>CM060934.1:192782902-195182902 GCA_030765085.1 Allium cepa | reverse complement strand
CTCTGTCGAATTTTTCGAAAAATTAAACACTTAGAAAAATTTTGAGAAAATTTAATGAGTGAATATTTAGAGTCATTGATGAAGGGTCTAATAAGTGTCCTTTTAAATCATAAAGTAAAATGGTTTAAAATTTGTTAATTTAGTGGAATTTTTTTTTACCTATTGTAGTATATTTATTCTTGGAATTAGAGTATGGAATAACTATAATTTAATTTACTTTAAATTTAATGTAAAGATGATTGAATTGGAAATTGAAGTAAGTGGCTTTAACAAATTTGAAGTATTGAAGTTTGAGTTCTGTGTATAAAAGAAAACGGATTTGAGAGAAAACTCTTATAAAAAAAATTAGGAATTTTTTTTATAATCCATTCTTGTATGTCTTGCCTTAGTGCGATTCTTGTGATGACTTACATTCATGCAATCATGTATTGGTGGTAGCTTGAAATCCCACTTATCTTTTGTTTAATCCTATTTTGATGATTGTGCTTATTTGTGTTACTCTTTTAAAGGAGTTAAGTGCGTTTCAGTATATTCGGAAAATTGGCTCCTAGTTATATAGGACCATCTACTATCACTGGATGCCTTGGTTCGATTGCTTTCATGCACCGTTTTCTGTTCAGTTTTGGTTATTCATGATATGTTCCAGGTAACCCAATTTCGATGTATCTTCGAGGTTTAATCTCGATTGTTAATTCTCTTGTTTGCATGATCACGAGTCTCACTGACTTGTGAATTGTGCCGAATTCTATTCATGTAATTATTTCGAAGATTGAACACCTTCGAAATAAGAATGTTCTGCTTATGAAATTCTATCATCCGCTAACCCTAAGTGTTGTACTTGGGAAACCATAGGATTTTCCGAGCAAACTTTTCCTGATCCTTTCATTCTCTGTTGAGGGAGAATATCTATGACCCTATCTTTTGATTTGAATCTTACTATGATGAAATAGATGTTATAGATAACTTCCATTATAGAAATTGCATGGACGCAATTTTTTTAAGGAGGGGAGTCTGTAACGACCTTGATTTTGGAAATTACCTATAAATGTTTAATTATAATGGTAGTTATAATTTAATATTGTGAATTAAAATAAAATTGAAGAAATTAAATTGTTTATTTGGAATAAATAATGAATTTTGGAATAAAATGAGAAAATAAAGTTCGAAACTTTATTTTATTTGTTTGGGTTAATAATAAATGAGAAAATAGTTTTTATTTAGAGAAAATGCAATGATTGTATTAATTATTGTCAATTACTTCTTCTAATAATTTTTAAGGGAAGTATTTGATTTTTGAAGGTTGTTTAATTAAATAAAAAGGTGGAAATTGATTTAAAAATGAGTTTTAATTATAAATTTTTGTTTAGAATAGTTATTTATATTTTTCTAAGCAAGAAAAATATTTTTGTGGAATTTTAGAAGTTTAAAGTAATGTTTTGTCCATTTATTTGTGAAAATTGTGTATTTTTGTAAAATAAAGAATTTTAATAATAAAAAAATGTTTAAAAATATAAATTATCTTTTATATGAGGTAAAATGTTTTATTTCATATGTATATAAGTTCACATATTTTGTTTGTATGAAAATTTGAAGAAAAATGTTGTTTTATAACATAAGATGAATATGTGAGCAATTGCTTAAGTATGTGATTTAATTACTTAGGCTAGTTAATCTATTTCTTTAATTGTGTTCAAAAGGCCCATTAGCCTACTTAATCAGGTATTGAGAAGGTGAGAAAAAATTACTGTACATACAAGTAATTGCTCTCGTTTTCTTCCTCTTGCTTGTAAAAGAAAGTTCACTTTTTTCTTCTTCTCAAAATCAATATTTTAAATCTTCATACTTCTTCAAACAAACTGAGATTTTTATCAATTTAGAGTAAATCTAAAGGTAATCTCTTCCAAAACTAAAAATTATGTCAAGAAATCTTAATTGATTTGAGGATAGATTGGTTAATGGTATTACTTTCCTTTGCATGTCGGTATATTGGTTTCTACAAGTTCTTGAAGGCAAGAATCACTCCAAAACTTCAATCTTTTTGCTTAAATCTGGGTATTTGTGCAACTACAGCAATGTGAGTGATAAACTCACAATTTCTAGCTGATGAAAAGCTTGAAAAATCAAAATTTGAGCTTTTGTAATTATTGTTGATAATTTTCTTTTTGCAAATCTAGTTTGTGTTGCTTTTTTACATGTTTATATCTTTTGGTTCCGGCAACGAAATGCTGCCGGATTTCTTGCATTTGGTAGATTGCATATTGAACTTCATTTCTGCAAATTTTTGGTTGAAATATATTGCCGTTTGAACAAAACGTTGCTGCAAAATTGACTTAGGCATAGATTTTTGCCTGTAGTTGTTTTGAGTTGCTGCAAACATGGCCTGAGTCCATATTTGAGGCCGAATAACTCATTCATTTCTTACTGGAATTCAACGATCCTTTTTTTGTTTGAAAGATGAAGTTTTATAGTATGTGCTTACCAATTTTGAACTCAATCCGATATTATTTGTTCCTCTGTATTATGCCAGGAAGTTGAACCCAGGATGGTTTCAGGCCTGTACATTTTTGGTTTTTGAACAGTTGCAAACATGGCCTGAGTCCATGTTTGAGGCATCATAACTCATTCTTTTCATATGGTATTTAAGTGATTCTTTTTTGAAGATTGAATTAGGAGTGTTGATTTACATTTCTATAAAATTTTATGACAATCTGGGTTGGTTTTCTATTTCTAGACTACTGTCGAACTTGTACTCAGCTTGCTGTAATTCACTGTTTTAAACCTTGTTTTGGTCCGACTTTGAAACGACGTAGATTCTTCGTTTCAAATCGGATTTGAATAATTCTTATTGGAGATTGAATTAGAAGCTTTATTCTATGATTCTACAAATTTTCACAAAGATCTGGGTTCATTTGCCCCTTCGAACTCATCGTCGAAGTTGAACCTTTGCGCTGTTTTTACACAGCAGTTTACAGTGGTTGTAGTCCAACTTCGGAACGATGCAATTTCTTCGTTTCAAGCCATAATTGTGTGAATCTTTTTGCAGATTGGAGTAGGAATGTAAAATAATGTTATTAAAAAATTTCATGTCATTTGGATTCTGTTTTCAGGTCCAAACCTACTGTCGAACTTGGGTTCGCAGCGTGTTTTCAGCGGTTTTTATACTTGAATAATTTCCGTCATTTTTAATATTTTTCGAATTCTTGAGTTTTCTCTCTAGATTTCGTGCACGGATTTTATAAAGCATTTTAAAGTGTTTTTCAAACAAATTGGCTTGTGAAATTATTCTTTAGTATTATTTTGGCTAAGTGTTTTTATGTCATTTTTCCGTCCGATTTTTGACATTTACTCGTGTTTTTGTGATATTTCTGAAGTATTTTGAGGGCTGTGATGCCTTTCAATAGGTTGGCCCAGTTTTGATGAATTTTTAATTCAAATCTTGAATTATTTGAATTTAATTTGAATTTAAATTTGAATTTCGGGTTGAGTGGAATTTTGCTTGTTTTTGGTCGTTTTCGAGCACGGTTTTCTCTGATTCTTTTTGAAATGATTTTTAAAATTTAGGGGATTTAAAAATAATTATTATATAATATTTTAAAGTATTTTCAAGTATAAAACCTATTTGTTTCTTATAATAAGGGAATTTTCAAATATGGTTTCCAAATGGTTTTCGAAATCAGTTTTAAAAGCTTATTTTCAAGGTAAATTATTTTCTATAAAAATTACATGTTTTTGCACTGTCGAGCGAATGAGAAGGAGAGTTAAACGTTTGGGTAAAACGCGTAGTGTGGGATACGTGCGTTTATCCTTTCAGTTAATTCCTAACTTGTCTGTTTGATCATTTTGGCCTACGGGTCTAGTTTACCGATGATATGAGGTGAACTTTTTACTGCTTTGAGTGTGAAATTTACTAGCAGTTAGTAAACTCTTTAGTGCGAACGAGTGGTATGGGACACACGTTAACACTTTTAGGGTTACTTTCCGAGAGTTTGTGACACATTTGCCTGTTGGCGTGCCAATACTGGACCTTCGGGTCATTTGCCATTTCGGCGTATTTGTCTTCGGACGTTTGCCATTGCGGCGTATTTGCCATTGTGGCATATTTGTCTTTTGACGTTTTCCTTTGGGCGAGGTACCTATTATGTGAAACAGTACTCGGCAAAAATAGCACGTGCAATTTTTGAGATGATTTTTACCCTTGTATGTCGTCATTTTGGAATAGGTCCTTTGAACCATTCGGTGGCGATTACTTGGGATTTTGGACTCTTGGGAGTTCTTTTGAGGTTGCCATTTCCTACACTGGCGTGTTGAGATTTTCCTTTTGGCGTATATGTATATTGAGATTGCCTATTGGCGCTATTTATGGGATTTGCCTTTTGGCGTTGTATGAGATTTTTATCTCTTTGTTGACATTTGCCTTATGGCTTATGTCGAGATGGATTTTGCTTATGTTTTCCTTAGAGTTGCCGATATGGCGGGTTTGAGAATACTCTTTTAGGAGTTTACATTGTATTATTCCCTAAACCATTCTTATTTGATTTATGATTGCCGATGATATGAGGCATGCTACATTTTAGTGATTCATGAGATTTTTCGTCTCCTTTGTGTTTTATGCTTATTGAAGCAATCAAAATCTATCACCTAGTGTAATTATATATGCCATACATGATGCGTATCCTCCATATGTCTATGGTTAACTTTCTTATTGTTTCTTCTTGTTTAAGAAGAATATGACTATGCTCTATTCACTACAAGAAAATGGTCAAATAATAGCAAGAGAGCATTGCATTGAAACATATCTCTATTGTTAACTACTTAGTAGTAATTTGGACTAATTTATAGCTCGTCTTCATGCTATCATTAATAAAAAAAAGGTTGGCGGTACATTTTCGTCCTCCCACTCTTGTTCCTTTTCTATTGTCTTCCCCGAATCCCATTTTTCAACCTTCAGTTCAAAAACCCTAAATAAGATTGCTCATCTTCACTTTAAATCTATAAACTTTACTGAAGCTTCGATGCCACTTTTATTCTCTTATCCATTCTGTTGAAACTCCAATTCCTTACCTTCACCGAAGCTGCTCCATAGGCACCCAACATCGACTATTTTAGGTATATTTTTAATCAATATGTTTCTATGCCATTTTCTAACTTTCTTCCTCCTCTTCTTCACCTCCGTTTTATCCCTCCTATCACCATCTACAACGTCCATCTGTGTAGCGACACTATCCTAGAGCAAGGAGATTCTGGCGCATCAAATCGCGATCGACTTCATACTGCCACGATAGGTTCGTCTCAAACGAATTTGAAGATGACAGAAGTGAAGGCGCAGAGCATTCTAAAAGCTTCGAAGGGGAAGGATCTGAACAGGACAAACACAAAAGAGAACTGCCTGACATTTCTGGTGTAACGACCCAGAATTTTGAACAATTTAATTTGAAAATATTTAATTAATTTTAGATATTTGAATAATGGTTTGGATTGAATTTTCAATATAACTATGAATTAGCGATTAAATTATAGAATTTAATCTATTGAAGTTGAATAAAAATTTGAATCTTCAATTTTAGGCCAACTAAAATTATTTCAAAGGCTTGTAAAATTTATATTGATAATATTGAAGATAATAGAAGCTTCAGAATTGAAATTGAAAGTGAATTGTTCAGTTTTGAAATTTAATCGTTTGAATCGATATTTAAAATAGCCGTCCGAGGCACAGTCTCGGAATTCGACGAAACCAGTTCCATTGGGTCCGTAATATTGAATTATTCTCGGATTTCAAATTTCGTATTTTTCGGAGTTGATATGTGAGCACACGACACGTAAACGCATTGGAATTTAATCGAATTCAATTTGAATTTTAATTTTTAAATTTAGTCAAAAATCACGTTACTCTCCTTTTCTCACGCCTAAAGTCACGCAGGGGATCATGGGAAGAAATCGTGCAAAGCATGTTTGAGCACGTTCGTTCAATTTTAAATACCTTCCTCCTTTACCACTCCTCAGTTCAAATCCAAAATCAAAGAAAACAAATTAATGGCCGAGCACCTTCCCCCTGTAATTCGTTCGTTCCCCTCTCTCAGTTTAAAATCGCGTTACCCACTTCCCAAATCCATACGAGTATCATTCATCTCAGATAAAAGAAAAAAAATATATAAATCAATGGCCGCAGCCATGGCCGATGTCGCGACAGCGTGGAGGAGGGCTCGAGTTCGAGCGCTTCACGTTCACGCGTATGGGGATGAGGCGGCGGCGACTTTGAGGAAGGGGATCGAGAATCCAATCGGCATCGCGCGCGTAGGCCAAGGCGTCGCGATTCGTGGAGGCTCGAGGCAGGAAGCAAGGGGTAGCGAATCAATGGCTGCAGTGGGTTGTCGAAGTCGAGGGGCGGCGGCGGTTCAAGCATCTGAAGGGGGAGCAGGATTTCGTGGAGGAGGAGCAGTGGGGTGGGGTGTTGATGGCAGTGAGGCGTCGCGTGGATGAAGTCGCGATGGTGGTTCGTGGCAGCGCGCGAGATGATGGGAGCTCGAGCCTGGGTTTTTTTTTTGTGATTTGCAGTGAGGTATTATTTTTTTTATTTTATTTTATTCGATTTCTAAATTAATATATATATATACAAGTAAAAAATAATAATGAATGAAATATGTATTGATAAAGAAAGAAAAAAAATGAAGTTTAATCAGAGAAAAAATGTTTTGGGAAATTTTGTTTACAGTAAGAAATTTTGTTTAAAATTTAATTTTTAGTTAATCAAATTATTAAAATAAAAGGAAGAATTTAATCATTAGTTAGATAAAATTAATTATTTGAAAGAAATTGATTTAAAGATATTAATTTAAAGTAATTTTTTTTTAATATTTTATTAAAGAAAATTTGTTAAGAATTCAAATTATTTGATAAAATGATTTATTTAAGGAAATTTGATTTTTAAATTAAATAAAGAAATAAATTAAGTAAGTTATTAAAGGGTAAGTGATTTTTCACTTAGTTCAAATATTCTATTTAAAAGGAAAAAATTTATTTATAACAAATTTAATAGTTAAAACCAAAATGTGTTAGTTGATTTAATTTATAAAAAGGGAATTTAGTTCAATCGGAAATTTTTAGTTAAAAATTGAATTTATAATTGATTAAGTTATTAAAAGAGAGTTTGGTTAATTAAATTTAATTTTTAGTTAAAATAAATTTGTTAAATAAGAAACTGGTTTAAATAAAACTATCAGTTAATTTAACTATTAAAATAAAAGCACAGATGAATCGAAATTATTAAACGAAAATTTATTATTCGATCGTTTCGAATATTAATTGAATTGTATAATATTTATACAAGGTGTAAATGAAGAAAATCGAGTCAAGAAGGAAATGGATTGCTAATAAAAGCAAAGGTGAGAACTTCTCACTCTAAAGGATTTATTTAAATTTTAAATAGTAGATTTAAAATTGTTTAGTTGTGTTGATTGAATGCTTGTATGATGATTGTTATATATATATATATATATATATATATATATATATATTGGATGTGAATAGACCCTATACGCCGTTAGTAAGCGGAGGTTATTTATTAAACCCATATACCGCGATATTCCACCTCGAAGTGGAATTGGTATTATACTATATATATAGCAATATATATATATATATATTGGCATATGTATATATTGCAGTTGATTGATTTCCCGCATTGTATAGCGGATGAGACCCTATTGCGCCGCCTATTAAGCGGATAATATTTTATAAAATCCCATATACCGCGATATTCCACCTCGAAGTGGAATGGGTATTGTGCTAATGTCTGTGGATGCAGGGAAACAGGTTGGAGGGATCCAACTGGATTCCTCACAAATATTTATTTGATTTTAGATATTGTGATGTTTGATTGATTATCATATTGATATATGATGTTTGAAAGTCGTGATTGACTATTTAATGTGTTGCATCATCGGATCCAATTTTGAAGTTTAAAAATAACGATTTTGATTTTTAAGGGATTTCTAAAGTGATTTTTGAAAGTATACGTTTATAAAATATTTTTTGGAATTAATTTATCTTAAATAAATAAACGTTATAATTTTAATATTATAAAAATTATGATTTTTGAGAAATACAGTTAAAAGTTGGTTTTTGAAAATATAGGATTAATAATTTTATAAAATAGTTTAAACTGGGATTTCTGAATTTATTATAAAAAGTTTAAAAATAGGTTTTATGAAATTTAATTATTTTATAAATCAAAATGATGAATTATAAAGGAGTTTAAAGACGTTTTAAAAATATTGATATAAATTGTTTTATATTAAAAGATTTATAAATTGATATTTATAAATTAAAAATATTGGAATTATAAAACGAGCTTTTACAAGTATTAGAATGAATTGTAAATGAATTTCATAAATTGGAATTATAGAATTATAACGGTGAAGTTATAAATGGAATTTTATAAACAGTAGGTTTATAAAATTTGTAAAGTTATTTAAAAGAATAGATTTTGGATAAATAAAAGAATCTTATAAGTTATAAGATTTATAAATTTGGGGAGTTTAAAGAAATAATTTAGTAAACAAATAAATTATAAGTGTTTGACTTATAATATGAATTTTTAGTATATCATTGTGATATGAATTGAGATAGGTTAATAAAGGAATTTATAAAAAGGAGTTGATATAAAATAAATAGAAATAGAATTTATAAACGTTGTTTTATAAATCCGCAACGACTTATTTTGATAAGGAATTGTTGTAATTTGTTAATGGAATTATATTCATGTTTTAGACAGTGAATAATCCTTTAAAATAAAATGAATAGAAGTGATGAAATTTATTAACAAGGTATATTCACGTTTTTGAATAGTGAATATTATGTTAAAGAAATTATTTTGGATGTGATGTTTGAAATAGAATTAAAACGATCTAAAGATGTTTTAAAAGGTGTTGAGATTCGAAACCATAGATTTCAACATTTATTGTTGAAATAAATGTTTTCGAGAAATAAAAGGAAATGGTGGACTATAACACTGTTGTTATAGTAAATGATTTCGAAAGGAAATATTTGATATAGTATTGGGATTTATATATCTATTTTAATTTTGAATCCCTATACTAGTGATTTTGGGTTGTCGTAACGATGTTTTACGCAACATTCATTTTGGCCCAAATAAATATGTTAAAGAGAATAATTTTCTTAAAGAATGAAATATATACTTAATTTCGATTAGAGTATATTGAATATTTTCCAAGTGTTGAAAATAAAAGATTGTGAATTACTTATTTAATAAGTATGGAAATGTTTTCCAATATAAAGTGAATATGTTGAGAATTTATCTTTTTGAAGATAAATTGAAAATGAATAATTGGAAACGTATATTCATAGATATTTTAGCATATGAATTCAATATGGAATTTATAAATGAAATTTGGAAAATAGGTTAAAAATAAATATTGATTTATTTTTGAAGTATGGAAAGTTTATATCTTCTAAAAGTTTATATCTTCTAAAGATCTTTTTAGAAAATAAATAATTTGGAAAATTATTTGGAATCTGGTGATGTTGTGCATATCCATGGATAGTTCAATAACCGACTATCGATATTTACCTTTGAATGGGTATTTGTAGTGATTTGTTTGAAATTGAATGCCACACTTATTTTTTTTTAAAATAAGCGCTCACTATTCGGGTTAACCGGGAAAGGACCTTGGGGTCGTATAACCCATTCCGAATATGTGATACGTCGTTATGAATTGCATTCGAAGACCGGTGTTGAAGACCGGATATTTTCGAAAACGAAAGGGTTTCTTGTCAATTGTCTCTGCACTAGCTGATCTCCGGCATAGAGATCTCCATATGTGATGGGAAATCCGGTCGTGATTAGAGATTATCCGGATTGCAAGGACTTCTTTGTAAGTGCCTTCGGTTCTGTTCGAGCCCGGAACAGACTTGTATGGATTGTATGTCTGACATTACAAATTGAGATATAAAGCCGATTTCTTTCAAATATATTTCTGTTGGTGGCGCAGAATTTATTCTCTTAGCTTAACACCCTTCTCTGAGACGTACGAGCTCAGAGGTTATATAGTTGAAGGTTATCAGCGATATATTCCCAATTTTGGTAATGTGACATGCTGAGTGTTGCTGTGAAATGATCATTGTGTTGATCATTTATGATAGGATCATTTATTTGATCGTCTATCTTGGTGATCATTTCTATGATCATTTGTTGACCCAAAGCATGGCTTTTGTATAAAGTATGTTTTGTGGACGTGACTTCGTCGAGCCTCACAAACCGGTAATGGTCGAAACAGGAATTGTGCGGCAAGGTTTCCAGGGATCGCTTCCCTAGGGTATGGCCATTCCTTCTGGAAAAGGGTAGTATCATGGTATGGAGCCCAGATACCTACTCATGTTGAAACACTTATTATTATGGTGTGATGTTGGTTAGAGAGCTCTCGTTTAAAGGTCCCAAAGGACCGGGGGTGGCATATCTGAGGGTTTGTAATATCACTTGGGAAAAGGGGTTCCCGGCCTTGTTTAGCAGAGAACGGTTTGGTTCTCGGGGCGTCCTTCCAGAGGCGTTTCCATGTGGCAATGGGAAGTTCCTTGGCCTGACCATTTGTTGGAAAATCCATTCTTCAAATACGAGCCTTGTACGGTATTAGTTGTATTACCTGCCATCTACTTATGGTGGCGCCCCACTGTTTGGATGGTAGCTATAGTAGGCATAGTTCGAAATGTCTATGTTGGCTAAGATTTAAATCTTTATTTTCGAAATGAATTTTTCCTACACTATGCACTAGTAATAATATCAAATGTTCTTTTTAATGCGTATCAAGCATCTTTGACTATCATAAGGAGAAATCTCCTCCGATTCTGCGTTTGCATTGTGTGTGTGTGCGGGAGGCCTTATGGTAGTCTCATTTTTTAAAGCATTGCGAATTGACTTTAAAAATATTCCTCTATTTTGATTTTAAAGAAAAATAAACTGTTTTGAGTTCTCACACCAGTCACATGACTGACTCGGAGTTTATTGTTTTCCTTTCTAAACTCTGGGTGCCCACCAATTTCCACACGGGCAGTCAAGAGTTAAGGTTTATCAGGATATTCTGGAATTCAGGAATTGTTGGAGGCAAGCTAGATGGCATGGCGTATTTACTAGTATATAGTATTTCTATTTCCACTGTTTGTTTGTTGTTGTACACTCTGATAATGAAATGAATGTAATGTGATGTAATGTAATAACTGATATAGTTCTTTGTTTAAAGATTGTTCATTTATCTATTATATGTTGTTCCGCTACGAATTGTGAGATTCTGATATTGTTCTATTTTCTGTTTTCTTTTCTCTCTATTTTCTATCTTTTCTCTCTTCTCTCTTTCTTCTACCTCCTTCTTTTTCTTAAAACCCTAACATTTCGGTTTTTCGGCAACGAAAAATCGATATCATTACATCTGGGGATGTCGGAGTTGAGATTGATGATGGAGCGAAAAGCGGTAACGAAACAAGGCTTGGCGGACGCAAGGGCTTGGGGCAGTGCTACTTTTCTTTATCAATGTGATTGCTGGTCTACTCTTAGGTATGTCAGTGGAACTGATCACATGCTTCTTTTTGTTGATTGATTGTTATTTGGAACTTAAATTCCTATATTCATCTATTTCATTGGGTACTCATTTATATATCTGTTTGGCCATATCTAAATCTGAATTTATCACACGGTTCGACTAGAATCAGGTGCAATAAAAAAGACCGAAGGACAGCAGCTCACATAGTCAGACTATGAATCAGACGCAATGAATGAAGGGTGTCTTGCTCCAATTAATGTATTGTTGTTTCAAATAATTTTAAATTTTTTGCTTGGTCTGATAATAGGTATCATTTTTACTCCAGGATACATTGTTTTCTTACTCATACTTCAGGATCATGGACTACTACTGTTCCACATTAACATGTTTGGGAGGGAAATTTTCTGTCTTTTGAGTTGTTATATCATGTATTCATATATGTACATCAAATTTTTAGAAAATATTATTTCTACGCAGCATGATGCTTATGAAGCTTGTGTATGTTGGTTTATTACTTGATGCCTGCATCCTATTGTGCATAAAGTATGTTACTAGTTGTGCATACAATGGGTAATTTCTACAAATTGTGTGATCTTTTTAATATAAGAAAATTCGAAGGCTCATTTTGATGGAAATTTTTTGTAGATGGAGTTAACCACTTTGACAATAGATCAGGATCTAGTCCACCAGAATCAATTCCGATTGATCTAGTCAATAAAATAAACAATACCAATATAAGCACGGGAAATAACATAGTATTGTCCGACTCGTGAGGATAGATGTAAGTATATTTATTTCTAAAGTAAGTACTAAAGTATCGTACTCTATATTGATTTTTTTTAACTTGATATGTGTTTTTTGAAGAAAACAAGAAACCTTAATATTCATTATTGAAAACAGAAAATCATTCGTTTGCTGGATAAATGAAGAATAATTGTTTTGGTTTGCTAATAAGGGAAATATTTTGTTTGTTTTTTTACCCAAGTGCAAGCCATCATGAATATTTTAAAATAATACTCAAAATCCAGAGTAGATAGTCAACATTTTTAATAGTTGCAAAGATTATTCCATCAGGAATCTGATTGGGATTTCTAAGCTTAAATTACTTTGAAATGTGTAGCGGTAATTTAGCTAACAATTACAGTAAGTTAACCAACAAATGTGTTGTCAAAACTTTGTCAATAGTTTGAAATACTATTGATTTCTATAATATCTTCATTGCAATTGGAGATTATGATCAATATATTATTATAAATATGAAAACTCTAGAAATATTCATATTTGAGTTATGTACATCTTTTTTCCATGGAAGTTAAAATAGTAAAGAGTGTTACTTATGAACAGCACACAGTTATACATTTATTAGAAAGATTATAAGAAATTCATAGCCAATATACAAGTATGTTTGAAAAGAGCATCAGGAGCTGTTTCTGCAATTATAGTTAAATAGTCACTGTTGTGATTTACTTTGTTGTGAATTCCAGGACTCACTGTCATGTTCCCATATTTGCTGTAATTATGTCTGGGTTCTGCAATCAGTTTCATTAGACATATTTCTTGATAATTGAGCAAGAAATATTTGCTGTTTTGACAGATATATTCCACATACCAGGTTCAAGCTCCATGTTTTAATTCTTCAACATTTATTTTGCTTGGTAAATACTCCTGTCATGTTATGTTTCAATATTCTAGCTGTTTCAAATTTAAAGTCAGTCTAATTCAGCAAATGCTTGCTTTTGCACTACTGAGCGGGATGAAATTGGAAAAGAAAGAAATTCAAGTTCATTTGTATGTCACATGCTGAATGCAGAACATTATGGCATCTTTTTTTACACGTCTTACGAATTAATCACTACTTCGGTCGAAGCATAATTTATCTGCTCCAAGTTTAGGGAAATGTCATTTGTCAAATTCAGTCAAAGTTAAAATTGCAAAAGAAAAAAACATGATTTTCTACAAATTTTTTATAAACAGGACTTATTTGGAGCATAAATATCATATAACAACAAAAGTAAAGGTTTTGACAAGCACCTTTGTCCAAGTGGTTAATTGATTCGGCTTTGGTGCGGGATGTCACAAGTTCGAAACTTGCTTTCGAACGTTTATTTGACATGGGATATGTTGTCCCAATGATTTGTTGTATATAAAGTACCAGTTCAAAAAAAAACAAAAGTAAAGGTTTTATGCACTTTACTAAATTGGTTATGTTAACATGGGTCCATAGTTTTTATTATTACAAACCGATAAAAATGACCAAAAATAGAAATGCCAATGTCATGCAATAAAAAAACAAATAACGTTAGTAATAATTACTTTATTAATTTAATGGAAAAAGGTTAGTAAGTGATGTCACATATAGTAAGTTAACACTCCAAATTTGGATGTTAACATAATACTCACCTTTCATTAATGTACAATTAATAAAAACATAGCGTGTTCTTAGTAATAAGTTTGTCATCTTTGAATAAGAGGGTTATTATAATTCCTCGGTTCATTCATGTTACCTTTATCTTAATAATAAACACAGTTCTATTTAAAGAGAATAAGATGTTAATCTATATGAACCGTTGAAAGCAACTACCATTTCCACGACAACAAACTCTAGGACTCAAGAAAGCATTTTTTGTTTTCTGTCTTGTGACGTTTGTATCATATGGTGAGCATTTTCATATCGTAGAGTACTATTTACAACAATGATGCAGCTAGCATTTAGGTTTATGCGTGTAAATGCCATTTTTATTATTTCCAATTACTGCAGCGTGGACACTGTTGATGCTGCAATCAACAGTTGAAGAACTCAAGTTCATCGTTCAATGAAATGAGCTGCAAAGATGTTGTAAATATGGATACATTTATCAGGTTTAATTTCATTTTTTTCCTTAGTAATTCAGAATGTTTAAATGAATGAAATAAAAATGATAGTTTATTGATTCTATTTTGGTTATGGAAATGCTACTAAAAGAAATGAACAACATGATACTGAAGTTGCTTCTGCATGTCCTATTGCTGAGAAGGATGCAACCAGGACAACTGTAGACATTAGTGAAGAGTTTGAAAGAAAGTTATATTATTTTTTGATTTTTCTAAGATTATACCCAGTTATTATTATGTTCACTACCAGGTTTCTACCATTTCCAACTACATGCATCACACCACACCCAAAAGCAACTGAACAAGCTATAAATCGAATAAAAATGTTTGCACGGGCGAATAAAAGATAATTAAGATGGCATAGTTTATGTTGTTTTAATGCTTGCATTAAAACGGCATAACATATTGTTTTAATGGTCATTGCATGTGGCTTTTGAATAGGCCACTTGTTGTTTTTGAACAAACCACACTTGAATGTAGGGGTACATCTGGTTACCCAAAATTCGATATGAATATTTTTTTGCACTTTTTGGATCCATAGCCTTCAAATCCGATGCACAAACTGTATACAAATGAAGAAATACAAAAATATCAGTTTTCCTATGTAGGATATAGACAAGTACATGATAAGAGGATTCCTGGGAGCACGAGAACATGACATAGAAAAGGCTTGGCCTGCTGCTAATGTTATAATGGAATCAACTTCTAGTAAGTATAATTCAATTTTTGTTTAGATATGACACTATTTTTTCTTTTTCTTGGCATCTTTGTTGTGTTCTTCATAAAGCTAGAATTAGAAAGTGCACTAGAATCTTAACTGATTTTAGTTAAGCTGAAAATTAATTTTGTGTTTTGAATATTACTGTTAGATCAATTTGAATGAAAAATTTAATGATAATAAGTTTTTTTTTTTTGCTTAGTGGTTAATGTGTCTTACTCAAACCGATTGATTAGAAATATTTTAGCCTTAAATTTTCATGTGCATGTAATTTTAATCAATTGTTGTTTTTGAAAAAAAAATTACGTAAATAATTAATGCACTTTATTCCTTTTAACTATTAATTTTTGATCTATGAATTTGACAAATTTGTTTTGTTTTATTTAGATAATTAATTTTCATATCATACTCACTTTGTTGTGTTAACCATGTTTAGTTTTGTTGTTCGTGGAAAAGAATATGCATTTTAAGTATATTAATAAATTGAAAATATGGAGAATTTGTTATTACCAGATTATATTCTTAAAGTATATTAATAAATTAAAATAAATATAAAATTTATCAACAAATATATGCAATAGTTATGAATTTTTGTGTTTCTTTTAGTGTCTTTTAAAGTATCAGTAATGACAAAAAGGAAAATTATCTAAAAGGTTTCGCTATATATTATTAATAGATTATATTTTCTACGTTTGTATAGTTTTCAAAATGCGGAACAAGAATTTGGAAATGCTAAAATGGTTCAAAAAAGCTAGATGAACTCATTAATTCAAAGAAAGATGATCTAAATAAATTTTCATAAAAAAAACTCAAATAATAAGTTCGAATTTGAATGCAATTCTTATTGATGAGGGTAACAAAATCAATGATAATGTTATTAGTGTAGAAGCTATATCTGGATTATTATTATTGTGAATAAAATTTTTTTTCCCTGTATTTATCATTTTCTTATTTAATGGTTACTCCTAACCACTTTTCCTTAAATATTTTATGTTGCCTTTTCCAATAAACATTGGTTGCATTTGTTTTATTTGTGCCAATAACCATTTTATGGATGACTGATCTTATGGTAGTTTGTCTGTCTTTCAACTTACTTCAATTATTTGATGCTTAAATCTTTTACTTAATCTCACTAGCAATTATATGAAGGCCTTGTTTTACAACTTGCTTTAGGTACCAAAAATTCGAGGACCAGCCTTAGTCATGGAACAACGAGTTAAGTATGATACATTATCCTCTAGCACAACAGGTTCAGTTTCAAAACCAGATATTAAAATCCTGGGGTTTTGATTCACCTTTTGAATGTATTGATTTGGGAATTGTACAGAATATAAACTTTGATAAAATTCAAGGAATTGACCGCATTAAAGCACCATAAATACTGGTCGACGGCAGTTTCAGGTTAGGGTAGTGAGCAGTATTGCAGTATGGCGACGGTGCAAAGGTGTGGAAGTGATGAGCAGTGAGTTTTTTTTTAATTTATGTGAAGATGTGATGATTGGCAAATTGATTTTGTATGTGGAGAGGATGATGATGAAGTTTGAAGTGCAGTGTTTCAGGCAGTGTTGTGTCACTGTGATAGGTATGAATGTTGGTGGAAATGTGCAGTGTGTTTGGCGAAGGAGTTTCAGATGATGGTTGGTTGTTTTGGGGCAGTGGTTGTGATATGTGAACCGATGGTGAGAACTGATGATGGTTCGGGGCAGTGGTTGTTAGATGACTGAAGTTGAAGCCTTGGTCGTGGAATGTCAAGGAGGATGCCGAAGTGGGTTGTTTTCAGTTGTGAACTGATGATGAGGTATGTTTAATGTCTGAAATGTTGTGGCTCTGTTGATATGTAGAGTGGCAGTATGGTAGCTTGGATAAGGGTTGATGGTTGCTATGTAAGGGGTTAATGATGAAGAGTTGGTCAGATGAAGATGTAAGAAGTGTATGTTGGTATGTTTTCACAGTTTTTAGTTTGATGGTATGTAAGATGTAAGCAATGTAAGTGCAGTGAGATGTTGAAGTGGTATGTGTTGCATGAAATGAAAGCAGGGAGTATTTAGTAATTAGATGAACTAGTAGGGGTGATGAGGTAAATGGACAATGTGAGATGATGTAGTGGAAGGGGTTGAGGTATGCAGATGATGTTTTGGCGTGTCTGTTTGATTGTTGTTGAGTTGTGGATTGGGAGAAGCGGCAAGGAAATTGTGCACTGTAATAGATTGGAGAAGTATGTGGGATGGTAGTTTGCAGAGGCTACAAGGAGGATGTGAAGTGGAAGAAGCAGTGGGTTTGTATGGTTGACAGTTGAATATGATGGCCAAGAGTATACAGTTGCTGTTTACGTAAAATCAGCGCATAGAATGATTTAGCTGTAAATTTTGAGTATTTTCTTTGTTTGTCGCACATATTTTCTTCCATATTTCTGTATTCATGATAATTTATGTTTACTTTTTATGACTAATAGACATATGTGCTTTTTGACAGGTGGTGTATGATGCTTTGGGTTTACGCTATGGTGGAAGGCATGAAAAAATATGTTGCCGCACTCGTTCTCCTTCAAATGTATTTTGTGTCGATGTTCTTACATCTTTACTTTTACTATGTATTGTTTTGGTTAGCTATGGTTGTATGGGTCGTTACTTTTATTATGTATTGTTTTGGTTAGCTACGATTGTATGAATTGTTACTAATATTTATATGCTTAATATTGTGCATGAAATGCTTTTATTCATATATTTTTTTATGCTTAATTGTTAATACTATGTGAAATACCGTATATATTTTTTCATGGCAAGTAAATAATGCTATGAAAGACTAATGTAAACATTCTATAGCGTTTTTACAGCATTTATAATTGCTATAATAATCAGGCAATGATATTTCTATAGCATTTATAATTGCTATAATAATCAGGTAATGATATATCTATAACGTTTACAATTGCTATAAATAGCAAATAAATGATGTCATAAATATTAGCATCATACACCATAACTCTGCGTAAAAGTTCTATAGCAAGCACCAAAACGCTATAGAAAGGTGCTTGTATGTCCTGAATCGTCGATTTAATAGCAATTCAGAAACGCTATAAGTAACCTCATTTATATCATGTTTTTTATAGCGATTCTGAGGTTGCTATTATAGATCCCTGACATATTACAACTTGTTGATATACAGCGTTTATAAAAACGCCATCGTATCCTTTTACAGCGTTTTTTAAATGCTATAAAAAGGTATTTTTCTTGTAGTGATATTATTCCCCTATCACCTATTACTGATTCGTTTAGCTAGACAGACCCGTGTATTTTATACTTGGGTCAGACCGAGGTGTTTCAAGTTAGGTACTTTTGGACTTAGCCTATTCTGCTTCTGCATGGACTATTCTGCTAGCCCTTTTTGTTGTAGCTTTTTGTGTAGTCCTTTTTGGTTTGCTACTCTGATATGTATATTCTTTTGATTCGTGTTTGTACTTTGGTCGTCATACCACATATGTGAGGTATCTATGTATGTGTGTATCTATGGGATTATCTTGTGTTTTGTGATGTGTTTTACATTTGAGTTACTGTATTTTGTTCTGATAGATCCTATAGCCACCTATGGCTTTGTATTAAGTATTTATTAGATATGTCGATCCACTTGAATCAGGAAAAAAATAGCATTGTCGACGTATTCAATAGATATTTAAGACAAGGCTATAGATGGTCGCTCCTATCCAGCCCTATTCTCTGCATTAGCAGACAGTATTACCCAGTAATGCTCTTTGTTAATGTGGGTCTCGGGGTGGGGCCTTACAGGGGATGTTAATGTTGAAATTGCTATTTGTTTGTCGTGGTGGTGGTCAGCGGATAGATGTTGTAAGAAGTTGTGAAGCACTATGCATATACAATTGTAGAAGGGTAGCTGTTGTACTCGAAGTAGTTGTAAAATGGTATGCACAAATTGTATGGCAGTGGGATATGGCCAATGGAAATTTGTTATTTTGAAAAAGTTGGGGTCAGGTTGTATGTAACTGGAACTGCAGTTTTGTGAGTTGGATGAGGTTTTGGGTTGGTTCACTGACAGGAAGTGAATGTGGTAGGATGATGTTTGTGGAGATCGTTGTTGTATTGCGATTGTTTTTGTGGTAAGGATATGGTGAAGATTGTTGATGTATGGATTGAGTAGGGGATAAGGGGGAGGGTCTGTGTGAAGTGATTTGGGTTGTGATTCTATGGATTGTGATGGTGATTGTCAGAGGAAGGGGAATGTGGCTGTAGGTGATGTGATGTTTGACAGTGGTATGGTTTAGGGTATTGTCAGAGGGAGGAAAGTGATGTGAATGTCAGTGAATGTTGATGGTATTGGATAGAACAAAAGCAATGTGAAGGAGTGAATGGTCGAAATGGTGGAAGTATTGGCAGATGGTAGTTGGAGGTTGTAAGTCGATAGAGGATGGAAGATTGTACGGAAGTTGCAAGTAATGACAATGGTGGCATATGATGATGGTATATATTGTTGTGATAGATTCACGGGTGATATGGTGATGCACAGAGGCAATATGAAGGGGTTGTAAGTGATATTATTGTTTGGTGGTTAACTGTATATTGTCAGGTAAGTATCAAACTAGAAGTGAAGAGGTTTTTTTGACAGGAGATTGATTTTGTAATGTTGGTGGCAGTTTTTGGAATGAAGTATGGGGTGTTTGTTGGTGATGTAGAGATATAGTGGTAGATGAAACAGATGATATGGAACTGAAATGGGAGTGCTACAAGCAGTGATGGTTGACAGGTAGTGAAAGATTATTGAAATGTTGAGATGTATGGACTAGGAGAATTGTTGAGATGTGAGGGATGAATTGCTGCAGTAGTTGATATGTATGGACTGGGTGATGATGTTTTAGTGCTCTGACCGAAGCGAGGCTGTGGGAGGCAGTAGATAATGTTGCAGCAGTAGTAGGGAGATAGTGGAAGGTTGATGACAAGCAGGGTGTATTGTTTGTATGCAAGGCAAAGTAGAAGAGGAACAGATTTATTTGTATATGTACGCAGAAAGTGGAAAATGGGGGAAAAATGTAAATAGGTTGTTAGGTGTCAATAGGTTGTTAAGTTTTTTACTTGAGTTTGAATATGATATATTAGTGCCATTAGTCTAACTCTTCATAAATCACTTTAAGCTTTATGGTTTAGAACGCAACTTATAGTATGGATAATATAGGTCAATATGTTGAAGACAAATGATAGTGTTAATAAATATTATAGACAATTAAACTTCTGTTGGTCTTAGAAGCAAACAACAGTATGTCAAATTGGTTAATTTTATAACCTTAAATAGTACCCCGATTCCTATACTTTAAGGTAATATTTTTTAAGATATTTTGTTTATGCATCCAACTGATTTTGAAAATTTTCAGTTTCTCAGTAAACTTTCTCATTAGTACACAAAATTATTTACAACACACTCCACGTTAGCAAATCTTTACCATCATGTTTATTTTTAAGGATTGAACACTGCCATCATGCAACAGAGTTTGCAAACCAAGCATGCTACCTGTAAGGACCCGATTCTTCGACTTTCGAAAATTCAACATCGATACTCACTTTATCGACTGCCGAGCAATCGAACGACGGAAAACCGAACACTTAGGGTTTTAAGAAAAAGAAAAAGGATAGAAGAAGAGATAAGAAGATAGAAAATAGGGAGGAAAGAAAATAGAAAATAGAACGGAATAGAAAACAGCAGAACAACATCAGAATCTCACAATTCGCAGCGGAACAACATATAATAATAAATGAATAATCTTTAAACAAAGAACTATATCAGTTATTACATTTTATACTTTACATTTCATTACATCAGAGTGTACAACAACAACAACAAACAAACAGCGGAAAAAGAAATACTATATACTAATAATACGCCTTGGCATCCATCTTGCCTCCAGCAACTCCAGAATATCCTGATAAACCTAACTCTTGACTGCCCGTGTAGAAATTGATGGGCACCCAGAGTTTAGGAAGGAAAACAATAAACTCCGAGTCAGTCATGTGACTGGTGTGAGAACTCAAAACAGTTTATTTATCTTTAAAATCAAAATAGAAGAATATTTTTAAAGTCAATTCGCAATGCTTTTAAAAATGAGACTACCATAAGACCTCCCGCCACACACACAATGCAAACGCAGACTTGGAGGAGATTTCTTCTTATGTTAGTCAAAGATGCTTGATACGCATTTAAAAAGAACATTTCATATTATTATTAGTGCATAGTGTAGGAAACAATTTCGAAAGTAGAATATAAATCTTATCCAGCATAGGTACCATTATAGTATGCTTACTATAGCTACCATATTAAATGGCAGGTTCTACAACTAAAACCGTACAAGTCTCGTATTGTTTCTTTGGATTTCCAACGAATGATCAGGCCAAGGAACTTTCCATTGCCACATGAGAATGCCTCTGGATGGACATCCCCGAGAACCAAACCGGATCTCTACCAACACAAGGCCGGGTTACCCCTAACTGAGTAACAACTGACCGAAAATGCCATCCCCCGGTCCTTTGGGACCTTTCACCGAGCGCTCGTAATCAATTCACACAATCATAAAGTGTTTTCAACATGAGTAAGTATCTGGGCTCCATACCATGATACCACCCTTTTCCAGAAGGAAATGCACATATCCTAAAGGGCGCTACCCCTCATAACCTTGCCGCATCTTTCCTGTTTTGACCATTCCCGAGGTGTGAGGCTCGACGAAGTCACGTCCACAAAAACATACTTTATACAAAAGCCATGCTTTGGGTCAGCAAATGATCATAGAAATGATCACCAAGATAGACGATCAAATAAATGATCCTATCACAAATAATTAACACAATGATCATTTCACAGCAACACTCAGCATGTCACATTACCAAATTGGGAATATATCGCTGATAACATTCAACTACATAACCTCTGAGCTCGTACGTCTCAGAGAAGGGTGTTAAGCTAAAAGAATAAATTCTCCGCCACCAACAGAAATATATTTGAAGGAAATCGGCTTTATATCTCAACTTGTAATGTCAGACATACCATCCATACAAGTCTGTTCTGGGTTCGAACAAAACCGAAGGCACTTCTTACGAAGCCCTTGCAATCCGGGTATTCACAATCCCGATCGAATTTCCCATCACTTAGGGAATCTCTATACCAGGAGCTACCCAGTGCAGAGACAATCGATAGGTCATCCTATCGCTTTCGCAAATACCCGGTCTTCATCACCGGTCTTCAATGCTATCCATTACGTCGTATCACTATTCGGAATGGGTAATCCGAATAACGAGCGCAATAATTTAAAAATAAGTGTAGCATTCAAATTCAGCAAATCACAACAAATACCTTTCAAAGGTAAATATTGATAGTCGGTTATTGAACTATCAATGGATATGCACACATCACCAGATTCCAAATAATTTTCCAAATTATTTATTTCCCAAAAATATCTTTACAAGATATATAATTTCAATACTTCAAAAATAAATCAATATTTATTTTTAAACAAATTCCCCTTTCTTTTATAAATTCCATAGTGAATTTACATTCCAAAATATCCATGCATATACGATTTCAATTATTCATTTTCAATTTATCTTCAAAAAGATAAATTCTCTAATATTCACTTTATATTGGAAAACATTTCCATACTTATTTAATAAGTAATTCGTGAACCTATTTATTTTCAACACTTGGAAAATATTCAAATATACTTAAATCGAGATTAAGTATATATTTCATTCTTTAAGAAAATCATTCACTTAAACGTATTTATTTGGGCCAAAACGAATGTTGCGTAAAACATCGTTACGACAACCCAAAATCACTAGTATAGGGATTCGAAATTAAAATAGATATATAAATCCCAATACTATACAAAACATTTCCTTTCGGAAATCATTTACTATAACAACAGTGTTATAGTCCATCATTTCCTTTTTTTTTTCGAAAACGTCTATTTCAACAATCAATGTTGAAATCTATGGTTTCGAATCTCAACCCAATTAAAATTTCGTTAACTTGTTTAATTCTATTTAAAACATCACATTCAAAACAATTTCTTTAACATATTATTCACTATTCAAAAACGTGAATATACTTTGTTAACAAATTTCATCCTTTCTATACATTTTATTTCAAAGGATTATTGACAATCAAGACGTGAATATAACTCCATTAATAGGTTTCAACAATTTACTTCTTAAAATAAGTCGTTTGCGAATTTATAAAACAACGTTTATAAATTCCATTTCTATTTATTTTATAACATCTTTCTTTATAAATTTTCTTTATTAACCTATTCACTTTATATCTCAATTATGAACCAAAAGTCCATATTATAAGTTAAATACTTATAAAACGATTATTTTACAAAATCGTTCTTTTAAGACTTTCTAAATTATAAATCTTATAACTTATAAGATTCATTTATTTATCAAAAATCCATTCTTCAATTAACTTTTCAAATTTTATAAACCTACTGCTTATAAAATTCCATTTATAACTTCACCGTTTAAAATTCTATAAATTTCATTCATTTATAAAATTCATTCACAATTCATTCTAACACTTATAAAAACTCGTTTTATAATTCAAATGTTTTTAATTTATAAATATCAATTTATAAATCCTTTATAAAATCAATTTATACTATTATTTTAAAACATCTTTAATCTCCTTTATAATTTCACCATTCTCTTGATTTATAAATTAATCAAATTTTATAAATCCTATTTTTAAACTTTTTATAATAAATTCAAAAATCCAATTTAATTATTTTATAAAAACATTAACCCATATTTCTCAAAAATCAATTTTTAACCGTATTTCTCAAAATCATAATTTTTATAACTTTAAAAATTATAACGTTTATTTATTTAAAATAAATCAATTCCTAAAATATAGTATATTTTCAAAAATCACTTTGAAATCATTTTAAAATCCCAAAGTTTGGTTCAATGATGCTACACACCAAATAGTCAATCACGACAACAACGATATCATATATCGATATGATAATCCATCAAATATCAAAATATCTGAAATCAAATAAATACTGTTGAGGAATCCAGTTGGATCCCTCCAACCTGTTTCCTGCATCCACAAACATTAGCACAATACCAATTCCGCTCCAGTGCGGAATTATCGCGGTATATGGGATTTAAAATATTATCCGCTTAATAGACGGCGCAATATGGTCTCATCCGCTAAAAAATGCGGGAAATCAATAACTCCAATATATACCTATGCCAATATATATATATTGCTATTATATATAATACCAATTTCACTGTTTATGAAATATTCGCGGTATATGTTTTTAATAAATAACATCCGCTTACTAACGGCGTATAATGTCTATTTTAACAATCAATAGATAACAATCATTATTCAAACATGCATTCAAATATTTTAAATCTAACTATTTAAGATAAAATCGAAACTGATTCGATTGAATGAGAAGTTCTCACCTTGATTTAAATTTCGTTTTAGCGATTTATTTCGAATAAAATTAAACGGACGTTTAATTTTACCCGAAATTCTCATTAACTCCAAACGAATCCAGTCCAATTTCATCGCGTAGTTCTCGTCCATATGATTCCAACGCTTCTTGTTTCGCGCGTTTTCGACCTCGTATGAAAAAGATATGATTTTATGAAGTTTTACACGATTTATATATAATATTTACAACATAAATTTTCATTTTTAAACCTAAGTTTTGCTGGCCGTTGATTCCTTCAGATCCGAGCGCTCCCCCCCCCCCCCCTTCTTCTTCTTTCTCATATACGCGTGTGCATTCCCAGAACATGCCGAACCCATATCATAAATTAGGGTTTGATTTTTGCTCCCTCTACGTCGACGAAAACACGATCATCTCGCCACCATTCGAAGCGCCTCCTCCAGAGCCACCTACGCCGGCCGACCGCACCCCCCTCTCGCCTCGATTCGTGTGAAAAATGCGTTCGAACGTTCGAGCTTTGCATCCAATTTTAGGTCGATCCACTTCACCAATCAACATCTTAGCCGTTGGATATATCAATTACACTGCCCTCTACAAATTTCATTTAGAAAGTTTGTTGTAATATTGAGTGGATTAAGATATTTGGGGGAAGAAAGATCGTGAGTTTTCAGCCCTTGAATCCTTGGTGGCGGCTGTGCATTGCTAGGGTTTTGTAATTTTTTTTTATTTTATTTGAGTGAGGGGGCTATTTATAGGGAATTTATGAACACTATTCATTCCGGGAATTCCGAACTCCGATTTACGCGCCGTAACCAGCATTTCTAGGGTTTACCCCGCGTTCCGGATACAATGGAACAGGTTTTGAAAGCTACTTCGGTCATCTGTGCGAGTTATGGCTATAAACGTTCAATTTGAATTAAACCGATTTAAACGATTTTCTAGGCGTTTTAATTTGTACCGGACAAACGGTAAATCCAATTGACACGAAATTTGAAACCTTACAATAATATCACATTACGGATCCGATGAAACTAGTTTCGTCGAAATCCGAGACTTTTTGAAAAATGGCTATTTTAACTCGCCAAATTAATATTAAAAACAATTCGATGCGTTTCGGGCTGCCACGATCAAACGACAACTCCGATTGCTACGAAAATTGAAACCCAGTAATAACTAACTATTACGGATCCAATGGAACTGGTCTCGTTCAATTCTGAGACTGTTCAAAAATTGACTATTTTCACTAGTCGATTTAATATTAAAATATTCAATTTTCACAAATTAACTTTTAATTCGATTTTAAAAGTTCTAAAATATCTTTCTAACTCCAACATGATAAAATAAAATTTTACTAATCATTTTCAATCATATTTAACCCAATTTTCAATTATTTCCATAATTTAACATATTAAATTATCGATTTAATTATCCAATTAAATCCAATTATTCAAAATAAAATTTATTCGACTTATAAATTCACTTATTAATATTTAAAATTAATTAAATATCCAAATTTTAATTAAATAAAATTCTGGGTCGTTACAATCTTCCCCCCTTAAAAGAATTTCGTCCTCGAAATTAACAAGTAAGAAAAGTTACATAATCTATTAACTTTCCCAAAATCCATAGTCAAACTTCTTATAATACTTTACTAAGTTTTCCAATCATACCTAGTTATCTTTTCAAAAACAACTACTATCGTTTAACTTTCAATTCTAAATCAAAGTTAAAATTTTCAAAATTTTCCCAAATTTTCTTAAATTTTTCTAACGCCTTGAATTTCCGGAAAAATTCGCCATAGTCTCCTTTGCGCGGCTCGATCCGAAAAAAAAAATGATAGTATATATATCACAAATATACATCTCATCAAGTAATGAGGCATCCCGAAGGGAAAAAGTATAAAAGTACGGTATGTAATCCGAGATATGTACCTTATATTTTATTAGCGAGCGTATACGGCTAATATAGCGCGAAAGCGAGCTCCAAATGCGAAGCAAACGCGATCGCACCTACTAAACACTCAACAAACAACATGAGAACCATGCATATATGAAAATAGTATCGATATATAACATATAGCAACATAATAACTATATATGTCAACATAGCAAATGAAACAAAAGCAATAAATGCAAACATCAACCAACTATCATCCATAACCAATAAATATTCATTCATATTCTCATTAATATTCAATGAATTGGGTTTTCAATTTAAATCACATTTGATTCATTAACAGTGGATATTTTTACTAACATTCATTTTCAATTTGCTTATATTCACTAATTTATATTCAAGTTGGTTCACTTCCAAATCAAATTCAATTCTATTTAAGATTCACTTAACTTCCAATTGAATTTATTCAATTACTTTAGCTTTCAATTTCATTAACTCAATTTCATTAACACTTAATGAATTATATACAATCAACTAACAATCATATAACAATCAATGTATATTAATTACAACCAAATTCCTTTGCTTTCAATTGGCTTAATTAAATTGATTTTCATTCAATCTTTCAACTTCCAATAACATTACATTTTAATGAATTAACACTTATATTCATTATTTCATATCAACTTAATTCACATTTAATTGATTTACATTCAATCCATTAATTCAATTCAATTACAAAAGTTGAATTTCATTTACATAACTTTAGTTCACATTCATTTAACTTTATTAATTTACTTTGATACCGATATCAACTTCGTTCAACATCTCTTAAGTTATACTTCCATTTTTAAAGTAAATTTCCATTTAACTTTAAATTCATTTTTATTTATCACTTATATTCATAATTATATTCATATAGTTTCACTTCTTATATATATAAGTTTATTTCACAATTGTAAATCACTTTAATTATAATTTCAATTCTTATAATTCTTTTTTACTTATACAATTATTCTTTTATTTAGATTATTCAAACAACTAAACAATCCACTTATATACACTTTAATAATTCTGAAAAATTATTCATTTATATAAAAATATAATCAAGTAAAATTATTTCATTTACCCAATTTAAAACAATATTGTGTCGAATTGTTCTATTTAAGTGTTTAGAAACCCCTTCGATTCAGTTTCGAGGCTGCGCCGACGAAGGTTCATATACTACTCAACAAACCAATCATCACAATATAAAACAATTTCATATTCACTAACAAATACGCTCTCATAGCTATTATTACACTCAAACTCATTCTAGAGTACTACTAACTCTATCTCTAATGAGTAATACCCAACAGAACCATGGTTGTCGCTTAACCATATGCTCCGATACCAACCGTAAGAACCCGATTCTTCGACTTTCGAAAATTCAACATCGATACTCACTTTATCGACTGCCGAGCAATCGAACGACGGAAAACCGAACACTTAGGGTTTTAAGAAAAAGAAAAAGGATAGAAGAAGAGATAAGAAGATAGAAAATAGGGAGGAAAGAAAATAGAAAATAGAACGGAATAGAAAACAGCAGAACAACATCAGAATCTCACAATTCGCAGCGGAACAACATATAATAATAAATGAATAATCTTTAAACAAAGAACTATATCAGTTATTACATTTTATACTTTACATTTCATTACATCAGAGTGTACAACAACAACAACAAACAAACAGCGGAAAAAGAAATACTATATACTAATAATACGCCATGGCATCCATCTTGCCTCCAGCAACTCCAGAATATCCTGATAAACCTAACTCTTGACTGCCCGTGTAGAAATTGATGGGCACCCAGAGTTTAGGAAGGAAAACAATAAACTCCGAGTCAGTCATGTGACTGGTGTGAGAACTCAAAACAGTTTATTTATCTTTAAAATCAAAATAGAAGAATATTTTTAAAGTCAATTCGCAATGCTTTTAAAAATGAGACTACCATAAGACCTCCCGCCACACACACAATGCAAACGCAGACTTGGAGGAGATTTCTTCTTATGTTAGTCAAAGATGCTTGATACGCATTTAAAAAGAACATTTCATATTATTATTAGTGCATAGTGTAGGAAACAATTTCGAAAGTAGAATATAAATCTTATCCAGCATAGGTACCATTATAGTATGCTTACTATAGCTACCATATTAAATGGCAGGTTCTACAACTAAAACCGTACAAGTCTCGTATTGTTTCTTTGGATTTCCAACGAATGATCAGGCCAAGGAACTTTCCATTGCCACATGAGAATGCCTCTGGATGGACATCCCCGAGAACCAAACCGGATCTCTACCAACACAAGGCCGGGTTACCCCTAACTGAGTAACAACTGACCGAAAATGCCATCCCCCGGTCCTTTGGGACCTTTCACCGAGCGCTCGTAATCAATTCACACAATCATAAAGTGTTTTCAACATGAGTAAGTATCTGGGCTCCATACCATGATACCACCCTTTTCCAGAAGGAAATGCACATATCCTAAAGGGCGCTACCCCTCATAACCTTGCCGCATCTTTCCTGTTTTGACCATTCCCGAGGTGTGAGGCTCGACGAAGTCACGTCCACAAAAACATACTTTATACAAAAGCCATGCTTTGGGTCAGCAAATGATCATAGAAATGATCACCAAGATAGACGATCAAATAAATGATCCTATCACAAATAATTAACACAATGATCATTTCACAGCAACACTCAGCATGTCACATTACCAAATTGGGAATATATCGCTGATAACATTCAACTACATAACCTCTGAGCTCGTACGTCTCAGAGAAGGGTGTTAAGCTAAAAGAATAAATTCTCCGCCACCAACAGAAATATATTTGAAGGAAATCGGCTTTATATCTCAACTTGTAATGTCAGACATACCATCCATACAAGTCTGTTCTGGGTTCGAACAAAACCGAAGGCACTTCTTACGAAGCCCTTGCAATCCGGGTATTCACAATCCCGATCGAATTTCCCATCACTTAGGGAATCTCTATACCAGGAGCTACCCAGTGCAGAGACAATCGATAGGTCATCCTATCGCTTTCGCAAATACCCGGTCTTCATCACCGGTCTTCAATGCTATCCATTACGTCGTATCACTATTCGGAATGGGTAATCCGAATAACGAGCGCAATAATTTAAAAATAAGTGTAGCATTCAAATTCAGCAAATCACAACAAATACCTTTCAAAGGTAAATATTGATAGTCGGTTATTGAACTATCAATGGATATGCACACATCACCATATTCCAAATAATTTTCCAAATTATTTATTTCCCAAAAATATCTTTACAAGATATATAATTTCAATACTTCAAAAATAAATCAATATTTATTTTTAAACAAATTCCCCTTTCTTTTATAAATTCCATAGTGAATTTACATTCCAAAATATCCATGCATATACGATTTCAATTATTCATTTTCAATTTATCTTCAAAAAGATAAATTCTCTAATATTCACTTTATATTGGAAAACATTTCCATACTTATTTAATAAGTAATTCGTGAACCTATTTATTTTCAACACTTGGAAAATATTCAAATATACTTAAATCGAGATTAAGTATATATTTAATTCTTTAAGGAAATCATTCACTTAAACGTATTTATTTGGGCCAAAACGAATGTTGCGTAAAACATCGTTACGACAACCCAAAATCACTAGTATAGGGATTCGAAATTAAAATAGATATATAAATCCCAATACTATACAAAACATTTCCTTTCGGAAATCATTTACTATAACAACAGTGTTATAGTCCACCATTTCCTTTTATTTTTCGAAAACGTCTATTTGAACAATCAATGTTGAAATCTATGGTTTCGAATCTCAACCCAATTAAAATATCGTTAACTTGTTTAATTCTATTTAAAACATCACATTCAAAACAATTTCTTTAACATATTATTCACTATTCAAAAACGTGAATATACTTTGTTAACAAATTTCATCCTTTCTATACATTTTATTTCAAAGGATTATTGACAGTCAAGACGTGAATATAACTCCATTAATAGGTTTCAACAATTTACTTCTTAAAATAAGTCGTTTGCGAATTTATAAAACAACGTTTATAAATTCCATTTCTATTTATTTTATAACATCTTTCTTTATAAATTTTCTTTATTAACCTATTCACTTTATATCTCAATTATGAACCAAAAGTCCATATTATAAGTTAAATACTTATAAAACGATTATTTTACAAAATCGTTCTTTTAAGACTTTCTAAATTATAAATCTTATAACTTATAAGATTCATTTATTTATCAAAAATCCATTCTTCAATTAACTTTTCAAATTTTATAAACCTACTGCTTATAAAATTCCATTTATAACTTCACCGTTTATAATTCTATAAATTTCATTCATTTATAAAATTCATTCACAATTCATTCTAACACTTATAAAAACTCGTTTTATAATTCAAATGTTTTTAATTTATAAATATCAATTTATAAATCCTTTATAAAATCAATTTATACTATTATTTTAAAACATCTTTAATCTCCTTTATAATTTCACCATTCTCTTGATTTATAAATTAATCAAATTTTATAAATCCTATTTTTAAACTTTTTATAATAAATTCAAAAATCCAATTTAATTATTTTATAAAAGCATTAACCTATATTTCTCAAAAATCAATCTTTAACCGTATTTCTCAAAATCATAATTTTTATAACTTTAAAAATTATAACGTTTATTTATTTAAAATAAATCAATTCCAAAAATATAGTATATTTTCAAAAATCACTTTGAAATCATTTTAAAATCCCAAAGTTTGGTTCAATGATGCTACACACCAAATAGTCAATCACGACAACAACGATATCATATATCGATATGATAATCCATCAAATATCAAAATATCTAAAATCAAATAAATACTGTTGAGAAATCCAGTTGGATCCCTCCAACCTGTTTCCTGCATCCACAAACATTAGCACAATACCAATTCCGCTCCAGTACAGAATTATCGCGGTATATGGGATTTAAAATATTATCCGCTTAATAGACGGCGCAATAGGGTCTCATCCGCTAAAAAATGCGGGAAATCAATAACTCCAATATATACATATGCCAATATATATATATTGCTATTATATATAATACCAATTTCACTGTTTATGAAATATTCGCGGTATATGTTTTTAATAAATAACATCCGCTTACTAACGGCGTATAATGTTTATTTTAACAATCAATAGATAACAATCATTATTCAAACATGCATTCAAATATTTTAAATCTAACTATTTAAGATAAAATCGAAACTGATTCGATTGAGTGAGAAGTTCTCACCTTGATTTAAATTTCGTTTTAGCGATTTATTTCGAATAAAATTAAACGGACGTTTAATTTTACCCGAAATTCTCACTAACTCCAAACGACTCCAATCCAATTTCATCGCGTAGTGCTCATCCATACGATTCCAACGCTTCTTGTTTCGCGCGTTTTCGACCTCGTATGAAAAAGATATGATTTTATGAAGTTTTACACGATTTATATATAATATTTACAACATAAATTTTCATTTTTAAACCTAAGTTTTGCTGGCCGTTGATTCCTTCAGATCCGAGCGCTCCCCCCCCCCCCCCCCTTCTTCTTCTTTCTCATATACGCGCGTGCATTCCCAGAACATGCCGAACCCATATCATAAATTAGGGTTTGATTTTTGCTCCCTCTACGTCGACGAAAACACGATCATCTCGCCACCATTCGAAGCGCCTCCTCCAGAGCCACCCACGCCGGCCGACCGCACCCCCCTATCGGCTCTATTCGTGTGAAAAATGCGTTCGAACGTTCGAGCTTTGCATCCAATTTTAGGTCGATCCACTTCACCAATCAACATCTTAGCCGTTGGATATATCAATTACACTGCCCTCTACAACTTTCATTTAGAAAGTTTGTTGTAATATTGAGTGGATTAAGAGATTTGCGGGAAGAAAGATCGTGAGTTTTCAGCCCTTGAATCCTTGGTGGCGGCTGTGCATTGCTAGGGTTTTGTAATTTTTTTTATTTTTATTTTATTTGAGTGAGGGGGCTATTTATAGGGAATTTATGAACACTATTCATTCCGGGAATTCCGAACTCCGATTTACGCGCCGTAACCAGCGTTTCTAGGGTTTACCCCACGTTCCAGACATAATGGAACAGGTTTCGAAAGCTAATTCGGTCATCTGTGCGAGTTATGGCTATAAACGTTCAATTTGAATTAAACCGATTTAAACGATTTTCTAGGCGTTTTAATTTGTACCGGACAAACGGTAAATCCAATTGACACGAAATTTGAAACCTTACAATAATATCAGATTACGGATCCGATGAAACTGGTTTCGTCGAAATCCGAGACTCTTTGAAAAATGGCTATTTTAACTCGCCAAATTAATATTAAAAACAATTCGATGCGTTTTGAGCTTCCACGCTCAAACGACAACTCCGATTGCTATGAAAATTGAAACCCAGTAATAACTAACTATTACGGATCCAATGGAACTGGTCTCGTTCAATTCTGAGACTGTTCAAAAATTGACTATTTTCACTAGTCGATTTAATATTAAAATATTCAATTTTCACAAATTAACTTTTAATTCAATTTTAAAAGTTCTAAAATATCTTTCTAACTCCAACATGATAAAATAAAATTTTACAAATCATTTTCAATCATATTTAACCCAATTTTCAATTATTTCCATAATTTAACATATTAAATTATCGATTTAATTATCCAATTAAATCCAATTATTCAAAATAAAATTTATTCGACTTATAAATTCACTTATTAATATTTAAAATTAATTAAATATCCAAATTTTAATTAAATAAAATTCTGGGTCGTTACACTACCAATTTGCAAATCTAAGCATGCAAATTTAGTTTGCAAAACCGAGCACACAAACTGGACGCACAAACTGAGCATGTAGCAAAATCGATGCAAATTGGGTTTGCAGCAAATGCTAATTGAGTTCGATTAACATGTATTTTGCATACTAAGTTTGCGAATTCATAAATACAAAAAAAAATTAGAACCTGAGTTGTAACTCAGTCTTTAACCTTTTGATTTTGAAGGTATAAGTTTTTATCGAGTGTTTATATTAAATGCAGGAACTTGAAGAAGGACGCTTTGGATTGTTGTATTGGACGTTGAAGAATATTCAAAACCAATAGAGTTTGGAGTGGATGATCAGGAATGGTTAGGTTAACCGTAAGTTACACTTTAAGTGTATTTTGAAAAAAAAATTTGAAGCTTATGTTGTAATAATATTTGAATACATGACATTGTGGTATTTTAGATATGTAAATAATTGTTTATGATATATTATACTACAATTGCAGAGCGTTTAAACTTTGCATTGAATATGTATGATGAATTATTTGTGATATGGAAACCAATATTTCCAGAGTGTTTATATTTAAACTTTGCGTTTAAGTTTTGGTATATATATGTGTGTTACTAAATAATCATTTTTCAACAGTTATAAGCGTTACCATATGTTTCTTTACCAACACTTATAAGTGTTACCGTATATTTCGTTACCAACACTTATAAGCGTTATCGTATATTTCTGTACCAACACTTATAAGTGTTACCGTATATTTCGTTACCAACACTTATAAGCGTTACCGTATATTTAGGTACCAACACTTATAAGTGTTAGTAATACGTACATTTATAACACTTATAAGTGTTACAAATTTGGCCGCTCCATTCCTAACAGTCCATTAGTAACACTTAAAAAGTGTTACTGGAATTATTTGTAACACTTATAAATGTTAGAATTTGCCTATTTTGGTGTAGTGTATATACAACGATATCACCCTCGAAATGAGATTGGTATTTTTATATTATGCTAACATCTGTGGATGCAGGAAAACAGGTTGGAGTGATCCAACCGGATTCCTCAAAAATGTTGAATTTATTTTCATATTTAGTGATACGTTATATTGAATAATCTCTAATAGACTATAGCGTGATTTTAAATTTATTTGGTACTATTGTATTACTGGTTAGATTTTCGTATTTTTAAATACCAATGAAAAATGTTTAAAATTTGGAATGAAAATAAAAGGAAAATCTGAAGTAAAAATATTTTTGGTGAAATTTGGATTTGTTAAAAGAAATGAATAGTTTGGTTTCAGAATTTATACTTGATAAATTTTAGAATATGGAAAATAGGGATTTTGGATAAATATAAACTAAAGGATTTTTAATAATAAAACTTAAGCGATTTGTTTGAGTGTAAAAAGGATTTTAATAATCGAGATTTAAAATTATTTTGGGAAATTAAAAAGGAAATTTGAAAATAAAATATAAAATTGATGTTCTAGATTTAAATAAGATTTTAAATTATAAAAAGGAAGGAAAATCTGAATTTAGTTGGGATTTGGGATATTTTTGAGTTATTTAAGAAATTAGTTTAAAAATGGAATTTAATTTATAAAATTGATTTAAGTTTTGTGAAACGGTTATAAAAGAGAAATGTGACTATAGAATTTATAAATAAGGTTTATAAATGAAGTAAGGTGATTATCGGTGGATAAATGGAAATTAATAAATTCAAGGTGAGGATTTATAAGGGAATGGGTAAATCGGTTTAAAAATAAATGGTAGATTTATTTTTGGAAATGTGAAAAGGAAATTTACGGAATTTGGACGTAATCAAATTGGAAATAAATCTAGAGGGTTTTATTAATATTAGACTTGCTTATGGGAGTTGAAAAATATATTTTTTTCCAAGGAGTCAAGTGTATTTTAAAAAGGAGGATTTTTAAGTATTAATTAGAAAATTTAAAAGTGTTTAAGAATATTTTAGAAAATTAATTATTTAGTTGTTTTAAAATTGTTTAAAGTATATCTAAATATTAATTAAGTTAGTTTATAGTAAGTTAATTATTATTTAAGGATTAACCAGTATTTTTGTTTTAAAGGGATAAATTATTCAATATTCAATATTATATAATAGCTTTTATTTAAAAAGTTGATTGTCTAGAGTTTAACTTGGAAAATTATTATAGGAATTTCATAAGTATTATTTTGAAAATTATTAAACAAGTTTTCGAGAAGCATTGGTATACTCGCACGGTGAAATTGGAGGCAGTGAGTGCCTACAATTAAGTCTTGGATTTCTCTAGGATAGAGACGTAACCATTGAGCTATGAATCCGTGGTTTGATACCGTAATGGTACTCTCCATATTTTTTAAAAAGGGGTTTCAAATATTCTTTTGAAAAGGGATAGTTGGTGAATTTACTAAATTCGATAACTTAAGTACATATATTTTGGATAAAGAGATTTAATTTATTAAAATTAAATTAAAAGGAGATTTAGAGTTATTTGGTGGAAATGGAATAATTAGTGAATGATTTTTTATTTGATAGTTAAATAACTGAATATCAAAATTTGGACCCAAAATATAACTTTGGGAATATCTAGGAGAAATACGGGATTTATATATTACAATTACCATTCGAGGTGCTATATTGTACATATAAACTCGTTTTTGTTCTTCTAGGACGTTAATAAGGAAATTCGTCCACTAACGGTTATGAGGCGATCTCCGAATTTATTTTTGTCTGTTTATTTCCTAAAGAACCGGGGTTGAGTTTACCTAAAAACATCGAACGTTGTTTTCGAAGAGACTGGGATCAGATTTGTTATCGGAATACCACTTCAATCCAATGAGTACGTTTTCGATGTGAAAACAAGAGCATGGAGTCGAAGATGGAGCAGTGAAGTGCAAGGGCTAATCGCTACTAATCTTGAGGATTATTCCAAAATGGATGTAGTAGGAATAGTGCCTTCGATTCCGTTCGGACCCAGAACGGACATGTATGGATGAATGCTATCAGTACATTGTCATCGAATAACAATGAGAATTCTAAGTGAAATTTCCTTGAGAAGGTAATTATAGCCTCTACCCCATCAACCGGGGATGACTGAAAAGCAGGGGAGATGCAGCAAGGCTAAGTGAGTAGCATCCAATTAGGGTATGTTTATCACCTTTCTGGATACCCTCGGATATTATTGCAACAATTTATAGAAGGAGCTCGGAAAGGGTGGAAATGCCCGACGTGATAGCATATTCGGTCTATCATGGTTAGGGATAGTCTGGTCTTATGTTGTAGGGGATCTCAGCGTGGTCCTCGGTACGCTGTTCTAGACGTGTACTATGACAGGTGATACCCCAGTACCTAGTCATTCATATGGAATCAATTCTCCACTAAGCACCGTACGGTTTTGATTGTGCCCAACTATGCTGGAACATGAGATGCAAGCATTTCAGCTATTTGAACAAGTATTTGTATTTAGACACTACTATAATATCAGAGGATTTGATATGAAATGTTTTGGTAATCGTTAGGTAAAGACCCGTCGTGTCTATTTTTGGCATGGTCTTATGAGATTCCTTTGATTTTCAAAGGATTTTGAAAACTTTAATAATTTAAAATAAGTGTGTTTTCTCACGCTGGTTTTCCAGACTGACTCGGGTGTAATTTTATTATAATGTTTGGGTCAGACCAAGTATTATAGATACATGATAGGATGCTATGGAGCACCGGAAACGAGCTGGATGGCGAAGACATATTACCCGTATCTGATTTATATTCTGATGTGTATTGTAGGCTGTATATTTAGCTTTTGCGAGGACAAGTTATTATAACTATCCAGTATTGTGCTATTGATTTGTGTTGTACTCTGATGATGTAATGTACAAAAACAGTTATAGTGCTTTTTGTATAAAGGTCAGTTATTATCTATTATATATTGTTCCACTGCGATTGTGAAACTCAATGTTGTTATTTCTATTTTCTTCTTCTGCCTCCTTCTTCTTTTCCCTAATGATCTGGTATTTCCGGCAATCGGTTGCTTCGCATATAATACAGTGGACGAATTCGTGTCGATTTTTGAGCATTGAAAATCCGGTTCGTCGCATAAATCTATAACCTGTTTTAAGTATAAACTATTCTGATTTATAACTATTTCAAAATATAAACTATTTTCAATATTTAAACTATTTATGTTGGAACTATTATAATTTAAATTAAACGGATTTAAATTCTAATTTTTTGATATGATGGTTTTAAACTACTTTGTGGTTATGATTTCGAAGTGAATATGATTTCGAAAGTGATATGATTTCGAAAGTGTATATGATTTCGAAAGTGAGGTGATTTTGAAATAATATGATACTTTGATATGAAGTATAAACTGAATGACCACGGTGTGAAATAAACGTTTGGTTGTTAAAGAGACCAGGATCGGATATTGTCATACTTTCTGCCAATTTCAAAAACTAATTTAACAACTATATACGTGGTGGAGAATTCAGAACAAAGTAGGATGGTTTGTAAATGATTTTGTATGAGGTATTAACGCAGCCCTGACTCCCGCGAGTCAACTTGATGTGGCTAAAACAAGAGCTATACCGGGCCAAGTGAGGTCACATCTCTGATCGAGCATACTTCTTCGATACCATTCTATTACTTTGTGATTTGATTGAGTGAAACTTTGATTTTGGGAGTGTGTCTCGAGGGTAGCGGTAGTAGCTGCTATGCGTTGCCATGAGTCCGGGAGTGCAAACGGTAGAACCTTACCGTGGCATTGCTTGGCGTGCCCTGTCACATGCCTTATCAAGCCCTCTACGAATTACTTTTGTACCGTACCTATGGAGTGCTCCTTGAGTAAACCACATATTTCACGGACCTTGCAGTATCCATATAGACTACGGGAATATATAAAATGTTTTAAGGGGGATAAGGGTAACGCCTTAACACTATTTTAATATTTTACTTTACTATAGACATTATCTATATAGCTTATTGTACTATGTATGTAGATAGTTTAACGGATCCTTAGAGGATGGGAATCGCAAACATCCTTTAAGTTATTTCGTATTCCACTTGACATTTCACTTGACTTGATTTACTGGTATAAGAATGTTAATCCTGACTCGACCGTTTTGTATTTTGCTTTATGCTCGGGTCAGACTGTGTGTCACAGCATTTGAGACTCGCCTTTGGAGCTTTGCTTGAAGATCTGTCTTATATCTTTTCAGCCTTTTATTATTTTCAGTTTCTTATGTTCAATCTTGTCGGTTACTTTTGTATTTGAGAATACTCTATATTTGAGATTTCTGTTGTATTTTTTTTAAACTCTGATGTTTATATGGTAGCTTCATGAACTACTATTTATTTATTCCATTGTTTATTATTATATTCCTCTATGTCTGTGATTCTACGATTGATTTATTTACTGCATATGTTAAGTTTTTTCCAAATATAAATTAACAATCTGTTGTTTTGAGCAATTCAAGTCTGATATGTGTGGACGATTGTCGATTTTAATGGTTCGAAAATGCCAGGTTGTTGCATATCTTTCCAAAATATTCATCAGAATGTTCATATACTTATCTCACCGGGATAAGTATATTCACAAACCATTCCTTTCAAAACTTAGAAAACCTTTTTCACATACTTATAAAATGATATAAGTATATTCACCAAATACTTAGAAAGATTTTCTATTTCAAAATCATATTAAAATGATCAAACCTAAAAGTCATTAAAAAATAGATATAAATAACCCAAAACACCATTCCCTTCCATAAATCTCTTTTATTTTATAAATATCTCCTTTACAAATCTCCAAATCCATTTATAAATCTTCTTATAAATCACCAATCTATTATAAAGCTTCTTCATAAATCTCCAGGTCTATTATAAAATACTTATTATAAATCTCAAAAACCCATTTATAAAATTTCCCTTTCAAATCTCTAAAACCATTTATGAACCTCCTTTCTAAAATAATTTAATAACCAAACTTCTTTTCCAATTTCAATACTCTTTCAAATTCATAAACTCCTTTAATAAATCCTTCTTATAAAAAGGAATCCTTCTATAAAATACTTATTATTTAGTTATAACGAATAAAAACTTTAACATCGTAAAAATAAACTTTAAACATTCTTAATAATATAATAATAATACTTTAAAAGAATTATTAAAAATATAACAATAAAACTTTTTTAGAAACATTTTAAAAAATAAAACAATTATCTTTTAAAAACATTTTAAATCCTACAATAAAATAACTTTAATCAACTTCACAAAATGTAATTACTTAACTTTTAAACAATAACCTAATAAAGTAATTAACTAGCTTTAAACAATCATTAATAAAATTATTTGTTGTCTTTGAACAACCATAATAAATAATTGATTATCTTTAAACAACACTAATAAAATAATTAATTCTAAATGATTATAAATATAATAGTTAACTTTATTATCAGATCGTGTTTATTTGGCCAAATAGATAACACCAAGGAAGTATGCTTAAGTTAACTACATTATTATTTAAACAACGTAATTATATTAAATCAATATTGTTTTATCACTTCATATATTATCCACTTTCAAAAACGATAACTCATCCAAGCCAAAGAACCAACAAATAAAAAAAATCCAAACATGCCATCAATAATTTTTATCTACTATATATCATTATAGAATTCATTCAGAGGTGAGTTAACTCACCGAAATTTAAGTTGTCGCCGAAGCGTCCTTATTTGGCTTTTAGCTTGAAATTCTGTAAGCTCCAAATTCAACCAATCCAATTCCAAAGCGTAGTTAACATCGCTATAAGTCTAATGCGACTTAGTTGGTTCAATTTGGACCTTGTATGAAATAGCTAACGATTTTATAAGATTAAGATTAAATTAAATATAATAATATCCACTAATTACAATCAGATTAGTTAATTACCCAAATTAACAACTTAATTCTCCCCTTAACAAACCCTGGCCGCATTGAAACCCAACATGATCCCTCCACTGTTTCCATCTACCGGCGTCGCTATGGCCAACCATCGACACTGCACGATCACATCTGAATGCCCATACCACGACGCTTCCAATGAACCAACAGCTGCCATCGTTCATGCCCTATAGGCCGAGATCTGGTCAAAACCTCCAACGTCGTTCAACTCGAAAATCCAATCACCATACGTCGATCCACTTAATCTGACCATCCATCATGCTCGCCTTCCTTCCCCTCCCCCCCTCCCCGCGGCCCCGCGAACACTTTCTTAGTTGGGGCTATCACCTAAAAATGCCTCTAAAGGCCATGATGAACTATAATCCTTAGATGTTGGGGTTATTTATTTTGATGGCTAGGGATAGGTTATAAGTTTGATTAAGTAAAAGGAAGAACGAGGTCCTTATATAGACATATATCCGATACTATTCATGCTCGAAAATTTACAAACTTCAATTGAGACTAGCGTACTGGCGTATCTAGCCAAATACCCCTATTCCAAACTCCATGGAACTATTTTGGGGACCAAATTCCAACATATACAAAAGTTAACTTTTTGATTCGCTCGATTTATAAATTGAAATCGACCTCCTAACTCCAAATCAAGCAGTCAAAATATATTGATGCTTATACTCATTTTGGCTTGCTAAGACCACATGGAACCAAATAGAGATAATTTCGAGTCCTTAAAAGTCCATCTAGAAAAGTCAATTTTCCAGCTCCTTGATAAACTAAATCGATTAAATACTTAAATGTGCAAAGCAGCCTAAAAATACGGGTTGTTACAGAAATTGTCAGTTTGCAAATGGAAGTCTGTCCGATTGCAAATAAAACTTATATATTATATGTTGATGTGTGTGCACATATAGATAACCGAAGTTTGACGGAACTCAACTTAGGCCACTCGGTATATATTTATAGTGATGTTTGGTTGATATGTTTGTGGAGCAATTTTACACCATAATTTATATATTTAGCTATTTACTTACTTTCTTATTTTAAAAAGGCGTTAGGAAAGTCTTGGAAAATTTATTTAAGAGTTTGAAATTTATTAAAAGTAGTTTACAAATAATTTAATAAATTTTATTTATCTATTTTTATATTTACAAATATAGTTTTGATTATAAATATAATATAGTTATCTTTTGGTAATAAAACCCTTTATAAAATCAATAGTATAATATAATATAAGTTTAGAACTGTTTTAATGGAAAATATAATGCTATTTTATAAAATAGATTATAATAATGATTATATTATTTAAAGAGGTTTTCAATATAAAGTTTAAATATTATTGAAAGAATTTACACAACTTGGAAGAATATGGAATTCTTTTTATGGAATAATTTAACGATTTTGGATATGTTTTGATTAAATAAAAATTTCTTTTATATAATATAGAAATTTAAAATATGGTCTAGATTTAAAAGAATTTTTTTAATTCAAATTAGTTATTTTAAAATGAAGATTTTGAATAATATTTTATATTTTTTTGGAAGTTTATAAATTTATTTTAAAATAGAATTTCATTATGGCAATCTCCATATAAGTTATGTTTGATTGGTAAAATGTCCATGAAAATTTTATATGTATATAAATAAGGATTTGATAGCAAAATTCTAGAGTTTAAATCTTATTTTTGGTATTATATAAATGATGTGTAACTTTTTAATATATATAAATGTTTTATATTTTACTAGTTTTATTAGTTCTTGAATATAAAAATTAACTAAAGAAAAGTTTTATTTAAATTTAGTAATATATTGAAAAGAATATTTTATTTGTTTTAATTTAATATTTAAAAGATTATAAAATGATGAAAAACATGAAATATTTTTTGATTAATATTTTAGGTATTTTAAAGTGTATTTCACTAATATGGTTATCTATGAATTATTAGAGTATGTTTTACATACACATGCGCAAACGCGCGCGGACACGCACACGCACATATATTTGAATATTTGATTTAATTGTTAAAGATAAATTTTGTTGAAATTTATTATTTCATTTCTAAATTTAATCGGGATTTTTATGTATGATTTCTATATTTTTTGATTTCTCATTTTCCTATAATGATTTCGATATCATGAAGGATTCACCATTGATATTGATTTGATTTGTGATCTTAATATAATACAACGATGACACTCTTCTTCATGATTTTGTGATATTTAATGTTGTGACAAGAATCCGAATAAACAGAGTTATAATACCGTCTAGTATGAGACTTTCACTAATATTTTTCAATTATTATTTGGACTTGTTATATATAATATTGTGGAAATTGGGTGTAGTTTATAAGCAATGAATAAACGTTTGAGTATCACGCAGTGGTATAGAACGTTGTTGTGATATTTATTCAGTTATTCATTATAAGTAGAGGACACCCACATGATGGGGATTTATGATGGGGTTTGCTGCAGTGAGTCATGTATAAAGCCGTGTGTCGGAAATTGTATCGAACTATGTGTCGACATGTATGAGGAGCTATGTGTTGGCGATCGAATATAGGTACTGTGTCTATCTATCTTGTCCAACATCCTTTATATTTCAAGAGTGAACCTGATTGGCCAGTATTTACCCCAGCGACTTGAGCGCGATGATCATGCCTTGGATCTGTGACACCTTTATACATATTGTGTGTGCCTTAGCTATAGGTGGTTGCCCCTATGTCACTTTGTCCAGCAGTTAATTACCTATATGGGAAATGCGTCGGGTTTTGACTAAAGAGTTCGAGCATGTTGGTGGATCATTGTCACGATACCGAGAGGGAGGTAACCATAGGAGTCATTTCTGATGGACATACATGTGGCTCCTAGAGCAAGCAGATGTGCTATCAGTCTCCTATTTGGTTCCGGTGTGTGTGTGGTGGATTGGAATATACTATTTGTACTCCTATGATGAATTTGACTATACTACAAACGTTGTGTCTAAAGTGTAGTCATTCCCTATTCATCCATACTTTTTTGATGATTTAGTACTTTCAGTATATTAGAGATAGCTATTGTTTTACCGTTAATGGATTGGATTGTGGATTTTTATCCTCATTATGATTATGATGTTGGCTATTGATTGGATGTTGAGATCGGATATCTCATGTTATATCTTTTCCTATATGTTGATGATATTTTTATTATTAAGATTAAGAGATATATTAAGGTAATTGCATGTGATAGTTTGACTATACTTGCTGATATCTTATTATTCATGATATCCATATTTTGATGTTGATTTTTGGATGTGGATGAATCACCCATTATGTGTTTCATGATTTCTGATTTAATGATCTTTTATATGGGTAATGGCATCTTTATCCTTGGATTCGTAGTTGCTACTAAATTGTTATACTATTATTTGTACGTTGGTGTTATCATTATATGCATATACTATTTACCATTATATATGTGTATAACCCCTTAATTTAGATATAGTATGACCCCTGTGCTATTTACATAATACTCGGGTCAGTTCGAGACATTTCAGGTACAAGGATAATGAGACCACTTTCGTATTTCAGCATAGAGGAGGCTAGTAATTTAGCATAGAAGTTTATCATTTTTATTGTGTTATCTCTTGTATAAATTCATGTAATTTATGATAGATATACTTTTTATATTTAGTATTATATATTATTGTTGCTATCTGACTCTATGTTCTCTGATATTTACTGTATATTGTGAATTGCTCTATCCTAGAGGTTCAGTTTATTGCTTTGTACGAATATAGTGTACATATGTATATATGAGTTGTTTATTCAATGTTTAAATACATACATGTGTTAGCCCAGGGGAATATTCACGTATATATCTTATATAGCCTCATTCTCCATATTATATGTCAAGTTTACATAGAAATACTCTTGGATAGTATGTGTATAGAGGTAGGGTGTTTCATTAATCATGTTTGAAGTATAACCTAGCTACTTAAGATTGATAGTACCCTTAAATTTGAAGGTTACTACACGTTGTTGCCATGAGATATTCTATTTTGACATAGTTGTATGACATAAAGTAGACTTTTGTCAAGTTTTTCCGTGATTTTTCCAAACAACCACAAGCATGTAACTCTTTAGTTTCCCCAGCGATCATGAGTTATACATCATTAATTGTATGGAGAGCGTTACGGAGGATGTGTATCGACTTCTTGTTAGCTTACGGCATCCGAGTGGTTTGTATTGTAGCAATACAACATCACGCTTTCCACTACAATAAAATACCCATTACGCAACTTGTATTGACGATAGTAATAGGCTTATGACAATGGTTGGCCGAAAGTAGTAATATGCCAAGTTGTAATAGGCAATGGTTAATGACAGTTGTAATGACCCATTGTAATAGAGGTCTATTGCAATGATGTATAGACATTGTTGTTGAATATGCGATTATATGATTTTTGTCTGATGATAATAAACATATACATATATATATTCATTTAAATGTATTTGTTAATGTACTATTTTATTTTTCATAGATTAAATAAATATTTGCTGAATAAAATAAATAACATAGAATTTGAATTCAAACAGAAATTTTATTCAAATAAATATTTATTACAATTTTTGAATAGTACAAATTTCAGGCTCTCACTATATATATACACACACACACACACACACACACACACAGCTTCAATTACAATACAATTTTTGATTACATCACAATTTCTAATTTACATTTGACCTCACTACATATCACTCATTCACTCAACTCGTATTTATCTTCAACTTCATTCCAATGTGAATCCAGCATCTGAGCAATCTGCAAAAATATACACTAATGCAGTAAAATTGAAAATAAAATATTTTTGCAGTATAAAATAAAATGTGAATTTTGAAAATAATATTTGCCTCAGTTATTTGGTTTGTTCATCATTATTTAATTTTGAATTCATCATACACGAACATCTTGTAAAATACACAGTGTATCACTGTATATGCCATAAGGCCATGCACACCGATATACACTTAATAGAATTACAGGGACATGTAAGCACAAGGTCAAACCCAAATCATAAGTCGGGTTCAATTCAAGTGAATTAAATATCAAGTCACAATATGAACACAAGGTCAAACCCGAACTTTAAAGCTGGATTCAACACAAGTGAAAATTCAAATGAAATGGTTAAGACACATAAATCAAGCCTTGACCAAAGTTCAAGTCATACACATGAAAACAAAGGCTAGACAGTCCAACTCGACCAAGACCAGACTGAAATTTCAAATTAAAGAATCAACTCATCATAATTCAAACTGCAACAGACTTCAATATGCACATATCAGACTACATGAAGTCCAAACATGAATCAGTGAATATGCTACAGACATGGAGCAGCAAAACTCAAACCAACCATGATACGTAAGCAAACCAGACTAGTTCAAGTTAATACAAGAAAGAAGTACATACGAAACTTATAGTGCAACTGATTAGAGGTGGCAACTTGGAGCATCAGACCAACATCAATGTATATGAACACAGCTAATGGAGCAATGCAACAGTCAATAGTGAAGTACAAACCAAGTGCACCAGAGAACAATGACTGATACAAGTGACTCAAACCAGAATTTCAAAAGAACAAGTGCAGCCTCTACATGAAGGTCTGAAACAAATGAAACCAGAGGCAACTGGCAACAAATAAAACAATGAACCAGACTACAAGATGATCCAAACAAGGCTACAACTTCAAGTGAACTAATACATAGTGAATCAAGTGACACAGACTCGAGTGGAACAAGAAACAAATGTACATACATAGTGCAGCAGTGTAAACATCACCATGAACAGGCAAACAAGTAATGAACACTTCAATGATCAGCTCAGGTCGAGACCGAACCACTCAAAGTTATAGCATGAATACAATGCAATCAGGACAATCCAGACTGAACAACAAAGTGCACAAGAACAAGGTCGAAAGTGCTATGAGGGATGAACACATAAAATGGCCAGAGTCGAAGCACACAGAAACAAAAGTCAATCAAGGAAGTCAAACAAGTATATAGGTCAATGAAGTTTGAAGTCAAGGCCGAAGTCATCAGAATTTCACGTAAGCCAAAACCAGAAGCAATATCAGTGCAACGATGATATTGAAGAAATTATCAAGTCAGAGAAGGGTTCGACGGTATCAAGTGCTAAAGTAAATTTGCAAATTCAAGTCAAATCCGTAAGCAACCAGAGTCGAAAAGAACAAAATCAAACACACAGTTGTGGTCACAAAATCAACCAGAGCGGCAGGTCAATCAAAATCAACGCCGTGGTGACCAAGTTTCAAAGTCGTGATGGCAAGGAAAACAGCGTCAGAGAAATCAAACCGTGTCAACCAAGTAAACAACAAATATACTACAGCTGAGATAAATAAATCGATGAAGTCAAATGATCATATACGATGGAATATATAGGAGTTAAAATACTATATAAACAGTAACATCATCAGCAATTTAATCATCGAGTTCAAGCAAGCAAATCAGAAGAAGCAAAAGAAAAATTTACATACCAAATCAAAGTCGAACTCGATCAAGGAGGAGGAGCCGCGAACGAATCAATTGAAGTAAGAAATCGAAGCACCAACCATCAATTTAAGCGGCGACTTCACAAAGCCCTAATTTCAGAGCTAAGAGGAACGAACGAAAGAAGGAACGAGGCCATTGTTTGACTGAAGAGAAAAGAAAAGAAAAATGGCCGGCAATATTTTGTTTGTGATAAGATTATTTAGGGCCGGTTATTAAAATAGAGTTAGGCCTTAATATCTTAAAAATTAGGGTTTATTTATTTTATTGTTTTAAAGTGTTTTTAATTTCTTTCTTAAATCGTTGTAATTTCTAGTCGTGTGACTAGGGGACAAACTACGTGGCGAGTTTAAGAATTCGCAACTCAGTGGCTAAGTTGTGGCAGGGTTTTGAGCGTAGAGTTAGGTTAGTCAGTAGAGGGTGTCGCGAGTTTACGTGTGTAAACGTGTGACTACTTAATTTCTAATAGAAACCTTGGGGGCAGCACGTAAGCATGGTTTTGCCGAAGCTGGGTAAATCTGTGTGTTCTATTTTATGTTATTTATATTCTGCTATATCTGTGCTGCTATTACTCTACTGTGATCTGTGTTGAAATTATTTTATATAAAATTCCGCAATAATTTTTATAATTGATAGTATCACCCGATTCACCCCCCTCTATGGTGAAATCGATCCTACAAGTGGTATCAGAGCTAGGAATAGAAGTCAACATTTGTTTTTAAAAATTTAATTTTTTTAGAAAAAAACCAAATTTTGTTTTAAAAATTTGAAATTTTAAAATGGCTTCTTTTAATACTGCTTTTGCTGAGGGTCAATCCATAGTTAGACCACCAATATTCAATGGTGAATATGCTTACTGGAAATCAACCAGAGCTAGAAAATAAGTTACAGAATTCTAATGCCAAAGTTATGAATTCGATTATTTGTTCATTTCATCAATTTGAATTTAATCATGTCTCATATTCTCTAACTGCATAGGAAATATGGCACACACTCAAAGTGACACACGGAGGAACGTCGCAAGTCAAAGAATCTTGCCTTGCCATGCTAAGCAGCGAATACGAGAACTTCACAATGGCCAACGAAGAAAATGTTAAAGAGATGTATGGACGGCTTTCCAATGTCGCATACAAATCAAAAGCTCTCAAAAAATCATACACGGAATTGGAAATAGTCCAAAAAATCCTCAGAGTCCTTCCATGAAGATTTGAAGCAAAAGTGACCGCCATTCAAGAATTGAAAGGTTTAAAACAAATGAAAGTTGAAGAACTCATCGGAAATCTCACCACTTATGAGCTAGAAATGAAATTCAAGGAAGAGCGTGAAGGAGGAGATACTCGAAAGAAATCAATAGCTCTCAAAGGAACAACTAAAAGTGATGATGATGACGATGATGATGGAGCAGCAGAGTTGGAAATGGTAATAAAGAAATTAAAAAGGTGGAACCGCAGATACGGAAATCCAGCACTAAATCAAAAATTAAAAAGCAGAATAATCAAAGTTCTAGATTACACAGAACAACGAAAAATCGTCTGTCTTAAGTGCAACCAACTCGGACACATCAAGCCCAATTGTCCTCAAAATCGACGCGACTTTGAAAAGAAATAAAAAAGGAGAAGTTTTGTAGCCACGTGGAATACAAGTGATGAAGATAATCAAAGTACTAGCAGTGAGAGCGAGAAAGCAGATATGTGCCTTCGAGGTAATATAACTGATAGCGACGATGACGAGCCAAGCGAGGTATCAAAATTCACTCACTGACAACTATTTATATATTTCCACGAAGTAAATGGCTATTTTGAATGTATTAGGGAGAAATATGCTAAAATTGAATCACAAAGAGATAGTTTGATAGAAGTAAATGAACAGCTTGAACAATTAGTTAAAACCTATCAAAGTAGGATTCCTAAGTGTGATAAGTGTCCAACATTCGAAGAAGAGATTAAAAAATCAGAAATCAAAATTAAATCGCTTGAAAATGAAATTCTGATTTTTAAAGAGAGTGAAAATACTAGAAGAGAAAATTCTATTAAAAAGTGCACACAATTATTAAATGAAAATGAATCTCTCAAAACACAAGTCCAACAATTGTCAACGACTTTAGATAGATTTTCCAAAAGTGAAAAATCATTGAATATGCTCTTAGGGAAACAAACTGTTAATACAGTCAGACAAGGACTTGGATATAATCAATCTGAACTTGTTAAAAGAAAAATTAATCAAGTTAATTCAATGTGCACGATTTGTAGAAAATTTGGACACAATCACAATAATTGTTGGTATAGACCCAAACACGTAAAAATCATTCCAATTGGGGTTCCAAAAGGCACAAATAAAAAATCTCTCAAAGTTAAACAAATCTGGGTACGAAAAGGAACGTATATAAATAGTTTTTGGTCTCCACTAAATTATTTTTCAAAATATTCTGCAACTAACAATCATGGACCTATAAAAACAAATAGGTCACAAAAATCATTTATCGTGTAGGAGTGGTGGCAGGCTAAGGAACAACAACAGTGTTATCTGGATTCCGGCTGTTCCAAAAACACAACGGGCGACAAAGCAAAGTTCCTTAGCCTAGTATAAAGGTGACAGAATCACAATGGACAACAACGAAAAATATTGTAAAGGTAAAACAGGTAATGGTATATTTGTTTTGAACGATATATAATGTGATAATCTGCACCGTATTCAGAATTAAATCAGCCTATAATGTGATGATGAAATAAATGATGATTTTGATTCTGACTTTTTCAAAATTGTTGGCCAATTATATTCTTATACCAAGAACACTATAAAAATCTCTAGAATCTTTGAAATACTTCATATATATTAGTTTGGATTAATAATAGTGTTTTATTGGATGATAATACATTTGGTTATTTTACGGCTGACTCTATATTCACGGTTTTTGATTATTTACACGGCTTCAATTAAAATTCAAGAGAATTTCATTTAAAAAGTTGTTAAAAATGATTTTGAGATATTTTGTTGCACAACTCATGATTTAGTTTGAAACATTCAACTAATAATAAGTTTGAGTGAAAAGAAATTTAGATGCAGATTACACTGGTAATCTAGTTGATAGAAAAATTACTAGTGGAACGTGATTTTGTTGAGACATTTAGTAACTGCATCGTTTTTCAAAGAAAATATTTGCATATTTTTCATTTCAAATAATTTTCAAATAGCATAAATTTTTCTCATAAAACCCCTTCTAGAAAATTATTTTTGACCTTGTTTTTAGATTGGTCAGTTTTAGAAAAATTTGGTTTTATAATTATTTTTGGATTTGATTTTAGATTATTACATTGACTAATCTGACTCCCTAGTAATTATCGAAAAGATAAATAGTGATTGAAAAGTTGACGAGTGTTAACGTTAATCATATATTATAACTTGAGACGATATAATTAGTAAATTTCTTTAGAAATTTAAACAAGAGTTCTACAACTTTTTGTTGGTAAAAATTCCATGACCATCACTATTTCTATCACATTTCTAACGACCACCACTCATCAAAATTCAATATAGTTTGTCGATATGTGGTACTTTAAACAGGAATCGTTCGTTTTTCATTTTATATTTCTTTTAATAAAAATAATAAAAATAAAATAAAATAAAATCCAAAGTATTCACTCTCATTTAAAAGTCCTCACGGTTATGCATGGGTGAATAACTTGGAATTTGTTATGTGCTTCCATGCTCATTTAAAAATCCTTACGGTTATGCATGTATGGAACGCTTATCAAAATTGATTTTTTAATAAACAAGTTGATTTTAATCCCATTTAAAAGTCCTCACGGTTATGCGTGGTTAGAAGATACTTGAATTCATTTTTTAAAATAAAATTGGAATACTACTAATCTCATTTAAAAGTCCTAACGGTTATGCATGGTTGGTAGATATTCAAATTCCTGATATAAATATACCACAAATAGACACAACTGTATGGTTTTATATGATGATATCATTCCCATCATTCTAAAAGTGGAATATGTGCCTATTAAAGTATTTATGATTTTTGTTTGATTTTTTTTATTGAAATTTAATATTTATATTCTATTGAGTTTTAATGTTGTATTAATGTCTATCACTTTATCTCCGATTTTCTAACACTATTACTCTTTGCTGATAACAAAAGGGGGAGAGAAAAGTTAAGATTTTGTCAAATAAAATCAAGTAAAGGTCAAATATTTTCCATTTGCATCTAGGCTTATTTGCATATTTTTATTTACATGCATATATGAAGGGGGAGCATTGTGTAGAGGGGAAGCATTTAAATAGGGGGAGCAAATAGACTATATCAATGATCAAATACGTTTAACATATTCAAAATCTTAAATATATGTTTGTTATCATCTAAAAGGGGAGATTGTTGAATATGCGATTATATGATTTTTGTTTGATGACAATAAACATATATATATATTCATTTAAATGTACTTGTTAATGTACTATTTTATTTTTCATAGATTAAATAAATATTTGCTGAATAAAATAAATAACACAAAATTTGAATTCAAACAGAAATGTTATTCAAGCAAATATTTATTACAATTTTTGAATAGTACAAATTTCAAGCTCTCACTATATATATATACACACATAACTTCAATTACAATACAATTTTTGATTACATCACAATTTATAATTTACATTTGACCTCACTACATATCACTCATTCACTCAACTCGTATTTATCTTTAACTTCATTCTAATGTGAATCCAGCATCTGAGCAATCCGCAAAAATATACACTGACGCAGTAAAATTGAAAATAAAATATTTTTGCAGTATAAAATAAAATGTGAATTTTGAAAATAATATTTGCCTCGGTTATTTGGGTTGTTCGTCATTATTTAATTTTGAATTCATCATACACGAACAGCTTGTGACATACACAGTGTATCACTGTATATGCCACAAGGCCGTGCATACCGATATACACTTGATATAATTACAGGGACATGTGAGCACAAGGTCAAACCCAAATCATAAGTCGGGTTCAACTCAAGTGAATTAAATATCAAGTCATAATATCAACACAAGGTCAAACTCGAGCTTTAAAGCAGGATTCAACATAAGTGAAAATTCAAATGAAATGGTCAAGACACATAAATCAAGCCTTGACCAAAGTTCAAGTCATACACATGAAAACAGAGGGTAGACAGTCCAACTCGACCAAGACCAGACTGAAATTTCAAAGTAAAGAAGAAACTCATCATAATTCAAACTGCAACAGACTTCAATATGCACATATCTAGACTACATGAAGTCCAAACATGAATCAGTGAATATGCTACAGACATGAAGGCAGCAAAACTCAAACCAGCCATGATATGCAAGCAAACCAGACCAGTTCGAGTTAATACAAGAAAGAAGTACATATGAAACTTATAGTGCAACTGATCAGAGGTGGCAACTTGGAGCATCAGACCCACATCAATGTATATGAACATAGCTAATGGAGCAATGCAACAGTCAATAGTGAAGTACAAACCAAGTGCACTAGAGAACAATGACTGATACGAGTGACTCAAACCAGAACTTCAAAAGAACAAGTGCATCCTCTACATGAAGGTCTGAAACAAATGAAACCAGAGGCAACTGGAAACAAATAAAACAATGAACCAGACTACAAGATGATCCAAACAAGGCTACAACTTCAAGTGAACTAATACACAGTGAATCAAATGACACAGAATCGAGTGGAACAATAAACAAATGTACATACATAGTGCAATAGTGTAAACATCACCATGAACAGGCAAACAAGTAATGAACACTTCAATGATCAGCTCAGGTCGAGACCGAACCAGACAAGAACTCAAAGTTACAGCATGAATACAATGCAATTAAGACAATCCAGACTGAACAACAAAGTGCACAAGAACAAGGTCGAAAGTGCTATCAAGGATGAACATATAAAATGGCCAGAGTCGAAGCACACAGAAACAAAAGTCAATCAACGAAGTCAAACAAGTATATAGGTCAATGAAGTTTCAAGTCAAGGTCGAAGTCATCAGAATTTCACGTAAGCCAAAACAAGAAGCAATATCAGTGCAACGATGATATTGAAGAAATTATCAAGTCAGAGCAGAGTTCGACAACGTCAAGTGCTGAAGAAAATTTGCTAATTCAAGTCGAAGCCGTAAGCAACCAGAGTCAAAACGAACAAAATAAAACACACCGTTGTGGTCACGAAATCAACCAGAGCGGTAGGTCAATCAAAATCAACGCCGTGATGACCAAGCATCAAAGCCATGATGGCAAGGAAAACAACGTCAGAGAATTCAAACCGTGTCAACCAAGTAAACAATAAATATACGAAATTGACAAAGTTAGGAATTATCTCAAACATTCAATCAAAATCATACGGCCGAGAAAAATAAATCGATGAAGTCAAATGATCATATATGAACGAATATATAGGAGTTCAAATCCTATATAAACAGTAACATCATCGGCAATTTAATCATCGAGTTCAAGCAAGCAAATCAGAAGAAGCAAAAGAAAATTTTACATACCAAATCAAAGTCGAACTCAATCAAGGAGAAGGAGCCGCGAACGAATCAATTGAAGTAAGCAATCGAAGCACCAACCATCAATTTAAGTTGCTACTTCACAAAGCCCTAATTTTAGAGCTAAGAGAATGAACGAAAGAAGGAACGAGGACATTGTTTGACTGAAGTGCAAAGAGAAGAAAAAGGGCCGACAATATTTTGTTTGTGATAAGATTATTTAGGGACGGTTATTAAAATAGAGTTGGGCCTTAATATCTTAAAAATTAGGGTTTATTTATTTTATTTTATTAAAATGTTTTTAATTTCTTTCTTAAATCGTTGTAATTTCTAGTCGTGTGCCTAGGGGACAAACTACGTAGCGTAGTTTGAGAATTCGCAACTCAGTGGCTGAGTTATGGCAGTGTTTTGAGCATAGAATTAGGTTAGTCAGTAGCGGGTGTCGTGAGTTTACGTGTGTAAGCGTGTGACAACTTAATTTCTAGTAGAAACCTTAGGGGCAGCCATAGGCAGGGTTTTGCCAAAGCTGGGTAAATCTGTGTGTTCTATTTTCTGTTATTTATATTCTGCTATATCTGTGCTGCTATTATTCTGTTGTGATCTGTATTGAAATTATTTTATATAAACTTCCGCAATAATTTTTATAATTGATAGTATCACCCTATTCACCCCCCTCTAGGGTGAAATCGATCCTACAATTGTGATGCAATCTTTGGCAATTGTAAGTAACCTTGTAAATCAACAACACTTCTTTCAAAAGCTTCATATTACAGCTTTTAAAAATAGTTAAGAAATATTTACAACTTTTTAAAATAGGTGTACTAAACTCTATTACAACATGTAAAAATTATTGTAATATGAACTGTATAACAACTGCTCTAAACACTTATTACTATTGCAACTGTTAAAAATAGTTGTTATATGTCCTCTACTACAATGGGATAGATTTAATATGATCTTTTGCAATTGTTATTGACTGTTGCAAAAAAATGCAAATGTATACACACACATAATGCACCATTGTGTCATGTGAACTTGTAACACCATTTGCTGACTTAAACAAACATTATAATGAAGCAAACAAAATCACACATTCCAAAAGGTCACAGAGATTATACATTCACACCATTCACAAAATTTGTAACATCCCGCCTTTTTGCACACTTTAAACCGACACACGTGCCAATTCAAAGCATACGCAAGGGCGGATTGTTATGGGGTAAATAAGAAAAACAGAGAAGAAATAAAAACAAAAACAGAATCTCACAGCGGAAGGATAAAATATAATAACAAATATACAGTTCATAAACAGTTTACAAAAGCTTGATTCTTCTTTTACAATAAATATCAGAGTTACACATACCAATACAAGCAATGCAGCGGAATAGAAAGAGTGTGGTGTAATACTATATATAAAATAATACTGATTCTTCGTCTTCGTCCTCCAAAGCTAAAATCTGCTATCCTGAAATGCTCGGACTGACCCGAGCGAATTTGAATAGACAAAAACACCCGAGTCAGACTAGAATATCTTATGTGAGTTAAATAAACAGAATATAAATATGAGTACAGTAACTCAAGAGATGTTCGGGATTTACATCTCCTAAGGATCCGTTAAACTATTTACTATGTAGTATATTGCGCTATTATAATAGTGTCTATTTATAAAATAAACTTACTTTTAAATAGCGTTAAGGCTTTACATTTTCCACCTTAACACGTAATAGTCCCAGTAGTCCGTCCAATATCATAGCCCCTCCTGATCGGGAAGCCACTAGAGGATACCACACGGGCTACGGGAGAAAACCAAACTCGTACAAGGCGCGATATGGTAGGTGACACGGCACAACTAGGCAATGCCAGGGTAGATATACCAATTGCTATCCAGGCTGGTGGAAACGCGTAGCCGCAGTTACCGCCCACCTCGGACTAACTCCCCAAAATCAAAATATAGAAGTGGCCACTGAATCAAATCCAAGTCAAATTATAATATCGAAGAGGAGCGTCCGATCAGAGGAATGACCTCATTGGCCTGAGAATCGCTCCTGTTTTAGCCACCTTATGCCAACTCATGGGAGTTGGGTCCACGTATTTACCTTACAGGAAACGTCGCCACCACCTACTTCATTCTGGAATCTCCACCGCGTACACGGTTAGTCAAAGTGGTTTTCGGTATCGACAGAGAGTATGTCCATATCCGATCCCGGTCTCTTTGCCAACCAATCGTTATTATAACACCGCGGTCGTTTAAAAATAGTTTATACTTTTAAAACCAGAATATAATCCATTTCAAACCGTAATATTACGATATCATTTCTTCTTTTAAAACCCAAAACAATATGATATCGTTTATCCCAAATAAAATTATTCCTTTCCAAAAAAATTATGTCACTTTTTATTATTTAATATCCCATGTAACCAATATTCTGTTTGTAACTTTCAACATAATTCTTCGAAAATCCATAGTATTTTAAAACCATTATTTTCAAAACTAAATGGTTTGGATATTCAACGGTATGCGAATTAAAAAGGTTTAACTTTACTGTTGCTTTACAAAGAAATAAATTACATGGCTTTCCAAATATTTCTTCTTTTAAAGTTAAACCAAAATTCAAAATATTACTTCAAGTCCCAAAACCATTTCAAATTTTTTATATATTTATATCCATTTTGGAGCATTAATATTTCAACTAAAGTTGGATTTTTATCTTTTCAAAATCAATATTCTATTAATTAATCTTGACCATTCACATAAAATCCATAATTAATAAGACTTCAATTTCTAGTAAAATATATATATATATATATTTCCAAATTCAAATTTTTACTAGAATATTCATTTCAAAATATTTTGGGAAAAATCCAATTATAAACATCATAGCTTTAAAATTTCCAACTTAATATTTAAACATAGGATATAAATCATCAAACTCCATTTTCTTAATTTTCTTCCATTTTTAATAAAGAAATTTATTCACCTTTTAATTTCAAAATTTTAACTTCATATGCGTATAACTATGGAAGAAAACATTTATTCGGTATAAAATTTAAGATTTTTATAAACCGTATTCCATCCAAACCATAGAAATCACATTAAAAATAGTTATATATAGACCACGGTGCCTGTATATAGTTTTCTATCCTATGGTCAAGTGATACGGATATTTATCATTTCAATCCGCAATTTAAAAAAAATAAAACTGCGGTTGTATATCATTTCAAACCGCAATCCCGAATGAAATGTAAAATGTATGCTAACTTGCAGTTTAATGATATCAAATAAAACATCCATTCAACAAAACATCCATCATCCAGTCACAAACATCAAGCAATATCAATCAATAACAATTATATATATGATCATATATAACAGGTGATAACTGGCAGTTTATTCAAATTAAATTTTTCAACTATTAATCTAACAATTTATATTCAGTGATAATTGACATAACTGTTAACTAGCAGTTCATATGCAACCAAAAATTTCTAACAGCCAATTAACACGCAATAAATCAATTAAATTAACAGTTACATTCAATAAAATGCAATTCAACAGATATGAATGAAATAACATGCCAAAAGCTCATAAATAAATTTCTATTCATTTCTAAAATTTATTTAACAAACATAAAAGCTTCTAGTAGTTGTGAGTGGGTTAAAACACTCACCTTTTGAATTTAAATTGAATTCAAATCCAATTTAAACCCAAAAATTGGACAGTCTCCAAATTCATCCAAACCAGTGCCAAAACGTCAGAAATTCCGATACGATCCCAGCAAAACAAACCGCGCGTGAATCCGAGCTCGTATGCAAAAGTTATGAAAATTTGAAAAATGAAAAATTCTGGTCCTGGGTCAACTTCGGGTTCGACTTCGGGGCGCCGCCTCATTTCCCCGATGCTTGCTTGGAGTTTTCGCCAAAACGACCCGGAGCGACCCGAGTCATTTTCTTCCTGACCCGAAGTTGCTCTAGGGTTTTCTCCTCTGAAACCCGAAGCGCGACCAGAAGCTGCTGCAGATCCACAATTTTTTTTTTTTTTTTTTTTTTTTTTTTTTTGAAATAAAATTTTGGAATTTGGGAATTAGGTTTTTTTTCTGCCATTGGAATGAGGAGTTGAGAAGGAGATGTACGTATAGAAAAATGAAAATAAGGAGTGGCTAGGGTTTATAATCGCAAATATATAGACAGATAAAAGAAGGCTAGGTGGGTACGGATAACGAACGTGCTAAACGATAGTTGGCCCAAAAAGCCCGTTCTGCCTCCGGAGTCGAATTTGTTAAAACTATATATCCAAATAGGTGTTTCAAAATATTCTGAACGCGATGGAAAAAGTTTCGCGACCAAATTCGATCGTATGAAGAAGTTATGCTAAAAAAATAAAAATTTCAAATTGATTTCAAAATGCGTAAATTTCAAGGTGTTTCGAGTCCGTACGATCAAACGACAAGTCCGATCGCAACGAAACTTGAAACATTATTATAATTCACCGTTACGGATCCGATGAAACTAGTTTCGTCGAAATCCGAGTCCGTGACAAAAATGACTATTTTTAATATTTATTAAATAAATTAAAATAAATCATAAAATCCAAATTTTCTTTCAACTTTAAATATTGGCCAAATTTCATTACTTATATAATCCAATCAATTCCCAATAATTTAGCAAGCTTGGATGTGAATTAAAATTTATAAGTATATAAATTTCGCAGTGTTAACCTCTGCGTTTTCTTATTATTTGGGAATTATAAATTTTATTCGCAAAACCCAATTATTTAATCATATACTTATACTCTCATCTTAAATCTAATTATATAAATAACTTGATTTCTATTATCCAACTCAAAATATATCAATTATTCTCCAACTACATAGTTAACGTTTCTTTTATATATCACTGTGGTAATATTTCAAAATGTTCATCTTTTGTTTGCATAAATTACTGTATTTAGATAAAATTGTAATTTTGGTAACTTATCACATAAATAACTTAAAACCTCAACTAATACATTCCACCTTTGTTTCATCTTATTCATTCACTCATCAATATTCCGTACTAACTACAAAATTTAGTGTATTCCTTTAAATTGATCAAAATAAGACTTATCAACTAATAGAAAGATTTACGTACAAAATTTATTGTCATACATCAAATTTACAAGCCTATACTTAATTATTATCCAACAATACGTTTTACGTTACTATAATGTTCATTCTTCCGTTCCTACGCTTCTATAAATTTATTCCTTTATAATTTATTTAACGCAACACTTAATCTACACCTATTGCGATGTTCCAAATTTACTTGAATGAACAATTTCTTTACTCAAAATAGTTGTTGTAAACTCTTAATTCCACATTTATAAGTGTATTATTATTTTCACTCAAATATTATAAATATATATAGAGTATTGGGTTTTTATTTAATCATCATTTATCATATATATAAATTAATTAAATTCAATATTTAAGTCTGACTAAATTTATTCCCCAAATACACATTTACATTTCTCAACCAATAAATATAACCAATCAAATTATCATTTTATTGAACCTTGGTCAATTCCACACGTTAATTTTACTTAAAGTCTCAATTAATTAATGTACCTCGGTTTCATTACCTTATTACCTTATATGCATAATTGACATGGTTATATCTTCCATTAATTTCGATTATCATACTATAGAAATTAAATTCCCTTAACCACATAAATAAAAGTTGATCCCCATCTATTTACATTATATCACGTTTGCATAAATTTATTCAATGGTCACTTTTAATTAATAACTATCAAATTCCCAATCCAAATGTAAATCTTCCATCTTTGAATTCTTATATTAAATGGAATTTAATATTTACTGATTCAACATTTATATGTTTCTAAAAATTAGCTCCTACCAAATGTGACAATTTACATTTCATTTCTATGCAATATATACTCATCTTATTCCATTTATTTGGTTACTGCATTGAAATCTATTTATTAACCAATACTAACGTTATTATCATTAAATAAAATTTGATTCCCCATTTCACCCTTCTATTCAAACCAAGTATCATGCTATGATAATATTTTACGTTGTTCACACTGAATATAATCAACCTTTTCATCGTTATCAATTAATCATACATTGATTGCACTAATTTAAGGAATTAATTGCCATTGATATCCGATTAAATTTAATAGGCCATATAAATAGGTAATATATATACGAATTAAATAAAATCAATATTTCCATTTCGTTTTTCCTGTACTAAATTTATTACTAAGTGTATATACTCCACTATATCAATATACCTGAAATTTCTACCTAAAATAAGGATACGTTTCCATTGGAATTTACATTTACACCTTACGTTACAACATTAATCAACTTGCTTAACGTTTTATATGATTTCTATCCATTATTTCATAAATTAACCCATTCCACCTAAACCCTTATCTACAAAATATTTCAACATCAAATTTCACCACATACCAATTGACCTAATTATTTATTTATTAAGTCATCTCATTTAAATAATTTATCAAAGTGAACGTTCATTCAAGGTACAGATTTATTACTTGCGTTACAGAATTCCTTAATTTATTCTAATTTCCGTTTTCATTCCTTTACTGCATTAAATTAATTTAATATTCCCATTTATTTCTCATATTAAATATATATACAGGTAAAGCCTTTTCACTACTTAAATTCATTTGAATTAGCTTCGAATTCTATAAGTAGGTTTAATACATATTATTTTCTACTAAATTCAATTACAACTTATTAAAGAAAAACGAATTAAAACCATGAAATAAATGAAATCTTCCCATTTGTTTTCTTATATTAATTTCTTAGCCTATAAATAACAATTTACAGCACTTAAATTTCTCGTCATTTTGTTCCAACTGGAAATTCTTAGACTAAATTCCCATGGTTTCATTTCATTTAGTCATTTGCTTCAAAAAAAATCACAGATCTTAATTTCTTTCTAACTTAAATTATTTAAATCCTATTAAGATGACTAAATTGAACTAACGAAAATTACGGGTCGTTACACTCTCCCCCACTCAAAACTTTTCGTCCCCGAAAAGGAAAAGGAAGGGAGAAGGAAGAATAAACAGTATATCTAATTTCAAATATTAACTTATAACAATAATTTACTAAATTAATTTCCTTTAATGAATTACACTTGTTTTATAATCATTATGTCTTTTAATACTTGAATTATTAAAGTTGGAAAACAATTTCAACAAAATTCTAAGTCCAAAATTTACGAAAAATTTTGGCAGAGTCTCCTTTGTACGGAGGGACTCTGGAGAAAATATAATATCCAAATATACAAATATATTACATATATATCCAAAATAAAATATCCCACACGGGAAAATATATAAAATAGCGCTTTAAACGTAATCCGAAAACGTACCTATTTGTCGGGCAATACGCTTATTATTTTGGAACCAAAAGCAGTAGCAGCTGCTTCCAACCCCTGTATTCACTTTTATAATCTAAAAGGTTAAATATTTATTTTACAGTGAAATGTTTGGGTAGATTCAATCATTTATATCCAATCCAATGCAACAACCATAAATTTTAACAAACAGCACACACCACAAACAACAATCATTCAATCAACAACCATTAGTTGTTCGGGTTCAAATTCTGAAATTTTACGGAGTGAGAAATAACTATCAAGTGCATCCGTTACTCAACAGTCTTAGATGGAATAGAGATAGATTATTGTTCCTCCAACAACTCCAAAATTCCTTACCCAACAACCATACATCAACCAAACAATTCAAATCAACACCACAATAGCTTATTATATATTTATTTCATAATTCAGTGGTTTGATTTTCTTTCCTTCATTTATGGAGGAATTTCTTTTTTTTTTTTTTTTCTTACAAGTTTTATTTTCCAATTATCACAAAATTCATTATACTTGTATTTCCTTTATTACTTAAGTTTATAGGATAAATTCTCATTAATAACAACAAAGATTTTGAATATCTTCATTTCCTTACTCTTCACTTGTAAGATTTCCCTTAAATTCTAAATCTGCTAACATTCATTCTTATAAGTGGAAGTTTTATTTTTATTTATTCATCAACTATTAATTGTAGTCATTTCAATTTTTCCTACTTTCCATTATATTGGAATAGGGAAGATTAAAACATTCTTAAGTCAATAATCATACAATCAATTCTTATTTTGAATTTCATTTTATATACTTAGGTTCATATCATCTATTAATAATTCTTAACCCTTTTTCAGTAAAATTTCAATTATAACCTAAGTTTATACCATTAAATTCTTATTATAACAGTAATTTATTGAATACTTCATTTTTTTCTAAATTCCTACTTGTAAAATATTCAATTCCAGTTTCTTATTCAACATTTCAACTTTTATATATATGGGTAAGTTATTTATGTTAAAGAAAATGCAATTGAACCTATACAAGTTTAATCTCTATTCTTTTAATTAAATTTAATGTTTATCCATATTACTCTTTGTCTCATATGTATGCAAATTCCTCTTTATAGCTTTGCAGTTATTCTCTTATTTCAATTAGAGGTTTCAATTCATTTATTACTTAACTTTTATTTCACTAACAAATTTTAAACAATTAATTAACGGAAAAATTTAGAATTAAATACCGGGTTAAATTTCAATTTATTTCAAAATAATAGATAATTAATTTCTTGCAACTTTTATATCTCTAATTATATTTAGAACAATAAAAGAAAATTTTTAGAAAATTTCAAAATAAATCTGCAGTAGAATTTACTACAGTGGCCTTTTCCCTTCGAAACTCGAAAATGAAAGTCGATGATGCGGCCGCCATCACCGAAATTATTTTCCAGCGACAGAGAGGAAGGTACAAAACTTATATTCTCCAAAATCTTCTTTAAAATAATTATTCCGAATTATACTAAATATTTATATAAGAAAATACTTATAACCCAAATCAATAAATTTCACAAATTCTTTGAAAGCAGATTTGGAAAAAATCCCGGACTTAAGTTCTAAAATCTCCAATTTGATTTATCATAATTTCAACTTAGCTTCAATTTATTACAAATATTCTTATTGCCTAACACCCAATCTATAGCAACCAAATATATATATCTTTATAAAAATATTTTTATATATATAAAATTTAATAGGCAAAATTATTTCATTCACCTATATTAAAAACAAATATTATGTCGGTCTGTCCTATTAAGTGTTTAGAAATCCCTATTGATGACATAGCGTCCCATGCATCAACCAGAATTTATAAATACAGAGCGGAACAGATTAACACAATATAAAAATCTTTTTATAACACTAACAAGTACGCTCTCTCATATATATACGCTCAGTGACTCCCATAGGATATTACTACCCTATTAACAAAGAGTCAAACCCCACAAAGCCAAGGTTTATCGCTAAACCTAAGCTCTGATACCAACTGTAACATCCCGCCTTTTTGCACACTTTAAACCGACACACGTGCCAATTCAAAGCATACGCAAGGGCGGATTGTTATGGGGTAAATAAGAAAAACAGAGAAGAAATAAAAACAAAAACAGAATCTCACAGCGGAAGGATAAAATATAATAACAAATATACAGTTCATAAACAGTTTACAAAAGCTTGATTCTTCTTTTACAATAAATATCAGAGTTACACATACCAATACAAGCAATGCAGCGGAATAGAAAGAGTGTGGTGTAATACTATATATAAAATAATACTGATTCTTCGTCTTCGTCCTCCAAAGCTAAAATCTGCTATCCTGAAATGCTCGGACTGACCCGAGCGAATTTGAATAGACAAAAACACCCGAGTCAGACTAGAATATCTTATGTGAGTTAAATAAACAGAATATAAATATGAGTACAGTAACTCAAGAGATGTTCGGGATTTACATCTCCTAAGGATCCGTTAAACTATTTACTATGTAGTATATTGCGCTATTATAATAGTGTCTATTTATAAAATAAACTTACTTTTAAATAGCGTTAAGGCTTTACATTTTCCACCTTAACACGTAATAGTCCCAGTAGTCCGTCCAATATCATAGCCCCTCCTGATCGGGAAGCCACTAGAGGATACCACACGGGCTACGGGAGAAAACCAAACTCGTACAAGGCGCGATATGGTAGGTGACACGGCACAACTAGGCAATGCCAGGGTAGATATACCAATTGCTATCCAGGCTGGTGGAAACGCGTAGCCGCAGTTACCGCCCACCTCGGACTAACTCCCCAAAATCAAAATATAGAAGTGGCCACTGAATCAAATCCAAGTCAAATTATAATATCGAAGAGGAGCGTCCGATCAGAGGAATGACCTCATTGGCCTGAGAATCGCTCCTGTTTTAGCCACCTTATGCCAACTCATGGGAGTTGGGTCCACGTATTTACCTTACAGGAAACGTCGCCACCACCTACTTCATTCTGGAATCTCCACCGCGTACACGGTTAGTCAAAGTGGTTTTCGGTATCGACAGAGAGTATGTCCATATCCGATCCCGGTCTCTTTGCCAACCAATCGTTATTATAACACCGCGGTCATTTAAAAATAGTTTATACTTTTAAAACCAGAATATAATCCATTTCAAACCGTAATATTACGATATCATTTCTTCTTTTAAAACCCAAAACAATATGATATCGTTTATCCCAAATAAAATTATTCCTTTCCAAAAAAATTATGTCACTTTTTATTATTTAATATCCCATGTAACCAATATTCTGTTTGTAACTTTCAACATAATTCTTCGAAAATCCATAGTATTTTAAAACCATTATTTTCAAAACTAAATGGTTTGGATATTCAACGGTATGCGAATTAAAAAGGTTTAACTTTACTGTTGCTTTACAAAGAAATAAATTACATGGCTTTCCAAATATTTCTTCTTTTAAAGTTAAACCAAAATCCAAAATATTACTTCAAGTCCCAAAACCATTTCAAATTTTTTATATATTTATATCCATTTTGGAACATTAATATTTCAACTAAAGTTGGATTTTTATCTTTTCAAAATCAATATTCTATTAATTAATCTTGACCATTCACATAAAATCCATAATTAATAAGACTTCAATTTCTAGTAAAATATATATATATATATATTTCCAAATTCAAATTTTTACTAGAATATTCATTTCAAAATATTTTGGGAAAAATCCAATTATAAACATCATAGCTTTAAAATTTCCAACTTAATATTTAAACATAGGATATAAATCATCAAACTCCATTTTCTTAATTTTCTTCCATTTTTAATAAAGAAATTTATTCACCTTTTAATTTCAAAATTTTAACTTCATATGCGTATAACTATGGAAGAAAACATTTATTCAGTATAAAATTTAAGATTTTTATAAACCGTATTCCATCCAAACCATAGAAATCACATTAAAAATAGTTATATATAGACCACGGTGCCTGTATATAGTTTTCTATCCTATGGTCAAGTGATACGGATATTTATCATTTCAATCCGCAATTTAAAAAAAATAAAACTGCGGTTGTATATCATTTCAAACCGCAATCCCGAATGAAATGTAAAATGTATGCTAACTTGCAGTTTAATGATATCAAATAAAACATCCATTCAACAAAACATCCATCATCCAGTCACAAACATCAAGCAATATCAATCAATAACAATTATATATATGATCATATATAACAGGTGATAACTGGCAGTTTATTCAAATTAAATTTTTCAACTATTAATCTAACAATTTATATTCAGTGATAATTGACATAACTGTTAACTAGCAGTTCATATGCAACCAAAAATTTCTAACAGCCAATTAACACGCAATAAATCAATTAAATTAACAGTTACATTCAATAAAATGCAATTCAACAGATATGAATGAAATAACATGCCAAAAGCTCATAAATAAATTTCTATTCATTTCTAAAATTTATTTAACAAACATAAAAGCTTCTAGTAGTTGTGAGTGGGTTAAAACACTCACCTTTTGAATTTAAATTGAATTCAAATCCAATTTAAACCCAAAAATTGGACAGTCTCCAAATTCATCCAAACCAGTGCCAAAACGTCAGAAATTCCGATACGATCCCAGCAAAACAAACCGCGCGTGAATCCGAGCTCGTATGCAAAAGTTATGAAAATTTGAAAAATGAAAAATTCTGGTCCTGGGTCAACTTCGGGTTCGACTTCGGGGCGCCGCCTCATTTCCCCGATGCTTGCTTGGAGTTTTCGCCAAAACGACCCGGAGCGACCCGAGTCATTTTCTTCCTGACCCGAAGTTGCTCTAGGGTTTTCTCCTCTGAAACCCGAAGCGCGACCAGAAGCTGCTGCAGATCCACAAAATTTTTTTTTTTTTTTTTTTTTTTTTTGAAATAAAATTTTGGAATTTGGGAATTAGGTTTTTTTTCTGCCATTGGAATGAGGAGTTGAGAAGGAGATGAGTGGCTAGGGTTTATAATCGCAAATATATAGACAGATAAAAGAAGGCTAGGTGGGTACGGATAACGAACGTGCTAAACGATAGTTGGCCCAAAAAGCCCGTTCTGCCTCCGGAGTCGAATTTGTTAAAACTATATATCCAAATAGGTGTTTCAAAATATTCTGAACGCGATGGAAAAAGTTTCGCGACCAAATTCGATCGTATGAAGAAGTTATGCTAAAAAAATAAAAATTTCAAATTGATTTCAAAATGCGTAAATTTCAAGGTGTTTCGAGTCCGTACGATCAAACGACAAGTCCGATCGCAACGAAACTTGAAACATTATTATAATTCACCGTTACGGATCCGATGAAACTAGTTTCGTCGAAATCCGAGTCCGTGACAAAAATGACTATTTTTAATATTTATTAAATAAATTAAAATAAATCATAAAATCCAAATTTTCTTTCAACTTTAAATATTGGCCAAATTTCATTACTTATATAATCCAATCAATTCCCAATAATTTAGCAAGCTTGGATGTGAATTAAAATTTATAAGTATATAAATTTCGCAGTGTTAACCTCTGCGTTTTCTTATTATTTGGGAATTATAAATTTTATTCGCAAAACCCAATTATTTAATCATATACTTATACTCTCATCTTAAATCTAATTATATAAATAACTTGATTTCTATTATCCAACTCAAAATATATCAATTATTCTCCAACTACATAGTTAACGTTTCTTTTATATATCACTGTGGTAATATTTCAAAATGTTCATCTTTTGTTTGCATAAATTACTGTATTTAGATAAAATTGTAATTTTGGTAACTTATCACATAAATAACTTAAAACCTCAACTAATACATTCCACCTTTGTTTCATCTTATTCATTCACTCATCAATATTCCGTACTAACTACAAAATTTAGTGTATTCCTTTAAATTGATCAAAATAAGACTTATCAACTAATAGAAAGATTTACGTACAAAATTTATTGTCATACATCAAATTTACAAGCCTATACTTAATTATTATCCAACAATACGTTTTACGTTACTATAATGTTCATTCTTCCGTTCCTACGCTTCTATAAATTTATTCCTTTATAATTTATTTAACGCAACACTTAATCTACACCTATTGCGATGTTCCAAATTTACTTGAATGAACAATTTCTTTACTCAAAATAGTTGTTGTAAACTCTTAATTCCACATTTATAAGTGTATTATTATTTTCACTCAAATATTATACATATATATAGAGTATTGGGTTTTTATTTAATCATCATTTATCATATATATAAATTAATTAAATTCAATATTTAAGTCTGACTAAATTTATTCCCCAAATACACATTTACATTTCTCAACCAATAAATATAACCAATCAAATTATCATTTTATTGAACCTTGGTCAATTCCACACGTTAATTTTACTTAAAGTCTCAATTAATTAATGTACCTCGGTTTCATTACCTTATTACCTTATATGCATAATTGACATGGTTATATCTTCCATTAATTTCGATTATCATACTATAGAAATTAAATTCCCTTAACCACATAAATAAAAGTTGATCCCCATCTATTTACATTATATCACGTTTGCATAAATTTATTCAATGGTCACTTTTAATTAATAACTATCAAATTCCCAATCCAAATGTAAATCTTCCATCTTTGAATTCTTATATTAAATGGAATTTAATATTTACTGATTCAACATTTATATGTTTCTAAAAATTAGCTCCTACCAAATGTGACAATTTACATTTCATTTCTATGCAATATATACTCATCTTATTCCATTTATTTGGTTACTGCATTGAAATCTATTTATTAACCAATACTAACGTTATTATCATTAAATAAAATTTGATTCCCCATTTCACCCTTCTATTCAAACCAAGTATCATGCTATGATAATATTTTACGTTGTTCACACTGAATATAATCAACCTTTTCATCGTTATCAATTAATCATACATTGATTGCACTAATTTAAGGAATTAATTGCCATTGATATCCGATTAAATTTAATAGGCCATATAAATAGGTAATATATATACGAATTAAATAAAATCAATATTTCCATTTCGTTTTTCCTGTACTAAATTTATTACTAAGTGTATATACTCCACTATATCAATATACCTGAAATTTCTACCTAAAATAAGGATACGTTTCCATTGGAATTTACATTTACACCTTACGTTACAACATTAATCAACTTGCTTAACGTTTTATATGATTTCTATCCATTATTTCATAAATTAACCCATTCCACCTAAACCCTTATCTACAAAATATTTCAACATCAAATTTCACCACATACCAATTGACCTAATTATTTATTTATTAAGTCATCTCATTTAAATAATTTATCAAAGTGAACGTTCATTCAAGGTACAGATTTATTACTTGCGTTACAGAATTCCTTAATTTATTCTAATTTCCGTTTTCATTCCTTTACTGCATTAAATTAATTTAATATTCCCATTTATTTCTCATATTAAATATATATACAGGTAAAGCCTTTTCACTACTTAAATTCATTTGAATTAGCTTCGAATTCTATAAGTAGGTTTAATACATATTATTTTCTACTAAATTCAATTACAACTTATTAAAGAAAAACGAATTAAAACCATGAAATAAATGAAATCTTCCCATTTGTTTTCTTATATTAATTTCTTAGCCTATAAATAACAATTTACAGCACTTAAATTTCTCGTCATTTTGTTCCAACTGGAAATTCTTAGACTTAAATTCCCATGGTTTCATTTCATTTAGTCATTTGCTTCAAAAAAAATCACAGATCTTAATTTCTTTCTAACTTAAATTATTTAAATCCTATTAAGATGACTAAATTGAACTAACGAAAATTACGGGTCGTTACAAAATTTTTGCATAGTACAATACATACTCTATAAAGTAATTCCAAAATTCAGACCCACAAAATAGTATCAAAATAATGTACAACATCCACTTCCAAAATAATGTAAAATAGATAACACATAAAGCCAAAAACATAGTATAATTCGCACATAATAGTAGAAGGAAATGAAGTCTTTTTGCTAAGCGATATTTATTCCAAGACATCTCCAAATTCGGCCTTCATAACAAAGCATCAGGGTCCACTGCTACATAGACCCAAACCTTCCATGCATCTATTTCAAAGTGCATCAAAGCATTAAGATTAGTTCTTGGTATTGTCCCTTCTATGACCATGTTCTTTATCCAACTCAATAGTTTTCATTTCCTTTTAGCAAAGCATTAGAATTTGGTGTTTGCGTATCCTTCCTTTTCTTATTTGGTTGATCTTGTGTTTGCATATTATTACTATCACGGTGTGACTGCAAGCAAGAAAAAACAATACATGTAAAATAAGAAGGTACAAAAAACATACAAGTATATGAAATAGTTTATGAATTCCAGTTTTCTAGCATATGAAATAGTATGTGAAACAAGAGAAATGCTGTAATCATGATAATACATGTAAAGCAGTGAAGTAGAAATCGCTCAGTCACTTTCAAACTGCTTTAGAATGACAGGATGAAATATATGTTATTTAAAGCCTAGTTAAAGACTACTACAGGCAGTTAATGCCATTGAAACATAGTAGAATATAAAGTAGAACAAGTACACTAACTTGATAATTTCACTGCCTAATTAGTACTACGTGAAAGGTGAGTTATTTGGCATGTAACAATAACTTATTATGTTACAATAACTTATTATGTTACAATAACTTAGGTATACATTTTATTTAGACTGTAGCATTTATTAACTAAAACTAGAATTTAATATTATAAAATTTTAATCTAGATAACCACAAATTATTTATGCTCGATCTAATATCATTTATAACATAAAAATAAATTTAACAAACCTTAAAGTAAGGAGTTATTTATTCTAATCATCTATCCATTTTTTAATTTGAATTTGTCATAATACTAATAGTTAGATTGGTTTTTGGATTTCCTTCCGAGAATCTTACAAAATCCATGTATGTTTCTATATTGATGTATTCCCCAATTTTGTGGAAACCAAGTAATAAAATTGAAAAAATTATATAATCAAATTTCGTGATTCAAAACCATTTCCATGTGACATTTATTTATGAAACTAAAACACTAAGATGATAGGTTTTGCAAGAAGAGGATTTATCAGTTTTGTTCTTAAGATGCCACCATCCCTAAATATGATTCTTTAATTTGCGGGAGCCAATATCCAAATTAAATGAACTCAAAATTTACACAAGCTGAATTTTTTTCATTAGGTATGATTATGAGCATTGAGTGGATATAATAAAATTTTAGTTTTCACATACAGGCTACAACCATTTGGAAAGAATTTTAAGTTCATGAGCATTAAGTTCCTTTGCAAGGTTTGAGTTGGCGAACAATCCACATGATAAATAGAATATATTCTCATATTATTAAATATAGTTCTGCAATGAATTCGGTTGTGAAAATAATATTTGGTCACAATTAAGATCCACTGCACTATGAATTCAATTTCAAGAGTGATATCTACTATAAAACTATTTATCTGAATAAGTGGTACCAGAGTCATATGAGCACAAGAAGTCTCAAGATTGACCTCATTAACATTTTGATTCCATTCACACTCTATAACAAATATAATGTTAGAGATGCACCTAGTAATTTGTAAGCACATATCACATATCCATTAACATAGCTAATAAATATAATTTACCATCATGAACAAATTAGTCAAATCTTGTACTCTTGCCGCAAGGCTAGTAACTTGGTTTTCCAATGCACACACTTTTCTAAATTACCATGACCCAGAATTTTGGTCGTTTGATCTTGAAAGTTTACTTAAATGAATATGCATTTGAGATTGAACAACCCCAAAATCTAGTCCTCTTTCTCTTCCCCTGTGATCCCTGCCAAAAGTCTTCGACACTCCCTCTTCACTTAACGATGACACTGACCGAGAGCTTTAATTAACGATGCAAGTGTGCCTCTCTCATGTATATATCGTAGTAGTCTTTTTATCATCCGTTGATATCTCTTCTTCTGATCGTGAACGTTGATTTCTTTTGAAGCAGTTTTATGTTGTCTGGGCCGCATTTTATCTAAGCCCATTTTTACATTTGTATATAATTGTGATGACCCGGAATTTTGAAACAATATTAATTTAATAATCTGAAATAAAAATTAAATTGATTTGATAATCTTTGTAATAATATTTGAATTAATTTAACAGAAAATTATTGTCAAGGACAAAATTTCACAGCTTTTTAGCCTCAAGGACAGATCTTCAATATTTTATCCTGAAGGACAACTTTCTGGAGGTATCAGTTTTTAGTTATTGATAGCAGTTTTTAGGTATCAGTTTGTAGTTATCGGTAGCAGTTTTTAGGTATCAGTTTTTAGCTTGGTAGCAGTTTTGTTGTCCTTATGAATAATTTTGGAAAATGTTTGTCCTTATGAATAATTTTTTGAAGATTGTTTGTCCTTGTGTTAAAAATATTGAGGTCGTGTCCTTGAAGCAAAAAATATAAAAATCTTTGTCCTTTAAATTAATTCCCCCTTAATTTAATTAATCCGATAAAATAAATATTTAATTGATAGATTTTATCTTTTTAAATCTAATAAATTGTTATCTATTTATAATGTATAAAGAATTTTATACATTGAAAATAGATATTGTTTTAATCTAATAAATAAATAAATCCTGTTTTCTATAAAAATATATATCTTTGGTAAATTGGGAATTTTGATTTTTTTTAAAAGTTAAACTTTTAAAAGGTTATTTAATAAATAAATATGGTTTTAAATTGACAAGATAAAAAATTAATTTGTTTAAATTAATTTATTTGATATTAAGTTTTTAAAAGTATATAATAAATAATTTTATGATTTTAAATGCATAAGGTGAATGTTGAAATGATTTAAAATATGTTTTAACTCAAGTTTAAATTTAAATAAAAATAACAATAAGGGTTATTTTGATATAATTGGATAAAATAAATAATTTATTAATAAAGAAACAATTTCTTTTATAAATTATTTATAGTTATCAAATGTTGTTATTTTTAAAAATATAATAATACATTGTTTTAACAAATAAATTTTTAATAAAATAATTGTTTTTCAAAGTTTAATTGGGCAGTTATATATGTATATATATAACTTGATTTGAACTTGAATTCAAAGTTTTGAATTTTAAAGTATAAATATTTTTAATTTGTTTTGATTTCGAAATATTTGTATAAACTTTATTTTATAAACAAAATTGGATTTATTCATTTTAAAATTTTCTACATATAAATAAATACATATTAACTAACTAATTAAACAAGGGTTTACATCTATCGTACATTAACATCTAATTAAAATACAAATTAACCTAATTATAACTAATTAACTTTAAAATGAGACATGTATTAATCAATAAACTCCACAAATTGACAAATGTTAGAATTAGAGACATGTGACATTTTTAAAATTTGCTTTTTTTTTCTTTTTATATTTATTTTAGTTTTTATAAACATATTCTCTTTCATTTTATTTTTTTTCTAAATCTAAATGCAAAATAAAAAAACACACTTCCTCAAAAAATTAAAATCTAAAACATCTTCAAATCCAGCAAAATCAGAAGCATGCATTATCATTTTTCCGAATTGAATCAAAGCATGCAGATCCATTTACTTTCTGAATCCACTTCTCAAACCAAATTGTAAACCTGTGACTTTCTTCAAACCAAAATCATGCAAATCAAATTTCAAATAGCATGCAAACCATTTTTTTTCCAAATCAAAACAAAGACAGCCTGCACATTTTCAAGAATCTGGGAAGCAGATCTGTTTTGAAAGAAAATTTGATTTGAGCCTGCATTTTTTTAAATATAGAGTTGTCTGCATGCAATTGTATTGTAAATCAAAGTGCACTTCTAGATGATAAAGCAACTCAGTTTCTAAAAGCAACTCAAAGTTTAAAAGCTAAAGCATTAAAGTGCAAAGTTCAAAAAAAGGGGTTTCAGTCTTCAGGCTCTTCAAAACATATGGAGGCTCTGTTCTTCTTTTATAACAGGTGAGTAACATCATAATATAAATGGTTTAAGTTATAATGATGTTGCATGTTTTATCACTGAAAAAAAAAATATGTTTGGAATGCAATTATAAGTATATCTGTGAATATTTATATAGATGTGTGGATGTGTATGTTTTGTTTCTATTCAATCTCTGTTACCAGTTTCAAGTTCAAGACTTGATTCAAAATTTACATTCTCTTAAACCCATTGATGTTAGTACTTAGCATTTAAATAAAAATTGTTGTTATGTCATAGAAAGGTTTTAAAGTTTTGTTTAAGTTAAATTTTATTGGAAAGTTCACTGGGAATATAAAAACATCAGTGGATGTTAAAATATGTGAAAATTCAAACTGAATAATTTATAAATTCAGTATTATGAATTAAATACTAAGATCAAACATGATTTTTAGAATAAAAAATAGGATTTTTAGTTAAGGGGTTATGGTGCAGTTCTGTGATGAACAGAGAATGGAAATATGGGATTTTTGGGTGATCTTGGCAATTTGAAGTGTCCGGGTTCATCTGGTAGGTGGAGGAGTAGTCATTGATACCAGGAAAAATGAGTGATAGTGATGCAAATCACCAGGGAGGCGGTGATGTTGATTTTCTACCTATAGCCCTAGTTTTGTTTGGACATTTTGTTGTGGTCGATACAACCTTCAGGGATGACCGAGCATCATGGGCCTTTGGGGGGTGGTTGCTGAAGTGTAGGCGAAGCTGTGGCCGGTGGTGGAAGTTCTCTGGTGGACGGAGCACCGAGAGGGAAGCGATGACAGGTTTGATGGCTTTTTGGTATTTCTGGTTCCAGGTTTGGAATTAAGACTCGAATTTGATTTCGAATTGTGGAGAGAAGATTGACGATCGTGTTGGAATGAGATGTTGGTCGTAGGTGTTAAGAAGCCACCGGAGGTGGATGGGGACGGCCAGAGGCACGGTGCACTTTTGTTTTCAGGTGGTTGCTTGGGTGCAAGCAACGGGGGCAACTCGAGAATCACTCGAGAAGTTGCGGGGTATGGCTCGAAGCAGTAGGTTTGATGACTCGAAGAAGTTTTCCTCTGGCTGGGGTTTTAAGTTTAGCATCAGGTTTTAAACAGAAACCTGTAAGATTGTTATAATTTTTTTTAAACTGAAATTTAAAAATGGAAAAGCAAAGGTATAAACTAAATTGTAAATCCAAGCTTAAATTCTGGGATTCAAATTTAAGTTTAAATCTCAGTTTAAAATAAATTAAGACTTTAAACTTGAATGGTTAAATACTTTAAAAATGACCAAGTTGTTTGAATTTTTAAAATAAAGTTTAAAAATGTAAGTAAAGTTTTAAAAATATGAAGATTTGTCTTAAAACTAAATTTAACGTTCTTCAGTTTTGAAATGTAGGAAGGTTTTTGAAATTTAAAATGTTTTGAACAATTTGAAATGTTTAAAGTATAATTCAAATTGATTTGAATTTAAATATGAATTTGGTTTTAAACCCTTTTAAACTTCTTACTTAATGAGTATATCTTTAATTTGTGAAATGAAAGATTTAAAAATGTGTTTTGAAACTTTGTTAAAGATAATTTGAATTCATTTTAAATATTAAATTTAAAATGATATTTGGAAGAAAATTTAAAGTAATTTGTTTTAATGTTTTGTTAATGATAATGTGATCATTGATAAGGAAATATTTTTATCTTTAAAACAAGTAAGAATTTAATGATTTGAATTATTAAGTTAATTCAAATGGATTATTTATTTAAATGAAGTAATGATTTGGAAAAAAAAGTAATTAAAGCTTTTTAAATGTATTAATTAAAGTTAAGTTAATTAATTAATTTGGATTAATTAAATAAGCAATTAAAGGTTTAAACTAATTAATCAATGGTTAAGATTAATTAACTAGGAATAATTAATTTGAAATTAAGGATTATTAATTAGACTTTAATTAATAATCAGGAATCAATTAATCAAGTAATTTAGAATTAATTAAGTTACAGTTAACACTTAGTTAATTTAATTCAAGATTAATTAATAGGTAATTGAAGATTAATTAGTTTATAATTAATATTGATTGATGAAAGTTAATTACTTAAGAAAAAGTAATTAAAGAATTAATAATAGTCAATGATGGTCATTAACTAAGGATTATTTAGTAATTAATGAATATGATTAATTTTTAATAATTAATTAGATTAATTAATAAATGATAATCAATTGTGAAAATTATTTAAGTTTAATTACTAAATGAAAGTAATTAAGACATTAATTACTTAATGTAATTAATGGAGTTTATTGAGACTGGTTTAAATTAATTAATTAAGTTTAATTAATTTTAAACAATAGATTTGATAATAATTACTTGATGTAATTAATGAAGTAAAATTACTCAGTGAAGTAATTAAAGATAATTACTGGATGAAATTAGTGGATAATGTTGGGATTGTGAAAGTAATTTGGATTAAATTACTTTGTATAATTAATCAAGGGATTAATTAAATTAATTCAGGAATAATTAATTTGATAAGTAATTAAGGGTAGTAATTACAGAATGAGATTAATCAAAGGTGATTAATAATTATGGTTTAATTGAGATTAATTATTGAATGTAATTAATTTAAATAAGATAATTAATTAAATATAATTAAGGGGCATTAATTAACATAATTAATGATGTAATTAAGATTGATTAATCAAGATTAATTAATCAATAAAAAGTGATTAAGTGTAATTAATTAATTGTAATTAATTAAGGATTAATGTAATTAATTATAGTTAATTAATTAATGAAGTAATTAAAGGTTAATTACTATATTTGGTTTAAAGTAATTAATTTTGTGAAAATTAATTAAAGTATAATTAATCATGGTTGATTAATTAAGATGATAAATTAGAGGTTAGTTAATTAATTAAATTATAACTAATTAATGGTGATGTAAGCAAGATTTATATTGATGTAGGTAATTAATTTAATTCATTTTTAATTAATTAGAGATGATGTAATTAATTTAATTCATTTTAAATTAATTATAGATGGTATGATTATAGATCATTGCTTATAAATGGATGATATTGGTTGCCTTGAATGGTTTGGAATCTCAACTATGAGATTAGTACTGTTGAGCGATATGGATGCATTGGTTGCATTGTGATGATGATATGGATTATCTTTGATAATGATAATGTGGATTATCTGTGGTTATGATAATGATAATTATCTGTTGTGGATCTGTGAATTATCTATATGTGTGTGTATAGATAATATAATTGAATTGTTTTAAACTCTAAAACAACTTGGACCTAAAAGACACGTTTTGGATTTCGAAGAGACCGGGATCGGCTTTCCATATTTGGATATCTGAAAACCACATTGATCCAAATTAACGTTAGGTCGTGAATCTTATGTGAAGAGTGAAGACTCGAGGTGTAAGAACTATTCGTCAGTATAACTCTGGGGGTGATTCCGTGATGAGTTTGACGGAAATAGTACTTACATGCTCGAGATGGAGATTCAGAGTGCAAGGGTTATCGTCATTGACTCTGAGGGTGATTCCAAAATGAGTGCAACGAGATAGTGCCTTCGGTTTCGTTCGAACCCGGAACGAACTTGTATGGATTGAATGCTTTCAGAACATCGTCGGGTGGACGATGAGCATTCTAAGTGATGTGTTCACTAAAGGTAATCATAGCCTCAAGCCTCGTCAACCGGGAATGGCTAAAACAGGGGAGGTGCAGCAAGGCTAAGTGGGTTATGCCCAAGTAGGACGAGATTTTCCCCTGTCTAGAGGTCCCTTTTTATTCGGCTTAGTGGGCGTTTGGATATGCGCACCAATTGCGTGGTTGTCTTGTTCGAAACTGTTCAGTAAGGAATGGTTTCGGCCTTGTGTTGCAGGGGAGCGGGCGTACTCCTCGGTACGTTGATCTAGGCCATGTACTGTGACGGACGGTACCCTAGTAGCCCTGCCATTATATGGAATCCAAAATCCAATAAGTGCCAACGGTTTTGATTGTATTACCCACTTTTGTGGCTTGTAGCTGGAATTTAATAAATGTAACAATTTCGGCTATTTCATATTTATTTGAAAACCCTAGACCTATTATAATATCACTGGATTTCCTATCAAATCTTTTGGTTAGCGTAAGGTAAAAACTTTTCCATGTTTATGTGTGGGAAGTCTTACGTGATACCTTCCTTTTCAAAAGGTTTTTGAAAGTTAAGCAACCTTAACCTGTTACTCACACCAGACCCATGTCTGACCCGGAGTTTATTCTTTGTTTTCTTAAACTCTTGGGTACTCAAATTTTTACGAGTAGCCAAGGGATTCAGGTTGGCTTTGACGAATATTGAAGGAGCAATGGAGCAGGAAGCTTCTGCGTTAGATGTTTAGTATTCCGCTGTGTGTTCTGTGTTGTCTCCGAGTTGTATTAAGTCGTAATAACTAGACAGGTGATTATAACTGTCTAGTATGTGTTGTATTATCTGTGTACTCTGATAGTTGTTGTATTTGATACTATGTAATATTTTATGTTATTAATATAATTTATTCATTCCGCTGTTTAGATTCTGATGTGTTGTTTCTTCTTCTTCTCTTTCTTTCTCTTTTCTATCCCTTTCTTTCTTATTAATGATGCGTCATTCTTTGGAGATGAATGGCGGATCGTTATAGTGGTATCAGAGCATTAGGTTGAGTGAATACCTAGGCTCTGGAGTGGTGTCTATCTTGAGAGAGCGTATTTGTAATTTTAAATATATTTTTATATATATTTATCTATTTCTACCTGTCTGTTGTGTTACCCGTTTAGGTTTTCCAATATAGGTTGTAAAGGTAGATAAGGTAGTGGTGTGTGTAACACGATTACTACCATTGATTGGAATCCGATGTGAGTTTGGAAGTGTATATGTCGATACTGTAGGCCTAATACCGTCTCGAGTAAGTTTTGTTGTAATGTAAAGATTTCATTGATCTCTGAAGGAAACCTGTAAAGGATCGGATTTCATCTTTGATGTTGGATGAGTTGAATATTGGATCTGTCAGTTGGGCAGAAGTGAGTGATGGTATCTTGATACTCCAGGAAGTAGTAGCTGCGTCGTGAGATGCGTGACTATGGATGTGTCCGAAGATGTCTTCTTTGGAACAAGTTTTGGAAGTATTCTGCTTCGATGTTGTGGCTGGATTCAGTAGGATGTTGTGGTCAGCTTTGAAGTCCGAGTTTCTCGAAGAGCTTTGGATTAGGAAGTTTTGGCATCGGTGTCAGCAGTACAGATCGGAGTGTTCTGTGAGCCGACAGAGAGGTCTTAGTTGAGTAGTTTTTCTGGAGGTGGAATTCAGAAGCAGCCGAGTGGATCCGTTTCTTCAATGGATTGGCTAGACCAGTATAAGCTGTTCTGCTTGGTAAAGAGAGAACAGTTTTTCTTTGGAAATTTATCTGGGTTGATCGCAAAAGCAACTTGCGATAGTTGAGTGTTCTTTTGGATTGTTGAAGATTTTCTAGATGTCTTCTGGGGAGACAGAGGTTCGTCAGCATCTGGAGATTGAGTTTTCTTATCGACTAAGAATTCCCGGACGGGAACCGATGGTTCTGTTTAGTTGGAGAATGATTCCTAGAGATAGAGTTTGGTAAAGCAGCTCAGGATCTGATGGAATTTCTGAGTTTTCTCATGGATCCGTTGAACCATATTTTTGGGAAGTGATGTCTAGTTAGTGGTCATGTTCTACTTCGGATCAGTGTTGTGCAGCGGAAGCAGTTTGAAAGTGTTTCTGGTTGTCTTTTCCGGATTAGGAGAAGTTTGTTCTGTCTTCTGTTGTTATGGAGTAGAGTTGTGTACTTGGTTTTGGATTGATCTTGAGGAGATTATTGGGTTGGATTGTTTTTGGTCTAGTTTGTTTCTAGAGGAATTAGTAAGGGTTGAGCTGATCAGTTTGGATGATGGCAGCCCAGGATCGTCCGAAGACTTTTGTGGATAAAGGACGGAGGAATTTGAAATTCGAAGTTGGAGACTTCGTTGTTGTTGGAGTTTTCTTCGATCGAAGGAGCTATAAGATGGGGTAAGGCTGAAAAGCTAACTCCGAGATATTTGGATCTGAAGATTTTAAACCTGTAAGATTGTTATAAATTTTTTTAAAATGAAACTTAAAAATGGAAAAGCAAAGGTATAAACTAAATTGTAAATCCAAGTTTAAATTCTGGGATTCAAATTTAAGTTTAAATCTCAGTTTAAAATAAATTAAGACTTTAAACTTGAATGGTTAAATACTTTAAAAATGACCAAGTAGTTTGAATTTTTAAAATAAAGTTTAAAAATGTAAGTAAAGTTTTAAAAATCTAAAGATTTGTCTTAAAACTAAATTTAACGTATTTAAGTTTTGAAATGTAGGAAGGTTTTTGAAATTTAAAATGTTTTGAACAATTTAAAATGTTTAAAGTATAATTCAAATTGATTTGAATTTAAATATGAATTTGGTTTTAAACCCTTTAAACTTCTTATCTAAATGAGTATATCTTTAATTTGTGAAATGAAAGATTTAAAAATGTGTTTTGAAACTTTGTTAAAGATAATTTGAATTCATTTTAAATATTAAATTTAAAATGATATTTGGAAGAAAATTTAAAGTAATTTGTTTTAATGTTTTGTTAATGATAATGTGATCATTAATAAGGAAATATTTTTATCTTTAAAACAAGTAAGAATTTAATTATTTGAATTATTAAGTTAATTCAAATGGATTATTTATTTAAATGAAGTAATGATTTTGGAAAAAAAGTAATTAAATCTTTTTAAATGTATTAATTAAAGTTAAGTTAATTAATTAATTTTGATTAATTAAATAAGCAACTAAAGGTTTAAACTAATTAATCAATGGTTAAGATTAATTAATTAGGAATAATTAATTTGAAATTAAGGATTATTAATTGGATTTTAATTAATAATCAGGAATCAATTAATCAAGTAATTTAGAATTAATTAAGTTAAAGTTAACACTTAATTAATTTAATTTAAGATTAATTAGTTTATAATTAATATTGACTGATGAAAGTTAATTACTTAAGAAAAAGTAATTAAAGAATTAATAATAGTTAATGATGGTCATTAACTAAGGATTATTTAGTAATTAATGAATATGATTAATTTTTAATAATTAATTAGATTAATTAATTAATGATAATCAATTATGAAAATTATTTAAGTTTAATTACTAAATGAAAGTAATTAAGACATTAATTACTTAATGTAATTAATGGAGTTTATTGAGATTGGTTTAAATTAATTAATTAAGTTTAATTAATTTTAAACATTGGATTTGATAATAATCACTTGATGTAATTAATGAAGTAAAATTACTCAGTGAAGTAATTAGAGATAATTACTGGAAGTAATTTGGATTAAATTATTTTGTATAATTAATCAAGAGATTAATTAATTTAATTAAGGAATAATTAATTTGATAAGTAATTAAGAGTAGTAATTATAGAATGAGATTAATCAAAGGTGATTAATAATTATGGTTTAATTGAGATTAATTACTGAATGTAATTAATTTAAATAAGATAATTAATTAAATATAATTAAGGGTCATTAATTAACATAATTAATGATGTAATTAAGATTGATTAATCAAGATTAATTAATCAATAAAAAGTGATTAAGTGTAATTAATTAACTGTAATTAATTAAGGATTAATGTAATTAATTATAGTTAATTAATTAATGAAGTAATTAAAGGTTAATTACTATATTTGGTTTAGAGTAATTAATTTTGTGAAAAATAATTAAAGTATAATTAGTCATGGTTGATATAATTGGTAGGGACTTTGTCAAGGCCATTAAGAACTTTTTTAGTCACAGCAAGCTTATCTCTGGTATTAATGCTACTAAAATTGCTCTGATCCCTAAAATTAGCCACCCAACTTCTGTTGATCAGTTCAGGCCCATTGCATGTTGCAATGTTATATATAAGTGCATTGCTAGGATTTTGGCAGCAAGGATGAAAACGCCATTGGATGGATTGATATCTGCAAATCAGAGTGCTTTTCTACCTGGCAGGGACATAACTGATAATATTCTTCTTGCTTCAGAACTTATGAAGGGGTATAATAGGAAAATCATTTCTCCTAGGTGTGTCCTTAAGCTTGATATTCTGAAAGCGTATGACTCCATTCAGTGGAAAACTATCATATATATTTTGTACAAGATGAATTTCCCCATCCCTTTCTTGTGTTGGTTATATACATGCATTTCCACTGTCAAATATTCTCTTAGCATTAATGGTAATATCTTTGGCTACTTTGGTGCCACTCAGGGTATCAGACAAGGAGACCCGGTCTCTCCTTATCTCTTTATCTGTGTTATGGAGCTGCTCAATACTATGCTATCTGCTGCTATGCGTAATAAGCTTCTGGACTATCATCCATTATGTAGAAAGATCAGTATCTCTTCGCTCCTTTTTGCTGATGACTTACTTTTATTCACTAAGCCTAATTCTAAATCGATTAGTGGGGTTTTAAATGTGCTTGATTCATTCACAACCTTAACTGGTCTGGTCATAAACAGCAGTAAATCTAAATTGCTCATTGCTGGCCTTCCAGAGGAAGATAAAGAGATGATTTACACTATGTCTGGCCTCTCTCCTTTCAATGACAATGAATATTATCTTGGGATGCCTATATGTAATTCGAGAATCAGGACTATCCAATGCTTAAAACTTTTTGAAAAAATTACTGCTAAACTTGCTAGCTGGAAAGTTTCTCAATTTTCGATGGCTGGTAGACTTATTATTGTTAAGTCCATAGCAATATCCATGTGTGTTTATTATGCCAGGGTCTTCATTCTTCCAGCCAAACTCATTTCCATGATCAACTCGGCTCTTAATCATTTTTTATGGCATGGTAATCCCTTCTCTTTGAAAATGATACCCATTGCCTTTGGTAAAATATGTTGCCCTCAGGAAAAAGGTGGGCTTGGAATAATAAATATTAAGAATTGGAATTTTGCTATGCTCTCTTCAAGAATTGACAAGCTGTCAAGGAAGGATGGAAATTTGTGGTCTTCTTGGTGTAGGCATTACCTTATACGTCATAGCAACTTTTGGTGTATGTCAGCTTCTTCTGACTGCAGTTGGACATGGAGGAATATCTTGAGAGGAAGACCGTTATTCCTTCCTATGGTGCAACAGAGAATGAAAGAGATTAACAAAGTGTCTTTTTGGTTTGATCCATGGTCTGCAAAAGGGGTGATTTTAGCGAATATAATTGATTATGACATGAGAAGATCCACTGGCATTGGAAATAATGCTACTCTTGCAAGATATTGGGCAGATGATTCTGTTTCTCTCCCGAATAGTAGCTCTGCAGTGATTACTGGAGTGTGGACTGATATACACAACACCACTTATAAGCTAAGCCCTATTCATATGACTTGGAATGACAGAGAGCACTCTATTAAAACTGTTTATAAGGCCCTTGACTCATCCATGCATTTTCCTTCTTTTCCTTGGTATTCTCGTATCTGGGATCATAAGTCTATTCCTAAGGAAAACATTTTCATGTGGAAGGTGCTGAAGAATGGTATCCTAACTCTAGGCAGGTTGAAAGGTCATGGGGTTATTCAATGTGATAAATGTATCTTTTGTGGTGCTGTTGAGGAAACTGTTGGCCATTTATATTTTGAATGTCATTACACTTATCATATCTGGTGTACCATTGCTCAGCACTATGGATATCATATGCCTATGAGAAGTTCCTGTATGGAATGGTTCAACATATTTAAGGCAACGAGGTGGAAGAATGATAGAAGTAGAGGGCTGCTTAGAATTATGAAGAAGGTCTTGTATTTTATTTGGTTGGAGAGGAACAATAGAGTGTTTAAAGGGCAAGCTTCCTCTAAACATGTATTGGTCCTTTCTATTACTAGTAATTTATAGTTCCCGCTTTGCTTTCTTCTATCTTGTGGTGGTCAGTATTTTGTAATCTTATGCGGTACAATTTTTGGTTAGTAATAAAATGGTAGGGGACCATTCAACCCCGCTTGCTTTGCAAAATTAATTAAGATGATGAATTAGAGGTTAGTTAATTAATTAAATTATAACTAATTAATGGTGATGTAAGCAAGATTTATATTGATGTAAGTAATTAATTTAATTCATTTTAAATTAATTAGAGATGATGTAATTAATTTAATTCATTTTAAATTAATTATAGATGGTATGATTATAGATCATTGCTTATAAATGGATGATATTGGTTGCCTTGAATGGTTTGGAATCTCAACTATGAGATTAGTACTGTTGAGCGATATGGATGCATTGGTTGCATTGTGATGATGACATGGATTATCTTTGATAATGATAATGTGGATTATCTGTGGTTATGATAATGATAATTATCTGTTGTGGATTTGTGAATTATCTATTTGTGTGTATATAGATAATGTAATTGAATTGTTTGAAACTCTAAAACAACTTGGACCTAAAAGACACGCTTTGGATTTCGATGAGACCGGGATCGGGTTTCCATATTTGGATATCCGTGAACCACATCGATCCAAATTAACAATAGGTCGTGAATCTTATGTGAAGAGTGAAGACTCGAGGTGTAAGGACTATTCGTCAGTATAACTCTGGGGGTGATTCCATGATGAGTTTGACGGAAATAGTACTTATAGGCTCGAGATGGAGATTCAGAGTGCAAGGGATATTGTCATTGACTCTGAGGGTGATTCCAAAATGAGTGCAACGAGATAGTGCCTTCGGTTTCGTTCGAACCCGTAACGAACTTGTATGGATTGAATGCTTTCAGAACATCGTCAGGTGGACGATGAGCATTCTAAGTGAATTGTTCACTAAAGGTAATCGTAGCCTCAAGCCTCATCAACCGGGAATGGCTAAAACATGGGAGGTGCAGCAAGGCTAAGTGGGTTATGCCCAAGTAGGACGAGATTTTTCCATGTTTAGAGGTCCCATTTTATTCGGCTTAGTGGGCGGTTGGATATGCGCACCAACTGCGGGGTTGTCTTGTTCGGAACTGTTCAGTAAGAATGGTTTCGGCCTTGTGTTGCAGGGGAGCAGGCGTACTCTTCGGTACGTTGATCTAGGCCACGTACTGTGACGGGGGGGTACCCCAGTAGCCCTGCCATTGTATGGAATCCAAAATCCAATAAGTGCCAACGGTTTTGATTGTATTACCCACTTTTGTGGCTAGTAGCTGGAATTTAATAAATGTAACAATTTCGGCTATTTCATATTTACTTGAAAACCCTAAACCTATTATAATATCACTGGATTTCCTATCAAATGTTTTGGTTAGCGTAAGGTAAAAACTTTTCCATGTTTATGTGTGGAAAGTCTTACTTGATACATTTCTTTTCAAAAGGTTTTTGAAAGTTAAGCAACCTTAACCTGTTACTCACACTAGACCCATGTCTGACCCGGAGTTTATTCTTTGTTTTCTTAAACTCTTGGGTACTCAAATTTTTACGAGTAGCCAAGGGATTCAGGTTGGCTTTGATGAATATTGAAGGAGCAATGGAGTAGGAGGCTTCTGGGTTAGATATTTAGTATTTCGTTGTGTGTTCTATGTTGTCTCTGAGTTCTATTAAGTTGTAATAACTAGACAGGTGATTATAACTGTCTAGTATGTGTTGTATTATCTGTGTACTCTGATAGTTGTTGTATTTGATACTATGTAATATTTTATGTTATTAATATAATTTATTCGTTTCGCAGTTTAGATTATGATGTGTTGTTTCTTCTTCTTCTCTTTCTTTCTCTTTTCTATCCATTTCTTTCTTATTAATGATGCGTCATTCTTTGGAGATGAATGGCGGGTCGTTACAGTAATAAAACTGTTGTGCTTCGTCACAACTATTCGATTGTATTCTGAAATTAATTACTGCAACACAGATTAATATTTTCTCTTGCTCTCAATACAAGATCAAATAACATTTCATCAATTCATCATATAACCTTTTCAAACTATCTTAACATGGTATCAGAACGCGTGAAGGCTTAACATCCATTTATTCAAGTTAATCTGCCCCATCAAAGAAGTGTCATCATTTGGGTGATCAACCCTCATCAGAAACTGTGTTTCATCATCTAAAGGGTTTGATTCAGTGTAGTAAATAATTGCCATGCCAATTTAAATTGGCCGAATCAATATTCACTCACCAAATCTCATAGAAATTCAATTAAGAAAATCAGAAAGCAATCAAGAAATCAAGAATTATCTCAAAACTAAAGAAAGTGTCTTCCTGCGAGACATATCAGGTCAAGCAAAGCAGATAGATCGTCATCTAGGCCTTATGGTTACATCAAACCTGTTGTGAGAGATTCTTGACAATTTATTTTAATTTCTGCACCTGATTGAATTTTCTGTCTTTTTGTTCTTTTGTCTTTTTCTTTGTTCTTCTTTTGTTTCTAAAATCATCATGGGTGATGAAACAAATACTACTAGCTCCGCTAATGAAAGCAATACTAGTAAACCTAGTGTTGCCACAGAGAGACTTGTCAACACCGCGATCAGCCCACAAAGCAATCTCGTCATAGTTCAACCGAATGAAGATAATTTTCTCCTTTGCAAACTGCAAATTGAGATTGCAGTTCAAGGATATAGACTTGAAAGCCATATTCTTGGAACCATCCCAATTCCTCCCAAATGCATAATTGATCAAGAAAACAAAATAGTCAACAACGAGGATTATTTCAGATATCATAGACAGGATAGGCTTATATTTTCGTGGCTTCTATCATCAATAAAAACAAATGTACTATCTCATGTTATTGGTTGCAAGACAACATAGTACATTTGGGCAACTATTGAGAAAGTGTTCGGTACACAGTCAGCTGTATGATGGCTCGTTTTTCCGTACCATTTGAATCGATAATAAACCACACATGTCCAACTCAATTTGTACAAACATACGGACCATGAAGAGTAATAAAGAAAATAAGATAGAACAGAATCTCACACGAATGGAATAACATGTAATATTGAACATATATCTTTGCAGCGGAAAACTTTTAAAATGCATATATCAGAGTCTAACCTAAATTCATCCTGGACAGTTATAAACATCTGTCCTTGCAATTGCTGACAAAAATCAAACTAAAATCAATCTTAGCAATCAAACTAAAATCAATTTAAGACATCATTTACGATAAACCCTAAAATCAATCTTAGCAAACATTTTTGAGTAAACAGGATCATAGAAATCATTCATTTTGGAGATTGCTTAAATTTTGGACAATACCGATCTTCTTTTATTTTGGAAACTTAATACAATCTTTTTATTTAAGAGCATCCGAGCTTTCCTTTCATTATTTTATACCCCTCACATAAGAAAAGAAAACATAGGCCAGGTAAGTTCAGCGCACTGGTTGCTCCATCTCTAACCTTAGTTAAACACCTTGTTTTATCTTCTCAGATCTCACAGGCGGAACAAATGAACTAGTCGTTTCCGCATACTTAGTTATCAACTTTATTTCGGAATTGCTTATAAAGATTCCAAATTATCTTTCAAACGCTTATCTTTCTTTTAAAAACATTCACAATTGATTCTAGAAAATATCGTTATATCTAAACTCATATTCCAAAAGTTATAGAATTCACAGCATAAAAATACCGTGGAAAGTGCTATATAAGCTTATTTGAATTAGACAACTTTAAAACATTCGATAATTTATATTTTTCAATCCAAATCTCCTTTAAATCATAAATAGATATATCAATTTTATTTCATATTTTCCATATTTAAAAATGTTCATTTAAACAAATTTACTGTTATGGTCACTTAATTGCACTAGTACGATTTTTCAAGAAAATTGCTTGGACTTAATTCAAAATTTACAAGATGAAATCTTGATTTTCTTTCTTCGTTTCGGAAATATGGATATAATAGTCCAGAATTTTCTTATCTCGAAGAATTCTGAGCTATATTTCACTCTATACGCGAACTACTGTTGCGCGACGCGCCTAGTTTTAACTTATTTTTCAATATTTGAAATAATCTATTCAAATTGAATTTTATTACTTATAAAATCATTACAAAGCATTTTAAATCTATATTTTCACTTTTTAAAATATTTAAAATATATTTTCACTATTTCCATGTTAAAATATTATTATATTCCTATTATTTTAATATTAAATTTTAAATTCCAATTTCCACTCAATTTCAATTCTAACTTCAAATTAAACACATTTAGCATTTAGATTTCAAATCTAATTTCAATTTAAACTTAAATTTATCCTTAATTTCAACTTTAATTTTCAAAATCGATTTCAATTTCAATTTCACTATTCATCTCAATTTCAATTTCAATTTAACTATCCTTTTTAAATCTGTTTCACTTCAAATTTCAAATTCTCTTTTATTTTTACTTTAATTTCACTTCTAATTGAAAAGAGACTTATTTTTCCAAAATATCTCATATCTCTAAAATATGGTCTTATTAAGAAAGGTGATTACTTAATCAAATGAGCATAACCAATATCCATATTTATCACTAACATAACATCCATTCAACGAATCACATAACATATGGCTTCAAATTCAACATTCACTATTAATACCATAACGGAATATATCATCACAAATCAATTATCTGACCAACAATCAAACATCCATATTAACAATCAAATAAACATTCATATGTCATAAGGGTAAAAATGTGATTGTTTTAACATAACCAAAATATAATTTCAAAAGCGATAAGGATTTCTCACCTTTATATCCACTCCGTCAAACTTTTACGTAAGATACGCGTCTCTCGAGCTAACGTGCTATTTCCAAACGTCTCCATTTTTTCGTTTCCTTTCCTTCTCTTTCTTTTCTTTTCTTTTCTTTTCTTCCTTTTTTTCCTTTTTTTTATAAGAGAGGAGGGTATATGGATTGGCTAGGGGTGCATGGCCTAGGGAGGAGGGTACGACCTTGGTGAAGGTGGGTAGGTGGTGTGTGCTCGGGTTTGGGTAGGTGCGTGGCTTATGGAGATGGGTATGGGTGTATAGGGCTCGGCTAGGGTGGTAGGGGCGCGGGTATGGGTGCTTAGGTGGTGGGTGTGTTTGTGTAATATCCCAGAATTTTTAACACAGGATTTGTGAACATTTAATTCATTTTAAATGTTTATTATGAGTTTAAGATTTATTTTGAACTAACAAGAATTGGTTTAAACTGAAATAACAAGTTAAAATTTCTAATGTGGACATTTAATTTGAAATTGAATAATAGTAATTTAATATTGGACTGAGGATAATTTGGGAATCTAGATGTAAATAGCGATGAAAATGGTTGTAAAAATTTATTTTGAGTTATTAGAGTGCAAATAGCGTGGTTGGATTTTTAGATGAATTTTAAAGTTGATAAATTAATATTTGGGATTTTTATATTAATTTAAAAATGAATTTAATATTATTAAAATGAAATTTAATCGGATTTTAGTCAGGAATGAGTCAGAATTAATTTTTAATGTGATTATAAATTTTATATGATTTATTGTTAAGTTAATAAAATTTTAGAAGCAAAATTTTAAGCGTTTTCGACAATTTGGATAATCGCTCGATTTAATAGACGAGTTAAAATAGCCTTCCGGGGCACAGCCTCGGAATTCGACGAAACCAGTTCCATTGGATCCGTAATAGTTAGTTATTATCGGATTTCAATTTTCGTAGCAATCGGAGATGTCGTTTGTCCGTGACAGCTCGAAACGCATCGAAATCGATTTAACCGATTTAATTTTAAATCGATCGTTTAATTCCGTAACTCGTGCATACGATCAAATTAGCTTACGAAACCTGTTCCATTGTGTCCGGAACTTGGAAAAACCCTAGGAACGCCTGTTGGTCCGTGAGAATCGGAGTTCGTTTGCTTAAGTGTTAAATTGAGAATTTGTTTTAATAAAATAATATTAAACTATATATAAATATGTAATTTTATCAAACCCTAGCCTATTCTACGTTGCCGCCGCAGTTTTTATATTCAATGGCCGACGTGCTTCCATCTTCTTCTTCAAATCCCTTCTTATCTACTAATCTCTAGCAAAAGTCTCCAACTAAACAATCATAGATCTTGTTGAGATCTAGTAAACGACCGGTTGTGATCGATTATCGAGCGATGTGGTGGCCAGAAATCGAGTGGGAAGGAGTTGCGTTCGAGCATGTTTTCAGGGGCAACGGCGTAGCCGAGCTCCACCATATTTGCATCGAAGGTAGGGTAGGGGCGGAGTTTTCGAATGATGGTTTCTGATGGGGTTCAGGCTAGTCGATGGGCGAGCGACTCTTAGCCAGGGTTCGGCGGCTATGGGTTTGGGAGAAGCTGAGTTTGCGTTCATGAAGAAGAAGTTGACTTCGGCCTTGATTCTTTTGCAAATCGAACGGTTAAGATGGTAAAAAAATAAATAAAAGAAATTTGTTTTAAGTTTAAATTCAAACCTTTAAATTTGAATAACTTTTTCATATGACATCAGATTCGTATGAAACTCGCGGCGCCGGAATCGCAGAAAAGAATACTACGCGATAGTGCAGATCCGGAGCCATTCCGGGCAAGTTGAAATTTGAGTTAAATCGAACGTCGTTCGGTTTAATTTAAATTTCGAACGCTCGCCAAAACTCAATGTGAGTTATTCTCACTCACATCTGGTTACTAGTAAAGCTAGACAGTTAGTATTGATTGTTTGTTTGGATGTTTAGCTGTTTATGTTGATTATTATCAAATTGAATTGATATATATAGTTGTGCTAATATTTGTGGATGCAGGGAAAACAGGTTGGAGGGATCCAACTGGATTCCTCACAATATAGTGTTTATTTTTATAATTGATATTGATGCCTGTTTATATATTGTGATGGATAATTTTGGAATTAAATTGTATTGTGATATTATGGGATAAACTTCAAACCCAGAATGTTAATTATAGAGAAATTTAGAGATTTAATTATAAAGAAATTAAATTGGGTTTTAAAAGAAATTAAGAAATTAATAAATAAGGAATTTAAGGGAATACAAACATTGGAACCTGTTTGGATGGAAAACTGAAATAAAATTGTATTGGAATGTTGCTGAATAAAATTATAAATCCAAAATCTAATTTAAATGGATAAATTGAATTTTAGAGAAATAAGTGATATTGTTAAATAATGAATTTAAAAGAATTAAAATTTGAAATCTATTTAGAATGGAATTGAAAAATTGTAAATCTGGAATGATTAATAAAGAGAAAGGTTATTAGTTGATAAATGGGAAAATAAAATTTATGTTATTAAAATATAAAACTAAATTAAAATAGTTTGACGGAAATCGTGAGAAGGATTTTCGTGATGTTTATGTGGAAAAGAGATTTCCTGGGGAAAACCAAGTTCGAGTTTAAACCGATTTTATAAAAAAAAAAAAGTTTTAAAAATTTAAAAACTTGTTTAAATGAGAGTGTTTTGGAAGTTTTTATTTTATAGTGATAATTTATGAATTAGCAATAGGAAATTTTATAAATAGCTTAATAATTATTTTTATAAATTGATTTGTTTAAAAGACTAGTTTTGGATTTAAGTCATTTGAAATTAGTATTTATCTTATTAAAAACACTACTTTTAAATTTAGTTTATTAGAAACCTTATTTAAAAATCAAAGTTTATATCTTAATAAATAGTTTTACTGTACATATTTTGGAATTATATTTTGAGTAAGTAACTAGAAGTGAATTTACGTATTTTAGAGTATATTCCAATATAAAATGTTTTTAACTGTTTTCAAACTAAGTTGTTTTGAACCTGGTTATTTCCAATGGGAATATATGGTAAAGGATTTACCTTGTAAAGGAAATAATTTTCAGGAATTTATTTTAAATGAGCTTTGAAACTTTGAAAATATATCCTTTAAAGATATTTGAGCAAATAAATAATATGGGAATTATTTATTGTGTGTTGGATGCTATGGATGTTTATGAATATAAATTGATAGTTAAATCACCGACTATCAATATTGGACAATGCGTGATCGTTTCGAAGAGACCGGGATCGGATTTGCTACACTACAGCGTGATAGGGGGTTCTCGCTTTGCGTTAGGTGGCGAACGGGAGACTCTTACCCCTACATGCCCCCGGGGATAGTATAAGGTCTTGCGGGGTTGGTTGCGACTCGAGAGGGTGGCCGTAAAAGCAAATTCGAGGTATCACTGTGAGCCACATCGGGGCTGGGATGGTTGAAAAGCCTACCGGTCGTGAGCCGTTGCTGATGGTTGAAAAGCCTAGGACGTCACACTTGGTATCAGAGCTTAGGTTGGCGACAACCTAGGCTTTGGTGGGGAAATTACTCATTAAACAGAGTCAATAGTACTCTATAATGAGTTGAGTGTATTAATAGATATGAGAGCGTACTTGTTAGTGGATATAAAATTGTTTTTGTACTGTGTTGACTTATCGGTTGAGTGTTTATGAATTCTGGTCGGTGCGGGAAGTACAACCGTATCGATAGGGGTTTCTAAACTCTTGAACAAGATAAACTGACATAGTATTGTTTTTAAAGGTGGGTAAATGAAATAACTTTACCCAAAATTATATTTTGATATAAAAGAAATAATTTTCTAAAATTATTATACATATATTTGGTTGATTGGGTGCTAATACAATAAGTAAATAAGAATCTAAAGTTAATTTTAAAATTGAAATGGTTATAACCAAATAAATTCTGTAAGTATAAATTATACAAAAGAGAATACTTAAATTTAAATTAAACCAGAATTTAAACTCGGGAGTTTTGGTAAGGGTTTTTTTAAATGCATTAACAATAAGGGTGGGAAATTTAAAATCTTGGAAATGTTTGGTAATATTTTTTTTTTTCTTCTTCCCATGTGGTTGAAGGCAATAATGAAATATTTTTTTGGGAAATATTTTTAAATGGAAACTGTTTTGAAATGAATTTAAAAAAGTAAGAAGCGTTGAACTCACTTCAGTCGCTGGAAAATAATCCTGATGATGCTGGCCACATCATTAGAATTCATTTTCGAGTTTCTAAAGTGATGGATTGCTTCCCTAATACTTGGTTATGATATTGTTTGGACTGGTTGGTTATCACAGTTGTTTTGGGAATTTTCTGCATGGGAAAATTTGTTTGGTATAAACAAATTGTTTTGGGAAATCTGGGATTTGATTTGATATACCAAATGGGTATGAATTGATATAGTTCAAAATGGTTTTGAAATGAAACCGGGCAATTGAATTCTGGGAAATGATATTTAAATGATGTGTAAAATTAAAATGAACTAACTATTGAACTTATTAAGTGAAATTGATATTAATAAGAAGTAAGAAATGAAAATTTTAGTCTTGGAATGAAAATTTAACCTAAGTAAATGAAGGTGAATAATATATATTGAAGTAAATAGAAAATTTGAATTTAACTTGGACAAGTTCAATAAATTGAACTTAGAATTAATGGATTTGGGGTTAGATTGAAATGTAAGTTAGCTTTGAAAATTGTGGGTCATTGTGAAATGGATTGTACCCATAAGTTATTAAGTTGTATACTTATAATTTGAGATTGAGGATTTAAAATTGGGTGAGGGATTAAATTGAAAGAAGATCTGTATTCTTAAGAATTTAGTGATACATATATATATGTAAGATCTGAAATTGTGATTATAAAATGTAGATGGATTGAAAAGAGCAATATGAGTTTTTAAATAAATAAGTATGGTGGATTCAAAGTTAATCTCAAGTGAAATGTGAATCGAGATAAGGGAGAGTGGGATATAAAAGAAGGGAATGAACTTAAGTTAGTAAATAAATCTTGAATTTGTGTATGGGGAATTAAATTTAAATGAATTGAAATTAAATTGAATTGGATATAAAGATGAAATGTAAATTGCTTATAACTGCATAAAGAAATGCATATTCTTAAGTTATTAAGTGTTATAATTTGAACTTGTGATCATAAAATAGAAATGGACTTAACTAAGCAATCTAAACTCTTGATTTATTAATGGAAAGAGTTGAATGGTGTGGAAAATTCTAAACTTAACCAATAATGAAATGCAAAGTCTAATGAAGCAAAGTGAGAACATAAATGTGGATGTTCTTAAGTTAGCAAAATAAATCTTGGACTTATGTATGGAAAAAAATGGAAAATTGTTTGATAATGAAATTGGAATTAAATTTCAAGTTGTGGAATAAATAATATTGAAAGAAATTTAGATTATATTCAAAGGAGTAAAAAGGAAAGGTAGAAATTTAAGTCTGCTAATGAAATAATTGGAAAATGGTCACATTATAAATGAATTCAGGGTGAATTGAGAAAGTGTATTTAAAAACCTAAGATGGATTAGGCTAGAGACTAAATAGACTTACAATTAAATGGGAATTGTATTGTAGTGAATAGATTTTGATAATTGGTCAAAATTTGGAAATTTAATAGAAATCCAACTGTGGCATGAGATTTAAATTTGTGGTCACAAATAATGAAGTGTGAATGAAAAAAAAATTGGGATTGGATGAGTATATGAATCAAGATTAATGGAATTGGAACTTGATTGAATGAAAATTAAATGAAAATATTGTGAAGAATGCTTAAGCAAAATAAATAATTGTAATTAAGCTTTATAATGTGGTCTTGGGTAAATTTGTGCAGATACTAAAATGGACTTGCAAGTGAAATGGATTTAATTGATTATTGTAATAGAATATGAAAGTATGAATTAAAGATGTGTGAGAGTTGAAAATAGTCCAGGATGAAATGATATTAATTTAAACTTAAGCTGAATGTTTAAGCTAGTTGGATTGAAATCTGTAAATGGTTTGATTTGGTAAGAATCAAATAAAATGGAAACAAATTGAGATATTATAGAATTGAAATCATTTAAGAAAGATGACGAGAAGGTTATTTTTAAGCGTATGAAATAGCTTTAAATGAAATTTGTTTGGACAATAAAAATTTTGAATGCAAGAAAATGACTTTTAACATTGTAATTGTAAGAAAGAAAGAATATATGAGTCGTAAATAAGAATGGAATGATATATAAAACTATATATAACTATAAGAATAATATAATAACATAAACTTAAGATGATTCATAAATTTGAAAGGTGAGAGTAAGGATTGAGTTAATAGTTGAAATGGAATAAGAATGCTTGGATTGTGAACCATGCAGAATTTGATAAATTAATATGAATCTAAGTGGAAATTAATTTAAAATTATTATAAGCTTAAGTAATGGGTTATTACATGAATAACATGTAAATTTGCATGGTAAATTTGTCGATTTGTGGTAAATGAAGATAAATAGTAAAGTAAGCAAATAATTGGTTTTTGAATAAATTGGAATGGATTGTAATGTTATTAAGTAATTTTGCAAAAGAATGAAAATGAATTATAAAAGAAATGCAAATGCTTCAAATTTGAAATAAGAAATTGGTTTGTGAATCAACTTGATATTGAAATGATATAGAAAGATGTTAGTGAAGCACATGTTAACCATATGTTAAATAACAATAAATTGGTTGAAATAAATATGAATTGTGTATAGTGGACTTGGGTATAAATCATCCATGTGAAATAAAAATGAAGTTGGACTTGAATAGGTAATTTGAAAGGTGATTTAAATCTTTGAATTGTTAGTAAATATGGCTAATATTGTTAAATGATGAAGTTTACTTGGTTTGGTTATGCAATGGATATGTTTGGCTTATACTTATATTGGAAATGTTGTAAAATGTTCATATTTTTGAAACCTGATGAGTTTGTTGAGTAAGTGCAAGAATGCGAGGCGTTCGAGAGGTTTGGAGCACGTATATGCATTATATATTAGCTACTTGCTTTTAAAATTTGCTAAAAAGGTACGCCTACGCTAATAAAATTGGGAAATGGTATATAAATTGTGATATATTTTGGTTTCCGACCGTGTGGGTCGATGTATATATATTTGTTTGTATCGCGATATCGCGAAAGCTCCTCGGTGCAGGGGAGACTCTGCCAAAATTTTCCGGAAATTTTGGGAGTTAGAAAATTTTTGGAACTTTAAAAAATTTGTAATCAACTAAGGAAGTTGTTTTAAGAAAATGTTGTAACAAAAGCTTTTGATTATAAATAAAGCAAATGGGTTAGGGTTTGAGCTAAAGAATTTTGGGGAAGAGTATATAAGCTTTTAACTAAGCAAATGAGTGTAGGTGCATTCTTTTTACCTTAGCAAATTTCGAGGACGAAATTTTTATAAGGGGGGAGGAATGTAATATCCCAGAATTTTTAACACAGGATTTGTGAACATTTAATTCATTTTAAATGTTTATTATGAGTTTAAGATTTATTTTGAACTAACAAGAATTGGTTTAAACTGAAATAACAAGTTAAAATTTCTAATGTGGACATTTAATTTGAAATTGAATAATAGTAATTTAATATTGGACTGAGGATAATTTGGGAATCAAGATGTAAATAGCGATGAAAATGGTTGTAAAAATTTATTTTGAGTTATTAGAGTGCAAATAGCGTGGTTGGATTTTTAGATGAATTTTAAAGTTGATAAATTAATATTTGGGATTTTTATATTAATTTAAAAACGAATTTAATATTGTTAAAATGAAATTTAATCGGATTTTAGTCAGGAATGAGTCAGAATTAATTTTTAATGTGATTATAAATTTTATATGATTTATTGTTAAGTTAATAAAATTTTAGAAGCGAAATTTTAAGCGTTTTCGACAATTTGGATAATCGCTCGATTTAATAGACGAGTTAAAATAGCCTTCCGGGGCACAGCCTCGGAATTCGACGAAACCAGTTCCATTGGATCCGTAATAGTTAGTTATTATCGGATTTCAATTTTCGTAGCAATCGGAGATGTCGTTTGTCCGTGACAGCTCGAAACGCATCGAAATCGATTTAACCGATTTAATTTTAAATCGATCGTTTAATTCCGTAACTCGTGCATACGATCAAATTAGCTTACGAAACCTGTTCCATTGTGTCCGGAACTTGGAAAAACCCTAGGAACGCCTGTTGGTCCGTGAGAATCGGAGTTCGTTTGCTTAAGTGTTAAATTGAGAATTTGTTTTAATAAAATAATATTAAACTATATATAAATATGTAATTTTATCAAACCCTAGCCTATTCTACGTTGCCGCCGCAGTTTTTATATTCAATGGCCGACGTGCTTCCATCTTCTTCTTCAAATCCCTTCTTATCTACTAATCTCTAGCAAAAGTCTCCAACTAAACAATCATAGATCTTGTTGAGATCTAGTAAACGACCGGTTGTGATCGATTATCGAGCGATGTGGTGGCCAGAAATCGAGTGGGAAGGAGTTGCGTTCGAGCATGTTTTCAGGGGCAACGGCGTAGCCGAGCTCCACCATATTTGCATCGAAGGTAGGGTAGGGGCGGAGTTTTCGAATGATGGTTTCTGATGGGGTTCAGGCTAGTCGATGGGCGAGCGACTCTTAGCTAGGGTTCGGCGGCTATGGGTTTGGGAGAAGCTGAGTTTGCGTTCATGAAGAAGAAGTTGACTTCGGCCTTGATTCTTTTGCAAATCGAACGGTTAAGATGGTAAAAAAATAAATAAAAGAAATTTGTTTTAAGTTTAAATTCAAACCTTTAAATTTGAATAACTTTTTCATATGACATCAGATTCGTATGAAACTCGCGGCGCCGGAATCGCAGAAAAGAATACTACGCGATGGTGCAGTTCCGGAGCCATTCCGGGCAAGTTGAAATTTGAGTTAAATCGAACGTCGTTCGGTTTAATTTAAATTTCGAACGCTCGCCAAAACTCAATGTGAGTTATTCTCACTCACATCTGGATACTAGTAAAGCTAGACAGTTAGTATTGATTGTTTGTTTGGATGTTTTGCTGTTTATGTTGATTATTATCAAATTGAATTGATATATATAGTTGTGCTAATATTTGTGGATGCAGGGAAAACAGGTTGGAGGGATCCAACTGGATTCCTCACAATATAGTGTTTATTTTTATAATTGATGTTGATGCCTGTTTATATATTGTGATGGATAATTTTGGAATTAAATTGTATTGTGATATTATGGGATAAACTTCAAACCCAGAATGTTAATTATAGAGAAATTTAGAGATTTAATTATAAAGAAATTAAATTGGGTTTTAAAAGAAATTAATAAATTAATAAATAAGGAATTTAAGGGAATACAAACATTGGAACCTGTTTGGATGGAAAACTGAAATAAAATTGTATTGGAATGTTGCTGAATAAAATTATAAATCCAAAATCTAATTTAAATGGATAAATTGAATTTTAGAGAAATAAGTGATATTATTAAATAATGAATTTAAAAGAATTAAAATTTGAAATCTATTTAGAATGGAATTGAAAAATTGTAAATCTGGAATGATTAATAAAGAGAAAGGTTATTAGTTGATAAATGGGAAAATAAAATTTATGTTATTAAAATATAAAACTAAATTAAAATAGTTTGACGGAAATCGTGAGAAGGATTTCCGTGATGTTTATGTGGAAAAGAGATTTCCTGGGGAAAACCAAGTTCGAGTTTAAACCGATTTTATAAAAAAAAAAGTTTTAAAATTTTTAAAACTTGTTTAAATGAGAGTGTTTTGGAAGTTATTATTTTATAGTGATAATTTATGAATTAGCAATAGGAAATTTTATAAATACCTTAATAATTATTTTTATAAATGGATTTGTTTAAAAGACTAGTTTTGGATTTAAGTCATTTGAAATTAGTATTTATCTTATTAAAAACACTACTTTTAAATTTAGTTTATTAGAAACCTTATTTAAAAATCAAAGTTTATATCTTAATAAATAGTTTTACTGTACATATTTTGGAATTATATTTTGAGTAAGTAACTAGAAGTGAATTTACGTATTTTAGAGTATATTCCAATATAAAATGTTTTTAACTGTTTTCAAACTAAGTTGTTTTGAACCTGGTTATTTCCAATGGGAATATATGGTAAAGGATTTACCTTGTAAAGGAAATAATTTTCGGGAATTTATTTTAAATGAGCTTTGAAACTTTGAAAATATATCCTTTAAAGATATTTGAGCAAATAAATAATATGGGAATTATTTATTGTGTGTTGGATGCTATGGATGTTTATGAATATAAATTGATAGTTAAATCACCGACTATCAATATTGGACAATGCGTGATCGTTTCGAAGAGACCGGGATCGAGATTTATTTCTCGAAAACCACTTCGATCCGGTTTGGACGTTTCGTGCGAAAAACGTGTTCGGGGTCGAAGATGGAGCAGTGAAGTGCAAGGGCTAGTCGCTACTAATCCTGAGGATATTTCCAAATGGATGTAGTAGGAGTAGTGCCTTCGGTTCCGTTCGAACCCGAGACGGACTTGTATGGACGAATGCTTGCGAAACATCGTCAGGTGGACGATGGGCATTCTGAGTGAAAACGTTCTAAAGGTAACGCTTAGCCTCAAGCCTCATCAACCGGGAATGACTGAAAATCAGGGGATATGCAGCAAGGTTAGGTGGGTCATGCCCAAGCAGGACAAGATATTTCCCCTGTCTAGATGTCCCTTATATATCTTTCGGCTTAGTGGGTGGGTGGTCGCGCCAACCATGGGGTTTATCTTGTTCGGGACTATTCAGTAAGGAATGGTTCCGGCCTTGTGTTGCAGGGGATGAAGGGAGTAGTCCTCGGTACGGTGATCTAGGCCCCGTACTGTGACAGGTGGTACCCCAGTGCCTAGTCATTGTTGGAAAATCCATTTTCCCTACGAGCCTTATACGAGTTTTGTTTGTATTACCCACTTCGATGGCTAGTAGCTGGAATTTAATCATGTAACAATTTCGGCTATTTTATAAGTATTTGTAAATAGACCCTATTATAATATAAGAGGATTTCTATAAAAAGTGTTTTAGCTATCGTAAGGTAAAAACCCGACATGTTTATTTGTGGCGTGGTCTTACGAGATGCTTTTGATTTTCAAAGGATTTTTGAAACTTTAATAATCAAGTTGGATGCATATTTAGTATCAGCTGGTATTCCAGACTGACTCGGGTGTTATTTTATTATAATGCTCGGGTCAGACCGAGTATTATTTGTTCAGGTCAGGATGTTTTGGAGCAGGAGAGGAGCTGGAGTCCGAGACGTATTATATGTACCTATATATATATATCCGCTGCTATGATTGCATGGTATGTCTGATTTGTGATTGTTGATGTTTGAGACACTCTGATGATATGATTGTATAAAACAGTTATAGATTCCATTTTGTGTAAAGTTATATATTTACTATTATATTTTATTCCGCTGCGACTGTGAGATTCTGATATTGTTTTAGTTTCTTCTTCTTCTATCTCTCCTTCTTTAACCCTAATGGTTCGTATTTCTGTGCCACTTGAGTTAATAGAGGTAGAATAGTATTGATTCAAAGGGTATGGATTTGCGGGCTGTTACAGTTTGGCCGAGGTGGATGTGGGTTTAGGTGGTGGTGGAGCTTGGTGGAAGAGAATGGAGAGGTGAGAAGCCATGGAAATGGAGGTGAAGAACAAGGAGAAAGTGAAGAAGAAGTGAAAAAGTGGCAGGTATGGATGCTTATTTATATTTGTAGTTTCTTCCCAAATGACTATAATGCCCTTTTCTACTTTTTTAACTTTTAAACCATACTTGAACATTTATTCCAAGATGATAAAGGATGTGCATTAATGAGAAGAGAATGTTGGATGTGATATTAAGTCCTTAAGTAATGATTTTGTCCTTTTTCTTTACTTTTTAAATTACATAATTAACCTTTGCTCCTTTTCCATGTATACGCATAACATCCCATTAATGAGATATGACATATGTGTAATGATGTTGCTAATAAAGATTTGAAATAGAACTTTAATTAGTCTAATCGTGTCTTTTCACCTTTTATACATATATTTAAACTTTTCAAAAGTAATATCCTTTTGTCTTTTAGTGCAAAATGTTAAGTGATTAAAAAGTTTGTAAACTTGTGTTTATATGTTAGAAAATGAATTAAGTTGCAACAACTTGACGACAACTTTTTTTTGGAAACGGTGTTTTTGTGGACAAATTTTACAGTCAAAATTTAATGTTTTCATTACGCTATATATTGAAGTAAACCAAAATTTAAAATGAAATTTTTACTTCTTTAAATAAATTAAAACACGTCTCTTTATATTTTGAAATCATATTTAATTAATATCAAAGTCTCTAATTTTACAGTGCATGTAAAGTTGACAAAATACGACAAATTTTGGTTATTTTTGTAAAACGATTATTAACATGTTTTTAAATATATTAATATACTTTTATTATCTTTATTAGATTTTTTAAATAATATTTATCTTTTTAAATAAATATTTAAACCTATTTATTCAAGTGTTATTTATTTTTAACAAAACTTTAATTTTTGTTGATTTGTTCTAAAATCCAAATTTATACTTTTTAAATTATTAACTATTAGAATAAATGATTTATTCATTATTATATATTATGTATATATTTATTTAAGTTTTAAATTCCTTTTAAATTTAAAATTAACGAAATCTCTTATTTCCGAAATTGCAAAATTATGGGTCGTTACATTCTCCCATACTTAAAAGCATTTCGTCCTCGAAATAAAAGTTAGATAAAATAATCTATCTCATACTCATATCCTCAAATATTCTTGTTTCTACTGACGATGGAAAAGAAGAAGGTCGATATCAACACTAAAACAAATGATGCCAAACATACATACAGAGATTTTCCACAATAACCTGAGTACTTATCACATTCTTAAGGTAACATATACACACATCAAGTCATACTTCTATCATACCCATCCTAGTGCATACCGTACACTTAAGATAATATATACAATACCAAACAAGACTATACATCCAAAATCAACCACAGCGATACCATATCAACATAAATGAATACATTCATGTAACTCATACCCTGACCTGAGCATGTACCACATCTGAGATCTATATATATACATATATCAAAACATAAGTCTAGCCCTTGTATTTTAGTGTCTACTATTAAGATAACTATCCAACTACCATGTGGATAGACCAATAACATCATACTATATGTATTATTTGATTTGATCTATTATTCGAATCCTTAACGTTACCTCCGAACTAGCATCGATCCTCCGATTTTCTAGTGCGGACTTTGATCAGACTTCTTGATCACAAACCCTTGCTTTCCTTGCATAGTTCTCAACTATGATAGAAAATTTGAGTACATAATCACAAACTCTCATCAATGCTCGCCGTTAATAATCGAGTGATTAATCTTTTTTCGAATGTAGTAAACACATTTAAGTTCCGTACTCAAATCTTAGATCAAAATTTATATACCGAAATGATCTACTTTTAACTTATGTACTTTTGCACATTAATCTTTACCTAATACATTTTTTCAAAATTTCTACCAATCCAAGTTTATTTCAAAACCATTTACTTTCTTCTAAATACATTATTACTTAAGCATACAAATATGACTTAAACTTATATAATATACCTTAGCTTCCTAAGAGTATATAAACATATCCCCAAGCTTCAAACCATCATTATTTCAGTTAGGGAGGTTTAACAAATGTGGAATTCTACTATTATTTCAAATTAGTAAGTAATAAAACTTGATCCTTAGCCCTATTTATCTAAGGTCTCAATTTATCTAATATTATTTATCTTATCCATATATTAATAAGTCAACTTTGCTAAGTGTACATCTTTTCTCACTAACTCTATGATTAACTACTTAACTTATTACCTATCCATTTTCTAAATCAAATTTCTTAACCTTAAATCCATCAAATACCTTATAGTCAAATTGTGAATTTCACTTCACAAGATATTTGTACTTAGCTTTTTAAATCAATCAATTTTGATGATCAATAAACCATTATTTCTTAATAATCAAATGTCTATGATTAAAGTTCTAAATTCTAGCTTTCAACTAAATGATTCTATATGGAATATCTTATAGTAAAACTATGCAATTCCAATCACAAGATATTCATACTTCAGTTTTGCTAAGCTGAATTACAAACAATCCTTAATTTCTAACCAAAAATAATAAAAATATCCCCTTTATTATTTAAAATATAAACCCATGGAAAAATTATTTTATTTATCAATTTCTTTAAAACAAAATCATTTTTATAAAATTAAAAAATACACATCCATATATATAACACTCTCATAACTCATTCTTGGGTGTTTCTAACATTATCTCTAATAAGTTCCTAGGATATTACTAATCCTATCTCTGATGAGACTTACCCCTATCAGGCTTTAGTGTTCGCTCAACCAAAAGTTCCGATACCAGATGTGATGGCCCGTTTTCCCATATCCTTTGAATCGACAATAAACCACACATGTCTAACTCAAGTTATACAAAAATACGGAACATGAAGGGTAATAAAGAAAATAAGACAGAACAGAATCTCACATGAGTGGAATAACATATAATATTGAACAAATATCTTTACACCGGAAAACTTTTAAAATACATATATCAGAGTCTAAGCTAAATTCAGCCTAGATAGTTATAAACATCTGTCCTTACAATTGCTGATAAACATCAAACTAAAACAACTAAGTACATCGGATAATAGAATATGTTCATATATAGATGAATATCTACAGCTCTCCTCTGGAAACTGCAACCGTCTTCGACTAACCTGAAACCACTCGGATCTGACCCGAGTATTGAAAATATCCGGTTCAGGCTTGATAAACCAGCGTGAGAAAAACTCAACAATAAATGACAGCGCCATATATCAACCTCTGAATAAAATCCTTTAAAAAGAAAGAGTATCTCATAAGACCGTGCCCACACACAAACACGGACAGGTTTTTACCTTATGATAAGTAAAACACTTTTATACATCAAAGCGTTTGATATTATTTCTAATGACATATCTTTGAAAATATTTGCAAATAAACTTATTAATCTTATCCAAAATGGTTACCCATATAGCATTTCGAGTACAAACAAAAACGTAGGTTCTTATTGAAGAATGGATTTCCATACAAATGACCAGGTGAAGGATCTACCTTCCGAAATGGGTACATTTCTAGATGGATGTCCCAAGGCACAGAACATCTGCCCTCTACCAACACAAGACTAGCTTACCTCTGTAACTAGATAGTACCGAATATGTCATCCTACGGTCGTTACCGACCTTTAACCGATCGCTCATTTCTATACACAAAATTAATTTACATCCCAAATTTCACAGCAGGAAGAAATATATCTAGAAGGGGATGATCATACCCTAATTGGGCATGACCCACTTAGCCTTGCCGCATCTAATCATGTTTTGGCCATTTTCGTTTTGATGACGCTTGAGGCAACAATTAACTTTTCACATAGCACATATCACATCTTTGAATGCCACATTGCCATTTTCGTTAACTACTAATTGTCTGCCACAAAAATACAACCCTTGAGCTCGTACGTCTCAAGGAGGGTGTTATGCTAAAAGAAGGGTGTTATGCTAAAAGAAGTTGCCTTCTCCGCCACCATTGATGTACGTTTGTAAGAACCACTGTATGTAATCTTTAGAAATGCAATGTCTGACAAACGTCCATACAAGTTGTCCAGAAATAGGACAAACCGAAGGCACTCTCCTACTACCATTAGTAGCGAGTGGTCATTGTAATCCGAAAAATCTCCACAACGAGGAGACCACCGTTATATATAACTCTATAATGGGTGCGAATCCGATCAAATCAACAAGCAGCCCTCACGCTATGAAGATCCACAGTCTTCAATAATCATCATCTTGAACATATCTTCACATTCGAACGTATACATTGGTTCGAAGCTGTTTTCGGATAGGAATTATCTAAATCCGACTCCCGGTCCCTTCGAAATCCAATTGTTGATAAAAAGTGAATATGAGTATTCAGGATTTATTAAGTCTCTTTTCACTTTAATTCTTTTTAGCTGATTTCGATATCTCTTTATTTTGATTTAGGATAATTCTAAGTAATTCATTTTTCTCTTTGGAAAATATCTCAAATTTCTTCACTCAACTCTTGATCCAAATTTCTTAACTTTTAGGCAGGTCAAATACAATGTTATTTAAGACATCATTTACGATAAACCCTAAAATCAATCTTAGCAAACATTTTTGAGTAAATAGGATCATAGAAATCATTCATTTTGGAGATTGCTAAAATTTTGGATAATACCGATCTTCTTTTATTTTGGAAACTTAATACAATCTTTTTGTTTAAGAGCATCCGGGCTTTCCTTTCGATCTTTTTCACCTCTCGCCTAAGAAAAGAAATCATAGGCCAGGTAAGTTCAAGGCACTGCTTGCTCCATCCATAACCGTATTTAAACACATTGTTTTATCTTCCCAGATCTCACAGGCGGGACAAATGTACTAGTCATTTCCGCATACTCAATTATCAACTTTATTTTGGAATTGCTTATAAAGTTCCAAATTATTTTTCAAACGCTTATTTTCCTTTTAAAAACATTCAAAATTGATTTTGTAAAAAATTGTTACATCTAAACTCATATTCCAAAAGTTATAGAATTCGCAGCATAAAAGTGCCGCGGAAAGTGCTATATAAACTTATTTGATTTAAACAACTTTTAAACATTAGATAATTCATATTTTTCAATCCAAATCTCCTTTAAATAGATTTATCAAATTTATTTCATATTTTTCCATAATTAAAAACGTTCATTTAAACAAAATTCCTCTTATGGTCACTTAATTGTACTAGAGCGATTTTTCTAGAAAATTGTTTTGGACCGAATTCAAAATCTACAAGACGAAATCTTAATATTCTTTCTTCGTTTCAAAGATATGGATATAATAGTCCAGAATTTTCTTATCTCGAGGAATCCGAGCTATATTTCACTCTATACACTCATTTGAACTTTTCGCCGCGAAATCGCGAACTACGTTGCGCGACGCACCTAGTTTTAACTTACTTTTCAATATTTAAAATAATCTATTCAAATTGGATTTTATTACTTATAAAATCATTACAAAGCATTTTAAATCAATATTTTCACTTTTAAAATATTTAAAATATATTTTCACTGTTTTCATATTATAATATTATTTTATTCCTATTATTTTAATATTAAGTTTTAAATTCCAATTTCAACTCAATTTCAATTCTAACTTCAAATTAAACACATTTAGTAGATTTCAAATCTAATTTAAATTTAAACTTCAATTCATCCTTAATCTCAACGTCAATTTTCAAAATCGATTTCAATTTCGGTTTCACTATTCATCTCAATTTCAATTTAGCTATCATTTTTAAATCCGTTTCACTTCAAATTCCAACTCTCTTTTATTTTTACTTTAATTTCACTTCTAATTGAAAAGGGACTTGTTTTTTCAAAATATCTCATATCACTAAAATATGGTCATATTAACAAAGGTGATTACTTAATCAAAATGAACATAACCAATATCCATATTTATCACTAAAATAACATCCATTCAACCAATCACATAACATATGATTTCAACATTCACTGTTAAGACCATAACGGAATATATCATCACAATTCAATTATCTAACCAACAATTAAGCATCCATATTAACAATGAAATAAACATTCATATGTCATAAGGGCAAAAAGGTGATCGTTTTAACAAAACCAAAATATAATTTCAAAAGCGATGAGGATTTCTCACCTTTGTATCCACTCCGTCAAATTTTTACATAAGATACGCGTCTCTCGAACTAATGTGCTATTTCCAAACGTCTCGACTTTTGCCATTTTCTTTCCTTCTCTTTTTTTCTTTCCTTTTGTTTTCTTCCTTTTTTTTCTTTTTTTATAAGAGAGGAGGGTTTATGGCTTGGCTAGGGGGTGCATGGCCTAGGGAGGAGAGTACGGCCTAGGTGGAAGTGGGTAGGTGGTGTGTGTGCTTGGGTTTAGGTAGGTGCATGGCTTATGGAGATGGATATGGGTTTGTAGGGCTCGGCTAGGGTGGTTAAGGCGCGGGTATGGGTGCTTAGGTGGTGGGTGTGTTTGGACGAGGTGGATGTGGGTTTAGGTGGTGGTGGAGCTTGGTGGAAGAGAATAGAGAGGTGGAAAGCCGTGGAAATGGAGGTGAAGAAGAAGGATAAAATAAAGAAGAATGAAGGAATGAAATGTGAAAAAGTGGAAGATATGGATGCCTATTTATATTTGTAGTTTCTTGCCAAATGACTATAATTCCCTTTTCTGCTTTTTTGACTTTTAAACCATATTTAAACATTTATTCCAAGATGAGAAAGGAGGTGCATTATTGAGAAGAGAGGGTTGGATGTGATATTAAGTCCTTAATTAATTTTTTTTCTTTTTCTTTGCTTTTTAAATTACATAATTACCTTTTTCTCATTTTCCATGCATACACATAACATCCCATTAATGAGACATGATATATGTGTAATGATGTTGTTTATAAAGATTTAAATAAAATTTAATTAGTCTAATCATGTCTTTTCACCTTTTATACATTTATTTAAATTTTTCAAAAGTAAACTTCTTTTGTATTTTAGTGCTAAATGTTAAGTGTTTAAAAAGTTTTTGAACTTTTACTTATATGTTAGAAAATGTATCAAGTCGCAGCAACTTGACGACAACTTTTTTGGTTGAAAACGGTGTTTTTGTCAACAAATTTTACAGTCAAAATTTGACCTTTTTATTAAGCTATATTTTGAAGTAAACCAAAATTTAAAATGAAATTTTTACTCTTTAAATAAATTAAAACATGTCTCTTTATATTTTAAAATCATATTTAATTAATATCAAAATCTCTAATTTTACAGTGTATGTAAAACTGACGAAATGCGAAAATTTTTGGTTATTTTTGTAAAACAATTATTAACATGATTTTAAATATATTAATATACTATTATTATCTTTATTAGATTTTTTAAATAATATTTATCTTTTTGAATGAATAATTAAACCTATTTATTCAAGTGTTATTTATTTTTAACAAAACTTTAATTTTTGTTGATTTGTTCTAAAATCAAAATTTATACTTTTTAAATTATTAACTATAAGAATAAATGATTTCTTCATTATTATCTATTATATATATTTATTTATGTTTTAAATTCCTTTTAAATTTAAAACGAACGAAATCTCTCATTTCCGAAATAGCGAAATTATGGGTCGTTACAAGCTGCCAAGGTGATATACCACCAAAAACGACTGCACAGTATAAAGAAAGATAGCTACACTATGAGAGAGTACCTGTTATGAATGGGTCAAGTGATGACTATGAATCTGTTATTGCTATCATAGCATTACAAAAGGATCTACCATCTATTAATGATGTCTACTCTATACTACTTGTTCATGAGGCCAGAACTGATAATAAAAGGCCACAAGAATTAGAGTTCACAATCAATTATATAGCTTACTCAAGGAACAAGGGTCAAAACAACAACAAGTCAGATCAGACTGCACAAAAGGGGGGTGCACAAAGAGGATGATACTCAAACAGGTCGAGAGGAAGAGGTAGATACAACAACAGACCAAAATGTCAAACTTGTGAAAAGATTGGACATACTGCTGCAAAATGCTATCTCAAATACTCTAATCATGACAACAATCAAAGAAGTGGTAACTACAGTGCTAATATGTCTCAACCTAGTTCCAATAAGCAATCTGACAATAAAGATCACAATTCTAGTGAAAATAATTAACCTGAACATATAAATGATGATTGCTGGTACCTAAATTTAGGAGCTACCAACCATATAACCAATAACCTTGATAATTTAACTCTTGGAAACTGGGAGTACAGAGGTAAGCAATCTATTTGCATGGATAATGGTAAGTGCATCAATATCTCGCATGTAGGGAGTGCTGTCATTAAAGGGAAGAAACAATCATTTTTACATAACTTATTAAGAGTGACAAAATAAAAAAGAATCTCATAAGCGTGTCTCAGTTTGCTAATGACAACCATGTTTATTTTGACTTCTATCCTAAATATTGCCTTGTTTGAGACATACTAACTAGAGATATTTTACTACAGGGTGATGATGAAAGAGGGCTATACAGATTTAAATCTATCAATTGTACTAATCAAGAAAATGAAGAAAACTGCTGTAATCAATGTGAAATAGAAAACAGTAACAACGTGTTTGATCTATGCCATTACAGACTTAGCCATCCCAGTACTAGAGTTGTTAAGTAAATTCTTTCTGAAAATATCATATTCTATGATAATGTGTCTTTTTCTTATGTACGTACTTACTGTCAGATGGGCAAAAGTCACAAATTACTATTTAATGACTCCTTGACTATGTACTCTAAACCACTTGAGCTTATTTCTAATGATCTTTAGGGACCAACCCCAATATATCAGATTATGGGTTCAAATATTATATATCATTTTTTGAATCATACACAAGATACACTTAGATATATTTTTTTTAAAACAAATCAGACACATGCAACGTTGTGATAAATTTCATAACAACAGTTTAAAAACAATTTCGCACACATGTCAAAATTACGCAATCAGATGGGGGAACTAAATACAAGTCACTTAGAGATTTTTTTTAAGGTGAAGGGGATAATTCATAGATTTACATGTCCCTATACTTCAGAGAAAAATGGCTTAGTTAAGAGAAAACATAGGCATATAGTTGAGTCAGGTCTTAGTTTATTGGCTTATGCAAACCTACCACTAAAATTTGGCCTGAGGCTTTTAATACAGTTGCCTACCTTATTAATAGACCGCCAACCAAAATTTTAGATGGTATAACTCCCATTGAAAAATTGCAAGGGATAAAACCTGACTGTCATAGCTTAAAAACCTTTAGGTGGCTATGTTTTCAATATCTAAGGCCTTATAATAGTAATAAATTAAATTTCAGATCAAAAGAATTCACTTTTCTTGGATATGCTTCTAATCAAAAAGGGTACAAATGTCTACATATGGTATTTAATGAAAAAGTTTTTCCTTTTAGAAATTGTAAGATAAAAACAACAAGCAAAGCATGCAATCCATGTGCATATATACCTAAATTGCCTTTATTCTTTGAAAATGGGAATTCAGTTGAGGTGAGGAGGACTACTAGTGATCATCAAACACATCCTTCTATATCTGCTCAACAAAACTTGGAGTGGGCAGATGATCACAGTCATGCCATCTACTCACCTATACATTCAACAAATGAAGAAAATTCAGATGAAGAATGTCAACATGGTGATTCAAGAAACAATACGAATCATAATAGAAGTGTTGACTTACCTCACACTGAAGCTCCAATCAGGCCAAGTCATCCCATGATCACTAGAGCTAAAAGTTGAATTTTCAAGCAAAAGATATATATATATATATATATATATATATATATGGCTAACAAAAGTTTTGATGAACCATATACCTTTGACCAGGCTGCAAAAAATAAAAACTGGAAAGCAGCAATGGATGAAGAGTATAATGCCCATGAAAAACAAAACATGAAATCTTGTATGTCCACCTGCACATAAAAACATTATAGGCTGCAGATGGACATACAAGATAAAAATGAACCCTGATGGCTCCATCAATAAGTATAAGGCAAGATTAGTTGCCAAAGGATAAACCCAATAGTATGGGTTTGACTTCATTAAGACATTTTCTTCAGTGGTCAAGCCCTCCACTTTAAGACTTATCCTCACAATTGTCTTACACAATGGATGGAACATAAGACAATTCGATGTCAACAATGCCTTTTTGAATGGTACATTAGAAGAGGAAATTTACATAACGCAACTACCTGGTTATGAAAAAGATATAAGTCTTGTGTGTAAACTAAACAAGGCTATATATGGGCTTAATCAAGCTCCAAGAATGTACTTTAATAGACTGAAATCAACTCTAATGTCAATAGGATATCAGTCTATCAAATCAGACACTTCACTATTCATTAAAATCAATTCATCCTCAATTAATTACATATTAATCTATGTTGATAATTTAATTATTACATGTAACAACCAGGATGAAATCAATCAAGTCATTTGTAATTTGAACAAGCAGTTCTCAATCAAAGATCTGGGAAACCTCGATTACTTTCTAGGAGTTGAAGTACACAAGATATCAAATTCAAAAATCATATTATGTCAAAGAAAGTACATATCCAAACTCCTTGCTAAAACAAAAATGAAAGATGCTAAACCCATGTCTACTCCTATGATAAGCAATCAAAATTTATCAATGAACAGGGCAGAAACCATAAACAATGTTATACAATGTAGAAGTGTTATGGGAGCGTTACAGTATGCTACTATAACACGACTAGATACTGCTTTAGTGTTAACAAACTTTATCAGTTTATTCAAAATCCTCTAGATGATCACTGGAAAGCTATGAAGAGGGTTCTAAGTTATCTAAAGGGAATAATAAATCATGGACTGTCATTTAAAGAAAGCAGAAGCCTTAACTTTATTAGGTATGCAGACTCAGATTGGGCTACTAATCCAGATGATAGAAAATCAGTCACTGGATACTGCATATTTATTGGAGGCAACTTAATATCATGGAGTTCAAAAAAGTAGTCTACTATTTCTAGATCCAGCATTGAAGCAAAATATAGGAGCATAGGAAGTGCAACAGCAAAATTAATGTGGTTGCAGTCAATTCTAAATGAATTAAAAGTAAATACAAACATCAAAGCAACACTGTGGTGCAACAATCAAAGCACTATTTACGTGATTGAAAACCCTATACTACATGCAAGAACCAAACACATTGAAATAGACTTGCATTTTGTTCGAGATCAATTACTTAAAGGAATTTTGCAAGTGAACCATTTATCTGCTACTTACCAGAAGGCAGACATGCTCACCAAATCATTATCAAAAAGGAACTTTCTAGGTTCAAAACTAATCTAGAGTTATACAAAATCAAGCTTCTTTCAAGCTAAATCAGATGTATCCTCACCAAATTAAGCAATCAGAGAAAGAACAACAACAAATTCGTCAACTTTCCTCCAATTTGAAGCAAGACAGATCAAAGCCTCAAAAGAGCAACTCAAATCAGACCAATTCAGAACTAAGACTGACATACTCTCCTTAAACTGAAAGACGAGAGAGGAAAATACCACAAAGTTATCAACTTTCCCATGATTTGAATTGATATGACTCAAACTCTTTAAGGTCCCCAACTTGTAACTTAAATCAGGAAAGAGATTGTCAGGAGACTTAATGGAGTGGATAATATTTGTGAAATTCACATCAATTTTCATTAAAATTGTGTAACTCACATTTTTTCATAAACCCTAACCCTAGAAATCGGGCTAGGGTTCGAAGGGGGGAATTAATGAAGACAAGTGTGCCTCACTCATGTATATATCATAGCAGTCTTCTTATCATACATTGATATCTCTTCTTCTGATCATAGCCATTGATTTCTTTTGAAGCAGTTTTATGTTGTCTGGGCCGCATTTTATCTAAGCCCATTTTCACATTTGTATATAATAAAACTGTTGTGCTGCATAGCAACTATTTGATTGTGTTCTGAAATCAATTACTGCAATGTAGATCAATGTTTTCTTTTGCTCTCAATACAAGATCAAATAACGTTTCATCAACTCATCATATCACTTTTTCAAATTATCTTAACAACTTTGAATATTACTAATATGTTCTTTTATCTTAGCCTATAAATTAAAAAAGACCAAATATTAAGAGATTAAAAAATTACCGCGTTGAGAACACTTCATAGCCTTTACGTTTAAATGTAACCTGAGTGAAACCTATAGAATAATAATATATATACAGATTTGAATGGCCTATATATGATAGCATAAACTAACGTTAGACCTAGAGACTTGATGGTTTAAATACAGATTTGAATGGTCCAAAATATGATACTATAAACAAAGTAATAATCGCATGATTTATGCATCACAAAATTTTCTCAAAAATCAGACCAACACATGCTCAATTTGTTATTTCTGATTGTATAATTAAGCTAAGATATACAATATATTAATAGTTATTATTAGTTACAATTCATATATTGAATACAATATTATCTACTCATTTAATTACTGTTAGTTACCGAATAAAATAGTGGATATACTACTTTGATATTATCCTACTTATCTAAATATTATTGTTACATTTTTATGAACTAATGATATTGACTAATTACTAAAAAGTAGTATCTCTCATAATAAGGCTAGTAGTAACAACTACAAATAAACATCTGTTGACACAAAAGGGAAGGGTTTCTTTCATGAAATTGAAGTTCAAAGAACAAAAGTTCAGCATGCAATTAAGAGTTAACAAATATATTAACGATATTTCCATATTTAATAGTACTTATATCCAATATTAAGCAATCACAAAATAATACCACACAAAGGTTAACCCATATAATGCATTTGGAAAAATAGAATTAGGTGGATCTTCATTTTTCTTGGTGTGGGTTTTACGCCACAAATAGATTCCACTGATATCTAATGTTCCACTCTTCTTTTTTTTTCAAAAAATAACAAAAGAAGAATTGATCTAAACATCACCAGCACATGCATATAATATCTTCTATCAATCTTGCATGGAATTTTTCTCTTTTCTCTCATGGCTTTGAATTTATTCCTCATTAACTACATAGGAGAATTTCATCAAAAATAGACTAATGAAAATTATAGTCATAATCAATAAAATACACCTAACTACCTTAAACTTCAAGGATAATGTTTCCTTCACAAGGTCATTCCATTCTTGAACATCGTTACACTATCTAATTTTGTCGTGGCCAACCTACTAGAAGAGTCAGGACAAGTAGATGCATTATTAACAGTTGAAACTAACTTTGATTTTGAAACTTTTCATTGTTGCCTAACATTATAAACAACAAATCCTTGTACAACGCACCCACCTTTAATCTAGTTAGCACAACAAGAATCCAATAGTTATATAGCTCGACGTAATATTTGACTGATATGATACTGATATGCACTATTAAACCTTTATCTACATGATTTAAGTATAAAGTTCTAAAACTAGTCGCGTTATTTATGATTCAAGGGTCGCATTAAGGAATAAGTGCAGATCGCTAAATCATTCGTCGCTTGCACACATTGGAACAAACTTACTCTCCCATCAGTTAAATGCTCTAGTTAAAAAATACTAAACTAGCATCATGTTTTTTATTATCAAATTCAGATTTCTGATAAAAGTTTGGAACAAACTTAAACTACGACATTATTATTTCCAAATGTTATTCTTAGTAATTTGGAAGGACAAAATTACTACTTTAAATAATCATTTCATAATAGGCTGAACTATATTAAGTTGCATCAAATTCAATATTACATTATAAATATCAAATTTTATTAAACCAGTTGTGATGTAAATATATTAAGTTAAATAAAGTGCTTGGTTTTAATAATTAGTAATTGTATCATATAAGTGTTTTTATTTATAAACGATGGGGAAACCATAGCATAGATAGATAAAACACAACGATCATTTAATTATTAATAGCAAGTGATTTGAATGCCATGTATGTAACTCCCCATAAAATAAAAAGAAAATCAATTAATAAATAATCATTAAAGCCTAAAAATAGAATTTTTGGAAACTTCAAAATTTAGCTATGAAACATACACCATTGTGTTCATGGCGATTTTCTGATCGATTTTCAAATACGAAGTTTTACGATCGAAGCTCAAACGAAAAGATATTAACATTTGAAGTTTTTACCTCGAAAATAATTAAAAACCAATTAAGGAAGTAAATGTTAACAAGTTAACATTAAAATGGATATTAAACATAAATGTTAAAGGAAATGGACATAGTTAATCTAATTAAATCAACACTAAAAAGGAATTAAAAAGGATTTATGGGGTGAAGATAATGAATATTAGCATTTAAAAATAAAAGAGACAATAAATACTATCGACTTAGCATCTAAGCAATCATTAAATGTAAACGTAAATTAATAGCCTTCAATTAAATAAATCTAATTAAGCAAGTGTGGAAGAAAATGAATAAGTTGAATGTAGAAGAGAATATATATTATAAGTAATGGTAGACTAATACTTTATCCCTAGGTAACATTAAAATTAATGTTAACGTTAAAAGTAAAATATATATTAATTGTTGTCTCCTTCTTCTTCTCAATGGCTGGAAACCCTAAATTCCCCATTTCAATTTCAATTCAAAATTCAACTTCGAAATTCAAACTCCTTCAAACCCTATCAAATTATATACCGTTTCAAATCTCTCGATGAGCGCATCTCAGATTTGCAATTCATTTTTTATCGAATCACCGTTTGTTCAGAAATTGAGGATGAACGTCGACTGTCCATTTTAGGGTTTTGACGATCCAGTGGTGGATCGTCGTCCGATCGACGATCGAGAAGCACCGTTGCGTAGAGAATGGAGAGCAGGCTCTGCAGTAATCATGGTTTGTCGTATCTTGCTAGGGATTCGCCAGAAAAATGGTTAGAAAGCGACGGCGGCAACCACCATCAGGGGGCGGCGGAGTTGACGAGATAGAGGCGTATGAGGTGGCTTGGGGCGTAGGGGTCTTTGGCGTGCTCTGATCTGGGTTACGGCAAGTGGATGGTCAGCCGTTGGCTGATGGAAGCGACGGTAGAAGTTTGAACATGATGAACAGTAGGGCTTGGAACCGGGTCGAGCTTTGGGTAGCGGTGACGTGTAACTTTATTTTATTTGTGTTCAATTTTTATCATACAATGTTCTAAAATGCATAACTTTTACATACGAGGTTCGTTTTATTCACGGTTTGATCTGCTAGGATCGTATCGTAATTCCAAACATGTTGACGTTGGTTTGGACGAATTCTGAGACTGTGCAAATTTGGGCTCTATTTTGAATTTCAAATCGACTTGAAATTCAAAGGTAAGTGTTTTAACCCACTCACAACTACTAAATATCTAATGTTAGTTAAATTTAATTTATGATGTGAAAATAATAATTAATTGATTGATGTTTGTTATGTTTTAATTATTATTCTAGTTAATTTGATTTTTATTGCATTTAATCATCGTTCAATTTAATATTGAATTTTCAATTGTCAATTAATACCTATTATGGATTACCAGTTATCTATTGATGTTATGGATTGATTTGGATAATAATTGTGATGGATGTTTGGTTGTTGATATTGAATGACTGGATGTTGTATTTTATATTGTTATAATATTGCAAATCCCATATGGGTTGAAATGATACATACCCGAATGATCTATAGATTAGGAAAAAAATCATTATGGGTAGAAATGATAGACTCGAGCGATTTTATGGACTTTATTTAAATTCAGGATTGCGGTTTGAAATGATTTATAACCATAAAATTTTAAATTGCGGATTGAAATGCTAAATATTCGTATCACTTGACTATATGGTAGAAAATTATATACGGACACCAGTTTGGTTAAATTAAATGAATTATAAATATTTAAATTTTGAATTCAATTAACTGGTATTTTAAAATAGAAATTGATTTATATAAATTGAATTATTTTCGAAAATCCAACTGTAAATGTTGAGGTTGGAATTGATTTAATGAATTGTTCAAAGGATTTAAATTTAGAAATTTCAAAGTTGAAGTGTCGAATAAAATGAACTTATCGGAACTGAGTTATTGGAAATGTTTGGATAACTTTGAAATCTATTTCAGACTAGTTCAAACTATTTTAATCAAGTTAAAACCATTTTAAATTATTTAACTTATTTAATTTATTTAATCTATTATAACCTATTTAACCCATTTTTATCTATTTTTACCTATTTTGAACGAATTAATTTATTTAACCTATTTTAAATCTATTTAATATTATTTAAATTTATTTAATCTTTTTTAAATTTATTTAATCTATTTAAAAATCTACTTAATATAATCTAAATCAATTTAATCTATAATTAATCTATTTAAAAACATGTTTAAACCTAATAAAATCTATTAATCTACTTTGAATCTGTTTAAATCATTTTAAATCTAAATAAATCAAATTTAAATCTATTCAAACTATTTTTACTATTTAAACTATTTTTAAAACTATATAAACTATTTAAAATTCACTAAACTATTTTCTAAAATTTCAGACCGTGTAGAGTTAAAGTATTTCTATCTAAATCCTTGATGATGATAAAATCTAAGTTGGAATTTAAAATTGATACCTTTATGAAATGACATATTTGAGTAAATATGATGTTGGAAGCGAATGTGATTTTTTAAAGTGAATATGATTTGAAACTGATATGGCTTGAGAATATGATATTTTGATACTAATTGTAAAATTTTCTTTTGAAGTGTAAAAGAACCATCCAGCGTGAAATAAGCATTTGGTTGTTAAAGAGACCGGGATCAGATATTGTGATACTCTCTGCCAATACCGAAAACCACTTTAACAACTGTGTATGTGGCGGAGATTCCAAAAATGAAGCAGGATGGTTTGGCGAACAATTTCTATATGAGGTATGACGTGACCCTGACTCCCGTGAGTCAGCTTAGATGTGACTAAAACAGGAGCTATACCGAGCCAAGTGAGGTCATTCCTCCTATCGGGCACATTTCTTCGATACTATACTTTGAATTTGTGATTGGTGGCCACCCCTCGATTTTTGATATAGGAGTGTCTCCGAGGTGGGCGGTAGTTGCTGCTATGCGTTAGCACCAGTCCGAGAGTGCAATTGACATATCTACCCTGGCATTGCCTCGAGTGTTGTGTTCATATGCCCTATCGTGCCTTCTACGAGTTTGTTTTATACCATACCCATGGAGTGCCCTCTGATAGCCCTTCTGTTTACGGAGGAATTACGGTACTGTATAGATTCGATACTATATTCTGACTTTGTGATTTGATTTGGTGGCCACCCTTAATTTTTATTTAAGAGTGTGTTTCGAGGTGGGCGGTAGTAGTTGCTATGCGTTACCACCAGTCTGGATAGGCAAATGGTATATCTACCCAGGCATTTCCTCGTGTGTCGTGGCGCATGCCCTTTCGAGCCTTCTACGTGTTTGTTTTGTGTCGTGCCTATGGGGTGCTCCTAGATAGCCCACATTCGGGTGGAGTTGCAGTATCTTTATAGACTACGACATTATATAAAATGTGTTAAGGGGGATATGGGAATCCCAAACATTTCTAAAGTTATTGCACTCACGTTAGACACTGGATAGGAGATGTCAAACCCCATAAACATTTATGACGCCATCACGCTCATATTTACTGCTGATTTAACTTACATAAGATCTTTTGGTTCTGACTCGAGTGTTTTGTCTTTTCACTTTGCTCGGGTTAGCCTGAGCATTTCAGGGTTGAAGACCTTATTCCGGGAGGATGAAGGCGAAGGTTTGTACTATTATTATTATTATTATTTATGATATGTATTCCACTACATCATGTTGTTCCACTGCATATCTTTATTTATTTCTATTTAATGTAATTATGATTCAGTATTGTACAAGTGTAATCAAATTTATTTATAACAGCTTCATGGACTGTTATTTGTTTATTATATTTGGTCATTCGGCTGCGAGATTCTATATTTGTTTTATTTTCTTTCTCTTCTTTTTCTTATTTACCTCATAACAACCTGCCCCTTTGAATGGTTTGAGTCTAACGTGTATGCTTTATCGTCGATTTAAACCATTCATAAAGGCAGGTCGTTACAAATTTTAAAAATATATTTTTATTGAGAAATTAAGTTTGTTTAAAAGAGAATTTGACTTATTTTGCTATGTAATTTAAAACCGTTTGTAGTATTGAAATATTTCATAAAGTTAGTTATTCAAATATTTAAAATTAGTTGAAAAGAAATTTAAGCTTTTTACAATAAGCTTGTAAATTGATTAGTTTTATTTAAAAATGAATTGGAAAGGAGTTATCGACGTTTATTTAAAAGTGTTTGATATTTTAAATAATTACTAAAACGTGTTTTGAAAATAAATTATTATTCTTTAAAAATACTTATCGTGTATATATAGAGAGTTTGAATGATTAATATTTATTTATGAATTCTCTCAAGATTGGTAACGGGGTTTACTTAACGGATATGATTTTAGTAAGAAGAATCTTATAAGGGGTTTTGTGAGAAGTTGGAATTTCCAAAATGTTGAAATACGGGAACTTCGAAAATGAAATCTGTATTCTTAAAAGTATAAATTATTGGTTTGGTTTATAAAAGAGTACAATCTGGTTTTGGAAATTACAAAAAGGAATTTATTAATGATTCGATGATTATGAGATAAGTCATGAAATATTTTCTACGTTTGATATTAGAATGATTTTGGAGAATCTGCCTATAACCATTCTCCGAAGCATTGGAGAGAGGGTTTTGGGAAAAACATTTTAAGTGTAAAATGAATTATATAGAAATATTTTTCTAAGTCTTATAAATTGAATGCGGAGATATTTCTAAGTTTTTAAATGGTTTAAAAATATCATATTATGGATAAGTATTTGAAATTGTTTTCAAATGTTGGAATACTTGAAGAAATTTGAGTATATATCTTTGTAAAGATATTTCGAAATGAATGTTTTTTGAAAGATTATAATATAGGCCTAGTGACTGCTGATGTGTATGATTTGATAGTTAAATATCCAACTATCAAATCTTGCCAAATTCATTAATCGTTTCGAAGAGCCCGTGATCGGATTTAATTATCCAAAAACCACTTCGATCCGATTTATGTGTTGCGAATTGTGATATATCGAAGATAATGGAGATGGTGATCTTGATGGAGATTTGATTTGTTCAAACGCAAAACAAATTGTATGGATGAATGCTATCATTGCATTGTTTCCTAGAAGGCAGTGTTAGCATTCCAAGTGGGTTTGCTATCAAAAAGGTAAACATAGCCTCAAGTCTCATCAATCGGGAAATGACTAAAACAGGGCATGCAGCCAGGCTAAGTAGGTCGTTCTCATTAGGGTATGTTATCATCTTTCTAGATTACCCTATTATTATGGATTTGGTTGTGCATGAGATCTCAAAAAGGTCGGAAGACTAGGATGATGACATATTCGGTACTACTAGTCAAGTGGTAGGTCGGTTCTGTGTGGTAGGGTACAAGATGTTCTTGTCAGACCAGGGTGCATTAATCTAGAGGTGTACCCATCAAAGGTAGTTCTTACCTGATAATAGAATGGAATCCATTCTCTAATAACCGCTGTACGGTTTTGATTGTGCCAAATTATGTTGAAATGTGATATGCAAGCATTTCAGCTATTTTAATAAGTATTTGTACTTAGACACTAATATAATATCACATAATTTTTATACAAAAGGTGGTTTGGCTATGTAAGGTAAAAACCCGTCGTGTTTATGTGTGGTGTGGTCTTACGAAATACCTTTTGACTTTATTAAAGATTTTCGTATAACTTTAGATCCAATTGGGTGTGTTTCTCACGCTGGTTTTCATACTGACTCGGGTGTTATTTCATTATAATGCTCGGGTCAGACCGAGTATTACAGATTTTGGTTAGGATGCTATGGAGCTCAGGAGACAAGCTGGAGGATTTCAGGCGTATTTCACATACATGGTTATTTCCGCTGTGTGTGTTATGCTATATATTCAACACTTGTAAGGGCAAGTTATTATAACTATTCGGATTGATATTGTTGACTGTTGTACTCTGATGATAGTATAAATATTAATTGTTACACTTTCTTTTGTATAAATATCGGCTAATATATATTATATATTATTCCACTGCGATTGTGAGATTCCGTGTTGTTATTTCTGTTTTCTTCTTCTATCCTCTTCTTCTCTTAGTTATTCTCCTTTTCATACAATTTGTGTTGGAAAAGTGTGATTTATTGTCAGCTTAAAGGGTACGGAACGACTATATTTTGGTATCAGAGCTGAAGTTTAAGCGAGAACCTTGGTTTTGGTGGGAATTACTCATTAGAGATAAGGTCAGTAGTACCCTAGAATAAGTTTGAGTGTATTAATAGATATGAGCGCGTATTTGTTAGTGAATATAAAATGTTTTATATTTTGTTGATTTATTTGTTGAGTGGCTTATAAATTCCGATTTAGTAGTGGAATACCATGACATCGATAGAAGTTTCTAAACACTTAAACATGGTAAATCGACACAATATGGTTTTGAAGAGGGTAAATGAATTAATTTTACCTAACTAGATTTTGATATTAAAGGAATGATTTTACAAATTATTATAGTATATATATTTGGTGTGTTTGGTTGTTATTATTATGATCAAAATCAGGTTATAAAATTTGAATTGGTTTATATATTCAAATTAAACTGTATAAATATGATTTATACAAATGAGTTAAAATAAAAATGAATGCAAGCCGGAATTGGAAATTTAAATCCTAGAAGGTTTGGAAAATATTTTTCAAAGTGTTTTGAAAATAAAAATGGTATTATTTTGAAAATATTTTTGGAATAAAAATGGTTTTAAATGGATTTTGGAAGTGATAAAGCACTGAACTTACTTCGGTCGTTGGAAAATAATCCCGATGATGATCCTGACATCATCGGTGTTCATTTTCGTGTTTCTAAGTGATGGATTGCTACCGTAATAATTTAATATGGATATTTTTGTTTGGAAACAAGTGTTTTTTTGAAAATTATAAAGGGAATTTGTTTTCGATAAAACCAGATTGGTTGTGGAAAATTCCAAAGAAATGGTTTATTAAACCAAAAGAGATATATATGTGTGATTTCAAAATGATTTGAAATAAATACCGGGTGTTTGAATTCTGGAATACTTATTTAAATAATTTAGGAAAATATCAAGACATAAGTTTTTGAACTTGTAATGGCCCAGATTATTCGCCGTTTGATTTTGAATATCTAAATATTTTATATATTGAATTTGGAATTATAATTTAGTTAGTAAGATTTTAAAACTGAAATTTCAAGTGATTTTGTAAACTTTTGAGATCATTGATTTAATTGATGCGTTGAAATAGCAATTCGGAGCACAATCTCAGAATTCGACGAAACCTGTTCTATTGGGTCTATAATAATGTATTATTATCGTATTTCAAATTTCATAACGCTTGGATTTACCATTTGGTCATACGATCTGAAAATGCCTGGAAATAATTAAATTTAATTTAATTTAAATAGTCGATCCAAAAACGCTATCATTCACATCCGGTCAAATTGGGCTTCACAACTTGTTCCATTAAGTTCGAAATAAGGGTATAACATTAGGAACGCTAGGTGGCACACCTTAATAGGGGTTCAAAATTTCATAATGTGGGATATTTTGAAAAATAAAAAATAATTTTTTTTCCAAATTAAAGTCAACTACAGCCGTCCTAGCATGTACCCATCAGCCACCCTACATGGGTCGTCTTACCTTCATACAACACGCCACTTCACCATTTTAAATGAAAGCTTCCCCACTTTTTCTCTCCAGTTAGAAAAAGTTTGAAATCCATAAGAGAAAAAAAAGAATTGAACAAAGCTTGCCTTTCCTCTTCTCTTAGATAAAAGATGAAAACCAAAATCAAATGAAAAAAATTGAATCAAATTAAAAGCCTTATCTCTCTGTATTCTTCAATTCAGAAAATCGCAAAAGGAAAAAAAGAAAGAGCGCGTTCTCGTTGGAAGGCTGAAGGGGTGGTGGCGCGAGGATGGGGTGCGCCAGTTTCCAATGGATGACGTGAGCTATATGTGGTCTAGGGTTTGGTCGCTTTCTGAAAGAGATGGATGTGAGGATTGGGTGAACCTGGGTATTGTAAAGGTTGACGATTGAGCTAAGGTGGTCGCGAGGTTGTACTGGCGGGGTTTGCAAGGTTGATGTCGAGGTTGAGGGCAAGGGACGTGGCCACAATCGAAGACGAGGGGAAACTGAGCTCGGTTGGATCATGATTTGCGTGGGATATCGTACACAATGTCTAAGTCGCGATTTTGGATGGTCGATGGCTAAGATGTAGGTCAAGGTGATGTTGGCTGGGACAGGGAGTGTGGCAGTGGGTGTTCAAGCGACTATGAAGAGGGAGGAGCGGCGGTCAAGGTGCTTGAACCTAAGAGTGGGCATGACAGATAGTTTTAAGGTGAAGTTGGTTTTAAAAATTTTGTAGTTATGCTAAATTTAATTTAATTGATATTAATTAGCTGTTGATGATTTTAGTTAATCTGAATAATTTTATCTGATGCTTATAAAATGTGTATAACGTTCATACGAGGCCTAAAATCATGAAACAAGTCGAGATTTATTCGTAGCTATGAAATCTACACAATGGAATAAATTTGAAATTGGAACGATTAACATATTCGAAAATCATGGTGAGCAAATCTCATTTTTTTTGGATTGCCGGAGTTAATTTAAAATAATTTAAAATAAATTATCAGATGCTGATTGAATTTATAAATTATTATCAGTTTGAATGTTATATATTAAGTATATATACTAGTAGTTGGATATTTTCCCACCGTTGGAGCAGATAAGACCTATGCGTCCCGCATAATAGCAAATGACCCTATGTACTGCGATATCCCCCTCGAAATGGGATTGGTATTTTATGTTATCAAACGTATGTGGATGTAAGGAAACAAGTTGGAGGGATTCAACTAGATTCCTCAAATTATATTGATTGTTTCCATATATAGTAATATATGATGGAATTGAATAATCTGTTAACTTGTGATTTGAATGTTTGAATGCTATGGTAGCACTGGCCAAAATTTTGATATTTTAAATACCATAAATATTACTTTTAAATTTGAAGGAATTAAAGAGAATTTTGGGTAAAAATTTATTAATATTGGAATTTGGATTATTTTAAAAGAAATTGATTGCATAAATAATAATTTTAATTTTGTTGAACTTAACTAATCCGTTAAATAATTTAAAGAGAGATTTTTAAAATAATTTACATAAGGGATTTTTAAATAATGTAATGAAAATATAAAAAAAAGAGTGAAATCGAATTTAAAAATTATATTGGAAGAATAAATAGAATTTATAAGGAAATGGATTTATAAAATGAAATTTTATAAGTGAGATCGTATTTATAAACAAGAAAAACCCAAAGGAGTTATAAAAATTATAAATGATGTTTATAGATAAGAAAAATGATAGCAGTTGCTAAATTGAGAATATAAAATTCATAGGGTGAATTTATATTAGAATATAGAAAAAAAGGTTGATGAAAATATTGGATACTATTTTTGAAAAGTGGAAATGGTTAGGAGAATCAGAATGAAATAGATGGGTTGTGAATCGAAGAATTTATAAATTAATTGGTTATTGAGATTTTGAAAATATATTTTGCTACTAAGAAGTTATGTTGTTTTTAAAAGGGAAGTTTATTTATCAAACTATGTAAAATTTGAACAAGTAGGATTGAAAGACATCGAAAAGTGACAAATTATTTAATATTTATTTTAATAAATTGTACTTTTTAAAATCAGCTTTGAAAATTTATTTGTTTATCTAAAAATGAGTTATTGATGTCTATAAGAAGTGTTCAACGTTTTAAATAATAACTTAAACATGTTTTTAAAAAATAAATTATTATTCTTTTAAATACTTATTTTATTTACGTATATATATAGTTTGTAATGATTGAAATTCATTTATAAATCTTCTCGAGATTTGGTGACAGGGTTTATTCAGTAGATGTGATTTATAAGAGATATTCTAAAAGGGAATTGGGAAAAAATATAAGAAAACATCCGAAGTAGTTAAATAAAGTGAACTTCAAAAAATGAATTAGGATTCATAATAGAAGTTGGAAATGGATATTTGGAATTTATAGACAAGTGTTTTTTTTTTGTTGACTTTGGAAATATTAAAGGAAATTAATTAAGGAATCCCGGAGCTTACAGAATTTTTTATAAACGAGTTAAGAAATTTACAATATTAGTTGTGAAGGATTTTGAGAAAAGATAAATAAATGAAACTTACCTAAGTGTTGGGAAGTAAGGGATTTTAGGAATATTTTTTTTAAATATTTTTTTGCTAAGTATTGAAATAAGAGATGGTTTGAAATATCCTGGTACGGATATAAGTATTTCAGTTGTCTCAAATATTGAAATATTGGAAGGGATTTGAATATATATCTTATAAATATATTTTGAAAATAAATATTTTGGAGAAATATATAATAAGGCCTGGTGACTGCTTATGGATAATTTATTGATAGCTAAATAATTGACTACTAATTTTGGCCAAAATCATTGATCGTTTCGAAGAGACCGGGATCAGATTTAATTATCTAAAAACCACTTCGATTTGGTTTGAACGTTACGAATGGTGATATCGTGAAGATGGTAAAGACGGCGACTCGGCTTGTCCAAGCAAAGGATAACTTGTATGGACAAATGTTCTAATGTCACTGGAGGATGATGACCGTTTTAAGTGGAATTGTTTTTGAAAGGTAAACATAGCCTCAAGCCTCATCAACTAGGAATGACTAAAACAAGGGAGATGTAACAAGGCTAAGTGGGTCGCACCCAATTAGGGTATGTTTTCACCTTTTTAGATACCTTTGGATATATAAAAATTATGGATATGGTTGTGCATGGAAAAGAAAGCGCTAGATAAGGGTGGGGACACCTGGGGTGATAACATATTCGGTACTATCTAGGTTAGGGGTAGGCCAGTCTTATGTTGGTAGGGGATCCCGACGAGGCCCTCGGTACATATTCTAGAGGTTTTGTGTGACGGACGGTACCCAAGTAGCCCAGTCATTGTATGGAATCCATTCTTCAATAGGCGCCATACGGTTTTGATTATGCCCAACTATGCTGAAACGTGAGATGCAAGCATTTTTGCTATTTTCTAATTTACTTTCTATAGACAGAATTATAATATCAAATGGTTTTGATATCAAATGTTTTGGTTATCGTAAGGGTAAAACCCGTCATGTTTATATGTGACGCGGTTTTACGAGATACCTTTGCTTTTCAAAGGATTTTGATAACTTAAATAATTCAAATTGAGTGTGTTTTTTCACGTAGGTTTTCCAGATGACTCGGGTGTTGTTCTATTATAATTCTCGGGTCAGATCGAGTACTACAGATTCACGTTAGGATAATATAGAGCTCAGGAGACGAGCCGGATGACTGAGACGTATACCCTTACTTGATTATATTCCACCGCATGTGTAAACTGTATAGTCAACACAAGTGAGGACAAGTTATTATAATTGTGCATATTGATGTATTGATTGTTGTACTCTGATGATTGTATATATATTTACAAATACAGATTCTTTTGTATAAAAATCTGTTATTATATGTTATATGTTATTACGCTATGATTGTGAAATTATATGTTGTTGATTTTATTTGTTTCTTCTACCTCTTTGTTCTTTACCCCTGGCAATCGATATTTCCGACACTTGAATATTCAGCATGTTATACAGTGAACGTATTGATGTCGATTTTCGAGGGTCGAAAATCTGGTTCGTTACACTTGGTATCAGTGCTGAATGTTAAGTGAGAACCTTGGCTTTTGATGGGAACTACTCATTAGAGATAAGGTCAGTAGCATCTTAGAATGATTTTGATTGTAATAATAGATACGAGCACGTATTTGTTAGTGAATACAGATGTTTTATATTATGTTGATTTATCCATTGAGTGGCATATAAATTCTGATCGAGTAGTGGGAAGCCACTAAATTGATAGGAGTTTCTAAACACTTGAACCAGGTAAATTGACATAGTATGGTTTTGAATCGGGTAAGTGAAATAATTTTACCTAAATTATATTTTGATATGAAAAAAAAATTAATTTTCTAGAAATTATTATAGTATATTGGAGTGTTTGGTTGTTATTATTATAATTAAAACAAGATTATAAGATTGGAAATGGTTTAAAAAACAAATTAAATTTTATAAGTATGAATTACACAAATAAGTTAAAAACTAAAATTTTATTCAAACTAGAATTCAAAAATTTAAATCCTGGAAGGTTTGGAAAATATTTTTAGAAAGTTAAGGAAGTGAATAGTTTGGAAATATTTTGAATGGTAATATTATTGTGAATTGATTTTGAATAGAAAATGGTTTTAAATGGATTTTGGAAGTGATAAGCACTGAACTCACTTCAGTCATTGGAAAATAATCCTGATGATGACTGCGCAACATCATCAGTATTCATTTTCGAGTTTCTAATTGACGGATTACTACCAAAATAATTTGAGATGGAGATTTTTGGTTGGTAAACAAGTGTTATTTTGGAAATTATGAAGGGATTTTGTTTTAAATAAAACCGAGTGGATTTTGCAAATTCCAATGAAATGGTTTGATAAACTAAAGGAGCTACACACACACACACACATACACACACACACACACATATGATTTCAAAATGATTTGAAATAAAATCGGATGTTTGAATTCTAGAGCTTGAATTTTGGAAAATAAATTTTAACTTGAGTAAGTTAAAATAAATGAAATTTAACTTGAGCTAGGTTAAATAAAATTTGATTAGAAATGATATCGATTAGGATTTAGATATAAAATTAAATGGAATTCAACTTAAGTTAAGTTGAATCAATTAGATTTTAGAAATTTAATTGATTGGATTTGAATCGAATTAATATAGTGCATTAATGAATGTAGGGTTGACTAAAGCAAAGTAAATGAAAAAATAAATGGAACGATGGTGATAATTAAAAGAATTAATGAATTAATTAAATGGACTGAATGTTAATCAGTTAAATACAACTAATTGAATGTAGAGAATGATATCAGTAGGGGAAGTAGAGTGAAAATTTAATTCTGGAATTAAAAATTTAACTTGAGTAAGTTTAAATGGATTTAACAAATTGAAATTTAACTTAAGCTAAGTTAAATAAAAATTTGAATGTAGTTAAAACCATATTGAATTGAGTTAAAAATAAAATGTGAATATACTCGAGTATAGAATTAATGGAAATGTGAAAAATAAGTGGTGTAACTTATAAAATTGAAAGGTGAAATAGAAAACCCAAAATAAAAATGGTGTGATATTTTAAAATGAAGAAATAAAGGCCAAACTTGAATTATAAAATTAATTTGAACTCAAGTAACTTAAATGAAGTGTTTTTTGAAATAAAAATCAGGTATTGGATTATAAATTGAAAGTGAACTAATTAGATGAATTAATCAGTTAATTGAACATTGAAATGGAACTTAACTTGGTTAAATAAATTGGATTGTGGAATAAAAGTGAATATTGGACTTAGAATGAGAGTTATAAATGAAATTCGACTTAAAAGTAAGAGAATTAAATATATCTTGAAATGTTGTCGAACAAAATAGAAATGGATTGAAATTGTGGTGAATTAAGTCATAAACCAATCCAATTTAAGTATAAATAAATAGAATATGGCCTTGGATAGCATTTAAATGAATTCGAGCATGGAACCAAAATTTGAAGTGGATTAAGTGAATGAACTAATTAAATTAATTAGTAAATGGAAATGAACTTAAGTTATTATTTTTGGGTGGAAGCTGGCTCAAATTAATTTTTGGAATGGTTTATTAAGTGAATTGGCATAAAATGGAATGTCGTTGATATAAAAATTGAGCGAACAAGATTTGTGAATAAACTGAATGTGGATCAATAAAAAGTGACTAATTGATTTAAAATCAATTGAAAATGGATTATAAACTAGAGTGGTTATTTTATTAAATGAACAGCACCAAATTTACATGGGAAAAAAATGTTGTTTGACATAAATGGAAGTATATAAAATTCCGTGAATTAATAGGAGGTGAATAAATTAATTTCTTTAAAATCAATTTAGAATGCATATGAGTTTGTTTAGTATAAATATAAAGTGAATGCAAGAAAATTAATTTGTAAATCATTCGAATAGAATGAAATGATATATGGATCGATTGAAAGTAATAAAATTAGTATCAGAACCTTATAATTGCTTATGATTATATGTCTGGATGCATTGTTTAAGAAATTTATGTGTTAACTAGCTAAATAAATGAAGTATTATTAAAATTTCATGTTTTGGTACTTACTTGTTTAAAATAGAGTAAGTACAGGTACAAGAAGAACAATTGGCTAGATTTGGTCGTACAAATTGCATATAAAATAAACTGCTCGCTTAAAAATGCTAATATAAGATACATTTTCAGATTAAATACCGCAAAAATAATAAATCTTGATATATATATTGTGTTTTCCGACCATGTGGGTCGATGTATATATATATATATTTATCACTCTTCTCATATTGCAAAAGGTGCTTCATACAAAGGATACTTGCCGAAAAAATTCGTAAATTTAAGGTGTTAGAAATTTTTTGAAAATTCTTGTTAGCTAGAAATTGATTTTTGAAATTAACTGAGAAATAAAAGGTTTGGATGAATATTTGGAACTAGTTAGTGAATGTAGGTTTAGAAATACAGAAAAGAGAACATCGAGTTTTAACTAAGTGGGTTTTGTTAAGTTAATGGATTAAAGCGTTTTTCCTATCTAAGAAATTTTGGAGACGAAATTCTTTTAAGAGGAGGAATGTAACGACCCGATTTTTCGGCATTTGATTTTGAATATTTAAATGGTTAAATATTGGATTTGGAATTATAATTTAGTTAATAAGATTTTAAAATTGAAATTTCAAGCGATTTCGTAAATTTTTGAGATCATCGATTTAATCGACGAGTTAAAATAGCGATTCAACGCACAGTCTCGGAATTTGAAGAAACCAGTTTTATTGGGTCCGTAATAGTGTATTACTGTCAGATTTCAAATTTCATAGCTTTTGGACTTACTGTTTGGTCGTACGATCTACAAACGCCTAGAAATAATTAAATTGAATTTAATTTAAATAGTCGATTTAAAAATGCCGTCTTCCACATACAATCAAATTGGGCTTCACTACTTGTTCCATTTGGTTCAGAATAATGTTATAACATTAGGAACGCTAGGTAGCACACCTCAATAGGGTTCAAAATTTCATAACGCGAGATATTTTGAAAAATATAAAAAATCAAATCAAAGTCAATTGCAGCCGTCCTAGCATGTACCCATCACTCACCTTATATGGGCCGTCCTACCTTCGTACAACGCGACGCCTTCACCATTTTAAATGAAAGCTTCCCCCTTCTTTTCTCCAGTTAGAAAAAATTCAAAATCCATTAGAGAGAAAAAAAAGTTGAACAAAGCCTGCCCTTCCTCTTCACCCAGATAAAAGATGAGACATAAATCAAATTCAAACGGAAAAGACGAAATTAAAAGCCTTCCCTCTGTATATTCTTCAATTCAGAAAATCGCTAAAGAAAAAAGAAGGGCGCATTCTCATTGGTAGGCTGAAGGGGTAGTGGCGCGAGGATAGGGTGCGACAGTTTCTACTAGATGACGTGAGCTATATGTGGGCTAGGGTTTGGTCGAGTTTTGGAAGAGATGGAGTTAGGATTGGGCGAAGCTGGGTGCTGTCAATGTTGGAAATCGAGCTAAGGTGGTTGCGAGGTTGTACTGACGGGGTTTCTGAGGTCGACGTCGAGGTTGAGGGAAGGGGATGTGGTTGCGATCGAAGATGAGGGGAAATCGAGCTCGATTAGGTCATGATTAGCGTGGGATATAATACAATGTCGAAGTGGCGATTCTAGATGGTAGATGGCTAAGCTGTAGGTTGGGGCGATGTTGGCCACGATAGGGAGTGAGGTAGTGGGTGTTCCAGCGACTGGAGAGAGGGAGGAGTGGCGGCCAGGGCGTCGAACTTGAGAGTGGGCATGACAGATAATTTTAAGGTGAAGTTAGTTTTATAGATTTTCTAGTTATATTGAATTTTAATTTAATTGATATTAACTAGCTATTAATGATTTTAATTAATCTTAATAATTTTATCTAATGCTTATAAAATGTGTTTAACGTTCATACGAGGCATAAAAATCATGAAACAAGTCGAGATTGGTTCGTAGCTATGAAATCTACGCAATGGAATAAACTTGGAATTGAAACGATTAAAAAATTCGAAAATCAAGGTGAGTAAATCTCACTCATTTTGGACTGCTGGAGTTAATTAAAAATAATTAAAAATAAATTATTGGATGGTGATTAAATTTATAAATTATTATCAGTTTGGATGTTGTATATTTGAATGTATAGTAGTATGTATATTAGTAGTTGGATATTTTTCCCGCCGTTGGAGTGGATGAGACATTATGCGCCCTTCATAATAGCAGATGACCCTATATACCATGATATCTCCTTCGAAGTGGGATTAGTATTTTATGTTATCTAACATCTGTGGATGCAAGAAAACAGACTGGAGGGATCCAACTGGATTCCTCAAATATATATTGATTGTTTTCATATATAATAATATATTATATAGAATTTAATAGTCTGTTAACTGTGTGATTTGAATGTTTAGATGCTATGGTAGCACTGCCCTAAATTTTATATTTTAAATACCATAAATATTATTTTTAAACTCGAAGGAACTAAAGGGAATTATTGTATAAAATTATTTATATTGGAATTTGGATTATTTTTAAAGAAATTGATTGGATAAATAATAATTTTGATTTTGTTGAACTTAACTAGTCCGTAAAATTATTTAAAGAGAGATTTTTAAAATAATTTATATAAGGAATTTTTAAATGATGTCCTGGAAATATATATATATAAAAGAGTGAAATCGATATTTAAATTATATTGGCGGAATAAATAGAATTTGTAAGGAAATGAATATATAAAATAAAATTTTATAAATAAGATTGTTTTTATAAATAAGAAAAAACCAAAAGAGTTATAAAAATTTATAAATGATGCTTATAGATAAGAAAAACGATAGTAGTTGCTAAATTGAGAATATAAAATTCATAAGGTGAATTTATAATAGATTATGGGAAAAAAAGGTTGGGGAAAATAGTGGATACTATTTTTGAAAAGTGGAAATGGTTAGGAGAATCGAAATGAAAATAGATGGGTCGTGAATCGAGAAGAATTTATAAATTAATTGTTTATTGAGAATTTGGAAATATATTTTCTTACTAAGAAGTTAACTTGTTTTTAAAAGCAAACTGTGTAAAATTTGAACTAGTAGGATTGAAATACATAAAAAAGTAAATTATTAAAATAATAAATTATTAAAATACTTAATATTTGTTTTAATAAATTCTAATTTTTAAAAATCAGCTTTGAAAATTTATTGGTTTATCCAAAAATGAGTTATTGATGTAAAAAGTGTTCGATGTTTTAAATAATTACTTGAACATGTTTTACAAAAATAAAAATTATTATTCTTTTAAATACTTATTTTATTTACATTCATATATATATATATATAGTTTGTAATGATTGAAATTCATTTATAAATCTTCTCGAGATTTGGAGACAGGGTTTATTTAGTAGATGAGTTTTATAAGAGAAATTCTAAAAAGGGAATTGGGAAAAAAATATAAGAAAATTTTCGAAGTAGTGAAATAAAAGTGAACTTCGAAAAATGAATTAGGATTCATTAAAGAAATTGGAAATGGATATTCAGAATTTATAGTGTTTTTTTTACGTTGGAAATATTAAAGGAAATTAATTGAGGAATTCTAGAATTTACACAATTCGTTATAAACGAGTTAAAAAATTTACGATATAAATTGTGAAGGATTTTTAGAAAAGAGAAATAATTGGAACTTTCCTAAGTCTTGGGAAGTAAGAGATTTTGGGGAATATATTTTTAAATATTTTTTCTAAGTGTTGAAATAAGAGATGGTTTGAAATATCCTAGTACGGATATAAGTATTTGAGTTGTCTCAAATACTGAAATATTGGAAGGGATTTGAATATATATCTTATAAAGATAATTTGAAAATAAATATTTTGGAAAAAATTTATAGTAAGGCCTGGTGACTTGCTTATGGATGTTTTATTGATAGTTAAATAACCGACTATCAATTTTGGCCAAATTCATCGATCGTTTCGAAGAGACCGGGATTAGATTTAATTATCTGAAAACCATTTCGATCTGGTTTGAACGTCACGAATGGTAATATCATGAAGATGGTGAAGGCGGTGACTCAGTTTGTCTAGACCCAAGACAACTTGCATAGACGAATGCTGTCAGAACATTGTCATTAGAGGACGATGAGCATTCTAAGTGAAATTGTTCTTGAAAGTCAAACATAGCCTCAAGCCACATCAACCGGGAATGACTAAAATAGGGGAGATGCAACAAAGTTAAGTGGGTCGCACCCAATTAGGGTATGTTATCAACTTTCCAGATATCATTGGATATATAAAAATTATGGATATGGTTATGCATGGAAAAGAGAGCACTCGATAAGAGTGGGAACACCTGGGGTGATAACATATTCGGTACTATCTAGGGTAGGGGTAGGCCGATCTTGTGCTGGCAGGGGATCCCGACGAGGTCCTTGGTACATTTTCTAGAGGTGTACTGTGACGGGCGGTACCCTTATAGCCCAGTCATTACATGGATTCCATTCTCCAATAAGCTCGTACGGTTTTGATTGTGCCCAACTATGTTGAAACATGAGATGCAAAAATTTCAGCTATTTTCTAATTTACTTTATACAAACACTATCATAATATCAGATGATTTTAATATCAAATTTTTTGGTTATCGTAAGGGAAAAACCCATCACATATATGTGTATGCGAAAGAATTTTGATAACTTAAATAATTCAAATTGAGCGTGTTTTCTCACGCTGGTTTTCCAAACCGACTCGAGTGTTATTTTATTACAATGCTCGGGTCAGACCATGTATTACAGATTCATGTTAGGATACTATGGAGCTTAAGGCACGAGCTGGATGACTGAGATGTATACCTGTACATGATTATATTCTGTTGTGTGTGTAGACTGTATAGTCAGCACTGGTGAAGACAAATTATACTTACTGTCCATATTGATGTATTGATTGTTGTACTCTGATGATTGTATATATATTTACAACTATAGATTCTTTGGCATAAAAATCTGTTATATTTATTACATTTTGTTCCGCTGCAATTGTGAGATTCTATGTTGTTAAGTCTGTTTGTTTCTTCTATCTCTTTCTTCTTTACCCCTAGCAATCGGTATTTTGGCACCTGAATATTCTGCATGTTATAAAGTGAACGTGCTGATGTCGATTTTCAAGGATCGAAAATCTGGTTCATTACACTTGGTATTATAGCTGAAGGTTAAGTGAGAACCTTGGTTTTAGTGGGAATTACTCATCATAGATAGAGTCAGCAGTACCCCAGAATGAGTTTGAGCGTAATAATAGCTATGAGCGCATATTTGTTAGTAAAAATAAATGTTTTATATTGTGTTGATTTATCTATTGAGTGGCATATAAATTCTGGTCGAGTAGTGAACGTATTGATGTCAATTTTAGAGGGTTAAAAATCTAGTTCGTTACAGATCTTAAGTTGAGGATGATATTAGTAAGGGAAGAAAGTGCGAAAATTGAATTTTGGAATTAAAAATTTAAACTTGAGTAAGTTTAAATGGATTGAATGAATTGAGATTTAACTTAAGATAAGTTAAATAAAATTGAATTTGAATTGAAATAATATCAAAATTGTGTTGGATATATAAAATATGAATTGTGAAGGATTATGTAACTAAGTTATAATTTTTGAATGGAGTCAACTCAAGTATTATAATTTTTGAATGGAGTCAACTCAAGTATAGAATTGATAAAAATGTGGAAAATAAGTTATGTAAATTAGAAACTGGAAAAGAGGAATGGTAAAACCAAAATGGAAGTGACTTGATATTTTTGTAAAGAAATGGAAATCCAACTTGAAGTAGAAAATAAAGTTGAGCTCAAGTCATACGAAATGAGGTGATTTTTGATATAAAAACCAGATTTTTGAATTATAAAATAGAAGTGAACTAATTAGATAAATTAATTTGTTAATTGAATATAGAAATGGAACTTAACTTGGTAAAGTAAAATGGATTGTGGATTGAAATAGCTGTAGGATCGATTTTACTCTAAAGGGGAGTGAATAGGCTGATACTAATAATAAAAACAATTGATGCAGTAATATATAAAGTAATTGCAACACAGATAATAGCAGAATAATAAAAGTAGAAATAGAACAACACAGATTTACTCAGCTTTGGCAAAACCCTGCCTACATGATGCCTCCGAGGTTTCTACTAGAAATTAAGTAGTCAGACGCATACACACGTAAACTTGCGACATCCGCTATCGACTAACCTAACTCTACGCTTAAAACCCTGCCACAACTCAGCCATTGAGTTGCGAATTCTCGAACTACGCCACTGTAGTTCGTAACCTAATCACATGACTAGAATGTTACACAATTTAAAAAAGAAATCTACAACTCAAAAATAAAGGCTAAACAATACCCTATTTATATATTTAAGCTCAAAAATAAAGCCGACCCATAAAGAATAGAAAGATGTCTCCTTTTTTCCTTTTTTTACATTACTTCGGCCGGCTATCTTATTTCCTTTGTAATGTCCGCTTCATCCTCTTTGAGAAATTAGGGCTTCACTGTAATTGAACCTGCCGCTTGGTTGTTGATCAATTACCGTGGCTATTACATTAATTGGCTTCGTCAATGGATCTATGGCTTTGATTTCCTTCGGCTGCTTCAATTTCTTGTGTTCGACTGTATATAATTTCGTATGTGAATTTTTCTTTTTACTTTCTCTGTTGTTTAGCTTTGGCTCCAACTCGATTCAAGTTATTGATTTGGGATTTAATTTGAATCTTGGCTCCGTGATTTTTTGCTTGAACTCGAATACCACTGCCGATGATGATGAATAGGTTTAAATAGGGATGAAACCCCTATATTTACGTTCGTATAATTCCCTTTGAATTCTTCATGATTTTATAAATTGCATTGATTTACTGTGCTTGGCCCTTCGATCCTGGTTTGAACGGTTTTGATGCTCTTTGATTTTTCATTTCTAATACTTTAATTTGTTTGAATTGTTAGTTCTGTTCTTTGCTCTCCTATGATTGTGGCATTTGAATTTGTGAAAATATTTTTGTTCTTTTTGAACCATTATTCAAACTACTGTTCAATTCCTCGACTTTCTTAATCCACTGTACACATGACCATGTTTGAAGCTCTGTTGTATTCATGTCTAAAGCATTGAGACTTTGTTCTGGTTGGAGACCTCATGTGTCTGCTCTTCTGAAGTGTTTTGACTTGAATTTTGGTTGTCTATCCTCAATTATGGTTGTTTGTTGAGTTATTGTTCAAGTGGTTCTTCACTGTTGAGGCTACACTTGTACATGATTGCTTATTAACTTGCTGTTGCATTTGATTCAAGTTAAATTTGCTGTTTCTTCATTTTTCTTGACTACCATATATTCTTGTTTTCATGTTCATCCCTTCATACCTGAACTGATATATGTGAAATCTGGTTCATATTTTTCCTTAAACATGAACTTTTATGGCCTTTTTCACTTTTTGTCCATTTCTCTGTTCTTGGAGTCCATTCACTTATTCACTGATCTGGGTTGCATATCATTGTGCCTCTGGTTGTGATGGTCTGTTGGTATAGATGTGTTGACACACTTGTGCACCTGTTAGCATGGTCTGGTTTGTGTTGGTTGGCCCTGATTTCGGTTTCACATGTTGATTCACCACTTTGTCATTTTGAATGTTGTAAGGCTGGTTTGCTGAGTCCTTTGTATTCACTTTGTCATGTTGAGTTGCTTTACATGTATATCATGTATGGTGGCATGTTGTATTGTACTGAGTCTTGTATATGCCTCTGAACTATTGTGTTCAATCTGGTTTTGTGAGTATGTTCATTGCATTGTTCTTGTGCATATCTATTGTATACATACTCATGTATATATACATGCATACATATGCATGTTTATATGTGTAATTGTGTAATACATGTGCCGTATCCTATTCATACTCGATTTGTACATGTGTGTATTTTGTTGTTGCATTGAGTCTTTATGTATATGCACCATTTCATTGAACTTGGAGCCTCTGGTCTGATTGGTTCCATGTGTTGCTGCAGTTTGGTCTGTGTTCACCTCAGTTTTGTATTGTTCGAGCCATACTTGTTTTCTCTCATGTGTATATTTGAGGTGTTGTATGTTGTATTGCGTGCACCTGAGTTGAATCCAGCCTCTGCTTGGGTTTGACCTTGTGCTCACATGTCTCTGCAGTTTTATCAAGTGTATGCTGGTGTTCACGGTCTTGTGGTATGTACAGTGATACACTGTGCATGTTACAAGTTGTTCATGTAAGATGAATTCAAAATAAATGATGAATAACAACCCAAATAACCGAGGCAAATATATTTTCAAAATCACACATTTCATTGTACATTGCAAAAATATTTCTTTTTCAATTTTACTACGTCACTGTTTATTTTACAGATAACTCAGACGTTGAATTCAATCTGGAATACAGTTGAAGATAAATACGAGTGAATGAGTGTTATGTAGTGAGGTTAACATTGTAAATTGAAATTTGTGATATAATCGAAATTGTAAAGTAATTCAAAGTGTGTATACATAGTAAGAGCTCAAATTTGTGCTATTCAAAATTGTAGTAAAATATTTGTTTGAATTTAAATTCTAAGCTATTTATTTTATTCATTAAATATTTATTTAATTATGTGAAAAATAAAATATTCTAATAAAAAATACATTTAAATGAATATATATATATATATATTTATTATTATAAACAAAAATCATATATTAGCATATTCAATAATAGAGATGACTTAAGTTTAAAATGAGCTAAGTGTAAATAAATTGAATATGGTTTTGAGATGTTATGTAAATGAAAATGAGTATGGAATTAAAATTTGAAGTGGAAATGAATATAAGTAACGTATAAAAAGTTATAATATACCTTAATATTAATTTTATAAAGTGGTTCATAAATAAATTGACATTCGACTTAAAAGGGAATAAACAAATTCTGAAAACAAATGTAAAGAGGGAAAAATTGATTTGAACCAATTTGGAATTGAAATGTATGTAAGGTGAGTAAATATGATTAGAATGCTAATAAATTTTTGTGAATCATTTGGAATTGAATAAATGGCGTATAAGTTGAATTAGAAGTGAATAACTAATTGTTGAAACTTTGTATTTGCATGTATCTGCTAGATATACACGTCATAACCTGTTTTGGTTATGAAATATGGGTTAACTTAATTAGATTCGATAAAATATTATTAAATTTCATATTTTTGGTACTTATGAGCTTTTTTAGTAAGTACGAGTACATGGAGCAGTTTGGCTTGAATTTGGTTGCCCAATTCCATATAAATTAAGCGAACTCGCTTAAGAATGCTAAAATAAGGTACGCCTGTGAACTAAGCGCGCAAAAAATAAAAATATTGATATATGTTGTGTTTTTCAACCTGAGAGTCGATGTATATCGTTTTATCATATTTGTAATATTGTAAAAGGCTCTCCGTACAAGGGAGACTCTGCCAAAAAAATTCGAAAATTTAGGGTGTTAGAAATTTTTTGAAATTTTTTGTTAATTAAGATTTGTTTTCGAATTATAATTGAAGTCAAGGGTTTGATATAAGAATGGAAATCTCTTGTTTGAATTGAATTAAAGGAATTAGGAAAGTGAAATAGTAAGTTAACTAAGTGGGTTTTTGAAAGGTAATGGGTTTGGATCATTCGTCCTACCTTAGCAATTTCGAGGACGAAATACTTTTAGGGGGATGAATGTAACGACCCGGATTTTCCGTCATTAGATTTTGAATGTTTAAATGGTTTTAAATATTAGATTTGGAATGAATTGATTTTTGATTATGAAGATTTTGGTTGAAATTATAGAATGAATTTACATTTCAAATATAGCAATTTATCATAATATGAAAATGGTGAATGATTGAAATTTGAGTTGAATATGAATCAAAATGATTTCTAATGTTGACATAAATCCTATTTGAATTAGATTAAGTTATTAAAATTTTAAAACTAGAATTTCAAGTGTTTTCACAAAATTTTGAAATCGTTGATTTAATCAACGCGTTAATAGTGATCTGAGGTACAGTCTCGGAATTCGACGAAACCTATACCATTGGATCCGTAATAATGTATTATTATAGGATTTCAAATTTCATGTCAATCAGATTTACGGTTTGGTCGTGCGAAGCTAAAACGCACAGAGATTAATTGAAGGAAATTAAATTAAAAGAATTCGATTCGAAACCTATCTTCCAAATACAATGAAATCGGTCTCCAATATATATCCTATTGTGTTTGGCATAGGAGTTAAACATTATAAACGTCAGGCGGCACGTTTTGTTTGGAGTTCAAGAATTATAACCATGAATAGTACAATGAATAGTAATTTTTATTTTGTTATAAACAGAGGAACCCGCTCTATTATAAGGCTAACCCTAAATTTCACGCAACTGCCACCATCAAACTAATGGATGAAATCGCATGAAACTTCTTCCCACGATCTCTCCAAATCCATCAACTGTTAGACAGAACTTCCAACATGAAAGTTGTAGAGCTCGTCGAGTATTACAGATCCAACGGTAATGATCGATGATGGAGGTCTGTGATTGCCGAATTTTGGCTCCGTCCTGGCACCGTTTGAGGGGAGTTTACTCTTCGTCGGCAAGGAGATAGGGGACCGATCTTGGGCTGGAGACGCATGGCGTTGTGGCATTTCGCTTGGAGGTGTCGATCGTTCTTTGATCAACAAGAGATGGAGCGGCGATCGAAAAATTGGAAGTGACGATGGGTTTCTCGTGAGTGAAGGAGCCTGGAGTTAGAAACGAGAGAGAAGGAGATATACGATCCAGATCTGTTGTTTAGAAACGGACGACCAAATTTAATGGATGGTAATAAAAAAAGAGAAACTTATTTATATAAATTGTATTCAAATCTATAAAAATGTATCTTCTTCGTATGAGCTTGAAATAGGACAAAACAAGTTGCGTTGCGTCCGTGACATCGAATACTACGCGTAGAAATTGGTTTGAAATCGATTGGAGCTAGCAAGAATTTGGATTAAAATTAAACGCTTGTTTAATTTTAATTCAAACGGATACGCAAAACTAACAACAGAAATATTGGTGAGTAAATCTCACTCATTTGGATAACTAGTTTATTTTAAAGTGTTGTAAATTATTTATTGGATGATTGAATGAATTGATAAATTATTATTATTATCAGTTGGATGTTATACTATATATATATATATATATATATTAGTATTTGGATATATTCCCGTCGATTGGGGCGGATGAGTCACTATGCGCACCGCATAATAGCGGATGACTATATATTACCGCGATATTCCACCTCGAAGTGGGATTGATATTTTATTTTATATAACATTTGTGGATGCAGGAAAATAGGTTGGAGGGATCCAACTGGATTACTCAAAAATATATTGACTGTTTCATATATAATGATATATGATCTGATTGAGTAATCTGTTATAGTTTAATGTGTGAATTTATATATTGGATGTTATAGTAGCACTACCTAATTTTGGTATTTTAAATACCATAAATAATATTTTTAAATCTTAAAAAGAAATTCAAAGGTGATTTTGGAAATAAAAATATTTATATGTAAATTTGAATTATTTTAAAGGGATGAATTTGAATTTAATAAAAGTTGATTTTTTAAGTGACATTTTGAGTTTTAAAAAGAAATTTAAAAATGATTTTTGAAATAATCGGTATTTTCGGTGAAATCTAGGATTATCTAAAAGAAATTGATTGTATAAAATAAATGACTTGATTTTGGAATTTTATTTAACTATTTCCTTAAAGATCTTAAATATAGATTTTTAAGTGATAGATAAAGTATTTGTATAATAAATTTGAAGTGATATTTCTGAAAATATATAAAAGGAGTTGAAATCGAGATTTAAATTTGTTTGGAAAATATAATGGAATTTATAGAGGGATGGATTTATAAATGAAATTTTATAAATGAGAATATTTTATAAAACAAGTGAAACTCCAATGAGTTGTAATTTATAAACGATGTTTGTAATAAAATGAATTGATTATCCTTTGATAAATGGAAGATATAAATTCACTGGGTGAATTTAAAACTAGAGGTGAAAATCAGTTATCGAAAGAAATAGTGGATTCTGTTTTTGAAACATGAGAATGATTATGAAATTGGAAATGTTACCGATTTGTGATAAATCGAGAGGGATTTATAAATTGAAATCGGTTATATTGGAATTTTAAAAATATATTTTTGTTGAGAAGTTAAGTTTGTTTAAAATGGAATTTTTACTTATTTAGCTATGTAGTTTAAAACTGTTCATAGTATTGAAATATTTCAAAGTTAGTTATTCAAATATTTAATATCAGTTGAAAAGAAATTTGAGTTTTTACAATAATCTTGTAAATTAATTGGTTTTATTTAATAATGAATTGGAAATGAGTTATTTATGTTATTTTAAAAGTGTTTGATATTTAAATAATTACTTAAATGTATATAGAAAATAAATTATTATTCTTTAAAAATACTTATCATATATAGAGTTTGAAATGATTGAAATTTATTTATAAATTTTCTCAAGATTGGTGACGAGGTTTATTTAACGGATATGATTTTGATAAGAAGAATCTTATGAGGGATTTTGGGAGAATATGGAATTTCCAAAACGTTGAAATATGGAAACTTGGAAAATGAAATCTGTATTCATTAAAGAAGTTATAAATTGTTAGTTGTGTTTATTAAAGAGTATAAATCGGTTTTGAAAATTGTTAAAAGCAATTTATTAATAATTCCAAAGATTATCAGATAAGTTATGAAATAGTTTCTAAGTTTGATATTAGTGATTTCGGAGAATCTGCCTATAAATATTCTCCTAAGTATTGGAAAGAGGGTTTTGGGAAAAACATTTTAAGCGTAAAATGAATTATATAGAAATATTTTTCTATGAGTTATAAATTGAATTCGAAGATATTTCTAAGTGATGAAATGGTTTATAAATGTCCTATTATGGATAAGTATTTGAAATTGTTTTCATATATTGGAATACTGGAAGAGATTTGAATATATATCTTTGTAAAGATATTTTGAAATGAATGTTTTTTTGAAAGATTATAATATAGGGCTACTGACTGCTTATGTGTGTGATTTGATAGTTAAATAACCGACTATCAAATCTGGCCAAATTCGTTAATCGTTTAAAAGAGCCCGGGATCAGATTTAATTATACGAAAACCACTTCGATCTGATTTGTATGTTACGAATTGTGATATCTCGAAGATAATAGAGATGGTGATCTTGAAGGAAATTTGGTTTGTTCAGAACCAGAACAACTTTATGGATGAATGCTATCATTGCATTGTTGCTTGGAAAGTAGTGTTAGCATTCCAAGTAGGATTACTATCAAAAAGGTAAATGTAGCCTTAAGCCTCATAAACCGGGAAATGACTAAAACATGGCATGCAGCAGGACTAAGTGGGTCGCTCCCATTAGGACATGTCATCATCTTTCTAGATTACCCTATTAATATGGATTTGGTTGTGCGTGAGATCTCAAAAAGGTTGGAAGACCGTGATGATGACATATTCGGTACTACTAGTCAACCAGTAGGTCGATTCTGTGTGGCAGGGTACAAGATGTTCTTGTCAGACCCGAGAGCATTGATCTAGAGATGTACCCATGGGAGGTAGTTTCTTACTTGGTCATAATATGGAATCCATTCTTCAATAACCGTTGTACGGTTTTGATTGTGTCCAACTATGTTGAAATGTGAGATGCAAGCATTTCAGCTATTTTAATAAGTATTTGTACTTAGACACTATTATAATATCACAGAATTTTTATATAAAAGGTGGTTTGGTTATCGTAAGGTAAAAACCCGTAGTGTTTATGTATGGTGTGGTCTTACAAAACACCTTTTGATTTCAAAGAATTTCGTATAACTTTAAATCAAATTGGGTGTGTTTCTCACGCTGGTTCTACAGACCGACTCATGTGTTATTTTATTATAATGCTCAGGTAAGACCGAGTATTACAGATTCAAGTTAGGATGCTATAGAGCTCAGGAGACGAGCAGGAGGATTTCAGGCGTATTTCACGTACTTGGTTATTTCTGCTGTGTGTTATGCTGTGTATTCAGCACTTATGAGGACAAGTATTATAACTGTCTGGATTGATATTATTGACTGTTGTACTCTGATGATTGTATGAATGTTAATTGTTACAGTTTTTTGGTATAAAGATCAGTTAATATATACTATATATTGTTCCACAGCGACTGTGAGATTCTGTATTCTTGTTTCTATTTTCTTCTTCTTCTCTTAGTTATATGTCTTTTTATACAATTTATGTTGGGTAAGAGTGGTTTAATGTCAGCTCAAAGGGTATGGAATGACGGGTCGCTACATTAATTATTTGAATAGGCGCCTGGTGCATTCCTTATGCTTATATTTAAACTATTACTCATGGTGCTTCTTCCAATTCCAATGTTCCCCTTTTGCATCATTGCAACAACTTCCCTATGGTCAATTCTTCCATCCTGCAACATTTTTTTAAGTAATTAACTATTACTTCTTTTTTCGAGACACCATAGGAACAATAGAAAACTGTAATCCTCTGTATTAACATAAAGATGCAGAAGATACAATTCTGCTTTAAATGCTGAAATATAAAAATAGACCATATAGCGGTATGGTCGAAATTGAAAACCTTCAACTTGATGGCACTGAATTAGATTATGCCACTAAGCTTTTGGATAATTTCAGGTACTAGTGAGTTCATGATAATAGGTAGTAATTATTTTTCAAACTCTTGTCATTTACTGCTGGTGCTGATTGTTTGTATATTTCCTTTTCTTTGTCACTTAAGGTAAAGGTAAAATTTTAAAATAAAGCTTTAGATGTTTGTTCTCAATCCTAGTATTCTTCCTAATTTGGTCAATCCAAAAGTGGCCCGTTTGTATCAAATGTGATTGCTTTTCAGTAATGTTTGTTGACATCCAAAAAATGTTTGTTTGCAACTGCATATAGGATTCTTAAATTTTCTATAATATCAGTTTCAAGTTGCAGATGTCATTTATGGCATAATATAACAAAAGGAAATTAAATAAATCAAGCATCGAATATAAAATCATATTTGTAGAAAAAAGAAGTCAAATTTGTAATGGACCGCTTGCAAATATAAGGCTACATTATGTAAATCTGTAAATAAAACTAAAGAAATTACCGCTGAATGCCTGTTTCCTTTTAAACACGTAATCTGATGCACGTAGTGAAATATCTAAAATTCGTCGACCAAAGAAAATTAACTCATAAAAAACCAATCACATTTTGGATCAACATCCATAATGCCTTAACATTTCATGTATGCATCCTCTCTCAATTATACTTTCTACTTTTCGATAAAGATTTTTATCTGTTTCTTCCACCTATTTTTTTATAACTACACATTGACCCCTATCATTATTTTCAGAAATCACTAGAATGTAAAATTCATAAAATATTGTGAACGCATCCTCTGATCCAAAGATAAGTCTAAAAGCTAAAAAGCATAAAATATTCATAAAATAGTGTTCCAACATCTAACATTGATAATGCAATATACTAGTTTTACCAATTAAAAAATTAGCCGATGCTTACCTTCTAATGTATGCATGCATATTAGACAGAATATGATGTATGTGGTCGTATAGTGAATGCTCATACTACTGTAACTTATATCCTTGGATGTCAATCCCATTATTCAGATCAGGTAAACTTCATGTGTTTACTTACCATTAGTTACGATGCAGTGACTATGCTTTAAGTACTCACCTAGTATGAGGTGTCTAACTAGGAAATCAAAGCATCCATATGCTCTTGCTCAACCAGAGCCAGCTTGCTCACTCTGATCCAGTTGTAAGAACTGATAGTGAACGGATAATATTTTCATCAAATAAATAAATAAAGATCATAAATCACAGTTTGTCATTATTATATAATCTAGCCCATGTAAATTTCAATCATGGGTATAAATGTTAAGAAGGAGCATGTTATATGCTACAACACGCAAGTTTCAATCATTGCTAAATCGACATAATTACCATGTAGTTGCCAAATTGACCTGTCATCATTGCCCAAAAATCACAGCCAAAAAAATTAACATAAAAACAAGCAGCTAAGATGTGACTAATCTTCTAGATAAGCTAAAGACTACTTATAATGATTATCAACGTGACAATTTATTTATGCATGAATGTCTTTGGCTTTATTTACCTAACCACTCAAACAATAGCAATAATCATGTAAGTTAGCTAAAATAATATTCATAGAGGTAACATATTTGAGGTGTAAGAAATGGAATTTTAGATATAATATTGAGAAACTTTCTCTACAATTTATTATTAAATAGTGGCCACATCCATTAACCAACATCAAATTATTATTAAAGCATTGGCTTCATTTGGTTGCATAAATAAATAAAACCTTCATAAGATTGTTACATTAAGTTATGATAGCAGGAATTATAGCCATAACATTAAAGGATTTTCTCTGTAATTTTTATAAAATAGCCGTCACATTCATTAAAAAATTATAAATAGAGTAGCAGCTTTATTTGGTTGCATAGAAATATAAACCTTCATAAGCTGAATACACTAGTGTAAATTTTTGGTAACATTATTTGAGATATTTAATTAGTTACATTAAATAAAATAACGTGTTGATTAAGAGATTGTGATTTGATTTAATTAAGGGGTAGCCACGCCATTTAAACAATGAATTAAAAGAAGAGTTTAAAATGAAATAGGAAAGGGGTAAAATGGGCAAGAGACCATTCCTATATCTATTCCCTTAGGCAGTGTATCTCTACATGTTCATTTCATTCCTTAAAATTTTTAAACTAAGACCGACCACCATTAACAAAAGCAAGAGAAAAAGATAAAGAAAGGATAAATAAGAAGTTTAAGCAAATCAAATCCATTCACATCTCAATCTCTTTAATCTCTAAAGCTAAGGTGAATAATGTTTACATCTCTTATTTCTTTTGTTTTCGATTTTAAGATGAAATCCAAAATATGTTGCAGTGATTTTCTATGTTTTTGAATGATGGAATGATTATATACAATTGTTGAAGATTTATGGTTGTTCATATAGATTTTATGACATGTTTTGATATAAAAACATTATTAAATGACATTCAAATACCGTGCGAATTTTTATATAAATCAAAAATATTATTTTGGAGATGTATGTCAATTTTCAGAATTTTTTGAATTTTTGTGGAATTTAAGTGAATTTTCTGGTAAAGAAATGTTATTTTGAATTATAAATTATTTATGGTTAAATAACAAAAGGTTTCGATCGGAAATTTTTATATGTTGAAAAACATATTAAAAGAGATTTTTTGGATTTACTGTAGAATTTTTCTAAGTGTTTTAATGGATATATAAAATTATTTAAGGTATGAGATTTAAATGTTTTATATATTTATAAAAGGAGAAGGGGCATTTTTTACAAATAATTTAAATAGTTAGTTTTGAAATTGTAGTGCTTTTTAGTAGTAAAAAAAGAGGCAACCGACCAAAATTTGACACGTAAAGCAGGTTAGGTAAAAAGAACTATTTGCTATATGTTTTTAACTATTTCGATTCTTTCGGCACCAGTTTCTACCTCCTCATCTTCGCTTTCGACACAGTCGAAACCAATGCACATGGTAACAAGGAACTGACACGTAGTGAATTAGATGTAGGTGGAAGGTGTGGAGTCGAAATCAGGGGTTCTGAAGGGGTTGAGGCTTTACTTTATTTTTAAATAAAAATACGCCTGCTTGCTTTCAACTAAGTAGCTTTCGACTTAGTAAACTTTCGACTAGGTCAAATGGATTTAAATGAAATGGTTTCATTGGGTTACGCCTTTGTTTTTAAATAACTTCTTTCGACTAAGTCAAAGCCTTTTTCTGCCGCCTTTTTACCTTTCGACTCAAATGGTTTCGAATGGGAGCTTTGTTTTCTAAATTTGGCCGCTTCTTCAATGCTTTCGAATGGATAGTTTCGACACCTTCACTTCTTTACTTAGGAAATGGTTTCAAAATAGACGCTTTCAACTTAAATGTTTTAAAGACCCTTTTTCTATGATTGAAGTAAAACCCAAATGGTTTCGAAAGAAACGGTTTTAAATGGTTTCGAAACAGATATTTTTGACTTTAATGAGCTTCTGATCCTTTTGCTCTACTTGAAGGCATAATCCAAAGGGTTTCGACCAAAACAGTTTTAAAGGTTTCGAAGGGGTAAATTTTTGAATGGTTTCGAATGGTTTCCATATGTTTTAAATTGAACCCAAAGGCTTTTGAAAGGTTTAGAAATTTAATGCTTTCGAAAGGGTTTTAATGAATGGTTTCAAAACGGTGGTTCCCTAGAATTTCGATAGGGTCGAAAGGGAAGGATTTTCCTATGTTTTCGAAAGGCAATGTTTAAAAGATTTTAAAGAAGGATGTCTAATATTTTAAAGCTTTCGAAAGAAAGACTTTTATTGGTTTCGAAATAACGACTCTCAATGGTTTCGAAAGGGGTACTTTCAATGGTTTCGAACGGGTTACTTTCAAAGGTTTCGAATTGGTTGTTTAAAGGTTTTAAACAAAGGTTTCGAACATATTAAATGGGCAAAATAGCCTAAATGTTTTCAAGTTAAAAAGGAATTTAACTTATTTTGAAAGGATGGGTAATCCTTATCAAATCTCATCAACATTATTTTGAATAAAGTATAAATAACATAGCAAAGTAGCTTAGAACAAAGCTAAGAATATATTTTCCTTGTATAAGTATGATTTAAAAGGTTAAATCATTTTGAAAGGTTTTCAAGGAAAAAGATGAAGGGTAGTTAACCTTAAGAAAATGATTTGGATACATAGTCCATTTTGATTTTGACAGTTAGTCCAGTTTGCAGGCAGTCTCGGACAGATAATCCATTTATTACTTATGAACAGATAGTTCATTAGTTACCTGATTATAGCTTAACATACTTCGCTATTGTTATCATTATTATATCAGTTTGATTAACCAGTTTGGTTGTAGGAAAGGATTTGCCAAATATATGTTTTAAAGAAGATATTAGTGAGGGAAAACATGTTTCACTAAGCGACGTGGTCTTATTTAATATCAGTAATCCGAGATGTAATAGTATTATTCACACCAGACTTTATATCTGACTCGTATTTTTTGTTTTCCTCTTAAACTCTCGGGTGCTAAAAGTTGATTTGAGTAGGCCGAGGGTTAAGGTTTTCAGGTTTTAGTCATGTCAGCGAATAAAGCTTACAGAGACGAGTAGGTGTTTGACGGATAACTAATTTGAAGTTACAATTTTATTTTATTTTGATTCCGCTGTGTATAATAAGTCAGATATGACAATGTTGATTCTGATCAACAAAGGGGGCATCGTCATATGTCACTCTTGGCGTATTACTGTAATTATAATTGATCTTTACTTGGGAAATGATTATGAGATTATGTAACATGAATATTAATTTGTTTTGAAATATAATCAGTAAAATGTTGTTTTTCTAAAATCTATAATTTTGTTCATATTCAATTGCTTCTGATGTTATGGATATCATTAGCATTACCATATTTTGTCACTGGAAGTTAATATTATGGATGACTAGCATCTGTAGCCCTTAGCTTTTGGCCTCTAGATACGGGATATTACAACTTGGTATCAGAGCATAGGTTTATGAAAAACTTTAAATTAAAAATGGTTTCTAAAACATAGTCCTAAGAAATTAGAGTAAGATTGAGGTATGGAATAATGCTATACTAATGTACTCGTATTTTCTATGTATAAGTATACACTTTATCTCTAGTCTCCTATCTTCGTTAGGTTATTTTACTTTATCTCATAAGGTTTGAATACAGATATGGAAGGAAGAAGAGGAAGAGTTAACCCAAGAGGGGAGGACACCGATAGGAATGCCAGACCTAATGCGAGAAGAGGTCAAGATCAGGCACAAGTAGAGAATGTAGGTGTTGGAGTTCCGCAAGTGGACATAGGTGCTATGTATCATTTTTTCGTGAATATGATGCAAACTTGAATTGCAGCCGGAGTGGTAGGAGGGGATGCTGTAGGGGCAGGAGTTCTAGAAGTTCCCAAAATTAACCATTATGCTAAGCTGAGCGGAGATTACGCTAAACTTGAAGGGAAGCCATTTCTAGGAATAGAGGATGCTATAGAAGTGGATGCACTATGAGAGAATCTTTATAGATTTGGGGCTCAATGATGAGTAGAAGAGGAGGATTGCTTCGAGATAGCTTCAGGCAGCGACTTTGTTTTAGTGGAACAGTGTGACGACTCGTGTGGATGAGGAAACCTTGACATGGGCAAATTTCAAACGGAGGTTCTAGGAGAGGTTCACATCTGCGATGGCACAGTCATCTCCGATCAAAAGTTTGTTGAATTAGAGCAGGGAGAGATGTTTGATCTAGAGCATGCTAGAAGTTTTGAGGAGTTGGCCAGATATGGGTATGCCTCAATGGATACAGTAATGAATAGGAATGAGAAGTTTATCGGGGGGTTGAAGCCTGAGTTAGAAAGGGCTACATTACATCATATTAGAGATCCTTCAAATTTTGTAGTGGAGATTGCCTTAAGGCATGAGAAGATTCTTGATTCTCTAAAGAAGAGTAAGACAAAGGAGGTCCAGGTTGTGCATAATTAGAAAACGAAATTCTTTTCTAAGAAGGGTGCTCAGAAGGGTGGTGCAACTAAGAAAGTGAAATCTGAGATTGTTTGCTTCAAGTGCGACAAGAAGGGGCATTTTGCTAATGAGTGGCATGTTGGAAAGGCATAGAAGGTAGCCGAGAAGAAGAATGTCAGGTGCTTCAATTATGATCAGATTGGCCATTATACCAGTGCAAGGTGCCCGCTTAGGATGGAAATTGCAAGGTGTATGCATTGGAGCCTACTACTTCGAAACTAACAGCTCGAGAGAAGGGAAATGCAGTTTTGGAAGGTATGCTTGAGGTTCATGGTATGTCTATTAGCGTTCTATTTGATACTGGTGCATTACATTCTTTTATATCTAGATGTTTGATATATAAGCTTAACCTAGAACCCACATATTTAGTTACTTCCTTACGAGTTGTGAATCTAATAGGAGGGTATGCAACTCTAGGGTTGAGATGTGACCAGTCAGAATTTGACTTGTTAGGTCATGCCTTTGTTTGCAATTTGCATGTGTTTTATTTTGTGAGGTTCGGGATTGGCATGGATTGGTTAAGTGAGTACGATGCTAGGATATTTTGCCAAGATAGGAAAATATCACTTAGACACGCTGATTGTAGTGATCGGATAGTTTATGCTGTAGAAGGTTCTAACGGTGAGGTGAACACTTTGTTGGGTGTTATGGAGTTGGAAGATAAGATGAACCGAGTTTTTTCGGTAAGAGAATTCACGGATGTTTTTGAGCCTGTAGTTGGATTGCTACCTAAACGAGCCATTGTGTTTTAGATAGATTTAGTTTCGGAAGCAGAAATAGTGAGTAGGCCACCGAGAAGGATGACCCCTATAGAGATGAGGGAGTTGAAGGTGTAGTTAGTGGATTTGGAAGGTAAGAATTTTATCAGACCGAGTAGTTCGCCTTGGGAAACAGCCGTAGTGTTTGCTAAGAAGCCGAATGGATCATTGAGGCTATGTGTCGATTATCGTAAGTTTAATGAGAAGATGATAAAAAATCGATGTCCATTGTCGAGGATTAATGATTTGTCCGACCGGTTGAGTGGAGCCAAGATATTTTCCCAGTTAGATTTGGCGACAAGTTTCCATCAGCTCGGAGTAGCAGAGGATAATATACCTTTGACGATGTTTAGGACAAGTTAGGGTCGAATGAATGGCTAGTTATTCCGTTCGGAGTGACTAATGCATCGGCTTTCTTTGTGGATTTAATTAATGAATCGGATTTTCCGAGAGTACTTGATAGGTTCGTATTGGTTTTTATAGATGATATCTTGGTATACTCTAAGGATGAAAGAGAACATGAAGTTCATCTTAGAGTGGTGCTTGAGATGCTAAGGCAGCATCAACTGAAGCCGAAGTTTTTCAAATTGTCATTTCTAGAAGATGGAAGTGAAGTTTCTGGATCATGTAGTCTCAAAGAAAGGGTTGTTAGTGGATCCGACTAAGATTGAAGCAGTGAATAGTTGGAAGAGATTCAAGACAGTGACGGAGATAAAGAGTTTCCTTGGATTGGATGGTTATTATCGAAGATTCAATAAGGATTTTTCGCGGATAGCAGCAATGATGACCAAGCCAACGAGAAAAGATGTGAAGTTTGTGTGGACCGATAAGTGCGAGGAAGCATTCGAGAGTTTGAAACACTTATTGATCCATGCACCTATGTTGGTTGTTCCAAAACGGAATCAAGATTTGGCGGTTTATATAGATGTGTGTGGAATGGGATTAGGAGTTGTGCTGATATAGGGAGGGTAAAGTGATTGTCTATGCTTCTAGACAGCTTAGACCGCAGAAGGTCAGATATCTGACGCATGATTTCGAATTGGCTCTAGCGATTTTTGCATTGAAGGTGTACAGACATGTCCTTTTGGGAGAAAGGTTTGAGTTACATATAGATCATAAGTCGCTGAAGTATTTTTTCTCTTAGAAGGAGCTGAACATGAGACAGCAGAGGTGGTTAGAATTTATTGCCGCTTATGATTTTGGGAATGCGTACGCACTAGGGATAGGAAATAAGGTTGAAGATGCACTTAGCAGGAAACATCAAAATGTGGTTTTGGTGATGATTGCTGAGTAGAAAGGTTCGGAAGCATTGGAAGATTGCAGAGTGCAGTGGAGATCTGATGCTGGGTCTAGTGGAGATACAGTTGTATTATCTTGTTTGGAAGTTCGACCTGTGATGATTGAAAAGATTACTTCTAAATAGGAAGAAGATCTCGTATTACCTAAACGGATCAGGAAGTTAAGAGAAGGAACCAAAAACGATGACTTGAAAGATTTCAGTCTTAACCAGAATGGGAGGTTGAGAAAGAAAGGAAGATTTTGTGTTTCAAGTATAGAAAACATAAAGAAAGAAGTCTTGAAGGAATGCCATCGTTCGAAATTCTTTATTCATCCAGGAGGAACTAAGATGTATCCCAGATACGAAGTGGGATATTGGTTTATGGGTAAAGCGATACTTGATTTGCCAGTAGGCAAAGGCCGAACACCAGAAGCCAAGTAGGTTGCTTCAGCCATTGGATAGTCCAGTATGGAAGTGGGATTCTATTTCTATGGATTTCATTGACGGGTTGCCAAGGTCGAATAGAGGAAATGAAAGTATATGGGTCATAGCGTACAGATTGACCAAGAGTGCCTATTTCATTCCAGTTAAGTCAACCAAAATGGCACATGTTTTGGTGAAGTTGTTTATGACGAATATGGTTAGACTGCATGGAATTCCTAGTAGTATAGTTAGTTATAGAGATTCCTTATTCACTAGCGAGTTCTGGAAGAGTCTACAAGAATTTTTTGGAACTAAGCTGAAGATGGGTACTGCTTACCATCCGTAGACAGATGGAAAACGGAAAGAGTCAACAAAATCTTGGAAGATTTGTTAAGAGCTTGTGTATCAGATTTTGGGGGATCATGGGAGCACATCCTGCATTTAGTTGAGTTTTCATATAACAACAATCAACAAACTAGTATTGGGTTGGCACCGTTTGAAGCTTTGTATGGAAGGCCAAGCAAATCTCCCATACGTTGGTTAGAGATCGGGGATGGATTGGTTCTTGGTTTGGAATTTATTGGGGAAGGTGCAGAAAATATTAAGGTCATTCGGGCTAGAATGAAGGAGGCTCGGTCTAGGAAAAAGAGTTACGTAGATAAAAGACGGAAAGATTAAGAGTTCTCAATTGGAGATCAGGTTTTCGTCAAAGGTCATCGACGAAGGGTGTGACTAGATTTTGGAAATCAGGAAAGTTAGCACCGAGATTTGTTGGACCTTTTTCTATTCTTGAGAGGATCGGGAAACTCCCATATAGAGTTGAGTTACTAAGCAGTTTGGATAGAGTCTACGATGTTTACCATATTTCTCATCTCAGAAAGTGCATTAGAGATCTGGAGACTGCTGTGGCACCGATTGTGCTAGATGACTTAGTAGTAGAACCGGACTTGACTATAGTGAGAAAGCTCGTTCGCATAGTTGCAAGAGATTAGAAGAGGATTAGAACCAAGATGGTCAGATTAGTCAAAGTCCATTAGAGCGACGATGACAGGGAGTGTACTTAGGAGGTTGAGAGCAAGATTAGAGATACTTATCCAGACTTGTTTGACGGTATGTTTTACCTTCTTTTTTGTTTTGTTGTGTATCTTATCGTAATTTGAGGATGACATTCTTTAAGGAGGGGAGTTAGAAACAATCCATATTTTTGGTAACATTATTTTGGATGTCTAATCAGTTAAATTAAATAAAATAACGTGTTGATTAGGGGATTGAGACTTGATTTAATTAAGGGGTAGCCGTGCCATTTAAACAATGAATTAAAAGAAAAGTTTAACATGAAATAGGAAAGGGGTAAAATAAAAAAGATGTCATTCCTATATCTATTCCCTTAGACTGTGTATCTCTACATGTTCTTTTCATCCTTAAATTTTTTAAACTAAGGCCGACCACCATTAACAAGAGCAAAGGAGGAAAAGATAAAGAAAAGCTAAGGAAGAAGCTTAAGCAAACCAATTCCATTCATATCTCAATCTCTTTAATGTCTAAAGCTAAGGTGAATAATGTTTAAATCTCATATTTCTTTTGTTTTCGGTTTTAAGTTGAAATCCAAAATATATTGCATTGATTTGCTATGTTTTTGAATGATGGAATGATTTCTTGCTAATGATTTATGGTTGTTCATATATAATTTATGACATGTTTTGATACAAAAATCCTATTAAAAAACATCCAAATACCTTGCGAATTTTTATATAAACTAGAAATACTATTTTGGAGATAGATTACGATTTTCATAATTTTTTTGGAATTTATATAAATTTTACGATTAAAAAAAATATTATTTTGGGTTATAAATTATTTACGATTTAATAATAAAAGGTTTGGATCTGAAATTTTTATTTGTTCGAAAACATTTAAAAGAGACTTTATGGAATTTTTGTAGAATTTTTCTAAGTGTTTTAGTGGATATATAAAATTATTTATGTGAGTTAAATGTTTTTATTTATAAAAGTAGAAGGGGATTTTTTACAAATAATCCAAATAGTTAGTTCTGAAATTGCAGCACTTTTTAGCGGTAAAGAAAAGTGGCAACCAATCAAAAATTGACACGTAAAGTAGGTTAGATGAAAAGAACTATTTGCTACATGTTTTTCACTGTTTCAATGCTTACGACACCAGGTTCCCTCCTTATCTTCACTTCCGACACAGTCGAAACCAATGCGTATGGTACCAGAGAACTGGTACGTAGTGAATTGGATATAGGATATCGTATGGAGTCGAAACCAGGGGTTGAGGCTTTACTTTGTTTTTAAATAAAAATACGCCTGCTTGCTTTCGACTAAACGACTTTCGACTTAGTCAGCTTATGACTAGGTCAAATGGATTTAATGAAATGGATTCGATTGGTTTGCGTCTTTGTTTTTAAATAACTACTTTCAACTAAGTCGAAAACTTTTGCTGCCGCCTTTTTACCTTTCCACTTAGATGGTTTCGAACGGGTGCTTTGTTTTCTAAAATTTAGCCACTTCTTCAATGCTTCTAAGCGATAGTTTCGACACAGTCACTTCTTTACTTAGGAAATAGTTTTGAAATAGAGGCTTTTGACTTAAATGTTTTAAAGACCCTTTTTCTATGATTGTAGTAAAACCCAAATGGTTTCGAAAGAGACAGTTTTGAATGGTTTCGAAATAGATGCGTTCAATTTTAATGGATTTCTGATCCTTTTTCTCTACTTGAATGCATAATCCAAATGTTTCAACCAAAACAGTTTTCAAAGTTTTCGAAGGGGTAAATTTTTGAATGGTTTCGAAAGCTTTACATATGTTTTAATTTGAACCCAAAGGATTTAGAAAGGTTTATTATTTTAATGCTTTCGAAAGGGTTCTAATGAATAGTTTTGAAAGGGTGGTTCCCCAGAGATTCGACAGGGTCGAAAGGGAAGGATTTTCCTATATTTTCGAAAGGCAATGTTTAAAAGATTTTAAAGGAGGATGTCTAATATTTTAAAGCTTTCGAAGGAAAGACTTTTATTGGTTTCGAAAGAGCGGCTTTCAATGGTTTCGAAAGGGGTACTTTCAGTGGTTTTGAAAGGGTTTCGAATGAGTCGTTTAAAATTTTAAACAAAGGTTTTGAATAATTAAATAGGCAGAATAGCCTAAGTGTTTTCAAGTTAAAAATAAATTTAACTTATTTTGAAAGGCTAGGTAATCCTTATTAAATCTCATCAACATTATTTTGAGTAAAGTATATATAACATGACAAAATAGCTTAGAATAAAGCTACGAATATATTTCCTCGTATAAGTATGATTTAAAATGTAAAATCATTTGAAAGGTTTTCAAGGAAAAAGATGAAGGGTAGTTAACCCTAAGAAAATGATTCAGACAGATAGTCCATTTTGATTCAGAAAGTTAGTCTAGTTTACGGACAGTTAGTCCAGTTTGCAGGCAGTCGGCCCAATTTTCGGACAGATAGCCCATTTATTACTTGTGAACAGGTAGTTCATTAGTTACCAGATTATAGCTTAACAGACTTAGCTAATATTATCATTACTATATCAGTTTGATTAACCGGGTTGGTTACATGAAAGGATTTGAAAAATATATGTTTTAAAGAGAATATTAGCGAGGGAAAACTCGTTCTGCTAAGCGGTGTGATCTCACTTAATATCAGTAAACCAAGATATAACTGTATTATTCACACCAGGCTTTATGTTTGACTCGTATTTTTTGTTTTCTCCTTAAACTCTCGGTTGCTCAAAATTAATTTGAGGGTTAAGGTTTTCAGCTTTTAGTTATTGTAGCGAATAAAGCTTCCGTAGACGAGCAGGTGACTGACGGATAGCTAATTAGAAGTTATAGTTTTATCTTGTTTAGATTCCACTGTGTTTAGTAATTCAGATATGACTATATTGACTCTGATCAACCAATGGGGCATCGTCATATGTCGCTCTTGGCGTATTATTGTAATTATAATTGATCTTTACCTAAGAAATGATTATGAGATTGTGTAACTTGGATATGGATTTGTTTTGAAATGTAATCAGTATAATGTTTTTTTTTTTGAAATCTGTAATTTTGTTCATATTCAAGCGCTTCTGAAATTACGGATATCATAAGTATTACCGTATTTTATCATTAGAAGTTAATAATATGGATAATTGTAGCATCTATAGCGCTTAGATTTTGGCCTCCTCTAGATACGGGATGTTACAACTAAGCTTATAACGGTAGGTAAGTTTAGTCATTAAATGAAGTAAATAAACTAAGATAGTTAATTACATATTGACTACAGTGATTCTATCTTCTTTTTCTATGTCGAGTTAATGATAAATTTGGTGGCCATAAACACTTTAATCTTGGGGATAAGGAGAGAAAACGCTAAATTGAGTCGCTCTAAAAACCATAGGGGCATAGAGGAAGGAAGGGAAAGGGCGAGTGTGTGCGTGTATTCGTGTTTAAGCAGAGCGTCTAAAGCAAACCATATTTTTGTCTTTATATTCTGTGCATGAGAAATAAGCTTTGATGGCTTTTTAGATGCCTACAAAATGAAAATAAAAGTATCAGAAAGAGTACAAATGATGAAATTTCAGGCATGATTACTTTCTTTACACACAATACATGAATACAGGGAAATGTGGGAATATCTTTTTATGGGTTCAGTAATCTCTACAAAAGACAATTTACTCGAAGTTATACAAGAGGAAAAGGACGTGAACAGAACTTCGATGCCTTCAAGGATAGATCCAATGTGGTGTTTTCCTGTTTCGCACTTTTCATTGCTAGCTCTTTAGAATTTTTTAACTCAGCTCGTTGTTCTAATTTTTCTTCATAGGCTTTCTGGAAAAAAATTTGTAACAGGATGTCAAACATGTTGCTTCGTTGTTTATCTTCATTTTAACACGTATGATGTTATAATTCACGTACTTAAAATGTAAACCATGAGAATGGTCAAGCAAGCATTTCAATGGCATATAGAAACAAAAAAGAAACCTATGTATATTGTTTAAAGGATAGGATAGTTCACACAAAATAGCATAGAGCCATGAACTACACCATCACAATGATACAATCGTGTCTAACAAGATGAATAAGCATAACCTTAGTTGTCAAATTTTTAATTTTGAAAAAAATATATCAAAATAACCAGTTCTATGGTTTAAACGTCAAATTAAAAAAAAAAAAAAGCAAATCAGGAAAAATTAACAATATCAAATATCAAAAACTAAGGCAGGCATAGGATACAATTTGAATTTTATGAACGCTACATTAAAAGATGCAAAGACTATGAACACTGTGTTAAAATGCATATTAATTAAAAGTCCATCTAGGCAACAGCCAATATATAGGCTTATCCACTCAATTCTGCTTACTATCTAACTTAAAGTAGCCACTAACATTCCAAGAAAGATAATGCTAGCTTGTTTGAAGCAGACAAACGTCTAATTAAAAAGTTGGCAAGAAGAAAAAAAACATACATGCTTCTGGAACGTCGACGCTCGAGATCATGAAAGTAGGCAAACAAGAGCAAAACTGCCTTAGACTACGGGTTATAAACCCAACAATGAAGCTACAGCCTATGATACAGTACAACAACAACATCAGCAAGTAGAAATTATAACATATCAAATACCAAAAAATACAGATAACAAAAAACATATTTAAACCTTTCTTGTATAAAACAAATATCACTATCATCTTTTTGCCTAAATATTATATATTTTTTTTTTTTTTTGAAAAAGGTACTTTAATATTATATACATTCTTTTATTTACTAAATTTGATTTCAATTGATACGACAATTGAAATATGAGACTGTAGTTATTTAAATTGTTATATATGATATTATATATTATTATCGTTCTTTAGAAGAGTGAAAACATCTGCTAAGATATACATTCAAATCGATGATTCCAGCAGAGACAATTCATGCTAAAGAGGGCATCACCGTGACACCCTTCATCATAGCCAAAAGGTAGAAACTAGAGCTGGTAATTTTTCCATTTTACCTATTTTCCAGTAATTTCCTTCCGCATATTTCTGAGATTTTCTATTTCCGTGTTTTTCCATTAAAAATACTTCGGGAGGAATTCCTTCCGGTTTCTAACGGGAGAAAACGGAAATTTTCAACATTTTTCGTGGAAATTTCATTCCTTCCGAATCATTTCATGAATCTTCTAAAATGGACCGGCCCACAAAAAAATCGTTGCATCTAATACTTCAGCGCTTCAAAAAAAACATTTCATCGACCGTGCTCTCAAATTTCAGAAGAAACCTAATCCTAATTCCCTTTCCTCCATCCGCAGTTGTTCAAAAAACCTACTAATTACCTTGGTCGATTCATTTCTCGACTAGGAAATTCACTTGCAGGTATTTAAATCACTTCAATTTCAATTTTTTTTTTATCTTTTATGTTTAAGATTTGTTTATTTGAGGATGCTAAACTGAAAATAAACAAAAGCGAAAAGAAAAAAAATAAATAAACAGATAATGTAATCACAATTCAAATACCCAAAATTAAAAAAAAAAATCTTGTTCGATTAAAAGCAAGTGATTGAATTGAAATCTTGGTCAAAATTCTTGTTCAGACTGACTAGATAGTCGCGGTGGCAGACCGCCTACATTGTGGTTTCTTATAACTTGATCATTGTTTTTGTTTGATTTCATTTGAGTTTAGTTATCTTTGGTTATCATATTCTTCATGATTATCAGGAAAATGTTCTCTTTTTTTCTTCATACAGTTGTAAGAAACATATGCAGTGTATTGTGAATGCATTCCACTGTTTGTGACATATAGTCAATGTTCCACTGTGTCATATGGTCACTGTATTGCTGGTGTAAATTATTCACAACGCGAATCACGTTTATACACTTGCTTATACGCAAATGTGTACCAGCACATATATATTTTGATTCATGTAGCCAAAACCATAAACAGTAAGAGCAATTTTGTGATCATGTTTTTGGCAATTTGCTATCTGTAACTTTTCTCATGCAATAGTTGCCCATATTCCATGTTATAATAAGTAATTAAATAACATTAACAATCTCTAAAATATAAATTACCTTTTATAGAGGAATTAAATCTCCTCGAATTTGTACACATTACTTTTTATAGAGGAATTAAATCATCTATGTTGTTCACAAACCTTTCCAGTTCACCAATATCAGTACATATAATATCTCCAAATGCATGCTCATTTTGACCGAAAACATAAGGTAATAATAAATACGAAAACAATAGGCATTCTAAAAACATATAAATCACAACTGCCTAATGTATTTTTTTTTTCAAGAAAATATTTGTTGGTTAAAATTTACTAAACTTTGGTGGAAAATTATAGTGGGGAGTTATTAATTTTGAAAAGTTGTAGTTATATATATGCCAAGTAGCTCTACAGAGCATGATGACAAAAAGTATCTATTTTGATAGGGATTTATCAAAGTATGTACCTATGTACAACTGGTAATGTGAAATTTCCTGGAAGTATGTATTTTGTTTCTGTACATGATCAGTGCATGGTTACGTGATAGAAAACAAAGCAGCGGTACAATTGTACGCATCCAGATATAAGACTGATTGAATTTAGTACAAAACTACAACAGTTAACATGCTATCATATTCCATCTTGGTTGAAATAATTAATTCCAATTAGTAATTTCAGCATACAATAAAGTTTTCTTATTCTTAGAACTGAAATTTTGCAGGTTTTCTATGGAATCTAGTGAATCAAGTGCAACGAATGAAGCAGGACAAACTCAGCCTGACATGCAAAGTCGAACAGAAATTCAATGTAAAAACCATCAAGACCAACAAAATCGATAGTATGGGACCACATGACAAAGATTTTTAGGAAGAAGGACAATGGGGAAATGGAGGCGATTGCAATATGTAAGTACTGCAAAATGGAGTGCACGGCCGATTCAAAGCAAGGAACAACTGGCTTACGGTATCACCTTTTTTATTTATGTCCAGAATCTCCCATATATAAAAAAAGATGTGGACAACAGTCAACCTCAAGATGGGTTGGCTGGATCTTTGGTTCCATATTCTTTTAATCAAAATAGATGTACGTTAGCTTTGGCAAAATTCATTGTTAAGAATGATATATCATTTAGGCTGGTAGAAAGTGAGGGTTTTAGAGAACTATTTGTCGAACTTCAACCATGATTTATAGCACCAGATAGAAAAAAATGCACATCAACTATTTGGGATTTGTTTATAGTGGAAAAGGCTAAATTAAAAAGTGTAATTGGAGATAAAGGATTAGTATAACCACTAATACTTGGACTTCCATTCAGAACATTAATTATATGGCCGTCACCGTGCATTTTATGGATAGTGACTGGAAATTACATAAGAGAATTATAGCATTTACAAAGATTAGTAGTCATAAAGGAGATGAAATAGGAAGGGTGTTAGAGAACTGTTTGAATGAATGGGGCATAGATAAAAAATTTACCATCACGGTTGATAATGCTAGTGCTAATGATACAGCAATTGGTTATATAAAGAGATGATTAGAATATTCTGATTCTTTATTGCTTAGTGGAAAGTATATACATTTGAGATGTGTGTGTCATGTTTTAAATCTAATTGTTAAAGATGGACTAAAGTATTATTACGAAGCTGTTGAAGGAATTAGGAATTTAGTAAAGTATATCCACTCCTCTCCTTCGAGATTGGATAGGTTTAGATATTACGCTAACTTGATGAAAAATGATAAAATGGCTATTGTTCCACTTGATTGCCCTACTAGATGGAACGCAACATTTAAAATGCTTGATATTGCTTACAAATTTCGAAAGTATTTGATAGAATGTGTACGGAAGATGAACCAATTAAAGTTTACTTCAATGAGATGTCAAAGACAAAAGGAAAAATTTAGTAAAAAGGACGAGGCCTCCAACAAAAGAAGATTGGGAAAGAGGTCGAGTTTTGATTGAGTTTTTGAAGGGATTTTATGAAACTACATTAAAACTTAGTGCAACTAAGAGTGTCACTTCTTCGTTAATTTTCGATGAGGTTATATTGGTTCAAGATGCAATTGAGCAAGCTAGTAACAATATTCATAATTATAATTTGCAAAATGTAGCCCAAATGATGAAAGTTATATTCGACAAATATTGGTGTAGCATTGAAGTAATTAACAAAGTGATCTTTATAGCTCATATCTTGGATCCAAGATACAAATTTCAATCTTTAAAGATTAGCTGTCTCGATATAGGTTGGAATAGTGGTAAAATAAATGAGTTTCTTGATGTTATAAAACATGCTTTAAATGAGCTATATGATGAATATAGAAAGAGCATGAATATACCAAATGTAATTGGATCTAATGTTATTGCAAGAAATGAAGAGATTGATGAGCAATTTGATGATAGTCTTAGAAGTAAAAAGTTAAAAAGACTTCAACAAACAAGAAGGGAAGAACAATCACTTGAGATAACTAATGAGGTTGATCGGTATCTAAATGATCCATTTGAAAACCTTACGAGTAGAGATTTTCATTTGTTAGATTGGTGGAAAAGCAATCAAGCAAAGTATCCAATACTTTCAAAAATCGCTAAAGATATCTTAGCCATTCCTAGCTCAACCGTTGCTAGCGAAAGTGCGTTTAGTCTTGGTTGAAGAGTCATTAATCCATTTAGGGCTTCGTTGGCTCCTAATATGGTCGAAGCATTGGTATGTCTTAGTGATTGGTTGAGAGCGAAAAACCTTAGTTGTCATCAAATGCAATTTGAAGAGGACGTCGAATTATTTATGGACACGGAGGTGATTTGTGAAGGTAAAAAATTCAACTATTACTTATAATTGTTATATTGTCATCAAATGCAATTCTTTTCCTATAACATGTTTATTCACATGTTATACCATGAATGATGCATGCATTCTGTTATTCCATTTGTGAAGTATGATTCTGTAGCTTACACGCTGCTGCTGCCTCCACTTCCCGTGCTTTGGTAGTCTTCTGCTTTGGCATTGAAATTCATTTCGTGTATAGAGTGGACTTTGTTATCTGTATCAGTGGATGAGTCGGATGCAGGCCCTGCTGCTATTTTCTTGTTTTGTAGTTTTTCATTCAAACTTGCCACCTGATTGTACAGTAGGAGACTTAATTCACATTTCCAAAAATGTTAAACTTATGAGAATATGGGTTGTTGGTTAGGATGTCAAATTGTAGGCCATTGTTCATACTTTACGCATACTCTGGATATAGTATATGCTGCCAAAAACTATTCTATGATGGGCCAATATATACTGGACTTGTCGAATATATACGTGACATCAACTACTCCACTCTAACTTATTTAGAAGGTCAAGTGTAGTGCATCTTGCCGCGAAAGAGATAATAATTGCATTTTGTTATATCATGAATGATGCATGCATTTTGTTCTCTGTCAAATTGCATGCAGTTTTTTATCAACATAGCAATGGAGTGACTACTGATATAAATTAGAAAACTGAATTTTAATAAATGGGCAATAATTATGCTTTACTATGCCTCAGTCTCAGGTTATGCAATATATATGTAGAGAAAGCTTACCCTTAGCTTAGTCTCAGGTTCTGCAAAAGCTTAATATACTTGAACTCAATGTATTCGATCAAATCAAAAGCTTGGGATTGTTGTGAAATGGTAATTTCAATGTCGAGACAAGAATCAGTCTTAGTTACATATCTAATGCAAATACTTTGTTGCATTTATTAAAACTGGGTACTGACATTGTTTTGTAAACCATTTTTATTACAACAGGAACTTCTTCCATGTCATTAGCATCATCATCATCACATAATATGGCAAAATAGATGCATAGAGGGCATAAGTGTTCAAAGCAGGTATGTAATTTACCTTCCAATTCACTATATTTACCATCATCATCCATACACTGATTCATCTAGTATTATTTTATTCTCTGATATTCCTCTTATTTCTGCTCGCTGTGCACTTATTTCGTGTCATTTTACTGTGCTGCTGCTCTTTGATGGTCATCTTCAAGATGTTGTCCTATTCTTTTAAGGTGGTTAAATTTCTCATTTGGGATCAGAGAATCAACAAATATGTAGCTTTTATTTTGAAGCTTTGATGTAAAGATTTCAAATTCATGTAATATATATACAATTTTTGTGGATTTGTAGTGTGAGACTGAATTGGATCATTATCTTATGATGAAAATTTGATGTAAAGTTTAATTTGCAGCAACATGCTATGAATTCCTATAATTTGTGATTTGTAGTTAAAATTTGATGAAAATTTCATTTTACAAAATTCTTTGATCGAAAAATGGAATTCCATGTTCCGTTTCGAGTTTTCCAATTTCCATCAATAGGAATTCCAATGTTGATGGAACGGAATACGGAATAGGCCGCATCATTCCATCAACAATCGGAAGGAATAGGAAATGCTTTGGATGGTATGGAAATTTTCTGTACCCACCCATAGTAGAAACTAGTGCACGAGGCTCTCGCACGATATTAGGCTCCGAGAAGGTCGTTAATATACGCTGCATTTCCCTTACGCTGCGAAGAAGTTGTTTTTGTGCTCGAACTTCGATGTCCGGATCACCATGCAAGTGACCTAATCATTACGCCAAGGCTCCACCTCTACCCTTCATCATAGCCAAACAAAGTAAAAATACCTTTCAATAATTCAAAATAAATTCAAACAGCAAAAAATAATACTCAAACCTAATAGGACAATTTTTCAAACGAGACCCGCAGAAAGAAGTAATAATAGGTTTAGGACTCATAGAAAACTTGTTGCAAAATTAAGCCTCGTTTTGATATAGGCTTGCGTAGTTATGAATTGTGCAAGCATATAATTTTTTTTAGTATAGAGCTTGCGCATTTCATGTTTGTGCAAGCTCTATGTATATTGCTTGCGCATGTGCGGTCAATGCCCCACTATAACTCTGCTATATCCCATAACGAATTTCTACCAGTACGATTTTTCTATATAGCCCTAAATACAGCCTTTCCGCTTTAAGCACCGCTATTTCGGTATATCCCATTATTTCCGTTACATTCCGCTTTTCCGCTATATCTCCGTTAAAAGAAATGAATTAAAAAATGACATTTATACATTATAAAAATTATGAAATTAATTAATTTAATTTAATTTTTAATATATTTTAAAAAATGAAAATACTCTAATATTCTACCAAATTCAGTTATGTTATATTACAGTTTTACTTTTATTTACTGTATATTCGCATATGTTTTTATTTAAAATTATTTATGTATTAATTATAATTCAATTGAATGTTAATTTTTCATTTAATTACCATTTATATATTTGTATAAACATTAAGTACGAGTTTTATATGCTTTTATAGAGTCGTCCGCTATATCCTCGTTGTATCCCCACTGTGACTTGCACTTCCGCCGCTTGAATCTGCCAAGCTCTTTAACTATACTTGCTTGTGCAATCCATATTTGCAAGGGATTTATATGTAAAGCTTGCAGAAATTTGGATTGTGCAAGCTCTATTTCGGACATCAAAAATATAGTTTGCACAGATCTAGTTTTCATTTTACCCAACTACCTTCTTCCTTAAAAAATCCTCAAAACTCTCATCCAACCCGATTTTTACCAAATCCAGCGTCTCAATTACATTATTCTCGAGTCTACCTTGAAGCAACTAATTGATTAAATTAGAAATAAAGGAAGTTCTTCATCCATGGTGATTAAAGATAAAAATAATTTTAGTTTAAATTGATGTTTAATTAACAAGTGATTGTTGTTGGTAATGGACGAAGTAGTGTTGATGATGTCGATGACAATTTGCTTATATGGTTTTTTTCATAGTTGAAAAAGTAAATAGTAATAAAGCAATCCTAAAACATAAACTCTAGATGGATAATAGATTTTTGAATGATTAATTGGTTGATGTATATATATTGTAGAATTGACTTTCGGAGCTGAAGACAAAAGTGTTCTCTATCTTCAAGAGCAACATAGAAGCCAAAATGATGCGCTTATGGAGGTATTCGTTTTAAGCACAATGAATTATTGTTAAACCAAAATGCAACCATGAATTACTAATTGCAATTCTTTGTTATAAATCAAGATGTAGAAATAGTTAAGCTTTGTGACCATTTGAGCAAGCTAAAAGAAATAGACTTTAAAGATCTTAGGTTGGAACAAAACCTAAAAATGGTCGGGTTTTGGAAAGCTATGCAAATTGACTACATTCGACTAGATCATCGCCTTATTACGGCTTTGTGCGTTAGATGGAGGCCGGTGACAAATACTTTTCATTTAAGAGTAGGTGAAATGACGCTAGCTCTAGCCGATGTTTATTTTTTGTTTGGTTTAGGCATAGATGGTTTCCCGGTATGTAAATATCGAGCTCATAAGACAAGCCATACAGATGTTAGATTTACATCCATTCCTCAACTTCAATATTATATTACACTGAACCTACAATTTGACATAGACATAGGGAGCGATAAGTAATCCATGGTTACGATACGTAGGACCAAAGCAAGGTGCAATTACTATGCATTGACGTTAGATGCTACTTTGGAGATGTCAAAGTACAACACATCCCAATAAAAAAGCTGTGCACAAACCAAATTACATGGAAAATCGAACTGCACTGTCAAACTACCAAAACTTATAATTTGTTAACACCTTCGGAAGCGAACCAGAACTGCATATGATGAGGGCTACCTAAGTAGTACCACACGGAGTCAAAAAAGCATTCCAAAGGGTTTCATATAGGGCCACTTAAATAATGATACAATGCGGATCCACACTTACTGGTAGACAACAAAGATATAAATCTTCCTTTTCAATAACTCGTGCAAATCAGCATCAGTGGAAACTCATATCACAGTTAGCTTAGAACACATTCACATGTGTATTTACATAATTTCTTAGTTAAGCAAATCACACACCTTGAAGCCCAATGAAGCTCGGGATTATCACAACTATTTGCGCCAGAAATGGTCACAAACAACCTGTGGTATATGAACACATCAATATCCAATATTTAGATCCAATAGAGAAATATAAATTTATAGATCACAGAATAGATTGTAGAAAAGTAAATGAACACGCAAGTGTTATGTGCTTCGACAAACTCCGGCCTACATCAACTTCAATAATCTTTTATTTATAGTGCAAAATTATAATTATTGTTTCTTTTGCCTTAGAAAAATAATGGAGGAAGAGAAAAGAAGCGATGAAGGAGAGCCAGCCAAAAAAAGCCCTTTATAATGAGTCAATTCCACTGTATTTATAGCTGAAGATGTGCATGGATCGGACTAAAATTTGGTTAGAAGAACCTCCAGATCCAAACAAGCCGATCCACCAACTTTTAGGTCGATCGCACACCATACAGACTATTGGTGTCGATCGTTTATATTAGCTCGGTGTCGATCGTTTATATTAGCTCAAATGGGGGTGCGATCATTCCTGTAGGGTCCGACATGCCTCTAGTCCATGCTTCTAAATTTTTGAGCCATTCTGACTTATCGTTTGTGAGATATCGATCGATCTTCGTTGTTTTGAGCATAAAATGGATCATGGAAAATTTTTCTATACTTGCTCCTTTTTGGGTGCGATCCTTCTTGTGTATTCCTCATGATGTTAGCTACTTGCTCTCCAAATTTTATGCCATTTCGACTTAACGTTTGTGAGATATCACGTTTTCCGTTAAGTTGCATTGAGTTGTAATCAATCATGGGCGCTCATTCCATACTTGCATCTTTTGACTGCTACCATTGCAGTGAGTTTTCCATGATGCTAGCTACTTTCTTTCCAAATTTCATTTTATTTTGACTTACCACTTGTGAGATATCGCATTTTCCGTAGAGTTGGGTTGAGTTGTCTGTGCTGAAAATTGATCTAATCCCTTTTCTTTTGCCCATAACTCGAGCATACGAACACCAATTGACTTCAAAATTTGAACTATAGCCTCATGGGGCCCTCATTGTCAGTTCATACTAATTTCAACTTGATTTGGAGAAAAACAAGGGATTCGGTCCAATTCGTTGCCTAGGTGAAGTGCCGATTCCATACTTAGCCATTTTTAAGTGTTGTCCATCCGAATCCATTGAACTATTGTCTATAATTTTAACTATAATTGATTTCCAATCCATCCATTTTAGCTAAATCCATGGCATCCTGGCCTAACAAAAGACAGGATAACACTTTCCCTCAAAACATGCCTTGCGGTAGAAAGTCGTGTTTTGAATTGCTATAAATCCCAAATACGAAATCCATAATCCATTGATAGCCGAATATTCCAGTCCAGAATCCAATCCATTGCCAACCCACTTCCTTGTTCTCTCTAAATTGTTAGCTGTGGTCGTTCGAGACCGTTACTTGGATTTGTAGGCATTTGAGACTGGCATTTATTCGAGGTTGATGTTGTCGTTCAAGGCGAGTGATGGTTGTTCGAGACCAATAGCCATCCCTGGCAGATGATGGTCGTTCGGGATCGATTATCATTCAAGATGGAAGATGATCATATGCGATCGAGTGCCATTCGGGGTGAATAATGATCGTAGTGATCAAGTACCATTCAAGGAAATATATGATCAGTCAAGATCGGGTGCCGTTCGAGGCAAAATATGATCGTTTGAGATCGAGTGTCGTTTCGAGTGAGATGTGATCATTCAAGATCGAGTTCCGATCAAGGCGAAATATGCTCGTTCGATATCGAGTGCCATTCAGGGCGAGATGTAATTGTTCAAGATCGAATGAGTCAAAATGCGATCGTTCAAGATCGATTGCCGTTCTAGGAGAAATACTTGTTTCTCACATTCAAGTGAGTTCTGGAATCATTTTTATGGCGGATTATGACCATCTCAGAGCATGCCTAGGGACCGATCTTAATCTCGTACATTTGTAAGTGACTTAACTATTTTAATGTGGAGTTTCTTTTACTTTATGCCATACCAATCAAGAGATGATGACCAGTGCCCTTAAGTCGGGCTCGCTCCGATTTATGGTGGATGATGGATGCTCCTATTCCATAATCATTATCGAATTCCTTCCAGAGTCAATTAGATCTGTTGCATCAGTTCCATAGGGAGCAGTGCTGATCCATTCTCCTCCGTCGGGGCTTACCCCTAGTTTCTTCTAATCCATGTCAAGCCAGCTAGTTTCTGCTCCAAATCCTGAATGCCAATTTCCAGCTATTCTAGCATCCATAAGTGGTCTCTAATTATTATTTCCATCCTACCACCTGGGTCCATGAGGGGATCCCAAATTATCCTTTTCTAGGTGAGCATCCACATTCTGATTAGTACCAAACTATGCAGCATCGTACGTCACCTCGCCTGGGATTGATCCACCATGAATTAGAGTCATGCCCCCCATGTCCCGATCGATCAACGTTGATCGTTTTGGAATGATCGATACTGATCATTATGTGTCAGCCTCAAACTGCCTCAGTTGTACTACTCCATCCTGTCGTCTATCAGCTTCGTTTCCTCGGTCCTGATTTTGGTTTTCCTTAGCTCCTACCACTCTAACTTTGTGATTCATATTTCCAACAACTTGAGCTAATACATTCCCTTGGTTTTGTTCTCTAGCTTGTCCTATATGCCCGAGGAGATTCTGGATCATTTCCTCTTGTCTTTTGAGCATCCGTTCTTGCATATTGTTTATCATCGTCTCCATCCCATCTGTAGTGATGAAGCCAGAGGTTTGATTTTCTTTAGAAGATGCCTCTTGAATTCCTTCATGATGGCTCCTATCTTCCTTCTGTCTCCTTGTCGATGGCTATACTATTGCTCTAATTTCAAGTTATATAGTTGATTTCAAATCTGAACTCCAAATCGTGGAGCTAGCTCTCTCAATGAAAGCACCAAAATGTTTGCGCGAAAAATGGTCACAAACGCCCTATTGTATGTGAAAACACCAATATCCAATATTTAGATCCAAATGAAGAAATATAGATTCATAGATCACAGAATAGCAAAGTAAATGAACATGCAAGTTTTATAGTGGTTCGGCAAAGTCCAGCCTATATTCACTACAATAATCTTTTACTTATACTGTAAGATTACAAATACAGATTTTTTTTCCATAGTAAAATAATAGAGGAAGAGATAAGGAGTGAAGAAGGAGAGTTAGCCAAAAAAGTCCTTTGCAATGAGCCAAGTTCTGTATTTATAGGTGAAGACGTGCATAGATGGGGATGAAATTTCGCTAGAAGAACCCCCAGATCTATACAACCTAATCCACCAATTTTCAAATCAATTGCACACCATATGAATGATCGATGTTGATCGTAGCTTTAATGGGGTTACAATCATTCATGTAGGGTCCCACATGCCTTTAGTCCATGCTCCCAAAGTTTTGCGCTATTCTAACTTACCGTTTGTGAGATATCGATCGATCTTCGTTGTTTTGAGTAGAGAATGGATCATGGGAGATTGTTTTGTACTTTTTTAGGGTCGATCATTATGGTCATTTTCCTATGATGTTAGCTACTTTCTTTTCAAATTTCGTGCCATTTTGATTTGCCGTTTGTGAGATATCGCGTTTCTCGTGAAGTAGCATTGAGTTGTAATCAATCATAGGCGATCGTTCCGTACGTGCTCCTTTTAGGTGCCATCGTTTTGGTGAGTTTCCTATGATTTTAGCAACTTGCTCTCCAAATTATATGTCATTCCGACTTATCATTTGTGAGATATCGCATTGTCCATGGAGTTGGGTTGAGTTATTTGTGCTGAAAAATCGATTTAATCCCTCTTCTTTTGCCCATAACTCAAGAATACAAACTCCAATCGATCTGAAATTTAAAATGTAATCTCATGGGGCCCTCCATGTCACTTCATACTGATTGCACGTTGATTGGAACAAAGATTGGGGATCCGATCCGATCCGTTGCCTATGTGAAGTGCCAATTCCATACTTAGCCATTTTTTGAGTGTTGTCCATCCGAATACATTCAACCATCATCCATAGTTTTAATTGTAAGAGATTTTCAATCCATCCATTTTAGCCGAATCCGTGGTATCCTGTTCAGGCAAGCACCAAAAAATCATGCAAGTAATACACATCCATCGGTACAGCCTCACTTCAAATATGTCTGCATTTCCTCAAAACCAACAAGTAACTCTTATTGTCCTCCCAAGGAATCATATCCAAAGCCAATTCAAATTTAAGGCCTCCCATCATAATTTTAAATATTCCTGCTTCAATTTCAGATATTGCCGCTTCAATTTTAGAAGTTCTTGCCTCCATCTTAAACTTCCTACCAAAGACACATCAGCAATCCTGGTGCATCAAATGACGTGGATAGATCACACTTGGCAGGATCAAAGGCTGAAGCACAACGTCAAGAAAAGGGTCGTAGCGATCTGCGTGCATCTCCATATTATAAATAGAAAAAGCATCATAGCAAAAGAAGGACATTTTTTTCCATTTTTCGATACTTTTAAGGTTAAAAAGAAGAAATAATTGTACTCTCTTCCATTGAAATCTGTACCAAAAAATATAAAGGAAGAAAGAGAAATTTCCCTATGGACATGGATTCCTTAACATATGCACTTAAATTCCTTGTGCACCTTACTATTTCTTGCATTTTTTTTATTTACCTACCTAGTTTTCTATACCAAATCTTGCCTTATTTGTATTAGAATTAAATATTAGTGGATTCGACATTTTAATAAATAGTTAAAGTGCATCTACCAAATTGTGTAAGCATCTAGCTACATAATTACTACTTAACGGCAAATTTATTACTACTTAACTTTGCTAATTCAAAATCATTGAGGTAATTAGCACGATAATTACTTCATCATTAGTTTGAGTTCTGTAAGATGAAAAATCTTACCAACAACTACTTTTGCTGTGCAATTAACCAATAAAGGTTAAGTACAAACCGAATAAAAACGTACGGTGTCCACCTTAAAGTTTTAAGTACATACTCAAGTCCGTCGTCTTTCATCTTCATATCGGTTGGTATGCATGGAACTCTCTGCACAAAATTATGACCTATGGGATATTTGCAACACTATATCACATATGATCGACGTTTTGAAGCAAACTAAGTAAACATGCATATAAGCAAACAACAAGCATACATATATCTATCGTAGCATACATACAACATTTATAAAACGTCTATATCAACGAATACGGGGATTCATATCAGAAGTAGCCTAACTCTAGTGGTTTCCTATAAATACTATATCAATGAGAAAAGGTGTGATATTTGATTAAAACAATTTTAAAACAATTTTAAATTCTTTTATGAAATAAATTGTAGGTTTAAATATATTAGAAATCATGTCTTAAAGTTAGAAATCATTACAAAATGTTATTTCTATACTACACTAACAATGATAGTACGGTGGGAGAAAATATTACCCATCTCTACGACAGCTGACCAATCTAACATCAAGTCATAGAGCTCTCTATCTTGAGCGCAACGCGAGAAACTACATCGAAAATTGACCTTATATGCAAAAGATATGGATTTCATAATAAATGGGATTATTTAAACTATTGATTAACTTAAATAATAATTAATTATCCTAATTATCTTCAGTTTCCTTTCTTCCCCAATTAACAATTCCAGGCTGTGCACAATTGTGAAAATCAACCCATTACCGAGCACTTTACCTCCTCGATTTCTCTATCTACACTCAATGAAACGACAAACGATCTTTGCCAATGTGCTCCACTTTGTGTCCTCTCTGCGATGCACTACCTGAATCAAAGCTCGACCCGCCCTTGTAATTAACGACCTATAGTCGACAAGGCTCGGCTGAACACCATCGCACGCCACCCCATCACCACCGATGTAACATCCCCTACTAGGGGCCCAAAACTAACAACTGCGGATGCTGCAGTCATCCATAGTTATTAATCCTCGGTGACCCAATACGACAATGTTAGATACATTGATACACAGAAACACGAGTATGGAAATTTTTTAAAACATCAATCACATTCCACATTCCATTTCCAAACATTTCAAATTCATTACATAATCCCACAATCGTAAACACGTTTAGATAAAATATACTTAATACAAAATACCCCAAGAACGACATATGAAGATGCCCCCTTGGATGATCAGAGTATATAATAAGGCAATAAAACAAACTAGCTTTTACAACATATAACACAACGGAACAAAAGAACTCTTATTAACTAGCTTGCTTCCTACACGTCTCCAGAAGCTTTATTCGTCTAAATAGAGGTACATGAAAACCTTAACTCTCAAACTACTCAAAATCAATTGAGTACCCAAGATTTTAAAGGGAAAATTTAAACTTTGAGTCTGATATAAAGCCTGGTATGAATAATAATCTGCCATCTCAAACCATTTAGATATCTAGTGAGACCATGTCGCTTAACGGAACGAGTTTTCCCCTCACTACTATCCTAAAACCCTTATAAACCATATACTGTGCTCTAGCATCCACAATGGTTGAAACTTCTTGTGATAACCCAGATTTTCGGACATCTGTTAATTAGTAATTAACAAGATTATATTTATTAAAATACTAATTTGTATGTTAAACAAATAAAATTCTGATAGATATCTGGATATATATATAGATTGAAACTATAATAAATATTGAAAAATAAATCTCTGAATAAATGAATAATATATATATATAAAAAGATATATACAAATTTTATAATGTTGAAGATTTTAAGTGTTTTCATATACAAATGTATAAATGTATTTATATATACAGACATACACACACACACACACACACACACACATATATGTTTGTGAATAAAAGATATAAATTTGAATTCAATGTATTAAATTTTCAAAAGACATTTAAAGTTGGATTCTATAGTTTAAAATTAAATAATACTAAAGATAAATCTTTATTAATTAAAATAAAATAGATTTAGTTTTAAATAGGATTTGATAAAAAATGATCCTTTCTTCCAAAACATATATATAATTTGTATATATAGGTATTAAACTATAATATGGAAACATAATAAAATATAAATTCATGTAAACTAACAATTAAGGAAATATTGAAATACATACACTTACATTTGTAAAACAATAAAAAATGTATTGAACAAGTGTAAGAATTTTAACTTAACATTTGTAAGTTAAAATTAATATGCATTAAACATATGTTAGCTTATATTAACAAGTGGCAAGAATAATTTTTCTTTTTTTGAATAAGAATTAGAGAGACCAGGTTTCATTTTTACTTCTCAAATCCTCTCTTCATCTCTCTAAACAAAAACAAAAACAAAATAGCTAAAATCCAACTTAATCAAATAGCTGTTTCAATAATCTAAAGCAACCAGAGTAGATCCAAACTCATCTCAAACTTAAGCAAGATTCCAGATATAGTCAAGTTCAAGTACGAAGATCAAGATCCAGGCCTTAAAGGCAAAAGCAACTTTCAGTTAAAAAAAGGGGGATTCTCTATTCTTCAAAGTAACAGGTGAGTAAACAGTGCCTTCATTTGTTTTTTTATAAATCTAATGCATGCAGTGAAACATGAATTTGAATTGATGTTAAGTGATCTGTGTGGTTCATATCATAATTTATGTATATATATATATATAGAGATATATATGAATATACTTGCGTATATGTCTGTTAACAGATCAATGGCTCTGTTCTTCTATTTCTGGGTGCAAATATGATTAAAGAATCTAGATCACATCACCTAGTTCATAATGCTTATTGATATAAACTGAGAAAATGTTTATTTCTTAATATAGTTTAGTTAAAAATTTCTGGCTCTATTTTACAACTATTTTGCAATTATTTAAAATTTCTATAACTATTTAACTATTTTCCATCTATTTTACAATTACTTAACTATTTTACAGCTATTTTACAAACTAATAATTATTTTTCAACTACTTATCTATTTTTAACCTTTCAAATTATTTTCTAATTTTAAGTTGGTCAGAGTGTAAACTGTTTATGATTGATTACCAATTGAGATAAGGATTAAAGTGATAATCCAAATGGAATTGAACAATTGTGAATAAGTGGATAGGAATTAGAGTGAATGTGAATAGATACGAGAAATCGATTTAGCTAATAATCAATGGAGATAAATACATAGGATGTACGTACATTATTCTATTTGCATAATGATTTGATCCAAATTCGAGCATAGAATTTCGAGATAATATATCGATCCGAGCTGGGATTTTTTTCAGTCGTTTTCGACGGCGAACCTGGATATGGATTGTTGATTGGTTCTGTATATTCTCTATCATAGTTAGGCTATGCAAGGAGAATCACGGTTTCTAATCGAGAAACCAGATCTGAATCCACACTAGGAAGTCGGGTGGACGATACTAGTTCGGAAGTGAAATTGTGTGATTGAATGAGCGATCAGATTGATGTAGCGTACGGATGATATATGTATATCGTACGGGTTCGAACGAAATTGATATTGAAATTTGTGGATAAGAATTGTAAAATGGTTTTTGAAATGAAAGTAATATGGTTAATATCTTTATCAAAGAGTAATCAAATTTGAATATATGATTTGGAATAAACAAAGTTATGTATCTTTGTTATATATAGGACAAAACTCTCCTTGTTGAATCTATAGCCAGAAGAAAGGGCTTTGAAAGTATTTGAAGTATAAAAGGGAATTTATACAAGTATGAAGTGATTCAATGATTTTTAAAGTTATATATATCTATCTATATATATAAAGGATCTTATGAGAATGATTTTGAGGAAATTTTTTTGGAACCTATCGATTTTGGAAAGGCTTTTTGATTTTTGGGAAAAATCAATATTGGAATTTGGAAAGCCTAATTTGAGAATGGTCGATTTTGGGATAATCGATTTTGAGAAAGGAGATTTATTTAGGATTCATACTAGGTGTATGATTTGAAATATATTATATGTGTATAGTATAAAGTGTTTTGAAGAGCCATGTTTTGAAAATGGCTCTGGAGAAAAAGGCGCTCCCTTGGAATGAACTTCTCAGGAGTGCCACATGGTGGTACTGCCTTGAGCCCTAAGGGGTATCTAAAGTTGATCCTGTGATGAGTCCGGACAAACTAGTTCCTGAGGATTATGTGTAGTGTGTAGCGGAAGTCGAGGGCGCTGATGCCTACAGAGGCATTTGAGTTATGCTGTGACGACACTGTAGCTCGATGTCACTGCGATCTACTTCAGACCATAGCGAAAGTCGTGTGTGCTGCTGAGAGCCAACAGTTTACGTTTGATTTTATATCGGTAGACTGCGACCTTTGGTGATATAGCGAAAGTCGTGTATGCTGTTGAGAGCCAACAGTCTACGTTTGATTTTACATCGGTAGACTGCGACATATGAAGACATTGCGAAAGTCGAGACGCCATGAGAGCCTAAGGCTACATTGGGACTTGAATGATGTAGTCTGCATCCTATGTGGGTGTGGAGAAGTTCACTCTTTTGGCAAAGAAATTCGAGGGCACCGATGCCTACAGTTACATGGACTTTTGCTCCGATGGCAACGTAACCCTGGATGTAACTGCGATCTGTAGCGGGTTCCATGGCATAATCGAGGGGCGCCTACAGTTATCTATGGATTTTGCCAGGATGGAAACATAACCATCAGGTTAACTACGGCCATGGATGGGGGTGATGATTTCCAGAGCATTCTCACCAAAGATATTTCCTCTATTTACAAAATGTTTTCTATATTTTCACAAGGTAATCAATAAAATTATTTTTCAAAGTATTTTCACTGGATGTTGAAAACGGGTCTGTCAAGCACTTATAGATTTTCAGTCTTACGCCTGATCAACGTATTACCGAATCTCTGTAAGAACAAGGATGGACTTAGTGAAACATCGAGTTATAAAAAGTATTTTTATAAAAACTACTTTGGCAATATTATGTAGATTTTAAAGTATTTTAAAAAAAATGATCAAACAAAATTTATCTAAATTTAAGCATTTTAATAACTCTGGCTTCGTTCCTTTTTGGGGACGAAAAGATTCAAAGGAGGGAGAAATGTGATAACCCGGATTTTCGGACATCTATTAATTGGTAATTAACAGGATTAGATTTATTAACATACTGATTTGTATGTTAAACAAATAAAATTCTAATAGATATTTGGATATATATATAGAGAGAGAGACTAAAACTATAATAAAAGTTGAAAAATAAATCTCTGAATAAATGAATAATGTATTTATATATATAAAAAGGTATATACAAATTTTATAATGTTGAAGATTTTAAATGTGTTCATATACAAGTATATAGATGTGTTTATATATATATATATATATATATATATATATATATATATGTTTGTGAATAAAAGATATAAATTTGAATTCAATGTATTAAATTTTCAAAAGACATTTAAAGTTGGATTCTATATTTTAAAATTAAATAATACTAAAGGTAAATCTTTATTAATTAAAATAAAATAGCTTAAGTTTTAAATAGGATTTGATAAAAAATGATCCTTTCTTCCAAAACATATATATAATTTGTATATATAGGTATTAAACTATAATATGGAAACACAATAAAATATAAATTCATGTAAACTAACAATTAAGGAAATATTGAAATACATACATTTACATTTGTAAAACAATAAAACATGTATTGAACAAGTGTAAGAATTTTAACTTAACATTTGAAAGTTAAAATTAATATGCATTAAACATATGTTAGCTTAGATTAACAAGTGGCAAGAATAATTTTTCTTTTTTTGAACAAGAATTAGAGAGACCAGGTTTCATTTTTACTTCTCAAATCCTCTCTTCATCTCTCTAAACTAAAACAAATATAAAATAGCTAAAATCCAACATAATCAAATAGTTGTTTCAATAATCTAAAGCAAGCAGAGTAGATCCAAACTCATCTCAAACTTAAGAAAGATTCCAGATATAGTCAAGCTCAAGTAAGAAGATCAAGATCCAGGTCTTAAAAGCAAAAGAACCTTTCAGTTAAAAAAAAGGGGGATTCTCTGTTCTTTAAAGTAACTAGTGAGTAATTAGTGCCTTCATCTGTTTTTTTAAAAAAAAAATGATGCATGTAGTGAAACTTGAATTCGAATTGATGTTAAGTGGTCTGTGTGGTTGATATCATAATTTATGTACATATATCTAGATATATATGAGTATACTTGGGTGCATGTCTGTTAACAGATCATAGGCTCTGTTCTTTTATTTCTGGGTGCAAATATAATTCAAAAATCTAGATCACATCACCTAGTTCGTAATGCATGTTGATATAAACTAAGAAAATGTTTATTTCTTAATATAGTTTAGTTAAAAATTGATTTGTGTGGAAATCATACTGCATAGTTAATTTATATCAAGATTTACAGTAAATATCATATTTTGGTGAAATTTCAATGAAATTGAATCAAAGTTTTAAGCTTGCATGATGATTTCCTAGTAAAAATAGGATTTTTAGAGGTGGAATTGTGATTTTTAACATCTTATATTGTAAGAAATTTGGGGATGAATGAATTCCATTCAAAAAATTATTTATGGTGATCGGGTTGATAAGGGGTGTTGCGCTTTGGTCGAAAGGGAGCCTAGCTTCATGTGCTAGGGTTTCACCGAAGCCGATTGTCAAATTTGGCTTTGATTTGAGCTGGAGTGCTGTTTTTTAGGTTTTAAGGATTTTCCGGGCTTGGCATGGAATGCAATCGAACTGGAGAATGAGGATGCAACTGAAACCTTCGAGGTTTGGCAGGAAGGAAGTGTCGGAGTTGAGCTTCTGATCGGTGGGTGAGTTGTGTTGATCGATGAGGGGAGTTGAGAGTAGTTCGATGGAAATTACATTTGTTTTTCTTCCCGATGTTCGAATTAAAGAGGTGTTTTATGAGAGATCGGGTTTGAGTCTTCGAGGTGGTGGCGATGGTGATCAGAGGGAGAAGGGTTGTCGACTTAGGTATTCGCGAGGTCGGAAGGATCATCAGAGCATTTGTTCACGTGCACTGTGCACACCTGATGCTTGGCATGGCTAATTGTGATAGGCGGGAAGATGGGTTCGATCTAGGGCCGGGATTCGATCGTGATTTAGTCGTGTACGAGAAGGTAGTTGATGAATTGATCGGAGCAGTTTATTCTACGGTTCGTGTCATCATTTTCGATTGGATTTGGAGAAGATTTTTAGTCATTTTGAGCAAGGAAGTGATGTGGGAAAAAGCATGGTTGGGTCTTCGGGTGGAATGGTGTTTTGCACGAGTGAATTGGGATAGAGATCAAAAGCATTTCGGGTTAAATTGTGAGTTTGTGTAACAGGTTTCTAGTTCAAAATTTATCCAAGTTTTAAATTGATAATAGAAAAATAGAAGGAAGCAACAGACTCGGGTAAAGGATCGATATTATTCGGGTTTGACCCGAAGTAAATCTTGTTCAAATTTCAAGTTTAAAAATTAAATAAGTTTGAAAATTCAAAATTGAATCTAGTTTGAACCCTTTCTTAAAATTTATTCCTCTATAGTACAAATGTCTTAAATAATTGTTTAAGGATACTATAATTTGTTTAACTTAAATTTGCTAAGTTAAAATTTTTAAGTTATTTTGAAACTCTAATTAAATGGTTTAATCAAGTAAGATAATTACAGGATAAATGGTTTATCTTATGATTAATTAAATCCTTGGATGATTAAGGACTAATTAAGTTAATAAAGAATTTAAGAGTAACAAATTTATTTAACGAATTAATGATTTTCAAGGAATTAATTATGAATTAATTGATTAGAGATTTGATTAATTCATAATTAAGGATAAATTAATTAAGTAGTTAGAGTTTAATTTCTTAAATGATAATTACTTAGTGTAATTAATTAAGGATTGATAGATTAAGGAAATTAATAAAGGGTTAGCTAATTAATGAAGTGTGATTAATTAAGGGATAATTAATCAATGTAAGTAATTATAGGATAATTAATTTGATTAATGAATTAAGGATAAGCGTAATAAATCATTGTTAATTACTTTATAAAAGTAAGTAAGGGATCATTAATGTGATGGGGGAAGGCTAATTAATTTGTGTAATTTATTAAGAATTAGTTACTTATTGTAATTAAAGGATAATTAGTCAAAGTTGATTAATTAAGATGGATAATTAAATGATGATTAATTAATTGATTTGTAATTAATTAATGTTAAGTAAAGGTAATCTAAGTGATTAAAGATTAGTAATTAATTTAATTAGAGATAAATTAAATTAATTTTGGAAATGATCCATCTTTCTTATGAATGATTGAATAATGATTAAATACCTTGAATTGATTGATATCTCTGATATAAAATGTTTTGTGATATGATATGTTTGGGTTGTACAGAGATAATGTGGTTATCTATCGATGATGAATTGTTGTGTTAAAGTGATATCCAGTATTAAAAATTAGATTGTATTCACTTGAATAACTTGGGTTAAGAAGACATTTGATTTGAAGAGACCGGAGTCCGGTATTAGTAAATACCCGAAATCACTTTGATTCTTTATAAATCGATTGGCTAGAATGGAATGATTTAAGTGAATTGGACCATTTAATCTAAGTTTTGGTACTTAGAAATTGATGTGTGAAATATGTAATATCTTTAACAAATTGTGAATTGTAAATTGATACGAGTTAACCCTGGTTTTATATAAGTTTTATGCTCTTGTTTTCCATGTTAGATGGGTTTACTCATGTTGGTTTCCAGCCTGACCCAGGTGTTACTTTGATGTAATGCTCGGGTCAGACTAAGTATTACAGATTTTCAGGTAAGGATGTTCTGGAGCTCAGGAGGCGAGCTGAATGGCAAGAACGTATGGAGTGTTTTCTTTTGTGATATATTGTAGTTACCTGGTAAATGATTGTATCTATCTAGTGTTTTTGTATATGTGTAACTCTGATGTATTAAGGTGTAATTTGATAAGTACAGTTTTCCTTTGTATAACTGATAATATTTGTTATTATATTTTATCCGCTGCGAATGTGAGATGTTGGTGTTTCTGTTTCTTTTTTTTCTTCTATCTCTTTTCTTCTTTTCTCTAACTATCTGGAATTTTCGGGATCGAAAATTCCGGATTGTTACACTTCTCAAAATAATATGATGATATGCAAAACAAGTAAATCAAAGCTGGATTACCCATCCCCATTCATTTTTGACTATCTGTCTCGGTTATAGTTTCTAGGATCACTATTAACCTATTAGTTTTCATGGGTTACTAATAACCTGTTGAATGTTTATGGACTCCCTGTCCAGTTACATAATTTTCATGGGATCACTAAGAACCTATACCCCCGCAAATATCTTTACTATTTCATGGGTTCTCCGTGAACCTATTGATAACTCCAATATCTTTTATCTTCTCTTAGTTTTCATGGGTTGACTAGGAACCTATTGACTTCGGTCAATATCTTAATCTGGATATAGTTTTAATGGGCTAACTACTAACCTATTGGCCCTTGCCAATATCAAATCTTAGTTTTCATGGGATTACTATGAACCTATCTTCCTGGCATCTTCGTTTATACATAGTTTTCATGGGCTTACTATGAACCTACTGGCCTCTACCAATATCTTTTCCTATACATAGTTTTCATGAGCTTACTATAAACTTATTACCCCATGCCAATATCTTTTCATATTCATAATTTTCATGGGCTTATTATTAACCTATTGGCCCCTGTCAATATCTTTAGTTAATATTTTAGCACCTTTAATTTATATTCACTACTAGGTCAACCTAGCTGCTTGTTCAACCCTTCCCCAATGTACTGTTATGGTTTAATTACAATGTGAATATATTTGAATACCTATATAAAGAAGCAAATATAATAATACCAACCCCTGTGGTTTGATATCCTTGAAATAATTTCACTTATAACTTGGTTAATCCTTTTAACCCATTTATCAAAGAAAACTTCTTCAAAACTTCATTTCAAAACACTTTATTTATGCCATAGTTTTCTTTTAAAATGAGATTGAGTTATTTGTTTTGGAAACTAAGGCTTTCGAGAGCTTAAAACTTTACTGTCGAAACCCTGGATGACCTCCTTCGAAAGCATAGAAAAATTATTTTCAAAATATTACATATAAACCTTTCGAAGCTCTTTAAGTCATCTCTTTCAAAACCAAAATATAAACACTACTTAATACTTCTCAGAAACATAGCTTCGAAACCTATGAAAGTACCCCTTTCAAATTCATTAGGTTCTTCTTTAAAACATATTTTGGATCAAAGTGATCATATACGAAAGTATCTCTTTCGAAACCTTTAATAAAATTGTTTGGAGAAAATTTGATGGCGTTGGAGCCATCCATTTGAAAGCTCAAAATCTTTGAGTAAAACATTAAAGGATAGCATCGAAACCCCCCTTTCGAAGCCATTGCCTTCCAAACCCTTGAGCCCATTCGAAAGCGTTTAGGAAGTAGCTTAGCATAAATTTAAAACAAAGACAACCCTTTAAAAGCATTAATGGCTTCAATACACTAGAAAGGCAAAAGATCGGCAGTAGGATTTCGATTAGGTCCGAACCATCATTTTTGAAACCATACTTTTATAAACAAACGATCCCATTCAAAAGCTCTATTTTTTTAAACGAAGAAAGGAGGCTACAAGTTCGAAAGCAATAGGGTATCGACTTGGTCGAAAGCACCCTTCAAAACAAGGCAGGCTCATATCTTTTAAAAGCAAACAATGGTTTCGACTCTATCGAAAGCAATGCTTTTGACACCCTGCCTTCCGCCCTTCACCAATCCACTTCTTACCAATCTCATTGATACCATGTGTATTGGTTTCGACTTTAGTAGGTTTCAGCTAGGTTGATTTTAACTCAGTCGAAGTAGAGACATTGGAGTTGAAAGGAATATCAGAAAGGGGCGGAACCTTCTTTTTATAAAAAGGCAGAATTTACATTAATTTTAATAATTACTTTATAAGTAACCAGCAAATTTGTAATCCTCTTATTGACTGCCTTAAAACTTTTCAAAATTTTTACAAAATAACTTCCACATGTTTCCAGATCGTCAAAGAAAATTTAATAATTAAGTCCTTCCTTTAAGCAAAATCAAAATTGCAAACTAGTCCTACTTCTAAAATAATTTATTTCCCAAAGTAAATATATTAGGAAAAATCCTTAAATATTACAGAAATTCACTTTCATCATGTTATCTAACATACAAAAATTCCAGACCCAAATTCTTAATAAAATAATTGAAATTAACTTTTAACCCAATTTTATCATATTTTCCTTTGAAAATTCATATTCAATTTTCCATAGCTTGGAAAATTTCAAAAATTGAAAGTCATCTCTAAAATCACATTTTTCATAACATAGAATTTTTCCATGGCATTTAAAATCATCTATATTCATTTTACCGTAAAAATCATGGAAAACCATATTTAAACAATTCGGTTTAATCAACATGTTATAAATCTAAGCATATCATCGTTTAAACATCATTAAAACAAATTTAATCCTAAGTCCGAAAACATTTGATCATAGAATAAAGTAGAGATGGTATAAATTATTATTCACCTTGAATATGATAAGGACTTTGAGATTTGTTGTAGATTTAATCCCCTAGCCTTAATTCCTTAGCTTGATTAAATATTCTACCCTTTTCTTCCTTGTAATGGCCGGCTTCCTTCTTAGGTTTTTGTTTTGAATTTTGTAAAATGAAAGTGAATGTGGAAAAAAATGAAAGGATACGTGAATAGGTGGGTAATATAAGTGAAGGCATTTATTCCCTAATAGGCCTTTGTGTAAATTAATTAGCTTACACTATTCTTAGCCCTTCTATATTATTATTAAGCATGAACTTAAATTTTATTTTCAAATCTCAATCCCTTTATCGCTTTAATTATTTACATTATTCTATTTAATTTATCTAATTAAATCCCTTGAATAATGTTATCAAAAATTTGGGATGTTACAGGCCTTTAAGAATTTCGTCCTCGAAATTCAGTAAGGACTAAATAATAAACATAACAATCATCTATAACAACTCCTAATAACCATACTAGCCTACCTGACTAGAAATTATCAATATAGATCTGATATAGACATACCCCCAATGTAGATCAGGATAAGTATCTCTAGTCCTATCTTCTATTTTCCAAGTACAGTCCTTTTCGTTGTCGGTCCACTGAACTTTCACCTACTTAACTGTCTTATTCCTCAATCTTTTCTCGTCTCTTGCTACAACCTAGACTGGTTGTCTAACAAAAATCAAATTAGGCTTTACTGCTAAATCTTCTAACCCTGTCGAAGGAATAGTAGTCTATGGATCATGCACATACTTGCAAAGATGAGACACATGAAATACGTTATGGACACCTACCATACTGCTCGACAACTCTACCTTGTATACGAGCTTTCCAATCCACTCTATAATCTAGAATGGACCAACATATCTCGATTCCAGTTTCCCTAACTTTCCAAATTGTACCACACCCTTTATCTGTTATACTTTAATGATTACCTTATCTCCAAACGAGAATTCTAGAGCTTTATGCCTCTTATCAACATAACTTTTCTTCTGGATTGAGCTTCCTTCATCATTTCTCGGATTAACTCAATCTTCTCTGATGCCTCCCTAACCAAATCTAGACCTAAGACCAATCTATCTCCAGTCTCCTACCAACATGCTGGTGATTTGCATGGCCATCCATACAAAGCTTTGAGATACACTATTTCTATACTAGTTTGATAACTATTATTATAGGAAAACTGAAACAAATGTAGGTGATCTTCCCAAGATCCACCAAAGTCCAATACATAAGCTCTTAGTAAATCCTCGAGTACCTTATTGACTCTCATTGCCTACCCATCCATCTAAGGGTGATATGATGTACTCATATTGAGCTTAGTACCAAACACATCCTGTAGACTCTTACAGAATTCACTAGTGAACAAAGTATCTATGTCCCCAACTATGCTACTAGGCATCCCATGTAGTCTAACTATGATTTTCATAAACAACTTAGCTGAAACAAGTGCCATCTTAGTTGACTTAACTAGGATGAAATGTGCACTCTTGGTCAACCCGTCCACTATAGCCCATAGACTTTCATATCCCTTATTTGACCATGGCAACCCGTCAATAAAATCCATGGATATCAAATTCCATTTCCAAACTAGAATCCCTAAGGTTGAAGCAATCCACTCGGCTCCTGATGTCCGGCCTTCACTTATTGACAGTTTGCACACTACCTAATCCACATGCCAACATCCCTCTTCATATCTTCCCAATAGAAGATCCTCTTCGTATCTTGATACATCTTGGTCCCTCCAAGATGAATTTCAAACTTGGATCGATGATAGTCTCCAAGAACTTCTTTCCTAAAGTCCTCGACATTCGAAACACATAATCGCCCTTTTTTCTCAACCATCCTCTCTGGTCAAGACCAAAATCCTTTAGATCATCGATCTCTGATCCAACCTCAAGCCTTCTAATCCTCTCGGCTAATAATTGATCCTCTTTCTGCTTAGAAGTAATCCAATAGATCAATATTGGTTGGACTTCTAAATAGGACAACATGGCAGTATTTTGACTAGAACTAGTAGTTGATCTTAACTGCACAATACAACTAGTCAATGCTTCTACTCCGCCAACATAGCTAATACCACATTCTGATGTCTTCTGCTAAGAGCATCCGCCACCTTATTTCCTTTCCTAGGAGTATACTCTATACCGAAATCATAAACTGTCGAAAATTCCAACTACCTCTACTGTCTCATATTCAGCTCCTTTTGAGAGAATAAGTATCTTAAAGACTTATGATCTGTGTATAGCTCAAATCTCTCCTCTAAGAAATAATGCCTCCAAACCTTCAATGCGGAGATCGCCGCAACCAACTCCAAATCATGAGTAGGATATCTCACTTCATGTGGTCTAAGCTGTCGTGAAGCATAGGCAAACACTTTACTCATCTGCATCAACTCGGCTCCTAATCTAATTCCACATGCATAGGTATACACCACCAATCCTTGGTTTCCATATGGAATTGCCAATACAGGTGCGTTGGTCAAAAAATGCTTTAACTTAAGGAATGCTTTCTCATATTTGTCAAACCAAACAAACTTCACATCCTTTTTGGTTAGCTTAGTCAAAGGTGCTGCTATCCGCGAGACATTCTTGATGAATCTCCAGTAATAGTCAGCAAGTCCAAGAAAACTTCTAATCTCAATCACTGTCTCTGGTCTCTTTCAATTATTAACAATTTTGATCTTATCTGGATCGAATGACAACCCTTTCTTTGAAACCATGTAACCAAGAAATTTAAAAATGACACTTGAAAATTTTCTCCTTTAGCTGATGCTAGTTCAAAGTCTTAAGCACAACTCTAAGATGATTCTCATGCTCTATTTATCCTTAGAGCATACTAAAATGTCATCTATAAACACTAACACGATTCTATCTAAATAGCCTCAAAAAACTCGGTTCATTAAATCCCTAAAGAAAGCAGCTGCATCTGTTAACTCGAATGGCATTACTAACCACTTATACGAACCACACCTAGTCCGAAATGTTGTCAAAGGGATACTGTCCTTGGCCACTCTTAACTGATGGAAACATGTCGCCAAATCCAACTGGATAAACACTCTTGCTCCACTCAACTGACAAAATAGATCATCAATTCTTGACAAAGGATACTTATTCTTAATCGCCCTCTCCTTCAACTTATGGTAGTCGATAGACTCGATCACATTCTTAACGACCCCTTTGGTTTCTTTACGAATATCACAGCCGCTCCCTAAAGAAAACTGTTTAGTCTAATAAAATTCCATCCTTCTAGATCCACTATCTGCACCTTCAATTCCTTCATTTCAATTAGTGTCATTCTGATAGGTGGTCAACTAATATGTTCAGCTCCTGGCATAAGATCTATGCGAAACTCAACAGCTCGTTTCGGCGGTAGTCCTATGATCGACTCAAAGACATATGCTAACTGTCTTGCTACTTAAACCTAACTTAGCACTTCTCCCACTTCCGTTGCACTTAACAAGGCACAACTACTCCGGTCAGAATTTTCCTGTGGGAATATGATTCGATTATGACTATCAGGTTATCTTAGTGATATCTCTCCATCTTGGCAAAATATCCTAGCCTCATACTTACTCAACCAATCCATACCTAAAATGATTTCAAAATCTACAAAATCAAAAACATACGAACGACATGCAAACTTATGGTGTGACAAATAAAATTCTAATTAGTCACGTCTCATTTCCAGAGTTGCATACCCTTCTATTGGATTCACAACCCTTAAGGAAGTAACAAGGTATGTGGGTTCTAAACATAACCCATAAACTGAACACTAGGACATAAATGAATGTAATGCACTGGTATCAAATAGTATCCTAACTGGTATACTCTGAATTAAAAGCGTACCTTCCATCATAGTCTCCCTTTTTCAGCTGTAGTTTGCCTACCTGGTCCAATAACAAAAACCTTTCCCTTGTCTGCCCTGACTGGCTCTGGACACTAGTTCTTGTAATGCCTAACTTGATCGCACTTGTAGCACTTCACATTCTTCTTATCCTCGGCCTTCTTCCCCTTGCCCGACTGGCACTCATTTACACCGCCCTCATAATGAAATGCTGACCCTTACAACTGTTTAGAGTCCAATCTTCTCTTCTACTCATCATCTAAACCCAGATCAACAAAGATACGCTTACAATGCAACGTCCAATTCTCTACTTCTGTGGCATTATCTGTCCCAATAAATGGCTTCCACTAAGACTAGTGTAATCTCTACTCAGCTTAGCATAATTATTCCCAATTGGAGCCACATGATTAGCTCCTCCAGCAACACCAGCAGCTACTCCTACTTGCATCATATTGACGAAGAACTGATACGTCGCCCTTATATTCACTGGTAAATTTCTATCACCCACATTGGCATCAACATTTTGGTTAGCATTAGTATGTCGACCCGGGTTCCTCCTGGTGGGTCGATCATTTCCATTAGTTGTGGTGCTTCCTCCACCAAGATTTCCCCTTCCGTTTCCTGCCTTCATATCTTCTTTCTCGTAAATCTGCAAATGAGCCTTAGTACGATATGGAAAAATGATCTAAGAGAAAGGGGAATACATACTTATATATATATATATATATCAAATACAAGTACGTTACTATAGCGTTAACTCAAAACCCGATCTTATTTTCAGACTCATGGGTTATGTTTTTGAAAATCTTTTAGGTTTCAAAATTATTTGTAACTTTCATAAACCTATGCTTTGATACCAGCTTGTAACATCCCCCTATTTGAAGGCCCAAAACTAATAGCTACGGATGCTCCAGTCAACCATAGTTATTAATCCTCGATGACCAAATATAGCAATGTTAGATACATTGATACATAGAAACACATGAGTATGGAAAAAATTTAAAACATCAAATCACATTCCACATTCCATTTCAAAACATTTTAAATTCATTACATAATCCCGCAATCGTAACCACGTTTAAATAAAATATACTTAATACAAAATATGCCAAGAGCGACATATGAAGATGCCTCATTGGATGATCAGAGTATATAATAAGGTAATAAAACAAATTTGCCTTTACAACACATAAAACAGCGGAATAAAAGAACTCTTATTAACTATCTTGTCTCCTTCACATTTGTAGAAGCTTTATTCGTCTAAAAAGAGATACATGAAAACCTTAACTCTCAAACTACTCAAAACTAATTGAGTACTTGAGAGTTTACGGGGAAAACATAAAGTTCGAGTCGAACATAAAGCCTAGTGTGAATAATAATCTACCATCTCAAACATTTAGATATTTAGTGAGACCACGCGCTTCGTGAAATGGGTTTTCCCCTCACTAGTATCCTAAAACCTTTATAAAACCATATACCGTGCTCTTGCATCTACAATGGTTAAAACATCTCAAAATAACACGATGACATGTAAAACAAGTAAATCAATGCTGGATTACCCATCCCCATTCATTTTTAACTATCTGTCTCAGTTATAGTTTCTAGGGCCACTATTAACCTATTAGTTTTCATGGGCTTACTAATTACATGTTTAACGTTTATGGACTCCCTATCTAGTTTCATAGTTTTAATGGAATTACTAGGAACCAATTGGCGCCAAAAAATATCTTTACTATTTCATGAGGTCTCCTTGAACCAATTGGTAATTTCAATATCTTTTCTCATATCCTAATTTTGATGAGTTGATTAGGAACCTATTGACTTATGTCAATTTCTTAATCCGGATATAGTTTTCATGAGCTAACTACTAACCTATTGGCCCCTGCCAATATCAAATCATAGTTTTCATAGGCATAATATGAACCTGTTTTCCTGACATTTTTGTTCATACATAGTTTTCATGGGCTTACTATAAACCTATTGGCTCCTGCCAATATCTTTTCCTATACATATTTTTCATGGGCTTACTATGAACCTATTGGATCTGCCAATATCTTTAATTAATATTTTAGCATCCTTAATTTATTTTCACTACCAAGTCAACCTAGATGGTTATTCTACCCTTTCCCAAGGTACCGTTATGGGTTGATTACAATGTGAATATATTTAAATACATATATAGAGAAGCAAACATAATAAGACCAACCCCTATGGTTTCATATCCTTGAAATAATTTCATATATAACTCTTATAATCCTTTTAACCCATTTATAAAGGAAAACTTCTTCAAAACCTCATTTCAAAACATTTTATTTATGCCATGTTCTTTTAAAATGAGATTGGGTTAAAACTAAGGCTTTCGAAGCCTTAAAACATTACTTTCGAAAACCATGGATGGCCTCCTTCAAAGTATAGAAAACTTCTTTCCAAAACATTACATATAAACCTTTCGAAGCTCTTTAAATCATCTCTTTCGAAACCAAAAATGTACTTTTCGAAATTATCAAAACATTATATAATAGTTCTTAGAAACATAGTTTCGAAACCAATGAAAGTACCCCTTTCGAAAACATTGGGTTTTGCTTTAAAACATCTTTCGGGTCAACGTGAACATATATGAAATTATCTCTTTTGAAACCTTTAATAAAATTGATTGGGGAAAATTTGATGGCGTCGAAACCATCCATTTGAAAGCTCAAAACCTTTGAGCAAAACATTAAAGGATAGCATCGAAACCCCCCTTTCGAAGCATTGCTTTCGAAACCCTTGACCGCGTTCTAAAGCATTTTGGAAGTGGCTTAGCATAAGTTTAATACAAAGACAACCCTTTGAAAGCATTGATTGCTTCAATACACTCCTATTCAGTTAAAGCGCCATGTAGCTCCATAGCGTTTGAGGTGCGAAAAGTTGTAGCGGAGATATATCGGGGATATAGCAGGGTATAGCGGATGACTTTAAAAAGAGGAATGATGAACATTCTATATTAAAAAGAGGAAAAAGTATTACTTATCCTTTCCCACCAAGAAAAACAAGTTATAAAGTAAAGATAAATAAAGTTGACACTTAAAAAGTTAGAAGTATTATAATAACCAACTGCGTATATCATTGTTACATCAACTTTGAAATTAGCATAAAACATAAAAGCAAGAAATCAAGGAAAGTGCTTATTTATAGGTTAGGGGGATATAGCAGGGCAACAAATCAAGGATATAGAAAATTATTGCCGCAATATCGGGGATAATAGCGGATCTGCTATATTAGGCCGCTTTATAGGAATATCGTTACCCCAAAAGTTTGCTACGTGATATATCAGGGATATATCGGGGCAATATTGGGGAATCGACTGCACAAATACATTCGAAAGGCAAAAGGTCGGCAATAGGGTTTCGACTAGGTCGGAACCATCATTTTTGAAAGCATACCTTTATAAACAAAGTGTCTCATTCGAAAGCTCTATTTTTTTAAACAAAGAAAGGCGGCAACCAGTTTGAAAGCAATAGGGTATCGACTTGGTCGAAAACACTCTTTAAATCAAGGCAGGCACATATCTTTTAAAAGCAAAGCATGGTTTCGACTCCATCGAAAGCATTGCTTTCAACATCCTGCGTTCTGCCCTTCACCAATCCACTTAGTACCAATCTCATGGATACCATATGTATTGGTTTCGACTTTAGTAGGTTTTGGCTTAGTTGGTTTCAACCGAGTCAAAGCAAAGGCATTGGAGTCAAAAGGCATATCCAAAAGGGTTGAACCATCTTTTTCTAAAAAGGCTGAATTTATGTTAATTTTAGTAATTACTTTATAACTAACCTGCTTATTTACAATCCTTTAATTGGTTTCCTTAAAAAATTTCAAATTCTTTAAAAATAACTGCCACATGTTTCCACATTTTAATCAAAGAAAATTTTATAATTAAACCCTTCCATTAAGCAAAACCAAAATTGCAAACAAGTCATTCTTCTAAAATAATTTATTTCCGGAAGTAAATCTCTTAGGAAAAATCCCCAAAAATTATAGAAATTAACTTTCATCATTATATCTAACATACAAAAATTCCAAACTCAAATTCTTAATAAAATAATCGAAATTAATTTTCAACCCAATTTTATCAAATTTTCCTTTGAAAATTCATATTCGATTTTCCATAGCTTGGAAAATTACAAAAATTGAAACCCAACTCCAAAATAATATTTTTCATAACATATAATTTTTCCATGGCATTCAAAATCATCTATATTTTGTTTTATCGTAAAAACCATGGAAAACCATATTTAAACAATTCGGTTTAAATTAACCATGTTATAAATCTAAGCATATCATCATTCAAACATCATTAAATCTAATTTAATCCTAAATCTAAAAACATACAATCACATAATAAAATAGAGATGGTATAAATTATTATTCACCGTGAATATGGCAAGGACTTTGAGATTTGTTATAGATTAAATCCCCTAGTTTTAATTCGTTAGCTTGATTAAATTTTCTCCCCTTTTCTTCCTTGTAATAGCCGGCTACCTTCTTAGGTTTTTGTTTTGCGTTTTGTAAAATGAAAGTGAATGTGGAAAAATGGAAGGATATATGTATAGGTGGGTAATAGAAATGAAGGTGGTTATTCCCTAATAAGCTTTTCTATAAATTTATTTTCTTACACTATTCTTAACCCATTTATATTATTATTAAGCACAGCTATAAATTTTATTTTCAAATCTTAATCCCATTATCACTCTAATTATTTACATTATTCTATTTAATTTATCTAATTAAATCCCTTAAATAATGTTATCAAAAATCTAGGATGTTACAACCGATGCAAAACTCCTCTCCATAGTACTCCAATGAATCTGGTTTCATGATTTACTATTGAGATCTTCCAATTTAATTTTTTGAAGGGTTTGAGATGAGGCGGCCATTTTTAATGGAACAGGAAATGAAAATAGTGAAAGTGAGAATAGAGAGGTGTTTAATTATATCAATATAATATTCCATTTATTTGATTTCTCAAATAAATAATTGTACGTTTCAAGCTCGTATGATCACATGGCACGTCCAATTGTAACAAAATTCGTCAGGGCACATCATCTCAATTTTTCGGTCCTAATGGTATAAATTTCTTCACTATCCAAGACAATATTCCAAGATGATAATATCACACATTTCGAGATTATTTTGGCGTAGGTTCGTCCGATCTTCAAATATAGCGATTTTTATACTCATTTTAATTTGCAACGTCAATCCAAGCTCAACGGAAGTGGACTTGAGTCATGATTCAGTCGTATGCAAAAGGTTATATTTTTGGACCTTGAAATAGTTAACGATTCAATATTTAAATCAATTATTTAAATATCCTACCATTAAAAATATGGGTCATTGCAAACACTATTAAAGAAACCTTACCTGTTTATTTTAATGAAAACTTTACAGAAATTAGCATAGAAAAAGATGAAGATGAGATTTCTAAGCTAACTAAAAATAATGAAAATACTAACAACGAAAGTAATAACAATAATAATATAATTGAAAATAGGCTAACTAAAATTCATATTTTCAAATGCCACCCTAAAGAAAATATCATAGTAAATATAGAATCATTTATGAGAATAAGAAGTCAACTAGATAAAATGAGTAATGTATCATTTGTGTCAACAAATGAACCCAAAAATCCCTAAGAAGCATCTTCGGATAATTCATGGACTCTTGCTATATAAGAAGAAAATTAGTTTATAAGAAATGATATCTGGAAACTTGTACCATGTCCCAAAGTCCAATCATATATTGAAACTAAATGGGTTTATAAAAATAAAATAAATGAACTTCGAGTGGTAGTAAGAAATAAAGCATGATTAGTTGCTCATGGATATAATCAAGAACAAGGAATATATTATGAAGAAATTTTTTCTTCCATAGCACGTTTAGAAACCATATGTATATTAATAGCCTTCACAAATTATAATAATGAAATGGATGCTAAAAGTTCTTTTTTAAATTGTATAATAAAAGAATATGTATACGTTGTGAAACCAAGGATGAAAATTTTCCAAATCATGTTTATCAGTTAAAAAGTGCATTATAAGATTTAAAACAATCACCCCCATGCTTGGTATGAACATCTAAAATCTTACTTAACCATCTAGATATTGAGATAGGAAAACTAGATAAAACACTATTATAAAAAGAATTAATAATGATATCTGTTCAACAATTGAACAACTAAACTTGGAATTTTCAAAATAAAGGCAAAATAATTTGAAATGAACCATTTAAGAGAACTAACCTTCTTTTTAGGGCTTTATATTGAACAATCAAATAACGGAATAATTATAAGTCAAGAAATTATATTAAAGAGCTTGTAAAAATATTTGGCATGTCAAATACAAGTGATAAGCCTACTCTAATGGCATCTGGAGTAAACCTAAGTAAAGAAGGAAAAAAAATTAAAGATGTGGATCAAAAACTGTATCGTGGAATGATCGGTTCTCTAATTTACATCACTATAAGTATGCATGATATAATGCATAGTGTGCATCTCTATGCGAAATATCTGTCAAACCCTAAGGAAGTCCACCAAAAAGCCGCTAAAATAGTTCTAAGCTATGTAAATAACAATTTGTACTATTGATGGACTATTTAACTCCATGGAAGATACATTTGACTTGATATCTTATAGTGATGCAGTTTATGATGGCTACAAATCTGATCGAAAAAGTATGAGTAGGACTTGTCACTTTTTAGGACACTCGCTTATCTCTTGATTCGGTGAAAAGCAGAATTCTGTCTCTCTCTACAACAAAAGTAGAAATACACACACACATAGCTTTAGCATATGCACAAGTCTTATATATGCAACATACATTGAAAGATATGATATAAATATTAATCAGTCACCTATATACTATGACAATATATATGCAATAAATTTATAAAAAATCCATCTAGCCAAGCTAAAACAAAACACATAGATATAAGGCATCATTTTGAGAGATTATGTAGGTAAATGAGATATAGTAGATAATTTTACAAAGCCTTTCATTCAAAATAATTTTATTAAATTAAGAAGAGTAATAGGTATATGCTCATTTCGAAAAATAAAAAAGTAAAAACACAAATATATGTGTGTGTGTGTGTAAGTATAGTATGTATGTATATGTGTGTTGTATATATATGTGACAAATATAAAAATATAGAAATAAAATTTCAAATCTTATGTTGACATACATGTGTGCATATGTTAACCATATTTAGTTTCAACCATAATTAGTTTCCCCTCTTTATTCAAAATTTAAAATCCACATATAAAACCAAATTATTTAGTGATTTTTCCTATTTCTTCATCTTCTAATTCAAGAAAACTCAATTGAAAATTACTTAAGTGGATTCCACTTCATTTAAAAGCAATAGGGAAAATTCATCACCATTTCAGGATTTTATTTCCTTAAAATTAGGAAAAATCGAAAGCAAATTAACCATATCCTGAACATGCTTACTGAAGTAGGAGTTGTACATATTCGATTGAAGAATGAGCAAGAAAGACAAGGAAGAATGATCCAATAATCATTGACGAACCTGAAGAAAATTTGGTTGTTCACAATCCAACAATGGACAAATACAGAAAAGAAAGAAGAAGAGGAACCATAAGAGGAAGAGGCAATGAAGGTTATTGATGATGATGTTCTTGCATTGGAGAAGTTATCTTTGACACTCAAGGAAATTTAATTGAACAACGAGCAAACTTCTACACTTTTTACCCTAACTGTCATGATCACACCGAATAATTAAGGACCATCGACATTAAGTATTTTATGCATGTTAATGTTATCCGGCTTTGGGATCAAGTGACTTTTAATCGAATCTGTATTACGTGATGAAGACAAAATGGTTCAAGGACTTAGGAGCATGCTAGCAAGGATAATGGAAGTGGTTTTACGAGTTGAGAGTGCAAAAGGAGCCAAAAAATAGGTCGGTACTACCTCTTTTCATGTATTCTAAATAGCTCTGAATTTTTAGTCTGTGGATAGTTGGCTAGAGTGATCATCATGGGCCCCATTTCTAAAGGAATAGTGAACAACTTCAAGTAACTTTTGAAGAAAAGGATAAGTATTGATGATGTTAGAAACTCCAGATAAAAACTAGATTTCTAAGGTAAAAGTGCTTGGAAATTGGTGGATCGATTAGAAGACTAAGTGAAGTGAGATGGTAGGACCATCCATCATAAAAATAGATTGATGCCGATCACTTCTGATCAGTTCAAGATGATTTTATTGGCTAGGGAACCTCATCTCTCCTCCTACATTCTTGGATCTAAAGTTAGACTTGATATTTCAAGATTCGATGATTATGGTTGATGATTTCTTTATAAATAGCAAGCATAAGGCAACTCAAAAATAATTTTTGGCACTTTATCTTCTTCACTCACCCTCTCTATCTACATGACCTAGTCATAAAGGAAGCTACTTTTTATTATTCTAGGCTGTTAGATTAGTAAATCCTTACACTTGTAACAAAATCTCAAAGTAATAACATTAAAGTGGGCATATGCCTTAGATTTGCTGAATCACTATAAAAATTCTAATATCTTTTGCTTTATTCTATCATTCTATTACTAGGTCTCTCTATTTCAGTTTTTTTTGGAGTGTTGTGCCAATTTTTGGCCCAATGTTTTTTGTGCTTTCACCGAGAAAGGCATTTCTCATGGGAGATCTTGCTATCTATTACTAGTATAAATCGCACGATACATGCATCTAATAGCTAAAGATATTTGGTTTTTATTCAAATAAATTAATGGATGGATATGTGATATAAGTGCAAAATCTTTTATGGCCACAACGCTTTTATTTCAAATAGTTGTTGGTGGTGTTGGTTGCAAATTGATAGTGAAATACATTGATAGGTGGTCGCAAAGAGGATGGTGCTAGAGATAGTTCACCGATAATGAGATTCCGTTGATAAAAGAGGGTATTTTTGGAATTTCAAAAGGACACCGTAGAAATTCTATTTATTGAATTCTCTTTATTAATAGTAGAGATATGTGCTGTTCGATATTGTAGATAATGTGCAGCATCCAAAATTTGAGATAAACAATGTCTTGACTCATCAATCAACCTGTGTTACAAATTTTGATCACCCGATTTTTGATCCAGCATTAAAAAAGACATGTTTATGTTATAGTATCTAAAATTTCATTCCAACTGCTATTTCAGTAAAGATAGGTTATTATCGTACGTGCAAATTCTAAGAAGAGAAGACTATCTGTTGCAAAACTGAAAAATGAAGAAGCGGATGGTTCAGAAACACGTACTATTTCATAGAAACATAATTACGTTTCATTGCTAATCATCCGATGGCAACAGAAGCATATAATAATAACATAGTAGTATAACTAATTAATTAATTACAAATTGTAATGGATGCAGCTCGTTGGAGAAGAGTAAAAATCTCCGTTGGTTTTGAATTGATTTCGGTGAGTGAATAATCGACTGGTGTAGTTGCAGCAGTGGAGGATTGCATCGATATAGTTGAAGTAGTGGAGGATTAGGAAATGAGGCTGACATTGTTTTCATGGGCTAGCAAGCGGATGGTAAAGGGGGTGACGTGCAAAGGATAGTTTGGGAATTTCAAAAAGACACGGTTGATCCTAGTTCATTGAATTATCATTATTAGTAGTAAAGATGGATTGAAGCATTTATATATTAGATCCAGAAGGTTTTCATTTAAAAGTTTGAAGAAATTTCATAGTGGAATAATTGGCACCAATAAGGAAGAATGGTAGATCTGGAGCGACATTGCTGGAGATAAAGAAAGTTCCCACCATAATGAAGTTGTTAACCGACTGCATGCAACGCTGCGAGGACCATTTTCCCCTCAGGAGATGGTCACAAGAGTGGAATTCAACAAGATGATGGCGGAGTTGAATTAGAACATGGTGGTTAGTAAGAAGGCTCTACTTCACAAAATCGATGCTAGCATAGCCTTGCTAACCCAGCAGTGACAAAGGATCAGGAGGAGTAGGAGAGAGGCATCACCTAATGGATCTAAAGAGGAAAACTCGTCTACTTCTGGTCAATAGAAAAGATGGAAAGCAAAAGCAAAAGCAAAAGGAATAGGATGTTGGAGCAACAAGGAAAAATACTAGAGGGACCAAAAGGGTCCTTGCTAAGGGAATTCATATTGGTACCGACCAGAATCAGATCAATATCGATCTAAATTTAAGGCCTTTAGAGGGGCAGGGAGCCGAGGCTATCAACATATCAGATTTCATGGATGATTTACAGCATGCCAGTGATGATGATGAACTGGATTCCGAAGCTCAGGATGTTGTGTTCAAACAACCACTATGAAGCAAACTAGACGTTAAGGAAGAATCGAAGGAGTGGTTATGGAGTCAAACGAGAGACTAGAGAACCTAGACATCAACGAGCAAACCGAGACCATTTATGGAGTCAAACACTCGATGCGGTTCTTGATAGTCTTTCTTTGAAGTACCAGGTTAGCGCAGACCATATAACAGACATGATTAAGAAAATCTTAAAGGAAAATAAATGGAGAAAGGACAAAGACTAGGGTTATAAGCCTAGTAGAACTCCATTCATGGAAAATATCTTAAGGGAAGAATATCCCAGGAAGTTTGTGACGTCGACCACGTCATCGTATAACAAGACTACCGAACTTAGGCAACAGTTTTTCAAGTACGAGTGGCATATGGATGGTGCCATGTGTTAGGGATGCGGATTAAGGATCTTAAGGCGGAAATAACACTAGAGGGGGGGTGAATAGTGTTTTAAAGAATATATGAACTATATGACTAAATTAAAACTTTCAACACAAATCTAAATAGAATTATAACACAGAATGATCACAGAACATATAACAAATGCAAATAGTAAAGTAAAACAAGTAAAAGGAAAGAACACACCGGATTTTATACCGGTTCGGAATCCTCCTACATCCAGTCCTGCACCAAGGCAATATCCTTGTACAGATTTTTATAAGCCAATATCTAAATTACAACCCTCAATTTCTAAGGCCTTGAGGAACCCTCCTATCTCCGAGTCTGGGGTAAAGTCTCTTGATTTACGGGACACAAGATCACCCTAATACTTCTTAATAACAATCATTTTGAATGGATAGACTCTATGGACTTTTTGAATACAAATTAATCCTATAACTCTGAATAGCACTTTGATCTTTAGTAGAATGATGGAGAATCAAATAGAGAGAGTATCTAAATGATTTCCTATTGAGAATTTGGCAGAATGATGGCACGATCGTGAAAATATGAAGTTTTATGGATATGGAATGGTAGAGAAGAAAGAGTGAAGAAAATAAGAAAGTAGTTGTTAAAAAAATTCGTTTTGGAAGCCTTTATATAGATGCACAACATTCATAACCATTGGCGAAAGGTTTTCGAACGAATGGACACTTCTTTTGAAAATTGAATTTTGAATCCAACTGTCACCATGTCGACATGGGGTATCCCCTTATGTCGACATCCCTTAGTTCAAAATTATAGAGATGTTGTTTTGTAAAGACAATTGAATTTAAAACAAGTTGAAACTTCTCTGAAGCAAAGTAAAGTGTTTAAACAATATTTTGAGATAGAGAATGAATATAAAACATTATTTTAAATATATATATATATATATATAATTGATATAGACCATCAATTATATAAGTAATATTTAAAATCAGAATAAGTTTTGACATTTTAAAAATAGAAGTTTATAAAATCAGAATAGAGGAATATTTCAAGGCTAAAACAAAGTTTGAAAACATTTTTGAAAACATGATTTTGAAAGCTAACACATTTTGAAAACAGATTTAAAAACATTTTGAAAAATCTATTCAAACTGAAATTGCAAGAACCTTCCTACAGAGCTCCTCCATAGGACTCGAGAACTTGTACAAAGTAGTTTAAATGATTTTGATTTTCGTGGGTTTGTAAGCCACTTGTCGTAGGTTTGTAAGCTACTTGTCGTGGGTTTGTAAGCTACTGGTTTCGATAGAAATTGGGTTCCATCCCAAAAGAAAACTAGAAGAAAGATGAGAGTGCTATTATGAATTTTTAACAAAATACTAGACACTTATCTTGATATCTTGAAATCTTGATACTCTAGAGTCTTGAATCTTGAATCTCTAATCTTCATCTTGATGCTTGAGTCTTTATACTGATCAGTCTTCGATGATACCTGCATATACTTCCTATATACATACATAGATATATATATATATATATATATATATATATATGGAAATGTTAGTATATATTTTATAAAGTAAAGTATAATAACTATATAAGGTTGTTGTCATCAAAACATCATCAACTCAGTTCCTAACAATCTCCCCCTTTTTGATGATGACAACCTTTATTTATAAAATATTCTTACCATACCATAACTCTCCATAACTCCCCCTTACTCCTTGACTTCTTCTTAAAATTATAACTCCCCTTTATTCCATGACTCCCCCTTACACCAAGCACATATATTTTTATAACATTCTCCCCCTTTGTCATCAACAAAAACTATTAACTACTTAAAAATTCAAGAACGATTAGTATGAACAAATAATATGTATAGAACAAGCATGAAACAATGAGTATAAGTGAACACATTTTAATTATTACAACATATATAAGAACATACACAAACACAAACAAACAAAACAATCTAAAACAAAGAATAAAAATGAAAGTACGCTTTAATGGCGATCCTTAACTATAGGAGACTTATGAATCGAACAACTGGGGTAGTGGAGACAAAAGTTTCCACGTTGTTCAATTATGTTTTAAAAAGATTGTCCAAGTATATCTTGAATAATCATAACAAAAACATATTTACTATGGTTAATTGATTGAACTTGAGATGGACCAAATAAATCTAAATGAAGTAATTCTAGAGGGCTAGAGGTAGAAATAGCATCTTTTAATTTAAATGAACTTTTCTTAAGTTTTCCTAATTGACAAGCATAACAAATACTATCTACTTTAAAGTTTAACTTTGGTAGACCTCTAATTAAGTCAAGTTTTGATATCTTAGATAATAATTTGAAATTCAAATGGCCAAATCTTTTATGCCAAATCCAAGGGTCACTTGTATTAGCCAAAAGACATAGATTATCATTTGAAATTTTCATACTAAGGATATAAATATTTTTCTTCCTAATACCTTCAAAAATTATATTAGACTTATCATCTTCAATGTGACATTTATCTTTTCCAAAATTAATTTTAAAACCTTTATCGCAAAGTTGCCTTATACTAAGCAGATTATGTTTTAAGTTCCTAACTAATAAAACATCAGAAATAAGTAAAGTTTTAGAGTTACCGACATTGCCGACGCCAACCACATATCCTTTAGAGTTGTCACCAAAATTGACTAATCCACCATCTTGATAAGTAATGTCCTTGAGTATCTCGGGATTTCCAATCATGTGCCTCGAACAGCCACTATCAAGTATCCATTTATCTTTCTCAATTTGCACAGTCTGCCCATTAGGTGTTGATTCGTCAAAAGCCATATAACATGTCTGTTCCTGCATAACACACCAATTCGGTAGATAACTTGATTTTTCAAAATAACTATATGCAGACTTATGATACTTTGATGAAATGCATAGATTCAAAACAGTTTTAACACAATTTTCCAAAAATGCCATTTTTATATTTTTCAAATTTCAGATTATGAAAACAATGAAAACCAATGCTCTGATACCAATTGTTAGGGATGCGGATTAAGGATCTTAAGGCGGAAATAACACTAGATGGGGGGTGAATAGTGTTTTAAAGAATATATGAACTATATGACTAAATTAAAACTTTCAACACAAATCTAAACAGAATTCTAACACAGAATGATCACAGAACATATAACAAATGCAAATAGTAAAGTAAAGCAAGTAAAAGGAAAGAACACACCGGATTTTATACTGTTTCGGAATCCTCCTACATCCAGTACTGCACCAAGGTAATATCCTTGTACAGATTTTTATAAGCCAATATCCAAATTACAACCCTTAATTTCTAAGGCCTTGAGGAACCCTCCTATCTCCGAGTCTGGGGTAAACTCTCTTGATTTACAGGACACAAGATCACCCTAATACTTCTTAATAACAATCCTTTTGAATGGATAGACTCTATGGACTTTTTGAATACAAATTAATCCTATAACTCTGAATAACACTTTGATCTTTAGTAGAATGATGGAGAATCAAATAGAGAGAGTATCTAAATGATTTCCTATTGAGAATTTGGCAAAATGATGGCACGATCTTGAAAATATAAAGTTTTATGGATATGGAATGGTGGAGAAGAAAGAGTGAAGAAAATAAGAAAGTAGTTGTTAAAAAAATTCGTTTTGGAAGCCTTTATATAGATGCACAACAGTCATAACCATTGGCGAAAGGTTTTCGAACGAATGGACACTTCTTTTGAAAATTGAATTTTGAATCCAACTATCTCCATGTCGACATGGGGTATCCTCTTATGTCGACATCCCTTAGTTCAAAATTATAGAGATGTTGTTTTGTAAAGACAATTGAATTTAAAACAAGTTGAAACTTCTCTGAAGCAAAGTAAAGTGTTTAAACAATATTTTGAGATAGAGAATGAATATAAAACATTATTTTATATATATATATATATAATTGATATAGACCGTCAATTATATAAGTAATATTTAAAATCAGAATAAGTTTTGATGTTTTAAAAATAGAAGTTTTTAAAATCAGAATAGAGGAATATTTCAAGGCTAAAACAAAGTTTGAAAACATTTTTGAAAACATGATTTTGAAAGCTAAAACATTTTGAAAACAGATTTAAAAACATTTTGAAAAATCTATTCAAACTGAAATTGCAAGAACCTTCCTACAGAGCTCCTCCATAGGACTCGAGAACTTGTACAAAGTAGTTTAAATGATTTTGATTTTCATGGGTTTGTAAGCCACTTGTCGTAGGTTTGTAAGCTACTTGTCGTGGGTTTGTAAGCCACTAGTTTCGATAGAAATTGGGTTCCATCCCAAAAGAAAATTAGAAGAAAGATGAGAGTGCTATTATGAAGTTTTAACAAAATACTAGACACTTATCTTGAGATCTTGAAATCTTGATTCTCTAGAGTCTTGAATCTTGAATCTCTAATCTTCATCTTGATGCTTGTGTCTTTATACTGATCAGTCTTCGATGATACCTGCATATACTTCCTATATACATACATACATACATATATATATATATATATATATATGGAAATGTTAGTATGTATTTTATAAAGTAAAGTATAATAACTATATAAGGTTGTTGTCATCAAAACATCATCAACTCAGTTCCTAACACCATGGCAATAGATGTAGTTTAATGTATGTGTTTCCTTATTTTTTTGATGGGGTTGTGTCATTGTCGTTTAATCGGCTTTTGCCGAAATCCATTTCGACTTTTGATGGGTTAGTAAAGAAGTTTTTAAAGCAGTTTAGGCTCTACATGGCCCGGACCAAAGACATGATGTCCTTATCGAGCATTTCTTAGGGACCTTAGGAGTCACTGAAGGGGTTCCTAAAGAGGTTCAATATTACAATTACTAAAGTTAACAATCCAAATGATAGTATGATGTTGATGCCATTGATCTAGGGCATAGATGCAGATACATACTTTGAAAGAGGCTAAGGATGAACCAGCTAACAACTATGGAGGAGTTCTACCAAATGGTGAACCAATCTTGCATTTGGAAGAAGCGAGTCAGGATGCTGGGAAGACTGGTGGTGGACAGTCGAAGGAAGTGATTCAAAGTGATGTAGCATTCAAAAAGACCGGTGAGAGTGCCGAAAATATAGCTATGAATGTTGGTAGTTCTGGTAATCAAAGAAAGAAAAACTAGGGAATTTGGAGCAGATGGAGTGATGCCAAAATGTGTCTAAGGAATATGAGATCAAATGAATATACACCTCTGAATGATACATTTGAAAATATGTACCTCTGAATGAGAGAGGAGACTAAGGAAGAAAAGTGCTCTTGGAAGTTTTGTAGATTTTACAAAATTCATCGTCATAATGCAAATAAGTATAGGCATCCAAGGGATTTTATTAAAGAATTGATAAAAAGAAGAAATTGCAGTAGGACGTAAGAGAGACATAGGATGGCGGACAAAATTGTTAAACCCCATAGGCTAATTGCCTAAAGGACCCAACCTTCATCTAGTAGAGAGGGGCCCAGGCAGTCGGATGAAAGAATAGTTATTAACTTCATAATTAGAGGACCACATCCTGCGAAGAAAAACTGGAATGAGATGGAACGGTACACAAGTTCGTTAAGGCACATACCACAGAAGAGCTTATTTGCAATGGAGGATGGAGCTACGACAAATCAACAAAGGTTGATGACTGACGATGATGACTGGCAATATTGTACTTTGAAATAGGGATTCTAATGGAGTTGAAGCAACAACCGTTGACCCTATGGTGATTACTTATATTTTAGTCCTTGCTACGGTGCACTGAATGTTGGTTGATAGTGGAAGCTTGGTGAATATTCAATTTAAAAGGAAAAATAATTAGACGAGGATAAATATAAAGGATGTCAAGCCTCGTAAATCCATGAATCAAGGATTTAATCGTAAGGAAAAGCAACCCATTGGGAAAATTAATTTGTCCTTGGAATTAGGAGATGAAGACCACAAGATTGTGTGGGTTTAGAAGTTTGTAATTGTGGATGAGTTTCGGCATACAACGCCTTTTGGGTCGAGTAGCCCTTGCTGATTTCAAGATAACACCAGCTCCTTTGTGTTAGATTATGAATTTCTCCATAGAGAATGTTGTCGGGTTGATTAGAGGAGACCAGAACTGTGGTTGGGAATGTTATGTTGCTAAACTCAGAGAAGCAAAAGCAACTCGAGAAAGGAAAGAATGCGGAAAGAGCTCTCTGCATTAAGAGTGAGAATGTATAGCAATTAAATCCCTTGCCCTGGCTTGGGAACCATAGTAGATTTTATGAGTCTATGGATCCTAGTAAGAAGTCAGAGGAAGTTTGGGCAGCACTAGCCGAGTTGACGGTCAATGTTCTGATTGATACAGATGATCCAACTTGGGTTCTTAAGATTGGATCTTAACTCGGTGTAGGATTATGGAAGGAATTGATTGTTTTTTCCACGAAAACTTGGACATGTTTGCTTGAAAGCATTCAGATATGTATAGTATGCCATCATAAATAGTGTGCCATGCATTAAATATGGGCCTGAAGTATACTTCTATGGAACAAAAGATATGCAATCTGGATCTGTAGCGGTCCACTGCATTGAATAATGATTGTCATTGGGATCACGATCCTACGGGTATGGAAAGGTGGCCTATTGTGATGCTATTCCACTTGGATTTACTTAGTTTATTTTAAGCCAGCTTAGAATAATGAAGGCAATGTAATAAGGTACAAATTTCCATGTTTTTCGTTTATAAATAAATGTTTTCTTCTTGAACCAATTGGATAGTGTTCTTATATGCAAAACTATGCATTATGCGATTAACAGTATGTTCAGGTACTCAGAGACAGGTACCCACTCCTTTAGTCCAGGATCGGGATAGAGGGGTATAATCACAAGGGTCAATTAGATAAATCAACCATATCCCATAGGCATTGACTATTGCCCAGAGATAGGCGAATACTCGGAGTTAGGTAGCTAAAACCGCTTGTTCCAAGAGATACAAATTGGTGCATGGATGAAAACTTGATGACCCTGCTTATGGCCTGGTAGGACATGCTAAGCTGAGGACAAGCAAGGATGACCAATTGATACTTTCGGTAGACATTTGGCGATAAGTGAGACAATAGAGGATGCCAAAGATAGAGTCCAAAACACTGGTTTTCGGAGATAGGAACTAGCGTTTGGACAGGAAATTCACGACCGTGCTTGTGATCCAGTAGGACATGCTTAGCTGAGGATCAGCGTGTATAGTTAGTTGACCAATGCCCGGAGATAGGTGGGTACAAAAGCTGATACCTAGATGTAGGTACCATCGGATTCCTCCAATCCCAGTTTAGGGCCGAGAGAGTATAGTCGGACTAGGGGCAATTGAATAATCTACCCCATGTTGTTAACCTTCAATCGATATTCGATGGGAGGCTAGGTTAAGGAATGATAGCTATATTCTAGCATCCAAAATGCCAAGTCCTAGAAATAGGACTCGATATGTGATAAAATTACTCGATAGGTGTAGTCCCACTCGTGGCCAAGCGTGATAGGCTTGGCCAACATTGAGTGGCCGAAATCAAATAGACAATATTAATCACGGTTGCTTATTGGTGAGATCGAGGAAATAGGATAATGGACGTCCAAACTATTATTCCCTGGACATAGGGAATAACACAGCGGTCAATTTATAACTTGTTAATGGTCGAAGGAAACTCGAACAAAGGTAAACTGGAATGACCATAGAGTTGGTTCAATATTAGTTTTGTTTATCCAAATGGAAACACCTTGGCAACAATAAATGGAGCTAAATAATGACATATACTTAAATTAATTGTAGGAATTTACTTATACATACAGAGTTACAGTAAGTAAACGCATTGTATAGTTACAAGCATGTATAATATGAATGGATTGTAGTATAAGAAGTTATATTATATATGTAGGTAGTTATATATGGGTAGTAATAAAATATAAAGTGCATAAATGTAAACAAATCAGAGATTGAAATAGAAAAGTAATCTTTCATTACATTCAGTCTTTATACTCAATGGACGTGGGACCGATCCCGCACAAGTGCAACCTATATTTAGAAGGAAAATAAAAGGTACAAACAAAAAGAGAAGAAAGGAAACTATCTCCACAACAACCAAGTGGAAAGACTACTTTTTGTGCATTCTCTTTTTTCCACCCTTTTTGCCCGAACCATCGCAAGGTCTCTTCTGGCTATTCTTACCCTTAGGTTTGCTACCTTCGAATGGAGTGGTGTCTCCTTTGGTGGTAATGGTGGTAGGATCTTTAGGTCGATCAATGAGGGGCTCGGATGTCTCTATAGAAGCGCCTGTGGCATTGCCTTTAGGAGGCTTGATGGTTACAGGAAGGATTCCTGGAGAAGATTTCTACTCCTCGGTATCAGTAGGTTTGTCAATACCAGGCTCGGTATTGATTTTCAATTTGGAAATGTTATTTTTTAGCTTCTCACCGTAGAAATAGGACCGGTAGGGCCTGAGGTGTTGTGACAATAATGTCTTCCCTTATGGACAGTAAAGTGTCATCTAAGCCCTTCAGAGCTATGGTAATAGAGGTCGACTTACTAGCAATAGCAATGGGATCCAAGCCCTATGTTATTGGTGGAAGATGAGAAGGAAGTGAAGGGTGACCCATGAGATCACAAATGGAGGAGTAAAGATTAGCAATAGTCTTGGGCGAGAGCTGAAGAAATTTAAACATTGGAGAGACGAAAGAAATACCTTCACCGAGGCTGGATTGTGGGACATGAGATTTAGCAATATCCCCTTTTTAAATTACGGACTGTAGTGGCTAAGTGATTGTAACGTTTGCGGATTTTCGTTGCCGAAAAACCGAAATGTTATGGGTTTTAAAAAGGAAAGAAAAAGATAGAAAGAGAAGATAAGAAAATAGAGAGAAAAGAAAATAAAACGGAAGAGAAATAGAAAATTTGAAAATGTAGAAAATTGGAGAATAGAACGGAACAGAAAACAACAGAACAACAGAATCTCACAATTCGCAGCGGAACAACATATAATAGATAAATGAATAATCTTTAAACAAAGAACTATCAGTTATTACATATTATACATTTCATTACATCATAACATATCATCAGAGTATACAACATCAAACAAACAGTGCAGCGGAAAAAGAAATACTATATAAGTAATATGTCATGCCATCCAGCTTGCCTCCAGCAACTCCAGAATATCCAGAATATCCTGATAAACCTAACTCTTGACTGCCCGTGTGGAAATTGGTGGGCACCCAGAGTTTAGGAAGGAAAACAATAAACTCCGAGTCAGTCATGTGACTGGTGTGAGAACTCAAAACAGTTTATTTATCTTTAAAATCAAAATAGAAGAATATTTTTAAATCAATTCGCAATGCTTTTAAAAATGAGACTACCATAAGGCCTCCTGCACACACACACATGCAAACGCAGAATCGGAGGAGATTTCTCCTTATGATAGTCAAAGATGCTTGATACGCATTTAAAATAATATTTGATATTATTACTAGTGCATAGTATAGAGAAAAATTCATTTCAAAAGTAGAATATAAATCTTAGCCAACATACGACCATTATCGTATGCCTACTATAGCTAACTATGTTCAATAGCAGGTTACCGCCACATTCCATAGCAGGTTATACAACTAAAACCGTACAAGTCTCGTATTGTTTCTTTGGATTTCCAACGAATGATCAGGCCAAGGAACTTCCCATTGCCACATGGAAACGCCTCTGGCTGGACGTCCCCGAGAACTTAACCAGCTCTCTGCCAACACAAGGCCGGGTTACCTTTATCACTAGGTAACTACTACACGAATATGGCATCCCCCGGTCCCATTGGACCTTTTAACCGAGCGCTCATCACCAACAACACCACACAGTAATAAAATATAGTGTTTCAACATGAGTAAATATCTGGGCTCCATACCATGATACCACCCTTTCCAGAAGGAAATGCACATACCCTAAAGGGAGCTACCCCTCATAACCTTGCCGCATCTTTCCTGTTTTGACCATTCCGGGATGTGAGGCTCGACGAAGTCACGTCCACAAAAACATACTTTATACAAAAGCCATGCTTTGGGTCAACAAATGATCAACACAATGATCACAAGGATAGACGATCAAATAAACGATCCTATCACAAATAATCAACACAATGATCATTTCAGCATCACTCAGCATGTCACATTACCAAATTAGGAATATATCGCTGATAACATTCAACTATATAACCTCTGAGCACGTACGTCTCAGAGAAGGGTGTTAAGCTAAAAGAATAAATTCTCCGCCACCAACAGAAATATATTTGAAAGAAATCGGCTTTATATCTCAATTTGTAACGTCAGACATACAATCCATACAAGTCTGTTCCGGGCTCGAACAAAACCGAAGGCACTTCTTACGAAGCCCTTGCAATACGGGTATTCACAATCCCGATCGAATTTCCCATCACTTAGGAGATCTCTATACCAGGAGCTACCCAGTGCAGAGACAATCGATAGGTCATCCTATCGTTTTCACAAATACTCGGTCTTCAACACCGATCTTCAATGCAATTCACAACGACGTATCACATATTCGGAATGGGTTATACGACCCCATGGTCCTTTCCCGGTTAACCCGAATAGTGAGCGCTTATTTAAAAATAAGTGTAGCATTCACATTCAAACAAATCACATCAAATACCCATTCAAAGGGAAATATTGATAGTCGGTTATTGAACTATCAATGGATATGCACACATCACCAGTTTCCAAATAATTTTCCAAATTATTTATTTTCCAAAATATCTTCACTAGATATATAATTTCATACTTCAAAAATAAATCAATATTTATTTTTAAACCAATTCCACCTTCTTTTATAAATTCACTGGTGAATTTACATTCCAAAGTATTAATGAATATACGACTTCAATTCGATTTATAATATTCATTTTCAATTTATCTTCAAAAAGATAAATTCTCTAATATTCACTTTATATTGGAAAAACATTTCCATACTTATTTATTCATAAGTAATTCACAATTTTTATTTATTTTCAACACTTGGAAAATATTCAATATACTTAAATCGAGATTAAGTATATATTTCATTCTTTTAAGGAAATCATTCACTTAAACATACTTATTTGGGTCAAAACGAATGTTGCGTAAAACATCGTTACAACGTCCCAAAATCACTAGTATAGGGATTCGAATTTAAAATAGATATATAAATCCCAATACTATACAAAACATTTCCTTTCGGAAATCATTTACTATAACAACAGTGTTATAGTCCACCATTTCCTTTTATTTCTCGAAAACGTCTATTTCAACAATAAATGTTGAAATCTATGGTTTCGAATCTCAACACATTTTAAAACATCGTTAGATCGTTTTAATTCTATTTAAACATCCAAATCCAAAACATTTTCTTTAACGTGTTATTCACTATTCAAAAATGTGAATAAACTTCGTTAACAAATCTCATCCTTTTATTCATTTTAATTCAAAGGATTATTCACTATTCAAAAATGTGAATATAACTCCATTAAATAAGTTATGACAATTAACTTATCAAAATAAGTTGTTTGCGGATTTATAAAACAACGTTTATAAATTCCATTTCTATTTATTTATAACAACTTCCTTTTACAAATTTCCTTTATTAACCTATTCCAGTTTATAACTAAATTATAAACTAAACGTTCATATTATAAGTCAATTACTTATAAAAAGATTATTTTACAAAATCGTTCCTTTAGAGACTTTCCAATTTATAAATCTTATAACTTATAAGATCCATTTATCTAACCAATCTATTCTTCAAATAATTTCACCAAATTTATAAATCTTACTATTTATAAATTTCTTTTATAACTTCACAGTTTATAATTCTATAAATTTCATTCATTTATGAATTTCATTTTCACTTCATTCAAACACTTATAAAAACTCGTTTTATAAGTCAATATTTCAATTTATCATTTATCCGTTTATAAATCTCTTAATATAAATCAATTTATATTATTCTTTTAAAACGTCTTTAATTTCCTTTATAGTTTCACCATTTTGATTTATAAAATAATCAAATTTTATAAATCCTATTTTTAAACTTTTATAATATATTCAAAAATCTAATTTAAACTATTTTATAAAATCATAAATCCCCTATTTCTCAAAAATCAACTTTTAACTATATTTCACAAAATCATAATTTTTATAACTTTAAAAATTATAACGTTTATTTATTTAAAACGGATCAATTCCAAAAATATAGTATATTCTCAAAAATCACTTTAAAATCATTTTAAAATCCCAAAATCTGGGTCCAATGATGCTACACACCAAATAGTCAATCACGACAACAACGATATCATATATCGATATGATAATCCATCAAATATCAAAATATCTGAAAATCAAATAAAAACTGTTGAGGAATCCAGTTGGATCCCTCCAACCTGTTTTCCTGCATTCACAAACATTAGCACAATACCAATTTCGCTCCAGTACGAAATTATCGCGGTACATGTTCTTATTAAATATTATCCGCTTACTAACGGCGTAATAGGGTCTCATCCGCTAAAAAATACGGGAAATCAATCAACTGCAATATATACATATACCAATATATATATATTGATATTATTTATAATACCAATTTCACTGTTTATGAAATATTCGCGGTATATGTTTTTAATAAATAACATCCGCTTACTAACGGCGTATAATGTCTATTTTAACAATCAATAGATATTAATCAACATTCAAACATGCATTCAAATATTTTAAATCTAACTATTTAAAATAAAAATCGAAACTGATTCGATTGAGTGAGAAGTTCTCACCTTGATTTTATTTTCCGTTTTAGCGATTTATTTCGAATAAAATTAAACGGACGTTTAATTTTACCCAAAATTCTCACTAACTCCAAACGACTCCAAACCAACTCCATCGCGTAGTGCTCGTCCATACGATTCCAACGCAACTGGTTTCGCATTTTTTCGACCTCGTATGAAAAAGTTATTGATTTTACAAGTTTGCACACGATTTAACTAATATAAATTTACAACTTATAATTAAATTTTGCAACCAATACCATCCTAGCCCTTGGATCATTCCTACAGCATCAAGACCGCACAACATAATCTCCTTCCCTCCAGTAATTGCCGAACATATAGAAACCCATCCAACTTGAACTAGGGTTTGATTTTGTGATCGCTACGCTCGACGATACTTCATCAAACCACTTCCATGTTGAAGACCATTGCAAGAGCTACCTCCACCACCCCCATCATGAAGCTCGGCCTGCTCTACAGCCTCGTTTTGCATGCGTGGCCTGAAGAGAACGGCCCCCCCTAGCTCCCTCTCCGTTGCACCATTTCCGATCATCAGCGTATGGAATCGAAGCTCTCGTCGAGCTCTTCGACTTCCGTGTTGAACACTTTGCGTAATTCCTTACGGATTGAGAGAGATTGATGAAGAAGTGAGAGACAATTCTGGCCTTTGGTTGAATAAGTGGCGGCTAGGGTCAAAATTTAGGGTTTTAGTTATTTTTTTTATCAAATTATGAAGAGTGGTGGTGTATTTATAGAGTTTCGTTCGACACTATTCACCCGGAAATTCCGAACTCCGATTTACGCGCCGTAACCAGCGTTTCTAGGGTTTACCCCGCATTCCGGACACAATGGAACAGGTTTCGGAAGCTAATTCGGAAGTATGTGCGAGTTATGGCTGTAAACGCTCAATTTGAATTAAACCGATTTAAGTCGATTTCTAGGCGTTTTAATTTGTACCGGACAAACGGTAAATCCAATTGACTTGAAATTTGAAACCTTACAATAATATCACATTAAGGATCCGATGAAACTGGTTTCGTCGAAATCCGAGACTTTTTGAAAAATGGCTATTTTGACTCGCCAAATTTAAATTAAAAATAAATCGATGCGTTTCGAGCTGCCACGCTCAAACGATAGCTCCGATTGACACGAAATTTGAAATCCGGTAATAACTAACCATTACGGATCCAATGGAACTAGTTTCGTTCGATTCTGAGACTGTTCAAAAATTGGCTATTTTCACTAGGCGATTTTAATATTAAAATATTCAATTTTCACAAATTAACTTTTAATTCGATTTTAAAAGTTCTAAAATATCATTCTAACTCCAATATGATAAAATAAAATTTTACAAATCATTTTCAATCATATTTAACTATATTTTCAATTATTTCCATAATTTAACGTATTAAATTATCGATTTAATTATCCAATTAAATTCAATAATTCAAATTAAAATTTATTTGACTTATTAATTCACTTATTAATATTTAAAATTAATTAAATATTCAAATTTTAATTAATAAAAATTATGGGTCGTTACAATCTTCCCCACTTAAAAGAATTTCGTCCTCGAAATTACAAGTAAGAAAAGTTACAGAATCTATTAATTTTCCCAAAATTCATAGTTAAACTTCTTACAATACTTTACTAAGTTTCAAATCATACTTAGTTATCTTTTCAAAACAACTACTATTGTTTAACTTTCAATTCCAAAATAAAGTCAAGTTTTCAAAATTTTCCAAATTTCTCAAATTTTTCTAACGCCTTTAATTTCCGGAAAAATTCGCCATAGTCTCCTTTGCGCGGCTCGATCCGAAAAAAAATGACAGTATATATATCACAAATATACATCTCATCAAGTAATGAGGCATCCCGCAGGGAAAAAAGTGTAAAAGTACTGTATTTAATCCGAGATATGTACCTTATATTTTATTAGCAAGCATATACGGCTAATATAGCGCGAAAGCGAGCTCCAAATGCGAAGCAAACGCGATCCGCACCTACTAAACACTCAACAAACAACATGAGAATCATGCATATATGGAAATAGTATCAATATACAACATATAGCAACATAATAACTATATATGTCAACATAGCAAATGAAACAAAACAACAAATGCCAACATCAACCATCAACCAACTATCATTCATAACCCATAAATATTCATTCATATTCTCATTAATATTCAATGAAATGGTTTTCCATTTAATCACATTTGATTTATCAACATTGGGTTTACTAACATTCATTTTCAATTTTAATTAGTTTGCATTCACTAATTAAATCCAATTCACGTTCAATTCTATTCAAATTTATTTACTTCTAATTTGAATTCAATTACATAGTTTTCAATTTCATTAACACTTAATGAATTTTATAAAATCAACTACCAACCATATAACAATCAATGTATATTTATTATAACCAAATTCCTTTACTTATTCATTCATCTGGTTTAACACCATCACTTTCAATTGGTTTAATTTAATTGATTTTTATTCAAACTTTCAACTTCCAATAACATTAGATTTTAATGAATTAATACTTATATTCATTATTTTATATCAACTTAAATTTACATTTAATTGATTCATTTAATCCATTCATTCAATTCATTTACACAGTTGAATTTCATTTATATAACTCAAGTTCATATCCACCACTTAACTTTATTAATTTACTTTGATACTAATATCAATTCCATTCAACAACACTTAAGTTATATTCCTTTTAACTTTAAATTCATTTTTATTTACTTCTCATATTCATAAACATATTCATAAAGTTTCACTTTTTATATATATAAGTTTATTTCACAATTGTAAATCACTTTAATTATAATTCCATTCTTATAATTCTTTTTACTTATACAATTATTCTTTTATTTAGATTATTCAAACAACTAAACAATCAACTTACATACATTTTAATAATTCTGAAAAATTATTTCTTTTATATACAAAATATAATCAAGTAAAATTATTTCATTTACCCAAATTTTAAAACAATATTGTGCCGAATTGTTCCATTCAAGTGTTTAGAAACCCCTTCGGCATAGTTTAACAGACCGCGCTGACGAAGGTTCATATGCCACTCAACAAACCAATCATCACAATATAAAACAATTTTATATTCACTAACAAATACGCTCTCATAGCTATTATTACACTCAAATTCATTCTAGAGTACTGCTGACTCTATCTCTAATGAATAATACCCAACAGAACCATGGTTGTCGCTTAACCATAAGCTCTGATACCAGATGTAACGTTTGCGGATTTTCGTTGCCGAAAAACCGAAATGTTATGGGTTTTAAAAAGGAAAGAAAAAGATAGAAAGAGAAGATAAGAAAATAGAGAGAAAAGAAAATAAAACGGAAGAGAAATAGAAAATTTGAAAATGTAGAAAATTGGAGAATAGAACGGAACAGAAAACCACAGAACAACAGAATCTCACAATTCGCAGCGGAACAACATATAATAGATAAATGAATAATCTTTAAACAAAGAACTATCAGTTATTACATATTATACATTTCATTACATCATATCATATCATCAGAGTATACAACATCAAACAAACAGTGCAGCGGAAAAAGAAATACTATATAAGTAATATGCCATGCCATCCAGCTTGCCTCTAGCAACTCCAGAATATCCTGATAAACCTAACTCTTGACGGCCCGTGTGGAAATTGGTGGGCACCCAGAGTTTAGGAAGGAAAACAATAAACTCCGAGTCAGTCATGTGACTGGTGTGAGAACTCAAAACAGTTTATTTATCTTTAAAATCAAAATAGAAGAATATTTTTAAATCAATTCGCAATGCTTTTAAAAATGAGACTACCATAAGGCCTCCCGCACACACACACATGCAAACGCAGAATCGGAGGAGATTTCTCCTTATGATAGTCAAAGATGCTTGATACGCATTTAAAATAATATTTGATATTATTACTAGTGCATAGTATAGAGAAAAATTCATTTCAAAAGTAGAATATAAATCTTAACCAACATACGACCATTATCGTATGCCTACTATAGCTAACTATGTTCAATAGCAGGTTACCGCCACATTCCATAGCAGGTTGTACAACTAAAACCGTACAAGTCTCGTATTGTTTCTTTGGATTTCCAACGAATGATCAGGCCAAGGAACTTCCCATTGCCACATGGAAACGCCTCTGGCTGGACGTCCCCGAGAACTTAACCAGCTCTCTGCCAACACAAGGCCGGGTTACCTTTATCACTAGGTAACTACTACACGAATATGGCATCCCCCGGTCCCATTGGACCTTTTAACCGAGCGCTCGTCACCAACAACACCACACAGTAATAAAATATAGTGTTTCAACATGAGTAAATATCTGGGCTCCATACCATGATGCCACCCTTTCAGAAGGAAATGCACATACCCTAAAGGGAGCTACCCCTCATAACCTTGCCGCATCTTTCCTGTTTTGACCATTCCGGGATGTGAGGCTCGACGAAGTCACGTCCACAAAAACATACTTTATACAAAAGCCATGCTTTGGGTCAACAAATGATCAACACAATGATCACAAGGATAGACGATCAAATAAACGATCCTATCACAAATAATCAACACAATGATCATTTCAGCATCACTCAGCATGTCACATTACCAAATTAGGAATATATCGCTGATAACATTCAACTATATAACCTCTGAGCACGTACATCTCAGAGAAGGGTGTTAAGCTAAAAGAATAAATTCTCCGCCACCAACAGAAATATATTTGAAAGAAATCGGCTTTATATCTCAATTTGTAACGTCAGACATACAATCCATACAAGTCTGTTCCGGGCTCGAACAAAACCGAAGGCACTTCTTACGAAGCCCTTGCAATACGGGTATTCACAATCCCGATCGAATTCCCCATCACTTAGGAGATCTCTATACCAGGAGCTACCCAGTGCAGAGACAATCGATAGGTCATCCTATCGTTTTCACAAATACTCGGTCTTCAACACCGATCTTCAATGCAATTCACAACGACGTATCACATATTCGGAATGGGTTATACGACCCCATGGTCCTTTCCCGGTTAACCCGAATAGTGAGCGCTTATTTAAAAATAAGTGTAGCATTCACATTCAAACAAATCACATCAAATACCCATTCAAAGGGAAATATTGATAGTCGGTTATTGAACTATCAATGGATATGCACACATCACCAGTTTCCAAATAATTTTTCAAATTATTTATTTTCCAAAATATCTTCACTAGATATATAATTTCATACTTCAAAAATAAATCAATATTTATTTTTAAACCAATTCCACCTTCTTTTATAAATTCACTGGTGAATTTACATTCCAAAGTATTAATGAATATACGACTTCAATTCGATTTATAATATTCATTTTCAATTTATCTTCAAAAAGATAAATTCTCTAATATTCACTTTATATTGGAAAAACATTTCCATACTTATTTATTCATAAGTAATTCACAATTTTTATTTATTTTCAACACTTGGAAAATATTCAATATACTTAAATCGAGATTAAGTATATATTTCATTCTTTTAAGGAAATCATTCACTTAAACATACTTATTTGGGTCAAAACGAATGTTGCGTAAAACATCGTTACAACGTCCCAAAATCACTAGTATAGGGATTCGAATTTAAAATAGATATATAAATCCCAATACTATACAAAACATTTCCTTTCGGAAATCATTTACTATAACAACAGTGTTATAGTCCACCATTTCCTTTTATTTCTCGAAAACGTCTATTTCAACAATAAATGTTGAAATCTATGGTTTCGAATCTCAACACATTTTAAAACATCGTTAGATCGTTTTAATTCTATTTAAACATCCAAATCCAAAACATTTTCTTTAACGTGTTATTCACTATTCAAAAATGTGAATAAACTTCGTTAACAAATCTCATCCTTTTATTCATTTTAATTCAAAGGATTATTCACTATTCAAAAATGTGAATATAACTCCATTAAATAAGTTATGACAATTAACTTATCAAAATAAGTTGTTTGCGGATTTATAAAACAACGTTTATAAATTCCATTTCTATTTATTTATAACAACTTCCTTTTACAAATTTCCTTTATTAACCTATTCCAGTTTATAACTAAATTATAAACTAAACGTTCATATTATAAGTCAATTACTTATAAAACGATTATTTTACAAAATCGTTCCTTTAGAGACTTTCCAATTTATAAATCTTATAACTTATAAGATCCATTTATCTAACCAATCTATTCTTCAAATAATTTCACCAAATTTATAAATCTTACTATTTATAAATTTCTTTTATAACTTCACAGTTTATAATTCTATAAATTTCATTCATTTATGAATTTCATTTTCACTTCATTCAAACACTTATAAAAACTCGTTTTATAAGTCAATATTTCAATTTATCATTTATCCGTTTATAAATCTCTTAATATAAATCAATTTATATTATTCTTTTAAAACGTCTTTAATTTCCTTTATAGTTTCACCATTTTGATTTATAAAATAATCAAATTTTATAAATCCTATTTCTAAACTTTTATAATATATTCAAAAATCTAATTTAAACTATTTTATAAAATCATAAATCCCCTATTTCTCAAAAATCAACTTTTAACTATATTTCACAAAATCATAATTTTTATAACTTTAAAAATTATAACGTTTATTTATTTAAAACGGATCAATTCCAAAAATATAGTATATTCTCAAAAATCACTTTAAAATCATTTTAAAATCCCAAAATCTGGGTCCAATGATGCTACACACCAAATAGTCAATCACGACAACAACGATATCATATATCGATATGATAATCCATCAAATATCAAAATATCTGAAAATCAAATAAAAACTGTTGAGGAATTCAGTTGGATCCCTCCAACCTGTTTTCCTGCATTCACAAACATTAGCACAATACCAATTTCGCTCCAGTACGAAATTATCGCGGTACATGTTCTTATTAAATATTATCCGCTTACTAACGGCGTAATAGGGTCTCATCCGCTAAAAAATATGGGAAATCAATCAACTGCAATATATACATATACCAATATATATATATTGATATTATTTATAATACCAATTTCACTGTTTATGAAATATTCGCGGTATATGTTTTTAATAAATAACATCCGCTTACTAACGGCGTATAATGTCTATTTTAACAATCAATAGATATTAATCAACATTCAAACATGCATTCAAATATTTTAAATCTAACTATTTAAAATAAAAATCGAAACTGATTCGATTGAGTGAGAAGTTCTCACCTTGATTTTATTTTCCGTTTTAGCGATTTATTTCGAATAAAATTAAACGGACGTTTAATTTTACCCAAAATTCTCACTAACTCCAAACGACTCCAAACCAACTCCATCGCGTAGTGCTCGTCCATACGATTCCAACGCAACTGGTTTCGCATTTTTTCGACCTCGTATGAAAAAGTTATTGATTTTACAAGTTTGCACACGATTTAACTAATATAAATTTACAACTTATAATTAAATTTTGCAACCAATACCATCCTAGCCCTTGGATCATTCCTACAGCATCAAGACCGCACAACATCATCTCCTTCCCTCCAGTAATTGCCGAACATATAGAAACCCATCCAACTTGAACTAGGGTTTGATTTTGTGATCGCTACGCTCGACGATACTTCATCAAACCACTTCCATGTTGAAGACCATTGCAAGAGCTACCTCCACCACCCCCATCATGAAGCTCGGCCTGCTCTACAGCCTCGTTTTGCGTGCGTGGCCTGAAGAGAACGGCCCCCCTAGCTCCCTCTCCGTTGCACCATTTCCGATCATCACCGTATGGAATCGAAGCTCTCGTCGAGCTCTTCGACTTCCGTGTTGAACACTTCGCGTAATTCCTTACGGATTGAGAGAGATTGATGAAGAAGTGAGAGACAATTCTGGCCTTTGGTTGAATAAGTGGCGGCTAGGGTCAAAATTTAGGGTTTTAGTTATTTTTTTTATCAAATTATGAAGAGTGGTGGTGTATTTATAGAGTTTCGTTCGACACTATTCACCCGGAAATTCCGAACTCCGATTTACGCGCCGTAACCAGCGTTTCTAGGGTTTACCCCGCGTTTCGGACACAATGGAACAGGTTTCAGAAGCTAATTCGGAAGTATGTGCGAGTTATGGCTGTAAACGCTCAATTTGAATTAAACCGATTTAAGTCGATTTCTAGGCGTTTTAATTTGTACCGGACAAACGGTAAATCCAATTGACTTGAAATTTGAAACCTTACAATAATATCACATTACGGATCCGATGAAACTGGTTTCGTCGAAATCCGAGACTTTTTGAAAAATGGCTATTTTGACTCGCCAAATTTAAATTAAAAATAAATCGATGCGTTTCGAGCTGCCACGCTCAAACGATAGCTCCGATTGACATGAAATTTGAAATCCGATAATAACTAACCATTACGGATCCAATGGAACTAGTTACGTTCTATTCTGAGACTGTTCAAAAATTGGCTATTTTCACTAGTCGATTTTAATATTAAAATATTCAATTTTCACAAATTAACTTTTAATTCGATTTTAAAAGTTCTAAAATATCATTCTAACTCCAATATGATAAAATAAAATTTTACAAATCATTTTCAATCATATTTAACTATATTTTCAATTATTTCCATAATTTAACGTATTAAATTATCGATTTAATTATCCAATTAAATTCAATAATTCAAATTAAAATTTATTTGACTTATTAATTCACTTATTAATATTTAAAATTAATTAAATATTCAAATTTTAATTAATAAAAATTCTGGGTCGTTACAATCTTCCCCACTTAAAAGAATTTCGTCCTCGAAATTACAAGTAAGAAAAGTTACAGAATCTATTAATTTTCCCAAAATTCATAGTTAAACTTCTTACAATACTTTACTAAGTTTCAAATCATACTTAGTTATCTTTTCAAAACAACTACTATTGTTTAACTTTCAATTCCAAAATAAAGTCAAGTTTTCAAAATTTTCCAAATTTCTCAAATTTTTCTAACGCCTTTAATTTCCGGAAAAATTCGCCATAGTCTCCTTTGCGCGGCTCGATCCGAAAAAAAAAATGACAGTATATATATCACAAATATACATCTCATCAAGTAATGAGGCATCCCGCAGGGAAAAAAGTGTAAAAGTACTGTATTTAATCCGAGATATGTACCTTATATTTTATTAGCAAGCATATACGGCTAATATAGCGCGAAAGCGAGCTCCAAATGCGAAGCAAACGCGATCCGCACCTACTAAACACTCAACAAACAACATGAGAATCATGCATATATGGAAATAGTATCAATATACAACATATAGCAACATAATAACTATATATGTCAACATAGAAAATGAAACAAAAACAACAAATGCCAACATCAACCATCAACCAACTATCATTCATAACCCATAAATATTCATTCATATTCTCATTAATATTCAATGAAATGGTTTTCCATTTAATCACATTTGATTTATCAACATTGGGTTTACTAACATTCATTTTCAATTTTAATTAGTTTGCATTCACTAATTAAATCCAATTCACGTTCAATTCTATTCAAATTTATTTACTTCTAATTTGAATTCAATTACATAGTTTTCAATTTCATTAACACTTAATGAATTTTATAAAATCAACTACCAACCATATAACAATCAATGTATATTTATTATAACCAAATTCCTTTACTTATTCATTCATCTGGTTTAACACCATCACTTTCAATTGGTTTAATTTAATTAATTTTTATTCAAACTTTCAACTTCCAATAACATTAGATTTTAATGAATTAATACTTATATTCATTATTTTATATCAACTTAAATTTACATTTAATTGATTCATTTAATCCATTCATTCAATTCATTTACACAGTTGAATTTCATTTATATAACTCAAGTTCATATCCACCACTTAACTTTATTAATTTACTTTGATACTAATATCAATTCCATTCAACAACACTTAAGTTATATTCCTTTTAACTTTAAATTCATTTTTATTTACTTCTCATATTCATAAACATATTCATAAAGTTTCACTTTTTATATATATAAGTTTATTTCACAATTGTAAATCACTTTAATTATAATTCCATTCTTATAATTCTTTTTACTTATACAATTATTCTTTTATTTAGATTATTCAAACAACTAAACAATCAACTTACATACATTTTAATAATTCTGAAAAATTATTTCTTTTATATACAAAATATAATCAAGTAAAATTATTTCATTTACCCAAATTTTAAAACAATATTGTGCCGAATTTTTCTATTCAAGTGTTTAGAAACCCCTTCGGCATAGTTTGACAGACCGCGCCGACGAAGGTTCATATGCCACTCAACAAACCAATCATCACAATATAAAACAATTTTATATTCACTAACAAATACGCTCTCATAGCTATTATTACACTCAAATTCATTCTAGAGTACTGCTGACTCTATCTCTAATGAATAATACCCAACAGAACCATGGTTGTCGCTTAACCATAAGCTCTGATACCAGATGTAACGTTTGCGGATTTTCGTTGCCGAAAAACCGAAATGTTATGGGTTTTAAAAAGGAAAGAAAAAGATAGAAAGAGAAGATAAGAAAATAGAGAGAAAAGAAAATAAAACGGAAGAGAAATAGAAAATTTGAAAATGTAGAAAATTGGAGAATAGAACGGAACAGAAAACAACAGAACAACAGAATCTCACAATTCGCAGCGGAACAACATATAATAGATAAATGAATAATCTTTAAACAAAGAACTATCAGTTATTACATATTATACATTTCATTACATCATATCATATCATCAGAGTATACAACATCAAACAAACAGTGCAGCGGAAAAAGAAATACTATATAAGTAATATGCCATGCCATCCAGCTTGCCTCTAGCAACTCCAGAATATCCAGAATATCCTGATAAACCTAACTCTTGACTGCCCGTGTGGAAATTGGTGGGCACCCAGAGTTTAGGAAGGAAAACAATAAACTCCGAGTCAGTCATGTGACTGGTGTGAGAACTCAAAACAGTTTATTTATCTTTAAAATCAAAATAGAAGAATATTTTTAAATCAATTCGCAATGCTTTTAAAAATGAGACTACCATAAGGCCTCCCGCACACACACACATGCAAACGCAGAATCGGAGGAGATTTCTCCTTATGATAGTCAAAGATGCTTGATACGCATTTAAAATAATATTTGATATTATTACTAGTGCATAGTATAGAGAAAAATTCATTTCAAAAGTAGAATATAAATCTTAGCCAACATACGACCATTATCGTATGCCTACTATAGCTAACTATGTTCAATAGCAGGTTACCGCCACATTCCATAGCAGGTTATACAACTAAAACCGTACAAGTCTCGTATTGTTTCTTTGGATTTCCAACGAATGATCAGACCAAGGAACTTCCCATTGCCACATGGAAACGCCTCTGGCTGGACGTCCCCGAGAACTTAACCAGCTCTCTGCCAACACAAGGCCGGGTTACCTTTATCACTAGGTAACTACTACACGAATATGGCATCCCCCGGTCCCATTGGACCTTTTAACCGAGCGCTCGTCACCAACAACACCACACAGTAATAAAATATAGTGTTTCAACATGAGTAAATATCTGGGCTCCATACCATGATGCCACCCTTTCAGAAGGAAATGCACATACCCTAAAGGGAGCTACCCCTCATAACCTTGCCGCATCTTTCCTGTTTTGACCATTCCGGGATGTGAGGCTCGACGAAGTCACGTCCACAAAAACATACTTTATACAAAAGCCATGCTTTGGGTCAACAAATGATCAACACAATGATCACAAGAATAGACGATCAAATAAACGATCCTATCACAAATAATCAACACAATGATCATTTCAGCATCACTCAGTATGTCACATTACCAAATTGGGAATATATCGCTGATAACATTCAACTATATAACCTCTGAGCACGTACGTCTCAGAGAAGGGTGTTAAGCTAAAAGAATAAATTCTCCGCCACCAACAGAAATATATTTGAAAGAAATCGGCTTTATATCTCAATTTGTAACGTCAGACATACAATCCATACAAGTCTGTTCCGGGCTCGAACAAAACCGAAGGCACTTCTTACGAAGCCCTTGCAATACGGGTATTCACAATCCCGATCGAATTTCCCATCACTTAGGAGATCTCTATACCAGGAGCTACCCAGTGCAGAGACAATCGATAGGTCATCCTATCGTTTTCACAAATACTCGGTCTTCAACACCGATCTTCAATGCAATTCACAACGACGTATCACATATTCGGAATGGGTTATACGACCCCATGGTCCTTTCCCGGTTAACCCGAATAGTGAGCGCTTATTTAAAAATAAGTGTAGCATTCACATTCAAACAAATCACATCAAATACCCATTCAAAGGGAAATATTGATAGTCGGTTATTGAACTATCAATGGATATGCACACATCACCAGTTTCCAAATAATTTTCCAAATTATTTATTTTCCAAAATATCTTCACTAGATATATAATTTCATACTTCAAAAATAAATCAATATTTATTTTTAAACCAATTCCACCTTCTTTTATAAATTCACTGGTGAATTTACATTCCAAAGTATTAATGAATATACGACTTCAATTCGATTTATAATATTCATTTTCAATTTATCTTCAAAAAGATAAATTCTCTAATATTCACTTTATATTGGAAAAACATTTCCATACTTATTTATTCATAAGTAATTCACAATTTTTATTTATTTTCAACACTTGGAAAATATTCAATATACTTAAATCGAGATTAAGTATATATTTCATTCTTTTAAGGAAATCATTCACTTAAACATACTTATTTGGGTCAAAACGAATGTTGCGTAAAACATCGTTACAACGTCCCAAAATCACTAGTATAGGGATTCGAATTTAAAATAGATATATAAATCCCAATACTATACAAAACATTTCCTTTCGGAAATCATTTACTATAACAACAGTGTTATAGTCCACCATTTCCTTTTATTTCTCGAAAACGTCTATTTCAACAATAAATGTTGAAATCTATGGTTTCGAATCTCAACACATTTTAAAACATCGTTAGATCGTTTTAATTCTATTTAAACATCCAAATCCAAAACATTTTCTTTAACGTGTTATTCACTATTCAAAAATGTGAATAAACTTCGTTAACAAATCTCATCCTTTTATTCATTTTAATTCAAAGGATTATTCACTATTCAAAAATGTGAATATAACTCCATTAAATAAGTTATGACAATTAACTTATCAAAATAAGTTGTTTGCGGATTTATAAAACAACGTTTATAAATTCCATTTCTATTTATTTATAACAACTTCCTTTTACAAATTTCCTTTATTAACCTATTCCAGTTTATAACTAAATTATAAACTAAACGTTCATATTATAAGTCAATTACTTATAAAAAGATTATTTTACAAAATCGTTCCTTTAGAGACTTTCCAATTTATAAATCTTATAACTTATAAGATCCATTTATCTAACCAATCTATTCTTCAAATAATTTCACCAAATTTATAAATCTTACTATTTATAAATTTCTTTTATAACTTCACAGTTTATAATTCTATAAATTTCATTCATTTATGAATTTCATTTTCACTTCATTCAAACACTTATAAAAACTCGTTTTATAAGTCAATATTTCAATTTATCATTTATCCGTTTATAAATCTCTTAATATAAATCAATTTATATTATTCTTTTAAAACGTCTTTAATTTCCTTTATAGTTTCACCATTTTGATTTATAAAATAATCAAATTTTATAAATCCTATTTTTAAACTTTTATAATATATTCAAAAATCTAATTTAAACTATTTTATAAAATCATAAATCCCCTATTTCTCAAAAATCAACTTTTAACTATATTTCACAAAATCATAATTTTTATAACTTTAAAAATTATAACGTTTATTTATTTAAAACGGATCAATTCCAAAAATATAGTATATTCTCAAAAATCACTTTAAAATCATTTTAAAATCCCAAAATCTGGGTCCAATGATGCTACACACCAAATAGTCAATCACGACAACAACGATATCATATATCGATATGATAATCCATCAAATATCAAAATATCTGAAAATCAAATAAAAACTGTTGAGGAATCCAGTTGGATCCCTCCAACCTGTTTTCCTGCATTCACAAACATTAGCACAATACCAATTTCGCTCCAGTACGAAATTATCGTGGTACATGTTCTTATTAAATATTATCCGCTTACTAACGGCGTAATAGGGTCTCATCCGCTAAAAAATACGGGAAATTAATCAACTGCAATATATACATATACCAATATATATATATTGATATTATTTATAATACCAATTTCACTGTTTATGAAATATTCGCGGTATATGTTTTTAATAAATAACATCCGCTTACTAACGGCGTATAATGTCTATTTTAACAATCAATAGATATTAATCAACATTCAAACATGCATTCAAATATTTTAAATCTAACTATTTAAAATAAAAATCGAAACTGATTCGATTGAGTGAGAAGTTCTCACCTTGATTTTATTTTCCGTTTTAGCGATTTATTTCGAATAAAATTAAACGGACGTTTAATTTTACCCAAAATTCTCACTAACTCCAAACGACTCCAAACCAACTCCATCGCGTAGTGCTCGTCCATACGATTCCAACGCAACTGGTTTCGCATTTTTTCGACCTCGTATGAAAAAGTTATTGATTTTACAAGTTTGCACACGATTTAACTAATATAAATTTACAACTTATAATTAAATTTTGCAACCAATACCATCCTAGCCCTTGGATCATTCCTACAGCATCAAGACCGCACAACATCATCTCCTTCCCTCCAGTAATTGCCGAACATATAGAAACCCATCCAACTTGAACTAGGGTTTGATTTTGTGATCGCTACGCTCGACGATACTTCATCAAACCACTTCCATGTTGAAGACCATTGCAAGAGCTACCTCCACCACCCCCATCATGAAGCTCGGCCTGCTCTACAGCCTCGTTTTGCGTGCGTGGCCTGAAGAGAACGGCCCCCCTAGCTCCCTCTCCGTTGCACCATTTCCGATCATCACCGTATGGAATCGAAGCTCTCGTCGAGCTCTTCGACTTCCGTGTTGAACACTTCGCGTAATTCCTTACGGATTGAGAGAGATTGATGAAGAAGTGAGAGACAATTCTGGCCTTTGGTTGAATAAGTGGCGGCTAGGGTTAAAATTTAGGGTTTTAGTTATTTTTTTATCAAATTATGAAGAGTGGTGGTGTATTTATAGAGTTTCGTTCGACACTATTCACCCGGAAATTCCGAACTCCGATTTACGCGCCGTAACCAGCGTTTCTAGGGTTTACCTCGCGTTCCGGACACAATGGAACAGGTTTCGAATGCTAATTCGGAAGTATGTGCGAGTTATGGCTGTAAACGCTCAATTTGAATTAAACCGATTTAAGTCGATTTCTAGGCGTTTTAATTTGTACCGGACAAACGGTAAATCCAATTGACTTGAAATTTGAAACCTTACAATAATATCACATTACGGATCCGATGAAAATGGTTTCGTCGAAATCCGAGACTTTTTGAAAAATGGCTATTTTGACTCGCCAAATTTAAATTAAAAATAAATCGATGCGTTTCGAGCTGCCACGCTCAAACGATAGCTTCGATTGACACGAAATTTGAAATCCGATAATAACTAACCATTACGGATCCAATGGAACTAGTTTCGTTCAATTCTGAGACTGTTCAAAAATTGGCTATTTTCACTAGTCGATTTTAATATTAAAATATTCAATTTTCACAAATTAACTTTTAATTCGATTTTAAAAGTTCTAAAATATCATTCTAACTCCAATATGATAAAATAAAATTTTACAAATTATTTTCAATCATATTTAACTATATTTTCAATTATTTCCATAATTTAACGTATTAAATTATCGATTTAATTATCCAATTAAATTCAATAATTCAAATTAAAATTTATTTGACTTATTAATTCACTTATTAATATTTAAAATTAATTAAATATTCAAATTTTAATTAATAAAAATTCTGGGTCGTTACAGTGATGAAAGAGGGAATATAAGGTTTGCTTAAGGTAGTTACTGTAGAAGCTGGAATAATCTGAGTGGCCTTAGAGATGGCCCACTTGCATGATGGAATCTTCACTATAAGCTCTTGGATCTATGGAGATAATGATTCATCATGGCCTGATGCACTTGGTCTGTAGGAGCTTTAAAGGCAGCTTTAGCAACAGCGACACTTTTGCGGCTAAGGTAAATTTCCCTCTCAAGTTTTTCAATACCATTGGCATCAAGGAACTTAGCTTTTAATTTATCCTTGGTGAGGCCTTCATCGGATACTTATGCATGGTGCAGTACCTCCTTCTTGACATTAGCAAGAGGGATAGCATAAGTATTTCCTAGCACTTACAAATTCTTATATTGGATAACGTTGGTGAAGAACTATTAAAGGGTGGAATTTAGGTCTTGATTTCATTGGCTATCTTCTCCTTTAGCTCAGTTAGATCATTTATTGTTGCATTTATCTGCTTTTGTCAGGAGAAAATAGGAGCTTCTCCTTATTAGTACGGAGTTCCTGAATCTTGGCTTTCTTGTCCTTAAGAGCCTTGTCATTCTCTAGAAGGGCGAGTCCTCAGTTGTGATCTATTTTTGGAGGATGACATTACCTTCATCGGTAGTTTTTACGAGGTTTTTCATCATAATCTTGGTCTGATTATGAGCGTTCTTCATCTCTTCGACCAAGTCTTCGGCCTTCTTCTCTGATGTTCGAACCACATCTCTTTCTTCTTAAGCCTTATTCAAATCCTTTTTGTACTCCTCTATGATTCTATTATATTTTTCATTTCTGACTCAAATGATCAGATAACCACTGGATGAATATGATTAATATCAGGAAGGATAAAGAAAAGCTTCTTCCACTTATACCCCTGATTTATAAGCTCTTGGTCCCTCTGACCTATGTTTTTCCTCTTCCCTTGGAATGTCTATGAGGTCATGGTCGAACATGACCCTGGTCAAGCAAAGGTCTGGGGAGTCATCTTGGATCTATCTTGATGGTGCCGGAGAAAGAGCTAGATGAATAGAAACCCCTTTGGATTGTGGGGGTAAAGGAATTGTGGTAGTCAAAGAAAGTAATGTTGAAGTTTGTTGCTGTGCAGGAATAAATAGTTGAGATCAAGGTGGGGAAGGCTTGAATTGGAACCGTGTCAATTGCATGAGTCCCTGTGCCTTTTTCCCTAATCTTAGGATTCTCACCCATTTGCTTTCCTTTTCCTCCTATCTATTTTATCTTGGCGGTTACTTTTTGCCTCACGCTCTGTTTCCTTTATTTAGATTATCTCTTCATTCATCTCTTGTTCACTATTAGAGTTAGAGCGAGGAGGGTATGTCCTAGGAGTTAGCTTCCTCTGCTCACAAATGCCATGGTGAAGATAGCCAAATCTGTCTCTACCCATTGTACCTAAAATGAAAAAAAAGATCGTATCAGTTTTAGAATATCAGAGTGTGAGCGCATGCAAGGAATGTGTGTTCATGATTCTAGAAGTGTGGAGTACTGGTGTCCCCCTTAAGTACACTATGAATAGTTATTGGAAGGAAGTAAAGATCGAGTATCACCTCCTTCAGCTTGGATGCCTTCAGAAGGGAAGCTAAAACTATGAGAGCATTCCTTGAGAAGATTATCAGTAGGAATGCCGAGATCGCTCAACGAGTCGAACATGTTTTTTGAGTGACTGACTAGAGGAGTTGCCTTAGCTATTGGCATCGTTCTAGGTTCTGTAGATTGCCGAAAGGGCTTGACCACAATTCTCTTCAGATGTGGCATGATAGGAATTTTTGATGCCCACTGGAGATGTCTCTCCATATGAATGATCCCCTTCTTATCAAAGTCATTATCTCCTTTTTCGTCATCTTCTTCTTTCTTTCCTTTTTCTTCTTCTCTCCCTTCTCCTCTCTCATGGATCGTTTCCATTTCAACACCTTCTTCCCCTTCCACTTTCACTTCATTGGAAACTTCATCGACAACGTTTACTTCCCCTACTCTATCGACGGATTCACTGATGTTTATAATGCCAAACGGACCTCCAACACCCATGGATATATTCACCACATCTGTGAATGGGGGAATAAGACCCGGTTGACCTGCTGGAGCCTATTGATGGAACTTCTATGGGAACGGCGAAGTGTTTAGGATGTAAAAGGTTATGTCGGCAAAGATTCTTATTCATCAGTAAGTAGGTGATCGTAAAGAATACAGTATTGATTCTCTTAAGCATTTATATAGTCTTAAAATTCTCTTCGCTTATGTCTTGTTATCCCACCTTTTTGCAAGGCCGTGATACCAAAGAATTGACTGAAAACCGAAGATAATCAGTCCTGAAGATCAGTTATACATAGGTTCGCTATGGATACTGATAATTTTTGTCTGAGTCCGAATCGAGCTACAATTGATATGGTATGGCAAGCAAAACTATAAAAGTCAACATTCCAAGTTTTAAGTCAATCGGAGTTCGTATTCTCGAGATATGGGTCGATGAATATCAAGAGAAAAGTCATTGGTTCGTATTCATCAATAACTGCTCCATTTTATATCCATCATGTTTGATTCCGTTCGTATCCATCCATGCTCATTTTACTTCGTATCCATCATGATCGCTTTGATTCGTATCCATCAACAAGAAATGCTTCATATCGATCTCGTCCATACGTACATCATATCGCTCCTCATCAACTTGGTTTGTATCGATCGGCCAACGATCGATACGAAGCATGCCAAAAACAACCGATACAAGAGGTGTGTGGGGTGATCGATATGAAATGGATCCTAAGGCATCAATGCGAGGTACACCGAATTGCTTGCTTCGTATCGATTCCATCTCTGTGTATTTCATGTCGATCAGTCGAATGATCGATACGAAACAATGGCCACAGATCGATACGAAGAGGATAGTCATATATCGATACGAAGTAGCCTCTAGATCATCGATACGAAATGAAGCATTCCAGGACAATACAAACAAAGCATGAAAAAGAGGAGGAAGTGGTCACGTGGCATGAAGGATGGATCTATCCTAACTTAGCCTCCACATCACCGTCATTTAATCGACACGAAGGAATTGATACGAATCGTATCGATACGAGCTCGGCAGCGTATCGACAAATAAAACTTGCATCGATCGTATCTCACAATCTACAAGTCCAAATGCCACAAAATTTTCACAGGAGCTTGCATACAATCTCAAGAATGTCCGTGATCGATCCCAATCCAAAAGGATCAGTTTTGGATCGATATGAATTTGGTTCGTATTGATCATGGATCGAGTCGAAATGTCAAAGGATCGATCACGTAGGCCCATCCACGTGGGAGAAGGAGTCTTCCGAGATATGGGCGAGGTATTTGCAGCCGATGCCTATAAATAGCAGTCTAAGATCTTTAAAAAGAGTATCTTTAGCTTTTCGATGCCAATACTCTGCCAGAATTATTATTGTAACTCAGTTGAACTGTTGTAAACCTCTTGTAACCAACGAGTTATAATCAATAAAATAGCAACTCTTCAAACAGGATGTAAGCCGGAGATCGCCGAACCACTATAAACCTTGTGTTCTTTTCTACTTTCTTCTATTTTAATTTTGTTAGTTTCTTCATTTTTGTTCTCTACTTAATCTGGATCTGAGATCTGTGTGTGGATATTGAGGATCTATGTACATACACTGGTGCTTTCACTACTTCTGGGTGTTAGTGACCAATTTTTGCGCTAACATGTCTTAAGTAAGGATACCTACAAAGAAAGAGGAAAACAAGTTAACTTCTTGCATGGAGAGCATCCGAGTATAGGGTAGAATGGAAAGGAAGAAGTCTTACTTCTAAACAACCAGAGCCTATTGAAACCATATGGACACCTAACGAAGAAATATTCATTCGTAAAATATGAACATTTGCGGTAGAATGTTTCAATTACCTTACACTAACACTTGCTTCAATCATCATAAGAGAAGGTGACTTGTTCCATTTTTAAAGATCAAGACATGTGTTAGTTACCCGAAGGTTAGAGGTCACTGGAATTAGTTCATGAATAGAATGTAAAGGAGCTCAGCTAGTCATAACTTTTAGGATGGACTTGAGTAGGAGCGAGCATAAGCTGCTAAAGAAACATTTAAAGAAATGGATTGGAACGTGGTACAGCACCGTCTAGCCACATCTATCTGTTCCATGCTATATAGCCCAATGGGGAATTATGTGCCCGTTGGTTGGGTGTCAGAAGTAGGAAGTTACTATCTAGTATGCCATGTTGAATGCATATGGATCGTAGCGTCTTGCCAGATAGAATTATTGGCATTTATTTAAGAGGATCATCCAAAACTCTTAAGCCCACTTATACATTAATCAGAGAAGGTTGCCCCTGGATTGGAGTTGCTATAATTATCATCTCCTACAACACTACGGTTATCAAACATCTGGTTCCGTATGGTATAGAGGGTGAAGCCAAAGTTATAGTAGACCTGACTTCAAGAGGTGTCGATGGCCTAGCACCAACGTTGAATCGAGGAGAATAGCATGTCATTTTGGATGGAAAACTCAATGTTGAATAAGGTTAGTACTTTTTACTTTGAAATTCAATTTTAATTGTAAATCTATATGTCCAGCGCTTGGAATCCAACGAATGTCGACATGTATTGACTAATCGAATGCTAAACATCGACCGCACCAATTGAAAGTGTCAATCTATATAGTGTGAGTCATGTATCCCATACATGAGGCATGGACCATTCTACGTAAATAGCCCACTCGTGTTGGAAAACGAGCCACGTCGCATGATGGAAATATGCATTAGATCTTAACTGTTATCATTAAATAATCGATAACGGAACCACTATCTAGAGCGATGCCGAGCATGCTTTTGTAGGAACACAAGGAGTGTAGTGATTGGAATTGCTATACAATGAATTAATTTGATCGTTGAAGCATATTAAACATGACCGTTCTTTGGAAAGAACCATCTAAACAGACATCAAAATAGCAATTTGTGTTCGACCAAGCTTAAACAAGGTCCACTCATGCTTTCCTTACTTAAGTTGGTGCTCTAGACCATTACAAGTGAAGGAGCCTTGGGCATCATGAATTCAAGGAAAGCATGGGGCCACTATGGAGAGTAGATATGAATCAACATTTCCCTAGAAACCATTGTGCTTGCTCTGAGCTAAGCCTAAAAACTCCATAAGGAAGTTCCACAATTTCAATAATCAAGGGAATAAGCTTGGCCAAATCACATACCTTTAGCCTTCTTCGTCAATCGACCATAGACGGCCCCAACACGATCAACAATGACCCAGTAGCAGCCACCATAGCCAAGAAATTCGATGGCCCACCTTTAAAATTCGGATTTGGATCTAGGATTTGACGAGATCAGGGTTATGATGTTTAAGCGGTGCAATGGTGGTTGAATTGAAGATCAAGAGGAAGAGGCAACTAAAATGAGGCGATGTAAGCTCTAAACGAGTGACGGCGCTTAGTTGGGGGCAAGGAGGTTTGATCGTAGAAATTTGGCACTGGGTGGAAGCAAGCAAGGGAAATGAGTGCTCATACTTAGTAAATTTTTCCAAGTATGGATTATGAAAGGGGGTTTTCAACGACCCAACTTTTCGACCCTCGAATGTACATACTAAATATATCCACAGTATTCGTAAGCCAAGCACAAAGTGCCGAAAATACAGATAGTTAGGGTAAATTAAAAAAGAAAAAGAAATGGAACAAGAAAAAAGAACACAATATCAGAATCTTATAATGGAACGATAACATATAATAATAAAAGGATAATACAAAGTGTTACTCCAAAATACAGTGTAGTTTTCGAGTTATAAAATCTTAAGTACTATAATCAGCCTGGACAGCTACTACTGTCAGTCCTTACAATGTTGATGCATACATAATATAGTGCAACAGAAATAGAAATAGATAGATAACGGAAGCCTCCAGCTCATCTCCTAAACTCTAAAGCATCCAAAGTAAATTTTATCTACTCAGCCTACTCGAAAGAGTATACGAGGAATTTAGAGAAAATAATAAATATGTGTCAGAAATAAGTTTGGTATGAGGAAACCCAAGATACACGAATGCATGTAACAGTAACTTTTGAGACCCTACGAATCATCATAATAATTTTCCCCTCAAAAGAAACCAACCATTAATTAAGTTAATATAGCGATATAATAGATAATGTCTATTGTGCAGAATATAAATTAGTAAATAGCTGTATTGAATGCATTTCACAACAAAACAATATTAGAATTACATTTAAAACAGCCAAGGTTCACTTACATATGGATTTTCCATGTAGATCTCTTGGGTCAAGCCAAATCGATCTCCTACATAAGGCTCAGAAACTACCTCCGAGCATCGTTTATCTTTAAATAAAATATATCTTTAGGTAAACAGAGTTGGTCCATGCCCGAACATGTGATCGCAAATATCATCAACTCCTACTGGCAACATCAATAAGTATACTCTATATACGAAATTGATATATCTTGTAATGGGTCACCTAAACTCTAGGTTATTAGGCCTATCGTATAATCTATCATTTTCGATGTTGATTTCCCGTAGGGCATTTCTCATATGAGTCTTTATCACTCGAACCAAACACGAATCCTTTCATGGATTCCAACATAAGTCGACTAATAAATGCTAAAGCTAGCCTCTCCCTTAGACTTAACCTTACGATAGATAGTTTAACTCAATAGCATTAGTCTGAAATGTTAACGCTGACCTCTCCCTTAGACTTAACCTTTGGATAGACAGTTCGGCTCTATAACACTTCACTTTACAACGGCTTTCAAAACATAGACATGTATAGTAGTTTTGAAGCAGTATTCAGTACCACTCCCGGAAACTTCAAAACTAATTTGATGAATTTCTAGTAAACTCAATTTTCCTTATATTAGAAATAAATGAACTATATAAAGAGGAGTCCTCCCTGGGGGATCTTCTGTATATAAGTTCTTAAAGCTATAGATGTTTCGTACGAATGCTCCTCCCTAAGAGATCTCAAGCCGCATGAAGTTATGAGGCTTTTAGACACTTCCTATGTTAATATTTGGTCAAGTTCGATAGTTTATCGGTCAACTATCTAGTTCTAAAAATGACTGCTCATGGAAATCAAGATATGTGTACTTAAAATGTTTCTGACCTTTTCAACTTAACTATTCCTTATTCAAGAGTAAAGATGGTAGGTTAGAGTAATATTTCTTCTTAACCATACTCGAACTACATTCTTATTTCTCATAAATAAATAGGTCTAATTCGTTGACTTTTAGTGTTAAATATATTATTAATGACTTTCTATAAGTTTAAACAAACAAACATGATTAAGCCACTTAAGCACTCTTATCTCTTTGTAAAACATTTATTTATAATTTAAAAACCTTTAGAAATTACATATAAGTATATACAAATTTATTTATAAAATAAGATATTTAATAAAGCAACTTAATAAATATTATAAGTTAAGATTTTTAGTACTTTAATACAATAATTAACTAATTTACTAAAAACTATATACACTTGGAATATACTTTAAAATATTTATATTGTAGTTCAAAACATTTATTTAAAATATTACTTAAAATACCAAATTTCTCATTTATTTAAAACTTCAAAAATATCATGTTTTCTTTTATTTAAAAATAAACCTCATACTTTAAAAATTCACAATCAATTCTAAAATTATGTAAAATTTCAAGCCACTTATAAAATATCCTAATATATGTTTGAAAAGACAGCTAAAAAGATTGAAGCAATATAATTAAGTTTAAAGTCATTTCAAAACCATTTAAACTCTCAAACAGAAAAGACAACATTTACTTAATGCTGTAAAAGCGGTACAGAGGCAAAGATATTGTTTTTAGAGTGTTATGGCTGACTGTTGTGAATGGCTATGAACTGGGTCGGTTTTATATGCTTGAAAGTTTTACACCTTTCAATACGATAACAAACTCATGGGCATCCCGACATTTTGCAGTAACTAGTTTATATACATACATACATATATATATCTATGTAATAAATCATAAGTATGGTGAGAAACCCCTAAGGATATCTTTAAAAAACATAGAAAATTCCAAGCACAAGACATTTTCAAAGTGCATTTATAGTGACTATCACTGTAAAACCACTACCAAAATCAAGCTTAGTTCAACCTATGTTCAAAAAAACTCTATGTGCTTTGTTTCAAGGCTATGAAAAAAGCCATATAAAGTCATACAAGTCTATACACATCATTTACATATGACATTTGCTTTCCAAAGCAAGAATCACAATGAATACAAGCAATATAATTTCTAGCACATATAAACAATAAAAACCAAGCATATGTACACTTCATATTTATTCAAATGGTGAGTTAATTCACCCTTAAACAAGTAAACAACCAAGTACAAGCTTCCACTTCCTGCCTCAACCTTGCAAACACTAAACTTCTAACCACAAACTTGCTTTGCCCTTGTCTGGGCTTAAAAAACTATTATAATGCTCACGGCCTCTAGGTGGTTTGGGGTGTGTGCTCCAAATCTTTAGGCTTTGGGTCTCTAAGAGTTATTCTAGTGTCGTTCAAAGGTCTTTGGCCAAGTCTGGGTTGACTTTTAGTTGTTTTCTAAATTTATTTGTCTTAGTTAATTTAAAGAGAGGAGTTGATGAACTAGTTTAACTTTGTAAAAATGTAAAAGTGTTTTCATGAAATATAGATGTATTTATATAGGCTTCAAGAGGTGTTGCCTAAGCTCCTTCTCACCCCTTATTTATAGCCAATAAGGCTCACCCTCCTCACGCCTCCACGCGCTTGCTTTCCACCTCTTAATGCCTTAGAAAATATCTCCTTCCACCCTTATCTCCACTCAACCTTTAATAGGCTTCTAGAGGATTCCCTAAAATATTTTAGTGTAAAATATTTTTATTTCTTATTAATAATTTCCCAAACTAATTAGTGTGTGTAGAAATAGTTTGAACAACTTATATTTAATAAAAAGCTGTTTATCGATAAAATGATTCTCGGTTACATTACCAATATTTCTTCAAAGTATTTATTTTTGTAAACAAATTTCTTATCATTATTCATTAATTAAAAGATATTTAATAAGGTTATAAAATCACTTTATAACGCTTAACTATATGTTAAAACGTTATGATATTCAAAGACGAAGTGTTCGAAATTACGGGTCATTTCATTCTCCCCAACATAGAACATTTCGTCCTTGAAATTTAAACAAAAACGATAATCAAAGAAAAATAGAAGAAACAAGACACATATATAGAGTACTGATGAAACTATATACAAACTAAACTGCAAACCAAACTGCATAATAAGTGACACCACCTCAAGCGGTGAGTACACTACAAAAGATATATGATACTAAGATATGAAAAAAAACCACCAGTCTAAAGGCAACTCTTGAAATGCGATTCCTTAAATACATTGTGCACACCCAATAGTCTAGCTCGTAACTCAACTCTATACTGAGTGTACAGATTCTCTCTAGAATCGGGAATGTAACTATATAACAAGGAGACAACTTCTCAGCCCTCCCAAACCGAGGTACACTTATCTTTGAAGAAACCTCTACGAGCACATAGTCTCCAACCGATAACTCCAAGTCTTTGCGCCTCTCGTCAGCATAGCTCTTCTGCCAATTCTACGCTTCCTTGATTCACTTCCAAATCTCCATTCCCTATCTAACGCCTCTAGAATCATATCTGGTCCAAGCCTTAGACGATCTCTAAGTTCCACCAAACGCGATGGAGATTTGCAAGGACTATCATACAATGCTTCAAAAGGTGCCGTTGTAACACTAGCCTGATAACTATTATTGTATGAGAACACAAAAAGCAGTAAATATTATTCCTATGAGCCACCAAATCTGATATGCAAACCCTAAGCAAGTCTTCCAACACTTGGTTTACCCTCTCCATTTGCCAATCGATCTATGGATAATAAGTAGTAGTCAACTCAGCTCGGTCCCTGATGCCTCATGCAACCCCTTCTAGAACTAGCTTGTGAGTATTGGATCTCTATTATTCACGATATCAAAAGAAACACCGTGCAACCTCACGATCTCCCTAACATATGACTTAAACAAGTTAGAAGCCATCCGCATAGTTTAAATTGGTAAGAAGTGTGCATTCTTGGTCCTAGGTCTACAATAAATCTAACACCTTCTTTACCTTTTCTTGATCTAGGTAGCTCATCAATAAAATCCATAGAAATCTGCTCCCATTTCCACTTAGGAACTCAGGTCGCTGAAGCAGTCCAGCCGTCTTCTGGTGACTGCCCTTGACTTGCTGGTAGCTAAAACACCTACTTATAAAGATGGATATGCCTTTCTTCATGTCCTCCCACTAGAATATCTGATTCATGTCTTCATACATCTTAATAGCCCTTGGATGTATCGTCAATCATGAATGATGAGTCAGTACCTCATGCTTAATCCTATAACATCTAGGACAGACAACCTTCTGTTCATCTTCACTGTATCATGCCTATAAACCTCTTTTAACTTTGAATGGTCACCATCCTTCACGAATCAATTCTATAAATTCTCATATCGATAATGATTCGTTCTGACATTCTGCCAATGTTCCGGACTATACATCTGGAACGTGGTCCCATGATCTTCTATTCCAAGTTCGATGGTTTTAGACTAATTCCTCCATGAGTTCTCTAGGTATAAGTCCGACTTTCCCTCAACTTTAGTCGATATGTATTGGTTATATACACACATGGCTCATTACACGTGCATAGACATTCACATACATACGCATAAACCATAGTATGCTTGGACATGTACGTTTGTAGCCCTTTTGTGAGAAATGCGGATTATGGATCTTAAGGCTAGGATTAACAATAGAGGGCGGTGAATAGTGTTTTAAGGAATTGCTAAATCTTTTTGAGTTTACATAAATTTGAACACAAATGTATGCAATATTTAAAGACAGATATGATCACAGAACCAAACACAGATGCAGAAATAAAGTAAAAGCAATAAAGGAAAGAACACACCGGATTTTATACTGGTTCGAAGTTACCCTAGATTCAGTCCCGCACACAAGTACGAATTTCCTTTCAAAATAAATTGTACAATTACACCCTCGATTTCAAGGCCACGAAGTACACCACTCCAGATTCACAATCCTTTGGGTAGAGACACTTGATTTCACGGGCAAGAAGTTCACCCAATTGATTTCCAAGGCTACAATCACACCTTTTCTCACTTGATTGATTTCACAGGCTACAATCACACCTTTTCTCGCTTAATTTATTACAAAGAAGCCTATAACTCTGAATAGCATCGAGAACTAGTTGAGATAGTGATAGAGAATCAAACCAGAGATGATCTTAGATTCACTATTGATTTCGGCAGAGTAATGGTAAAAATGTGCATAAAGAAATGTGGAAGAAGAAGAGGAGTGAAATCAGAGAAAATATGAATAAAAATTCGTTCAAAACTACCCCTATTTATAGTTGAACAACAATCATGTCCATTCGAGAAAGGATATGACGAATAGACACTTCCTTTGAAATTCAAAATTTTGAAATAAACCGCTGCCATGTCGACATGGGGTACCTGAGGATGTCGACATGCCTAAGGTATTTTTGGTAATTTTCTTTTCTTTAAAAATAACTTCTATCTTGTATTAAAACTATTTTAAGCTTTATAAATATACTTAACTATAGTTAAAATACATAAGTAAATAATATTTTGATATATATATATATATAATTTTATATTTAATCTAAGTAAAAATATTAAAAGTTAAATATATTATTATTAAAAGATAGTTTAAAACAAAGGATAATTTGATTTTGAAAATAAAGATTATTTTGAGGCTAAAAATATTTAAAACCAGGATAGATGTTTTTTATTCTTTTAAAAGGAAGGTTTTGAAATCATTTTGAAAACAAGATATAAAAAAACATTTTGAATAAAAGTTAGTGGATACAAAACAATGTTCCACTAGATTTTTCATAGGTTCCATCCTACTTAAGGTTCCATCCCTTTAACAAGCTTGAAGTGGATTTCATTCCATGAATAAATTGGATTTTAAGATGCTTGTGCTTTTCTAGGAGTTTAAAAAAATCCTAATTAATTGCTTATTGTTGAAATCTTGATATTCTTGATACTCATGAGTCTTCAGTCTTGATATCTTGAATCTCTATACTGTACAGTCTTCATTCTCGGTATCTACATGGTTAAATCCTGCATATACATATATATCTAAAATATAATGTAGTATTTATATTTTATAATCTTATTCTAAGGTTGTTGTCATCAAAACCATTATCTCAAGGACTAACAATCTCTCCCTTTTTGATGATGACAACCCTTGTTCATAAAATATTACTTCTATCTTAATGACTCCCCCTTAATATATGCCTAACTATCCTATTTTATATTTCTCCCCCTTTGTCATCAACAAAAACCATCCTAAAACCAAAAAAATCTCCCCCTTAAACTAATACTATAACAAAGTATAGTAAATGAAATGTGAAAGACGCTAACATAATTATATTATAATTATTAAATACATAAATATTTATAAGTATATTTCAAACAATCCAATCAACACACACATCAAATCCAATCATGTCAAACAATTCAAACAAATAATCAAATCAAACAAGTCAATCAAGTCAATCAAAACATACCAAACAAATCAAAAACTAATAATCCTATACTATAAGACAATACTACAAACTCCTCATAAATAAAATACACTCGTTCTGTATACATATATGCAATATGTAGTTTGTAATGCAGTATGAAATGTATGACATATGCAATGTAACATGAGATGATATGCAGAATGAAGTGCAACTTGTGATGCAAATGATTATGATATTTCATGCATTGTAATTTACGATGTAAAATGCAATGAAATGTGATATGAAATAGGATGCACAATGATATGATGATATATACTATGGTAAGAGATATTTAGCTTATAAGATAAACATGAGTGATAAGAAATATCTAATTGACAAGCATATGTATGTATGTATACATATGTCAAACTATTTATTATAAATCACTTCAACCAAACAAGGGTAATACACAACAATTACTAGACTTAGGTTAAGGAAACTAATGAATGAGACTGAAAGAGTAGTAAAGACAAGAGTTTAAATGTAATAAATGATATTAAAACTATAACATATTCATGAAAGGTAGTAATCAAACTTAATATCAAAATCAAATGCTAAGAAATATGGACTTAAAATATATATGATCAAATATGGTTTTTATAAAAATTAATACCCTCTTTACTTAAATCTTTTAAAAAATATATTTTTTAACTTAATTCTTTTTTTTAAGAATCCAGACTTTCATGTTTATAAAATACTTAATTTATTAATTAAAACCTATATATTAAATTATTATTGATTAAAATATTCAGAAACATGTTTAAACATCTTTTAAAAAAATCATAATGAAATATTAAAAATAACAAAAATTGAAAAACTAAAATAAACATGTGTTATGTTAAGGCCTCTTTCATTTAAATTTTTTAATTAATTACTAAAAATATCTAAACATTACTTTTAAAAAATTCTAATATAAGTTAAAAAAATAACTATTAAAAACAATAGAGAAAAATTCTTAATTTAAATATTATTTTTACATGGTTTAAAGTTTCAAGTAGAAAACATAGCATTTACAGAATGCTGTAAAAAGTTTTGCAGTAAAATATATTCAAAACATTATAAACCGAAACTGCAGCATTTATCAAATGCTGTGAAAGTTTCTGAAAAAAATACTACGTTTCGAAGCACAGAAATGCTATAAAAACGTATTTGCAACATAACAGAAGCAAAAACAGCATTTCAGAAATGCTATCTAAAGTTCTAGGCCTATTTTTAACATGATTTTGCTGTAAATAATTGATTTTTTTGACACAATTTTTTTTATAGTAGTTAATATAATCATAGTACTTGAAAAATATAAAAAGACATATGTAAAGACACTTGACATTATGCATGTACAAATGCTTCTATTAAAGAACAAGTGTAATGACACGTGTCATTTTGCATGTATGTCACTATCTACTTATATGACATGTGTTATTTTGCGTATATGTCACTATCTACTTATATGACAAGTGTCATGTGATGTAGAGCATTCTTATTAATTGAAGAAATCTATAAATAGAGCCTTATTCTAACATTCTAAATTCATTTTAGTACATTCTTAAAGACAAAAAATTAGTATTTTAAAAGAAATAGAGTACGAGAAGTAAAAACAATGATAGAAAAATTGAAATCATGAATGAAGGTATGCTTTTCTACTTAGTATAGTTGTAATAAATTAGTAGTAAGATTTTATTTGAAAGAAAACACATTTTAAAAGACTTTTAAAAAAATTAGACTAGTATATCAATATTTATACAATGGCGTGTCGATATATGGACCAAAATATCAAAACTTATAAAAGAGATAAATTTCTATACCTAACTAAATGCATAAATATATCCCTAAATGCAACAATAAAGATGAAATAGTAGTAAAGCGTACCAATTTTTGCACTCCATATTTCTAACTTCGTTGTTCTTCCATTGTCGCCAACCACACATTTATGTCTTTTAGAATTTAATGACAAGATCTGTTCTATTGCGATGGGCTCGTTTTTCTGATCAGCGTAGTATGTTCATTTGCTGAATTTGAAGACCGTATGAGAAAGATATAGATGATTTGGTAGATTGATCAACATAGCGCCAAAACTTTGAATTTGAATTTTGAATGAATAGACACTTTAACAACTATAAATAGGCCCAACAATCACCACTTTTCATAAAAGTTTTTCTTCTTCTTCTTCTTCTTCCTGTTTTTCTATTTACCATCAAACTTCTAGAAGGCATATCTCCTTCGTTTCTAAACAGAATTGGATGAATCTAATGGAAAATCGAAGAGGAAGGCAAGGGCTACGATCCAGTAATAGTTTGATGACGAATTTGGGCAGTATTGTGGTGCAACAGGCCGAACCGTAAGAGAAATTTAGAAAATCCCATACACATTTTTCAGTTTTGGATAGCCAACTTCAAACTATCATATCTCACTCAATTTTGATCGGAATTTAATGATCCACCCATAAAAATGACCGTGGGAACATGGACAACAATCTAAAAAGGAGTTGGGATAAAATACTCAAATATCTAGATGAAATTTGAAGAATTCCACTGATAGTTTTTCTTTCGTTTTCTCTTTGTTCACCAAAACTTCGATTGACTATAACTTGGTCATTTCCTAACGGATTCGCACAAATTAGTGGCATTGCGAAGTAGATGGAGAGAAGTACAGTATCAAGTCAAGTTATAGATGAGAACAAAAAAAATTTGTATTGATCTAGTACCCTTTTCATTATCGATTGCCATCATATATCCATTTGTTCTTCTTGATCGATGAATGATTATCTGGTATCATTTAACCAACGGTCATTAGACATAACTCTTCTCCTGCAAAACAACCTAAATTTTTAGAGAATCAAGTGACTTTTTAAAATAACTAAATATAATTTTAAACAAAAAATATCATGATGATTCTGTGACATATTCATATGAAAAAATTGCCATTTTAAAATTTTTCAAAATTTAGATTATGAAAACTTTGAAAACCTTGCTCCGATACCAAATGTGAGAAATGCGGATTATGGATCTTAAGGCTAAGATTAACACTGCAGGGGGTGAATAGTGTTTTAAGGAAGTACTAAATCTTTTTGAGTTCATGTTAATTTGAACACAAATGTATGCAATATTCAGACACATATATGATCACAGAATCAAACACAGATGTAGAAATAAAGTAAAAGCAATAAAGGAAAGAACACACCGGATTTTATACTGGTTCGGAGTTACCCTACATCTAGTCCCGCACAAAAGTACGGATTTCCTTTCAAAAGCAATTGTACAATTACACCCTCGATTTCAAGGCCACGAGGTACACCACTCCAGATTCACAATCCACTAGGCAGAGATACTTGATTTCACGGGCAACAAGTTCACCCAATTGATTTCCAAGGCTACAATCACACCTTTTCTCACTTGATTGATTCCACATGCTATAATCACACCTTTTCTCGCTTAGCTTATTAAAAGAAGCCTATAACTACGAATAGCACTGAGATCTTGTTGAGATAGTGATAGAGAATCAAACCAGAGATGATCAAGTTAGATTCAATGTTGATTTCGGCAGAGTAATGGTAAAAATGTGTATAAAGAAATGTGGGAGAAGAAGAGGAGTGAGATTAGAGAAAATATGTATATAAATTCGTTCAAAACTTCCCCTATTTATAGTAGAACAACAGCCATGTCCATTTGTGAAAGGATATAATGAATAGACACTTCCTTTGAAATTCAAAATTTTGAAATAAACTGCTACCATGTCAACATGGGGTACTTGAGGATGTCGACATGCCTAAGGTATTTTTGGTAATCTGCTTTTCTTTGAAAATAACTTTTATCTTGTATTAAAACTATTTTAAACTTTATAAATATACTTAACTATAGTTAAAATACATAAGTAAATAATATTTTGATATATATATATATATAATTTTACTATAATTTTATATTTAAATCTAAGTAAAAATATTAAAAGTTAAATATATTATTATTAAAAGATAGTTTAAAACCAAGGATAATTTGACTTTGAAAATAAAGATTATTTTGAGGCTAATAATATTTAAAACGAGAATAGATGTTTTTGATTCTTTTAAAAGGAAGGTTTTGAAATCATTTTGAAAATAAGATATAATTTTGTAAAAAGATTTTGAATAAAAGTCAGTGGATACAAAACAATGTTCCACTATATTTTTCGTAGGTTCCATCCTACTTAGGGTTCCATCCCTTTAACAGGCTCGAAGTGGATTCCATTCCACGAATAAATTGGATTTTAAGATGCCAGTGCTTTTCTAGGAGTTTTAAAAAAATTCCTAATTAAATTGCTTATTATTGAAATCTTGAACTCTTGATATTCTTGATACTCATGAGTCTTCATTCTTGATATCTTGAATCTCTATACTGTACAGTCTTCATTCTCGGTACCTGCATGGTTAAATCCTGCATATACATATATATCTAAACTATAATGTTAGTATTCATATTTTCTAATCTTATTCTAAGGTTGTTGTCATCAAGACCTTCATCTCAAGGACTAACACCTTTTTTAAAGAATATTTCGCACTCGATATCGAACCCAAATTTTGGAGTCGGTACCAACCCCGCACTTGGAGAAAATTTTCTAAGTTCACTAGCTTTGAGAACTCGAGCTTAAGAGGTTATTTAGGTCGTCTTTTTCTTTCCTCTCCCTCACTTGTTCTCCTTTCTTCCACTAGAGATCTTCAGTTCCCCATTAAATTTTTCGAGCTTTGCCATTAAAACCTCCAAATTCAACACGAGCTTTCATTCTTGCCTGAACCAAAGGCCGTCGCCGCCCATCCTTATCATTGCTTGTCATCGCCGATGTCGCCGCCTATCGCCCCGATTAGATCCTTGTTTACCAACCCGAACCCAAGCATGAGATTCGTCTTTTACTCAACCTATCCCTGACTCTAACTCCATGTCGAACTAAATTAGGTAGAATGATGATGAATGGTCATGTGTGGTTGGACATGGATTTAACCGTGAATATTGAACGAGCTTGCAGCCATGGTTTTTGGGGTCTGTAAAGAGGAAGAAAAAAGTAAGATTTCGTTGATTGTGGGGGTTGGTGAGACTCCCATACTTAGGCAAATTTTTGCCTTCTCCAAGTTCCACGGCTAAAATTTGCCTTGGATTTTCATTTCGTATTCCTCTTTCATCTCAGACATCTCCAAAGCATGGGTTATAACATTAAGCTATTCGGGACGATCAGCGATGACGTTTACGTCAAGCAACATCCTAACTTAAAAATGAACTGTTAAATAATAACCAAAATTCGTACTGCACCGCACTGCACTAGAATCCACTTTATCATGGAGGGTACAGTTTGTAATTAGCCTTCTAATATTGATTATCTATCGAGTTTTTTTTATAGAAATGGACCAAAGACATTCCAAATGGTTAAGTTGCTCAGACTAGGTACTTCACATTCAAAATATATAGTCTGATGCAGAATCAAGCTAAGCCACAACTTCACAGGCATAACAAACTCCTATCCAACAAGAGTAGTAACCAGGAATTCCATATATTGATCAACAAAACCTAGAGAATCTCAAAGTAGAGGAATAAATTCTGATAATCCAATTGAATCGGTAGATGGGCCTTAAATTGATCCAGCACCTTATACTCCCGAGGATGCCGTAATATAGAATAACTCGGTCGATTTTGTTCTCTCCAAAATCGATGAAGGGTCTCTTTGGAGGATATGTAGTAAGCATGGAATTCCATTTGATGATGTTATGGCACCATCTTACAATTAGAGGGCTCACAATCCTCTATAAGGATATATATATATATAGCTTGCAATATGTGCTTGGCTGGCTGTGTCCCGAAATTTAACCAATTCATCCGTCAAAGTCCTAAACTTCATGAGACTAGCTCCCACACAGCTGCATCTAAATGGCTATGCCTTTCTTCTTATTATTTATGTTGTTTTCTCTGAGCATTTGAATTGAGTGCCTAGCGATGAAGAAATTTGATACATTTATAACTTCAAGAGCTGCAAAGAAAACTCGTCTCTAATTTACTTGGAGTCGATGAGGAGTTGTAGAATAGTTATCGAGGCTTGGAACAAGCTGAGCTATTTTGAAGCTGAATGGTTTAATTTATGTTGTCTACCCGGGTTCCCTTGCAGATGGATATCAAGACATAAGTTTTATTTCAAACACCATCCACACATTTTCCTTATAATCTGCATGCTTAATTTATTTTTCACTTTTATACAGATATTCTGATAAGACCTGGTGGCATATCACTTTCGGATACCATAAATACTCTCATGGCTGTCCCAGCCGAGGATAGGTATATAAGAGCTCTAATGACAGATGTGAATTTTCTCACTCATGGTTTATTAAAGGAAGGCCGCAGCACTAGCATAGTTCCGGTTGTCGATATTGAGGATGATGATAACAATCTACGTGTAGGAAATGAAGTCAATCCTGAATTGCCCCCAGCCCAAGTCTCAGGACCAGAGCCGTAGAAGGCATAAACTAGAGCACGAAGGTGTCGAGGAAGGCAAAATTATTGGAAAAGGTGGTAAGCCAACCAAAGTAACATTGAAGTGGGCCATGGATCTCAGACCGAACAACCCAAAGACGACCCAACGTCTACTTCTAAAAGAGAATGCTTATGAAAATTTTGATGATGTAGACTTTCACTCAGTCTCCATCGGTCATAAGTGCAGAGATGACTCCATCTATTCCTTCAATGGGCACGTTCGCAAGTGTAGGGTATATCCGCATGGATTTTGGCTCTTTTGACATTGGTAACATCAGCATCGGTGACATCGGTTCTCTGATCTGCTTTGAGAATGACACTATTCCTACCGATGCAGGAGAGGTTACTTCCATAAGTAAAGCTCCAATACATGGTCCGTCGAGGGGACAATAGGGCACACACAAACTTGCACTATATGACAGTTTCACTTGACCCGTTTCCTTGACCATTTGATCTAACTCATTCCTATTTCCTTTAAAAGTTCGATGGATAAGAGAAAACATTCGTTTCTGTCCCTGGAAGAGAAGGTATATCATGTCCAACGACCTTGGTCTAGCTTGTACCAAAAACGGAGTGGTCGAGACTATGATTCAAGTTATCGCTCCAGTCGCGACAGAGATGACCGGGTTAGAGGTATTCACGAATTGGACCGTTCTTCTCATGATTCTGCTTCTAAGCGCTGACCTAGATCCAGATCACTTCTTTCTATAAGCCCAGATTTGCAACCTGACCGCCGTAATGGTATTCCATCAACTAACTATTCTCGAGCTCCACCACCTTCTTCTGTCCCTTTACAATGAATGGCATTATCTCACTCCAGTCGGTCTTTTGAGCGCAAACACATAAGAGTGGCTCTGATACTTTTCATCCGAGGCTCGGGAAAGGAAGCGTTGTTGCCTTAGCCATTATAGAGGAGCAACAGGCAGATACTACATGGCGGATGGCCGAGCTTAAGAATGAGTTTCCCAATATTTGCTTTGATGGAGTTATGATCGTACCAAACATAAAGAGAATTCATACTAAAGTCTAATAGAGGACCATCGACTACATGATCGATGTCCATAATCAATACAACGAATGAGAGAAGCTGGCCGAAAAGATTTTGAAAGTTTCAAGAGAGGTAGATGAAGATATTGAACCCAAAACTTATTGATGTTGAGAATAATAGAATCATAGCCACTCTCGACACTAAGCTAAAGAATTCAAGAAAATCCCAAGCCGAAGAAGAGAAGAAAGCCGAGTAGGCCATTAAAGCACTCAAAGCCGAGAGATCTAAGCATCTGAGTGAAATTGAGCAAGCGCATCACCAGAGAAACGAGCTTATCATAGAAAGGGATGTTTCCAGGAGGAAAGCAGTTGAATTGAAAATCAAGCTCGAGTGTGAGACGAAGGGAAAATATGAAGTGCAAAAAATTGCTAAGGATGCATGCGACGAGCTAGTCTCTATTAGAATAGAGAGGGGTGCTCGAAAAGGCTAGGGACATTGATGCTCTCATCAAGAGAGAAGTTGAAGCTGCAGTAAAACTGGCTGAGGAGTGGGTAGAAAAGCATATAATGAAGAAGTTTGAGCCACTGATCACTCGATACAACGTCAATGTGCTCAAATTTCAGAATCTGGAGTTGTTTAGGGAAGATTACCCTTTGATGCTTTCTTGTGCCTGGGAACAGGTTGACGAGGAAGAGAAAGAATTTCTTAAAAGTGATAATATCGATATGGAGTGGCTGGAAAAAGAGATTTAGAAGGGAGATGAGCCAAAAATCCTTCATGATAAGTGGCATCTTATTCATTTGATACTTGATGCAACAGCTTAAAAAGAATTCGATGAAGGTTCTGGCTATGTGCACCATGATGTCACAGCTGGTCAAACTCTCGAGAGTCAAGCTGCTCCTAGTTCCACCATGGATTCCTCTACCGACATTGGCTATGACCCAAAGAAGCCACAGCTATAGAAATCCACCATTATCTCCTCTATTCCTGAGGCAATTCCCGACAGCACTCCAGCTCACGTGGAAGTTCAAACGAAAAAAGGTGTCTCGTTGACTTTTTCTGTTTTCCAAAGAGTTGACGTGTCACCGATCAACTTTACTAATATCCTTTTTTGTATTTCTTTAGCTATAGATCGGCCTACAATTGCTTCGCTTCCTCCCAAGGACTCTTAACCAAGGCCACAGATATCAAGGATAGAGTCCATACCATTACGACTTCGACAATAATTCCTAGCATCTCGGTTGAAGTGATCCCGAGCCTTAGTGAGTGCATCATAGACAATTTGTTAGAAGAGCGAAACGCTGAGAATCAGGGGACTCAAGTTGATGAGGATGTCATTATCACTAGGGTCTCCCAGCCCCTGTCAAGTACCCACACGCATGAGCTTAACCAAAAACTTGAGACGAATATCCTCCTTGCCAGTCAAATCAAGCAGGGGCAAATAGAATTTCCCTCCTCCACTATTAATCAGTTTACCCGGGCAAACCATTTTCACTCTAGCTTACATTCCTCCGCCCAGGGATGCTCGAAGCACGTCGGTGGTATTCTCATAAAACATTATGGCATCCATTTCTCCTCCCAGAAGCGGCCAAAATACGCATGTTGGATCTTCGCAAAGCACTACCTCCAAAGGCCAAGGCGGTGGAGGAAGGGGTGGAAAGAAGCCAGGAGAAATCTTGATTGAAGTCTCCCTTAGTTCTAAATAGAATAAGAAGTCAAAGAAGAAATAGTTGCTGCTTTATTTCTCCATAGACAGACTTCTTTTATCCATTGCATGGCTTTATACGAGTTTAGCCACCATTACTGATTTTTTTCTCTTGGTGTGAACCACTTGTACTTAGCTTTCCTAGTTTAATATTAATAACAAAGACTTTTTGCTTTGTAAATTTTTTGTTCAAATTTGTCTAAGTACCGGAGAAATATGCTTTCCATTCAATGTTCTTACAATTTATTTCTTTTAGTTGATCATTTTCAGATCAAGTCCTTAATCTATTTTGTGATTTGCCGACTCGCATCGTTCTAGCGAATGTGAAGAAATCTTTAGGGTAAACTGATTAAAATAGTAGCTTAAGTATCGTTGATAATGAGCTCCAATCATAACAAACTACTAGGACGAGCTTAAGTTAATTACTTAGAATCGTAATCTTTACATCCTCATCCACGATGTTAGCATTCAACCACGCCTAATTCCGGGCATTGATGGAAGGTTTAAAAATTGGATCTTGCTCTGCATCGAGCGAGGACCTTTCATTCGTCCTACTCCAGGAAAGATGTTAAGGAAAAAACGAACTTGTCATGCTTGTTTTTTTTATACTTATGCCCCCAGTCCGAGGACAAGAGTTGAGTGATAAATCAGTCGTATCATACTCTTTTTGATTTATACTCCTACATTCCATCTGAGGGTAAGAGTTGGCGTACAAACAGTTGTGTCACATCCGGTTTTAAGCTTATGCTCTTGCCTCTAAGGCAAGAGCCAGTACACGGATGACTTGTTTTATTCGGCTTAGGTTTAGACTTCGTCTCCTACTCCAGGAATGAGAGTTAGGGTATGGATGCTTTTATTAAATTCGGTTCACGTTTATACTTCTGCCCTCAATACAAAGGAAAGAGTCGGGATGCATGCAGTCATATCATATCCAACTTATGTTTATACTCTTCTTCCTACTCCAGGAGGGAGAGTTAGGATATGGACGATTGTATCATGTCTGGCTTATGTATATATTCCTACCCCCAATCCAAAGGCAAGAGTTAGATGATATCAATCTCCGGACATCAAGTGGGACTTCATGGGCCTGATTATGGACTGTAGAAGTTTGATTGACACCCATCTCCGGGTACCCGTGCACCTACGTTAATCATATGCATTTTCATTCGAGTTGATTAAGTCACAAGTCTTAAGAAATGGGAAACCAAAAGTTTGGGCTGAAAAGGCCATTTGTTTCATAAAAGATGAAAAACAATAGAATTTGTCATTGCAAGGCTCTAGCCCATTATTTACAAGTTTATTCTAAGTGAAATAGTATTGTAGGTGCTCACTATTCCATGCCCTTGGGAGAAAAATCTCTTCCATTGTTGTCATCTTGAAAGTACCATCTCCAAGCTTTTCCTCTATTGCGTATGAATCTTCCCAAACCAGGCCCAAGTTCTTAAGGCCGAGGAAGATTCGTTTGAGGACCAAATCATCGATTTTAAAGGGTCGTATCCTAACTTTGGTGTTATAATATCGTACGACTTGGTGTTTATGTGCACCTCCTCTCAACTCAATTTCAGTTCGCTTCTCATCAATCATGTCAAAAGACTCCAGAAAGAGTTTTTTGTTTGTCCGTTGATCATAATGTGGTACCTCGATGAGAAGGTACTCCCAGTTCAACCAGAATCGTAGCCCTCGATCTATATGCCAAGGCGAATGGAGAGTGGCCAGTCACTAATTTATGGGTGGCTCAATAAGCTTAGAGTGTTAAAGAGATTTCATCGACCCACCTGCCTTTGGCCTTCTCTAATTGTTTCTTGAGAATGGATTTGATAATTTTGTTTACAGCTCCGACCTGTCCATTCTCCCGAGAATGTCCTACTGCTGTGAATCTCTTCTCTATATGGCATCGAAAGTAGAAATCCTTAAACTCCGTACTATCGAATTGGGTCTCGTTATCGGTTTCTTGCGAAACTCCAAAATGACAGATGATATTCTGAACAACAAAGTTGATTACTTTCTTTATGGTAATCATGGCCAAAGGTTCCGCCTATGCCCATTTAGTAAGGTAATCAACTGTCATGATGGCATACTTTACGCCACATTTAGATATCGGCAACGCACCGGTAATATCGATTCCCCAAACTGCAAACGGCCAAGGACTGACCATTTGGGTAATTTCCATCGACGGTGACCTTGGAATTCTAGCAAATATATAGCATTTGTTAGTATTTGGGTGAAACAGCTGCGTCTAAATAGACAGTTGGGTCGAAATACCGGTATTGAAGATTCTTCTTGGCCAAAATCTACCCCTTGGTGGTCACCACAAGCTCCTCTGTGGACTTCTTTTCTGAACTTGTTTAGCCTCGTCCTGAGCGACACACCATAGCATAGGGACAAAGAAACCCTTCCTATATAGTAATCCTTCTTGCATAATGTATCTCAAAGCTTGGCAAAGGGATTTTTGTCGTTCATTCCTTCTCTCCAAAAGGATCCCTCTTTGCAAATAATTCCAAATCATAGTTACCCATGACTCCCATTCAGGCTCAGTCTACAACATCCATCTAGTCGATGCTCGAAGATGAAAGTATTTCCATTGGAACTAGGCCCATAAGCTGCACATCTTCGGAACTAGCTAACATAGAAAGCAAGTCGACTTTCTAATTTTCCTCTTTGGGAATGTGAGTGATCATGTGATATTCAAAGTCGTCTAGCAACTCAGGAACCCGGTTTAAATAGCAAGCTAGCCTTGCTTCTTTCGCCTGATACTCTTTCCGAACTTGGCATACCACTAGCCGCGTGTCATAGTAAATGTGTAAAATCTTTATTCCCATTTTTTTGGCAATCTAGAGTCCTACAATCAAGGCCTCATATTCAGCTTTAATATATGTTGCCAGAAAATCAAGTTTCAAGGCATAGCTAATAGGGTGTTCTTCAGGTGTGACAACCACAACTCCAACACCAGAATACCGATCATTGGAGGCACCATCCGTATACATCTTCCATCCAACTTCCTATCCTCCACTACTCTCCGGAGAATCATCTCGTGCAGTGAATTCAGCTATGAAATCCACCAAAGCCTGACCGTAGACTGTTCTCCGAGGGTGATAAGTGATATCATATTGACTCAATTCAATATTCCATTTTAGCAGCCTTCTAGAAGTCTTAGGTCGTTGCAAGATTTGTCGTAAAGGCTGGTCGGTAAGGACATTGATTGGATGAGCTTGGAAATAGGGCTGGAGCTTTTCCAAAGCAATCAACAGATAGTATGCGAGCTTTTCCAGTTTTGGGTAGGTTTTTTCTGCTCTTATCAACCATTGCTAATTAGTAGACATGTTGTTAGATGCGAGATTCCTCACGTACAAGTGCGGTGCTCAGAGGATGCACCGACACTACCAAGTATATAAACAAGTCGTTATTATCCACAGGCTTTGAAAGGATGGGAGGTCTTTCCAAGTGATTCACCAAAGCTTGGAATGTATCTTTGCAATCCTGGTTCCTTTCAAAGTTTCTCTTTCCTTTTTTAATCACCTCGAAGGAAAGGATGCATTTGTCAGTGGCCCTGGAAATGAATCGACTCCGTGTTGCGACTTACCCATTCAGGCTTTGGACCTCCTTGATCATCTTTAGGGCTTCAATCTCTCTCAAAACCTTGATCTTCTCTAGATTGGATTCAATTCCATGAGAGTTCATCATAAAGTCCAAAAACTTCTCTGATGCAACACCGAAGGAGCATTTCAATAGATTGAGCTTCATCTCGTTTTGTCGGAGGACAACAAACATCTCTGCTAGATCATCAAGGTGATTTCTTGAACGCCGTGACTTTACAAGAATATTATCCACGTAAACTTCAATTGATCATCCGATCCAGTTATTAAACATCCGGTTCATAAGTATTTGGTAAGTCGCTCCTACGTTCTTTAATCCGAGGGGCATGACTAGATAGTAATATAGGTGATGAACCGATGTGCTCCTGATCTGGGATGCGCATCAAGATTTGATTGTATCCAGAGTACGCATCCATGAATAAAAGTAACTCGGGTCCAGCAGTTGAGTCCACCAACTGATCTATCCTTAGATATAGGAAGTTGTCCTTTAGGCATGCTGTATTCAAGTCTGAATGGTCAATGCATGTCCTCCACTTACCGCTCGCTTTATTCATCAAGACAGGAATAGATACCCAATTTGGGTATAGAGCATCGCAAATAATGCCATTGACCTTCGGCTTATCCACTTCCTCCTTGAGTGCAGCGGTTCTCGTCGAACTCAGGCTGTAGCATTTCTATTTCAGAGGAACGCATTTGGGATTGATGTTTAATGCATGGCTCGCTATCCGGGAAAGATCCTATACATATCTGCGTGTGTCCAGGAAAACACATCCATATTTTCCCATAGAAAACTAACCAACTCCCTCATTACACTAGTACTAAGCTGAGATCCAACCTTCAGGACTTTAATCGGGTCATCCCTGTTGATTGGAATAGAGATTATCAACTCAACAGATGTGCTCATCTACCCTTCGGCTTCTTTGTAGGTCCATGTCATCGTAGAACGGACTAGTTTGCTCGAGCCAGGGCTCGGGCGGTAGTTGTTATGTGTCCAAAGCCTTTACTCAGAGGGCCTCCTATATACTCTTTCCTTTCTCCTTACACCCTTCTTCCTTCAGTTCAATGACATAGCACTCGTGGCTAGCTACTAGTTCTCCATGCATGACCCCCGCTCCTTTGTTAGTTAGGAATTTCATAGTTAATCACTAGGAAGCAATGCCAGGTCTGAATTCAGCTAGGTCCGATCGTCCTAAAAATGCATTATAAGAAGAATAGATATCCAACACTGAAAATGGCATGACCCGCACTCACCTGCAATCGCTCTCACCAAGTTCCACCGGTAATTCAACAAACCCTATAGCTTCAGTTGCCATCCCGTTAAACCCTTGTAGATGAGATTTACAAGGCTTTAAATGTCTCTCCTCCAACATTATTTGGTCGTAAGCTTTTTTGAAAAAAATTATTGACTGAACCCCCACAATTAACTAGCATCTTTCGTACAACACCGGGACTAATCTCGGCTGAGATCATGAGTGGGTCAATTATCGGAGCCTCCACACCATCGGCATCCCTATTTTGAAAAATAATACCGTCCATCATGGTTCGAGATTGTTTTGCTGGAGCTCCATCCTTAACAATATAGCAACTTTCATTATTAGCATGCTTCAAAGCTCCAATATATCTGTCCATTTCCGCAAAGTTCTTATCGGTAGGATGAGACCCACATATGATTGTGTTTATCACCAATCGTTTTTTTGTTCGTCTGAATGCATCAGCACCACGCTCAGCTTGGCCCTATTGGGAAGATGACCTAAGGGTTCAAGAATTTCCTTACTCGTCATTCTATGGGGCTTTCACATATTATTGAATTTCTTTTTCCTTATTAATTATTCAATCATGTCACATAAGTGTGTGCACTCATTAATATTATGATCGTGAGTCTCATGGAATCTACAGAACTTTCCCGACTTCCTCTCCTTCCTATTGACTCCCTAGGAGCCGGCTTCCTATACTGTTCGGTATTTTAAGTAGCCAGATAGAAGTTCTTTATCGAGTTGTTCATTCAGTGTAAAATTCATACTTGGGACCTTTGAAACAACTCCTATTGTCCGACATTCCCTTTTTTGCCCCATTATTGCTTTGTTTTCCTCCTTTGTTCTGATTACTAACTTTCACATCAACATTCCCTGAGCTTCCTTTGGATTTCTTTACAGCAATATTACTCTAAATTGGCTCATTCGAGCTTCAAGTATCAGTCCTCCATGGACGCTTACGCACATCCTCCCAATGCAAATACTCATTAGCCTTCCTATAGAAAGTTTCCATTATCGATGGTTGCTTTCTTTCTATCCAATCTCCAAAATCCGAGTCGAGATGAAACTCCTCTACAAGGTGCCATCAACACCATATCTTCTTTTGGATCTGTTATATCCACTACAGCTATGTGGAATTGATTTAAATAGTCCCATAGCAACTCTCCTTCAGCTTGATAAACATTAGACAATGACATCACATATTTTGGATGTGAGGTGTGCAAACGGAACTTTCCATGATAATTCAACAAAAGATGATGCAGACCTCGGCGGAAGCTGAGTGAACCACATCGTAGCCACTCCTTCGAAGAAAATTGGGAAATAGCAGCACTTCACAACATCTCAAGCCCTAGATGAATCCATATGCCATTCTTATCTCACTACTTGTTGCTTAGGGTCCGTCGTTCCTCAATACAATGGCATCGTTGGCATGTTGATTCTCTAAGGGTATCTCGCATGAAGAATGTCCTCTATAAACGGGTTCCGAGAAGCAAAGGTTCTCCAATTATTATTAATTCTGGACCTTTTTTCACTAACAATTCACCTAACCATATCTTTCGAATAATCTAAATCAATAGGTTCGACTGAACGGCAGTGATCGGGTCCTACCCCAAGTGTTCGACCCAGCGAATGCTTTGGGAAGATGCTCGATACCTAGGCTCCCCAAACTCTAAGGGGACCATTCGTCTAGTATTCTCCCTGTTTGATTCCTATGAGTAGCATTATTAGCAATATTGCGATTTTCCAGATTCAGACCTTCCACGGCATGTCTAGGGATGACTTCTACGCCGCCTTCCAAAGGATGTGCTCCAGGCCTACTATTTTGGGGGTCGGTACCGAGTCCCAAGCGGGGATCGGTACCGATCCTTGAATTTGAGCCTAAGTCTCATCCTCTTCCTTTAGTAGATGTTCCAACAGCGCATTAAGTTTTTTCTACCTTCCATCCCTTCGTCTTCGCTCGGATGAAGAAGAACTCTCTAATTTTGAACTGGAATCCCTTTTACTCCATCTATGGCTGTTTTGGCTCAGCTCATTCAGCAACCTTAAGCTATATTGCATCATATTATTCTTCTTCTGTTGGCTAGCCTAAAATCTGTCTTCAATCTGCTTTACCATGGTATCCATCTCCACTCTGGTCATGATGTAAGTTGAAGTCTAGATCTCGGGTTGAGCTGGTTGGACAAATCCATCTCCTTGCTGATGATTATGATTCTCCACTTCAGTAGTAGCAATGAAATTGGTAGAACGATCTCTTCTTGATGGAGCCATAGCAGAAAGCTTTTAGTAGATTTGTTGGAAATCTAAATTGTAGAATAAACAGATGGAGAAATTGGATCATCTCTTAAATATAAGAAATCTAATAGTAGATGGTGAATCCAAATAGCCTGAGAATATTTCCTTCTCCATGAAAGCACCAAAATCTTTGAACAAAAAATGGCACAAACACCTAAAAGTTTATGTAGTAGAGATTAAATGAAGAAAAGTAAATGAAAATGAGGAAATAAACAAGACACAATCGTTTGATGTGCACGTAAATATGCATATATTTACTTCCATATTTTATCGTATTTAATTAAATAAATGAGCATGTGGGGTATTTTAATTCAAATTGTTTTCAAATCATCATTTATTCATCTTCATATAGGGGAAAATGATCATTTTTGTGCATGTATTAATTTAAAAAATTTATTTTGGAAATTTTTATGTTATTTTGTAGGAATTTAAATTCGAATTACAAGTGGCTTCATGGAAAATATACATGCACAAGAAGATACAAAAGAATGAAAATGGAAATAATTCAAACTATGTATCATAGAAGACCCCACCTACCTACTTACCATAATGTAAAATTAGGAGCTAATACACATGCCAATAGAGATTAAAGTTACGTGCACATGTAATGGTGGATTAAGCTCATACTAAGGATTATTTGGTGGCCACACTTCCAAAGAGGGTAGTTTCCAAAAATATGATTGAGGTTTTTGGCTTGTATAAATACTCCATATGTTCATGTAATCAAGCTCTTAGCCTCCTTTGACCTCCTATTTAGTTTAGTTTAGTTTGAGGCTCAAAAAAATTACAAACTCTCTTTTCTTTTTCATGGCTACTTAGCCATTTTCTTCTTCTTATGTAATTTTCTTCTTAATGCAATTTTAATTTTTACTCTTATTTATTTACATGTTTTTTCCTTTCATGTTAGTAGTATAGATCTTTTTATTTATGCAAGTAGAATAGCATTTATTTCATTTTAATTAGCTCTCTTTTAAATTAGCTTACATTTTCCTTTTGTTTTTATTTCATATTGATGCTACATTTGTTGAAATGATAAAAAATACAAGAGGTTAAACCCCTTCAATTTAGGGGTAACGAAACTCTCTAATTATGTAGATTCAACATAATTTGATAACTTGTGATCTATTTTTGTGCTTAATGACAATGTTTGATTTGGTTATAATTTATTGTTTTTGCTTTGAATTTGATAGCCTATGTTGTTGACACTAAATATGTTATGCTTATACAAACACAAACACAAATTACATGTTCATCTACATATGATTGTCGTAACGAAGTGATTTTAAAATCAAAATTTGATGGTCTATATTTCTAATCAATAGTTAACATGTCATGCTTAGAATAGAATTTATTTTCAATTTCATTGCAATTTTCATTAGAGCTAAGAAGTGGTTTAATGGGTCTTATAGTTTGATGATTTATATTGGGCTAATTAATAACACAAATATTCCATATTTATGATAAACACATCAATTAAATTCACTAGTGACCAAAAAAAGAGATCAGGATTTCATGTTGTGTTGATTTATGTGATCAAGAGAGTGAATTTATCTCGAAATTGCTTTCTGCTCTCTTATTTTTATCCATTCTAGCTTAGTTTTTACAATTTTTTAGCTTAACACTCTAAAATTTTGGTTTAATTCGATTGAATAAAATTTTTAAAATTTAAAGAATTTCCTACGGATCGACTCATACTCGCCACGTTTTAAAATTGTACGTTGTGCAATTGCTATTATTTTTATTTAAAAAAATTCGGCGATTTTCTAATCCGATAGAAAATTGACCGTTAAACAAGTTTTAGGCGCCGTTGCTGGGAAATTGATTTTATTTTATTTTTTATTCTTTCAATTATTTTCATTTGATTTTTATTGTGCGTATGTTTTGTGTGTTATTTTGCATTTAAAAAAAATTATATGTTACGTTGTGTGTTGTGTGAATTTTGTTTTCATTTGCTTGTTGTTCTAATTGCACTTGTATTAGCATACTAAAAAAAAGAGATACGCAATTTCGTTCCTACAAAAATTTCCACTTCATTTTGCATTTACAACCTCCCTTTTGCAAATTCTTTTTACAGTTTCAATTACAACTTTCACTTTTAAAAATTTCAATTTACAACTTTTATTTTACGACTAAGTCATCAAAACTTCCTACACATCCCTTCACATTGCTGAATTCAACAACAGCCACACCAGTAACCACTTGCATCGCTGCTCATTCCCTTTGGCAATCCCACTTCTCCGCCCTCCTCCTCCCCATAAACTCATCAACAATCCCCACAAAACTGTACATACACAACTCTGCACATCTTACTACACATCTTCATTCCCTGTGCACCACTTCCCTTAACCTCACCTCCTCCAAATCCACAACTAAGTACTTCATCAACCCCAACATCGCCCTCACCCTCAAGCATCCACCACGATCAAAAAACCCAATAACTAAACTCACAACACCAACCTGCTTCACTACAGTCACAACCATATACAAACTTGCCTCTACAAACAACCCGACTTCACAAATCACCAGCAACATCGACCCCATAATCACCAACCACAAGCAACCTTAATCGCCTTCCTTCTTTCAAATTGGAGGTCGCCTTTTTCTTCTTTTTTTCTTTTTTCTTTTCCAACAGAGGAATAAAGGAGAATTTGTTAGTTGCATTTGTTTATTTCGATTTCAGTTGCTAAAAAAGGGGGAGAAAACGTTATTGGGTTTGGGCCGGGTTTGCTTTATGTGGTTAAGATAGTTTTTCTAATTGTGAATTTGTTTATATTGATTTATTTTGTTTTGTTTTAATTTTTGAAGTCCATCCTTATTAAAAAAATAGTTTACTTACTTTGTTTTGTTTAATTTGTTTCTAGTTTTGTTTTGTCTTATTCTTTAAAAAAAATTAAATTTGTTGTTTTGTATTAGGTCCATCTGTATATATTTAAAAAAATTTATATATATCTTGTTCGAAATTTTAGGTTGCCGAAGCAAATAGGAAGAGTTGCTTGCTCTTCTTTGCTTGCTAAAAATAAATCGTTTGCTTTTTATTAAAAAAATTGCTGCTAAAAGATAATTTTCTAATAATTCTGCACGCTCTGACATTGTGCTATCATCTCTTGTTTTTATTTTGCTTTGCATTATTGATTGTTTACATTTAAAAAATATTCAAAAATTCAAAAACAAAAATAAATTTCATTCATAGTTGCATTGTTAATACACGTTTAGTTTTAGTTTTGCATTTCATCTTAGAACTTGACTAATAATAACGGTTATGCATTTTAAGGGTGTCACGAGCTCACCTTGGGAATAATTGTATGTTAACAAGTTGTCTTCTTTGAACAATTTATCTTCTTGGTGTCTAGGATACAACAGAGCACTAACCATTTATAAATATTACGATGATTCGTAAATATTATACTGGTTGTTTCTCTGAAGGTACTTAAACCTTCGGTTGCGTTGCTACGGTGATTCGTGGTGCACCGATAACTTCTGCCGGTTACCTGGCTGAGAACAGTCTTGTTGGATTAAGACAAAGTGTGATTATACAACTTTTGGTTAGGAGCTACTTAGAATAGAAAATTTGTAATTAAGCCTTTGCATTCATTTAGTTGCATTAGTTTATGCATATTTAAAAAAAATCAAAATCCCAAAACTAAAAAAATTGTAAATATTTGTTAACTTAACTTTTAAATCCTTTAAAATTTTCAATCAAAAATTCAAAAAGAAAAAAAACTTTTAAGTCGATTTTTTAAAACAACAAAAATCCAAAAAAAATACCATCTTTACAGAAAAACATATAAAACCGTTTCAAAAACAGAAAAAAGTTTGAAAAGCAAAAAAAAAAAAAAAATCAAATTTCCCTTTTGAAAAATAAATTCCTTTTGGTAAAAGGTTTTCCTTTACAAAAAAATATAAACAAAAACTTCCATGAAAATGTCTGAATTTCCATATTCATAAGAATTTTACAATAGTTGTGAAAATCAATATAATTCATATAATTCCACTCCAAATTCTTGTGGATATTTTATAACGACTATTGTGTAAATAATTCGAACTTTGAATTATAAAATTTTCAGAATGATGACCAACCCTCAAATCTTGAAAATAGAATTGAAATGATTTCGTCTTTACTTGAACTCTCTACAAAACAAAATCAAAGTATAAATGATTTTTGTAATTCATACTTGTGCAATGGTTCAATTCAAAGTTTTCAAAATAATTAAAATTTGAATTCACTTCAAAATTCAAATGATTTCGATTATAACTCATGCCAATACAACTTCGAACTCCAAAAATGAATTTCAATGACAAAATGAAAATGTGAACCACTTTTCAATAATTTGGCAATGAGAATAATATCGACTATGATTCAATGGACAATTTTTGTCCTCAACAAGTTCAAATCGAAAATTCTCAAATTATAAAATGGATTTTGTTGAGCAAATGGACGGGATTACAATCATCACGTGGATTTGTTGTTTGAAACATACATGAAACAACGTGAAAAGCAAAATCAAATCCAAACATATAATGAGTCAAATAATAATCCATCTTTTACCAAAATTGACGATTGTCAAATAATAACTTTTGAAATTGAAAATGACGATCTTAATGAAGTTGTTGAAATACGGTAATTGAGTTGGATTTCAATTCTTTTGAGGGGGAGAAACTTGATTTAAAATTCGATCTTCATTTTTATGATTTTGAAAAATTGAATACAACAACTTTGGATTTAGAACATGATATATGCAATGAAGTTGTCAATAATTCAACAAAGGAAGACGAATTTTGTGAACATGTTTTCTTTAGACTTTTCAAAGATGAGTCGTTGAATTCCGAAGGGGAAGATTCAAATCACCATTTTGATTTTGAAATCAATAATTCTAAAAAGTTTTCAATGATAAGTTTGAATTTCAATTTGGTTAAAATAAACTTAAACTTCAACCAATTTTTTTATCAACCTCGAAAACTATTAAAAATCAAACAACTCAGACGATTTTTAATAAAATGGCATTCATTTTTCCAAATCAATATTCAACTCCAAAATCTTTTATGATTTGGTTTTCTATGTTTAAGCTGCGTCTCTCACAGTTAACGAGACAAATGAATTGGTCTTTGGAAGACCGTTTCATTTATTCTTTAACAACACATTTTTTTATGTCGTGTAAATAATAATCGTTTCATGTAAATATAAGTCAATTTTTATATTTATTTTTCTCCTTTCACTTAGGTTGACTGTGAGGACACAGTCAAAATGAAGTCTCATCTTCATTTTTGATTTTTCATAGTTTATTTTCCCAAAACGAAAAAAAATTAGCATATCGATTTACTTTTAAAAGAACACTATATGATAATTGGTCTTGGTTATTGAATTGAATTTTTGAAAATTTATTTGTCTTAACAAAAATAAAAATAAAAAGTTTGATTACAAGCAACAATGGTTTAACTAGTATATAGGAAGATTCATGGTGATGATTATGAAATATATCCTAATGGAAAATCTTTGTTTAAGTGATGGATTTAAAGAAAAGGATATAATAGTTTTATCTTCTAAGTTAAATGGTGCTAAAATGATATCGTAAAACTCTCTCTTCAATATATATATATATATATATATATATATATATAAACAAACAAACAAAAAGAAAGAAAAAATAGTTGTATATATGTTTTTTTATTAACACCTAGAGTCGTGTTCACACACAAGTGAATATGCTCGCCATGTTCTGTACCCTTCTCACATAAGCTTGAGAGGCAGTGCACGATCGGTATATCTGCCTTAGTTTATCTGAGTTAGGTGTATGTATATAAAAATTCTTTTATTAATAATGCCTATAGTTGATATGTGCTCACAATCGTGTGTTCATTCACCATGCTTTGTATTTGAAACGACCCACTATTTTGGACCATTCGCATCTGCACATGTTGGACTTGAATAATTCAAAATACCGAATTGTTAATTTAAATTTGACGAATTGAACATATACAGTAAATAAATAATCACAGACATAGAGTAATAATATGCAGCGGAAACAAAAGATAGTAGTTCATGAAGCTACTATATATATAACAGAGTTAAATAAATTACATCAGAAGTCTCGAATACAATAGTCAAATACAAGAATCAGAATACATCACTGGAATCAACTGAATATCTGAAAGCTGGATAGATAGCTGGATCTCCAAGCAAAGCTCTAATTCCAAAGGTGAGTCTCGAATACTGGTACACTCAGTCTTACCCGAGCGTGAAGCAAAACACAAAACACTCGAGTCAGGATTAACATTCTTATATTAATAAATCAAACTCAAGTGAAATAACAACTGAAATACAAGTAACTCAAAGAACGTTGGAATAAATGTCCTCTAAGGATCCGTTAAACTATCTACTATGTAGTAGTATACGATAAATAGATAATGTCTATCAGTAAAATAAAGTATCAAAATAGTGTTAAGGCGTTACCATTATCCCCCTTAACACATTTTTATAAATGTCATAGTCTATGCAGCACTGTAAACTCCACCGTAAACTGGGGGATATCAGGGAGTACTCCATAGGTATAACACAAAACAAATTCATAGTGGTCGCGTATATAGAGATACAAGTATGACAAGGCACATGAGGCAATACCCAAGATAGTGAAACTACCGTTTGCCTGATCCGGACTGGTGAGAACGCACCGTCGCAATGATCATAACACCGCGAAACAACACTCCCAAAATTTACTAGGGTGCACCAATCAATAACAAGTAATGAGTAGTTTACGAAGAAGTGTGTTCGCTCGAGGTGGCTAATTCCATTTGGCCCGGCACGGCTCCTGTTTTAGTCATTTCCAATTTGACACAAGTGTCAAGGCTATCCATTATCGTTCTCTTTCTTCAGTCATCACGTACATCATTCCAACCACTTCATTCTGGATCACACTCCGCGTATAGTTATTAAAGTGGTTTTCGGTTTAGACAGAGAGTTTGTCCATAACCAATTCCAGTTTCTTTAATAACTTTCGTAATTATTACACCGATTGGTCGTTTATATATTTCAAAACCAAATCAATTTCCATAATTCTTCGTTTCGTAACTTTCAAATTTCCATTTCAAGACTTATAATTAAATTTCACATTTTATTTAAAACAATTCAAATATTCATTTAAATTTGTATATAAGTCTCATTACATAATCATTTAAAATAGTTTAATTTACATTCAAATCAATTTGTTCATTTATCGATTTCATTTAATATTCGTTAAGTAAATTTGTCATTCAAAACAATTTCTATTTAATTTCCAATTCATTAAATTAATTACTTAAGTTCAATTTCATTATATCAAAACTTACAATTTGAATTAAATTAAATTCATCAAATCAAATTCTTTAAATTACAAGTCTTACATTCATTTCAACAAAACGCATTTTATTTCTTGTTTAAGAAATTCAATTTCATTTATTTATTACTTATTTGCAATTTCAAACTCAGATGTCACAGATGAACTGATACAGGTAATAACACATATAACAGTGTAAATAACTAACAACAGAATATTTCAATTGTCGTTTCAACTGAAATCAAATTTAATAAATAAAAGAACATTAATCGTGAGTGAATGCTCACCTTTCGAGGTTAGAGAGGTATTCGAGGATAGAGTGAGTTACGATTCCAAGCACGGATTTCAAAGCAAAGAGCGATGGACTCGAGTTCGACGAAAAGCTGATAAAAAAAATCAAAGAGAACTAAACAGGATCAGTTTTGATATAAACCGAGAATACATATTTTCTAATAAAACAATGTATTATTATATTATAAATTTTCTCGTAATTAACAGTTTAATTAAATCATAAATAAATGAAAGAACTAATATATATATAGTACTTATTTTTAAAATATTTTATTCTATGAAATTAGTAAACCAACAAGAGGATATGTATATAACACTAATATGAATTATTATATCATACATATCTTGCGCATGATATATATAAAAAAATATAAAACATAAAACATAGCATCATATATACTAATATAGATATAACTACACATAGTCGTGTGTGTGTGTGTGTGTGTGTGTGTGTGTGTGTGTGTGTGTATATAAACAAATAGAACTAGTATATAACTGGCATATAAAACAAAATATAACTTTAGTCAGAACGTGTGACACGTATAAACGTAGAAACAACTTACATAAAACAACATATACATTTTAAATCTAAACAAATATACATTTTAAATTAAAACAAGTATATATATATTACACGAAAACAATTTCAACACTTCTAAAAATCAATATATATATATATATATACACTATAATTTTTTAACACGTTTAACAGATATTTAAAATCATATTGCAAAATATTCTTATATATACAACTAATATAGACTAAGTACATAAGATAAAATGAAACAGCGAACATAGTACGTAGATTAATATATATAATACTGTAAAACATACCGTACCGTCTATATATTAAAACAATTAACTTATATAACATACGCACACTTAAAAACTTTTATATGAGAAAACCCGACATAACCATTTGCTTCATAATGACTTAAGTAGACCTTTCATAACTAAATATAATTTATAATACAAACTGTATATACTTGTTTTATAAGTACAGACCACTCAACCCATACGTGTTTATATAAACCTATTTATACAAGTAAATAGAGAAATACAACTTGTACATACTTATATATAAATACTGATATACCACATATATCTAAGTTACATAGCTTACATAACTAATGTATAATATATATATTCACGAACATGTAATATATTTTATATAAATGACACTTTATACAAGACACAACATTGCTATGTACACAGCAAAAAACATATAGTCCAAGACCAATCACGCATGTATTATATTCAACACTATATTATATATAAAACAATATAAAGAATAAATAGTTACCTGTATTAGAAATAAAGGGGAGAGGAAGAGTTGTAGGTCGCATGGTGACAGGGCGTGCTGGTGAGGTGACGTGTGCGGGTTGCATGTTCTGATGGTAGGCTAGGGATAGATCAGTGGCCGAGGGAGGGACCGACGCAAAATGGTTACAGGAAGGTGGGCTGTGGCGTTGCGTGCCGCAGGCGGGTACTCGGTGTAGGGCTCGACAAAGGAAGGGAAGGTGGGTCGGTTTGCACGCGGCGTAGTGGATGAGTCGGAGGGGAGTGGGCATGGTGGTGGAAGGAGAAGAGCACGGGTGGGGAAGGTGAGATGAAGGGGAGAGGAGGTAAAAGAAAAGAAAGAAAGAAAAAAAACGAGGAGGAGAAACGTGAAAGAGCAGATTTCACTGATAAAGAAAATGAACCATAGAAAAACGAACCAGGTGTAAAATGAAAATTGGCAACCAAAAGTCCAACCAGAATACCAAGAAATATATAAATTTTAGTGGCTGACAGTTTTGCACCCTGGAAAATAAATAGACAAAAGAAACGGAAGGACTCAGAAACGAAAAGACACGAAAACGGTCACCGATACGATGAACAGTTTATTATATCCGTCGTGCACCGGACCTCAAAATACAGAAATAAATATACCGTAGAGATCAGTATGACGAGACCATCAAAACGGTATACAGATATTAGCGGTACGATTGAATTATAAAAATTCGAATTTTTCTACTATAAAAAAATGCAAGAAAAACACAGAAAAATAAGATCGACGGAGCTAAAGAAGTCCGAATTTGGAAAAACGAAAGTTGACATCTTGCTCAGAAGATGTTTTAGAATTTTTCTATGTGAAAATATTTAGGTTTCGGAAATGTTTTATTTTCATCGCTTTTTAACTGATTAAATTGAAGTAAATTTACGCACGAAATAAACTTTCATATTTTCGGACGAAAACTTACCAGTTGCTATGTTTAACTAGACGCATTCCAAATATCAAATTTTTATTTCAAATTTTTATCGTTTTAAATTTCACAAAATTTCAATTATATATATAAATAAAACAATTAAAATTATTAAAAATTACGGGTCGTTACATTCTCCCCCACTCAAAATTTTCGTCCCCGAAAAGGAAGGAAGTAGGAGAATAAAAACAACCAGAAAGAAAAATGACTGAAAACAAAATAAAACAATTAGTTTAAACCATATAACTTTCAATTTTAATTAATTAATATTCAATAGTTGATTTTAAACTCAAGGAATTTCATTAACTTGGTTTATTTTCAATTTATCATTGTTTGTTACTAAATTTATTTCAAACAACAATTCATTTTATTAATCCATTTATTATTCAACTAACTTAGTATTCTATTTATCTCTATTAACCATTTTATAATTAAACTTTAAGTGTACAACATTTTTATACGCACTCAAATTTTATTTACCAAGACAATTTATATTATATATTATCTAATTATCTTAAATTAACAATTTCGAAGATCATAAATTTGAATAATCATTTATTCTACTTAATATATCTTATCACATATACATTAAGTATATTTACATTTATTATAACCACTCAATTTATTTATAAATTCCTTCAACATCATTTTATACTGTATAATATTCAATTACATAGTCAACTTTTGAAAATTTAGGTAAGTTATATATAATGCAATTGAGTATTATCCAAATAAAATTTTACAATTTGCTTATTTCAAGTTGTGTATTTATATAAAAAGAATTTGGCTTCATTTATAATTGAAAATCATCCTTTAACAAATTTTAAGAATAACTTTTCGATTAGCTTTAAACAACTTAGAGATAGTTATATACATACAATATATCCAAGTCAATTCTAAATTAAATACTAATATATATATATATTAAATCAAGTCATACTTTAGAAATTTCAAATCAAATTCATTTCAAATCAAAACTGTAGCAAGCTATTGACGGTCTCTCCACTTCGAAACTCGAAAATGGATATCGATGATGCGGCCATCATCTCCGAAATTATTTTCCAGCGGCAAAATAGGAGAGTACCGATTTAAACATTTAAAATTCTTTGAAATTATTTCTATTTGAAAATATTTTAAATACTATACGATTTAAACTTTAAAACCATAACTCGAAATTATCGGAAATTAAATTCTCAAATTCTAATTTAAATTCACTTCAAATTCCAAATCAAATTATAATTAAGTTTTATAAATTCATTTATTTATATTATGCAATAGTCAATGGTTTGTAAAAAAATAAATGAAAATCAATATTAACATTTCTGACAATAAATTCATTAACCGTTTAATTTCAGAAAAATTTATAATATAATCATACAAAATTATTTTATTACCAAATTTGAAAACCACATCGTGTCAGTTTGCTCTGCTCAAGTGTTTTGGAAATCCTATCGATGCGTTGATCAGACGAATCGATCGAAAATCCAAATCAACATCAACAACTCAAACAACACAATATGTAAAACATTTTAGTATAAATACAAATACACTCCCTCGCTTGACGATACAAGGATGGATTTCAAATAAGTATAGTGATTCAAATTTGATGGAAATCAAATCAAAGAGAATTTTGATTCGATAATAAGTTCGAAACAGAAGATAAGATAATTCAATTAACAGAATCGGGAGATGGATGAGCTTATTTAATTCACGGGCAACCTTAACCGGGTCGACCGTAATTTCAAGAATAAGATCGATGCTGAATTCCAAGGTAAATCAACATTCGATCTCAAAAGATAGAATTCAGGTATAGCAGGGAGTAGATAGCATCGTAAACCGAGGATACAGAAATCTCCGGTAAATCGATGTCTATTGTAAAGGAGTTTCACCCATTTACAAATAATTCGAAGATTGGCGAGACCGCTGATTCATTATAAAGATCATCCGAAGTGGAGTTATGGGATACTCCGGAATTCAGAAGAATACGAATAGTGAGGGACAAGAATGAATTTCGGAGCCGAGGGAACGTTCCAAAATTTAAGGAAATCGAGTCAAAAGAAGAGATTCAAACTCAAATGAAAGTGATTCTGTAAATACATTTACCCTACATGCTAAGTTTTCCCTAAAGCTACCAAAGCTCTAATACCAACTGAAACGACCCGCTATTTTGGACCATTCGCATCCGCACATGTCGAACTTGAATAATTCAAAATACCGAATTGTTAATTTAAATTTGGCAAAATTGAACATATACAGTAAATAAATAATCACAGAATCACAGACACAGAGTAATAATATGCAGCGGAAACAAAAGATAGTAGTTCATGAAGCTACTATATATATAACAGAGTTAAATAAGTTACATCAGAAGCCTCGAATATAATAGTCAAATACAAGAATCAGAATACATCACTGAAATCAACTGAATATCTGAAAGCTGGATAGATAGCTGGATCTCCAAGCGAAGCTCCAACTCCAAAGGTGAGTCTCGAATACTAGTACACTCAGTCTGACCCGAGCATGAAGCAAAACACAAAACACTCGAGTCAGGATTAACATTCTTATATTAATAAATCGAACTCAAGTGAAATAACAATTGAAATACAAGTAACTCAAAGGACGTTGGAATAACCGTCCTCTAAGGATCCGTTAAACTATCTACTATGTAGTGGTATACGATAAATAGATAATGTCTATCAGTAAAATAAAGTATCAAAATAGTGTTAAGGCGTTACCATATTCCCCCTTAACACATTTTTATAAATGTCATAGTCTATGCAGCACTGTAAACTCCACCGTAAACTGGTGGGATATCAGGGAGTACTCCATAGGTATAACACAAAACAAATTCGTAGTGGTCGCGTATATAGGGATACAAGTATGACAAGGCACATGAGGCAATACCCAAGATAGTGAAACTACCGTTTGCCTGATCCGGACTAGTGAGAACGCATCGCCGCAACGATCGCAACACCGCGAAACAACACTCCCAAAATTTACGAGGGTGCACCAATCAATAACAAGTAATGAGTAGTTTACGAAGAAGTGTGTTCGCTCGAGGTGGCTAACCCCATTTGGCCCGACACGGCTCCTGTTTTAGTCATTTCAATTTGACACAAGTGTCAAAGCTATCCATTATCGTTCTCTTTCTTCAGTCATCACATACATCATTCCAACCACTTCATTCTGGATCACACTCCGTGTATAATTATTAAAGTGGTTTTTGGTTTAGACAGAGAGTATGTCCATAACTGATTCTTGTTTCTTTAATAACTTTCGTAATTATTACACCGATTGGTCGTTTATATATTTCAAAACCAAATCAATTTCCATAATCATTCGTTTCATAACTTTCAAATTTCCATTTCAAGACTTATAATTAAATTTCACATTTTATTTGAAATAACTCAAATATTCATTTAAATTTGTATACAAGTCTCATTACATAATCATTTCAAATAGTTTAATTTACATTCAAATCAATTTATTCATTTATCGATTTCATTCAATATTCGTTAAGTAAATTTGTCATTCAAAACAATTTCTATTTAATTTCCAATTCATTAAATCAATTACTTAAGTTCAATTTCATTATATCAAAACTTACAATTTGAATTAAATTAAATTCATCAAATCAAATTCTTTAAATTACAAGTCTTACATTTATTTCAATAGAATGCATTTTATTTCTTGTTTAAGAAATTCAATTTCATTTATTTATTACTTATTTGAAATTTCAAACTCAGTTAATAAAGAAACTTAGTTTCACTTATTCAAGAAGTTCAATTTCACTTAATAAAGAATTCAATTTTATTTAATTATTAAATCATTCAATCTTATTCAATCATCAAATAATTTCAAATCTTATTTAATTATTAAATAATTTCAAAACTTAATTATTAACTAATTTCAAAACTTAATTATTAATAATTCCAAATTATTAAATAATTAATTTCAAAACAACGTTCTTTCATCAACTATTATGTTAATATTTGTTTCAGATTTTTAAATATTAACATTTTCCTTTCATTAAATTCAAATCCCAACTTCATTTCAAAACTTATTATTTATTCAAATAAAATTTTTATTATATTTTAACTCCAATTATTGACCAATCGAGTTTATTAAATTCTCTATCCTAAGTTAAAGTTCATTTGGGTATTTATCATTTCAACCGATTCATTCCAATTCAAAAATCAAATCATAGCAAAGGGAATTTGCAGTGTGATAACTGGGATGGTGTCAAAGTAAATAAACAAATAGTAACAACAATCAATAACAATCCAATAATCAACTCAAATAATCCCGAAATAATAGTATTAATTCACATTGTTGTTTGTGCAAATTAATATAATTATTTCTAGAATCTACACTATTGCTTCATGTAAATTAAAGATTATTACACTATTTTTTTTACAGTTCTACACTTGACATTTATTATTCGATTTCATGCTACATGATACATTCACTGGTTCAAGGTGTAATTAACCAATTTCTACGTGTTAATTTAATTTAACATTTAAAGGGGTCATATTATACAAATTTAAATAGTCAAATTCATCACATATATCAATTTAAATTATTAACTATCCTACATCAAATTCAATTGCATATTATTTATCACTTAACAATTTAGAATTTTTAACGTCCAATGTCAATCATCAACAAGCAATCGTTTATCAACCAAGCTGGATTATTATCATATAAATAACAGAAAATGGTGTCAGATGTCACAGATGAACTGATACAGGTAATAACACATATAACAGTGTAAATAACTAACAACAGAATATTTCAATTGTCGTTTCAACTGAAATCAAATTTAATAAATAAAAGAACATTAATCGTGAGTGAATGCTCACCTTTCGAGGTTAGAGAGGTATTCGAGGATAGAGTGAGTTACGATTCCAAGCACGGATTTCAAAGCAAAGAGCGATGGACTCGAGTTCGACGAAAAGCTGATAAAAAAAATCAAAGAGAACTAAACAGGATCAGTTTTGATATAAACCGAGAATACATATTTTCTAATAAAACAATGTATTATTATATTATAAATTTTCTCGTAATTAACAGTTTAATTAAATCATAAATAAATGAAAGAACTAATATATATATATATATATATAGTACTTATTTTTAAAATATTTTATTCTATGAAATTAGTAAACCAACAAGAGGATATGTATATAACACTAATATGAATTATTATATCATACATATCTTGCGCATGATATATATAAAAAAATATAAAACATAAAACATAGCATCATATATACTAATATAGATATAACTACACATAGTCGTGTGTGTGTGTGTCTATATATATATATATATATATATATATATATATATATATAAACAAATAGAACTAGTATATAACTGGCATATAAAACAAAATATAACTTTAGTCAGAACGTGTGACACGTATAAACGTAGAAACAACTTACATAAAACAACATATACATTTTAAATCTAAACAAATATACATTTTAAATTAAAACAAGTATATATATATTACACGAAAACAATTTCAACACTTCTAAAAATCAATATATATATATATATATACACTATAATTTTTTAACACGTTTAACAGATATTTAAAATCATATTGCAAAATATTCTTATATATACAACTAATATAGACTAAGTACATAAGATAAAATGAAACAGCGAACATAGTATGTAGATTAATATATATAATACTGTAAAACATACCGTACCGTCTATATATTAAAACAATTAACTTATATAACATACGCACACTTAAAAACTTTTATATGAGAAAACCCGACATAACCATTTGCTTCATAATGACTTAAGTAGACCTTTCATAACTAAATATAATTTATAATACAAACTATATATACTTGTTTTATAAGTACAGACCACTCAACCCATACGTGTTTATATAAACCTATTTATACAAGGAAATAGAGAAATACAACTTGTACATACTTATATATAAACACTGATATACCACATATATCTAAGTTACATAGCTTACATAACTAATATATATATATATATATATATATATTCACGAACATGTAATATATTTTATATAAATGACACTTTATACAAGACACAACATTGCTATATACACAGCAAAAAACATATAGTCCAAGACCAATCATGCATGTATTATATTCAACACTATATTATATATAAAACAAATTAAAGAATAAATAATTACCTGTATTAGAAATAAAGGGGAGAGGAAGAGTTGTAGGTCGCATGGTGACAGGGCGAGCTGGTGAGGTGACGCGTGCGGGTTGCATGCTCAGATGGTAGGCTAGGGGCAGATCAGTGGCCGAGGGAGGGACCGATGCAAAGGCATTACAGGAAGGTGGGTTGTGGTGTTGCACACCGCAGGTGGGTGCTCGGTGTAGGGTTCGACAAAGCAAGGGAAGGTGGGTTGGTTTGCACGTGGGGTAGTGGATGAGTCGGAGGGGAATGGGCATAGTGGTGGAAGGAGAAGAGCACGGGTGGGGAAGGTGAGATGAAGGGGAGAGGAGGCAAAAGAAAAGAAAGAAAGAAAGAAAAATGAGGAGGGGAAACGCGAAGGAGCAGATTTCACTGATAAAGAAAATGAACCATAGAAAAACGAACCAGGTGTAAAATGAAAATTGGCAACCAAAAGTCCAACCCGAATACCAAGAAATAAATAAATTTTAGTGGCTGACAGTTTTGCACCCTGGAAAATAAATAGACAAAAGAAACGGAAGGACTCTGAAACGAAAAGACACGAAAACGGTCACCGATACGATGAACAGTTTATTATATCCGTCGTGCACCGGACCTCAAAATACAGAAATAAATATACCGTAGAGATCGGTACGACGAGACCATCAAAACGGTATACAGATATCAGTGGTACGATTGAATTATAAAAATTCGAATTTTTCTACTATAAAGAAATGCAAGAAAAACACAGAAAAATAAGATCGACGGAGTAAAGAAGTCCGAATTTGGAAAAACGAAAGATGACGTCTTACTCAGAAGATAATTTAGAATTTTTCTATGTAAAAATATTTAGGTTTCAGAAACGTTTTATTTTCATCGCTTTTTAACTGATTAAATTGAAGTAAATTTACGCACGAAACAAACTTTCATATTTTTGGACGAAAATTTACCATTTGCTATGTTTAACTAGACGCATTCCAAATATCAAAATTTTATTTCAAATTTTTATCGTTTAAAATTTCAGAAAATTTCAATTAAATATATAAATAAAACTATTAAAATTATTAAATATTACGGGTCGTTACAGTATTCCCCCCACGTAAGCCCAAAAGGCAGCGTCTGGATAATATATCTGGCCTCAGTTTTATGTGTTAGGCGTATGAAAATATTGTTAATATCAATAAAATTTTCAAATAAGAAAGAGTAAGCAATTGAAATCCATGCACTATTTTAACTTATTTGATTTGACTTATTATTCAAAAGAATTGAAAATACCACTTTGATAAACTTTGAAAATCAACTAAGGATGTATTTCATAGTTGCACCATGTTATCAACCTAAACAACTTGCCAAACTATAGTTTATTTGTTATGATAACTTAGTTTTTATTAGAAATTTTGACGAGTAAATGACTTAAATTTTCAAAATAATGACCAGAACTTATATTTAACTTATTCGTGTTAATTTAAAAGTAAAATTTTCATTTTAAATATTTTCAAATATTTGCATTCATATCATTGTAAATAAATTTTGCATTTAGGAATTCTCACTTTGCATTTGGATTTTGTGGGTAGTATCCACTGAAAACCCTCACGAGACAACACTCATCCAATTAGGAACACGTAGAAGTTTAACGGCTTGTTGCATACACTCAATGCAATCGTGCTCCCTACGAAAGTAGATTTATCTTAGTTTTTCTTTATTCGAGGACAAATAAAAAGATAAGTTTGGGGGTATTTGATATGCATGTAAATGTGTATATTTTTACTACCATATTTTATCGAATTTAATTAAATAAATGAGCATATACACGTTTAAACCAAAATTCAAATTATATTCAAATCATCGTTTATTCATCTTCATATAGGAGAAAAATGGTCATTTTTGTCAGTATATTAATTTGAGAAAATTCACTTGAAAATATTTATGTTATTTTTTAGGGATTTGAATTCAAATTATAAGTGGCTTCATGAAAAATATGCATGCATAAGAAGATACAAAGAAATGAAGATGGAAATAATTTAAACCATGTATCATGGAGGACCCCACCTACCCACTTATCATGATGTACAATTAAGAGCTAATGCAAATGCTAATAGAGACTAAATTTACATGCACATGAAATGGTGGATTAAGCTCATGCTAATCATTACTTGGTGGCCACACTTCGTAAGAGGGTATTTTGGGTAGTTTCTAAAATTATGATTAGGGTTTTAGGCTTGTATAAATACCCTATATGTTCATGTAGTCAAGAATTAGCCTCCTTTAAGCCTCTTCTTTAGTTTAGTTTGAGGCTCAAAAAATTACTAACTCTCTTTTCTTTTTCATGGCTACTTAGCCATTTTCTTCTTCTTATGTAATTTTCTTCTTAATACAATTTTAATTCTTGCTCTTTTTTATTTACATGCGTTTTCCTTTCACGTTAGTAGTGTAGATCTTTTTATTTATGCAAGTAGAACATCATTTATTTCATTTTAATTAGCTCCTTTTTTAATTGCTTACATTTTCCTTTTTTTTTATTTCATGTTGAATGCTATACGGTTCGACAAAGCAAGGCCTATGTCCACTTTAAAATTTTAATGCTTATTTCTGAATTGGAGGCAGAAGTTCTTGGGAGTCAATACAACTCCAATGCTTAGAACTTAAAAGTTACAAGAGTATAAGAAATAGTGAAGCAAGAGTCAAAAGGATCCCAAAAATGAGCCATACCCCTTATTTATAGAGGTAGGGGCCTAAAATCTCGTTTAAAATATCTCTATACCATTATGCATGAATTTGAACAATTCTCCCAAAATAATAGGTGCACCTCAATAGAAGCTTGGAGTCGGTACTGATCCCTAAGTTGGAGTCGGTACCGGTCCCCAAGATGCCCATATTTGGTGTCTTCAATTCCTCACCTCAATTCACCTTGTAGTTAGCTTCTCAATTCCACGGTTGTTTGCTCTTGGTTTTAGCTTGTTTTTGACTCCAAATGATGAAGTTAAAGGAGAACAAAGTTGTAGTTTTAAGTGTCCATGGAGTTTGATGGAGAAATACATTTAAGCAAGAAACCAACTTTGAAAATAGGCTTGTGGCATCGAGATAAGCATGTAGGCAGAAGATGGGGTCCACCGAAGTTTTATTTGGGAGTCGATACCAATCCCCGGTAGGAATCGGTAGCGATCCCCAACTTGGGGGATCCCATCATCTTGCTGCCTTTGATGGTTTTAGCCTTGACTTCACGGTTCTGTCTATGCTTGGTTTCTGGACTCTTGGGCTATCTCTCCGGGCTTTCTCCCCTCGATAACTCCATATTCTATCTATCCAGTCTATTTAGATTCTTCCTGGTCAAAAGATAGGATAACAAAGTGATATATATATATATATATATATGTATATATATATATATATATATATATATATATATCTGTGTGTGTGTGTGTAGTAATTTATTTGTACAATTTAAAAGAATTATATTACATAAGATATTTATACTTTAATAAAATAGTCAACACATTTAAATATATATATATATATATATATACTTAAAAATACTTTTAAAATAGTTTAAAATACTTATAATAGGTTTTATAACATTCATTTGGAATTTTACTTTGAAATAAAAAGTTTGCAAAATATTCAAAAACTTGAAACAACCGTGTTTTCCTTTTATTTGAAAATAAACCATCTTCTTTAAAAATTCAAAATGAATTCTTAAAAAATTATAAAATTATCAAACCACTTTAAAATTACTCTAATATTACTTATTAAACACTTATAAAAAATAATGAACATAATATATAAATTTAAAGTCCTTTCTAAATATTTGAAGTTCAAAAACAAATACTAAACGAACCAGTTGTACAAAAGTGGATGTATGGTCAATTTTCAATATGTTGCCTAACTTTTCATCATCCAAACTTTTCATGGCATCAAGCACACATAATAGATATCATAAATATGGCAATAAACCTGTAAGGATCTCTCTACAATGTTTATTAGAAATTGCCGAACATAAGGCAATTCCTAAGTGCATCTATAGGGACTATCGCTTTAAGAGCACTTTCAAATCCAAGTCCAATTCTAACCCATGTTCAACTACAACCTATATGCTTTGTTTTCAGGTTATTTTGCAAATCATACAAGTCCCTTCATGTCCTTTTGTATGGATTACATTTGCTATTTGCTTTCAGAGCAACAATCGAACAAAATTTACAATATATATATATATATCAATATCCATTCAATGAAAAAGAAACAAATCAAAACATAAGCACATATACACAATATATTTTCTTTAAATGGTGTGTTAACTGACCTGTAAGCAAGTAAACAAGTAAGTCCAAGCAACCACTTCCTACCTCAACCTTGCTAGCACTTCACTTCTTACCTTGCCATGTTTTATACTTGTTTTAAGGCAATGTTGCTTTATAATAGCTCGCGGCCTAAATATGTAGGGAAAGACGTGCTTCAATTTTTCAAGACCTAAGTTGATAGAAGCTATTGTGATATTGTCCTAAAGCTCTTTTCCCAGTTTGAGTTGATATGGAGTTGTTTTTAAATTATTTTCTTCTAGAAATTATGAAAAGAAAGATGTGAAAGAGATATATCTTTTTGTGCAAAAATATGAAATGGATTCAAGGGGTATGCTCTTCTTTTTATAGGCTTCACGTGGTATTACTTAACCTTTTTATTACCCACTTGGCTAGTCATGGAAGGCTCACCCCTCCATATGCTCCATCAATTCTCCTTTCCACCTCATTTCTAAGTAAATGACCAAACTACCGCATACTTACAAATATCTCTTATCTCTTAGAAACTTCTAAAAGAATCTACTTACTTTAAGAAGAAAAGCGTGTTAATTAGTTCCTAATGTGTTCATTATCTAAGTATAAAGAAGTTCGAACAACTTATATCGAATAAAAAGCTATTTATCAATATATTGATTTTCGGTCACATATCGATATATCTTCAAAGTACATATTTTTGTAAAATTTTTTTTTAGAACAAGTTTCTTATCATTATTCATTAATTAAAATATGTGTAACAAGGTTATAAACGCACATTTATAACACTTAATTATATTTCAAAACGTTACGATATTAGAAATCGGAGCGTTCGAAATTACGGGTTGCTAAACGCATGGTACATATACCGTGATTTCAGATGTGTCTGATACTTGAATCATGATGGTATTTCTTAAGAAATACATTATTCCTTAAATAGATATCACTCAAAATGTATAAAAACATTATTATTCTTTAATATAAGTTGCCCTCTATCATTTATATGTTGATAGATTTCTTACATATACTAACCGTTGTGCAAACTCAAGGTAGAGCTATTATGTGTAGTGATAGTAATATATTGCCAAGTCAAAGTGAGATACATGCATGTTTTTGTTAAGCAAACTTAAGGAGTGTGCATTGTACTTAAGCCATCATGAAATGATAGGTAAAAGTGAACAATCTCTACCGATTTGTGGAGAAAACTAAAGGTCTCGGTTGACATTAGGGCAAAGACCATGGTTACGAGTAGTACATGATACAACCAATAAAGAGTTATCCTTAGCATGCAGACTTAAGATTGGCTAAGCTAACTCAAGGTCAGAATCCCAAGGCAAGCAAATCTTAATACTTTCTAGAAAAATGAAAGGTTTCTATATTTCTTTTAGTGTTTTGTAGAATATAAAAATCCAGTGGGAGCCTTACTAGAAAAATGGAATGACAACATTTAACCTTTCAAATATTGTAAGAACACGTGCTATACAAAATTAAAATTATCTACTTCAACAAATTTGTGCAACTAGTTTAATTGGTAAATTTTTATGAATAAAAATATATAAGTGAGCTATATTAGGATTGACAAAGAAATATAAAATATACTTAGTAGTAAATTTATTGCCATTTTTTCACTTAAAGAATTGTACAACTACCAATTACATTCCTACCTTTGTCACTTAAGTGTTTATTTTATCAAGATTGTGTATTGTTCTTTATGAGTTTTTAAATTTAAATCAATATAAGAATATGAATATTCGAGTTGTGTTCGAGTATATGTAAATGATTATATGGTAAGTAGTCGCGTTTGTGTTATACGAAATCTCAATGAAAATATTCCACTCAAAATGAGAAAGTAAACCATAGTGCAGGACCATATGTTCAATATGATTGAATACAATTAGGATCTTTTTGTGCTGAAAAAACACTGGACAAAGGACTTAAGAACAAACTAAGAATTCGATCGTTGAAATATTAGTATTGATCAGTTGACTTAAGTGCAACCCATACAATACCTTTAAAATGTTAAGGATGTCCAAACACACTTTTATAAAGGATTTGGTGCAGTCTTGCAGTAAGAGTTTCCTTTTGAATGGTTTGACCACTTGAAAAGGAAAGCGAACGATCGATAGTGGATATAAACTAAGAACAGTTGGGATAAAAAGAGTGAATGGTCACTTTTGCTTCATGATGAGCCATTGGATCAATTGACCATAAAGAGAGTGAATGGTCACTTTTACTCTATACATTATCTGGATCTATAATCCGTGTTTGGATATTGAGATTTTGTACGTAAAAACTGGTGCTTTCACTACTATTGGGGTTTATGACCATTTTTTGGCGCAAACATTAATATTGCGAATATTTGTTATGAAATAAAGTATTACAATAATGATATTTGTTTTCACAACCATGGTAATGCATTAGCTATAGAAAATATAGAAGTTTCTAAATTATTTTAACAATTATTTTAGCATTATAGACTAAACCATATCCTTGAGAAATAATTTTTGAATCATACGATTATAAATCATATGATGTAGGTGAGTTGTATATCAAACAATTAAGGGCAAAGCACTCATTCAGTGGGTGTGACGAAAGAGCTAATGAACTCTTTAGATTGACATACATACATACATACATACATATATACATACATATATGCAGTCCAAGGTCTAATGATTCTAAAAAAATCCACACACTTCGTCAAATTCATAGATGAATTGTCATGAACATGTGTACTGTATACACAGGTATTATATCAATGATAGGTTTATAGATTGTAAAATGAAAGTAGAAAACATGACCTAGAAAGAAAATAAAATAATTTGATTTTTTCAAATAGGTAGGTATATTGGAACAGGGTTCCAAAAGTACCTAAAAATGAATAAAATTCATTTTCAGAAATCCCTGCCTATGATACATAATAATCTATTAATATGGAGTAACCAAACTTTGTCGGACCAATGGATTATGAGTGAAGTTGAGTTTACTTTTTCCTATACGGATGTGTACATAATGTTAAGTACGTTTGTTAAATATAATTTCATTAAACTGTTTACAAAATCATATTAGATACAAATAAATAAGAAACTTGATTTAAAATAGTTTAAGATGCATGGTTGAGTAATTTATGTTATGAACACAAGTTTCATAAACTCAAAACTAACACAGTTTTATGTAAATATAATGGCATATATGAAACATTTTTGAATGCATATTCCACCATACCGAGAAGCAATTGTTGCTTGAAGAAACACCACCATTATGATAAGGAAATTTCTTCTTGAAATTAGTAGTAGTACAATGGACTTGGATATGATCCAAACACTCTAATGTAAAACCGATTATGTAAGATGAAATAAAATTAATCAACCCTACAACGAACTCAACTTATTACAATGTCTTATAAGAATTCTCGTACATTAATTAGAAATTATGAGTTTCATTTCAATGTCGAGAAAATGAATTGTTAGAAATAAAAAATTTCTCAATTGTTCATAAGCAATGAAGAGTAAAGACTCTGTCATATGGCGCAATGATTTAGATCCAAAATGGATGCCATATTCATCATCAAAACATGATTTTTATAGTTTTATCTGAAAGGATATGATCCATTGCCCACAAATGTCTTCAAAAAGATCAATGTAGTTAGAATGTATAAAGCGGTGTTGAAGGAAATGACTTTATTGTTTTCAAATATTTAAATTAGTAAAGAAATTCTACTAGTCAATATGCTTAAGTACATTCAGATTGTACACGCAATTATCGCACAATTTGATTTTGACTTTTGGCACATTAATGTTGAAATAGAACTTTTGAATAGTGATTTAGAATAGACCATTGAAATAGTACACCTAAATTGTGATTTAGAAGAGATTGTTTGCATATAACAACCAAAATGCCTCTGAGTCATTGGGAAAGATAACACGATCTGTACATTTTGAATATGATACAAGAATAGATAAAATAATGGCGTCTGATAAGCATCAAAGTTGAATAAATATTTTGTAGAAATATCAAATTGTTTGATTTTTGGTCAAAATGATAAGGGAGTTGTGTCTAAAAGAAAGAATATTAAAGGTGCTGAATTATTTCTAATCTATAAGTAAGGATGTTTGGATTGTTCCAAATGATATACATAGACACCATATTAAAATGTTTGATATGGAGCATATGAGATGAATTCCTATGCATGGGCAATAGGAATTATCACATATGATATGTTGTTTGCTATATCGCAATGCACTTATATAATTGATGCATTAAGCGAGTGTCAAATTCAAATTAAGATCACAAATGGTTGTTAGGAGTGTCGTCGAGTATTTTAGAAATACTAGAGAATTGTTTAAGGGAACAATGAACTCCCTATGAAGGAGTGATCGGACTCAAACATTATAAATGATATCAAATATAGCATGTTAATCCTAAATCATGTTCAACCTTAATTAAGGAGCTTTGAGTTCGAAATGTTCCAAATGAGCAGTGGTGGCTAATTCAACCGAATGGATAAGTATATTGCCTTGAGTAGTGCTGCAAAATGTAAAGACAATTGCAAGGATTTATAACTCATCTAGGTGTGACTCCATATGTTGACTATCCCACAACTTTATTTTTTGAAAAATATGTCACGATAAAGATCGTGAAAGAACCTATGTTCATAGGATGTCTAGACATATGCTCCGTAAGTTCCAAATGATAAAGGCAGTTTTATCAACGATGAAGAGATGTTTCATGACAGAGTAGATAGTAATACAATATAGCAAATATGTTCATAAAGGGACTAGTTCATTTAATTCTAAATTAGTCAAAGGAATGATATAAAGATGCCACAGTTGACCCCAAGGCAAGTGAGAGACTGAAAGAGTTAGTGGTATGCCCTAAGGGCAATTATATAATTTGTTACATATAATTCTGTAATAAATTCTATTCATAACAAAGATTTTTGATTTCTATTACATGCTTCGTTATATTATGATATAATTAATTAAGTAATTAATTTAAAGTATAATAATAAAAAAAATCCTTAAATAAAATCTTATATGGTTGTAAATAGTGGCAATTGTGGGTAATTAATCATAAAATAAAATAACATTTTGTTTTAAATATTCCTAGTCGAGATGTTTCAAGAAAGGATATTGATACATCCATTGAGACCAGAGTGCATAATGCTCTTCAAATGTTGGACTCATGGCTGCTTGGGCACACTAATGGGTTATGTATTCGAAGTTATTACATAATTATGAAATGACTCGTTCGTGAGTGTAGGTCAAACAGAAAATCTCAAGGTGACGATGTTACACAGTTCCCTCGACTTGAGAATACTCTAGAACCTCAATGCGAACATTCCACTTTGATTATAGTTAACTCATGGCATGGTTGTACATCTTGCGACTATAGTTGAGTCTGAGCTAAGGCATTGGGAGTGAAACACAATTCAATAGAGAATTTGTCTCCTTAGCTCTACGGGGTTAGTATTACGGTCAATTATAGTCAACTCAGAGTCAAATATTTGGTTAGAGTAGTATAATTAATGTTATTAAACCATCTTGTTTGTGGTAAAATCAAGTTGAGTGTGGATAAGATTAGAATTATGACCAATAGCAAATTTCATATATCCTAATGAGATGTAGTTTTGATGAAGAGAACATGTGTAAATTATCGTTACTGAAAGGCACCATTTAAGAAAATAAGAAATGGGATTTTACAAATATATATATATATATATATATATATATATATATATATACATACATACATACATACATACATACATACAAGCAATGAATTTTGCCAAATTGTCAAAATCCACTAGCTAAGTTGATGCGTAAATGTTAATATTTGAATTGTTCAATATTAATCCCTTACCTAGTTCATACCTCTAAGTCTCACACACTCGTGAATTCTTCGAACAACCACACGATTTAAATGGTTTATAAGATGGTATAAATTAATTAAATTAACCAATAATTGTGAAATATTAATTATTGACTTCTTGATGTTTTTAGATGTTATTAGTAATTATTTAGATGTATATATAAATGTTATATATACGTGTAACGATATACGATATCAGTATATATATTTAAATAATTTCTAAATTGAGATCATCACAAAAACGAGCTGACGGAAATTTTATTCAATATAGGAAATGATATGGCTAGCCATGGTAGTGTAAGTGGAGATTTTGCTTGATTGAAAATCAAAGAGAAATTAGAGGTAAGGAGAATAGGAAAGGTTTCATTCTCCCTATTGTTTCATATTCTCTCGTTTTAATCTTGGCTTTCTCTCTCTTTTTCTTCTTCCTTTTCACAGCAACCTCTTCTTTCATTTCGTGGCCAAATTTTTTTGTTACATTTACCCAAAATAAAATCAAATACAATGAACAAGATGGCTCATCTTATTCTATCAAAATTGAATGTGGATTTTAGGAATCTAAAGAGAATTTATAGATCAAGGTGACACTGATTAATCAGATTTATAAAGTATAATTCTGTAATGACCCGGAATTTTGGTTATTTGAAACTGGAATATTTAGTTGATTTTAAATATTTAAAAGTTAATTTTGTAGGTTAAATAACTTGAATTTCAAATATAGTGATTTATTGGATAAGTTAATTATTAAATTTAATAATTGAAATCTTTTAAATAATTGAAATCTTGGATTTTTATTTGGACAAAAATGATTCAAAGGCTTATTAAATTTCTATCAATAAGAATGACGGTAATAAATCTTAAATTTGATTTAAAAGTGATTTAACTAATTTTGAAATTTACTCGTTTTAATTAACATATAAATATTGATTTCCGGGCTATAGTCTCGGATTTCGACGAAACCAACATCGTTTGGTCTATAATAATGTATTTTAATACGCCATTAAATTTCGTAGCGATCAAATGCAGTGTTTGGTTGTGCGTGATAGAAACACATTGAAATTAATATAAAAAATTTAATATTATAATAGGGTTCAAAAAGCTATCTTCTCCATATGAGCAAATTAGAGCTTGAAACTTGTTCCATTGCATTCGAAATAGGTGTATAACATTAGGAATGCCAAGCTCGATTTTAGTTTGCTGCCTTCGACGGTTCTGGTTACAACTAGGGCTTGGGTTTTTGTCGAATTGGAGGTGTTTTAGAATTAAGGAGTGTTGTATTCGAGCTCGAGGGAGAAAGGCACATCGGCAACCAGAGTTGGAAGAGGCATAGTGGCGTTCGAGCACGGTCAGGTCGCGTTTTGATAGGTGGAGCCGGAGTAGTCGTCAGGGGTATGTCTAGGTGGAGAAGTTGATGAGCAGTGCGATGCATTCGTCAGATGTTGAGGTTCAATCGTCAGCTGTTGAGGTTGTCTCCTGAGGCGCCATGTAGGTTACACAGCCTTGCATGACTTGTGTACAGGGGATCTGTAACGACCCGCCTTTCATTCCACAGAAAGACGCATCATCAATAAGAAAGAAAGATGTAGAAATAGAATAAATAGAAGAAATAACTAAACAATATCAGAATCTCACAACGGAATGGAACAAAATATAATATATCACATAACTGTTACATAGTCATTACATTAGAGTTACACAGATTACAACAACATTTCACATTAGATAGTTATAAAGGTCTGTCTAATCCATTACATTCCAATGCAACAGACAAAGACTTCAACACAACAAAAATTGATAGATATAGCTACGTCTGGACTCTTACTTCAAGCTTTCAAAATTCGTCAAGCCAAACCTGATCACTTGGCTACTCATAAAAATTTGAGTACCCAAGAGTTTAAGAAAACAGAAATAAACTCTGGGTCAGACATGGGTGTGGTGTGAGTAAATGGGTTAAAGTTGTTTAACTTTAAAATCATTTGAAAACAAAGGTATCACGTAAGACTTCCCACACATAAACATGGGTAAGTTTTTACCCTACGATAACCAAAACATTTGATAGGAAATCCAGTGATATTATAATAGGGTCTAGGGTTTTTAAATAAATATTCACATAGCTGAAATTGTTACATGATTAAATTCTAGCATACTAGCCACAAAGTGAGTTATACAATCAAAACTGTAAAGGCACATAGGGATAACGAGTTTCCATGAATGGCGGGGCTACTGGGGTACCGCCAGTCACAGTACGTGGCCTAGATCACCATACCGAGGATCCACCCTAAATCCCCTGCAACACAAGGCTGGAACCATCCCTTACTGGATAGTCCCGAACAAGACAACCCTGCTGTTGGCTGCAGACCAACTACCCACTAAGCCGAATAAAAAGGAACCTCTAAACAGGGGTAAATCTCATCCTACTTGAGTGCGACTCACTTAGCCTTACTGCACCTTCCCTGTTTTAGCCATTCCCGGTTGATGAGGATTGAGGCTGCGATTACCTTTATAGAACACATCTATCTTAGAATACTCATCGTCCTCCTGACGATGTTCTGAAAGCATTCAATCCATACAAGTTCGTTCCGGGTTGGAACGAAACCGAAGGCATTATCTCATTACACTCATTTTGGAATCACCCTTCGAGTTAACGACGATAACCCTTGCACTCTGAAACTCCATCTCGAACCTGAAAGCACTATCTCCGTTATACTTGTATTGGAACCACCTTCAGAGTTTTATTAAAAAATAGTTCTTACACTTCGAGTCTTCAACTTGATCTTCACTTGAATTCACGACCTAACGTTTGACTTGGATCGATGTGGTTTTCGGATAATCAAAACTGATATCCGATCCCGGTCTCATCGAAATCCAAACGTTTCTTAAAGGCCAAGTTGTTTAAAGTTTAAACAATTCAATTCAATTCAAAACTTTGAATTCACACAGCATTAACACAGATAAATATCACACATTTGTCACAGATATATCTAATATCACATCACAGAATATCATCTAATAGATATCAACCAATCCAGACATTCTACTCAAACAATCATCCACAGACAGGAATTATTAATCCGTATCAAAATTAATTTAATTAACTTAAATTAAATTAATTACTTAAGAATTAATCACCTAACCCTGCTTAATAAATCATTAATTAATTACAAACCATTTAATTAATTAATCACTCCTTGATTACCTTATCAATCAATTAATTAATCTCTAATCACAGATTAATTATCCTTTAACTATTAATTAATAAACCTTGATTATTAATTAATATCGCTTAATACAAATTAGTTAAATCCGTAATTACTGTTATAACCAATTAATTAATCTTTAATTAACTAACTAATTATCCCTTAATTATTAATTAATAAACCTTAATTATTAATTAACAAAACTTAGTTACAAAATAATTAATCCTTAATTACCAATTAATCAATCCTTAATTACCATTTGATTAATAATTAATTACCATTTTATTAATCCTTAATTAATCTTTAATTATAGATTAATCATCCTTTAAGTATTAATTAACAAAACCTAATTATTATTTAATAGAAATTAATTACAAAATTAAGCACTTCTTAATTACTAGTTAAGTACCCTCTAATTACTTAACTGATTATTCACTAATTAAATTAATCAATCTTAATTTCTTAATTAATTAATCTCTAATCATTAGTTAACCAATCTTAATTATCTAATTAATAATTCTTAATTACAAATTAATTAACCTTTAGTTAATTAACTTATAACCCTTAAATTATTAATTCTTAATCATTGATTAATTAAATCAATTAATTACTCTTAATTAATTTCTTAATTAATCCTTTACCATTAATTAATTAAATTAATTAATTATACTTAAATTTCTTAATTTAATCTTAACATATTTAAAACCTTAATTATCCTTTAAGATAAAACATTATCTTATTCATGCCTTAACTACCATTAACATACTTAAACCATTTTATCTTTATAATTAACTTTACTTAATTAAATCATTAATTAAGTTTTAAAATAAAATAATCATTTAACTTGATAAATTAAAGTTACCAAATCATAACTTCCTCAAAATACTTAAAACATTATCAAGTACTAGTTTAAAACTAACTTCAATTTAAATTTAAAACTAACTTCAATTTAAATTTAAAACTTGCTTTTATTAAAACCTTTAAACTTCCATTTCTAATTTAAGATTAAAATAACTTCAAATTTTTCTTAACAAAATTTACATTAAACAAATTTCAAAACTTCTTAACCAAATATTAAAGAAAATAATTATTATATATATAAAGTAATTTATATAAGAAAGTTTAGACTAAATGTATTTTTAAATTTCAAAAACATTATTTTTAAAAACCTTTTAAAATCTGCTCATCACTTTTGCTTCGGGTCAAACCCGTAGACCACTCGGGTCTAGCCCCGAGTTTCTCCTTCTTTTCCCCTTATTTCAAAACTTGGATTTATTTTTTTAAGTTTAAAAGAGAACTGTAGGCCTAACACCCACAACTACTCGAGTACAAACTCGAGTCACAACCCCAAAAACACGACTCCTCCTTCGAGTCCAAACCACTTCCCAACAACAAACACCAAAATCTTCACCGTGCACATGCACCATCGGCCGAGATTATTCCGACCATCGACGACACCTTCATCTCCTCAACGAACACCCCTACAAGCAACCCCGACCACTCAAACAACCACATAAGCTCGTGATCAAAATCGAGCAACTCTGGCAAACCTGGAACTAGAACCATCGCCAAAGAAACCCCTCGAATCCACGACGCCGACCACCAGAACATCTGAAGCTCCGGCCACATCTCTACAAACCTCCCACGCAGCTTTCCCTTAAATCTTGTGCACTCGGATTCACCAGAGACACCATCAAGATCATATTTCCAGACCTGACAAAATTTAGGGTTTAAAACCCATCTCGACCCTCTGCCGACGCCACGGTGGCTTATCCACCTTCCTGATATTTTTTCCTAGACCACAAGATCCTCCTCCATCTCCTATGAGGTTCTCGATCACCAAAGATCTTTTGACCACCAGAAATTGTTCGAAATTCTGGTCATCCCCAAAATGCACACTCATTTCAATGCTAAAAATTATGATTTTGGTTTTAAAAATCCTAACTTCCAAAGTAGATTCAAGTTATAGACATGAATCAACTAATTTAGATGTTTGGTTTTTAACATATTTTTGAAATCTATTGTACTTCTAAATTTACAGACAGCTTCCTACTTACCATGCTTAATTATATTTTTAATGCTTAGCTTAAGTAAAAATAAACATATTTTGTTCAAATTTCACAACCTATATGTGAAAGTTTGAAGAGCACTTGATCTTTGATCAAAACTTAAGACCTGTCAGTTATAAAAAAGGAATATACAGAGGGTTTCAGGCATGCACACACAAACACCTACATATTTATAGCATTCAAACCAAAATTACACACATGCAAACAGTTTTCACATCACAAACCATAGTGTAAAACAAAAGTTAGTTGTTTACTCACTGTTGAAAAGGTAGAGACTTGAAAAGCAGGGATTTGAAAACTAAAGCCTTTAAAACTGGAACTTTGAATTTCTTAGATCTTGTTTTTAATCTGAAATGCTTATTTACTGCTTTTGAGTTAAACACTGGAAACTTCAAATCTAAAGCTTTTGTTGTTGATGAGAAGATTGCTTGATTTCCTTTAAAACTGAACTGCTTTGTTCTTGTTACATGCTTTTGAAAAAAATTGGTTTACAGGATTTGGTTATGAACTCGAGTTGTTTTGATTTTGAGTTTGAGAATGTTTTTACAGGTTGAAGAGAAAGTGGTGTACATGGTTTTAATTTGATCTGAGGAATGTTATTCAGGTTTTGTTTTCTTGAGGATTTCTGGCTTTGAGTTTTTTAGAATGAAGATAGAAAAGAGATGGGAAAGACTAGATAAAAGTTTATATAGTGTAAATTATGATTTATTAAAAATTTAAAGAAAAATAAAATAAAAAGAATGACACTTGTTCAAATGTTAACATTTGTCATTTTCCATTATTAATCACATTACACATGTTAGTCAACAAACTTTAGAATTAAACGCTTATAATAAACAACTTTTTATTTATTTTAAAATGATTTAAAAGCTTTTAAATAAAATTTCCTAATTAATAAGTACATTTCTAAATTAATAAATGCTTTTCTAAATTTATATAAATAAAAATCTTTAAAAGAAAATAAAATAAAAACTAATTACATTCTAAATAAAATCATATAAAATATATTTGATCCATTTTTAAATGATAATATAAAACTTTTGTATTTATTTACCATTTAATAAATATTTTCAAAATTTATATAAATAATATTCTTTAAGGAAAATAATATAAAACAATTCTTATTCTAATAAAAACCTTATTCATATAATTTTATATCCAAAATATTTTTAAAATATATATCCTTTAAATTCAAATTTAAATCCAAATTTAAATTCAAATTCAAATTTAAAAATCCAATTTAAAATCGACCCAAATATATATATATATATATATATATATATTAATTTTAAACAAACACCTTATTAGCTTGAAAATAATAATTCTATTTTAAAATCTATTTATATCTATATTTAAAACATCACATTATTAATTATTGTTTGAAATAACCATTTTACAAATTTTAAATTATTAATCAAGGAGATTATCACATTTTAAATTTCTTGAAATTCCGAGATATCACATTCCTCCCTCCTTAAAAGAATTTCATCCCCGAAATTTGAAACAAAAGATAATCCAAAATCTTTTTATTTCATTTCAAACAATCCAAGCATACATATCAATCATATACTATCATCCAAACAAACAAACAATTTATTCGAACAAACATCACTAGCTATCTGGAGACAATTCCGAATAAGCTTTCCTAAAACTATCCAGAGTTTCCCTTGACAAACTTTGGAATCCTCACTCTACTACACCTAAACCAACTATACCATTATGATCCAAAGCTTCCTCTCGCCCTGATCAAAAAATCTGAACCAGATATCAGACCACACTTAAAACCAGCTCGACTATCAGATCCCATTGAACTACAGATCCTAACTAAAATGGATCATTCACGTATTTCCTCAGATGAGATATGTGAAAAAAAACATTGTGAATTCCTGCCATCCAGACTGGCAATTCAATCCCGTAGGCCACAACACCAATCCTTTCGAACACTCGAAACGGACCAATATACCTTGGAGCAAGTTTTCCCGTCTTACCGCTCCTTTAATCAGGAAACTTTGACAAAGACCAAATCTCCAATCTCAAATTCCAATTGTCTCTTGTCTGCATATTCTTTTGGAAACCCTACACTGCTCACAATCTCTTCTAGATAAGTTTCACCTCCGCAGATGCCTCTCGGATCAAAACCGGACCAAGAACAAGACGATCTCTCGGCTCTACCCAACAAGATAGGGATTTAAAATTTCTTCCAAATAAAGCTTCATAGGGTGCCATCTAAATACTCGCTTGATAACTGTACGATAATTTCACTAAATACAGATGGTCCTCACAAAATCCATCAAATTTCAAAACACAAGCCCTCGGCATAACCTTTAAAATTCGATTCAGTCTTTCCATCGGTCCATCGATCTGGGGATGATAGGCTGAACTCAAACCCAATCTCGAACCCAAAGCTGATCACAAAGCCTCCCAAAATCTGCTGGAGAAGATAGGATCACGGTTGCTAACAATGCTGACAGGAACACCATGTGGTCGGACCAACTCCTTCAAGAAAAACTCAGCCAAAAATGCTGCAGGACGTGTTGCCTTAACTGGAATAAAATGGGTGCTCTTGGTTAACCGGTCTATAATCACCCATACTCCTTCATTTCTCTCTTTGGTCCTTGACAAACGGTCGACGAAATCCAAAGAGATTCATTTTCCACTTCCACTTTGGAACTTTCAAAGGCTACAACAATCCTGCGGTCTTCTACTGATCACCTTTACCTTTTGACAGATTTCACATCCATTAACGAAAGAAACAACATCCTTCTTCATGCTCGGCCACCAAAAGACTCTTTTCATCCTTAAACATCTTTGAAATCCCTGGGTGGACACTCATCCTGGAGCGATGATTCTCTGACAGAACTTCTTGCCTCAAATCCTTGATATTCGAAATACAAATCCTCCCAATGATCCTCAAAGTTCCTTGGTCATCAATCTTAAAATTGGAACTCTGACCATTCTTGACTCAATCTATCCACCTCTGCCACAAACAAACGTTCGTGAAGACCTCAAACTTACTCTTGCCACAATAAATGGCTAGAACAGGCACACTGGTCAGCCTTGCCTTCAAATCCAAGAAAGCTTCTTCACACTCGGGGTCCACTTAAACTTTGGTCCTTCCCGAGTTAACTTGGTTAAATGCAAAGAAACCTTAGAATAGTCCTGATAAACTTCCCATAGAACCCTACCAAATACAGAAAACTACGGACTTCTATCGGAGTCAGCGGCTACTTCCACTCCTGAATAGTAGCTACCTTTGATGGATCTACAGAAATACCCTCACTGTAAACAATACGCCCCTAAAATCTGACTTTCAATTTCCAAAAATGGCACTTCAAAAACTTAGCTTCAGAACAAGCTTCTTCAGAACCTCTAAATCTATCCCCAAATGCCGCTTGTGCTCCTCTTCAGACTTGGAGTAGACAAGAAAAATAATTGTTGAACACAAGAACACACTTATTCAATACTTACCGAAAAACTCGGTTCATCAACCATCTAACTTGGCCACAAAGGCTATGACAGAACCTTAACTGAAAAAACTAGGCCGGATCAAACCTCCTCAAAGAAATCTTGGGTCTGCTACACCAACTCTTCTTTCTCCTTCGGCGCCATCCTTCTATTAGTGTTGAACAACAGGCACTGCTCCTGGAACTAAGACTATTCGAAACTCTATCTCTCGATGAGGACAAACCTTTCACTCCCTCGAAAACATTCGAAAAATCTCTAACAACATTGATGGACTGTACGCCTTCTGGAGATGCCTCGCTTCCATGCAATAGAATACTCCAGTGAACTCCGGAATCATCGCAAGTCACTTTTGCAATTCTTCCCAACTCAGTCTCCAAAGACACAATCCTTACATCACAAATCAAGACAACCTTACTAATCCAACATATCCGTGTCTAGAATAAGATCAAACCCTTTAAAATCCATATAAAAAAGGGTCGCAAGAAAACTATGGGGGAGATAAGAAAGTCTTAACCCTCTACAGATTTTATCTAACTTGGTTACCCCGCCTATAGGATTACATACAAGGATAGGACGGTCAGCCAAACAAAGAGAAAGATAAAACTTCTCTAGAACTAATGTTGGAAATCCAAACAGATACCCAACAAATTTAAATAGGTATATAGTTATATAAAAATTACAAATACGCGCTCTCAAGATAGATACTACTCCAAAGCCTAGGTATTATCTCAACCTATGCTCTGATAACAAGTGTGATGACCCGCCTTTCATTCCACAGAAAGACGCATCATCAATAAGAAAGAAAGAGGTAGAAATAGAATAGATAGAAGAAAGAACTAAACAATATCAGAATCTCACAGCGGAACGGAGCAAAATATAATATATCACATAAGTATTACACAGTCATTACATCAAAGTTACATAGATTACAGCAACATTTCACATTAGACAGTTATAAAGATCTGTCTAATCCATTACATTCCAATGCAACAGACAAAGACTTCAACACAGCGGAAATAGATAGATATAACTACGTCTGGACTCCTGCTCCAAGCCTCAAAAATTCGTCAAGCCAAACCAGATCACTTGGCTTCTCATAAATATTTGAGTATCCAAGAGTATAAGAAAACAGAAATAAACTCCGGATCAGACATGGGTCTGGTGTGAGTAAACGGGTTAAAGTTGCTTAACTTTAAAATCATTTGAAAACAAAGGTATCACGTAATACTTCCCATACATAAACATGGGTAAGTTTTTACCTTATGCTAACCAAGACATTTGATAGATAATCCAGTGATATTATAATAGGGTCTAGGGTTTTCAAATAAATATTCACATAGCTGAAATTGTTACATGATTAAATTCTAGCATACTAGCCACAAAGTGGGTTATACAATCAAAACCATAAAGGCACGTAGGGATAACGAGTTTTCATGAATGGCAGGGCTGTTGGGGGTACCGTCCGTCATAGTACGTAGCCTAGATCACCGTACCAAGGATCCACCCTAAATCCCCTGCAACACAAGGCCGAAACCATCCTTTGCAGGATAGTCCCGAACAAGACAACCCCGCAGTTGGCTGCAGACCAACTGCCCACTAAGCCGAATAAAAAGGAACTTCTAGAGAGGGGTAAATCTCGTCCTACTTGAGTGCAACTCACTAAGCCTTGCTGCACCTCCCCATTTTTAGCTATCCCGGTTGACGAGGCTTGAGGCTGCGATTACCTTTATAGAACACATCTATCTTAGAATGCTCATCGTCCTCCTGACGATGTTCTAAAAGCATTCAATCCATACAAGTTCGTTCTGGGTTCGAACGAAACCGAAGGCATTATCTTGTTACACTCATTTTGTAATCACCCTCAGAGTTAACGACAATGACCCTTGCACTCTGAAACTCTATCTCGAACCTGAAAGCACTATCTCCATTATACTCGTATTGGAATCACCATCAGAGTTTTAACGACAAATAGTTCTTACACTTTGAGTCTTCAACTTGATCTTCACCTGAATTCATGACCTAACGTTTAACTTGGATCGATGTGGTTTTTGGATAATCAAAACCGATATCCGATCCCGATCTCATCGAAATCCAAACGTTTCTTAAAAGCCAAGTTGTTTAAATTTTAAACAATTCAATTCCAGTCAATTCAAAACTTTGAATTCACATAGCATTGACACAGGTAAATATCACATATTTATCACAGATATATCCAATATCACATCATAGGATATCATAGAATATCATCTAATATATATCAACCAATCTAGACATTCTACTTAAACAATCATCCACAAACAGGAATTATTAATCCGTATCATAATTAATTTAATTAATTTAAATTAAATTAATTATTTAAGAATTAATCACCTAACCTGATTAATCAATCATTAATTAATTACTAACCATTTAATTAATTAATCACTCCTTGATTACCTTATCAATCAATTAATTAATCTCTAATCATAGATTAATCGTCCTTTAACTATTAATTAATAAACCTTGATTATTAATTAATATCCCTTAATACAAATTACTCTGTAATTACTCTTATAACCAATTAATTAATGTTTAATTAACTAATTAATTATCCCTTACTTATTAATTAATAAACCTTAATTATCAATTAACAAAACTTAATTACAAATTAACTAATCCTTAATTACCAATTAATCAATCTTTAATTACCTTTTGATTAATCCTTAATTAACATTTGATTAATCCTTAATTAATCTTTAATTATAGATTAATCATCCTTTATGTATTAATTAATAAAACCTAATTACTAATTAATAAAACTTAATTACAAATTAAGTACTTCTTAATTACTAATTAAGTACCCTCTAATTACTTAACTGATTATTCACTAATTAAATTAATCAATCTTAATTTCTTAATTAATTAATCTCTAATCATCAATTAACCAATCTTAATTATCTAATTAATAATTATTAATTACAAATTAATTAGCCTTTAGTTAATTAACTTATAACCCTTAAATTATTAATTCTTAATCATTAATTCATTAAATCAATTAATTAGTCTTAGTTAATTTCTTAATTAATCCTTTACCATTAATTAATTAAATTAATTAATTATACTTAAATTTCTTAATTTAATCTCAACTCATTTAAAACCTTAATTATCCTTTAAGATAAAACATTATTTATTCATGCCATAACTACCATTAACATATTTAAACCATTTTATCTATGCAATTAACTTTACTTAATTAAATCATTAATTAAGTTTTAAAATAAAATAATCATTTAACTTGATAAATTAAAGTTACCAAATCATAACTTCCTTAAAATACTTAAAACATTATCAAGTACTAGTTTAAAACTAACTTCAATTTAAATTTAAAACTTACTTTTATTAAAACCTTTAAAGTTCCATTTCTAATTTAAGTTAAAAATAACTTTAAATTTTTCTTAACAAAATTTACGTTAAACAAATTTCAAAACTTCTTAACCAAATATTAAAGAAAATTATTATTATTATTATATATAAAGTAATTTTTATAAGAAAGTTTAGACTAAATTTATTTTTAAATTTCAAAAACATTATTTTTAAGAACCTTTTATAATCTGCTCAACACTTTTGCTTCGGGTCAAACCGAAGACCACTCGGGTCTAGCCTCGAGTTTCACCTTCTTTTCCCCTTATTTCAAAACTTGGATTTATTTTTTTAAGTTTAAAAAAAACTGTAGGCCTAACACCCACAACTACTCGAGTACAAACTCGAGTCACAACCCCAAAAACACGATTCCTCCTTCGAGACCAAACCACTACCCAACAACAGACACAAAAATTTTCACCGTGCACGTGCATCATCGGCCGAGGTTATTCCGGCCATCGACGACACCTTCATCTCATCAACGAACACCCCTACAAGTAACCCCGACCACTCAAACAACCACACAATCTCGTGATCAAAATCGAGAAACTCTGGCAAACCTGGAACTATAACCATCACAAAAGAAACCCCTCGAACCTACGACGCCGACCACAAGAACATCTGAAGCTCTGGCCACATCTTCGCAAACCTTCCACGCAGCTTTCCTCAAAGTCTTGTGCATTTCGATTCACCAGAGACACCACCAAGATCCTATTTCCAAACCTGACACAATTTAGGGTTTAAAACCCATCTCGACCCACCACTGACGCCACGGTGGCTTATCCACCTTCCTTATATTTTTTCCTGGACCACAAGACCCTCCTCCATCACCAGTAAGGTTCCCGATCACCCAAGATCTTCCGACCACTAGAAATTGTTCAAAAACTACTTTCTGGTCATCCCCGAAATGCACACTCATTTCAATGCTAAAAATTGTGATTTTCGTTTTAAAAATCCTAACTTCCATAGTAGATTCAAGTTATAAACATGAGTCAACAAATTTAGATGTTTGGTTTTCAACATATTTTTAGAAATCTGCTGTATTTCTAAATTTACAGACAGCTTCCTACTTACCATGCTTAATCATATTTTTAATACTTAGCTTAAGTAAAAATAAACATATTTTTTTCAAATTTCACAACTATATGTGAAAGTTTGAAGAACACTTGATCTTTGATCAAAATTTAAGACCTGTCAATTATAAAACAGGGATATACAGAGGGTTTAAGGCATGCACACACAAACACCTACATACTTATAGCATTCAAACCAAAATTACACACATGCAAACAATTTGCATATCACAAACCATAGTTTAAAACAAAAGTTAGTTGTTTACTCACTGTTGAAAAGGCAGAGACTTGAAAAGCAGGGATTTGAAAACTGAAGCCTTTAAAACTGGAACTTTGAATTGCTTTGATCATGTTTTTAAACTGAAATGCTTATTTACTGCTTTTGATTTAAACAATGGAAACTTGAAATCTGAAGCTTTTTTTATTGATAAGAAGATTGCTTGATTTCCTTTAAAACTGAACTGCTTTGTTCTTGTTACAAGCTTTTGAAAAAAAATGGTTTACATAATTTGGTTATGAACTTGAGTTGTTTTGATTTTGAATTTGAGAATGTTTTTACAGGTTTAAGACAAAGTGGTTTACAGAGTTTTAATTTTATATGAGGAATGTTTTTCAGGTTTTGTTTTCTTGAGGATTTCTGGCTTTGAGTTTTTAGAAATGAAGATAGAAAAGAGATGGGAAAGAGGAGATATAAGTTTATACAGTGTAAATTATGATTTATTAAAAATTTAAAGAAAAATAAAATAAAAAGAATGACACTTGTTCAAATGTCAACATTTCTCATAATCACATTACACATGTTAATCAACAAACTTTAGAATTGAACACTTGTAATAAACAATTTTTTATTTATTTTTAAAAGGATTTAAAGGCTTTTAAATTAAATTTCCTAATTAACAAGTACATTTCTAAATTAATAAATGCTTTTCTAAATTTATATAAATAAAAATCTTTAAAAGAAAATAAAATAAAAACCAATTAGATTCTAAATAAAATCATATAAAATATATTTAATCCATTTTTAAATGATAATATAAAACTTCTGTATTTATTTACTATTTAATAAATATTTTCAAAATTTATATAAATAATATTCTTTAAGGAAAATAATATAAAACAATTCTTATTCTAATGAAAACCTTATTCATATGAAAAAATCACCTTTTTTAGTTAACAAAAATTTTCCAAACTAGTTTTCCTGATTAATGGCGACTGACTTCTTCTCCCCCTGATTCGCCCTCGCTGCGTTTCCTTCTCTTCCCTCTTCACCTTTCGTTTCCTCCTCCACTCTTCGCCTCCGCCTATGCCCGCTTCTCCTCCTCGGCCCCATCTAGTTTCGTTCCCCCTGTCTCTTTCGTCGACCAGGTCTGGTCGCGTTTTCAAGGTAATGCCTACATCGCCTTTATGTCCTCATCCAATCCTTCAATCGGTCTCTGAATTTCCTCCCTTGCGCGAAAATCGCCCTAGTCCAGTGGCTTTGATCTCTAACGTGGGTGAGATCTCGCCTGGTAAACTTCCTGTTGCGAGAGGGGTTAATGTGGGTATTCTTGATAATATGAATTGTAATTTGGGGAAGCCTGTGTCGAATGTTGCGATTGGAGCACGAGCCGATGATTGGTTGTCTGATCGTGAGTTAGGTAGGGGATCGGCTGTTAATCCAATTGTTGGTCGATGCACTCCTGGTGCTTGTGATAATGCCCCTGTGAAAACTGTTCCACTTGACAGTGTTGCTCGTTCTGGCGAGTCAATCCCTTCTGCCTCTACTTTATCCCCCATTGTTGTGGAGTTTCCTGGTCCATCTGCTCCATCGCCGCCAAGCTCCAAATCTTGGTCATCTCTATTCACGTCCCTGCCCCGTAATGCGGGTGAATACATCCCGATTGAATTTGATATGGTCGAGGAAAATGGAGTGATGATCCCTCCTCCTATTGTTACGCAAGCCGGCATGGATTTTTGGTCTGATTATTTGGTTGGTTTCTTTTTGGAACCTAATCATCGTCTTCTTAATGCGTCGTCGGTTTGTCGAAGGGCTTGGAAGCTTCGTAGTCATTTGCAGGTTAAGCTGATCGACTCCATGTATTACCTTAAGTTCTCCTCTCCTGAGGATCGTCTGCTGGTTCTTGAGGCTGAGCCTTCATTTTTTGATGGTAGGTCTTTTATTGTTACTCCTTGGTCTCCAACGGTGGCGTGTACTCGTGAACAAGTTCTTTCTATTCCTGTTTGGGTTTATTTTTCACAAATTCCCTCTGCTCTTCAGCCTCTTATTGGGTTGAATTGGTTAGCCTATAATGTAGAAAAATTGAAATATTTTGACTCTAATACAGTTGCCCGTGATAAAATGATGTATGCAAAGGCTCTTATTGAGATATCCCCTTTTAAGCCTCTCCCTTCATCTATTCCTGTTCTGCTTGTAGGCGGGCATGTTGTGGAAGTCCGCGTTTGCTATGGTTGGGTTCCAGATATCTTTTCCTCCTGTCACTCTTTTGGCCACCTGGCTATCGTCTGCTTGCATTACGAAGCCTCCGCGGCAGCTCCGAAGATCCCTTTGCCTCGCCCCCTCGTAGGATTTGGGTTCCCTTGGTTTCTTCCCCTGCCTCTCAGATTACTCCTGCAGTTCCATTATCTGACCTATGTCCGCCTCCTTTGACTTTTTCTAGGCCTGACTCTTCTCCCGTTTCTATGGTCCCATGTGATGCCTCTGCAATTTCTTTAGCTGCTCCAGACCCCGCCTCGCCGCTGTTGCCTAGTTTGGGATGAGTCTGAGGGGTGTTGGGTTGATCCCAAATCTGACATGTGCTTTAACCCCGTGGATGAATCCTACTTTAGATTTGTTTCCGATGATCTTCTGGATCTTAGATGCCTTCACTACAAACCGTCTGGTGATTCCTTAGTTCTAGACTTAGACGGTTTATATGCGAGTTCGAATTCTGTCATGCTAGCTGATACTTCCTGGGATCATTCGTTTATCTACTCTTCTGATGCTATGGATTATGATCCATGTCTTGCTAATCTTTTCCGCCCCTTTGCTGGTCTTTGTGGGAATTCTTCGGATGATGGTGACACTTCCTCTTCAGAGGAGTCCTAGATATTGTGATATTTATAGTTACTGTGGCATAGCTGTCACGTACCTGAGCTGTGTTTTCCTTATTTCTTTGTAGTTAAGGTGCTTTTACCTTACTCATGTACTTCAACTTTTATTACGTTCGTAATAAAAAGTGGACGGTCCATTATAAAACCGGCTGGCCTTGCCCAAAAAAAACCTTATTCATATTATTTTATATCCAAAATATTTTTAAAATATATATCCTTTAAATTCAAATTTAAATCCAAATTTAAATTCAAATTCAAATTTAAAAATCCATTTTAAAATCAACTCAAATAAATATATATATTAATTTTAAACAAACACCTTATTAACTTGAAAATAATAATTCTATTTTAAAATTTATTTATATCTATATTTAAAAACATCACATTATTAATTATTGTTTGAAAAAACCATTTTACAAATTTTAAATTATTAATCAAGGAGATTATTACATTTTAAATTTCTTGGAATTCTGGGATATCACAAGATCTGATTCGGGGGAGAAGAAGAGGAGGGGTAGAGTGGTAAATAAATTAAAGATGTAATTGTTTATTCATTTTTATTTAAAATGCATCATTAACTTATAAAATTCGCATCTCTCTCATATAAGGTCCGTTTTGGACGAAACAATTTGCGGGGTGATCGTGATGATGAGCGCTTTCAAATGAAACTAGTTTGGATGGATTTGAAGATAGTGGAAATTCAAACTAAAATCGAACGTCATTCGGTTTTAATTCCAAACTGGAATGCCTTGGCAACAATAGAAAATAATTGTGAGTAAATCTCACTCATTTTGAATAACTGGTTTATTTTAAATAGTTAAAATTAGTTACTAGTTGGCTGGATGAATTTATAAATTATTATCAGTTGGATGTTATATTATATATAGTAGTGTATATATATATTAGTAGTTGGGTATATTCCGCCGCTTGGAGCGGATGAGACACTATGCGCCCCGTATAATAGCAGATGGCCCTTTTTTATTTCGATATCCCGCCTCGAAGCGGTGATTATATTTTTGTGATTATATAACATCTATGGTAGCAGGAAAACAGGTTGGAGGGTCAATCTGGATTCCTCATAAATGTTATTTTTATTTCATATATAGTGATATATGATGTGTTTGTCTGTCATAGATTATGATGTGATTTTGTGACGATCTTCCCTTCATCCTATAGAAAGACACGTCATCATTAAGAAAGAAAGGGATAGAAAGGAGAAAAGATAGAGAAGAATGAACGAAACAATATCAGAATCTCAACCGCGGAACGAATAAATTATATTAATCACATAAGTAATACATAATATACAACATCTATCAGAGTTACACAGCTTATACAACACATACTAGACAGTTATAAACACATGTCTAGTCATTACAACTTAAATACAACACAGAGATACCAAACACAGCAGAAAACTATATATCTACAAACACTGAAGCCTCCTGCTCCATTGCTCCTCCAAATTTCGTCAAAGCTAACCTAAATCCCTTGGCTACTCATAAAAATTTGAGTACCCAAGAGTTTAAGAAAACAAAAAATAAACTCCGGGTCAGACATGGGTCTAGCGTGAGCAACAGGTTAAAGTTGCTTAACTTTGAAAAGCCTTTGAAAACAAAAGGTATCTCGTAAGACTTCCCACACATAAACACGATTTTTTTTTACCTTACGATAACCAAAATATTTGATGGAAATCCAGTTACATTATAATAGGGTCTAAGGCTTTCAAGTAAAATATAAATAGCCGAAATTGTTACATTTATTAAATTCCAGCATACATAGATATACAACCAAAACCGTAAAGGGCATGTAGGAAGAATGGGTTTCCCTCAATGGCGGGGCTATTGGGGTATCGCCCGTCGCAGTACATGGCCTAGATCACCCTACCGAGGATTACTCCCAATCCCCTGCAACACAAAGACGAAACCATCCCTTACTGGATAGTCTCGAATAAGACAACCCCAGTAGTTGTTGCAATCAACTACCCACATAGCCGAATAAAAAGGGACTTCTGGACAGAGGAAATCTTATCCTACTTGGGTGCTACCCACTTAGCCTTGCTGCACCTCTCCAGTTTTAGCCATTCCCGGTTGATGAGGCTTGAGGCTACGGTTACCTCTATAGAACAAATCTATCTTAGAATGCTCATCGTCCACCTGACGATGTTCTGAAAGCATTCAATCTATACAAGTCCGTTCCGGGTTCGAACGAAACCGAAGGCATTATCTCGTTACACTCATTTTGGAATCACCCTAAGAGTTAACGACAATAACCCTTGGCCTCTGAATCTTCATCTTCACTTGAGATTCATGACCTATCTTTTAATTTGGATCGATGTGGTTTTCGGATATCCAAATCTAGAAACCCGATCCCGGTCTCATCGAAATCCAAAACGCCATCTTTTAAGTTCAAGTTGTTTTAAAGTTAAAACAATTTGATTCTATTATCTGTATTCACACAGAAAGATAATTCACAATATCACAAATAGATAATCCATGTCATTACAATTCAACCAAAATATCCAATACCACAAATCAGCGCATAACTCATATCAAAGATATCAAACCATTCAAGGCATTCAATATCATTAATCCATCCATAAGCAAAGATCTATTAATCACGCCATCTATAATTAATTTAAAATGAATTAAATTAATGTGACGCCCCACCTCTATACCCACGCTAGCCAAGAACATTACGGTGAATGCTGTCGACTAGCACGGAGAATAAGGCTGTTGAGGAGCGACCATCCATGTAATTTCTTTGCGCGAGCACCGATATGTCAGATAATATAACATGCATTCTATTTCAAGAGGAAATCCGACATACTGACACAAACTCAAAGCTACTACACGGTGGCTATATAAATCCTTCGGAAAACAAATATAGAAATAAGCATAACACAAATCAGTCACAGACAATTCATATCACAAAGGCGGAATAAGATATGAATTATACACTTGGAAGTGTACATCAGAGTAGTGGTCTAAAAAGATCCACAATATCACAAAAGAATAGTTACATGAGCTACACAAAAGAATAAGTATACATTATGGAGTCTATATCTCAAATGTGTACAACAAAAACTACTAATCTAAGCAGTTAACCAAAAGCAAGAGAAATCAATCCCAACAAAGAAGTCAAGCAGAAGCACCTGCAACATCTCGGTCTGACCCGAGTATTACTTAATAAGAAAATAATAAACGGATCAGTCTAACTATAAATATCAGATAACATGATATAGAATAGGAGATATGACTAAACACATTATAATCACAATGCCAAGCTGTGACATATACATGAGTAATTAAAAATCGTCAAGGGATATATCAATGTCACGATAATCTACTCAAGATAAAAAGGGATGTTATACTCCTGATTTCATTCACCAAGCCACAATAAATGACATATAAGATATGGCAAAGACGTATAATATTCATAATGGCATACTACTATAAGTATGTAAATGATAATCAACAAACGATTAATCAATATCAAAGAATCTTCTCAAAGATCCAAAAAGGGTATCATACCCAAAACTTGTATTCACAACAAGTTAATGACACACGAAATCACCTATGCACAAGAATTGATAAACCATATCAATAGAAATCACAAAGTTGGTGAAACATAAATTCCAGAAATCAACACAAGAAATCCAGTCAATGACACACGAATTCACCTATGCACAAGAATTGATGAAATCACAAAAATAGGTGAAGAAGGAAATTCCAGAATTCGACACACGAAATCCAGAAATCACACAAAATAAGGGGGGGAGGCCTATCACATGAACGGGAGCATGAAAACTCACCAACAGCTGTAAGACATGAACGAGAAGCTATCTCATGGTAGCTAGCCATTAATTTGACACACGAATGATCCGAAGACCTGACACACGAATGGTCCGAAGACTGTGGGTTGCTACACCACCAAATTTGAGTCGAAACTCCACAAAGCAGACAAAGAGACATCGCACAACTGCTAGTCTAAATCACAAAAATGATCGTCATGATCATCGAGAAGTGTCAATTACACTAAGCTAGTAAATATATGAGTTTAGCTTCATGTCCCATAACCACTTGCTTAACTTAAATATTTACGAACAAACTGTAAATCTCCACTAGAAAATTATCACAAGAGGTTCAATCGAACAAGTCCAAGAATTAACCGACAAAGTAAACGCAGGCGTTTCATACCACTTGTTTTACTAAGCCGTTTAATTAGATTTCTCATACGAGTGAGGTAAAGGTTTGTATATACTAATAGATTGGAAAACGGTTTTATAACGAATTTGGTATTAAAATAGTATTGAAATCGTTTGAGGAAAGAGTTTTGATATTTACTACTAGTATAGAAAACCTTTATATTTTTGAAGTGACAAATCACGAAGAAGATTGTAAGAACAATAAATCACAAAAATTCACATACGAAGACGTGAATAAAATCCAAAGAAATCGATAAAGGATCCATCGAAATGGATATTCAAAAATCCCTAAAAAGAGTTATCAAAGTCATAATAGATGATAACAACAAATAGGATTATCACGAATCGATTTAAATTGGAATTTCAATCCAAAAAGGCAAATTGGACTCAAACAGCAGGTTCAGTCGACTGAATAGAGTTTTCAGTCGACTGACCCTGTGCCTGGAAATTTTTCAGGTTCAGGAAACTTTCTGTTTCCATTTTCAGTCGACTGTGCAGAGTTTTTCAGTCGACTGAATCATGCCTGGAAACTCTCGGGTTTCATGTTCAGTCGACTGAACAGAGTTTTCAGTCGACTGAATCATGCGTGGGCTGTTTTTCAGCCTTATTCAAATGAAGAGCAAACTCTTCCAAAATGCAACCGGACGAACATTGGCTCTAAGGGTTTATGCCAATCGGCAACCCGGCCCTATATGCTCCTCGATGCATCACCAAAAGCATGATCAAACATCCATAAAAGGATTTTCACACAAATTTGGTTTAAAAACCCAAAAATTGGAATATTCACAAAACCAATCCAAATCAAGAGCAAATGCACATGAATAAGTGTTAGGAATTCATACCCAACAACCAAAGATAATTATAGTCATAGATGTGAGATAAAAATCTCACCTTTGAACTAAAATTTATGAAGATGAAGCTTGAAAGCAAAGAGGAATCAACCACTCTTCAAGTCCAACTCTAGAAGCTTGAATCTAAGCTAAAAAGAAGAACATTTCCTAAGTTAGGTTTAGGAAATTTCTGAAATTCAAAGAAAGAATGAGTTGGAGAAGAAGAAGAGGAAGCTTACCAATGGGTTCTCATGAACTTTGGAGCAAGGAGATGGATTTGCAAAGCAAGCTAGGGCTTAGGAATTTCTATTTCCCATTCTCTTCCTCCATTTTTGCTAGAGCTTGAGTGTTAGGAAAATAGAAGAGAAGTGAATGAAGAGGAGAGTGTTGGAATGAGTTAAGTGGCTAATTGGCTCAGCCCAACCAAAGCCCTAAGCGGGAAAAAGTAGCAAAAATCAACTTTCTCCAAACATATCGAAGCTTATACTCAAAAAGGTCACGAACAGCATTTTGAACTCAATGGAGGTGGTCTCGAGTCCTAATTTGACCGTATGCAAAAAGTAGGTTTTCGGACCAAAATCCGATGAACGATAAAATATTTAAATATAAAATCGATAAATATGCGGGTTGTTACAGACTCCCCTCCTTAAAGAAATTACGTCCTCGCAATAAGTAAGAAGGAAATATAAGAAGTAACAACCATAGAAGCATATTAACACAAAAGAAAATTTGAAATAGGAAGTTCACCATAAAGTGCACAAAAGAGTCAGCAAGAAATCTGGTGAAACTTCAATTTCCACAATAACACCGGGCTCAAGAATGAAAACCGGAATCCCTAAGGCATCCCCGTAGATAAAAGACGTGGGGAACGTCAAGATTAGCAGAAAATTGAGCCGGTGCAACGGCGTAGTACCAAAACGGTACGCCCGAAAAACTAGAAACTCAAACAATTTGGGACATCAGCGTAGTACAAAAACGGTACGCCCAATGAACCCAAGCAAAGACATCGATGTAGTACAAATGGTACATCAGATGAATCAAATAGCAAAGACATCGATGTAGTACAACGGTACATCCGATGAATCAAAAGAAAAGACATCGATGTAGTACAAACGGTACATCCGATGAATCAAATTAAAAGACATCGATGTAGTACAAACGGTACATCCGATGAATCAAAAGCAAAGACATCGATGTAGTACAAACGGTACATCCGATGAATCAAAAGCAAAGACATCGATGTAGTATAAACAGTACATCCGATGAATCAAAAGCAAAGACATCGATGTAGTACAACGGTATATCCGATGAATCAAACGCAAAGACATCGATGTAGTACAAACGGTACATCCGATGAATCAAAAGCAAAGACATCGATGTAATACAACGGTACATCCGATGAATCAAACGCAAAGACATCGATGTAGTACAAACGGTACATCCGATGAATCAAAAGCAAAGACATCCATGTAGTACAAACGGTACATCCGATGAATCAAAAGCAAAGACATCGATGTAGTACAAACGGTACATCCGATGAATCAAAAGCAAAGACATCGATGTAGTACAACGGTACATCCGATGAATCAAAAGCAAAGACATCGATGTAGTACAACGGTACATCCGATGAATCAAAAGAAAAGACATCGATGTAGTACAACGGCACATCCGATGAATCAAAAGAAAAGACATCGATGTAGTACAACGGTACATCTGATGAATCAAATCCCAAATAATTCGGAACACTGACGCAGTACAAAAACGGTACGTCCAATGAACCGAAGCCCGAATGATTTTCGGAACACCGACGTAGTACAAAAACGGTACGTCCGATGAACCGAACACAATAAAAGGACATCGGACGCTAGTCCTTAAAAGGAATGAGAGAAAGCTCAATAAAACGAAGTATACCAAAACGTCCGATGAACTTGATAAAATTTCATTCGGTCATCAACAAAGAAACAACCCCTTGTTGCTTACGACTAAACGCATTGGCAACACGATTTCCCCTTCGGGAAAAAAAAGAATATCAAGATCATAGGAAGTTAGGAACTCGAGTCAACAAGCAGTTCCTTAAGAGAATATAAATATTCCAAAGATTTATGATCGAGATAGAGAACAAATTTCTCATCCAAATATGATGATGCCAAATTCCAAAAGCAAAAACAATAGCTGAGAGCACTAGATCATAAGTGGCTATCTAGTCTCGAGAAGCTATAATGATTTAGAAGCACAAGGGATAGCACGTTCTCCTTTGCAAGAGAATGGCATTCCAAACCAATACGACTAGTATCGATGCAAATAGCAAAGTCTTGGTTCCCCTTCAGGAATCACAAGAATAAGAGTATTGAAAGGAAGGGTTCTTTTTAAATAATTCTCTTTCCCGAAAAGTTAAAACTTTCAAAATTACATTTTTACTTTTATGTAATAATCTTTCTACAAAAATTTAAATTTTTATAAGTCAATATATCGTGTCTGATTGTCACATCAAAGCGTTTAGGAAATTCCTATCGATAACGTTGATCAAGCGCATCGACCAAAATTCTTAAAGCACTCAACGGGCAATACAATCACAAAATCATATTTTATAGGATAAATAAATCTCTTAAAAAGTTTTAAGAATATTCTTTGTTCGTTTCAAGAACAAAATCCAGTTTTACTTATAACTAAATCTTATGAAAAAGATTTGCAAAATTTTAAATTACTATTTCCATCCAAAATCCATAAATAAGAATGGTCTCATCGAAATTTTCATAGAATATTGGATTTATAAAACGGATGAAACAAGTTGGACAATTTGAATGACATAATAATTCATTCATAGGAATCATAACAAGTGCGGAATGCGATTAACTTCCGCAACTTGTAGCAAATGAAAACGGTGGTAAAGTCGAACTAAAAAGACCTTAGCACCACACAAAAGATTACTTAGGTGATAATCCTAAGACAAGCTCAAAAATACCGGAAAATTCTCAAACTATTTAGATGAGAGAAATAAAACTTTCCTCACCATAAGGACTTTAAAGAATAAAATGATGCCATCAAGATGGAATCAAAATCACAAAGAAAAATAGAAATCTGCTTAACAGATTGAAAATGTCGAAGATGAATAATCCACTCGGAAAAATAGGATATGGGCTTCACAATGATTAAGCCGATCCTTACAGAAAGGTCAATTCCGAAGCCAAAGCAAAAATATCGGCTCGGAAAGAAAAGTCACATAAAACAATCTCGACATCTAACAAAAGCAAATTGAGTGTTGCGGATCCATCATCCGGATTCACAATCCTCAAAGAAGTCATCAAGCCCAAAATATTCAAAGAAAAAGAATTAACAAGTCCTTTTGATATAAAACAGTGAGATGGAAACTATATCAAAAAGAACTCAAATAGAAAGTTCACGAATTAAAACAATGCCATCGAGGATTAAATGAAAATAACTTGACCAAAAGTTGCAGCTTTCCTTCTCACTTGCTTGGAAGCTTAGGACACGAAGATAAAAGATGACCCGAACCTTTGCAATAACGGCAAAAGAGGGGTTTGGGCACTCCCTTACATGGTGGTCTGTGGAACCACAATTGTAGCATCGTCCACGACTAGAGGTAGGAACATTTGCTACCTGAGTTTGTTGCTTTCCTTTCTTATTAGAATCGGGGCCTTTGAATTTGATAGGCCTCTTCAAGTTATTGTCGAAGTTCCGTTGGGCACGCACAACTTCAACATCACCTTCATTATCGGCCTCTTCAAGACGAAAAGCGATATCAATAAGCTGATCAAATGAAACCTCAAGTTTCAGGAGTAATGGCTTCTTAAGATTCTTATTCAAGCCATAGACAAGTCTCTGATTTTTCTTCAATGGGGTATTAATGTACCCAACCCCGTATTTGGACAGAGATTCGAAGGATGCGACATAGTCTGTCACAGAAGATTCACCTTGAACAAGGTCTATGAAACGCCGGGCTAAGGTTACTCTTTCAGCCTCTGGCACAAATTTCAATTCGAATCTTCCCCGGAATTACTCCCAAGTAAGATCCGCCTCAACGATTTCAGAAATTAAAAGCTCATACCAATCCAATGCTCTTTCTTGGAGCATGCTAGAATCTACTTGGACTCGATGAAAGTTAATAAGGTTCATGCGAGAAAAGATGTGATCTCATGATTTGAGCCAAGCTTGAATTTCTATAACACTCTCGGACCCTGTGAATGGCCTTCCACCCAAATCAGTGTAGTCTCTGCACAAGCGTGCAAAACCGGATCTAGGATGAGTAGGCCAGGTCTAACCATTTCTCTTCTTTAAGAAAGAAAGAAAGAAGAGGAAAGAGTTATTCTAAAAATAAATATCAAGCAATTCTTGATAGATAAAATAAGGAATCATAAAGAAAATAGGATGAATCGGTACGAAGACTCGAATTAAATCCTAAAGCACGACTCCTAAGATGGACTTAGGACGATGATCCTTGTTAAATTATTCTACATTATTCCGAAGTTTGGCTCTGATACCAAGCTGTGACGCCCCAGCTCTATACCCACGCTAGCCAAGAACATTACGGTGAATGCTGTCGACTAGCACGGAGAATAAGGCTGTTGAGGAGCGACCATCCGTGTAATTTCTTTGCGCGAGCACCGATATGCCAGATAATATAACATGCATTCTATTTCAAGGGAAATCCGACATACCGACACAAACTCAAAGCTACTACACGGTGGCTATATAAATCCTTCGGAAAACAAATATAGAAATAAGCATAACACAAATCAGTCACAGACAATTCATATCACAAAGACGGAATAAGATATGAATTATACACTTGGAAGTGTACATCAGAGTAGTGGTCTAAAAAGATCCACAATATCACAAAAGAATAGTTACATGAGCTACACAAAAGAATAAGTATACATTATGGAGTCTATATCTCAAATGTGTACAACAAAAACTACAAATCTAAGTAGTTAACCAAAAGCAAGAGAAATCTATCTCAAGAGAGAAGTCAAGCAGAAGCACCTGCAACATCTCGGTCTGACCCGAGTATTATTTAATAAGAAAATAATAAACGGATCAGTCTAACTATAAATATCAGATAACATGATATAGAATAGGAGATATGACTAAACACATTATAATCACAATGCCAAGCTGTGACATATACATGAGTAATTAAAAATCGTCAAGGGATATATCAATGTCACGATAATCTACTCAAGATAAAAAGGGATGTTGTACTCCTGATTTCATTCACCAAGCCACAATAAATGACATATAAGATATGGCAAAGACGTATAATATTCATAATGGCATACTACTATAAGTATGTAAATGATAATCAACAAACGATTAATCAATATCAAAGAATCTTCTCAAAGATCCAAAAAGGGTATCATACCCAAAACTTGTATTCACAACAAGTTAATGACACACGAAATCACCTATGCACAAGAATTGATAAACCATATCAATAGAAATCACAAAGTTGGTGAAACATAAATTCCAGAAATCAACACAAGAAATCCAGTCAATGACACACGAATTCACCTATGCACAAGAATTGATAAATCATATCAATAGAAATCACAAAAATAGGTGAAGAAGGAAATTCCAGAATTCGACACACGAAATCCAGAAATCACACAAAATAAGGGGGGGAGGCCTATCACATGAACGGGAGCATGAAAACTCACCAACAGCTGTAACACATGAACGAGAAGCTATCTCATGGTAGCTAGCCATTAATTTGACACTCGAATGATCCGAAGACCTGACACACGAATGGTCCGAAGACCGTGAGTTGCTACCCCACAAAATTTGAGTCGAAACTCCACAAAGCAGACAAAGAGACATCGCACAACTGCTAGTCTAAATCACAAAAATGATCGTCATGATCATCGAGAAGTGTCAATTACACTAAGCTAGTAAATATATGAGTTTAGCTTCATGTCCCATAACCACTTGCTTAACTTAAATATTTACGAACAAACTGTAAATCTCCACTAGAAAATTGTCACAAGAGGTTCAATCGAACAAGTCCAAGAATTAACCGACAAAGTAAACGCAAGCGTTTCATACCACTTGTTTTACTAAGCCGTTTAATTAGATTTCTCATACGAGTGAGGTAAAGGTTTGTATATACTAATAGATTGGAAAACAGTTTTATAAACGAATTTGGTATTAAAATAGTATTGAAATCGTTTGAGGAAAGAGTTTTGATATTTACTACTAGTATAGAAAACCTTTATATTTTTAAAGTGACAAATCACGAAGAAGATTGTAAGAACAATAAATCGCAAAAATTCACATACGAAGACGTGAATAAAATTCAAAGAAATCGATAAAGGATCCATCGAAATGGATATTCAAAAATCCCTAAAAAGAGTCATCAAAGTCATAATAGATGATAACAACAAATAGGAATATCACGAATCGATTTAAATTGGAATTTCAATCCAAAAAGGCAAATTGGACTCAAACAGCAGGTTCAGTCGACTGAACAGAGTTTTCAGTCGACTGACCCTGTGCCTGGAAATTTTCCAGGTTCAGAAAACTTTCTGTTTCCAGTTTCAGTCGACTGTGCAGAGTTTTTCAGTCGACTGAATCATGCCTGGAAACTCTCGGGTTTCAGGTTCAGTCAACTGAACAGAGTTTTCAGTCGACTGAATCATGCGTGGGCTGTTTTTCAGCCTTATTCAAATGAAGAGCAAACTCTTCCAAAATGCAACCGGACGAACATTGGCTCTAAGGGTTTATGCCAATCGGCAACCCGGCCCTATATGCTCCTCGATGCATCACCAAAAGCATGATCAAACATCCATAAAAGGATTTTCACACAAATTTGGTTTAAAAACCCAAAAATTGGAATATTCACAAAACCAATCCAAATCAAGAGCAAATGCACATGAATAAGTGTTAGGAATTCATACCCAACAACCAAAGATAATTATAGTCATAGATGTGAGATAAAAATATCACCTTTGAACTAAAATTTATGAAGATGAAGCTTGAAAGCAAAGAGGAATCAACCACTCTTCAAGTCCAACTCTAGAAGCTTGAATCTAAGCTAAAAAGAAGAACATTTCCTAAGTTAGGTTTAGGAAATTTCTGAAATTCAAAGAGAGAATGAGTTGGAGAAGAAGAAGAGGAAGCTTACCAATGGGTTCTCATGAACTTTGGAGCAAGGAGATGGATTTGCAAAGCAAGCCAGGGCTTAGGAATTTCTACTTCCCATTCTCTTCCTCCATTTTTGCTAGAGCTTGAGTGTTAGGAAAATAGAAGAGAAGTGAATGAAGAGGAGAGTGTTGGAACTGAGTTAAGTGGCTAATTGGCTCAGCCCAACCAAAGCCCTAAGCGGGAAAAAGTAGCAAAAATCAACTTTCTCCAAACATATCGAAGCTTATACTCAAAAAGGTCGCAAACGACATTTTGAACTCAATGGAGGTGGTATCGAGTCCTAATTCGACCGTATGCAAAAAGTAGGTTTTCGGACCAAAATCCGACGAACGATAAAATATTTAAATAAAATATTTAAATATAAAATCGATAAATATGCGGGTTGTTACAATTAATTACTTCCATCTCTAATTAATTTAAAATAAATTAAATTAATTACTTTCATCACATAAATCTTGCTTACTAAACCATTAATTAATTACAAATCAATTAATTAGTCATCCTCTAAGTATTCATCTTAATTAATCACCCTTGATTAATTATACTCTAATTACTTTAAGTATTTAGCCTTTAATTAATTACACAAATTAATTATCCTTAACCATTTACAGTAATTAACCTTTAATTACTTCCATAATTAATTATAATTATTACACTAATCCTTAATTAATTACAACTAATTAATTACTCTATAATCACTTCATTGATTAATTATCCTTAATTAATCAATCCTTAATTTCATCATTAATTATATTAATTAATGATCCCTTAATTATTTCTTTAATTAATTATATTCTAATTAATTATATTATAATTAATCATATTTAGTAATTAATCTTTAATTAATCTTTATTTATTAATCAATCTTGATTAATCACAATATGTAATTAATTATGCTTAATTAACTACATTACTTAATTAATCTTCAAATAACTTTATTAATTAATTCTTAAATTAATTACACTAAGCAATTAATTCTTAATTACTTCCACTGAGAAATTATCCTTCTTACTAATTTTACAAAGTAATTACACCCAAATTACTTCCATTCTTCAATTAATTACATCCAGCAATTATCCACTAATTACTTCAGTAAGTAATTTCACTTTATAAATTACACTAAGTAACTATACTTTACAAATCATCAAGTGATTATCTTAAATTAATTAAATAATTAATCTACTTAAACTAATAACATTAATTTAATTAATTATATTGAGTAATTAATCCCTTTAATTACTTTCATCAAGTAATTATACTTAAACGATTCAAAAAATGATTATCCATGATTAACTAATATAATTAATCATCTTAAATTAATTATATTAATTAATCATTTCGTAATCCCTAGTTAATGATCACTCATTAACTATTGAAAATTCTTTAATTACTTTCCTTAAGTAATTATGCTTTAATTAACCATTATTAATTACAAATTAATTAATCTTTGATTACCAATTAATTAATCTCTAATTATAAATTAATCTAAATCATTAGTTAATTAATTAAATTAATTAATTGATCCTTAATTACCTTATCAACTTAATTAATCATTACAACCTTAATTATCTTTAAGATAAAACATTTTCTTTATTAATGACTTAATTATCATTAACATGTTTATTTAAAACAATTTACACCTTTAAATCTACTTTTAAATTCCATTTTCAATTAAGATTTAAAAATGATTTAACTTATCAAAATTTAAAACAATTTACAAACCTCTTAAATAAATGTAAAGAAACATTTATCACTTATAAAAGAAACTTATATAAGGAAAGGTTTCAACTAATTTACTTAATTATATTTTAAAATCAAGCTTTAAAAATAACTTAATCATTTAACTTGCAAATTTAAGTTAAACAAATTTATATAACTTCCCATTTAAATATTAAAGAAAACTTTTAGAAAAGAATTTTATATAATAGTGTTTGAACATTTTATTGGAAAACCAACTCATTTACAAATATACTTTAAACCTTTAAACTTGTTTAAACATTTTGATTTCATACAACTTTATTTATTTCAAACTAGGATACAGATTTAATTTGAACCCATACTTAAAAATTTGATTTACAACTCTGTTTAAAATCTTGTTTTCAAATTTTAAATTCATTTTAAAATTTGAAAACCTGACAGGTTTAAAACCTATACAAATCAAATGAACTGAGCCCACACACTCAAATCCCTTAGCCAAATCTCACAAAACTTCGAGCAACACACGCAAGTGACTCGAGAAAACTCGAGTATCCTTCTCTTCAGTCCCAAACTTCACCATGTAAACAGAAATGCATCGTGCGCATGCACGGTGGGTCCGACCACTTCTGGTCAACGTCGCAACCGTTCCAAGGTCGACGACCACACCCTTTGACGATCCAATCCACAAACTCTTCAATTCCCACTCGAACTCGAAATCGACCAATACTGCTCAAACCTGAAACATACCCACAACCTGGAAATCACCTCGAACTCACCCCTCTGATCACCAGAATGCCTGAGTCCCTGGCCACGACCTCGCCAGTGCCCCCTGCTACCAATTCCCGGAGTTCGGTGGAACTCGATCCACCCTAGAAGCCGTGGTGGATTCATTTCCGACCCATACCCATAACTAGGATTTAAAATCAAACATGACCACCGTCGCGACCACCGTAGCCTGCACGCCTTTTTGACATTTTTGTCGAACTCACACAACACTCCACTACCTCCAGTGATGACCGCGACTTCCCCAGGCAACTAGATCGCCAGAGACAACTCAAAACACCATTTCTAGATCAACTTGAACTGCTCCCTCAGTTCAGTGCTAAAAATTATGATTTCATTTTTAAAAATCATGTTTCTGGACAGGGTTTTGGATTATGTGACTGAAACATTGAATTAGTATGTTTGAATTTTCACTTATCTTAAGTTAGCTCTGTTCCTTTTGGTTTCTAGAGACATTCAAGTTTCATTTTAACTTAATTATAATTTTATATATGATTAAACAAACAACTTTCGTTTGAAACTTAAACCCTAACAAAGATTAGATCGAGAGATAAAGAATTTAGAATGAATCTAGAGCCTAGAAACTAAATACAGTAGTTATAGAGACAACAGCATGCACACAATCATTCACCCATATATACACAGAAAAATACATATATACATAACATACTTTGCTTCAGAGATTAACATGCAACCAGATTTCATACTTAATTTTTTAAAAAAGATGTTACTCACCTGTTTAAAAATGATGAACAAAGTCTTCTATTTTGAAATAGCCTTTTAAAACTTTAAAATTGAATGTTGAAAATGCTTCTGATTAAAAAATTGAAATTGCTGAAGAATGCTTGCTTTGAAAAACTCAGTTTGAATACAATGCTTGCAGGCTCTTTGATTTGAAAATGGTTTGCAGTCTTTGATTCCAGGTTGAAGAAAACGCTTGCAGGTTTTATGATTTTTATCTCAGGTTTTTAAGAAATGCAGGCTTTTGGATTTGATATTGAAAATGAAGTACAGGATATTGATTTTGTTTCAGATTTGAGGAATGATGTTCAGGCTTTAATTTTGATCTTTGAAAATGGATTGCGGGCTAATGGTTTGATTTTTCGGTTTGTGAGGCAGTGTTTGATTACCAGACTTTGTGTTGAGAAATTTTACAGGTTGAGGTTTTCTTAGTTTTTGATTAGAGAAGATAAAAAAAGAATTAAGGGAAGGAAGCATGTGTATTTGTAAGTTAAATTTGTGATTAAATAAAAACAAAAGAAAATGAAAATAATAAAGGACACTTGTAAAAACCCTTAACATTTATCATATAGTTTTATTTATTACTTAACACATGTCGCTAATGTCTTAATGTGTTAACACTTGTTATTTAAGTAATTTTATTTATTTTAAAATGTTAATAAAAGCTTTTATACTTAATTAGTAAATTCTTATCTAAATTTATATATATATATATATATATATAAATTACTTATTTTACTTAAATGAATTAATGTTTCATATTTATCAAGCAATATTTTAAAAAGAAAATAGAACAAATCTTTTTATTAATTTTATTTAAATTTAAACTTAAGTCAAAATATAATTTAAATAATTAAACAATTAAACATTTACCTTAAATATTTTAAATTAAATTGTCAACTATTTAAAAAAAAATTATATTGAATTAATCATAATTTCAAAATTACCAAAATATATATTAGAATTTGAAAACAAGATTTTATTTATTTATTAAATTTAAACCAAAGATTTCTATTTACAATACATACAAATACACACACACACACACACATTATAAATATAATACATTTTATTAACTTTTTAAAAGATAAAATTTGCCAATTAAATATTAATTTGCTTTTAAAAGAATAAACTTGCTAAATTAAATTAAAATTATAAAAGAAAACCATCAAATCAATTTAATTATTAATATAGATTATTAAATTGATATTGCCCAAAATTCTGGGTCATCACAAATTTGAATTTCTATAGCAGCACTAGCCTTAATTGTGGTATTATAAATAATGTAAAAATATAATTGAATTTAAAAAGGGAATTCAAAGGCGATTTTATAAATGAAAATATTTATATTGAATGGACTATTTAAATGGAAATTGATTTGGATAAAATAAATGATTTGATTTTAAATCTGTACTTAACTATTTCATGAAATATTTTAAATAGAGATTTTGAAATAATGTATATAAAGGATTTTTAAACAATAAAATTTAAGTTATATTTGTTTAATTATAAAAAGGTTTTAAAAATCGATATTTCAATAGATTGGGAACATAAGGGAAAGTTATAAAGGACTATATTCGTAAATGGAGTTGTTTAATATGAACCTGATATTAACAGAGAAAAAATGGAATTGAGTTTATGGATTTATAAGCAATGTTTATAAATAAAGTGGGATGATTATCATTTGATAAATTGGAAATATAATTTTACAGTGTGAATTTAAAATGGGATATGGAAATCGGCCTAGAAAGGAATGGAAAATTCTATTTTGGAATTTGGAAATAGTTATGGAATTGGAAATGCGAATCGATTTGTGATAAATCAAGAGACATTTATAACTATAAGATGGGTATGTTGAATTTTTTTTAAAATGGTTTCCACAAGAAGTAAGGTTTGTTTTTTAGAAAAGGATTTTATTTATTAAACTATGTAGTTTTAAAAACTATTAATTAGATTGAGATATTTCAAATAATTAGTTATTTAAATATTTAAATTTGTTGAAGTGAATTCTAAGTTTTATAATAAGTTTTTTTTAAATCAATTAGAAATTTTATAAATGGATTGAAATTAGTTGTTGACGTTTATTTTAAAAGTGCTTTGATATTTTAGATAATTATTTAATCATGTTTTTTTGAAATTTATTATATATATATATATAGTTTAAAAGAAAGTGATTGCGAATATTTGTAAATGCTCTTGAGATTTGTGAACCAACTTTTTTTAATGATGTGATTTTATAAGTGAAAATCTTATAATGGGATTCGAGAACTTAAGAAATTTGAGGAAAGAAAATTTCCATATTGTTTAGATCCGGGAACTTCAAAAATGAATCTGAATTTATTAAAGGAGTTATAAATTATTAGTTGGATTATAAATAAGTGTAATCGATATTTGAATTTATAAAAATTCTGGAGATTTATGAGATAGGTACAGAATATTTCCTAAGTACGGATATTAGAAATGATTTTTGGAAATAGACTTATAATATTTTTTTAAGTGCCGTAATTAAAGGTTTGGAGATATTTTAGCGACGAAACGATTATTATAGAAATATTTTTTTAAGTAATGAATATAAGTTGGATTTAAAAATATTTCTAATTATTGATATGAATTGAGAATATCCTGTTATGGATATAAGAATTTGAATTTTTTTTTCAAATACTGAAAACTGGAAGAAATTGAATATATGTCTTTGTAAAGATAATTTGAAATAAATGTATGAAAGATTTATAATATGGCCTAGTGGCTGTTTGTGTGTGTAATTTGATAGTTAAATAACTAACTATCAAATCTGGGCAAATTCGTTGATAATTTCGAAGAGACCGGGACCAGATCTGTTTCCATTGGTTGGATTAACATGATGAGGGGTTCTCGCTTTCTGCTGGTGGCAAGCAAGAAACTCTAACCCTTACACGTCCCGAGGAGGTAGTATAAGGCCTTGATGGATTGGTTTGCTAGGTGCTTACAATCGCGAGGCTAGCCATAAAAGCAGATTCGAGGTACCCATATATGCCACTATGGGGCTGGGATGGTTGAAAAGCCTACCGGTTGTCACTGCCGGATGGTTGAAAAGACTAAGGTCATTACATTTGGTATCAGAGCTGAAGGTTAAGCAAGAACCTTGGCTTTGTTGGGGTAACTCGTTAGAGATAGGGACAGTAACACCCTAGAATGAGTTTGAGTGTGTGTGTGTGTGTGTGTGTGTGTGTGTGTGTGTGTATGAGCGTGTAATTGTTAGTGATATAAAAATTGTTTTATATTGTGTTGGCTGATCTATTGAGTGGCTTATGGATTCTGGTTAGTACGAGTAATTAACGTTATTGATAGGGATCTATAAGCGCTTGAACAAATCAATTCGACATGGTATTGTTTTTAAAATTGGGTAAATGAAGTAATTTTACCTTGATTATTTGTATATATAAAGGAATAGTTTTCATAAATTGTTAGGGTATATATGGTGTGCTTGGAAGTTAAAGAATGATATTATTTGATTATCATTTGTTGTTGCATTTTAATAAAGGTTAAGATTCTAATGTAAGCAAGACTAACAATAAAGAAATAACTTTATATAACCAAGATGGGATTATATAACTGTAAGATTTTTAAATGTGATTAATAAATGGAAAGGAAATGAAATTCCTAAAGTGTATTATAAATATGATTGTATGTAAAAGGAGTTTAAAGGATGGGATTTTGTGAAATTAAATCCCGTTGATTTTGGAAATGGCTTTCTAAAGTTTTAGAGAACAATAATAGTATATGTGAAAAATATTTTTGAGTGGAATTTTTTTAAAGAAAAGGGCTTAAAAGGAACAAAAAGCACCAAACTCACTTCAGTCGCTAGAAAATAATTTCGGTGATGACTACAACATCATCGATGTTCATTTTCGAGTTTCCAAGAGAGGAATTGCTACCATTGGAGCTTTGTTTGGAAAAACTAGTTTTGATTTTAAAATCCAAAGGGATTGTGTGTGTGTTAGATAGATGATTTCAAAAATGATTTGAAATACCTTAGAACAAGGTGTTTAAACTCTAGAATTTTCATTTGAATATTTTATTGAAAATATAAGGAAATAAGTTTGATAACTTATAAAATGTGAAAAATTAGTAGTTAAAGCAATGTTTTAAATTGTTGAATGTGAATGCAAGAAAAATAAATTTGAAACAGAGTTAAGGAATGAAATTTAACTAAAATTAAGTTAAATAAAGGGAATTTTGGAAATTTAGCCTATGTTAGACTAAATGAAATAATTTTTGGAAATAAAATTGATTGTGATTGAAATAAATTAGTGAATGTACTAATTAGTTTAATTAATGAATTGGATATGGTTGGAATATTGAAATCTAATAATGGAATTGAGTGAAACAAAAATTGGATTCAGTATAAAATGGATATAGGCTTAATTTGTATAAGATGTTTTAAAATGAACTTAAGTTAACAAATTCTATAGAATGATGTTTAAGTGATAATAGTATTAAGGAGTATACTATGTAAAGAAGTGAATGTGAGTAATAAGGGAAAGTGAATTAAGTAATGTGAATAGTGATTGTAAATACGTGAATGTATATGAAATGGATGTAAATGAGATGAAATTAGGGATAACTAAAATCAATTGCAATAAACACATAGGTTATATGTATAATACTCTATTCACATAGTGATTTTAGTTTAGATTCAAGTACATGACTTCAAGATGATTTACGCCGGTACGAACAAGGATTTTTCACTCGATTCTCGATGGCGAACATTAGATATGAATTTTTGGTTGGTTCTGGAGTTCTCTATCATAGTATATGACTATGCAAGGGGAATAACGGTTTCTGATCAAGGAACTGGATTTGTGTCCGCACTAGAGGGTCGTGTGAATGTTACTAGTTCGGAAGTGAAATTGTGTGATCGAGCGAGCGATCAGGTTGAGATGTGCATACGGATGATATATGCACATCATAAAGTTTTAGTAAATAAAATGTTGGAAACTGAAATTGCGGAATAATATGATTCAGAATTATATGTTTGGATATCACTGGTACATAAGCCGTAGACATTAAAAGCAAGAGCCAATTTGATGCCTTTGATTTCATAAGAAAATTGGGTTGCCCAACCAAAAAGTACATGTTTAAATTATTGTTTGAATTTGATGGTTTTATGATTGCGCCACTTGGCTTTTGTTTCTTTTGCTGATTTGGACTGTAGTGGCGGTTTGTGGTTGTTCTAATCTAGCCGTGCAAAGGAGACGCTGACGAAATTTTTCGAAAATTTAAAGAGTTATAATTTGAAGAAATCTTTTAATAACTAAAAGTTGATTTTTGAATTATAACCTAAAATGGTTAATATTAGTTGGAATCCATGAATGAAATTTATGACTTAAGGAAAGGGTGATAATGAGGTTTCAAAAAATTTATTTTGGGAAGTTAAGGGCTTAAGGGATTTGGTAAGTTATTTGAACAAATTGGTTTTAAAAAATAATGTGTTTGGGCATTTCTCAACCTTAAAAATTTCGAGGACGAAATTCTTTTAAGTGGGGAAGAATGTAACGACTCAGAATTTAGTTATTTAAAATTGGAATGTTTAATTGATTTTAAATATTTAAAAGTTCATTTTATAGGTTAAATAACTTGAGTTTTAAATACAGTGATTTATGGGATAAGTTAATTGTTAAATTTAATAATTGAAATCATTTAAATAATTGAAATCATGGATTTTTATTTGGAGAAAAATGATTTAAAGGCTTATTAAATTTCTATCAATAAGAATAAAGGTAATAAAAATCATAAATTTGATTTAAAGGTGATTTAACTAATTTTGAAATTTACTTGTTTTAATCAACATGTAAAAATTGCCTTTCGGGGCATATTATCGGATGTCGATGAAACCAGCGTCGTTGGGTCCGTAATATTGAATTGTAATACTTCCTCAAGTTTTGTACCGATCAGATGCACTGTTTGGTCGTACGAGATAGAAATGCGTTGAAATTAATATGGAAAATTTAATATTATAATTGGGTTCAAAAAGTTTTCTTCTCTATATGACCGAATTAGGCCTCGAAATTTGTTCAATTGCGTTCGGAATAGAGGTATAACAATAGGAATGCTAGGCGGCATGCCTCGATAAGTTTTTGAGATTTTAAGTTACTATAAACAAGATATTTTGGAATTTAATAATATTATAAATTTCCAGCCAACCCCTATTAGCCACCCTATCCCTGTGCAAGCCACCCTACCTACGTTTGTACCTACTTCTTTTAAAAACACGCCTCTTTCTTCTTTTTTACGCAAGAAAAAATGGCTGCTCCTCGAAATTGAAAATTTAATTCTTTCGAATGAATACGGCAAAAGAAAACTCAAATTTTTAATCTCGCAAGGGTTCACTTCATTTCCTAATGCATTGATATAGCTCGATTTTTGTTTACCCCCTTTGATAGTTTTGGGTACGGCTAGGGCTTGAATTTTTTGCCGAATTGGAGGTATTTTAGAATTAAGGAGTGTTGTATTGAGCTCGGGGGAGAAAGGCGCATCGGCAGGCAGAGTTGGAGGAGGAGCGGTGTCTTGGGGCAAATCGCGACATTGCTACAATCGCGTTCGAGCACGGTTAGGTCGTGTTTTGATGGGTGGAGGCAGAGTAGTCGTGGGGGGTACGGCTAGGTGGAGAAATTGATGAGTAGTGCGATGCGATCGTTGGATGTTGAGGTTGTTGCCTGGGGCACCATGTAGGTTGCACGACCATGCATGACTCATGTACAAGGGATCTGATTTGGGAGAGAAGAAGAGGAGGGGTAGAGAGGTAAATAAATTAAAATGTATCATTAACTTATAAAATCCGTATCTCTCTCGTACGAGGTCCGGTTTGGATGAAATTTTTGCATGGCGATCGTGATGATGCTAGCCTCGAAATGAAACTAGTTTGGATGGATTTGGAAAAAGTGGAAATTTGGGCTGAAATCGGATGTCGTCCGGTTTTAGTTCCAAACTGGAACGCATCGACGACAACATAAAATAAATGTGAGTAAATCTCATTCATTTTGGATAATTGGTTTATTTTAAATAGTTAAAATTAGTTCTTAGTTGATTGGATGAATTTATAAATTATTATCAACTGGGCGTTATATTATATATAGTATTATATATGTTAGTAGTTGGGTATATTCCCACCGATTGGAGCGAATGAGACACTATCGTCTTGCATAATAGCAGATGACCCATTTTATTTCGATACCCCGCCTCAATGTGGTGATTATATTTTTGTGATTATATAATATCTATGGTTGCAGGGAAACAGGTTGGAGGGATCCAACTGGATTCCTTAAAAATGTTGATTTTTATTTCATATATAGCGATATATGATGTGTTTGAATAATCTATGATAGATTATGATGTGATTTGAATTTATTGGATGTTATAGTAGCACTGGCCTTAATTTTGGTATTATAAATACCATAAATAATATATTTTAATTTAAAAAGGGAATTCAAAGGCAATTTTGAAAATGAAAATATTTATATTGAATTTTGGGATTATTTAAAAGCGAATTGATTTGGAAAAAATAAATAATTTGATTTTAAATCCGTACTTAACTATTTCAATAATATTTTAAGTAAAGATTTTGAAATAATGTATATAAAGGATTTTTAAACGATAAATCTTAAGTGATATTTGTTTAAGTATAAAAAGATTTTAAAAATCGATATTTCAATAGATTGAAAGAATAAGGGAAATTTATAAAGGACTATATTTATAAATGGAGTTGTTTATTATGAACCTGTTATTAACAGAGAAAAACTGGAATTGAGTTTATGGATTTATAAACAATGTTTATAATAAAGTGGGATGATTATCATTTGATAAATTGGAAATATAAGTTCACAGTGTAAATTTAGAATGAGATATGAAAATCAACTTAGAAAGGAATAGAAAATTATATTTCGGAATTCGAAAATAGTTACGGAATTGGAAATGTGAATCGATTTGTGATAAATCGAGAGAGATTTACAAGTATAAAATGGGTATGTTGAATTTGTTTAGAAATGGTTTTTATAAGAAGTAAGGTTTGTTTTTTTAGAAAAGGATTTTTTTTACTAAACTATGTAGTTTCAAAAACTATTAATTAGATTGAAATATTTCAGATAGTTAGATAGTTAGATATTTAAATATTTAAATTTGTTGAAGTGAATTCTAAGTTTTATACACAAGTTTTGTAAATCGATTAGAAATTTTATAAATGGATTGAAATTAGTTATTGACGTTGATTTTAAAGTGCTTTAATATTTTAAATAATTATTTAACCATGTTTTTTTGAAATTTGTTATATATATAGTTTAAAAGTTAGTGATTGCAAATATTTATAAATGCTCTCGAGATTTGTGAACCAGGTTTTATTTAATGGATGTGATTTTATAAGTGAAAATCTTATAATTGGATTCAGGAATTTAAGAAATTTGAGGAAAGAAAATTTCCATATTGTCTAGATATGGGAACTTCGAAAATGAATCTGAATTCATTAAAGGAGTTATAAATTGTTAATTAGATTATAAATAAGTAAAATCGATATATTTTTTGGAAATTGTAAAGGGAATTAATAAAAATTCTGGAGATTTATGAGATAAGTATGGATATTAGAAATGATTTTTGAAAATAGACTTATAATATTTTTCTAAGTATTTTATTTAAAGGTTTGGAGATATTTTAGCGACTAAATGATTATTATAGAAATATTTTTCCAAGTAATGAATATAAGTTGGATTTAAAAATATTTCTAAGTATTGATATGATTTGATAATATCCTGTTATGGATATAAGAATTTGAAATTTGTTTTAAATTACTGAAAACTGGAAGAAATTGAATATATGTCTTTGTAAAGAAAATTTGAAATAAATATGTGAAAGATTTATAATATGGCCTAGTGACTGCTTGTGTGTGTATTTTGATAATTAGAAACCGACTATCAAATATGGCCAAATTCATTAATCGTTTCAAAGAGACCGAGATCAGAATAGATTATCCAAAAACCACTTCGATCTTATTTGAGCGTTGCGAATTCTGATATCGTGAAGATAATAAAGATGATGATTTTGGAGATTTGGTTTATTCTAACCCAGAACAAATTGTATGGATGAATGCTATCATTGCATTGCTTGCTTGGAAGGCAGTGTTAGCATTCCAAGCATGAATGCTATTCTTAAGGTAATACGTAGCCTCAAGCTTCATCAATCGAAAATGACTGAAAATCAGGGGAGATGCAACAAGGCTAAGCGGATCACAGCCATTAGGATATGTCGTCACCTTTCTAGATTACCCTACATCTACATATTTATGGATTGGTTGTGCATAAGATCTCAAAAGGGTTGCAAAGCAACCAGGGTGATGACATATTCGATGCTATCCAGGTCAGGGGTAAGCCGGTCTTGTGGTGGTAGCGGATCCAAGCGAGGTCCTCGGTATATTTTCTAGACGTGTATTATGATAGGTGGTACCCTAGTGCCTAGTCATTATATGGAATCCATTCTCCAATACGTCCCTTTACGGTTTTGGATTGTAGAGTCTAGCATGCTGGAATTTAATTAATGTTACAATTTTGGCTATTTTAATAAGTTTTGTACTTGGACATTATTATAATATCACAAGATTTATTATATAAAAGTATTTTGGTTATCGAAAGGTAAAAACTCATCATGTTTATGTGAGGCATAGTCTTACAAGATAATTTTGATTTTCAAAGATTTTCTTATGAGTTTATATCTAGTTGGGTGTGTTCTTCTTATACTGGTTTTCCAAACCGACTCGGGTGTTATTTTATTTTAATGATCGGGTCAGACCGAGTATATTACAGATTAGTCTAGATGCTCAGAGCTTCAAGAGACGAGTTGGAGGTCCAAAGACATATTCACGTAGATGGTTATATTTTCCACTGCACTCATTGGTGTGTTATCAGCAATTGTGAGGACATACTGTTATAACTGTCCCGGCTAAAATAGGTTAGTATACTTTGATTGATGTTTGTATATATACATATTACAGTTCTGCTTTTGTGTAAAGTCTTGTGATATACTAAAGATTATTCGTTCCGCTGCGAGATTCTATATTGTTTAGTTCTTTTTCTTATCTCCTTCTTCTTCTTTCCCCTAACAATCGGTTTTTCCGACATTTGACTTCTCGGCATGTGATACAGTGAACGTATTAGTGTCGATTTTCGAGGGTCGAAAATTCCGGTCGTTATAAATTCCTATTCACACATATGTATATTTTAGTTGTAACATTCTTATAATGGTTTAATGTATATACTATTACCTCACGGTAATTTACAATTAATATCATAATCTAAATGATTAATTAAACGAAGTGATTTAATTAACTCGATTATTTAAACTAACATATGTATGTATGTATGTTTGTATAAATATATAATTACAACTATGTATATAATTCAACATATATGATGATTTTATAATGGAATTCATAAATTTTAATAAGTTAAATAATTTTGATTTCAACCAATTTTAAAACATGATATAATTAATATGTTGTCTAAAACTTAATGTATGTATTTTATTTTTAAAATTCTTTTATGTATTTTAAAATTAAAAAAATTAGCAAAAATTATATTATATATGTTGTATACGTATATATTCGTTTTATTAATAAATATTTTAATCTTATTTATATTAAAATAATTTAATTTAACATGTATATATTTATACATTGAATTAGTTGAAAATATTTTAGCTTCATGATTATATATGTGTGTGTGTATGCATATATTTATAATATTATTACTTAGTTAATTAAAGTCATTTTATATTAATCAACTGTGATCTAGACCTGAATTTTAATTCATTTTAAACATAAATTTAGAATTTAAAATTCAATTTGTCAACTTATGTTGAATTCTGTCAAATTAAATTTTATGTTATTGATATTAAGGTTTTGTAATTTTTATGACCATACATACACACACACACACATATTAAATAATTAAATTTAGGCAACTAGTATATACATAATTAGCAAATATGTACAAGGTAGATATATATCCCAATATTTACGCACACATACACACAGATATACAAAACACTCATTATTGTGTGTTGTTATATATCATATTAATTATGTTATTACTACACATCACCCTTTTGTATGGAGATTGATAATTGGATGTTTGCAGAAGAGGAGGGGGAATCAATTAGCATGTCATGTTTATCTCCATCCTCTTTAAATCCCGATGTGATTAAATCCAGATCCAATATAATTTAATTCACTTCTTCTTTCAAAGCACTAAGCATTTACCCATATTATATATTTATTATGTGTCATATATATATATATAAGTGTGCGTGTGTATGAATATAGTAGACATATTCATAACTGTTCACATCTCATAATCAACTAATATAGATTAATTGATTAAGAATGAATTAATCAAAATAAATATGATTTTATTAAAGTAACTAGATTTGATGTATCATTAAATATTAGATTTCACAGACTGACTAAGAATGAAACATACTAGGTTCCTACATTATTCAATAATGCTCACAGTTAATTTCTCCTCTCTCGTAAACTTTAAAAAAGATACGAGATATCATAAATTCCTTCTTTGGGTGTAGACTCATTTATCATGTTATTAGAACCTCGAGAGTTCTTAACAAATTGTAATCCACCTAAATGGTGAGTAACTATTTACTAATTATATCTAGGATATAATTGTAACGCCCCACGCCGAGACCCACTCTAGTAAAGAGTATTACGGAGTAATACTATCTACTAGAACGGAGAATAGAGTATAATGGAAGCGATCATGTGTAATCAAGCTATAACTAACTACTGAATACGTCGAATAGGTGGCTTTCTTTTCTCAAGTGGTTCGACATATCCAATAGATATTTATAACGAAATTACAATGGCTAAGGAAAATAGGTTCAGAACAAACATAATACTAAATGATAACATCATCATCACAGAACAGTCACATAACAGGCACAGAATATAGGTACAATATATCGTCAATACAGATCCAAATATCAAAAGGTGGGTACAAAGCCACCTCTCACACATGTGAGTCAAAAATATGTACATAAGAGACTGAATAATCAGAGTATCAAAATAGTGGAAAAATATAAAGAGCTATCTATCAGCATAGCAGATAATGTCCAAGCGGAAGCACAGAAAGCTAAGTCCAGAGACCTAACCTGAAACAACTCGGTCTGACCCGAGCGAAAAACACTCGGGTCAGGCTAGCTAAACAATCAGTTAATAAACTAAGATAAACATAATAATGCAGTACATAAATAAAACAGTACTTCTCCAAAGAGAAGAGTATTGTGGACTACATGAATATAATGACGATCCCTAATCATCAATAAACAGTAAAAATCTCCAAAGAGAATATCAACACAAAAGTGTTTAATAAATAAAATCTCCTCATATCATCGGCGTAGCCAAAGCTATATAAAGTTGCCATAGGCAATAATCCCGAGAGTGACCAGAGTCCGTAATCGATGCCCAAGCAAAGATCGATGCTCCAAAGAGCAATAGGGATATACTGAAAAGTCAATGAAATCGAATACTGAAAAGCAGTGTCCAGAGACACTGTAAATCCATAAGGTAATCGGACTTACATCGTATGGTTCCATAGAACCAACACCGAATGGCGGTACTCGAATAAAATATAAAAATCCTAAGATAATTCAATTATTGCACGTGCACCGACCAGAGTCATTATTGCCAAGTACTGTAGAGTTGTGATCGATCACTCGCACAGATGCGGAACGCGCGAGACGGCGAGATCCTTCCCAGAAGGATAAAGGCCCAGAGGCACATGCCGCAAAAACTGCTCCATAGAGCAGGTGTCCAGAGACGGTTTCCCAGAGGTGTGGTGACCCAGGGGTCCAGTACTGGCCGCCCAGAGACTAATGTGTCACAAACTTCTTGGAGAGGAACCCGTAAAGTGTTAACAATGAGTCCCATACCCCACGTTCGCACTAAACGGTTTACTAACCAATAGCAAGCTCACACTCCAAACAACAAAATGTCCACCTCGTATCATCGGTAAACTAGACCCAAAGGTCAAAACGATCAATCGAATAGGTCGGGGATTAACCGGAAAGAAAATACACACGGTTCCATAGGCCGGAGATTTCCTAACCGTTGAAGTACTTTCCACTTCGCTCGACGTGCTAAAAGTGAGTGTGTGAGATTTTTATTATAGAAAATAATGGTGCGAAACGTATTTACAATTGATCTTGAAATCACTTTAAAACGGCTTTTGAAAATTCTCCTATTATGGAGTAATTAATTTAATAATTAAAAATAATATTATAAAATAATTTCGAAGCCATTTAGGAGTGAAAAATCCTTTTAAAATAGTTCATAAAAACCCGTGTACGAAATCCAGAGACAAATCTCAAAAGAATCGATAAATCAGAAAATCACTGAAAACCAATATTCGCGTTGAAAAATATTCCGAATGTTTGTGAACCAAAGTTCGACAAAGAAACAATCAATTGAAGCGGCTGCACCAAAATGGTGCAGCCCGGACTTGGTTGCACCACAATGGTGCAACCGGTAGATCGGAACCCGACTGCGCTAAGTGGATGTAGCCCATTTTTTTTTCTATTCTAGAAGCCGGCTGCACTGCATGGTGCAGCCTGTTTCTGTGAACCAGGTTGCACCATGCGGTGCAGCTGGTTCAGACCAGCCCCAGCCCGCATGGGCTGGGAAGAATATCAAGCCCCCAGCCCGCATGGGCACGGGAGTGGCAGGCCCCCCCACCCAGCCCGCTTGGGCTGGGGAGTGGGCAGGCCCCCCCCAGTCCGCTTGGGCTGGGAGAAGGGGGGCTGGCCCCAGCCCGCTCGGGCTGGGGTGGCGGGCCCAGGCCCCAGCCCGCTCGGGCTGGGGTGGTCGGCCCAGGCCCCAGCCCCCGCAGGCTAGGGAGGCCGGGCGCAAGCCCTAGCCCCATACGGGCTGGGGAGATGTGTGTGCCAGCCCATGTAGGCTGGCCTACCTCTGGCTAGCCCAACTGGGCTAGCCTGCTGTGCTTAGGTGCAGCCCAGGCCTACCCTGGTGCACCCAGAGCCCTGTTTTGGCCTGTTTTCAGGCTGAAGCATTTCCGGCCAGCTTAATATGTAGTTTTTGATGGTTTTGGGTGGTTTTTTTTCATGTTTTTGGCATCAAATTTCACCAATATCAATCTCAAGCTACTATACAATGATTACTACACCATATTAAAGGAAACTTAGGCCAAAGCTTAGCATTACCTTATGAAGCAAATATCACAAACACCTTATGTGCACACCCAAAATGAAAGCAAAGATGATCAAGGAGCTATGATTCACATGTTACATAATAAAACATGTGTTACTAAATGATTTATGAAGTCAAAAAAGGATTAAACACATATTAGAAGAGGTTTTTAGCAATATATCTCTCTAGAAAGCAACAATGACCATTATAACATCAACCCAAGTTAGCAAAAGATGATTAGGGGGCTATAAGATCATAAAAACACATAAAACATGTGTTAACAAACTTATTTCAGAAATTAGAGAGATATAAAAGATGGATTTGAGGTGGGTATTTGCATTACCTTTGCATAGAATGACTTGCATAAGCTAAAACTTGAAGGAGATGAAGATGGAGGCCATTTTTGTTAAGAAAGCTTTAGGAAATGATTAGGGTTTTGATTAGGGTTGAATGTATGAGGTTAGGAGAGTTTGAGATAATATATAGAGGAGGTTTAGGGTGGGTTATTGGGTTAAGTTTAGTAACCCAATAAGAAGAGGGTTATTTACAATGTTTCCAAAAAATTTCTAAGTGTTCATGTATGTTTATAAACTCATTTTTCTTACCCATACCAGTTTTAAAATCTCTCCTAAAATATTTACTTTCCAAAAATAACATTTTATCCTCATTTTAAAATCTCATATTTCCCATTTAATTAAAATAGCCTTTTTCAAATAAATTTTGTTATTCCAAAATCCTTTTATGCTTCATTAAAAATAAATAAAAATCCTAACTTTTATTTATTAATTGGTAATGCAAATCCCGGGTTGTTACAGACTCCCCCCCTTAAGAAAATTGCGTCCCCGCAATTCCTTAAGATAGATGTCGTCTATAACGTCAAATCCACAAAAGAATTGATAGAGATAAAATAGAGAATTCTTACCCGCAGAAGAAGATGGGAGAAAGCCAGGATACGAGCGCTCGATAGATTCTCTGGTCTCCCAAGTGCAGTCCTTAGGATTCGGTGACCATTGAATCTTCACGAGTGGAACCTCTTTGTTGCGAAGGCGTCTAACCTCCGAATCAAGCACACGGAGAGGTTGCTGCTCCAAAGATAAGTCAGGTAAGATCTCTAAATCAGGCACGACATGCAGCTCAATGATAGAATCAGGATCGCGAACACACTTGCGAAGCTGAGAAACATGGAACACGTCATGCATTCCGGAAAAATGAGCAGGTAGAGCCACACGATAAGCAACGGGGCCGATGCGTTCCGTAATAGGAAATTGTCCAACATAGCGAGGAGCCAACTTCCCTGTAGAGCTGAAACGCACAACGCCCTTCATAGGGGAAATCCGAATGAAGACACAATCACCAATGGAGAACTCAAGAGGCTTCCTACTGTTGTCCGCGTAGGATTTCTGGCGGTCCCGTTCCTCTTTCATTCTCTGACGGATAAGAACAATCTTTTCAGAAGATTCCCGAACTAAATCTGGACCAAGAATAAGCTTCTCGCTAGATTCTAACCAACAAGCAGGAGAGCGACATGGCCTTCCGTATAGAGCCTCGAAAGGTGCCATGCCGATACTAGACTGAAAGCTATTGTTGTAGGAGAACTCTACAAGCGGTAAGTGATCCTCCCAACTACCTCCGAAATCCAGAATACAACAGCGCAAAAGATCCTCTAAAACACGATTCACTCTCTCCGTCTGACCGTCGGTCTGAGGATGATAAGCAGTCGAGAGATTCAGCTTTGTGCCCAAAGCTGACTGTAGGCACTTCCAGAAGTGACTAGTGAAAATAGTGTCTCGATCACAGACGATAGAGCTAGGAATGCCATGAAGTCGAACGACTTCCTTCACATATAGCTTGGCCAGCTGAGGAGCAGTCCGAGTGGACTTAATAGGAATGAAATGAGCCGATTTGGTCAAGCGATCGACGATGACCCAAATAGAAGTATGGCCTGACCTCGATCGAGGCAGACTGTCAATAAAATCCATGGATATCTGATCCCATTTCCACACTGGAATCTCTAGCGGCCGAAGAATATCAGATGGACGCTGATGCTCGGCCTTGATCTGTTGACAAGTCATGCAACCACTCACATAACTTGCCACATCTCTCTTCAAACCCTCCCAATAATATAGCCGGCACATATCGGCATACATCTTACTCGAACCGGGATGTATAGTGTACTTAGTGCGATGGCACTCGTCCAGAAGGTCACGCCTAAGTGATAAATCAGATGGTACAACAATACGGTTCTTTCTACGAAGAAACCGATGAAAATCAAGAGAATAATCCAGCAATGTCTCATCACTGGATCCCGACTCGAGAAGGTGAATGAGATGCAATAAGTCTGGATCCTGCCGCTGAGCATGGGCAATGCGATCCAATAAGATAGGACGAGCTTCTAAGCTAAGTAGTAAGACCGGAGAATCAGAAGATGGAGCTCGATCTCTAATATCACACAAAGATAGGGTCTCGAGAACCTCCCACTCGGCAATCATCATAGAAACTACCGCCGAGTGCTTGCGACTGAGCGCATCTTCAACACGATTACCCTTGCCAGGGGTATACTGAATATCTAAATCATATGAGGCGAGAAACTCAAGCCATCGCTGCTGCCTCATGTTGAGATCTCTCTGGCTGAAAAGATACATCGGAGACTTGTGATCGGTGTAAAGAGTGAAGCGTTTGCCTAATAGAAAGTGACACCACGTCTTCAAGGCAAAGATGATAGCTGCTAACTCAAGATCATGAGTAGGATAGCGAACCTCATTCGGACGCAGTTGCCTAGAAGCATAAGCAACTACCTGATCCTTTTGCATAAGCACAACACCGAGCCCGCTACCACAAGCATCAGTGTAAACAACCAGATCCTGGTTACTCTCAGGAACCACAAGAATAGGAGCATGAGTGAGAAGTTCCTTTAATCGCTGAAAAGAAGCTTCACACTTATCAGACCAAATAAAGCGAACACCCTTACGAGTCAGCGTCGTAAGGGGAAGTGCAACTCAAGAGAAATCCTTGACAAACCGATGGTAATAACCCGCCAGACCAAGGAAGCTGCGAATATCATGAACGTTCTCGGGATGCTTTCAATGCTGAATAGCTTTGATCTTGGCAGGATCGACAGAAACACCCTCAGATGATACAATATGGCCCAAGAACTTGACCTTGCTCTCCAAAAAATGGCACTTGGAGAGCTTGGCCTTAAGCTGATGCTGACGAAGAGTATCCAAGATGATCCGCAAATGATGAGCATGCTCTGCCTCAGATCTAGAGTAAATAAGAATATCGTCGATGAAAACCATAACGAATCTATCGGTGTATTCCCGAAATACTCGATTCATAAGATCGACGAAGAAAGCCGGTGCGTTCGTCAAGCCGAATGGCATGACCAACCACTCAAAAGAACCATAACGAGTGCGGAAAGCGGTAAGAGGAATGCTATCGTCCGCAACTCGGAGCTGATGAAATCCGGTGGCAAGGTCGAGCTGGGAAAAGACCTTCGCACCGCTCAACTGATCAAACATGTCGTCTATCCGTGGCAATGGATAACGATTTCTGATGGTCAACTCATTAAGCTTGCGATAGTCAATGCAAAGCCTAAGAGAGCCATCGGGCTTCTTAACGAAGACCACAGCAGCACTCCATGGCGAAGAACTGGACCGAATGAACCGCTTCGCCTCAAGCTCTACTAACTGCTTCCTGAGTTCCTCATTCTTTTTAGTAGACATCCTCGTGGGAGGACGCCCAACTGGGTGGGAGCCTGGAATGAGATCGATGCGGAACTCAATGGCCCGCTTTGGCGGTAGGCCAGATACTAGCTCGAATATATCGGGGAAATCCCGAACAACAGGAATACGAGATATGTCCAAATCCTCTTCTCGTGAATCAAGAGAAAATAAAGTAATATCAGAAATCCCAACATCCTGAAGAGCAATAGCTAACGGAGCGGACGAGTCAGGATGACGAAGAAATAATATCCGCTTCGAACAAATGATTTTGGCGTCATACTGAGCGAGCCAATCCATGCCAAGAATCATGTCAAAGCCCAAATACTCCATAACGTGCAGATTCGCACGGAAAGAAAATCCACAAAGATCAATATCTATGTCCTCACAAAGCATGCTAAGGGTCGTGGATCCGCCGATGGGATTCACAATCCTTAGTGAAGAAACCAAACAAGTAACATCCAAAGATAAAGTATCAACTAGTTACTTTGATACGAATGAGTGAGAGGCACCCGTATCAAAGAGAACTCTACAAGATCTATCATGAAATAAATAGAACCTTCGAGAACGGAAGGATGCGTACCTCGAGGCTGAGCTGAAGATGTAGGAGCCTTGGCAGCATTAAGCTTGCCAGGCTTGGCACTAGCTGGAGCAATAGGACAAGTGGAGATCCTGTGTCCCTCCTTGCAGAAGGTGCAATAGAGAGGTTTGGGGCACTCTCGAATAAAGTGATTAGGAGAACCACAGTTGAAGCATTTCTTCGGAGGACGTGACCCACTAGGCTGAGCAGGAGTCTGGGACTGAGAACGAGTCTGAGGCTGAGTCTGAAAAGTAGAACTGCCAGTCTTCTTCTTCTTGTTCCAAGGCTTGGTATTCTGAAATGGACCCCGCTTCTGATTGGGGTTTTTGGAACCCCCACCATCTCCATCACTGTCTCTCTCACGCTCAACCGCTTCAAGGTGAAGCGCTGCGTCAACTAGCTCATCAAAAGGGAGCTTAAGCTGGAGCATAAGCTGTTTCTTCAAATATTTCTTCAGGCCTTCTACAAACTTGAGATTCTTCTTATAAGAAGTGCTGATGAACTCGAGGCCATACTTAGACAGGGCCTCGAAAGATGAAGAATAGTCAGCAACAGAGGTCTTCCCTTGCTTAAGGTCAATAAAGCGGCGTGCAAGGGCTATCTTCTCGGACTCGGGGACAAACTTGAGCAAGAAGCGCTCTCGGAACTGATCCCAAGTGAGAGTGGCCTCATTGATCTCAGAAATAAGGAGCCCGTACCAATCCAAGGAACGAACCTCAAGATGGCTAGAAGCAGCAAGGACTCTGTCATGGTCAGGAAGGGTCATGCGAGTGAAATTACGCTCGCAAACTCTGATCCAAGCCTGGACCTCAAGAACAGTCTCAGAGCCATTGAACGGCTTCCCTCCAAGATGAATAAAGTCGCTGTAGAGGCGCAGAAAAGTAGACTTGCATGGTGCATCGGAAACTGGTGCAGGAGACTGAGAGTGCGACTGAGAGTTACGAACCAGCTCCATGATCTGGTCCGTGGTCATGTATACGCCCTCAGGGTGAGGGTTGCTGGACTGTCCAGCATCAGCAGAACGGAGGTTCCTACCTCTACCAGCCATACTGAAAGATAAGGTAAGCTTTAGTTAAGCACGATTCAAAGATAGATAATTCATTAAGGAATATTACGGAATATAATAGATTCCTACACATATTCCTAACTTATTAATCTAAAGGTGGATATGTTCAATTTGGATCGTATTGTAACGTATTGTACTACATGTCTGTTCTGTGTTTGTTATGCTTAATTGTGAACCTTAGCTCTGATACCAAGATGTAACGCCCCACTCCGAGACCCACTCTAGTAAAGAGTATTACGGAGTAATACTGTCTACTAGAACGGAGAATAGAGTATAATGGAAGCGACCATGTGTAATCAAGCTATAACTAACTACTGAATACATCGAATAGGTGGTTTTCTTTTCTCAAGTGGTTCGACATATCCAATAGATATTTATAACGGAATTACAATGGCTAACGAAAATAGATTCAGAACAAACATAATACTAAATGATAACATCATCATCACAGAACAGTCACATAACAGTCACAGAATATAGGTACAATATATCGTCAATATAGATCCAAATATCAAAAGGTGGGTACAAAGCCACCGCTCACACATGTGAGTCAAAAATATGTACATAAGAGACTGAATAATCAGAGTATCAAAATAGTGGACAAATATAAAGAGCTATCTATCAGCATAACAGATAATGTCCAAGCGAAAGCACAGAAAGCTAAGTCCAGAGACCTAACCTGAAACAACTCGGTCTGACCCGAGCGAAAAACACTCGGGTCAGGCTAGCTAAACAATCAGCTAATAAACTGAGATAAACATAATAATGCAGTACATAAATAAAACAGTACTTCTCCAAAGAGAAGAGTACTATGGACTATATGAATATAATGACGATCCCTAATCATCAATAAACAGTAAAAATCTCCAAAGAGAATATCAACACCAAAGTGCTAAATAAATAAAATCGTCTCATATCATCGGCGTAGCCAAAGCTATATAAAGTTGCCCATAGGCAATAATCCCAAGAGTGACCAGAGTCCGTAATCGATGCCCAAGCAAAGATCGATGCTCCAAAGAGCAATAGGGATATACGGAAAAGTCAGTGAAATCGAATACTGAAAAGCAGTGTCCAGAGACACTGTAAATCCACAAGGTAATCATACTTACATCATATGGTTCCATAGAACCAACACCGAATGGCGGCACTCGAATGGATATAAAAATCCTCAGATAATACAATTATTGCACGTGCACCGACCAGAGTCGTTATTGCCAAGTACTTAGAGTTGTGATCGATCACTCGCACAGATGCGGAACGCACGAGACGGCGAGATCCTTCCCAGAAGGATAAAGGCCCAGAGGCACATGCCGCAAAAACTGCTCCATAGAGCAGGTGTCCAGAGACGGTTGCCCAGAGGCGTGGTGACCCAGAGGTCCAGTACTGGCCGCCCAGAGGCTAATGTGTCACAAACTTCTTGGAGAGGAACCCGTAAAGTGTTAACAATGAGTCCCATAGCCCACGTTCGCACTAAACGGTTTACTAACCAATAGCAAGCTCACACTCCAAACAATAAAAAGTCCACCACGTATCATCGGTAAACTAGACCCAAAGGTCAAAACGATCAATCGAATAGGTCGGGGATTAACCGGAAAGAAAATACACACGGTTCCATAGGCCGGAGATTTTCTAACCGTGTAAGCACCTTTCCACTTCACTCGACGTGCTAAAAGTGAGTGTGTGAGATTTTTATTATAGAAAATAATGGTGCGAAACGTATTTATAATTGATCTTGAAATCACTTTAAAACGGCTTTTGAAAATTCTCCTATTATGGAGTAATTAATTTAATAATTAAAAATAATATTATAAAATAATTTCGAAAGCCATTTAGGAGTGCAAAATCCTTTTAAAATAGTTCATAAAAACCCGTGTACGAAATCCAGAGACAAATCTCAAAGAAATCGATGAATCAGAAAATCACTAAAAACCAATATTCGCGTTGGAAAATATTCCGAATGTTTGTGAACCAAAGTTCGACAAAGAAACAATCAATTGAAGCGGTTGCACCAAAATGGTGCAGCCCGGACTTGGCTGCACCAAAATGGTGCAACCGGTAGATCGGAACCCGGCTGCGCTAAGTGGATGCAGCCCATTTTTTTTGCTATTCTAAAAGCCGGCTGCACCGCATGGTGCAGCCTGTTTCTGTGAACCAGGCTGCGCCATGCGGTGCAGCTGGTTCAGACCAGCCCCAGCCCGCATGGGCTGGGGAGTGGCAGGCCCCCCCAGCCCGCTTGGGCTGGGAGAAGGGGGGCCGGCCCCAGGCCCTAGCCCGCTCGGGCTGGGGTGGCCGGCCCAGGCCCCAGCCCGCTCGGGCTTGGGTGTCGGGCCCAGGCCCCAGCCCGCTCGGGCTGGGGTGGCCGGCCCAAGCCCCAGCCCGCTCGGGCTGGGGTGGCGGGCCCAGGCCCCAGCCCGTGTGGGCTGGGGAGGCCGGGCCTAAGCCCCATCCCCATGCGGGCTGGGGAGATGTGTGTGTCAGCCCATGCGGGCTGGCCTACCTCTGGCTAGCCCAACTGGGCTAGCCTGCTGTGCTGGTTCAGACCAGCCCCAGCCCGCATGGGCTGGGGAGTGGCAGGCCCCCCCCCCCCCCCCCAGCCCGCTTGGGCTGGGAGAAGGGGGGCCGGCCCCAGGCCCTAGCCCGCTCGGGCTGGGGTGGCCGGTCCAGGCCCCAGCCCGCTCGGGCTGGGGTGGCGGGCCCAGGCCCCAGCCCGTGCGGGCTGGGGAGGCCGGGCCCAAGTCATATCCCCATGCGGGCTGGGGAGATGTGTGTGTTAGCCCATGCGGGCTGGCCTACCTCTGGCTAGCCCAACTGGGCTAGCCTGCTGTGCCTGGGTGCAGCCCAGGGCTGCCATGTAGGATCTAGATTAACCCTAGAGTGGGAGTGAATAGGGTTATAGCAAATTTTCTCGATTTAAACACAGAAATAAACTGCAGAAATAAATATGCTGAAAAGCAAATCACACACAAAATTTACCCAGCTTCGACAACCCCTGCCTACTGCTGCATTCACAGATTTCTATTAGAATTAAACAGTATCACGCTTACAAACACTCTACTAGACTCGCAGACATTTGCTCCCTCTCACAAACACTCTACTAGACTCGCACACCCTGCTCGCAAACATTTGCTCCCGCTCACAAACACTCTACTAGACTCGCACACCCTGCTCCCGCCTATAGAGTTTCGTTTACTTGCAAACTTTGCTTCCCGCCTATAGAGCTTCGTTTACTCGCAAACTCTGCTCCCGCCTACAATAGAACTTTGCAAACTCGCACACCCTGCTCACTGAACTAATTCTAACTAGACAATCTGACACGACCTAAACCCTAGGTGGTGATTTACAACTCCTTTGACTTGAAAAGAAAAACAGAACAATTTCAAAAATAAAACCAGGAGCAAAAATTAAAGTATAAACTTGACTCCACAATTTTGCTCAAAATAAAACTAAAAAATAATCCCCCTTTTATAAATAAGGCCGGCCCCTTATTTTTCAACTCGATCCCTTTTGAAAAAAGAATGCGGCCTCTCCTTTTTCGTTTGCTTGGCCCGTTCCTTTTTGTCAAATTAGGGCTTCGGTCCTTTTCTCTTCCTTCTGAAACATTGCAGCCGATCCCTTTGTCAAATTAGGGCTTTGTGCTATCGATCCAAATTAAGACTTTCGGCTCTGGCTTGTGCTTGATTTCTGATGATCGACTGTCGCTCGTTTGCAGCTGCTTGATCGAGTTTGTTGTTTGTGATTTCGGTATGTACTTTTCTTTTTGCTTTACTGGGTTGATGCTTGAACTCGATGATTAATTTGCCAGTGATGATTGGGTTATATATGCGTTCGAATTCCTTGAATTACGTTCGTCTAAATATATTTGAATTTGTCAATAGTCGTTCGATCTTGTATTGATGCTTGGGATTGATCTGACTTTGTCAATTTCGTATTTTTGGTAGCTTGATTCACACGGTATTGATTTGATTTCGTGATCAATTTGCTTGGCTATCACGGTGAACTCTTGATTGACTTGATCAACTTTGGTTTATACGGCAGAGATCTTTCTTCTTTTATTTGTTTTGACTTTGTCAAAAATTTGCACATATTTGATTATTCGACTTGGTCATCTCTGCACTGTTACAATTTGTTCATCTCTGTAGTATTGATTTTCACGGCATTGTCTTTGGGTACTCTGTTTCATATGTATGCTGTGCATTTGTAGTTGGTTTGAAAACTTTTGTGTTGCAGCTGTCTTGATTTGTGCCTTGTCCATTCTCGTGTGTTCATCCCTGTAGTATATGCTAGTGATACATTTTGGAGTTGGTTCATGTTGTATTTAGCTTTGACCCTTTGTTGTTCATCTGCATGGTCTCTGTTGCACTCTTCGGCTGCTTCGTTGTTCGATCGAGTTTGACTCCTTGCTTTGATGCATTTGCATTGTCACTGAGTTTATTTGAAGTTGTTTCACTGGTGGCCTATGTACATGCTTCACTTTTGCTTGTTGTTTCACTTGCATAGCTGAACTTCACTGTTGCACTTTTGTGCTTTGAGTCAGTTTCATTGTTGCTGTACTGAACATTTGTCGGAGTCTTCAATTTCATACTGATGTTGTCTCTGACTTGAACTGTCCATTGCACTTACTTGGTTGTTGACACTATCTCTGATGATGTTGAACTTCACTGTTGCATTCCATTTGGTTGCACTGAGCTCTGTGTAGTTACCACTGTTTCAAGTATGGTTTCATGCCTTGTAGTTATCTGGTAGTAGCTGTTGTATCACTTGGTCATGGCCTCTTCTGTTGAGATCACTGTAGTTTTCATTTTGTTAAACTGAGCTGTTGTCTTTGCATCCATTCATTAGTTCATTTGATCATTGGACTGGCTGTTGTAGTCGAGTTGTATTCATATACACTACTGCCTTGAACTTGATTCACTTTATGTTGTTGTTTGGACATTTGCATTTGTACACTCCATACTTGGTCGTGCTGGAGTCTTCAAGCATGTTGCTGTTGCATTTGTTAGTGGCTTTAGTCTTGAACTGTTTGTAGTCAATTGCTTTGTCTATTCATTTGCCTTGAGTTGAACCTATCTTGGATTTGACCTTGTTTTTGATTTCTGTGCTTTTGTTTGATTTTTGCACACGAGTTGGCGAGGCAGTGCACACGTATACGAATGTACACGTGTGTACTGCAGCCACTTATAATTGCCTGTCCCTGATAAAAATACTGATATGCACAGATATTGCACAGTCAAAAATGATGACGAACAACCCAAATAACTGAGGCAAACAATGTTTTCAAAATCATCATTTCTTTCAAATTTCAAAAATATTTCTCTTTCAATTTTACTGCGTTTGGGAATATTTTTACAGATTACTCAGATGCTGGATTCAAACCGGAATGCAGTTGAAGACAAAAACACGAGTGTGAGTGATATGTAGTGAGGTTAACTATAAATGTGAAATGTGATGTGATATGTAATCAAAAATGTATATGTATAGTGAGAGCATGAAATTGTACTATTTAAAATTGTAATAAATATTAGTTTGAATAAAATATTCGTTTGAATTCAAAATCTGTGTAACTTGTTCTGTTTGAATTCAAATTCAAATTCTGTGTAATTTATTTTATTCAACAAATATTTATTTAATCTATGAAAAACAAAATAGTACATTACCAAATACATTTAAATGAATATATATGTTTATTATCATCAAACAAAAACATACAAGCGCATATTTAACAATCTCCCCCTTTTGATGATAACAAACATATATTTAAGATTTTGAATGTATTAAATGTATTTGATCGTTCAATTTGCTCCCCCTATTTGAATGCTCCCTCTCTACACAATACTCCCCCTACATATATGCATACAAATAGAAATATATAAATGAGCCTATATGCACAGTGAAAATTATTTGACCTTTGCTTGATTCTATTCGACAAAATCTTAACTTTTCTCTCCCCCTTTTGTTATCAGCAAAAGAATAATAGTGTTATAAAATAGGGATGAAGTGATAGACATGAATCAAACATTTAACTCAATTAAATATAAATATCAAATTTCAATAAAACTCAAACAAAAATCATAATTACCCTTGTCAAGCGCATATTCCACTTTCAGAAGTGATGGGGATAAAATCATCAAAAATCATACAATTCTGTCTATTTGTGGTATATTTATTTCAGGAAATTTGAATATCTACTAACCATGCATAACCGTTAGGACTTTTAAATGAGATTAGTAGTATTCACAATTTTTATTTAAAAAATGAAATCAAGTATCTTCTAATCACGCATGACCGTGAGGACTTTTAAATGGGATTAGAATCAACTTGTCTATTTGAATCAATTAATTTTGATATGCGTTCCATACATGCATAACCGTGAGGACTTTTAAACGAGCATGGAAGCACATAATCAAAAATCCAAGTAATTCACCCATGCATAACCGTGAGGACTTTTAAATGAGAGTGAATACTTTGGATATTTATTTTTATTGCTAAATATAATAAGTTGAAGCACAAATAATTTCCTTCACAGATTTAAAGATATTGAAGAACAAATGATTTCCTTTGTAAACTACCACAAATTTACATACTAAATATGATCTTGATGAGTGATGGTCGATAGAAAGATGATAGAAATAGAAATGATCATGGAATTTTTACCCAACAAAAAGTTTTTATAATTCTTGTTATGAAATTCTAAAGAAATTTTCTAATTATACTTTCTCGAGTTATAATATATGATAAATATCAACACTCATCTCTTTTTCAATCACTATTCATCTTTTCGATAATCAAAGGGAGTCAGATTAGTCAAAATTTGTCATTTAAAATCAAATTAAAAATTATAAAATCAATTTTTCAAAGATGATTAATCTGTAAATATGGTCAAACATGATTTTCTCGAGGGGGTTTTATAAGAAAATTTTCTGCTATTTGAAAATTATTTCAAATGAAAAATATGCAGATATTTTCTTTGAAAAAAAAAACGATGCAGCAAATGAATGTTTCAAAAATTAATCATGTTCCACTAGTAATTTTTCTATCAACTATATTACCAGTGTAATCTGCATCTGAATTTAAATTTCACTCAATATTCACTCGTTGAACCATGAAGTGTGCACCAAAAATTTCAAACTTAACATCATTCTGTTGAATTTGAATTTAAGCCGTGTTAACACTCAAACAAATATCATGATGTTAATTTCAGAAACCATAGGATAAACAATTATATTCATGAGTAATCAACAGTCAATCAACATCATAATTATTTCAAAAAACAATTTCTTAAAATCAGCTTTCATATGAAAATTGAAATCGTGCTGATTTACAAGCAGTGACCAAAATGTGAAAACCAATATATCTACGTGTAGCATGAGTAACCATTATTTGACGGAACAAATTTATATAAATTAGTTCAAAATTGAAAATCTGATTGGTCATCATTTAAGCATAAATCAATGTCATAAATAAGAACAAGTCAAAAAAAATCATATCAATTAAGTCCGAATCAGTCAACCATCATAATTACTCCAAGTAATTCTATTTAAAGATGGTTGGTCAATATTTTGAAAAAAAATCATAGCATCAAAATCATCATCTTTTGTTTATCTCAATATTGGCTGATTTTAATTTAGAGTATGGTGCAGATAATCACATTTAAAAACAATTACCTGTTTTACCTTTACGATAATTTTTCGTGATTGCCCATTGTGATTCTGTCACCTTTATACTAGGCTAAGGAACTTTGCTTTGTCGCCCGTTGTGTTTCTGGAACAGCCGAAATCCAAAGAACACTGTTGTTGTTCCTTAGCCTGCCACCACACCTACACGGTAAAAGATTTATGTGACCTATTTGTTTTTATAGGTCCATTGTTATTAGTGGCAGAATATGAAAAATATGTTTTTGGAGACCCAAAACTATTTATATATGTTCCTTTTGGCACCCAAATTTGTTTGACTTTCAAAGATTTTATATTTGTGCCTTTTGGAACCCAAATCGGTATAGTTTTTACATGTTTGGGTCTATACCAACAATTATTTTGATTATGTCCAAATTTTCTGCAAATCGAGCACATTAAATTGACTTGATTAAATTTTGTGTTCCTATGACTATGATGTCCAATTATTTCAGATCGAGCAACACTTTTACCTCTATCATCATCTTGTGATTTTCCAAAACCTAGTCCTTTTCTATTGTTAGCAAAAATTTGATTTCCCAATAGCATGTTGAAAGATTTTTCGCCTCTTGAAAAGTTATTCAAAGATTTCTCAAGATTTTGGACTTTGGTTTTTAGTCTTGTATTTTCAGTGACAAGTGAGGTGCATCGATTTATAAAATCCTTTTTCCTAGTGTCGATGGTTTCCTTAAGATTCAAGTTTTCTTTTTCAAGATTCTCAGAGTTATTCTTAAGTCTTGTCAATTCTGAATCTAAAACTTTACATCTTTTACATTCTAAGTTTTGAATATTTTCAAGTTCAGTTTCTAACCTAAAATTTTTACGAGCAAGTTCTCTCCTATCAGTTTTCAGTTTTTCAATTTTAGATTCAAGAGCATCAACTACTTTAGTAAGATCAGAACACATAAAAACAAGTTCTTTATAAGAAAACTCACCTGCCTCACTAGATTCGTCGGAGGTTGCTTCTGATTCTGATTTTGCCATGCAACACAAGTTAGCCTCCTCTGAGCTGCTATCCGAAGCTTCCTCTCCTTCTTCATCATCCCAAGTCGCTGCAAATACCTTCTTCGCCTTTTTCTTTCCTTTGTTGTTTTTGAGAAGTGGACATTTTGGTTTGATGTGGCCAGGCTTGTTGCAGTTATAACACGTCAGTTCATTATCGGAATTTTCGGAATCTTTTGACCTATGGCCCTTTGTTTTCTTCTTGCGTGGCTTGAATCTAGACCATCTTCTAAGATTATTGACAGCCATTGCAAGCTCTTCAATTGGATCTTCTTCATCGCTTTCTTCTTTGCTCTTTAAGGCAATCGTCTTCTTCTTTGGTTCGGAGTTGTTGCGTTCTTCCTTTGCTTTTAACTCAAGCTCATATGTCATCAAGTTGCCAATCAACTCCTCCATGCTTAGTTTGCTCAGATCTTTCGATTCTTGGATTGCCGTGACTTTTGCCTCAAAGTTCATTGGTAAAACTCGTAGTATCTTTCTCACAAGCTCTACCTCAGTGAATACCTTCCCAAGCGCTCTAGCATTGTATACCAAGGTTGAAAAGCGTCCAAACATATCCTTTATGCTCTCGCCTTTGTCCATCACAAAGTTTTCGTATTCATTGCTGAATAGGGCTAGCCGAGACTCCTTGACTTGAGAAGTTCCTTCGTGTGTCACCTCCAAAGTATGCCATATTTCCTGTGCTGTTGCACAATGAGAAATTCTATTAAATTCATTTTTATCAAGAGCACATATCAGAGCATTCATGGCTTTAGCATTTGTCGTTTTCAATTTCTTATCGTTAGCATCCCCCCTATCCTTAGGTTTAGGAATCTCAGTATCACCAACGATTATAGTGGGAGGTTTATAGCCAGTTTCAATAATATCCCAAACATCATAATCAACAGAACTAAGATAGATACCCATCCTAACTTTCCAATAAGCATAATCGTTCCCGTTAAACATGGGTGGCCTAGCAATAGATTGCCCCTCAGAAAAAGCATTATTTTGTAGACTCATGACTCTAGAGTTAAATAAAAAATATACCGGGCTCCGATACCACTTGTAGGATCTAGATTAACCCTAGAGGGGGGGGGGGGAATAGGGTTATAGCAAATTTTCTCGATTTAAACACAGAAATAAACTGCAGAAATAAATATGCTAAAAAGTAAATCACACACAAAATTTACCCAGCTTCGGCAAACCCTACCTACTGCTGCATTCACAGATTTCTATTAGAATTAAACAGTATCACGCTTACAAACACTCTACTAGACTCGCAGACATTTGCTCCCTCTCACAAACACTCTACTAGACTCGCACACCCTGCGCGCAAACATTTGCTCCCGCTCACAAACACTCTACTAGACTCGCACACCCTGCTCCCGCCTATAGAGTTTCGTTTACTTGCAAACTTTGCTTCCCGCCTATAGAGCTTCGTTTACTCGCAAACTCTGCTCCCGCCTACAATAGAACTTTGCAAACTCGCACACCCTGCTCACTGAACTAATTCTAACTAGACAATCTGAAATGACCTAAACCCTAGGTGGTGATTTACAACTCCTTTGACTTGAAAAGAAAAACAGAACAATTTCAAAAATAAAACCAGGAGGAAAAATTAAAGTATAAACTTGACTCCACAATTTTGTTCAAAATAAAAACTAAAAAATAATCCCCCTTTTATAAATAAGGCCGGCCCCTTATTTTTCAAATCGATCCCTTTTGAAAAAAGAATGCGGCCTCTCCTTTTTCTTTTGCTTGGCCCGTTCCTTTTTGTCAAATTAGGGCTTAGGTCCTTTTCTCTTCCTTCTGAAACATTGCAGCCGATCCCTTTGTCAAATTAGGGCTTTGTGCTATCGATCCAAATTGAGACTTTCGGCTCTGGCTTGTGCTTGATTTCTGATGATCGACTGTCGCTCGTTTGCAGCTGCTTGATCGAGTTTGTTGTTTGTGATTTCGGTATGTACTTTTTCTTTTTGCTTTACTGGGTTGATGCTTGAACTCGATGATTAATTTGCCAGTGATGATTGGGTTATATATGCGTTCGAATTCCTTGAATTACGTTCGTCTAAATATATTTGAATTTGTCAATAGTCGTTCGATCTTGTATTAATGCTTGGGATTGATCTGACTTTGTCAATTTCGTATTTTTGGTTGCTTGATTCACACGGTATTGATTTGATTTCGTGATCAATTTGCTTGGCTATCACGGTGAACTCTTGATTGACTTGATCAACTTTGGTTTATACGGCAGAGATCTTTCTTCTTTTATTTGTTTTGACTTTGTCAAAAATTTGCACATATTTGATTATTCGACTTGGTCATCTCTGCACTGTTACAATTTGTTCATCTCTGTAGTATTGATTTTCCCGGCATTGTCTTTGGGTACTCTGTTTCGTATGTATGCTGTGCATTTGTAGTTGGTTTGAAAACTTTTGTGTTGTAGCTGTCTTGATTTTGCCTTGTCCATTCTCGTGTGTTCATCCCTGCAGTATATGCTAGTGATACATTTTGGAGTTGGTTCATGTTGTATTGAGCTTTGACCCTTTGTTGTTCATCTGCATGGTCTCTGTTGCACTCTTCGGCTGCTTCGTTGTTCGATCGAGTTTGACTCCTTGCTTTGATGCATTTGCATTGTCACTGAGTTTATTTGAAGTTGTTTCACTGGTGGCCTATGTACATGCTTCACTTTTGCTTGTTGTTTCACTTGCATAGCTGAAATTCACTGTTGCACTTTTGTGCTTTGAGTCAGTTTCATTGTTGCTGTACTGAACATTTGTCGGAGTCTTCAATTTCATACTGATGTTGTCTCTGACTTGAACTGTCCATTGCACTTACTTGGTTGTTGACACTGTCTCTGATGATGTTGAACTTCACTGTTGCATTCCATTTGGTTGCACTGAGCTCTGTGTAGTTACCACTGTTTCAAGTATGGTTTCATGCCTTGTAGTTATCTGGTAGTAGCTGTTGTATCACTTGGTCATGGCCTCTTCTGTTGAGATCACTGTAGTTTTCATTTTGTTAAACTGAGTTGTTGTCTTTGCATCCATTCATTAGTTCATTTGATCATTGGACTGGCTGTTGTAGTCGAGTTGTATTCATATACACTACTGCCTTGAACTTGATTCACTTCATGTTGTTGTTTGGACATTTGCATTTGTACACTCCATACTTGGTCGTGCTGGAGTCTTCAAGCATGTTGTTGTTGCATTTGTTAGTGGCTTTAGTCTTGAACTGTTTATAGTCAATTGCTTTGTCTATTCATTTGCCTTGAGTTGAACCTATCTTGGGTTTGACCTTGTTTTTTATTTTTGTGCTTTTGTTTGATTTTTGCACACGAGTTGGCGAGGCAGTGCACACGTATATGAATGTACACGTGTGTACTGCAGCCACTTATAATTGCCTGTCCCTGATAAAAATACTGATATGCACAGATATTGCACAGTCAAAAATGATGACGAACAACCCAAATAACTGAGGCAAACAATGTTTTCAAAATCATCGTTTCTTTCAAATTTCAAAAATATTTCTCTTTCAATTTTACTGCGTTTGAGAATATTTTTGCAGATTACTCAGATGCTGGATTCAAACCGGAATGCAGTTGAAGACAAAAACACGAGTGTGAGTGATATGTAGTGAGGTTAACTGTAAATGTGAAATGTGATGTGATATGTAATCAAAAATGTATATGTATAGTGAGAGCATGATATTGTACTATTTAAAATTGTAATAAATATTAGTTTGAATAAAATATTCGTTTGAATTCAAAATCTGTGTAACTTGTTCTGTTTGAATTCAAATTCAAATTCTGTGTAATTTATTTTATTCAACAAATATTTATTTAATCTATGAAAAACAAAACTGTACATTACCAAATACATTTAAATGAATATATATGTTTATTATCATCAAACAAAAACATACAAGCGCATATTTAACATGCCCTAGTGCACCCAGAGCCCTGTTTTGGCCTGTTTTCAGGCTGAAGCATTTCCAGCCAGCTTAATATGCAGTTTTTGATGGTTTTGGGTGGTTTTTTCATGTTTTTGGCATCAAATTTCACCAATATCAATCTCAAGCTACTATACAATGATTACTACACCATATTAAAGGAAACTTAGGCCAAAGCTTAGCATTACCTTATGAAGCAAATATCACAAACACCTTATGTGCACACCCAAAATGAAAGCAAAGATGATCAAGGAGCTATGATTCACATGTTACATAATAAAACATGTGTTACTAAATGATTTATGAAGTCAAAAAAGGATTAAACACATATTAGAAGAGGTTTTTAGCAATATATCTCTCTAGAAAGCAACAATGACCATTATAGCATCAACCCAAGTTAGCAAAAGATGATTAGGGGGCTATAAGATCATAAAAACACATAAAACATGTGTTAACAAACTTATTTCAGAAATTAGAGAGATATAAAAGATGGATTTGAGGTGGGTATTTGCATTACCTTTGCATAGAATGACTTGCATAAGCTAAAACTTGAAGGAGATGAAGATGGAGGCCATTTTTGTTAAGAAAGCTTTAGGAAATGATTAGGGTTTTGATTAGGGTTAAATGTATGAGGTTAGGAGAGTTTGAGATAATATATAGAGGAGGTTTAGGGTGGGTTATTGGGTTAAGTTTAGTAACCCAATAAGAAGAGGGTTATTTACAATGTTTCCAAAAATTTTCTAAGTGTTCATGTATGTTTATAAACTCATTTTTCTTACCCATACCAGTTTTAAAATCTCTCCTAAAATATTTACTTTCCAAAAATAACATTTTATCCTCATTTTAAAATATCATATTTCCCATTTAATTAAAATAGCCTTTTTCAAATAAATTTTGTTATTCCAAAATCCTTTTATGCTTCATTAAAAATAAATAAAAATCCTAACTTTTATTTATTAATTGGTAATGCAAATCCCGGGTTGTTACAGACTCCCCCCTTAAGAAAATTGCGTCCCCGCAATTCCTTAAGATAGATGTCGTCTATAATTGCGTCCACGCGGGCTAGGGAGGCCGGGCGCAAGCCCTAGCCCCATACGGGCTGGGGAGATGTGTGTGCCAGCCCATGTAGGCTGGCCTACCTCTGGCTAGCCCAACTGGGCTAGCCTGCTGTGCTTAGGTGCAGCCCAGGCCTACCCTGGTGCACCCAGAGCCCTGTTTTGGCCTGTTTTCAGGCTGAAGCATTTCCGGCCAGCTTAATATGCAGTTTTTGATGGTTTTGGGTGGTTTTTTTCATGTTTTTGGCATCAAATTTCACCAATATCAATCTCAAGCTACTATACAATGATTACTACACCATATTAAAGGAAACTTAGGCCAAAGCTTAGCATTACCTTATGAAGCAAATATCACAAACACCTTATGTGCACACCCAAAATGAAAGCAAAGATGATCAAGGAGCTATGATTCACATGTTACATAATAAAATATGTGTTACTAAATGATTTATGAAGTCAAAAGAGGATTAAACACATATTAGAAGAGGTTTTTAGCAATATACCTCTCTAGAAAGCAACAATGACCATTATAGCATCAACCCAAGTTAGCAAAAGATGATTAGGAGGCTATAAGATCATAAAAACACATAAAACATATGTTAACAAACTTATTTCAGAAATTAGAGAGATATAAAAGATGGATTTGAGGTGGGTACTTGCATTACCTTTGCATAGAATGACTTGCATAAGCTAAAACTTGAAGGAGATGAAGATGAAGGCCATTTTTGTTAAGAAAGCTTTAGGAAATGATTAGGGTTTTGATTAGGGTTGAATGAATGAGGTTAGGAGAGTTTGAGATAATATACAGAGGAGGTTTAGTTTGGGTTATTGGGTTAAGTTTAGTAACCCAATAAGAAGAGGGTTATTTACAATGTTTCCAAATTTTTTCTAAGTGTTCATGTATGTTTATAAACTCATTTTTCTTACCCAAACCCGTTTTAAAATCTCTCCTAAAATATTTACTTTCCAAAAATAACATTTTATCCTCATTTTAAAATCCCATATTTCCCATTTAATTAAAATAGCCTTTTTCAAATAAATTTTGTTATTCCAAAATCCTTTTATGCTTCATTAAAAATAAATAAAAATCCTAACTTTTATTTATTAATTGGTAATGCAAATCCCGGGTTGTTACAATGATTCCTTACCTTGCCTTTGATTTCTCCTAATTATCATTATGACATTGATGGTTCTCAACAAATCTTAAAGTACATTAGATACTATATACCATCATTTTATGATAGCCTAAAGGTAATTATGTTACCCTTAAGAGTGCTCAACAAAGTTACATAATATTCTTACCTATCTTCTTCAAGGAATAATATAAACATCACTTTAGATATTCAATTAGTTGAGGTGCTTAACAACCATAGCTATATAAAGTACTCGATTTATATTATAAAAGATGGAGATAGATTATTTTAAATCCATAATTTAAAATAATATTAACTAAGTATTATATACACTCATGAATCTTATTATGTCTCTACGTTCAATATATACTCCCCTAAGTCTATATGGCTTTAACTCATTTAAACCTCTAATTTTCTTTACATATATGACATGTATAGAATTTTAATTAATTATAACATTTATATTTCATTGAATGTTTTATATATTTGTATGCATCCTTTAACTAATTATAAATATAACATTTTTGTTTACATAAATTTAAAATAATCTTAAAATTACAACATTTTATAACTCTTTATAAAATGTTGTAATTTTTTGTTTAAAATTAAACCAATTCTACATTTAATAACAATATTCAAATATGTTTATTCGAATAAACCTAAGGCTCAAAGCACTTTTGGGACTTCCATAAGGGCATACCCTTGAAACAAAATACTTTAATAAGCCATATGAAGGCTAGGAGATCTGGTGGCTTTTCGTTCATAAGAATGATCCTTAAATAGTGGAACCTTCTCATTAGTTTAAGTACATTTTCCATAGACATCCATCTAATTTTCCAAGAGACTACCCTACGAGTTGGTTAATTATTTGCATAAACATAATATGAGCTCTAATAGCATGACTGGATCATACGTATTGGTAATGGGTTAAAAGAGGAACTTTGAAAGAAAATTCTTTTTATTAATTTGCATTAGATCATATTTTATGTTTACATGAATAAGTATTCTATTCTAAATCATATTTCGTGTTGATTAATAAACGAGTTTGGGGTTTAATTTTCATTAATTGATTTGTATTTTAAAAATTTATGTTTACTTGTTTTGAATTAATAATAATATTTTACTTTTGACTTAATTTTGATTTAATTATATATTGTGATATTGTGATATTTTTTATTCATAATACACATATTATAAATATATCAGATATAGTGATTTTTCTAGGGTAATCATGACGGACATATGTCATATTTGCATAATTAACCATTGTGATTTATGGTTAATAGATAGGTCTTAATGTCATAGCTAATAATTTTGTCACATTCATGTACACACACATTTACACTAAAATAAATAATAGTTTATTTTAATTAATCCTTTATTGATATTATATATATAATATAATATAATATAATATGGTTTATCATTATGCAATAAGATAAAATTAAATCAATAGATTAAATGTCAAAATTTGATAGAAAGAAATCAATTTGGACAATTTTGTAGCTAATTTGGAATGGATGTTATAACCATTAAAAATTTCATAGAAAGGAAAATAAATTTAGTGAATCTTTAAGAAGAATTTTTTTTTATTCTCGTAAAAAATTAGAGCAAAGATATCAAAGAAGAGAAGAAAGATTAAATGAAAAGAAAAATAAAATTATCCACTTGTAAATGTGGAAAATTTGGTCATTATGCTAATAGATTTAAATTAAAAAGAAAATCAATAATATACATATAGGTAATGAAGTAAAAGAGACATTATCAAAACTTTTATTAAATTCGAGCTCTAAAAATAATTTAGAAATGGAATCTTAAAATGATTCAAAAAAATTAAACACTCTTGAAATTTTTTAAAGTTTTAGATGATGAATCATCAGAATCTTACGAATGTTGTCAACCTTGTAGTAAGGGAAAACCTTGTCTAAATCCAATAATAAGCAGTGAGGATAAGAAGGATGATTTTTATAAAATACTCTCACAAATTCAAGATTTAAACATTAATGTATTAACCAATAATAATATTACGGAATTTTTAAAATTAGTCAAAGACCCAGAATTAATATCTAGAATGGTAGATCAAATGGAAGACATTCCAAAAACAAGCAAAAATAATGAAACATTTACCGAAACATTTCAATATCACATTGGTTAATAAATAGGTCTTATTGCCATAGGTAATAATCATGTAACATTCTTTTACACATGAATATATACAAATTTACACTAAAACAAATAATTTATCTTACTTAAGCCTTTAATTTTATTAATTATAATATAATAAACATAAATTTTAAATCTGTTCATATTATAATAATATTTATTTTTCTCAATATATACATATTATTTAGATTTAATAATCAATATATATATATATATATATACATAAATATGTATATATATGTACGAATTAATATATATACATATATATAATAATTTAAAATTCAAATTTTAATACAATTCGACATTTCCATCAAAAATGTTCTTTTAATACGAAAGTTGTAAGCTAATTAATTATTTTAAATACAATTTATGAACTATATATATAAGGTCCAAAATAAAATTTTAAAATTTATTTTTTATTTTTGAATTTGAAAGCAAAAATTGTAAATTTAAGGCTGTGTAAATATTAAGTCTAATTATTAAAATATAATTTAATTTGAAAATTTGAATGCTAAAACAATTAGGCAATTTCAAAATTAGAAAAAATTCTTTTTTCTAAATTGGAATGCCATGAGCTAAAGAGAACCTTTTTTTAAATAAAATTGTATGCATATGTATGTGTGTGTATAATTCAAAATAAGTTTTTGATTTTTTGAAACGGAAAGGACAAGTACATTATTTCTTTAATTTATTATGTCATGCAAATATTAAAGTAAATTATTAAAAATTAAATTAAATTTTTATTAGTTTTTTATTCATGTATGAATTTAATTTAGAAAGAAGGCGTGTGTGCGTGTGTATATTCATATGAATTGGTAAAAATTTAATTTTACCTTATTGAGATCGCCGAACACCTTGTTTGCTTCTCTGAACTTCAAGTTCTCTCTCCTTCACCAGAAGATACAACTCTACCTATATGGCATCACCAATGTTTACCAATAGAGGATAGGGTTAGGATTTGTTTTAGCATTAAGAGAGAGTGAATGATGTGGCTATTTGTAACCAACTAAACCGCAAATATCTAGCCGCCTTCTTCCTAGATCTAAAGACCATGTCTCCCCCTCCTCTCCAATGCTATGCTTGCATCCAGATGTTTGGGCTTCCAGATTTCAAGCTAATTGGTTTAGTAATTAAATCAACTGCTTAATTAACTTATCTAAGACTATTCTTAAATTAAATCAATGCATAACTTTTTTGCTTCGTTTTATTTAATCTTCAGGTTTTAAATAAATAATTAAAATGCTAAATAAATTTAGTGCAAAATCTATATTTATATTATTAATTTATTACATTTATAAATTAATTTTAAATTGGTTGAATTCAAGATCAACTAACAACACGATTGTGTTAACTCTTTGGCGTGAACTCGGACCTCGATTAATATTTAATCAATTAAGTACTAAAGCCTATATGGAATTTTCCGAAGTATGGTATCAGGCACAAGTCAATAGTTTATGGATCATTTGAGTGAAATTCAGTTTCTAATCTATATTAAGCTAAACATAGTAATGACATTTTGTCCTATTTTGATTTTTATCACCACCTATCACTATAATATCTAGAGTTTGGTCTAAGGTCAAAAGATGTATTAATATCTATAGCTAATTGCGTAGACTGCAGTAGTGTCCTTGGTTCAAGATGAAAATATTTATCGATTAACCGATTTACTCTTGTGAGAGATTTTGCCTTTAAGTTAACTACTAATTATTTGATACTAACGTTTACAGCTAAGGAGACAAATTCTCTCTTGAGTAACGTTCAACTTTAGTTAGTTCAACGTGTACCCATCTATGGCCATAACATAGTCGTTATGCCATATGCTTGACCATAATCAAAGTATGCCTAGCAACTTAAGATCGATATTACCCTCAAGTCTGAAGATGACTGCACATCGTCACTATGAGTTCTTAGATTTTGACTTAATTGTACTAACCTATGGAAGACTCTCGTTGAGTCTTTCTATGATCAAACATAAGTTACCAACCCCTTGGTGCCCCCAACGATCATCAATAATACATAGTCCATCATACGAAGAGCGTTACATGTGCTAGTCTCAATAGACGTATTGATATTCTTTTCTTAATAAATCTTAACTAGGAACATTTAAGTTTTAAGTATTTAAAATCTATCCAGTGCTCACGGTTGTCACAACCCGATATTTTCAGCCATTCGCATCCACACATGCCGGACTTGAATTGCTCAAAATACCTGTAATAAAATTTGGAGCAAATGAAATACAATCACAGAATCATAGACACAGAAATACCAGAATAACTCGCAGCGGAAATTAAAATACCATAGTAGTTCATGAAGCTACTATAACATACTCTCAAAAAAATTACATAATAGCAGTTTGAAAAACATATACAACAGAAATCTCAAATACATAGAAGTTTATAAATACCAGAGCTGAAATAGAACAACTGAAACTGAAAGGGAATAGATAACTAGACAAGCAGAATGTCCAGCGATTCATAGCTCCAAAAAAGAAATCCAAAGCTAAGCTGTAAATACTCACGCTGACCCGAGCGTAAAATAAAACACAAATCACTCGAGTCAGGACATATATACTTATATAACGTAAACCAACTCAAGTGAACTGTAGTAGTAATGTACAATAACTTAAAGGATGCTTGGGATCGCCGATCCTTTAAAGATCAGTTAAACTATAAATTAAATATATCCCATGGTTAAAATTTCAAAATGGTATTTTATGCTTCTAAATCGAATATCATTTAAAAATTCAATATCACTTCAAATTCATTTCGAAATATCAAAATATCATATCTTTCCAAAACCATATTCATTTTTATTTAATTTAAATACCATTTCAAATCACATTTTAAAATGGTTTATATTTCAAATCAAAATATTCCACTTAAACCATTTAAATATTCTATTTAAACCATTTAAATATTCCAATTAAACCAATTAAATATTCCATTTAAGTCATTTAAATATTACATTTAAATATTCCATTTAAATCATTTAAAAATGAAGTTATTATATTTAATAATCAAATCTACAATTCTCAAAATTTACCATTTCAGAATTCATTTATTCATTTAAATTTATTAAAACAGTGAAAAATTCAACTTTCGTGGCACTTAAAAAATGCTAAGGAAAGTTATGTTTACAAACAATTCAATTAGCAAAAGACAGCATTTCAAATGTTGTAATAGGTTTTAGATTTCAAAGAAAACTTTAGTTAAATTCAGCAACTACAGCACTTACAAAGTGCTGTAATAGCCCTTAGTTCATTTTGGCCATTTAGTTCATTTATATCAATTACAACATTAACTAAAATGCTGTAATATCTTTAACTTTAGAAATGATAGCATTTCAGGAATGCTGTCAATTTAAACTCCGTACTTTCACTGCAATTTCATAAACAATTAAAATTTATTTAAATTCATTTTAACTTATAAAAATCATATTTTCTCACTTTAAAAACAATCATTTAATACCCCTTAATTTATGATTTTACAAAGTGAAATTTTCACATATAATTATTAAATCTTTAAAAATTCACTTATAAAATAAATGTAAAATTTTATAACATTTCATTTACTTAACATTTTAATTAAGTTTACCATTTCATAAATTTATTTAAATTCTATTTTGTTTTCTTAACTTTTATTTTTAAATCACTTTCAAAATTTCCAAGTTAAGTTATACTTCAAATTTCAACTTTAAACATTTATTTATTTAACTATTTTTCATTTATAGAAAATCAATAATGCTTTATAAAATCATTTTAAGTTTAAATTTAAATCAAATTATCATATTTTCTTACTTAACTTAAACTTCATTTATAAACAAAATCATAAATTTCAAAATTAACTTATATTTCAAATTCTACTCTACCATTTATTTATTTCACTTATTTAATTGTTGAAAATCACCAATACTTTATAAAATCATTTTTAATTAAATTTAAATCAAAATTTCATGATATTTACATTTTTGTAATATTTTAAAACTTTTAGAAAAATATATTTTAACCACAGTCTGTATAAAATTTTCTAACCTAAGTCCAATGATACGGATAATATATCATTTCAATCCGTAATTTACAAAGGAAAAATCCGGGTTCTACCATTTCAAACCTGTAATCTCAAGTAAATGCAAATAAATAAAAATCGCTCAGGCCTATCATTTCAGCCCATAACGATTTTTTTCTATTCTAAAATCCGTTCGAGTATGTATCATTTCAACCCATAGTGATTCTAATCTACAGGGAACTTGCAGTGTGATAAACTGATATAAATAAACAGAATAGCATTATATAGCAGTAGCATATGATAATACAGGTGAATAAGCATGGCTGAACATCCTATGATCATAGCATAAGCAGATATAAGATGATGATATGGGTTTACAGATTCAATTGCGGTCGGTTTACTAGTTATATAAGTATAAATTGTCTGGTGAGAATTACTCACTTGTATAAGCTTGAGATGACAACCAAATGCACAAACAAAGATCTTCAAAGGCACGATAACATGACGATGATTTGAGAGTGGTAGAGTCAAAGCTAATAGCCTTGTTCAATATCAAACAAAACAAATACAAACATGAATTACAAACCAAACTATTACAAAACAATGCTAGGAATAAACATGTAACACAAAGCTAACGCTTTTGCACTTGCATTCAACAACTTATGCTTCAGCTATAGGCTGTAAAAGCACTGTAATGGGATGTATTTGGATCAGGTTTGGATCAAGTTCAGGTCATATAGATCGGCCACATCAATATATAAAGGAGAGAGAGAGATTTGTGTGCATCAACACACAACTACAAGGCAACTACAAGGATTTCAAGGCATAAATGACTTCGGCCAAGGGATGATTGGGTATGGCCTGATCTGAAAAGATCAACTACAGGTGTTACAGAGGTCCAAGGCTCAGGTTGTGACTGGTGGTGTTGGTGTATGGTCGGCCAAAGTGGTGGTTGAAGTGGTGGCAACAAGGGGAGTTAGGCTATGGTGATTTAGTGGAGTTTTTGTCATTCTTTTGGTGGATCACCATCATGGATGGTCTCCGCTCTGGAATGGCAGTGGAGAGGAGGGGATGGTGGCTGGAGTAGGTGGTGGTGGAGGCGGCCAAGGTGCTGGAGATGGTGGGGCCGAACTACATAAGATGAATGCAAGTGCAAAAATAAACAAAACAATGGAAAAATATGAAAAAGACATGAAATTTTTTACCAACCTTTGCTTCAGGTGTAGGCCGATTGTTTTTCGGGTTTGAGAAGTATAATTTCATGTGAGAAAAAAATGAAATGATCGACTGAATGAAAGGTATAAGGCAGTAAATTGAATTGATGCATTGATTGGTGAAAAGGTGGAGTGAATGTGAAGAGACAATGTACACAAAAGGTCACAAACTATTCATATTTCCTTAATTTCTTTTGAAATTTTAAATACATGAAAAATACATATAAATAAAGATAAGAACACAACAATATGATGATTGCACAAAAATAAATAAATAAATTTTCAATAAATATAATTAAATGAAGAAAATAGCAGAAAATGGAAACTAGGCTTAAAATTTGAAAATAAATTCAATAAATTTTGGAAGAATTCAAATATCACTTTAAAATACTTTTAAAAGATAAAATATATACATAACATATTTTATTACACATATATATGCAAATTAGAATTAGATATGACAAATAAAAATATTATTTATTAAAATAAACAATATTGTTAAATAAATCATTGTACATACAATATTGTAAAAAGCATAACTTTCACAATATAAATCAGACTTCAACGAAACGAAAACAGTATTCTCAAAATTTAATATATTTTCATAATAAAAGAAAAAATTCAAAATTCAATTGTTTAAATTTTTAATTTAAAAGTCAAAGTTTGACCAGATTGACAAAAAATTCACTTTTCTGAAAAATATTCTATTTATTCAGGTTTGAAACTATAATTCGCACTAAAATAAAAATATATTTTTAAAATAGCAAAATTTATCCATTTTAATAAATATAATAAAGTTTTTAAATCAAGAGTTTCAAATAAAATAATCAAAATAAGCAATTAAAATAAATCATAAAATTCAAGGTTGTTACACTCTCCCTACTCAAATCTTTTCGTCCTCGAAAAGAACGAACAAGGAAAATAAGGAAAAGCAAGATTGAAAAAACAAATAGTACCAGGAAAAACAATTCCGGTTTCGAAGCACGAATGCTCTCCTCCGTTTTCGAGGTACAATACCAATCGTCGGTACTTCACAGTACTTTGATCAGACTAACAGATTTCCTTCTTAGCTGCTTCGTACCTCTGTCGAAAATACAAAGTGGCTTCCTCTCGACAAGCAGATTGGGCTAAATATCCAAACTATCAAAAGCAGAAGGCTGAACAATAAGAGATGAGTTATGAAGATATAGAGAAGATGTGAGACATGGAATACATCATGCACTCCAGACAACATCTCGGCAAATCCAGACGATAAGCCAAAGAACCAACTCTTTCCACAAATGCAGAAAGGTCCCTCGAAGAGGAAGAAGGTAGAAATTGTTAGAAGGAAAAGAAGGTGGAAAGACAAGGATGGACCATTACTTTAAAACCATATACATTTAAACTTAAAATTTTTATTTACAACATTTTATAGTATGATGAACAGTCATTTGATTCAAATTTGATAATTCGAAGTAAACAATATTTAAAACATTTTAAATTATTTAGAGAAGTAAAATAAATGATCAAAATATCTTTATATAATACTTCATCAAATACTTTTATAACTCGATGTCTTAACAAGTTTACTTTCGTTCCTGTAGACTCTGGCTATGCGTTGATCAGACACAAAGCTAGGATTCTCTAAGTGCTTAGTAGACTTATTTCAACACCCAGTGAAAATACTATAAAACCTTTTAAAACAAAAGATATGGTAAGTACATTACAAACAAATCAACTAAACCAAACATTTGTCTAACCATGGATTGCAAATACACAATGGTTACGCCTAGATCCCCCACGAAACATCCGTACCGGTAAGCTATCTCAGCCTGCGAATTACGCCATGATGACTAGTAGACCGCAGATACACAATGATTATGCCTGGATCCCCCAGGAAACATCCGTACCCTTAAGCTATCTCAGCCAGCGGATTTCGCTACTACTACGACCTACATAGATTGTAGGATACACAATGGTTACGCCTGAATCCCCCAGGAAACATCCGTACCCCCAGGCCATCTCAGCCAGACGAATTACGCTATGCAGTCGCAAACATAAGACCATGGAAATCGCCATGGAATTTTATGGACACTCGAGTATCATATCCGGAAAACCCAAATCAGAAAGAATAAAATCGATAGAATGAATCCATAGTGTGGCCACAAAGCGGATATCAAGCAGATGGCACTTTCCATATCTTTACTTCGAAAATATGTATCATATAGTACCTTTCAAATCACTTTCAAATATCATACTTATATAAAGTCCATTATATATAAGATTTCATTTCAAATCGAATACTTTCCAAATCAATAGTATATCAAATCATACTTATATAGACTTCGATTATATAAGGTTTCACTTTACAAATAGAGTACCTTTTCCAAATCAATAGTTTTCAAATCAATTTCATACTTATACAAATCCATTTTATATAAGTTCGATAACTCCCAAATCAAAGTATTAAAATAAACAAGGTTCTCAATTTCAAACCATTTCATTATTAATTCAGTTTCAAAATCATATATGATTTTGCCAAATCATTTCTTCCTAATTACACGTATTCAGTTTCAAAGTTTCTTAAAACAATAGATTTAGAAAATAATCCAAATTTCCAAATCAACAAAATTTAGGTCAACCAAATTCATTTCCATTTCAAATATATATTCACTTTCAAAAATCATAATACTTTCAAAGTTATAAATCTTTCGAAACCAAAATACTTGAAATCATTACACTTCGAAAATCATAACCTTTCGAAATCATACATTTGAAATCATAAATCATTCCTTTAATTCTTTACATTACACAAATTTATTCAATTAAATCCAAATCTAAAATTTTCAATTTTAATTCAATTCAAACCATTAGTTTCAATTCAATTTAGTTTTCCAACAAAACCATTTTAAATATTATCAAATTTCAAATAAAGACTTAATCCACAAATAAACTATTCAATCTTTAATATATTTCAAAGCTTAAATATACCATATTTCAAAACTAAATTTTATAATTTCATATATCTCAAATTTTACTTCATTATTACTTAGTTTTGAAATATTCATTTCATAAATCCATCATTTTTAAATATACTCAAATTACAAGTAAACCAAATATCCTTTCATACAAATATAAACTTCGAATATTCATTTATCAAAATCGATTATCATTTCAAATTCACATTCTTTATCAAAATAAAGATTAAATCATTTCCAAACCGTTTCAATCATCAAAATATCTAAAATGGTTACAGAGTTTAAAACCATCTCTTTTTAAAACCTTCAAACTATTTATTTCTATATGAAAAATCCAATTTACCATTGGAAAGATTATTATTCTATATACATACATTATTCAAAACATTTCAAATCTATATTTCATACCAGTATAATTCAAAATAGTCTTATTTGTTTCACTCAACAAACAGTTTTCAAACTTATATAAATCATATTTCTTTATACATTAATCATACCAAACTAAACTAATATTCTTTATCAAATACCCCATACCTTTCAAAATTACTTAGCTTAGAAAAGTTAACCTTGATTTGGAAGTGCTCGAACCTTCAATATAGTCGAAGAAATCATATTTTAAATCCAAGAGTCGGAAATCACCAACAAATCAATAAACCAATTCCAAAAGATAGGGTTATACCAAAACAAATCTGAAACTCGAGGACCGAACACCGACTTACTTTAAATCATTTCAAATATATATACATATATCTTTCGAATATCAAACCATACTTCAAAATCAAAAATCAAAATTTTGTTTCACAAAATCGCTCGCATAACAAAGCTACTAGAGTGGCCTCTTCCCCACTCAGAAACTCAAAAATCAATGTCCATGATGCATGCTTTCATCATCGAAATTATTTTCCAACGACATAAGTGGGTTCTGGACTTTTATTTTCTTGAAACTTCTTTGAAATCACTTAGAAATCATTGGGATTAGTTCAAATACATTTGAAACATTTTTATTCAGAGAAATATCTTAAAATCATATTATTATTATATATTTTCCAAAATCCTAAAACCAATTTCAAAACATTGGAGTTCGATTCCTCGAAATTCAAATTCAAAAGCCTTCAGTTATAAATCACTTTTATATAAGTCAAATTCTTATAAAATTTTCAAAATTTCAAATCCTTTCAAAGATTCAAATTTTCAAAGAAAGAAAAATATATAATCCATATCGAAAACTTTTCGCTTTCATATAAAAAACAGGGTCATCCCTATCAAAATAATAATTTCGATATTTGCAAAATTTCAAAATACAACCGAACACAAATTTCCAAGGGATGATTCAAGGATGGATTTCAAAACAAACATAAATTCGAATTTAAAGGAACTCTAATCAAATAGATTCCTGATTCGAAGATAAGCTTGAACGAAGATAAGATAATTTAATTACCAAACAGAAGATGGCTAAGCCTATATAAATCGTGGGCGACCCTAACCGAGTCAACCGTGACTTCAGGAATATAACCAATGCGGAAATCTAAGGCAAATCGACATTCGATCACCTGAGATAGAATCCAAGTAGAGCACGAGATAGATAGCATCGTAAATTGAGGATACAGAAATCTCCTGTAACGACCCGTATTTTCGCTACTTCGAAAATGAGAGATTTCGATCGATTTAAATTTAAAAAGGAGTTTAAATCTTAAATAATATGATATATATAATAAATAATAGTGAAGAAGTTATATATTCTTATAGTTAATAAATTAAAAAAAAGTATGAATTTGGATTTTAGAACAAATCGACAAAAGTTAAGTTTTGTTAATAATAATTAAAGGCTTAAATAAATGGATTTAAATATCTATTTAAAAAGGTAAATCTTATTTAAAACATCTAATAAAGATAATAAAAGTATGTTAAAAGATTTAAAAAATTTGTTAATAATCGTTTTATAAAAATAACCAAAATTTGTCGCATTTTGTCAGTTTTGCATACACGGTAAAATTAGAGATTTTGATATTAATTAAATATGATTTTAGAATATAAAGAGACTTGTTTTAATTTATTTAAAGAAGTAAAAAGTTCATTTTTAAATTTGGTTTACTTCAATACATAGTTTAACTAAAACGTCAAAATGTGACCGTAAAACATTTCGTCGAAAAACGACGTTTTGTCAATTAAAAGTTGTCGCAACGTCGTCGCACCTTTATTTTCTCATATAGGAACATATATTCAAATAGTATAAGTATTAATTAATTCACTAATCAAGTTTACTTTTACTAAACATACTTAGAAAATTCTAGAATATAATTAAGAAAAGTAAGTAAGAAAAGTCAAAAGTAAACATCAAATCAACATCAAATCAAACCAAACATAATTATTACTTTACTTTACTTACTTCTTAAGTGAAAGTGACATAAAGCATGATTTGAAATGTGATGTTAAGTTAAAAAGTAAGTAAAGGGCATTTTGGTCATTTTACATAATAATATTTTATTTCAAACTTTTTCCTATAAATAGCCATGCATACCTCTTTCATTTTCACACAAATCTTTCTTTTCTTCTTCTTCCTTTAAGCTATTTTAATGGCTTCTCTCTTAAGAGAGGTAGGAGGGTTAAAAATAGTGGAGTGCTTAAGCACTAATCCACTTGTTACTCTCTAACCTCTTCTTAATTCACTTCTTCTTCTTCTCTTCTTAAAAAAGGCCTTAGGCCATGAGTTTGGAAGTTGATAAAGGAAGGACGTGAGCAAAGCAAGTAAAGATGGAGATGGTCGAGCACTTGGAAGCATGGTTATGATAAGGTTTAGTGAAGCGTTGAATTAAATGAATGTTGGTAGGAAGTTAAACGTTTGGTTAAAGGTGAGAAATTCTCATCGCTTTTGAATTTATATTTTGATTATGTTATAACAATCATATTTACACCCTTATGACATATGAATGTTTATACCAAATTGATTGTTAATATGGATGATTTGAAAATTAGTAAATTAAGTGAATTGTGATAATATATCCCGTTATGATATTAATAGTGAATGTTAGATTTGAAATCATATGCATGTGATTTGTTGGATGGATGTTATGTTAGTAATAAATATGAATATTGGATATGTTCATTTTGATTAAGTAATCACTTTGATTAGTAAGACCATATTTTAGTAATATGAGAAATTGTGGAAAAATAAGTCTCTTTTCATTTAGAAGTGAAATTAAAGTTAAAATGAAAGAGAATTTGAAATTTGAAGTGAAACGGATTTGAAAAGAATAGCTAATTAGAAAATTGAAAGTTAGATGAATAGTGAAATTGAAATTAAAATCGATTTTGAAAAAGTGAAGTTTAGTTTGAGATTAAATTGAAATTTAAATTGGAATTAGATTTGAAATCTAAGTTTTAAATGTGTTTAATTTGGGATTAGAATTGAAATTGAGTTGAAATTGGGATTTAAAGTTTAATATTAAAATAATGGGAATATAATAATATTTTAATGTGGTAAGAGTGAAAATATATATTAAATACTTTAAAAAGTGAAAATATTGATTTAAAATGGTTTCTAATCATTTTATAAGTATTGAAATCCAATTTGAATAAATTATTTCAAATGTTGAAAAATAAGTTAAAACTAGACGCGTCGCGCAACGGTAGTTCGCGATTTCGCGTTAAAAAGTTCAAATGAATGTGTAGAGTGGAATATTGCTCGGAATTCTTCGAGATAAGAAAATTCCGGACTATTATATCCATATCTTCTAAACGAAGAAAGAAAATCAAAGTTTCGATAAGTAGATCTTGAATTATGTCCAAATCAATTTTCTAGAAAAATCGCGCTAGTGCAGTTTAGTGACCATAACAGAAAATCTGTTCGAATGAATGTTTTGAATTAAGGAAAAATATGGAATAAATTTGATAAATCTATTTAAATGATTTAAAAGAGATTTGGAATGGAAAATATGAATTATCGAATGTTTAAAAGTTGTTTTAATCAAATAAGCTTATATAGCACTTTCCGCAGCACTTTTATGCTGTGAATTCTATAATTTTTGGAATATGAGTTTAAAAATAATGATGTTTCCCAGAATCAATTGTGAATGTTTTAAAAAGGATAATTAAGCGTTTTGAAAGATAATTTGGAATATTTATAAGCAATTCCAAAATAAGTTGAAAATCTGAGTATGCGGAAACGACTAGTACATTTGTCCCGCCTGTGAGATCTGGGAAGATAAAACAAGGTGTTTAACTAAGGTTAGGGATGGAGCAACCAGTGCCCTGAACTTACCTGGCCTATGTTTTCTTTTCTTAGGCGAGGGGTGGAACAGATCGAAAGGAAAGCCCGGATGCTCTCAAAATAAAAAGATTCTGTTAAGTTTTCCAAAATAAAAGAAGATTGGTATTATCCAAAAGTTAAGCAATCTCCAAAATGAATGATTTCTACTAACCTGTGAAGTTTAGAAAAGAATTTATAATGAATTTTAGGAATGATAAGATTTGAAAGGAATGAATTGGTAAATAAGAATATTGAATTTTGACTTACAAGTGAGATATAAAAATGGAATTTATAAACATCGTTTTGTAAATCTGAAATCAATTTAAATTGATAAGTTAAATGTGAAAGTTATTAAAGGAATTATATTCGCGATTTTGGACAGTGAATAATCCTTTAAATTAAATGGATGTTTTGGAAGGTGATATTATAAAGGGAATGTTTTCCTTAAGTTAAAAGTTAAGAAATTTGGATCAAGAATTAAGTAAAGAAATCTGAGATATTTTCCAAAACAAAAGAATGAATTACTTAGAATTATCCTAAGTTGAAAGAAAGAGAATTTCGAAATCATCCGAAGAGAATTAAAGTGAAAAGAGACTTAACAAATCCTATATACTCATATTCACTTTTTATCGATGATTGGATTTCGAAGGAACCGGAGTCGGATTTGGTTAATTCCTATCCGAAAACCACTTCGAACCAATGTATGCGTTCGAACGTGAAAACATGTTGAAGATGGTGATTGAAGACCGTGGATCTTCCTAGCGTGAAGACTGCTTGTTGATTTGCTCGGGTCGCACCCAATTATAGAGTTATATATAGCAGTGGTCTCCTCGTGATAGAGATTTTGCGGATTGCAAGGGCTTCTCGCCTAGTAATGGCCGAGGAAAGTACCTTCGGTTTGTCCTGTTCCTGGACAACTTGTATGGACGTTTGTCTGACGTTGCATTTCTAAAGATTACGTACATTGGTTTTTACAAACGTACATCAGTGGTGGCGGAGAAGGCAACTTCTCTTAGCTTAACACCCTTCTTGAGACATACGAGCTCAAGGGTTGTATTTTTGTGGAAGGCAATTAGTAGTTAACGGAAATGGCAATGTGGCATTCAAAGATGTGATTGTGCTTTGTGAAAAGGTAATCGTAGCCTTAAGCCTCATCAAACCGGAAATGACCGAAACAGGATTAGATGCAGCAGGGCTATGTGGGTCATTCCCATTAGGGTATGATCATCCCCTTCTAGATATATTTCTTCCCGCTATGACGTCGGGATGTTAATTAATGTGGTGTATGCTAGAGGGCCCTCGATAAAGGTCGGTAACGACCGGGGGATGACATATTCGGTACCATCTAGTTACAGAGGTGGGCCGGTCTTGTGTTGGTAGAGGGCAGATGTTCTGTGCCTCGGGACATCCATCTAGAGGTGTACCCATTTCGGAAGGTAGATCCTGCGCCTGGTCATTTGTATGGAAATCCATTCTCCAATAAGAACCTACGGTTTTGTTTGTATTGGCGTAATGAATAGCCTCGAAATGCTATATGGGTAACCATTTCGGATAAGATTGATAAGTTTATTTGCAAATGTTTTCAAAGAGATGTCATTAGAAATAATATCAAAAGTTTTGATATAAAAGTGTTTTAGTTATCATAAGGTAAAAACCCGTCCGTGTTTATGTGTGGGCGTGGTCTTATGACATACTATTTATTTCAAAAGATTTTATCCAAAGGCTAATATATGACACTGTCATTTATTATTGAGTTTTTCTCACGCTGGTTTATCAAGCCTGATCCGGGTATTTTCAATACTTGGGTCAGATCCGAGTAGTTTCAGGATAGTCGAAGGAAGTTGAAGTTCCAGAGGAGAGCTGGAGATATTCATGGACGCATGGAGATATTCTTTCATCGCCTTTGCTTAGTGTATTTCGTTTGATGTTTGTCAGCAATTGTAAGGGCAGGTTTTATAACTGTCCAAGCTGAATCTAGGTTAGACTCTGATATTGTATTTTAAAATTTTCCGCTGTAAATATTTTTATTGAAATAATATATGTTATTCCATTCGTGTGAGATTCTGTTCTGTCTATTTTTCTTTATCACCCTTGATGATCCGTTTTTTCGTGCAATTTGAGTTGGACATGGGTGGTTTATTGTCGATTCAAAGGGTACGGGAAAACGGGCCTTCACACTTGGTATCAGAGCTGAAGGTTAAGCGAGAACCTTGGCTCTATTATGGGTAAAAACTCATCAGAGATAGGATTAGTAATATCCTAGGATGAGTAACTCATTAGAGATAGGGTTAGTAATGCCCTAGAATGAGTTATGAGAGTATTATATTTATATGAGCGCGTATTTGTTAATTTTACAAAATGATTTTGTTTTAAAGAAATTGGTAAATGAAATAATTTTACCTTGGGTTTATATTATAAATATTAAAAGAGATATTATTATCTTTTGGGTTAAGGATTGATTGTAATTTAGCTTAGTGAAACTAAAATATGAATATCTTGTGATTAGAATTGCACAATTTGACTATAAGATATTTCATATAGGATCAGTTAGTTGAAAGCTAGAATTTAAAACTGTAATCATATACCCTTAGATACTTGGTATTAAGAAATAATAATTAAGTGATTATCATAATGGATGGATTTAAAAGCTAAGTACAAATATCTTGTGAAGTAAAACTCACAATTTGACTATAAGATATTTGATGATAATATTGAAGCTAGAAGTGTAATTAGAGGAAGTAAAGTGAAAATTTACACTTAGAAAAAATTCTTGTCAATAAGATAGAAAAGATAAGCCAAAATTGAAATTTTGGGTAAATATATTATGAAAGGATAAGTTCTATAACTTATAAATGAGTTAAGGTAATTTGAAATTTAGACACTTTGATTAGAAACAAGAGGTATAAGAAATATCATCCTAATATAAAAATTTGAAATAATGATACATTTAGGGTAATATTTATAATTCAAAATGAAGTAAGATTAGAAGGAGGTAGTTTTGAATAATATGATTAGTAGTTGAATGTTGGATGAAAATGTTTAAATAACAAATACCATGTGAATTAAGTTTCACAAATTTGACTATAAGGTATTTGACGGATTTAAGGTTAAGAAATTTGATTTGGCAAATGGATAGGTAAATAAGTTAACTTTGTAAGAAAAAGGCGTACATTTAGTAAAGTTGTCTTATTAAAATATGGATTAGATAAATAATATTAGCTAAATGGAGACCTTAGGTAAAAAAAACTAGGGATTAAGTTTTATAACTTATTTATTTGGAATAATAGAATTCCACATTTGTTGAAGACGCTAATTAAAGTAAATGACGATTTGAAGATTTGGGATATGTATATATACTCTTAGGAAGTAAAGGTATATTATACAAGTTAAGTCATTTGTAAGCTTAAGTAATAATGGATTTAGAAGAAAGTAAATGGTTGTGAAATAAACTTGGATTAATAGAAGTTTGGAAGAAATGTATTAGGTAAAGATAAATGTGAATAAGTACATAAGTTAAACGTAGATAAAATTTGATCTAAGATTTGAGTACAAAACTTTGAGGTGTTTACACCAATCCGAAAAAGGATTTATCACTCAATTCTTGATGGCGAATATTGATGAGAGTTTGTGATTATGTACACGAGTTTTCTATCATAGTTGAGAGCTATGCAAGGAAAGCAAGGGTTTGTGATCAAGAAGTCTGATCAAAGTCCGCAGTAGAAAATCGGGGGATCGATACTAGTTCGAAAGAAAAGTTGTGGATTTGAATAATAGATCGAATCAAATATCACATATAGTATGATGTGTTGGGTCTATCAACTTAGTAGTTCGATAGTTATCTTGAATAGAAGACAAAAGAGATAATGGTTAGAATTATGTTTTGGTATGTATATATATAGACCTCAGGTGTAGTACATGCTTAGGTCAAAGGATGAGTTATGTGGATGTATTCATTTATGTTGATATAGTATTAGTTTGGTTGTTTTTGGATGTATAGTCTTGTTTGATAGTTGGATACATTATCTTAAGTGTGCAGTACGCACTAGGATGGGAAGGATAGAAGTTTGACTTGATGTATGTATATATAATCTTAAGAAAGTGATAAGTACTCAGCTTAGTGTGGGGAATCTTTATATATGTTTGGCATCATTTGTTTTAGTGTTGTTATGATATCGGCCTTCTTCTTTTCTATCATCAATAGAAATAAGTCAAAATTTTTTGAGGATATGAGTATGAGATAGATTCCTTTATCTAACTTTCATTTCGAGGACGAAATGCTTTTAAGTAGGGGAGAATGTAACGACCCGTATTTTCGCTACTTCGAAAATGAGAGATTTCGATCGATTTAAATTTAAAAAGGAGTTTAAATCTTAAATAATATGATATATATAATAAATAATAGTGAAGAAGTTATATATTCTTATAGTTAATAAATTAAAAAAAAGTATGAATTTGGATTTTAGAACAAATCGACAAAAGTTAAGTTTTGTTAATAATAATTAAAGGCTTAAATAAATGGATTTAAATATCTATTTAAAAAGGTAAATCTTATTTAAAACATCTAATAAAGATAATAAAAGTATGTTAAAAGATTTAAAAAATTTGTTAATAATCGTTTTATAAAAATAACCAAAATTTGTCGCATTTTGTCAGTTTTGCATACACGGTAAAATTAGAGATTTTGATATTAATTAAATATGATTTTAGAATATAAAGAGACTTGTTTTAATTTATTTAAAGAAGTAAAAAGTTCATTTTTAAATTTGGTTTACTTCAATACATAGTTTAACTAAAACGTCAAAATGTGACCGTAAAACATTTCGTCGAAAAACGACGTTTTGTCAATTAAAAGTTGTCGCAACGTCGTCGCACCTTTATTTTCTCATATAGGAACATATATTCAAATAGTATAAGTATTAATTAATTCACTAATCAAGTTTACTTTTACTAAACATACTTAGAAAATTCTAGAATATAATTAAGAAAAGTAAGTAAGAAAAGTCAAAAGTAAACATCAAATCAACATCAAATCAAACCAAACATAATTATTACTTTACTTTACTTACTTCTTAAGTGAAAGTGACATAAAGCATGATTTGAAATGTGATGTTAAGTTAAAAAGTAAGTAAAGGGCATTTTGGTCATTTTACATAATAATATTTTATTTCAAACTTTTTCCTATAAATAGCCATGCATACCTCTTTCATTTTCACACAAATCTTTCTTTTCTTCTTCTTCCTTTAAGCTATTTTAATGGCTTCTCTCTTAAGAGAGGTAGGAGGGTTAAAAATAGTGGAGTGCTTAAGCACTAATCCACTTGTTACTCTCTAACCTCTTCTTAATTCACTTCTTCTTCTTCTCTTCTTAAAAAAGGCCTTAGGCCATGAGTTTGGAAGTTGATAAAGGAAGGACGTGAGCAAAGCAAGTAAAGATGGAGATGGTCGAGCACTTGGAAGCATGGTTATGATAAGGTTTAGTGAAGCGTTGAATTAAATGAATGTTGGTAGGAAGTTAAACGTTTGGTTAAAGGTGAGAAATTCTCATCGCTTTTGAATTTATATTTTGATTATGTTATAACAATCATATTTACACCCTTATGACATATGAATGTTTATACCAAATTGATTGTTAATATGGATGATTTGAAAATTAGTAAATTAAGTGAATTGTGATAATATATCCCGTTATGATATTAATAGTGAATGTTAGATTTGAAATCATATGCATGTGATTTGTTGGATGGATGTTATGTTAGTAATAAATATGAATATTGGATATGTTCATTTTGATTAAGTAATCACTTTGATTAGTAAGACCATATTTTAGTAATATGAGAAATTGTGGAAAAATAAGTCTCTTTTCATTTAGAAGTGAAATTAAAGTTAAAATGAAAGAGAATTTGAAATTTGAAGTGAAACGGATTTGAAAAGAATAGCTAATTAGAAAATTGAAAGTTAGATGAATAGTGAAATTGAAATTAAAATCGATTTTGAAAAAGTGAAGTTTAGTTTGAGATTAAATTGAAATTTAAATTGGAATTAGATTTGAAATCTAAGTTTTAAATGTGTTTAATTTGGGATTAGAATTGAAATTGAGTTGAAATTGGGATTTAAAGTTTAATATTAAAATAATGGGAATATAATAATATTTTAATGTGGTAAGAGTGAAAATATATATTAAATACTTTAAAAAGTGAAAATATTGATTTAAAATGGTTTCTAATCATTTTATAAGTATTGAAATCCAATTTGAATAAATTATTTCAAATGTTGAAAAATAAGTTAAAACTAGACGCGTCGCGCAACGGTAGTTCGCGATTTCGCGTTAAAAAGTTCAAATGAATGTGTAGAGTGGAATATTGCTCGGAATTCTTCGAGATAAGAAAATTCCGGACTATTATATCCATATCTTCTAAACGAAGAAAGAAAATCAAAGTTTCGATAAGTAGATCTTGAATTATGTCCAAATCAATTTTCTAGAAAAATCGCGCTAGTGCAGTTTAGTGACCATAACAGAAAATCTGTTCGAATGAATGTTTTGAATTAAGGAAAAATATGGAATAAATTTGATAAATCTATTTAAATGATTTAAAAGAGATTTGGAATGGAAAATATGAATTATCGAATGTTTAAAAGTTGTTTTAATCAAATAAGCTTATATAGCACTTTCCGCAGCACTTTTATGCTGTGAATTCTATAATTTTTGGAATATGAGTTTAAAAATAATGATGTTTCCCAGAATCAATTGTGAATGTTTTAAAAAGGATAATTAAGCGTTTTGAAAGATAATTTGGAATATTTATAAGCAATTCCAAAATAAGTTGAAAATCTGAGTATGCGGAAACGACTAGTACATTTGTCCCGCCTGTGAGATCTGGGAAGATAAAACAAGGTGTTTAACTAAGGTTAGGGATGGAGCAACCAGTGCCCTGAACTTACCTGGCCTATGTTTTCTTTTCTTAGGCGAGGGGTGGAACAGATCGAAAGGAAAGCCCGGATGCTCTCAAAATAAAAAGATTCTGTTAAGTTTTCCAAAATAAAAGAAGATTGGTATTATCCAAAAGTTAAGCAATCTCCAAAATGAATGATTTCTACTAACCTGTGAAGTTTAGAAAAGAATTTATAATGAATTTTAGGAATGATAAGATTTGAAAGGAATGAATTGGTAAATAAGAATATTGAATTTTGACTTACAAGTGAGATATAAAAATGGAATTTATAAACATCGTTTTGTAAATCTGAAATCAATTTAAATTGATAAGTTAAATGTGAAAGTTATTAAAGGAATTATATTCGCGATTTTGGACAGTGAATAATCCTTTAAATTAAATGGATGTTTTGGAAGGTGATATTATAAAGGGAATGTTTTCCTTAAGTTAAAAGTTAAGAAATTTGGATCAAGAATTAAGTAAAGAAATCTGAGATATTTTCCAAAACAAAAGAATGAATTACTTAGAATTATCCTAAGTTGAAAGAAAGAGAATTTCGAAATCATCCGAAGAGAATTAAAGTGAAAAGAGACTTAACAAATCCTATATACTCATATTCACTTTTTATCGATGATTGGATTTCGAAGGAACCGGAGTCGGATTTGGTTAATTCCTATCCGAAAACCACTTCGAACCAATGTATGCGTTCGAACGTGAAAACATGTTGAAGATGGTGATTGAAGACCGTGGATCTTCCTAGCGTGAAGACTGCTTGTTGATTTGCTCGGGTCGCACCCAATTATAGAGTTATATATAGCAGTGGTCTCCTCGTGATAGAGATTTTGCGGATTGCAAGGGCTTCTCGCCTAGTAATGGCCGAGGAAAGTACCTTCGGTTTGTCCTGTTCCTGGACAACTTGTATGGACGTTTGTCTGACGTTGCATTTCTAAAGATTACGTACATTGGTTTTTACAAACGTACATCAGTGGTGGCGGAGAAGGCAACTTCTCTTAGCTTAACACCCTTCTTGAGACATACGAGCTCAAGGGTTGTATTTTTGTGGAAGGCAATTAGTAGTTAACGGAAATGGCAATGTGGCATTCAAAGATGTGATTGTGCTTTGTGAAAAGGTAATCGTAGCCTTAAGCCTCATCAAACCGGAAATGACCGAAACAGGATTAGATGCAGCAGGGCTATGTGGGTCATTCCCATTAGGGTATGATCATCCCCTTCTAGATATATTTCTTCCCGCTATGACGTCGGGATGTTAATTAATGTGGTGTATGCTAGAGGGCCCTCGATAAAGGTCGGTAACGACCGGGGGATGACATATTCGGTACCATCTAGTTACAGAGGTGGGCCGGTCTTGTGTTGGTAGAGGGCAGATGTTCTGTGCCTCGGGACATCCATCTAGAGGTGTACCCATTTCGGAAGGTAGATCCTGCGCCTGGTCATTTGTATGGAAATCCATTCTCCAATAAGAACCTACGGTTTTGTTTGTATTGGCGTAATGAATAGCCTCGAAATGCTATATGGGTAACCATTTCGGATAAGATTGATAAGTTTATTTGCAAATGTTTTCAAAGAGATGTCATTAGAAATAATATCAAAAGTTTTGATATAAAAGTGTTTTAGTTATCATAAGGTAAAAACCCGTCCGTGTTTATGTGTGGGCGTGGTCTTATGACATACTATTTATTTCAAAAGATTTTATCCAAAGGCTAATATATGACACTGTCATTTATTATTGAGTTTTTCTCACGCTGGTTTATCAAGCCTGATCCGGGTATTTTCAATACTTGGGTCAGATCCGAGTAGTTTCAGGATAGTCGAAGGAAGTTGAAGTTCCAGAGGAGAGCTGGAGATATTCATGGACGCATGGAGATATTCTTTCATCGCCTTTGCTTAGTGTATTTCGTTTGATGTTTGTCAGCAATTGTAAGGGCAGGTTTTATAACTGTCCAAGCTGAATCTAGGTTAGACTCTGATATTGTATTTTAAAATTTTCCGCTGTAAATATTTTTATTGAAATAATATATGTTATTCCATTCGTGTGAGATTCTGTTCTGTCTATTTTTCTTTATCACCCTTGATGATCCGTTTTTTCGTGCAATTTGAGTTGGACATGGGTGGTTTATTGTCGATTCAAAGGGTACGGGAAAACGGGCCTTCACATCTCCTGTGAATCAATGCTAATTGTAAAGGAGTTTCACCCCTTTACAATTCATTCAAAGATTTGCGGAATTACCGATCTTTATAGAGGTCATTCCAAAGTGGAGTTATGGAATGCTCCAAAAATCAAAAGGATAAAATGGGGAAGACCAGACTGGATTTCAAAACAAGTGGAAGCGTTCCAAAGTTCAAGGAATCCTAATTGATAAGAATCCTAACCAAGAGATTTCTAACAAGGTGGATACAGAAGGAATGAAGTTTATAAGATCTTAATTTCAAAATAAGAAGATTTTTATACCAATATAATCTTTGAAAATACTCTAAAATCATTTGGAAATCATTTTATACTTCGAAAATATGTTCTCTCACAAAGAAAGTATTTCTGAAATTGATTTCACTCATTCTAGGGTATATCTACCTTATCTCTAATGAGTTTTTGCTCCCCAGGCTATGGTTTGCCTAAAACCAAAGCTCCGATACCAACTGTAACAACCCGATATTTTCAGCCATTCGCATCCACACATGCCGCACTTGAATTGCTCAAAATACCGCAACTGTAATAAAATTTGGAGCAAATGAAATACAATCACAGAATCACAAACACAGAAATACCAGAATAACTCGCAGTGGAAATTAAAATACCATAGTAGTTCATGAAGCTACTATAACATACTCTCAAAAAAATTACATAATAGCAGTTTGAAAAACATATACAACAGAAATCTCAAATGCATAGAAGTTTATAAAAACTAGAGCTGAAATAGAATAACTGAAACTAAAAGGGAATAGATAACTTGATAAGAAGAATCTCCAGCGATTCATAGCTCCAGAAAACAAATCCAAAGCTAAGCTATAAATACTCAGGCTGACCCGAGCGTAAAGTAAAACACAAAACACTCGAGTCAGGACATATATACTTGTATAATGTAAACCAACTCAAGTGAACTGTAGTAGTAATGTACAATAACTTAAAGAATGCTTGGGATCATCCATCCTTTAAGGATCAGTTAAACTACAAATCAAATACATCCCGTGGTTAAAATTTCAAAATGGTATTTTATGCTTCTAAATCAAATATCATTTAAAAATTCAATATCACTTCAAATTCATTTCGAAATATCAAAATATCATATCTTTCCAAAACCACATTCATCTTTATTTAATTTAAATACCATTTCAAATCACATTTTAAAAATGGTTTATATTTCAAATCAAAATATTCCATTTAAACCATTTAAATATTCCATTTGAACCATTTAAATATTCCAATTAAACCAATTAAATATTCCATTTAAGTCATTTAAATATTACATTTAAATATTCCATTTAAATCATTTAAAAATGAAGTTATTATATTTAATAATCAAATCTACAATTTTCAAAATTTTATCATTTTCAGAATTCATTTATTCACTTAAATTTATTAAAGGGGCATTTCACCAGAAGGACAAACTTCGCAGTCCAATTAGTTTCTAGGACGCGCATTCAAAGAAATTACTTTTAAGGCCAAATTCAGCAGAATAATTACTTTCAAGGACAAAGTCGGTAGGACATTTACTTTCAATGACATAATTTCATAGTTTTTTAGGCCCTACAAACTAATTATTTTACGTTTTGTCCTTGAAAGTAATTATTTTCGTTGTGTGTCCTAGAAACTAATTGCACCTGCTAAAGAGGCCCTTGTGGCTAATTTCCACTTTATTAAAACAGTGAAAAATTCAACTTTCGCAGCACTTAAAAAATGTTACGGAAAGTTATGTTTAAAAACAATTCAATTAGTAAAAGACAGCATTTCAAATGCTGTAATAGGTTTTAGATTTCAAAGAAAACTTTAGTTAAATTCAACCACTACAGCACTTACATAGTGCTGTAATTGCCCTTAGTTCATTTTAGCCATTTAGTCCATTTATATCAATTACAACATTAACTAAAATGCTGTAATATCTTTAACTTTATAAATGATAGCATTTCAGGAATGCTGTCAATTTAAATTCCATACTTTCACAACAATTTCATAAACAATTAAAATTTATTTAAATTCATTTTAACTTATAAAAATCATATTTTCTCACTTTAAAAACAATCATTTAAATACCCCTTAATTTATGATTTTACAAAGTGAAATTTTCACAAAATTTATCAAATCTTTAAAAATTCACTTATAAAATAAATGTAAATTTTTATAACATTTCATTTACTTAACATTTTAATTATGTTTACCATTTGATAAATTTATTTAAATTCCATTTTATTTTCTTAACTTAACTTTTATTTTAAAAACACTTTCACATTTTCCAAGTTAAGTTATACTTCAAATTTCAACTTTAAACATTTATTTATTTAACTATTCTTAATTTATAGAAAATCAATAACACTTTATAAAATCATTTTAAGTTTAAATTTAAATCAAATTATCATATTTTCTTACTTAACTTAAACTTCATTTATAAACAAAATCATAAATTTCAAAATTAACTTATATTTCAAATTCTACTCTACCATTTATTTATTTCACTTATTTAACTTATAGAAAATCACTAATACTTTGTAAAATAATTTTAATTAAATTTAAATCAAAATTTCATAATATTTACATTTTTCTAATATTTTAAAATTTTTAGAAAAATATATTTTAACCACAATCTATATAAAATTTTCCAACCTAAGTCCAATGATACGGATAATATATCATTTCAATCCATAATTTACAAAGGAAAAATCTGGGTTCTGTCATTTCAAACCCGAAATCCCAAGTAAATGCGAATAAATAAAAATCGCTCAGGCCTATCATTTTAGCCCATAACGATTTTTTCCAATTCTAAAATCCGTTCGGGTATGTGTATTTTCAACCCATAGTGATCTGATCTACAGGGAACTTGCAGTGTGATAAAATGATATAAATAAACAGAACAACATTATACAACAGTAACATATGACATAATAGGTGAATAAGCATGGGTGAACGTCCTATGATCATAGCATAAGCAGATATAACATGATGATATGGGTTTACAGATTCAATTGCGATCAGTTTACTAGTTATATAAGTACAAATTGTCTAGTGAGAATTACTCACTTGTATAAGCTGGAGATGACAACCAAATGCATAAACAAAGATCTTCAAAGACATGATAACATGACGATGATTTGAGAGTGGGAGAGTCAAAGCTAATTGCCTTGTTCAATATCAAACAAAACAAATACAAACATGAATTACAAACCAAACTATTACAAAACAATGCTAGGAATAAACATGTTACACAAAGCTAACACTTTTGCACTTGCATTCAACAACTTATGCTTTAACTATAGACTGTAAAAGCACTGTAATGGGATGTATTTGGATTAGGTTTGGATCAAGTTCAGGTCATATAGATCGGCCATAACAATATATAAAGGAGAGAGAGAGATATGTGTGCATCAACACACAACTAAAAGGCAACTACAAGGATTTCAAGGCATAAATGACTTCGGCCAAGGGATGATTGGGCATGGCCTGATCTGGAAAGATCAACTACAGGTGTTACAGAGGTCCAAGGCTCAGGTTGTGGCTGGTGGTGTATGGTCGGCCAAAGTGGTGGTTGAAGTGGTGGCAACAAGGGGAGTTCGGCTATGGTGATTTAGTGGAGTTTTTGTCATTTTTTTGGTGGATCACCATCATGGATGGGCTCGGCTCTGGAATGGCAGTAGAGAGGAGGGGATGGTGGCTAGAGTAGGTGGTGGTGGAGGCGGCCAAGGTGATGGAGATGGTGGGGCCGAACTACATAAGATGAATGCAAGTGCAAAAATCAAGAAAACAATGGAAAAATATGAAAAAGACATGAAATTTTTTACCAACCTTGGTTTCAGGTGTAGGCCGATTGTTTTTAGGGTTTGAGAAGTATATTTTCACGTGAGAAAAAAATGAAATGATCGGCTGAAAGGAAGGTATAAGGCAGCAAATTGAATTGATGCATTGATTGGTGAAAATGTGGAGTGAACGTGAAGAGACAATGTACACAAAAGGTCACAAACTATTCGTATTTGCTTAATTTCTTTTGAAATTTTAAATACATGAAAAATACATATAAATACAGATAAAAATACAAAAATATTATGAATGCACAAAAATAAATAAATAATTTTTTAATAAATTTAATTAAATGAAGAAAATAGCAGAAAATGGAAACTAGGCTTAAAATTTGAAAATAAATTCAATAAATTTTGGAAAAATTCGAACATCACTTTAAAATATTTTTAAAAGATAAAATATATACATAACATAACATATTACACATATATATGCAAATTAGAATAAGATATGACAAATAAAAATATTATTTATTAAAATAAACAATATTGTTAAATAAATCAATGTACACACAATATTGTAAAATGCATAACTTTCACAATATAAATCAGTTTTCAACGAAACAAAAAGCAGTATTCTCAAAATTTAATATAGTTTCATAATAAAAGATAAAATTCAAAAATTCAAATGTTTAAATTTTAAATTTAAAAGTCAAAGTTTGACCAGATTGACCAAAAATCCACGTTTCTGGAAAATATTCTATTTATTCTGGTTTGAAACTATAATTCACATAAAAATACAAAAGTACTTTTAAAATAGCAAAATTTATCCATTTTAATAAATATAATAAAAATTTTAAATCAAGATTTTCAAATAAAATAATCAAACTAAGCAATTAAAATAAATCACAAAATTCAGGGTTGTTACACGGTTATAAAAACATTCGTAATTGCAATCGAAAAAATACTTCTTATGACGATCGCTATACACCTCCAGTGCCTAATATGGCTGTAGAATGCATTGCAATGAAATCTGATCGATTTAGAGCGATAATCAAGGGGTAAAGTAATAAACTACAGAGAAAACTCATCGTATATCTCATGGTGCATATAACATATACCAATCGCATAGATATAAAATAAGGGAGATAGTAATTTAACTGAAATAAGCCACAGAATTGAAACAGTAGGTTCATCACTATTATATAAAGTAGAGTAAAATTTAAACGTTAAGTAACAAACTCAAATGATAACAATCTTTAAGTAATAGTAGCATAGCACTCATAAAGCTCCACAGTGTTGCAATGCAAAAATAGAGTGGATAAGCTCCAAAAGTAGATATATGAAAACGCGTAGTCCCCACTCATCCTCTAAATAGCTCCATTAGCTATCTCATACCTACTACCTAGTCAACTCATATACGAGTAACCAAGTTAATAAGAAGAAAGGTATAAAACCTTGAGCCAAACAACAGTTTGGTATGATCAACCTACAATCTCAAACTACTACAAAAGTCGATATAGTAAAATAAGTTATAAGCTATGAAGAATCATAGCTGACATGTCCTTGTATCCCAAGGATTAGCAATAGTAGTATGCTAATCTCCGATCATTAAGTGGATGTATTACAACTCGAAGTACAATATAGGGTGTCTAGACATCTAAGTCAATAATACCAACGTCTTGTGACATCCCTAGCAATATAATAACATAGTAACCATCAATCATAAACACATCACTCACTCATGTGCAATGGATATATGATAACTCATATGACCTCGTCAACTTTCAAAGACTTCTCAACATCTCAATTTATCAATGCTTGACACCATGCCACTTTGAAGGCCAGGAAATTACACTCAACATCAAACAGTCCAGGGTACACAGATCTACGGTCGAAGATCCATGATTTAATCAAATCTTGGTGAGTGTCCTTACATGCCCTCTCTTTACGAGCACACGTCGAAACCATAAAGTATCGACAACCCCTCAGCATATGTCGCCATAGTAGAACATATCAACATTCTACTTCACAAGTTCATATCAACGATGTGATTCTTATAGATCATCATTATAACTCCCAACATCGCATTATCGAAGTTAGGAATAACTCTAACATCCATTGCAAGTCATAGAATCTTTGCCACTATGTTCTGAAGTCATCTCAAGGATTCACGAGGTGAATCCCAAAGTTATTGTATAATTTCTCTAGGTAAAGCCTGAAGTAGCTAAGTTAAGGCACCATGTCATCTCCTTCACTTGCAAAACCATTTCATCATAGGACCATAACATCCAAACTATATCTCTTTTAGGCCTGCAATCGATGCGGTAGCATCCGTTAAGCCTCCTTATAATTTCCCTCAAAAAATGAATGGTTCGGCAACGACCGTTATAGGTCATTGCCGACTCATGGAAATTTATACATAGCCAAAATGTCTAAGTGTCTTCCACTTTTTACTTCCCTAAGACATCACCTATGCAAGCAAGCAGTCTTCCTTATGTCTTCTGCACCTAAGCCCTAAGTCCCTACTAGAATCCTCCAAAAGCAATATAGTTTAATCCTGATTTGTCGACGACCCACTGTACTTTGCACTTAGCAAAATTTGGCTAAGTACAAGGGCTCAAGATTCCCTTTAGAATATTACCAAAAATCTTCTACGTGCTACAATACCCTTGGCCAAAGTCTACATAGATGTGCACATGCACCAACTTCACCTCCCTCCTGTGGGCACGACCTATATAGGTATGTGCCGATAAACGTAACTTAGCAAAATTTTGCTAAATTTTTCCCCTACTTCATTCCAACTCCAATCCATATATGTTGCCACCTTATTTGGGAAGAGTCTTTAGATTTGCATCGATACATCTTCTAGCAGTTCTAACACTACTCCACATACTTTATTCCATCGATCAAGTCTCCATTATTCATGTAATCACCTCAGATGACCCACATCAGAGATAATTCATATGCACTAGACCCTAACTTTAGAACATTTCCCTAAACTTTAAATCACCTATCGATCAGCGTTTCATCCGATACAACCAAAAATACATTCAAGAAATGCATACATACATCACGTAGAATACATAAATATCAATCACTTCATACTTTACATCAAAATGCTGTAAGTCTAGTTTATTTCAAAAAATGGAGTCTCAATAAGAGCATGGACACAAAATCAACTCAAATTAATTTTAAAACACTTGAAATTCATTGTCAAACATAGCTAAGTTTAGATCTTATCAAAATCTCATTTTAACTTTAAAAACATTTATAATAAATTAAAAATTTATCATTTTAACTATATGAAAAGCATAGTATCGAAATATGGAAAACCTGGAATGCATTACTATAACAACCCGCCCTTTGTAAGCCCAAAATCGGAATGATAATATTAATATACTGAATATACATGAACGTTTGTAACACCCGGTATTTTCAACTGTTCGCATCCGCACATGTCGGACTTGTATTGCTAAAAATACCACGTTGTAAATAAAATTTGGCAAATCTCAGAATATACAGTAAATAAAAATCACAGATCACAGATACAGAGTAATAATAATGCAGCGGAAGTAAAAGAAATAGTAGTTCATGAAGCTACTATATAAATATATCAGAATTACATAAGATACAACAGAAGAAATAGAGTACAACAGAAGTCTCAATACATAGAAGTCTACTAATACAAGAGCTGAAAAGGAACAACAGACCGAAAAAGATAAAACTAGACAAGTAGATAATCTCCAGCGATTCCAATCTCCAGAAAGTGGAATCCAAATCTATGAATAACTCAGGCTGACCCGTGAGTAAATAAAAATACAAACACTCGAGTCGGGACATACATACTTATGCAATGTAAACCAACTCAAGTGAACTGTAGTAAAGGTACAAGTAACTTAAAGGATGCTTGGGACCTTCCATCCTCTAAGGATCTGTTAAACTATTTACTATGTAGTATATTGCGCTATTATAATAATGTCTACAGTAAAATAAACTTACTTTAAAATAGCATCAAGGAGTGACCCAATATTCCCCTTAACACAAATAATGCCAATAGTCTATACAGTACCTGCATATCTCCTGATCGGGAGACTATGAGAAGATACTGCATAGGCACGACACAAATAGAAACTCGTAGTAAAGGTTCGATATGGTAGGTGAAACGACACACAAGGCAATACCAGGGTAGATATACCAATTACGACACTTGGGCTGGTCGTAAAGTAACAGCCATATACGCCCACCGCGCAACACACTCCCAAAAATCGGAGGGGAGCCCAAACAATCACAAGTAATAGTATGGTATCGAAGAAATGCGTCCGCTACAAGGTGCAACCTCAACTGGCCAGAGACCGCTCCTGTTTTAGGCACCTTATGCCAACTCGTGGGAGTTGGGTCCACATAATTTCTTTTACATTTTTAACCATTTATTAATTACATTTTTAACCATTTATTAATTACATTTTTAACTCAAAGAAAAATCATAATTTCTTTATTTTAAAACATTTCAAAATCTATTTAAATCAAATTTCATAAATTTATATTTTTAAAATACTTAAAATTTTATTTATATAACTTAAATGTCATTTTAGAAGCCAAAATCCAAATTTCCAGATTTATGTTAAATTTCAATTTAATAATTTAATTATTCAATTTTAACTTATAGAAAAATTAAAATTTCTTATTTAAACATTAAAAATCCAATTTAAATCAAATTTTAATAAATTTACACTTTTAAGTATACTTAAAAATATTCAAAATACTTTATAAAATACCTACGGGCCTGTATATAGTTTTCTAACCTAGGTCAAATGATACAGATATATATCATTTCAATCCGCAGTTTACAAAGAAAATCCGGGTTCTATCATTTCAAACCCGCAATCCCAAGTTAAAGTAAATAATTAAAAACCGTTCAGGCCTATCATTTCAACCCATAACAATTTTTCCTTATTCTAAAGTCCGTTCGGGTATGTATCATTTCAATCCATAGTGATTTCTAATCTACAGGGAACTTGCAGTGTGATAAACAGATATAAATAAACAGTCAACAACATACAATAGTAATAGATGAGATGATATGTAAATAAGCAGGTTTAACATCATATATTAATAATCACAGGCAGTTATAACATATCATAATATTCTACACATTCAATTGTTGTCTATTCACATAATTGCATAAGTATGAATGTCAGGTGAGATTTACTCACCTCTAAATGCTGGAGATTGCAATATAACTGACACAAGGGAATCAAGAGCACGATGACAAGACTACGGACTTGAGTGGAGAGTGAATCCGAGCTACAAATCTTGTGTTACAACCTAAAACAAACATCAAAACAAATTAAAATTCAATATACTTTGAAATGGAATAACTTTGGAATAAAAAGTGATTTGAACCAAAAGTCTTTTGCCTTGCTTCTCTACTATTTGGCACGGCCTAGGGATGTTGTTTGGCTCTGGTTCGAACAAATTTGGCTCAGCTTTGATCATGTGAATGCACGGCCAAAGGCATGAATCATGGGGAAGTTACATAGTGAGGAGGTGAATGGTTTTAAGGCAAAACATGGTTTTTTTCCCACTCAAATGGGCTCGGACATATGAGGTGTGGGCTCGTACAGAGGTGCATGGGTTAGGTCAGGGATGAAGGGGTATGTGGTGGTCAGGTCAGTGAGGTGGTGGCGGCCAAAGGTGGTGGTTATGGTGGTGGTTGAAGTAGATGGGCCAAAGTGGTCAACTAGCATGGTTTTAGGCTTTAGGCTGCATTTTTGAGGGGCTTAATCACCATGGTGGGCTCGGCCATGGTCAAGGCCTGAGCTGTAGGTGGTGGTAATGGCAGGGAATCTATGTTTGAGGTGGCGGCCGTGGCTACGAAGGAGAGGCCAATCCAAATTCATGAGAAAACAAGGCAAAATGACATAGAACTAAGAAGAAAGGAAGAAGAAAGTGAAGTCATTACCCAAATTTTTCCCAAGCGGTGAAGAATGAGAAAGTAAAAATGTTTTTGTGTGAGAAGTAAGATAAAACACATGGATACTCAAAAAAATGTACGGCCAAAGAGAAATGGAGAGGTTATGGCAAGTGAAAGGACTCTAGGAGGTGAAAGGACTTATGTTTCAAAGCCTTTAAAAACTCTTCAAATTTCTAAATTTCTTTAATTCCAAAAATCAAAAATAAACTCAGAAATAAGCTTTTAAAACTGAAAAAAAATATTAGAAAATAAAAATAATTAATTAATTTTAAAGAATTTGGAAAAAGAATATAAGAAATTGCTTAAAAATCCAAAACAGTGTCTAGAAATTACAAATAAATCACCATTGGCTTTGGAAAAATATCTACTTCATTTTAAAAAGATTCTAAAGCAAAATTTTGAAATAAAATGCTTCATTTATCATTTCTAAAATGAAATAAATAATTTAAATTAGAGAAAATAGAAAAATAATAAAGAGATAGTTTATTTAATTAAAACAAGGCTTAAAATCACAAATAAAGCATCACTGGCTTTATAAAATTTCTATTTCACTTTAAAACAAATAAAACATCAAATAAATAAAATAAATGAGGAACAAAATAAAGTGGACATGAGAATAAATAATATCTTGAGAAAATAGAAAAATAAATAAAGAATTTCTTTAATTAATTGAAACTGGAAATTAAAAATTATAAGCAAAATACAATTGACATAGAAAAATGTCAATTACACTTTCAAAAATGTTTTAAAACCAAATATATATAATACATGTTATTTTACCCATGTAAACATAAATTAGAACATTACATGACCAAATAAAATGTTATTTATTTAATATGAAATAAACAATTTTGTTTAATACATCAATTTACACACAATATTTAAAAAGGGGATAACTTCCATAATATAAGTCAGATTTCAATGAAACGAAAAGCGGTGTTCTTAAAATTTTATTTACTTTCATGATAAAAGATATAATTCAAAATTTTTAACTTTCAAATTTCAAATTTAAAAGTCAAAGTTGACCATATTGACAAAAAAACTTTTTTTGTAAAATAATCTATTTAGTCATGTTTGGAATTCTAATTCACATAAAAATCAAAGTTTGTATTTGAAATAAAAAAATTATCTAAATAAAATAAATTTAAATCAAAATTCAATTAAAAATAATTACAAAATACAAGGTTGTTACACTCTCCCCCACTCAAAACTTTTCATCCCCGAAAAGGAATGAGGTACGGAAAAACACAGAAAAGATAGAAATGAAATAAGATTAAGACAAGGTGACAAGAAGATTGAGATTATACCTGATAACTGTTGTTATAGGTAAGTTTAACAAGGTGGAGATGTTCTTTCTAAGATCCTCCTGAATCAAGAACATAAGCACGAAAAAGGTGGATTCAAAAATGAGTACCAAAGATTATCAATGATTATAGAAAGATGTCTATACCGGTCTGTAGCAAGATAAGGATAATAAGGACAACCAAAAGATAGTTTGAAAAATAGAATAAGAAAATAAATTTGAAACCATGGAAATTTCAACTTAAATAGAAAATAAATTTTTACACAAGTTAAATAAATCTTAACTATCTCAAATTTCATTATCTTATCATCCAATTACCTTAAATTAACAATTTTTAAAACCATGGGCTTTGAAAAATAATCATTTACTATACCCATAATGTACTTAATAAATTTAATTCTTCTTTATTCCTAATTAAAATTAAATTTATTCCTCTCAATATATTTATCACTTATGTTAAATATACTTACACTTATTATAACTGCTTTATTTTATTTTAGTTCTTCTAACATTATTTTATTGTAAGTTATTCAATTACTCTTTATTATATTTACCTCTGTTAACCATTTTATAACTAAACTTTAAGTGTATAACATTTATTATAACCACTCAAATTTTATTTATGAAATCTTTTTATATTGTATATTATCCAATTACATTGTTAACTTCTGAAATTAAGGTAAGTTATATGTAACGACCCAGGATTTTTAGTAATTAAAATTTGAATATTTAATTAATTTTAAATATTAATATGTGAATATATATAGTCAAATGAATTTTTATTTGAATAATTGGATTTAATAGGATAATTAAATCAATAATTTAATATGTTAAATTATGGAAATAATTGAAAATTCGATTAAATATGATTGAAAATGATTTGTAAAATTTTATTTTATCATGTTGAAGTTAGAATGATATTTTAGAACTTTTAAAATCGAATTAAAAGTTAATTTGTGAAAATTGAATATTTTAATATTAAAATCGACTAGTGAAAATAGTCAATTTTTAAACAGTCTCAGAATTGAACGAAACCAGTTCCATTGGATCCGTAATAGTTAGTTATTACCGGATTTCAATTTTCGTAGCAATCGGAGTTATCGTTTGATCGTAGCAGCTCGAAATGCATCGAATTATTTTTAATATTAATTTGGCGAGTTAAAATAGCCATTTTTCAAAAAGTCTCGGATTTCGACGAAACTAGTTTCATCGGATCCGTAATGTGATATTATTGTATGGTTTCAAATTTCGTGTCAATTGGATTTACCGTTTGTCCGATACAAATTAAAACGCCTAGAAAATCGCTTAAATCGGTTTAATTTAAATTGAACGTTTGTTGCCATATCTCGCATAGATGTCCGAATTAGCTTTCGAAACCTGTCCCATTGTGTCCGGAACGCGGGGTAAACCCTAGAAACGCTGGTTACGGCGCGTAAATCGGAGTTCGGAATTTCCGGAATGAATAGTGTTTCGTCGGTTCCCTATAAATAGCCTCCATTCACAAGAAAAAAAAAATTTATAACCCTAGCCGCCACCCACGCATGAACGGCCAGAAACACGCGACGTTCTTCCCCTCCAATCTCCAAATCCGTTCATTAATTCAAGAAACTTTCTAAATGAAAGTTGTAGAGCACAACACGATCTTGATATCCAACGGCTATGATCGCGAATGGGTTAGTAGATTGATGGCAAATCTCGTATTAGTGTTGCACGTTCATTCTCGAACTGCGTGCACCAGAGATGGCCGAGCTTCATGCCGTGGATGGTGAAGGTGGCTCTTGGCAAGGCGAGTCGCATGGAGGTGGTTAGATGAAGTTTCGTCGAGTGTATTGGTCGTAGGATGGAACCCTAGTTCGTGACTTTATGGGTTTGTTGCGCGTGTTGAGTTCCTGAAGGTGGAACGCGTGCGTGGAAGAAGACAAAGCACGGCTATGATTTCAGGGGGCAAGGATCTCACGGCTCTAATTTGGAAGTTAGGTTTAAAATTAAATTTATGTTGTAATTTATGATAATAAAATTCGTGTAAACTTCAAATATTCATATCTTTTTCATACGAGGTCGAAAACGCGCGAAACCAGTTGCGTTGGAATCGTATGGACGAGCACTATGCGATGAAATTGGATTGGAGTTGTTTGGAGTTAGTGAGAATTTCGGGTAAAATTAAACGTCCGTTTAATTTTATTCAAAATAAATCGCTAAAACGAAATTTAAATCAATGTGAGAATTTCTCACTCAATCGAATCAGTTTCGATTTTATTTTAAATAGTTAGATTTAAAATATTTGAATGCATGTTTGAATGATGATTGTTATCTATTGATTGTTAAAATAGACATTATGCGCCGTTAGTAAGCGGAGGTTATTTATTAAAAACATATACCGCGAATATTTCATAAACAGCGAAATTGGCATTATATATAATAGCAATATATATATATATATTGGCATATGTATATATTGGAGTTATTGATTTCCCGCATTTGTATAGCGGATGAGACCCTATTGCGCCGTTATTAAGCGGATAATATTTTAAATCCCATATACCGCGATAATTCCGTACTGGAGCGGAATTGGTATTGTGCTAATGTTTGTGGATGCAGGAAAACAGGTTGGAGGGATCCAACTGGATTCCTCAACAGTATTTATTTGATTTCAGATATTTTGATATTTGATGGATTATCATATTGATATATGATATCGTTGTAGTCGTGATTGACTATTTGGTGTGTAGCATCATTGAACCAAATTTTGGGATTTTAAAATGATTTTAAAGTGATTTTTGAAAGTATACGTTTATAAAATATTTTTGGAATTGATCCATTTTAAATAGATAAACGTTATAATTTTTAAAGTTATAAAAATTATGATTTTGAGAAATACGATTAAAGATTTATTTTTGAAAATATGAGGTTAAGGATTTTATAAAATAGTTAAATTGGGATTTTTGAATTTATTATAAAAGTTTAAATATAGGATTTATAAAATTTAATTATTTTATAAATCAAAAGGATGAAATTATAAAGGAGATTAAAGACGTTTTAAAAGAATAATATAAATTGATTTATATAAAAGATTTATAAAATGGATATTTGTAAATTAAAATATTGGAATTATAAAATGAGCTTTTATAAGTGTTAGAATGAAGTGAGAATGAATTTCATAAATAAATGAAATTTATAGAATTATAAACGGTGAAGTTAGAAATAGAATTTTATAAGCAGTAGGTTTATAAATTTTGTAAAGTAATTTGAAGAATAGGTTTGGATAAATAATTGAATCTTATAAGTTATAAGATTTATAATTATGAAGTTCAAAGGAACGATTTTTTTTAAACAAATAAATTATAAGTAAATTTATAATAGGAACCTTTGGTTTATAATTGAGTTATAAATCGAATAGGTTAATAAAGGAATTTATAAACGTTGTTTTATAAATTCGAAAACGACCTATATTAAGAAGTAAATTGTCGAAACCTATTAATGGAGTTATATTCACATTTTTGACTGTGAATAATCCTTTGAAACAAAATGAATGGAAATGATGAAATTGTTAACGTAGTATATTCACGTTTTTGAATAGTGAATAATATGTTAAAGAAAATGTTTAGATTTGATGTTTTAAATTGAATTAAAACGATCTAACGATGTTTTAAAATGTGTTGAGATTCGAAACCATAGATTTCAACATTTATTGTTGAAATAGACATTTTCGAGAAATAAAAGGAAATGGTGGACTATAGCACTAGTGTTATAGTAAATGATTTCCGAAAGGAAATGTTTTGTATAGTATTGGGATTTATATATCTATTTTAATTTCGAATCCCTATACTAGTGATTTTGGGTTGTCGTAACGATGTTTTACGCAACATTCGTTTTGGCCCAAATAAATACGTTTAAGTGAATGATTTCCTTAAAGAATGAAATATGTACTTAATCTCGATTTAAGTATATTGAATATTTTCCAAGTGTTGAAAATAAATAAATTTGTGAATTACTTATAAATAAATAAGTATGGAAATGTTTTCCAATAATAAGTGAATATTTTGAGAATTTATCTTTTTGAAGATAAATTGAAATGGATAGTTGAAATCGTATATGCATGGATATTTTGGAATATAAATTCACTATGGAATTTATAAAAGAAAGTGGAATTTGTTTAAAAATAAATGTTGATTTATTTTTAAAGAATTGGAAATTATATATCTAGTAAAGATATTTTGGAAAATAAATAATTTGGAAAATTATTTGGAATCTGGTGATGCGTGCGTATCAATTGATATTTCAATAACCGACTATCAATATTTCCCTTTGAATGGGTATTTGTTTGAATTTGAATGCCACACTTATTTTTGAATAAGCGCTCACTATTCGGGTTAACCGGGAAAGGACCATGGGGTCGTATGACCCATTCCGAATGTGTGATACGTCATTATGAATTGCATTTGAAGATCGGTGTTGAAGACCCGGTATTCGCGAGAGCGATAGGATGACCTGTCGATTGACTCTGCACCGAGTTGCTCCGGTATTGAGTTCTCCATATGTGATGGTGAATCCGATCAGGATTGTGAATATCCGGTTTGCAAGGGCTTCTTTGTAAGTGCCTTCGGTTTTGTTCGAGCCCGGAACAGACTTGTATGGATTGTATGTCTGACGTTACAAATTGAGATATAAAGCAGATTTCTTTCAAATATATTTCTGTTGGTGGCGGAGAATTTATTCTTTTAGCTTAACACCCTTCTCTGAGACGTACGAGCTCAGAGGTTATGTAGTTGAAGGTTATCAGCGATATATTCCCAATTTGGTAATGTGATATGCTGAGTGTTGCTGTTAAATGATCATTGTGTTGATTATTTGTGATAGGATCATTTATTTGATCGTCTATCCTGGTGATCATTTCTATGATCATTTGTTGACCCAAAGCATGGCTTTTGTATAAAGTATGTTTTTGTGGACGTGACTTCGTCGAGCCTCACACCTCGGGAATGGTCAAAACAGGAAAGATGCGGCAAGGTTTGAGGGGTAGCGCCCTTTAGGATATGTGCATTTCCTTCTGGAAAAGGGTGGTATCATGGTATGGAGCCCAGATACTTACTCATGTTGAAAACACTTTATGATTGTGTGAATTGATTGCGAGCGCTCGGTTGAAAGGTCCCAAAGGACCGGGGGATGGCATATTCGGTCAGTTGTTACTCAGTTAGGGGTAACCCGGCCTTGTGTTGGTAGAGATCCGGTTTGGTTCTCGGGGATGTCCATCCAGAGGCATTCTCATGTGGCAATAGGAAGTTCCTTGGCCTGATCATTCGTTGGAAATCCAAAGAAATACTATGATCTTGTACGGTATTAGTTGTAGAACCTATCATTCACTTATGGTGGCGCCCCACTGTTTGGATGGTAGCTATAGTAGGCATAGTTCGAAATGTCTATGCTGGCTAAGATTTATATTCTACTTTCGAAATGAATTTTTCTCTACACTATGCACTAATAATAATATCAAATGTTTTTTTTAATGCGTATCAAGCATCTTTGACTATCATAAGGAGAAATCTCCTCCGATTCTGCGTTTGCATTGTGTGTGTGTGCGGGAGGCCTTATGGTAGTCTCATTTTTAGAAGCATTGCGAATTGACTTTAAAAATATTCCTCTATTTTGATTTTAGAGATAAATAAACTGTTTTGAGTTCCCACACCAGTCACATGACTGACTCGGAGTTTATTGTTTTCCTTCCTAAACTCTGGGTGCCCACCAATTTCCACACGGGCAGTCAAGAGTTAAGGTTTATCAGGATATTCTGGAGTTGCTAGAAGCAAGCTGGATGGCATGGCGTATTACTAGTATATAGTATTTCTTTTTTTCCGCTGCACTATTTGTTGTTTGTTGTTGTTGTACACTCTGATGATATGATGTAATAAAATGTAATAACTGATATAGTTCTTTGTTTAAAGATTATTCATTTATTATTATATGTTGTTCCGCTGCGAATTATGAGATTCTGATGTTGTTCTGTTGTTTTCTGTTCCGTTCTATTGTCTATTCTCTCTATTTTCTATCTTTTTATCTCTCCTTCTTTTACTTTTTCTTCTTCTTAAACATTGATAATTCGTATTTCTGTTCATCTTGAATTAATCTACGGAGATTAGTGTATATTCAAGGAGTACGGATTTGCGGGTCTTCACATTATCTTTGAATGCAATTGTATTATACAAATAAAACATTCCGATTAAATCATTCCATGCTTGAATATTCATCCAAAATTTTGATTTTCTTTTTTTTATAATTGAAATTATTCTTCAAAATAAAATTTTAGAATTAAATTTCCGATTTTCTTCAAACCATTTTGAGATAAATAAATGTATGTACACAATTTATCAAATCAAATTTAAATCATATATCTACATATATTATAAATCAAGTCATATTTTAAAAATTCATATCAATTTGATTTCCCAAAACAAAGCTGTAGCCAGGCCACAGAGCGGTCTCTTCACTTCGAAACTCGAAAATGAATGTCGATGATGCTGCAGTCATCACCGAAATTATTTGCCAGCGATAAAGAGAAGAGCACTGGTTTTTAAACTTTAAAATTCTTTGAAAACATATTCTTATTCGAAAATACTTTAAATAATATACTTTAAAACTTAAACACGAGGTTTGAAACCATCGGAAAGTAAATTCTCAAATTTCTTGTTTTAAATTCATTTCAGTTCCCAAATCAATTTATAAACAACTATTTATAAATTCATTTATAGAACAATAAATGATAAATCAAGTATTATCATTTCAAATAATCAATTTAAATCAATTTATTAAGTTCCATAAATTTACTTGTATATCAAAATTTTATTTCATTAACCAAATTTTAAAATAATATTGTGTCAGTTTGTTCTGTCAAAGTGTTTTAGAAATCCTATCGATAGCGTTGATCAGACGAATCGATCGGAAACCCAAATCAACATTAACAACTCAAACAATACAATATATAAAACAAAAATAGATTTACAAGTACAATTCAAAATGTTTGGAAGAATGGATTGGAAACAAAAGAAAGGATGATTAAATAACAAAGTAGGGAGATGGGTAAGCTTAAAAAAATCGCGGGCAACCTTAACCGGGTCAACCGTGACTTAAAGAATAAGATCAATGTGGATTTTCTAGGGTAAATCTACATTCGATCTCAAGAGTTAGAGTTTGTAATAACAAAAGATATTAGCATCTAAACCAAAGATAGATATAAATCCCTGGTGAATCGATGCTAATTGTAAAGGAGTTTCCCCCTTCTACAATTCAATTTGAAATTGGCGAGACCGCCGACTCACTAAAAAGATCATTCAAAGCGGAGTTATGGGATACTCCAGAATCAAAAGAAGATGAATAGTGAGGGACACGAATTGATTTTTGAACCGTGGGTAACGTTCCAAAATTCAAAGGAAATTCGAATCAAAAAGGAAAGAACTAAACTCGAAAGAAAGTGATTCTGTAAATAATTTACCTTATATACTAAGATTTGCCTCAAAGCCAAAGCTTTGATACTAAATGTAACACCCGGTATTTCCAACCATTCGCATCTGCACATATCGGACTTGAATTTCTCAAAATACCACGTTGTAAATAAAATTTGGCAAATCTCAAAATATATAGTAAATAAAAATCACAGATCACAAACACAGAGTAATAATAATGCAGCGGAAGTAAAAGAAATAGTAGTTCATGAAGCTACGATATAAATATATCAGTTACATAAGATACAATAGAAGAAATAGAGTACAACAGAAGTCTCAATACGTAGAAGTCTACTAATACCAGAGCTGAAAAGGAACAACAGACTGAAAAAGATAAAATTAGACAAGTAGATAATCTCCAGCGATTCCAATCTCCAGAAAGTGGAATCCAAATCTGTGAATAACTCAGGCTGACCCGAGCATAAATAAAAATACAAACACTCGAGTCAGGACATACATACTTATGCAATGTAAACCAACTTAAGTGAACTATTGTAAAGGTACAAGTAACTTAAAGGATGCTTGGGACCGCCCATCCTCTAAGGATCCGTTAAACTATTTACTATGTAGTATATTGCTCTATTATAATAATGTCTACAGTAAAATAAACTTACTTTAAAATAGCGCTAAGGAGTGACCCAATATTCCCCTTAACACAAATAATGCCAATAGTCCGTACAGTAGCTGCATATCTTCTGATAGGGAGACTATGAGAAGATACTGCATAGGTACGACACAAATAGAAACTCGTAGTAAATGCTCGACATGGTAGGTGACACGGCACACAATGCAATACCAAGGTACATATACCAATTACGACACTCGGGCTGGTGGTAACGTAGCAGCCACATACGCTCACCATGGAACATACTCCCAAAAATCGGAGGGGTGCCCAAACAATCACAAGTAATAGTATGGTATCGAAGAAATGCGTCCGCTACGAGGTGCGACCTCAACTGGCCCGGGACCGCTCCTGTTTTAGCCACCTTATGTCAACTCATGGGAGTTGGGTCCACGTAACATACCACAGGAACGTTGCCACCATCCTACTTCATTCTGGAATCTCCACCGTGTACACGGTTGTCAAAGTGGTTTTCGGTATCGACAGAGAGTATGCCCATATCCGATCCCGGTCTCTTTGCCAACCAATCGTTATTATAACCCGTAGCTATAACTTTAAAATAATATTTTATACTTTAAACTAAAATATCATTTCAAATCCAAATCTTTATCAAAATAAAGATTAAATCATTTCCAAACCAATTCAATATATCAACATACCATATATTTCAAATTCAAATATTTATCAAAATAAATATCTAGTCATTTCCAACCATTTCAATATATTAAATTCTCATATCCTTTCAAAATTTCCTTACAAATCATTTTAATACATTAAAATATCATATCGTTCAGAACTTCATTTTCAAATCATTTTACTATCAAAATATCATATCTTTTAGAACTTCATTTTCAAATCATTTTAATATCAAAATATCATATCTTTCAGAACTTCATTTTCAAATCATTTTAATATCAAAATATCGTATCTTTCAAAACTTTATTTTCAAATCATTTTAGTATCAAAATATCATATCTTTCAAAACTTCATTTTCAAATCATTTTAGTATCAAAATATCATATCTTCAAAACTTCCTCATTTTAATATCAAAATATCATATCTTTCAAAACTTTATTTCCAAATCATTTTAATATCAAAATATCATATCTTTCAAAACTTCATTTTCAAATCATTTTAATATCAAAATATCATATCTTTCAAAACTTTATTTTCAAGTCATTTTAATATCAAAATATCATATCTTTCAGAACTTCCCTTCTCAAATAATTTAAATATCAAAATATCATATTTTTCAAAACTTTATTTTCAAATCATTTGAATATCAAACTATCATATCTTTCAGAATTTCCCTTCTCAAATCATTTTAATATCAAAATATCATATCTTTCAAAACATTATTTTCAAATCGTTTTATAAGTTCAAATTCAAATATTCAACTTTAAATACCTTCTAAATTCAAGATAACATTCATTTATTATCCTTTCAAATCACCTTTAAATAGTTTATATTCCAATTAAATTAACTCATTTAAAAGTGGAGTAATTATAGTTTCAAATTAAGTAATCAATTTCCAAAAATAATAAACTTCAATTTAAACCATTTAAACTTTATAAAAATCATATTTTAACATTCAAAAATGTTTATTAACATACCTTTAACATATGATTTTGATAAAGTAACCTTTACAGAAAAATCCAAATTTTTCAATAATTTCACTTAGCAAATTCAAGTGTATAATTTCCTTTTCTTCACTTTTCAACAAATAAACTTAACACTTAAGCATAAACTTAACACTTAAACTTTAAATTACCATTTCAAAAATTTAACTAAATTTCCAATTTATTTAATTAACTTAAATCTTTAATTGAAATCCAAATTTCACATTTCCAAGTCAAGTTATATTTTAAAATTTAACCTTTAAGCATTCATTTATTTAACCATTTTAATTCATAGAAAAATCAATAATACTTTAATAAATCACTTAAATTCACATTTTTGGTCAAACTATCATATTTACCATTTTCCAAATTAAATAAAATTTCCATATTATATATATAACTTAAATACCATTTGAAAACCAAAATTTTCCAAATTTCCAAACTTAAGTTATATTTCAAAAATTCAATTTAACCATTTATTAATTACATTTTTAACTCATAGAAAAATCATAATTTCTTTATTTTAAAACATTTCAAAATCTATTTAAATCAAATTTCATAAATTTATATATTTAAAATACTTAAAATTTTATTTATATAACTTAAATGTCATTTTAGAAGCCAAAATCCAAATTTCCAGATTTAAGTTATATTTCAAAAATTCAATTTAATCATTTAATTATTCAACATTTTTAACTTATAGAAAAATCAAAATTTCATATTTAAAAATTAAAAATCCAATTTAAATCAAATTTTCATAAATTTACACTTTTAAGTATACTTAAAAATATTCAAAATACTTTATAAAATACCCACGGGCCTGTATATAGTTTTCTAACCTAGGTCAAGTGATACAGATATATATCATTTCAATCCGCAGTTTACAAAGAAAATTCGGGTTCTATCATTTCAAACCCGCAATCCCAAGTTAAAATAAATAATTAAAAACCGTTCAGGCCTATCATTTCAGCCCATAACGATTTTCCCTATTCTAAAGTCTGTTCGGGTATGTATCATTTCAATCCATAGTGATTTCTAATCTACAGGGAACTTGCAGTGTGATAAATAGATATAAATGAACAGTTAACTACATATAACAGCAATAGATGAGATGACATGTAAATAAGCAGGTTTAACATCATATATTAATAATCACAGGCAGTTATAACATATCATAATATTCTACACATTCAATTGTTGTCAATTCACATAATTGCATAAGTATGAATGTCAGGTGAGATTTACTCACCTCTAAATGCTGGAGATTGCAATACAATTGACACAACGGAATCAAGAGCACGATGACAAGACTACGGATTTGAGTGGAGAGCGAATCCAAGCTACAAATCTTGTGTTACAACCCAAAACAAACATTAAAACAAATTAAAATTCAATATACTTTGAAATGGAATAACTTTGGAATAAAAAGAGATTTGAACCCAAAGTCTTTTGCCTTGCTTCTCTACTATTTGGTGCGGCTTAGGGATGTTTTTCGGCTCTGGTTCGAACTAGTTTGACTCAAGTTTGATCATGTGAATGCACGGCCAAAGGCATGAATCATGGGGAAGTTACATAGTGAGGAAGTGAACGGTTTTAAGGCAAAACATGGTTTTTGTTCACTCCAATGGGCTCGGCCATATGAGGTGTGGGCTTGGCCAGAGGTGCATGGGTCAGGTTAGGGATGAAGGGGTGTGTGGTGGTTAGGTCAGTGAGGTGGTGGCGGCCAAAGGTGGTGGTTGAAGTTGATGAGGCCTAGGTGGTCAACTAGCATGGTTTTAGGCTTTAAGTTGCATTTTTGAGGGGCTTAATCACCATGGTGGGCTCAGCCATGATCAAGGCTTGGGCTGTATGTGATGGCAGGGAATCTATATTGGAGGTGGTGGCCGTGGCTATGGAGGAGAGGCCAATCCAAATTCATGAGAAAACAAGGCAAAATGACATAGAAATAAGAAGAAAGGAAGAAGAAAGTGAAGCCATTACCCAAATTTTTTCCAAGCCGTGAAGAATGAGAAAGTAAAAATGTTTTTGCATTAGAAATAAGATAAAACACACGGCTCCTCAAAAAAAATGTACGGCCAAAGAGAAATGGAGAGGTTATGGCAAGTGAAAGGACTCTAGGAGGTGAAAGGACAAGTTTCAAAGCCTTTAAAAACTCTTCAAATTTCTAAATTTCTTTAATTCCAAAAACAAAAATAAACTCAGAAATAATCTTTAACAACTGAAACAAAGTATTATAAAATAAAAATAATTAATTAATTTTAAAGAAATTAGAAAAAGAATATAAGAAATTGTTTAAAAATCCAAAACAGTGACCAGAAATTACAAATAAATCACCATTGGTTTTGGAAAAATATCTACTTCATTTTGAAAATATTTTAAAGCAAAATTTTGAAATAAAATACTTCATTTATCATTTCTAAAATGAAATGAGTAATTTAAATTAGAGGAAATAGGAAAAGAACAAAGAGATAGTTTATTTAATTAAACAAGGCTTAAAATTACAAATAAAGCATCACTAGCTTTATAAAATTTCTATTTCACTTTAAAACAAATAAAAAGTCAAATAAATAAAATAAATGTGGAAAAAAATAAAGTGGACATGAGAATAAATAAGATCTTGATAAAATAGAAAAATAACTAAATAATTTCTTTAATTAGTTGAAACTGGAAATTAAAAATTATAAGCAGAATACAACTGACATGGAAAAATGTCAATTACACTTTCAAAAATGTTTTAAAATAAAAAATATGCAATAAATGTTATTTTACCCATATAAACATAAATTAGAACATTACATGACCAAATAAAATGTTATTTATATAATTTAAAATAAATAATTTTGTTAAATACATCAATTTACACACAATATTTAAAAAGGGCATAACTTCCACAATATAAGTCAGATTCAATGAAATGAAAAGCAGTGTTCTTAAAATTTTATTTACTTTCATAATAAAAGATATAATTCAAATTATCAAACTTTCAAATTTTAAATTTAAAAGTCAAAGTTGACCATATTGACAAAAAAACACTTTTTTGTAAAATATTCTATTTAGTCATGTTTGGAATTCTAATTCACATCAAAATCAAATTTTATATTTGAAATAACAAAATTATCTTAATTAAATAAATAAAATAAATTTAAATCAACAATTAAAAATAATTACAAAATACAGGGTTGTTACGCTCTCCCCCACTCAAAACTTTTCGTCCCCGAAAAGGAAAGAGGTACGGGAAAGCACAAAAAAGATAGAAATGAAATAAGATTAAGACTAGGTGACAAGAAGATTGAGATTATACCTGATAACTGTTGTTATAGGTATGTTTAACAGAGTGGAGATGATCTTTCCAAGATCCTCCAGAATCAAGAATACAAGCACAAAAAAGGTGGATTCAAAATTAGCACCAAAGATTATCAAAGATTATAGAAAGATGTCTATACCAGTCTGTGGCAAGATAATGATAATAAGGACAACCAAAAGATTGTTTGAAAAATAGAATAAGGAAATAAATTTGAAACCATGAAAATTTCAACTTAAATAGAAAATAAATTTTTACACAAGTTAATTAAATCTTAACTATCTCAAATTTCATTATATTATCCAATTACCTTAAATTAACAATTTTTAAAACCATGGGCTTTGAAAAATAATCATTTATTATACGCATAATGTTCTTAATAAATTTAATTCTTCTTTATTCCTAATCAAAATTAAAATTATTCCTCTCAATATTTATCACTTATGTCAAATATACTTACACTTATTATAACTGCTTTATTTTATTTTATTTCTTCTAACATTATTTTATTGTAAGTCATTCAATTACCCTTTATTATATTTACCTCTGTTAACCATTTTATAACTAAACTTTAAGTGTATAACATTTATTATAACCACTCAAATTTTATTTATGAAATCTTTTTATATTGTATATTATCCAATTACATTGTTAACTTCTGAAATTAAGGTAAGTTTTATTTGAATGCAATTGTATTATACAAATAAATCTTTCCAATTAAATCATTTAATGCTTGAATATTCATCCAAAATTTTGATTTTTTTTATAATTGAAATTATTCTTTTGTTAACCCGCCTTTTTGCAAGGCCATGGACAGGCAGGTTTAACTTAATCGACTGTACATTCGTTGAGGCTGGTGTACGATGAATTCAGTTGACTAGATGGATGGATGACGCAACGTGCTTGGAAGATGGAAATATGATTGGATAAAAATGAATCAACTATAATTTGGTTCTAGGAAACATGGTTCGGCTTAGAACATGGTTTGGCATGGTGGAGGTTCGGCACAAATGGTTCGTCTGGCATTCACGTTCGAATAGCATTCAAGAGTACTCGGCATACATAGAGCGTCCGGCATACATGAGTTTCGGTAGTCCAGAAGCACACGGCATTCAGTAGCGCTCGGCATCCAGGAGCGCTCGGCATTCAGTAGCGCTCGGCATCCAGGAACGCTCGGCATTTAGAAGCACGCGGCATTAGAGATCGTTCGGCATGATGGGCGCTCGGCATTAGAAACTGTTCGACATCAAACATGGTTCGGCATCAAACATGGTTCGGCATGATGGAGGTTCGACATTAAGGATCCTCCGGCATTGGATGTGTCGTTCGACATCTGGAGACGTTCGGTATTGGATGGATCGTTCGGCATCGGGGAGCGTTCGACATACGAAGTGCATTCAGCATGACAACCTCGTTCGGCGTACGAGTGCGTTCGGTGTGGCATTTTGGTTCGGCATGGGCCGTTCGGCCCTGATGGGCTCTGGTTATTCAGAGAGCCCACCAACTACTTGGACGTGTCTATAAATAGAGCATGTTGGGCTTTAAGAAAGGGAACTTTTCTTTTGCTCTATGACTTTCTACTTTCTAAGACTAAGGCTAGTCTACCACTTTGTAACTGTAATTAATTGTTACATCAATAAAAGAAAACTTCTGGAGTGGACGTAGGTCGGAGTTAGCCGAACCACTATAAAAACCTGTTGTTCTTTACTGCTTAATTTCTATTCTGCTTGTTCTTCAAATTATTACTCTCTACACACACTTTATCTATTATCAATGAACGTTAGTTGGTGCTTCCATTTACATTTGGGTGTTAGTGACCAATTTCAGTGCCAACACTTTGGTGCTTTCACTGAGAATTGAACTCAGGAATTTTGGAGTTAGAAACTCGGATTCAAAGGAGCAATGGCTAGACCATCAACAAGGAAGAAAGTGATAGAGAGGAGCAATCAGGAGGGAAGTCAAGAGGCTTCCTCTGGAAATGGAGCAGGAGGAGCATCCATCTACATCACCAGAGAGGAAATGGAAGCCATGATGAAAAGACAAGAGGAGATGATGCATGCTCTTCTCAGACAATTTACGCAAGCAGGAAATGCAGGAGCTCAGATCCATGGAGCCAGATCAGAAGCACTCAACCAGCAAGCAGAGAGAATGGTTCAGCAGGGGGCAACACCCAACCAGCAAACAACTAACAATCCGGATGGACCTGGACTCGAGGGCGCACCACCAGATAATGCCGAACCAGTTCATGGAGGGGTTCTAGCTAACACCACGCAACAGGATGCCGGCGGGAATGTAAAAGTAAGAGATGAAGAGTATGTACCAGAATTCTTTCGGGAACTCGGGGGGGAACCCTTGACGTACAATGCTGGATTAGCCAAGATCATCAGGCGAACCATGCGCGGAGGTTTGACCAATAGAGATCTGGAAGGAGTAAACAAGAGTTCGTTCACTCGCGAAATCAGGATAGCTCGGAATACGCCAGATTTCAAGCTACCTAACGTGAAAATATACAATGGCAAGGCCGATCCAACAGATCACTTGATGAGATATACAAGACATATGGAGTTGCTAGGGGCACTGGAAGAAGTTATGGCTCGATATTTCCCTTTCTTCTTAACGGACATAGCCGCTATGTGGTTCAGGTAGCCGGAAGAAGGATCTATCGGGACATGGACAGAGTTGGTGGATAGGTTTCTGAAGCAGTTTCAGGTGCATATCAAAAGGCCAAAGAATGTAATGACGCTTACGTCGGTAAAACAAAGGACAGACGAATCACTTAGAGCTTTCTTAACTCGGTTCAGTGCAGAGGTTGCTTCGGTGGATCGGCCGGATCCATCGATGGTTTTATTGGCGGCAGTATCAGGAGTTAGAGAGAATTTAGATTTCAAAGTGTCACTGATACCGGTCCCTCCAATGGATCTCGGGGAATTCTTTCACGAAGCTGAGAGGTTCCTTCGGCAGGGAGATGCACGCTCATATATGAAGCTAAAGGAGGTGAACACGGCTGAGGATGGAGGGCTATCCAGCGGAGGCTTGGAAAGAGATAAAGGCAAAGGAAAAAGGAAGCTTGATGACGAATTAGGAAAAGCTGGGAAACGGTGGACGGAGCCAAAATTCTCCACCTACACAGGACTGAACGAGACGCTGGAATGGATTTATTTGGAGACCCGGAATCGCCTTCCCTACCGAAGGCCGGCTAGGAGAGAACCCTCCGAACGAGAGAGGGCGTCAGGGAAACACCGCCGCTTCCACGATTTGGATGGGCATGATACCAACAACTGCAGGCATTTAAAGGACATAATTGAGGAGCATGTAAGTAATGGACAGTTGCGACAATACGTCGAAGCTCGGAATGCAGCGGTGGGGCAGGAGCAACGACCGTCTACCTCAGGCATTGATGGTACGAGGCACAGGAATGATGGTCGATTGGTTATCAATTGACTGTAATAATACAAAATAAGTAGCAAACTACGGGAAAACGACCAAGTCACTTACTCATGTACGGGGACGGAGATAGCCTCTAGGCATGCTCTGAGATGATGATAAACCGCGACACTCTAGTTTGTGAAATCTGCTTTCTCTTTTTTGGCTTGGACATTTGCTTTTTCCAGGTTTAGTTAGAACTTTCGGTTTTGTTTGTTTCTTGGTTTGAACTTTTTATTTGGGTGATTGCTTTCTGGTTTGGATATCGGTTTGGATTTTTGATATGGATTTTTTGTTTTCTAGTTTGATCTGGATTTTGGATTTTCTTTTGATTGGATTTTTGTCTGGTTTTTGGTAAACAGTCGTCGGGTATGGATTGTGCCCGGCAAGGGGTAAATCTCTTCGTCCAAACGCGGCGAATGGACTTATTCAGGTCATCGATTATGGACTATGCTCGGCAAGGGTCCGGAGAGACTAGGATTCGGCCTAGGACTCAGACCCTTAAATTATCGGTTACTATTTTAGGTCGTCAAGTATGGGCTATGCTCGGCAAGGGTCCGGAGAGACTAGGATTCGGCCTAGGACTTAGGCCCTGCATTATTAGTTATTATTTCAGGTCGTCGGGTATGGACTATACTCGACAAGGGTCTGGAGTGACTAGGATTCAGCTTAGGATTTAAGCCATGGAATTACTCAACGTCTAGAGACACTGGACCATGATCGTCATGTGGAAATTGCGCTTGGCAAGAACCCGGAGTGGTTACGGATTCAGATATTGACCCGGAGAGGTCATGGATTCGGTTACTGGTTATTGGATAAGGTTGGATTAAGACTCGGTTATCGAGTCCGAATGGATATGGAATTGGACATGGACTTTGGATGTCAGATTTGGAATTATCCAAAACAAACCTTCCGACAGCAAGGCATGTTTTAGGGGGCAAGTGTTAACCCGCCTTTTTGCAAGGCCATGGACAGACGGGTTTGACTTAATCGACTGTACATTCGTCGAGGCTGGTGTACGATAGATTCAGTTGACTGGATGGATGGATGACGCAACGTGCTTGGGAGATGGAAATATGATTGGATAAAGATGAATCAACTATAATTTGGGTCTAGGAAACAGGTTCGGCCTAGAACGTGGTTCGACATAAATGGTTTGTCTGGCATTCACGTTCGAATAGCATTCAAGAGTACTCGGCATACATAGAGCGTCTGGCATACATGAGTGGTTCGACATTCCAGAAGCACTCGGCATTTAGTAGCGCTTGGCGTCTAGGAGCGCTCGGCATTCAGTAGCGTTCGGCATCCAGAAGCGCTCGGCATTTAGAAGCGCTCGGCATTAGAGATCGTTCGACATGATGGGCGCTCAGCATTAGAAACTGTTCGGCATCAAACATGGTTCGGCATCAAACATGGTTCGACATCAGACATGGTTCGGCATGATGGAGGTTCGGCATTAAGGATCCTGCGGCATTGGATGTGTCGTTCGGCATCTGGAGACGTTCGGCATTGGATGGATCGTTTGGCATCAGGGAGCGTTCGGCATACGAAGTGCGTTCGGCATGACAACCTCGTTCGGCGTGCGAGTGCGTTCGGTGTGGGATTTTGGTTCGGCATGGGCCGTTCGGCCCTGATGGGCTCTGGTTATTCAGAGAGCCCACCAACTACCTGGACGTGTCTATAAATAGAGCATGTAGGGCTTCAAGAAAGGGATCTTTTCTTCTGCTCTCTGACTTTCTAAGACTAAGGCTAGTCTACCACTTTACAACTGTAATCAATTGTCACATTAACAAAAGAAAACTTCTGGAGTGGACGTAGGACGGAGTTAACCGAACCACTGTAAAAACCTGTTGTTCTTTACTGCTTAATTTCTATTCTGACCGTTCTTCATATTATTACTCTCTACACACACTTTATCTATTATTAGTGACTGTTAGTTGGTGCTTCCATTTACATTTGGGTGTTAGTGACCAATTTCGGTGCCAACATCTTTAAAATAAAATTTAAGAATTAAATTTCCAATTTCCTTCTAACCATTTTGAGATAAATAAATGTATGCACATAATTTATCAAATCAAATTTAAATCATATATCTATATAAAATCAAGTCATATTTTAGAAATTCATATCAATTTGATTTCCCAAAACAAAGTTGTAGCTAGACTATAGAGCGGTCACTTCACTTCGAACTCGAAAATGAATGTCGAAGATACTGCAGTCATCACTGAAATTATTTCCCAGCGACAAAGAGAAGAGCACTGATTTTTATGGTTTAAAATTATTTGGAAACATATTCTTATTAGAAAATACTTTAAATAATATACTTTAAAACTTAAACACGAGGTTTGAAACCATCGGAAATTAAATTCTCAAATTTCTTGTTTTAAATTCATTTCAGTTCCCAAATCAATTTATAAACAACTATTTATAAATTCATTTATAGAACAATAAATGATAAATCAAGTATTATCATTTCAAATAATCAATTTTTTAAGTTCCATAAATTTACTTGCATATCAAAATTTTATTTCATTAACCAAATTTTTAAATAATATTGTGTCAGTTTGTTCCGTCAAAGTGTTTTAGAAATCCTATCGATAGCGTTGATCAGACGAATCGATCGGACACCCAAATCAACATCAACAACTCAAACAACACAATATGTAAAACAAAAATAGATTTACAAGTACAATTCAAAAAGTTTGGAAGAATAGATTGGAAACAAAAGACAAGATGATTAAATAACAGAGTATGGAGATGGGTAAGCTTAAATAAATCGTGGGAAACCTTAACCGGGTCAACCGTGACTGAAAGAATAAGACCATTGTGGATTTTCTAGGGTAAATCTACATTCGATCTCAAGAGTTAGAGTTTGAAATAACAAAAGATATTAGCATCTAAACCAAAGATATATATAAATCCCTGGTGAATCGATGCTAATTTTAAAGGATTTTCCCCCTTTTACAATTCAATTTGAAATTGGCGAGACCGCCGACTCACTAAAAAGATCATTCGAAGCAGAGTTATGGGATACTCCAGAATCAAAAGAAGATGAATAGTGAGGGACACGATTGGATTTTGGAACCGTAGGGAACGTTCCAAAATTCAAAGGAAATTCGAATCAAAGAGGAAAGATTCAAACTCGAACGAAAGTGATTCTGTAAATAATTTACCTTATATTCTAAGTTTTGCCTCAAGCCAAAGCACTGATACCAAATGTAACACCCGGTATTTTCAACCATTCGCATCCGCACACATCGGACTTGAATTGCTCAAAATAACGCGTTGTAAATAAAATTTGGCAAATCTCAGAATATACAGTAAATAAAATTCACAGACACAGAGTAATAATAATGCAGAGGAAGTAAAAGAAATAGTAGTTCATGAAGCTACTATATAAATATATTAGAGTTACATAAGATACAACAGAAGAAATAGAGTACAACATAAGTCTCAATACATAGAAGTCTACTAATACAAGAGCTGAAAAGGAACAACAGACTGAAAAAGATAAAACTAGATAAGTAGATAATCTCCAGCGATTCCAATCTCCAGAAAGTGGAATCCAAATCTGTAAATAACTCAGGCTGATCCGAGCGTAAATAAAAGTACAAGCACTCGAGTCAGGACATACATACTTATGCAATGTAAACCAAATCAAGTGAACTGTAGTAAAGGTACAAGTAACTAAAAGGATGCTTGGGACCGCCCATCCTCTAAGGATCCGTTAAACTATTTACTATGTAGTATATTGCGCTATTATAATAATGTCTACAGTAAAATAAACTTACTTTAAAATAGCGTTAAGGAGTGACCCAATATTCTGTAGGATCGATTTCACCCTAGAGGGGGGTGAATAGGGTGATAGTGTAAATTATAAAAATTAATCGCGGAAGCTTATCAATTAATTTAAATTCAGATCACAGAATAGCAGCACAGATATAGCAGAATATAAATAACAGAACAGAACAACACAGAATTTACCCAGCTTCGGCAAAACCCTGCCTACGTGCTGCCCCAAAGGTTTCTACTAGAAATTAGATAGTCCCTCGCTTACACACGTAAACTCGCTATACCCGCTATTGACTAATCTAACTCTACGCTCAAAACCCTGACCACAACTCAACCACCGAGTTGCGAATTCCCAAAACATACACCGTAGTTTGTCCCCTAGTCACACGACTAGAAAATTAAAAAACGGTTTAAAAGAAAATACAAATTAAAAACAATTTAAATAACAAAACCCTATTTAATAAAAAGAAAAACAAAGCCCAAATTAATAAACAAAGGCCGGCCCCTTGTTCACTTCTTCAACCCGTTCCTTTTATTTTTTGTTCGTGAAAAAATGGCCGCTCCTCAGATTTTAGGGCTTCGTCCCTTTGGTGCCGTGCTCTTAAATTAGGGTTTCAAATTGAACTCGCTGCCTTTGTTAGTTGATTGCAATCACTGTTTCTCTGATTTGCTTCAATTGTTTGCGGCTTCTCCTCCTTGATCGAGTTCAATTGCTTCGGTATGTAATTTGTGCTTTTTGCTTTTTCTAATCGTTCGTACTTGAACTCGATGCTCGATTGCCTGTGATGATTGGGGTTCTTATAGGATTTGATTTCCTAGAATTGCGTTCGTATATTTTTGATTGAATTCGTCAAATTCATTTCTCTGACCGCTTGATTATGTTTTGATGCTTGGGATTGATCTGACTTTGTCAATTTCGTATTTTTGATGCTTGGTTGACACGGCTTCGATTTTGACTTGTTCAACATTGAAATTTTGATCACGGCTTTGGCTTGATGTTGAATAATGTTTGACTTCGACTTGATTTTGGGTATGCGAATCCACTACTCTGTATTAGCTTCGGCCATCACCATTGCTTTTATATTGTCTCTGCTGCATACCACTACATTTTTATACAAACTTGATTTATGACTTGGTAATCACTGCACTGTTGAAATTTGTGGCAACCACGACAATTTTATTTCTGGCATGTTTTGATTACGTGAATTTTTGGATATTGATGCTTTGACTTTGGTCACTTGTAAAATTGCAGTATTGATTAATTTGGTGATCACCAGCGATGTTGTTACTGCATTCATGGTTAGTGGTGCGCGATTGTGAGTAGTTTGTAGTTGATGTTTTCCATGAACATGCTTCACTGCATTATTATTGATTTGTTCAAATGAAGTCGGTGAACATTTATGGCTGCACTTCAGTCATCCCTTCTGTTTTCTTTGGCTTCATTGACCTCGGCTAGATCACTTGTTGGCATTTATGTGTATTGATTTACTGTTGAGTTGCATCTGCTTGTAGTTGTTGAGTTTTGATGCATATTGCAACTTGGGCGTTGTTTCATCTGACTTCGGTCTTGATACTTGGCTTTCATGGCATTGAATCTGAACTGTTCGTTTTATATTTTGCTTATACTGCCGCATATCACTGCATAGACTTGTTTATTGCTTCTGGTTACTGAGTTGTTTGTTGTGGATATTGTGGGGTGCCGTCTCCATTTGGTTGTTGCTATGTTTCCATATCTCTGGTGCACTATGCCGTAGCCTTGGTCTTTGTTGGTTTTGTTGTGCACTTGTACTTCTGGTTGGTCTGCATCTTATGGTTGCCACTGTGTTACATTGAGATCGACATTTTCATTATTATGGTGACTGAACATCTTATTTCTGTTGAGTTCCTGTAGTCGCATTCACTTCATTGTCACTGTTGCTTTGAGTAATTTTTAACTGCATCACCATATAACAGTTGCTCGCCCTGTCTTGATTGATGCTGTACATATTGCTGTCATGCTGGTGATATTGGTGCATTGTCTTGTTACATTCCTGTCCACTGAGTTTGAGCATTGCAGTTTCACTTGTATACTTAAGTCAGTGCTGTCTTTGATGTTGTACTTTGGTCTATTGGGCTGCATACATGTTGTAGCTGTACTGTCTTGAGCTCGACATTGTTGTTTACTTGTTTTGATGCATTCACATGCTGCCATACTTGTTCATGCTGCTGGACTTGATGCAGTTTGATTGTTTTGTAGTTGTTGATGTTCTTTGTAGTTTGTATCTGCATTTTGCATTGGCCATGCTTTGGTCATTGAAGTATGTTGTCACTTGTTGACTGCATGTTCATCATTTCATATTGAACTGTTTCTTGTCATGTTCACATGTGTTGAATCCAGTTTCAAAACTCGGATTTGACCTTGTGCTCGTGTCGTATTTTTGAATTTATTGCACCTGAGTTGAACCTGTCCGTATATTTGGGTTTGACCTTGTGCTCACCTGTCCCTGTAGCATTATCAAGTGTATATATCGGCGTGCACGACCTTGTGGCATATACAGTAATACACTGTGTATGTCACAGGTTGTTCGTGTATGATGAATTCAAATTTAAATTATGACGAACAACCCAAATAACTGAGGCAAATCATATATTCAAAAAATTATCTTCTATTTTTGAATTGCAAAAATATTTCTTTTTCAATTTTACTGCGTTAGTTTATATTTTTGCAGATTGCTCAGATGCTGGATTCAAACTGGAATGAAGTTGAAGATAAATACGAGTGTGAGTGATATGTAGTGAGGTTATTAATGTAAACTGAATTGTGATGTAATTGTGATGTAATCAAAAATGTATATGTATAGTGAGAGCTTGAATTTGTACTATCAAAATTGTAATAAATATTTGTTTGAATAAAATATTCGTTTGAATTCAAATTTCGTGTTATTTATTTTATTCAGCAAATATTTATTTAATCTGTGAAAAATAAGATAGTATATTATCAAATACATTTAAATGAATGTATATATGTTTATTATCATCAAACAAAAATCATATAAGCGCATATTCAACAATCTCCCCCTTTTGATGATAACAAACATATATTTAAGATTTTGAATATGTTAAATGTATTTGATCATTGATATATCCTAATTGCTCCCCCTATTTAAATGCTTCCTCTCTACACAATACTCCTCCTACATATATGCATACAAATAAAAATATGCAAATGAGTCTAGATGCAAATAGAAAATTATTTGACCTTTGCTTGAATTTTATTTGACAAAATCTTAACTTTTCTCTCCCTCTTTTGTTATCAGCAAAAGAATAATAGTGTTAGAGAAAATAGAGATAAAGTAATTGATATCAATCCAACATTAAAACTCAATTGAATATAAATATTAAATTTCAATAAAAAATCAAACAAAAATCATAAATATTTTGTTAGGCGCATATTCCACTTTTAGAATGATGGAAATGATGTCATCATATAAAACCATACAGTTGTGTCTATTTGTGGTATATTTATATCAGGAATTTGAATATCTACTAACCATGCATAACCGTTAGGACTTTTAAATGAGATTAGTAGTATTCCAATTTTATTTTAAAAAAATGAATTCAAGTATCTTCTAACCACGCATAACCGTGAGGACTTTTAAATGGGATTAGAATCAACTTGTTTATTTTACAAATCAACTTTTGATATGCGTTCCATACATGCATAACCGCGAGGACTTTTAAATGAGCATGGAAGCACATAACAAATTCCAAGTAATTCACCCATGCATAACCGTGAGGACTTTTAAATGAGAGTGAATACTTTGGTATTTATTATTATTATTTTTTTATTTTATTTTTAAAAAAAATGTGAAAATGAAAAACGAACGATTCATGTTTAAAGTACCACATATCGACAAACTATATAGAATTTTGATGAGTGATGGTTGATAGAAATATGATAGGTATAGAGATGGTCATGGAATTTTTACCAACAAAAAGTTTTATAACTCTTGTTTACATTTCTAAAGAAATTTTCTAATTATACTTTCTCGAGTTATAATATATAATCAATATCAACACTCATCACTTTTTCAATCACTATTTTTCTTTTCGATAATCATTTGGGAGTCAGATTAGTCATAATAGTCATTTAAAATCAAATTCAAAAATAATTATGAAATTAATTTTTCAAAAATGAATAATCTGAAAATATGGTCAAAAATGATTTTCTCCATGGGGTTTTTAAAAGAAAATTTTCTGCTATTTGAAAATTATTTGAAATGAAAAATATGCAGATATTTTCTTTGAAAAACGATGCAGTTACTAAATGTATCAAAAAATCATGTTTCACTAGTAATTTTTCTATCAACTAGATTACCAGTGTAATCTGCATCTGTATTTCTCTTTCGCTCAAAAATTATCATCAATTGAATTTTATAGACCAAAACATGAAGTGTGCACCAAAACTTTCAAATTCAATTTTAACAACAATTTAAATGGCATTCTTTTGAATTTGAAATGAAGCCGTGTAAATAATCGAAAACCGTGAATATAGAGTCAGTCATATTATAACCAATTGTAATATCCAACAAAACACTATTTTTAATCAAAAATGATATATATGAAGTAATTCAAAGAATTTAGAGATTTTTATAGTGTTTTTGGCATAAGAATATAATTGGCTTAACTATTTTGAATAAATCAGAATCAAAAATCATCATCTTTTCATCAATCTCAATATTGGCTGAATTAATTCAAAATACGGTGCAGATTATCACATTTAATATATCGTTTAAAACATACCATACCTGTTTTACCTTTACGATATTTTTCGTTGTTGTCCGTTGTGATTCTGTCACCTTTATACTAGGCTAAGGAACTTAGCTTTGTCGCCCGTTGTGTTTCTGGAACAGCCAAAATCCAGAGAACACTATTGTTGTTCCTTAGCCTGCCACCACACCTACACGGGAAAAGATTTATGTGACCTATTTGTTTTTATAGGTCCATGGTTGTTAGTGGCAGAAAATTTTGAAAAATAATTTTGTGTAGACCCAAAACTGTTTATAATTGTTCCCTTCGGCACCCAAATTTGTTTAACTTTGAGAGATTTTATATTTGTGCCTTTTGGAACCCAAATCGATATAATTTTCACATGTTTGGGTCTATACCAACAATTATTGTGACCGTGTCCAAATTTTCTACAAATTGTGCACATAGAATTAACTTGATTAATCTTGTTTTCAACAATTTTTAATTATTATATCCAAGTCCTTGTCTAACCGTATTAACAGTTTGTTTTCCTAATAGCATATTTAATGATTTTTCACTTTTGGAAAATTTTTCTAAAGTATTAGACAGTTGTTGGACTTGTGATTTGAGAGATTCATTTTCGTTTAACAATTGTGTGCACTTTTTAATAGAATTCTCTCTCCTAGTATTTTCATTCTCCTTTAAAATCAGAATTTCATTTTCAAGTGTTTTTATATTGATTTCTGATTTTTTAATTTCCTTTTCAAATGTTGGACACTTATCACACTTAGGGATCCTACTTTGATAGGTTTTAACTAATTGATCAAGTTGTTTATTACATTCTATCAAAGTATCTTTTTGAGATTTAAGTTTGGCGTATTTTTCCCTAAGTCGTTCAAAACAACCGTTTACTTCATGAAAATATATAAGCAACTCAGAATGGGTAAGTTTTGATACCTCACTTGGCTCGTCATCGTCACTGTCAGTTGTATCACCTTGAAGACACAATTCTGCCTTTTCGCTTTCACTGCCAGTGCTTTGATCATTCTTGTCTATTTCATCCCAAGTGGCTGCAAAACTTTTCTTTTTCTGTTTCTTTCCATGGCTGGATTTAATTTGTGGACAATCGGGCTTGATATGGCCGGGTTTGTTGCAATTATAACAAATAAACTTTTGTTCTTCTGAGTAGTCTAGTGCTTTGGCTATTCTGCTTTTTGCTTTTTGAATTCGGGCTGAATTTCCATGTTTCTGATTCCATTTTTTGAATTTCCTTATTAACAGCTCCAATTCTGCTGCTCCATCATCTTCATCGTTATCATCATCACTTTTGGTTGTTCCTTTGAGAGCTATTGATTTCTTTTGAGTGTCACCTCCTTCACGCTCTTCTTTGAATTTCATTTCTAGCTCATAAGTGGTGAGATTTCCGATGAGTTCTTCAACTTTAAGTTGTTTTAAATCTTTTGATTCTTGTATGGCAGTTACTTTTGCTTCAAAGCTTCGTGGAAGGACTCTGAGGATTTTTCGGACTATTTCTAATTCGGTGTATGTTTTTCCGAGAGCTTTTGATTTGTATACGATATTGGAGAGTCGTCCGTACATCTCTTTGACATTTTCTTCCTTCGCCATTTTGAAGTTCTCGTATTCGCTGCTTAGCATTGCAAGGCGAGATTCTTTGACTTGAGATGTTCCTTCATGAGTCACTTCTAGTATGTGCCATATTTCCTGCGCAGTTAGACAATGTGAGACACGATTAAATTCAAATTGATCCAATGAACAGATAATAGAATTCATAGCTTTGGCATTAGTATTTTGTAATTTATTTTCTAGTTCTGTCCATTGTTCCTTTGGTTTCTCTATTTCCTGATTATCTACAGTTATAGTTGGTATTCTATAACCTGTCTCAACAATATTCCAAGCGTCAATGGTTTTCAGAAAAATTTGCATTCTATTTTTCCAGTAAGCATATTCACCATTGAACATTGGTGGTCTAACTATCGACTGACCCTCTGCAAAAGCATTATTAAAAGAAGCCATTTTAAAAATTCAAATTTTTTTTTAAAGCAAAAACCGAATTTTTGAAACACGAATTTTTAAAACAAAAATTGATTTTTGAAACACGAATTTTTAAACAAAAATTGGTTTTTGTAAAATCAAAATTTTAAAACAAAAATGGCTTTTGTTCCTAGCTCTGATACCACTTGTAGGATCGATTTCACCCTAGAGGGGGGGGTGAATAGGGTGATAGTGTAAATTATAAAAATTAATCGCGGAAGCTTATCAATTAATTTAAATTCAGATCACAGAATAGCAGCACAGATATATCAGAATATAAATAACAGAACAGAACAACACAGAATTTACCTAGCTTCGGCAAAACCCTGCCTACGTGTTGCCCCCAAGGTTTCTACTAGAAATTAGATAGTCCTTCGCTTACACACGTAAACTCGCTATACCCGCTATTGACTAATCTAACTCTACGCTCAAAACCCTGACCACAACTCAACCACCGAGTTGCGAATTCCCAAACTACACACCGTAGTTTGTCCCCCAGTCACACGACTAGAAAATTAAAAAACGGTTTAAAAGAAAATACAAATTAAAAACAATTTAAATAACAAAACCCTATTTAATAAAAAGAAAAACAAAGCCCAAATTAATAAACAAAGGCCGGCCCCTTGTTCACTTCTTCAACCCGTTCCTTTTATTTTTTCGTTCGTGAAAAAATGGCCGCTCCTCAGATTTTAGGGCTTCGTCCCTTTGGTGCCGTGCTCTTAAATTAGGGTTTCAAATTGAAGTCGCTGCCTTTGTTGGTTGATTGCAATCACTGTTTCTCTGATTTGCTTCAATTGTTTGCGGCTTCTCCTCCTTGATCGAGTTCAATTGCTTCGGTATGTAATTTGTGCTTTTTGCTTTTTCTAATCTTTCGTACTTGAACTCGATGCTCGATTGCCTGTGATGATTGGGGTTCTTGTAGGATTTGATTTCCTAGAATTGCGTTCGTATATTTTTGATTGAATTCGTCAAATTCATTTCTCTGACCGCTTGATTATGTTTTGATGCGTGGGATTGATCTGACTTTGTCAATTTCGTATTTTTGATGCTTGGTTGACACGGCTTCGATTTTGACTTGTTCAACATTGAAATTTTGATCACGACTTTGGCTTGATGCTGAATAATGTTTGACTTCGACTTGATTTTGGGTATGCGAATCCACTACTCTGTATTAGCTTCGGCCATCACCATTGCTTTTATATTGTCTCTGCTGCATACCACTACATTTTTATACAAACTTGATTTATGACTTGGTAATCACTGCACTGTTGAAATTTGTGGCAACCACAACAATTTGATTTCTGGCATGTTTTGATTACGTGAATTTTTGGATATTGATGCTTTGACTTTGGTCACTTGTAAAATTGCAGTATTGATTAATTTTGTGGTCACCAGCGATGTTGTTACTGCATTCATGGTCAGTGGTGCACGATTGTGAGTAGTTTGTAGTTGATGTTTTCCATGAACATGCTTCACTGCATTATTATTGATTTGTTCAAATGAAGTCGATGAACATTTATGGCTGCACTTCAGTCATCCCTTCTGTTTTCTTTGGCTTCATTGACCTCGTCTAGATCACTTGTTGGCATTTATGTGTATTGATTTACTGTTGAGTTGCATCTGCTTGTAGTTGTTGAGTTTTGATGCATATTGCAACTTGGACATTGTTTCATCTGACTTCGGTCTTGATACTTGGCTTTCATGGCATTGAATCTGAACTGTTCGTTTTATATTTTGCTTATACTGCCGCATATCACTGCATAGACTTGTTTATTGCTTCTGGTTACTGAGTTGTTTGTTGTGGATATTGTGGAGTGCCGTCTCCATTTGGTTGTTGCTATGTTTCCATATCTCTGGTGCACTATGCCGTAGCCTTGGTCTTTGTTGGTTTTGTTGTGCACTTGTACTTCTGGTTGGTCTGCATCTTATGGTTGCCACTGTGTTACATTGAGATCGACATTTTCATTATTATGGTGACTGAACATCTTATTTCTGTTGAGTTCCTGTAGTTGCATTCACTTCATTGTCACTGTTGCTTTGAGTAATTTTTAACTGCATCACCATATAACAGTTGCTCGCCCTGTCTTGATTGATGCTGTACATATTGCTGTCATGCTGGTGATATTGGTGCATTGTCTTGTTACATTCCTGTCCACTGAGTTTGAGCATTGCAGTTTCACTTGTATACTTAAGTCAGTGCTGTCTTTGATGTTGTACTTTGGTCTATTGGGCTGCATACATGTTGTAGCTGTACTGTCTTGAGCTCGACATTGTTGTTTACTTGTTTTGATGCATTCACATGCTGCCATACTTGTTCATGCTGCTGGACTTGATGCAGTTTGATTGTTTTGTAGTTGTTGATGTTCTTTGTAGTTTGTATCTGCATTTTGCATTGGCCATGCTTTGGTCATTGAAGTATGTTGTCACTTGTTGACTGCATGTTCATCATTTCATATTGAACTGTTTCTTGTCATGTTCACTTGTGTTGAATCCAGTTTCAAAACTCGGATTTGACCTTGTGCTCGTGTCGTATTTTTGAATTTATTGCACCTGAGTTGAACCTGTCCGTATATTTGGGTTTGACCTTGTGCTCACCTGTCCCTGTAGCATTATCAAGTGTATATATCGGCGTGCACGACCTTGTGGCATATACAGTAATACACTGTGTATGTCACAGGTTGTTCGTGTATGATGAATTCAAATTTAAATTATGACGAACAACCCAAATAACTGAGGCAAATCATATATTCAAAAAATTATCTTCTATTTTTGAATTGCAAAAATATTTCTTTTTCAATTTTACTGCGTTAGTTTATATTTTTGCAGATTGCTCAGATGCTGGATTCAAACTGGAATGAAGTTGAAGATAAATACGAGTGTGAGTGATATGTAGTGAGGTTATTAATGTAAACTGAATTGTGATGTAATTGTGATGTAATCAAAAATGTATATGTATAGTGAGAGCTTGAATTTGTACTATCAAAATTGTAATAAATATTTGTTTGAATAAAATATTCATTTGAATTCAAATTTCGTGTTATTTATTTTATTCAGCAAATATTTATTTAATCTGTGAAAAATAAGATAGTATATTATCAAATACATTTAAATGGATGTATATATGTTTATTATCATCAAACAAAAATCATATAAGCGCATATTCAACATATTTCCCTTAACACAAATAATGTCAATAGTCTTTACAGTACCTGCATATCTCCTGATCGAGATACTATGAGAAGATACTGCATAGGTACGACACAAATAGAAACTCGTAGTAAAGGCTCGATATGGTAGGTGACACGACACATAAGGCAATGCCAGGGTAGATATACCAATTACGACACTCGGGCTGGTGGTAACGTAGCAGCCACAAACGCCCACCGCGGAACACACTCCCAAAAATCGGAGGGGCGCCCAAACAATCACAAGTAATCATTACTACAAAACAGGCCATTTGCATCGGTTGTTTACGCCCCTTTTGCATCAGTTCAACAACCGATGCATATGCAACCGATGCAACAGGCTTAACACTTTTGCATCAGTTGTGAAACCGATGCAAAAAGGTCCTTTTTGCATCAGTTGTTACTAACAACTGATGCAAAATATCATGGTTGGTTGCTTGAACATAGCCCCCATATTGCATCGGTTGTAATGAAAACCGATGCAACAAAAGAACTTGTTGCATATGTTGTTGTTGAAAACCGATGCAAACTAATCCCTCTATTGCATCGGTTTTTTATAACAACCGATGCAAACTAATCCCTCAGAAACCATTATTACAGTACTCAAATAGACTATATATATAATTGATAATCTTTATATATATAAAAAAAGAAAAAAAACATACACAAAAAAGTGAACATTGCATTCATCTTCAATTTTGTTACAGATTTTCGATTACATTTCAATTCATGGGCACTTTCATCGCTGTACATTCTCGATTTCTATAAAAAAAACTACACTACACTGTGCACTGTCCTCTCTACCATCAACATTACAACTTACTCATATCTCAACCTTCTCGGATCAAATGATGATGGTCTGCTTTCAAGATCAGGTTTACGTCGTGAGGTGCATAGAGGTGAAGTATCAGTTGAATAAATGATGTTCATCAGCATTTGAATATGTAAATCGAGCACTGTAAAAATAGTTGCAGATAAGTTGATTGCCATTATAAGTTTAGATAATATATTTGACTCACACATTCTGAATGGCTTACTAAATGATACATAGTTTGGAAGGAAACCTGCTAAAGTGCTGGGATAATGATGAACCTAGTCGACTTTCTTGATTTAGTTCTGATCCCTTCCTCTGTCAAAGATGATGTAACATAAAGATTTTAGAATCATGTATAATTAACAGTTTATGAGTTCAAAATTATGCTATTTTAGTACATATTTCTTCATTTCCCATGAAAAGAGTGTTGATAGGAGTAGTAAGAAAGACTTCAAATTTGTTGCTAACATATATGCAAGAGCGTTATATCGAGTGTAAAGATGCAAGCTGAGTAAATAATATCACAGCGTGTTTGGGAAATAGAGCAATAAAAAATTTCTTCAATTCAATCATAAAGGAATCAAAGTACGGAACATTGTCATATTAAAAGTTCTGCAGCTATAACTGACAGATACCTAAATCCAAAGATGTGTATACATATGGAGGCAGCACAACTTCACTATAAGCCATTGCATGTCAAATTGCGACTGCAATATATATCATAATATTTCTATTCTTTAACCATATTTGTTATCAAATTATAGAGTGATTGGTAATAAATATTTACTAGTCAGGATAGATGCAATAATGCACCAAAAATGCATGACTCGAACTGAAGCTTAACCTTGATTTTGTGTCCCTTCCCTTCTCTTTGAACCTTTACGGCCTTCTCTAACTCAGATGCAGACCATACTGTTCTAAAATAAGATGGATATGAATATCTTTTCAGACAGGCTCCACTGCCACTGGTATCAAACCTGGAAAACCAAATTTTGTCAAATGGCATGTTTAATATTTAATTGACAGTGGATATGGAATTTTAGACTTTACTTGTCAAGAAGGTATAAACGTGGAGGGTCCCTACTTTCTTCATAGGAATCCATCATATATTGCGGCAAATATGTGGACAGTAAGTGATTCTGCTCAAACTGAAGATTAGCATGGTACTCACAACCTGTAAATACAGAGATATGTGCAAGAACTAATAAATAGGTAGTAGGGCATCTTTCAGTTTTGCACTCTCAAGCAAGCAAGTATTCTTAAAAGGGTTATGTGCAATGAAAGCCAAAAATAGCAATTCAAAACAGAGGACTCGGCAGGTTTTACAATTGAATTCAGTAAATTGCATCATTGGATTGAGTAGTTGACATGAACTAGTGATACCTGCTGCATACGCATAATGAATGTGACTCCTTTGACCCTTAATTGCATTCTCAACCAGTGGGACTTCTGCTTCTAAATTTTGAATGTGGTTTGATAATTCCTGTCCTCTTGCAGAAGTAACTATCACTTGCTCATGCAGATCATGAAAAATATCAGAAGCTAACCTACAATTGTGAAAAGGTTATAATAACCTGGATATAGATAGATCATAAGCTGTCAGTTCTGCTGATGATTTATTGAACTACTACTTTAAAAGCAACAATAATAGCACAACTTAATCAGGCTAGCTTCAATATATTGAAAAATATCATGATCTGGATCATATGATAGTTGCATTTCTACAGTGATCTCAAGTTCATTACGATGTCTTCACCGGAAAAGAATTGAAACAAAAACTGTTTAATAAATTAATAAATAGTATTAAATGGCTAATTTTCGTCAAAGAGAGTTTTCTGATAGAATCCTACGGTAATTTTCAAACTTGAAAAAAACTAAAGGATCCCTCAAAGTAGGATACGTATCAAGCATTTTTTGGAAAGAATTCACATAAACTGGTCATTAAGTGTATAGACGTGGAGTGAAGGTTACTAGCAGGTTTCAACTTTCAACTAACAATGAGTGACTAAAAAATCAGAGGAGTTCATGAGTACAAATTTAATTATTGGACAAACAGGGTTTAGTTTAGCTATAAATACCCTAAGACCATGTGTGAAAACAAGAATAATCATTGTAGGTACATAAACTTTGTAAAAACTAGAATTTCATGCAGTAATATTCAAATAATGAATGTGCTACTTCAAATACAGTTTGAGTTCACAACTATTTTTCACTATTCTTTCAGTCCTAGCCATCATTATATGATCTTTATAATCCCTCCAAGAAAATGTTTTGTTTTGAGTCTGGTTATTTGGTGTTTAATATTGTCTATCAACGACCAGATGAAAGCTAAAATCTTAACTTTTCCGTCCAAATTTATTCTAAACTGTTTTGCATTCATACCCAGTCACGTCATTCCGTGAGACAAATCTAAAGCCTAACTCATCATGGTTATGTTTGGCCATGAGTCCTGCGACTTGATCCACAGATATATTCGGTAAGTTATAAAACTAGAATTCTTCTTCAATTGAACTGTATAGAAAATATCATCACATCACCAACGTAGAGTAAAAGAGATACCAATGGATTTATAATGTTGATGGAGCGATTCATTTTCTTTTAACTGCTTCTACCCATTTAAGTGACATATAATCCAATGCTATGCTAAAAAGATAAGAGGACAATGGGTCTCCATATTTTACTCCTCTTGTTGATTTGATGTAGCCCTTGGGTATTCCATTAATAAAAACTGAATATGTTAGAGATGCAATACAGTTGTAAATAAGTTGACTAATTATTGGGGTGAATCCCTTTTTCCTCATCATATGGCATATGAACCTTATATTTATTTTATCATAACCCTTTTGTAGCTCAAATTTGATGCAAAAAAATTAATTCCTTGTTTGCTGAAGTTTCTTATCAAATCATGTGCTAATAAAATATTTTCTGCTATATTTCTCTATGGAACAAAAGCACATCGTGATTCAAAAATAAAGTAAAGTAAAAATAAAAACCCTTTAGTTTGTTGCAAATATCTTTTGATATTATTTTATATAACATATTCCAGCATGTTATTAGTTTATAATCTAAAGTATTTGATGGCTTATAATTCTTGGGATTAATGTGATAAACGTATGATTTAAGCGGTCTGGTACTTCTTGCGTTTTAAATACACATTAACACCAGTTGTCAACTTAAATAGAGGGTGTTTTTTACAAAAGTTCCCAAAATTAAATTACCAAGGCTAGCAACTGCCTGAATATCGTCAGCCATAAATTGATAATCCAGCAAGTAAGCAATTAATTAAACTAGCTTGTAGAATTTTTATATTTTAAGAGTACAAAAAATACCATTGTCAAAGAGATTCCTGAAAATCAGGCTATGAATGTTACCAAGTTTAATGAGCATTAAAATATCTAGCAAAATAAACTTCTATTATCATATGTTTCAATGTAATAACAAATAGAAAAAAAACAAGAACTTTTGTCCTGAAATGCTTGTTGTTCCTACCTTAGTTTCTTCCAAGAGAAAAAACAGAGTTCTGAAAGAGAGAGATTACTCACCCCTTGTTGTCCTTCTCAACAATACTCATGGCCTCCAATTGATGCAGAATGTGGAAAGCAATGGCACCACTACTCTTGTAGAAATGTGTTGGACGACTCCCGATTCTATGGCTGCCTCCGTATATATTTTTAAAGCCACCAACTCCAATACCTTGCCTCAAGTAGGTTTTCCTTGCCATTGAAGCTACAAAAATAAAAAAACAATGTAAAACTATACTAATCTACAAAAAAACTTCAAAACGCGCTCATCTTGAATCATACAAACAGCTCACCAATCATACTTACAGGCCACCAGAACAATCACCGCCTCCCCCAACTTCAAACCCGAACTCCCCAATCGACCATCAAAATCGCTACATCCCTACAACTCCACCTCGTTGACCTTCAGAGCAACCCTCAATCGAACAATTGCCTTCAACCAAACTCCACAACAACCTCAAAGGACATCGCTACCACCTCTACTCAACCTAAATCGCCAACTAATTCACAGTCGAATTAAATCGTTTGTTTTGATTTGGTTTGAATTTCAAATCTTTTTTGAGGATTTCAATTTGGGAGGAACTGCTAATTTGGTTTGAAGTTAAATTCACAGCCGAGTTTGATTTAAAGTCGTTCAATTATAAAGTTGCTTTTGTTTTCTTCATTACGGGGGAAGTGGGGGGATAAATGAAAGCTAAGCGGGAAATAAAAAGTTAAGTGGAGGGAAAATGAAAGCTGGAGTAGAAAACCGTTGGAAAATTAATGCAACTAATGTAGTTGCATCGGTTGAATTTAAAACCGATGCGACTAAAAATATTTGCACGTACCAATTGCATTGGTTGTTGGTAACAACTGATGCAAATTTGATTTTTCATTACCTATTGTTTTTCACGTACCAATTGCATCAGTTATTAAGATAGAACTGATGCAAATAGTTCTATTTGCATCAGTTTTTACTTCAACTGATGCAAATGAGGCGAAGCAATATGCACTTTTTGTACTAGTGAATAGTATGGTATCGAAGAAATGCGTCCGCTACAAGGTGCGACCTCAACTGGTCCGAGACTGCTCTTGTTTTAACACCTTATGCCAACTCACGGGAGTTGGATCCACGTAACATACCACAAGAACATCGCTACCATCCTACTTCATTCTGGAATCTCCACCACGTACACGGTTGTCAAAGTGGTTTTCGGTATCGACAGAGAGTATGCCCATATCCGATCCTGGTCTCTTTGCCAACCAATCGTTATTATAACCCGTGGTTATAACTTTAAAATAATATTTTATACTTCAAAATAAAATATCATTTCAAATCCAAATCTTTATCAAGATAAAGATTAAATCATTTCCAAACTATTTCAATATATCAACATACCATATCTATCAAATTCAAATATTTATCAAAATAAATATCAAGTCATTGCCAACCATTTCAATAAATTAAATTATCATATCCTTTCAAAACTTCCTTTCAAATCATTTTAATAGATAAAAATATTATATCGTTCAGAACTTCATTTTCAAATCATATTAATATCAAAATATCATATCTTTTAGAACTTCATTTTCAAACCATTTTAATATCAAAATATCATATCTTTCAAAACTTCATTTTCAAATCATTTTAATATCATAATATAATATCTTTCAAAACTTCATTTTCAAATCATTTTAATATCAAAATATTATATCTTTCAAAACTTCATTTTCGAATCATTTTAATATCAAAATATCATATCTTTCAAAACTTCATTTTCAAATCATTTTAATATCAAAATATCATATCTTTAAAAACTTCATTTTCAAATCATTTTAATATCAAAATATCATATCTTTCAAAACTTTATTTTCAAATCATATTAATATCAAAATATCATATCTTTCAGAACTTCCCTTCTCAAATCATTTTAATATAAAATATCATATCTTTCAAAACTTTATTTTCAAATCATTTTAATATCAAAATATCATATCTTTCAGAACTTCCCTTCTCAAATCATTACATCAAAATATCATATCTTTCAAAACTTTATTTTAAAATCATTTATAAGTTCAAATTCAAATATTAAACTTTAAATACCTTCTACATTCAAGATAACATTCATTTACTATCCTTTCAAATCACCTTTAAATAGTTCATATTCCATTTAAATTAACTCATTTAAACCATTTAAAAGTAGAGTTATTATACTTTTAAATTAAGTATTAAATTTCCAAAAATAATAAACTTCAATTTAAACCATTTAAACATTATAAATGTAACGACCCAAAATTTTCGAACCCGAAAATTCCAGATAGTTAGGAAAAAACAGAAAGAGAAAGAAGAAAAAGAAGAACAGAAACACTAACATCTCACATTCGCAGCGGACAAAATATAGTATCAAATAAAATAACAGTTTATAAAGAAGAACTGTATCAGTACCTTTACAAATTTTATACATCAGAGTTACAACATTTTCACAACACTGGACAGTTTTAAACAATATGTCCTAGATATACAACTATGTATCACAGTGGGAATACTCCATACGTTCCTGCCATCCAGCTCGCCTCCTGAGCTCCAGAACGTCCTTACTTGGAAATCTGTAATACTCGGTCTGACCCTAGCATTACATCAAAGTAACACCCGGGTCAGGCTGGAAACCAGCTTGAGTAAACTCATCCAACATGGAATACAAAAGTATAAAACTCATATAAACCCGGGTAACTTATATCAATTTACAACTTCACAAGCTGTTATAGACATTACTTATTTCACACATCAATTTCTTAGTGCCAAACATAGATTAAATGGTCAAATTTACTTAAATCATTCCATATCAGCCTATTGATTAAACATGTCAATTTATAAAGAATCGAAATGGTTTCGGGTATTTACTAATACCCGACTCCGGTCTCTTCGAATCCAATGTCATCTAAACCCAAGTTATTCAATCAAATACAACTCAACTTTAATTACCGGATAACACTTTTACACAACAATTTATAATTGATAGATAATCACATTATCACTGTATCCAGCATATCATATCACAAGGCAATTCATATCAGAGATATCTACCAATCCAAAGCACCTTCATCATTCAATTATTCATAAGCAAGATTGATCACTTTCATTAATTATATTAATTAATAATCCTCTAATTACTTTCATTAGTTAAATTTTTTTTGAAAATTTCCTTTAATAATTAACCTTTATCTTAATTACATTCATTAATTGACCTTGATTAATCAAAATCAGAAATTAACTTTCCTAAATTACTCCATCATTAAACCAACTCCTTGATTTATTATATTAATTAATCCTTTAATTACACTGAGTAACTATAACTTAATTCCTTCCATCAAGTAATGATCCTTTAATTACTTCTCATCAAGTAATTTCCTTTTAATTAATTACATCGGTAATTATTCGCTCACTACTTTACTAAGGAATTACACATCATTAATTACTTAAAGTAATTGTACTTTTTTCATTAATTATATTTATCAATCATTCTTGATTAATCTCACTCTGTAATTTATTACTTTTAATTAATTACATCACTTAATTAACTTCCCATAACTTCTATTAGTAAATTCTTAAATTAATTACACTAAGTAATTAATTATTAATTACTTCTACTAAGTAATTATTCTTCATATTAATTACATCAGGTAATTAACCCAAAACCACTTTCAAATCTTCAATTAATTACACCCTATAATTACCATTACTAATTCCTTCACGAAGTAATTACACTTTATAAGCCTCATTAAGTAATTATATTCAATCCCATCATCAAGTTATTATTTAAATTAATTAAACCAATTAATTAACTTAAGCTAATCATATTAATTAATTACATAGAATAATTAATTTCTTTAATTAATTACACTAAGTATTTAATCCTTAATTAAATAACCTCTGATCATTAATTAATTTAAACTTTAATTAATCCTTAACAAAATTTATCCACCTTAATTATCGATATTAAGAAGTATCTTTAATTACTTTCATTTAATAATTATCATTAATTTATTAATCTTATTCAGTAATTAATCATCCCTTAATTACTTAATTTAATTTATAAAAAAATCTTAATTGATTAAAGATAAACCATTTATTTTTATAAATGGCCTAAATTTTCCTTTAAATCCTTACTAAATGAAATTTTGAAAATAATTTATTACCATACTATTAACTTAACCTTTAAAAGTTAAATTTTTCGATTTAAAATTACTTAATCTTTTAATCATCACTTAATTTACAAAATCTAGTTTTCGTTTTAAACAAGTTTTCAAGCAAAGGATGTTTATATTATAAACACTTTTAAATTTTAACCCTGCATTATGATCAAACAGAACATCATCGTCAAAATCCGGGCCTGCTTTACTTCCCTCCCGAGATGAAACTCGAGCTACGTGAGTCACTCAACAACTTTGAGTTCAACACGCAAGCTCCTCGAGTTCGACCCGCACATCCCCCGTCTTCCCAAATCCCTTCCAAAACCAGATACCCAATGTTCCATCGTGCACATGCACACGCATTCCTGTCATTGACGATCACTGCGCGACCGCTGACACACCACTCATGATCCTCCCAAACCTTCTGATCATCCACGTTCACCGAATTCGACCGAAATCAAATTCGAGCTTGACGAAACTCCCTCGAACCTAAACCTGATGATGGAAACCCCCTTGCCTCGTCGGTCTAGTTCATCAGAAATCATGCCGACCCACTAGGAATCATCATCTTCGACTCATGCATCAATTCTACCAACTCCGATCAAGCTCGATCAATTCTCACTGTTGCGATGATTCCTGATTCATCATCGAACCCATGAGTCCATAAAACCCTACAATCTCCTTGAGTCACCGCCTCGTTGACTTCTGAACCCAATCAACCATTTCCCAATGTTCGTTTACCACGTGGCCTCCTTCGACCAAAATCCCAACGCCAAAAACTTCCGCGATCACCAACAAAGGACGAAATCCCAATTTCCGATCATTGTTCAATATCTCATGAATTACTTAACTAAAATTCATGATTTCAATTTTAAAAAACATCATTTTTGATAACAATTTAAATCATATACTTGAATCACCAAATTGTTAAGATCGAAATTTTGATATGGGTTGAATCTTTACTGTTCTTCCTTCTTATTATTCAAACTAGCTTAAGATTTAGCTTGGAACTATTTTTAAAATTGATATCTTGTTATAACAACCAATTCTTGTTTATTCATTGAAGACTAAAAATTTACAGATGAAGAGCGTTTAAATTTTGAACACTATTTGCAATCTAGAAGTGAAGAACAGAGTTATAACACTGACACGCACTTATAAATGTTCATAATATATACATATGAGATCATATACAACAATCAAACAAGCAATTTACAATTTATCTAAGTTTTACTGCATACGACATAGTTTTTACAGATTTTATAACTTTAAATAAGGATTGTTTACTCACAGATTTTAGAAATGCAGAGGCTTCAGGTCAGAGTTTAATCCTTTGATTACTTTAGTTTTGAGTTTGAATTACTATATTTACCATTGCTTCCAAGATTGAAACTCCCAGTTTAAAATTGCTTTGAATATGTGTTTGCTTCGATCTGCCCAAGTTTTTGTGAATTTGTTTACTGATTTGCATTTTTCAATTTTTTTTGTTTTCTTTGTTTTAAAAGATGAAAAATAAAAAGTATTGAAAGAGGATGTATAGATATAATTATAGCTTTAGTTTATGATTTTAAAAATAAAAGAAAATATTAAGAAAATTGTGACACTTGTTGATTGCATAAATCCTTTGGCTTACATTTGTTAAATTATGTGTTACTATCCCAACACTTGTATTTTGTGTGTGTAATTATATTTTAATTTTTTTATAAATCTTTATATATTTATCTCATGTATACTTTAAAGAAATATAATAGAACCTTTATTTATTCCTATTTAAATTTCAAACTTAAATTATTTATACTTTAATTGATAACTATATATAAATACAAGTTGTAGAGTTTTTAAATCAATTTATTTTTAAGATATGTATATAGAATTCCAAATCATAGTTTTATTTACAACTATGTATATATATCCATGAACAATAGTAATTAACAAGTATATCTAATTTATTTGAAAATATAGGTTTCCTTTTGTAAATTTTAAATTATATAAAAATATTATTAAATAAATAATTATATCCAGATATATGTAATTAATAAATTTTCTATACAATCTACAAATTAAATAATTATTCAATTATTAGATGTTCAAAAATCCGGGTTATAACATTCCTTCCCCCTTTGAATTTTTTCGTCCCCGAAAAGAGACGGAGCCAGAATTTATTAGAACACTTAATATCAGTTAAATTTCCTCTTCGATTATTTTTAAAACACTTTGAAATCTAAATAATATTACCAAAATAGTTTTTATAAAAATACTTTATAACTCGATGTTTAAACAAGTCTGTCATCGTTCTTACAGAAATTCGGTCATACATTGATCAGGCGTAAGACTGAAAACCTACAAGTACTCAGCAGACCCGATTTCAACACCTAGCGAAAATATTTAGAAAATAATTTTATTGAAAATATGGAAAACATTTTTGATAATGAGGAAATATCTTTGGTGAGAATGCTCTGGAAATCATCACCCCCATCCATGGTCGCAGTTACATTGAAACGACCCGACTTTCCACTCCCGGAAAAACAAAACAGAAACATTCCCAAACTGCTTCCGCTGCACAACTCTGATCCGAAACAGAAGAAAATGCTGACTAAGAGCACAAGCACAGACCAGACAACCCAGCACGGAAATATGGTTCCACGTATCCATAAAAGAAAACTCAGATGTGTTCTCCCAATCTGAGTTACTCCACCAACTTCTATCTCAAGGAACCATCTATCTACTAACTGAACCACTAGTTCCATCCTGGAAAGAAAACTCGATCTCCAGATGCAGACAAACTTCTGACTTCCTGGAAGAAACCCGGACAATCTCCAACAATCCAAAGAACAAACTATCGCAAGTCACTTTTGCGATCAACTCAGCCTAAATCCAAAGAAAACTGCTCTCTCTTTACCAAACAGAACAGCTTATGCTGGCTTAGCCAACTTACACGAGTAACGGATTCACTATGCTGCTTCTGAACTCCACTTCAGAAAAATTACTCAGCCAGAAGACTCCCTACCAGCTCAGAATACTCTGCTAAACTCAGCCACATCACCGGGCTGACTCACTTCTTACTCCTGTTCCAAAGAAAACATCTTCGGAAATATCCATATTCACTGCATCTCATCACGCAGCTACTACTTCCTGAGATATCAAGATATCTTTACTCACTGGCTTCTGCCCTACCGACAGATCAAAACTCAACTCTGCACTTCAAAGATGAACTCCGAACCTTTACAGGTTTCCTTCAGAGATCGATGAAGTACTTAAACCAACAAAACTAACTCGAGACGGTATTAGGTCTACAGTCTCGACAATACACTTCCAACCTCATCCATCAAACTCCAACCAATGGTAGTCGTGTTACACACACTTCTACCTCATCTACCTTTATAACTTATATTGGAAAAACCCGAACAGGTAAACCAATAAATAGGTAGAACCATAAAAATATATATACATAAAAATACAAATACGCTCTCTCAAGATAGACACCATTACAGAGCCTAGGTATTCACTCAACCTAACGCTCCCTAAAGAAAGACACACTTCAGAGCCTAGGTATTCACTCAACCTACAGCTCTGATACCAGCTGTCACGACCCGGCTTCCAAATACCAGGAAGCCGCACCGTGAATTAAGAAAGAAAGGGATAGAATAAGAAAGGAAAGAAGAGAAAGAAGAATCAACACAAGAATCTCAACAGCGGAACGAATAAATTATATTAATAACCAAAGTATTACATAGTATACATTAAATATCAGAGTTACACAGACATATACAACACATACTAGACAGTTATTACATCTCAATCACAAACACAAACACTCAGAGATACCAACACAGCGGAAACTATATAACTATACGCAGAAGCCTCCTGCTCCATTGCTCCTTCAGAATTCGTCAAGCCAACTTAAAAACCTAACCTGAATCCCTTGGCTACTCGTAAAAATTTGAGTACCCAAGAGTTTAAGAAAAACAGAATAAACTCTGGGTCAGACATGGGTCTGGTGTGAGTAAACGGTTAAAGTTGCTTAACTTTAAAAATCTTTTGAAAGAAAAGGTATCACGTAAGACTTCCCACACATAAATATGGAAAAGTTTTTACCTTACGCTAACCAAAACATTTGATAAGAAATTCTGTGATATTATAATAGTGTCTAGGGTTTTCAAATAAATATGAAATAGCCGAAATTGTTACATCTATTAAATTCCAGCTACTAGCCACAAAAGTGGGTAATACAATCAAAACCGTTGGCACTTATTGGATTTTGGATTCCATACAATGGCAGGGCTACTGGGGTACCGCCCGTCACAGTACGTGGCCTAGATCACCGTACCGAGGATTACTCCCTTCATCCCCTGCAACACAAAGCCGGACCCGTTCCTTACTGAACAGTTCCAAACAAGACTACCCCGCAGTTGTGATCAGCAACCGCACCACTAAGCCGAAAATAAAGGGACCTCTAGACAGGGATAAATCTTGCTCTCAAGTGGGGGCTACCCACGAAGCTTTGCTGCACCTCCCCTGTTTTAGCCATTCCCGGTTGATGAGGCTTGAGGCTACGATTACCTTTATAGGACATATCACTTAGAATGCTCATCGTCCACCTGACGATGTTCTGAAAGCATTCAATCCATACAAGTTCGTTCCGGGTTCGAACGAAACCGAAGGCATTATCTCGTTACACTCGTATTGGAATCACCCTCAGAGTTAACGACAATAACCCTTGCACTCTGAATCTCCATCTCGAATCTATAAGTGCTATTCCGTCAAACTCATTACGGAATCACCCACAGAGTTATACTGACGTATAGCCCTTACACCTCGAGTCTTCACTCGCTCCTCTTGGATTAACGACCTAACGTTATTTGGAATCGATGTGGTTTTCGGATCCCAAATATGGAAACCCGATCCCGGTCTCATCGAAAACCAAAGCGTGTCTTTTAAGGTCCAAGTTGTTTTAAGTTTAAAACAATTCAATTCATTATCTAAATATACACAGATAGATAATTCACAACACAATAGATAATCAACAGATAATTCATATCATAATCAGATATCCATACTATCATCCAAAAGCAACCAATGCATACATATCACATACACTACTAATCTCATAACTGAGATTACAAACCATACCAATCAATACCATCATCAAACATAAGCAACTATCTAATGATCATTCCATTCTATAATTAATTTAAAATGAATTAAATTAATTACTTACTCTCTAATTAATTTAAAATAAATTAAATTAATCATTTCATCATCAAATCCTGCTTATCTTAATCATCAATTGATTATAAATCAATTTATAAATCATCTCAATATTCATTTCAATTAATCCTTATTGATTAATAATTCCCTAATTACAATAAGTAATTAGCATTTAATATTAATTATACCTTAATTAATCAATTCCAAATTACATCATTAATTAATTAATTAATGATTACATTTAATCAATCACCCAATATAAATTAATTACATAAGTAAATAAATCTCTAATTTAACCAACATATATATTAATCATCTTTGATTAATAACCATTCAATAATTAACTGCTTAATTACTCATTCCATAATTAATTATTCTTAATTAATTATCTTCATTAATCTCTTGATTAATGTTCAAAGTAATTTAAATCAAAATTACTTCTATAATTAATATCTTTAATTACATTCTGTAATTATTATTTAATTACTTCCTCAAGTAATTATAAATTCATAAATTACATAAAGTAATTATCAAACAATCCTCAAATGTTTAAATTAATTAAACTTAATTAATCTAAACTAATCACCTTAATCAAATTAATTACACCAAGTAATTAATTCATTAATTACTTTTATTAAGTAATTAAACAATTGATTATTATTAATTAATTAATCTAAATTAATTAGATTAATTAATTGTTAATAATCCTATTTTAAAATCAATTCATAACCATAATTAAAATATTACTTGGTTAATTATCTGAGAAAATAACAATTTTATCAATTTTAAATAATTTAAATAAGAGATTACCAACGTTTTAAACTCCTAGAAATTCCGGGATATTACATACATCCTGGTTACGTTGCCATCGCAGCAAAAGTCCATGTAACTGTAGGCACTCCGCGCCCCTCGATTACGCCATGGAACCCACAACAGATCGCAGTTACATTCCAAGGTTACGTTGCCATCATAGCAAAAGTCCATGTAACTGTTAGCTCTCAGCGGCACACACGATTTTCGCTGTCAAAATGAAACTTCTCCACTCCTACATAGGTCGCAGTCTACTGATATAAAATCAAACACAGACTGTTGGCTCTCAGCGGCACACACGACTTTCGCTATGTTACCAAAGGTCGCAGTCTACCGATATAAAATCAAACGCAGACTGTTGGCTCTTAGCGGCACACACGACTTTCGCTATGGTACACACTACTCATAATCCCCAGGAACTAGTTTTGTTCGGACTCCTCACAGGATCAACTTTAGAACCCCCCCTTGAGGCTCAAGGCAGCACCACCCGGTGGCACTCCTGAGAAGTTTATTTCAAGGGAGCGCCTTTTTCCCAGAACTATCATCAAAACTCTTTATACTATACACATATAGTATCCTTCAAATCATACACCTAGTATGATCTCATACAAAGCTCCTTTACACAAAATCGATTATCCCAAAACCGATAATTCTCAAACTAGGCTTTCCGAATTTCAATGTTGATTTTACCCAAAAATCAAAAGCCTTTCCAAATCCAAAAGTTCCCAAAACCTTTTTTCAAAATCCTCATAAGATCCTTTAAAATCTTTAGATCATTTCAAACTTGTATAAAACCCCTTTTTATACTTTAAATATTTTCAAACCTTTTTCTTCTGGCTATAGATTCACAAAGGAGATTTATCTTATATAATAAAGATATATAACTTTGTTTATTCCAAATCAAAATTTCAAATTTGATTACTATATACAAAACCACTTATCATATCACTTACTTCCATAAAGTAAATTTTCATTATAGAAATATCCTATTTTCATTTTACTTCATCAAATATTTCACAAAATATACTTTTCATTTCAAAAACCATTTCACAATTAATTTCCACAAATTCCCAGTATCAATTTTATTCAAATCCTTACGATGTACACATATCATCCGTACGCTATACTAATCTGATCGCTCACTCGATCACACAATTTCATTTCCGAACTAGTATCGTTCACCCGACTTCTTAGTGCGGATTTAAATCTAGTTTCTTGATCAGAAACCGTCATTCGCCTTGCATAGCCATAACTATGATAGAGAATATCCAGAACCAATCAACAATCCACATCCAGGTTCGCCGTCGAAAATCGAGTGAAAAATCCCAACACTGATCGACATACTATCTCGAAATTCTGTGCTCGAATCTGGATCAAATCACTATGCGAATAGAATAATATACGTACATCCTACGTATTTATCTCGTTTATTATTAGCCAAATCAATTTCTTTTCTATTCACATTCACTTTAATTTTCATTCACTTACTCACAATTTTTTTTCAATCCATTCGGATTATCACCTCTATTCTTATCTCAATTGGGTACTTAATCATAAACAGTTTGCACTCTGACCAGTTCATATTTTGAAAATAGCTTGAAAGTTTTTAAAATAGATAAGTAGTTGAAAAATAATTATTAATTTGTAAAATAACTGTAAAATAGTTAAGTAATTGTAAAATAGTTGGAAAATAGCCAAATAGTTATAGAAATTTTAAATAATTGCAAAATAGTTGAAAAATAGTAATTAATTTATAAAACAGTTGAAAAATTGTTAAATAGTTCCAAATATAATTGTAAAACAAGTATAAGAAAAGTTGTATAGTAAATAGTTTGGAAAAATAGATTTGTACTAAGACAATTTATTTTGAAAATAGTCAAAAGTCAAACTGTTCAATTCCCAATCTCCATTTCCAATCAAATTCAATTTAAATTTCCATTTCCATTTAAATTGACCCAATTCCAATTAAAATAACTTCAATTTCTATTGAAATTGATTTAGCCCTAATTCAAGTTGAATTAACCTCAGTTTCTTTCCAAATTTAACTTTATTCAACTTTGATCTTATTCAACTTCAATTTCATTTCAAAACAATCCAATTCAAATTTTCCATTTGAATTTTTAAACTTATCCATCTTCAATCACAATTCTAATTAATTCAAATCAAATTTAATTTGAATTAGTTCTATTCAAAATTTCAACTTACAACCATCTCGAATTTTAAATTCGAGTTGAATTTTAAATATTGGTTTAACCTCTTAAACCAAATTATCCTTATTTAAAGCTTTTAAATAATTAAATTCCGAGTCCAAATTCCATATTTTCAAATTTAAATTACCCTTAACTTCTTCATAAACTTATTTCTAAGTTCAAATCATAGTTCAAACTTTTTTTTTAAACAACTCATTCTTTGAAATTCAATTTATTCCCAAATTTAAATTTTGAAACCAATCCTTAACAATTTGAACCTCCAAGTTTCTTTAAGCATCCAAAACTTAAGTTCAAAGTGATTTCACTTTCACAAGTTCACTTTTAATCTTAAAATTCAACTGATTACCCATTCATCTCAAGAATGGATGTATTACCACACTTTATTTCTTTATTCATTTAAACAAATCTAGTTTTCAGCTTAAAGATTATTAATAACAACAGGATGGTATCATTCAAATTATTTTAAAACATCCATCCATCTCCAATTTTCAGATCTCAACCCCATTTTGAGATCACATAAACTTCCCATTCAAATCAACCATTTTAACTTCCCAAGTTAAATCCCAATTTCATCTTGAAATTTCCAATTCAGGTTATTCATTCAACTTATTTAACTTCTTCTATGTTAAATTCAATTTACTTAATCCAGTCAACTTTACCCAATTTGAATTCCCATTCAAATTTCAAAATACTTATCACTTTGGGTTTTCATATCTCATTCCAAGGAAAATATCAAACCATCTTTGATATTATGTATACTCCTTATACATATTATTTCTTTTACACACCTAGTTACTTTTAAATTTTAAACCACCTTTGGCTTTAAATTCAAACAAATTCCTTTAAATTTCAAACATCTCTTGTTTGAAATAGGACCCTTTCATTCAAATAAATTTATTATTTCTTTATTACTTTGAAACAAATTTTTAAATTTCTGGAACTAGATTTAAAACTTCACAATTTATCATCTTCAGTTCCATACTTGCCTAAATGTTTCACTTCCCTAAAACATTTCATTTTGCTTATTCATTAATACACATTTTATTATCAAATACAACAACCATTTATGATAATAGCCAAGATTATCATATCTAGAAACCAATTCATTATTATTTTATTCTAAAAATTTCTTCTTCGAATTCAATATTTTTAATCTCAGTTCGAATCCATTTCAAACTTATTTAAATTTGGTTGTATTTCTATTACCACTTAATTTAATTTCTAAATTTTAACAACCAAATTACCTTAATATTTATTAGAATGAAATGTTGCTTTATATATCAAAATATATTTTTATATAAAATCATTAAAAATCTTTATATAAGAAAATAACAAGTACGCTCTCATATATATATATATATATATATATATATATATATATATATATATATAGACACACATACTCAACTCATTCTAGGGTACCATTGACCCTATCTTAATGAGTAATCCCACCAGAGCCAAGGTTCTCGCTTAACCTTCAGCTCTGACACCAAATGTAACGACCCGAAATTTTTGAACCTGAAAATTCCAAATAGTTAGGAAAAACAGAAAGAGAAAGAAGAAAAAGAAGAACAGAAACACTAACATCTCACATTCGCAGCGGACAAAATATAATATCAAATAAAATAACAGTTTATAAAGAAGAACTGTATCAGTACCTTTAAAAATTTTATACATCAGAGTTACAACATTTTCACAACACTGGACAGTTTTAAACAATATGTCCTAGATATACAACTATGTATCACAGTGGGAATACTCCATACGTTCCTGCCATCCAGCTCGCCTCCTGAGCTCCAGAACGTCCTTACCTGGAAATCTGTAATACTCGGTCTGACCCTAGCATTACATCAAAGTAACACCCAGGTCAGGCTGGAAACCAGCGTGAGTAAACTCATCCAACATGGAATACAAAAGTATACAACTCATATAAACCTGGGTAACTTATATCAATTTACAACTTCACAAGCTGTTATAGACATTACTTATTTCACACATCAATTTCTAAGTGCCAAACTTAGATTAAATGGTCAAATTTACTTAAATCATTCCATATCAGCCTATTGATTCCACATGCCAATTTATAAAGAATCGAAGTGGTTTCGGGTATTTACTAATACCCGACTTCGGTCTCTTCGAATCCAATGTCACCTAAACCCAAGTTATTCAATTAAATACAACTCAACTTTAATTACCGGATAACACTTTTACACAACAATTTATAATTGATAGATAATCACATTATCACTGTATCCAGCATATCATATCACAAGGCAATTCATATCAGAGATATTAACCAATCCAAAGCACTTATCATCATTCAATCATTCATAAGCAAGATTGATCACTTTCATTAATTACATTAATTAATGATCCTCTAATTACTTTCATTAGTTAATTTTTTTTTTAAATTTCCTTTAATAATTAACCTTTATCTTAATTACATTCATTAATCAACCTTGATTAATCAAAATCAAAAATTAACTTTCCTAAATTACTCCATCAATTAAACCAACTCCTTGATTTATTATATTAATTAATCCTTTAATTACACTGAGTAACTATAACTTAATTCCTTCCATCAAGTAATGATCGTTTAATTACTACTCATCAAGTAATTTCCTTTTAATTAATTACATCGATAATTATTCACTCACAACTTCACTAAGGAATTACACATCATTAATTACTTAAAGTAATTATACTTAATTTTCAATTAATTATATTTATTAATCATTCTTGATTAATCTCATTCTGTAATTTATTACTTTTAAATAATTACATCACTTAATTAACTTCCCATAACTTTTATTAGTAAATTCTTAAATTAATTACACTAAGTAATTAATTATTAATTACTTCTACTAAGTAATTATTCTTTATATTAATTACATCACGTAATTAATCCAAAACCACTTTCAAATCTTCAATTAATTACACCCTATAATTACCATTACTAATTCCTTCACGATGTAATTACACTTTATAAGCCTCATTAAGTAATTATACTCAATCCCATCATCAAGTGATTATTTAAATTAATTAAACCAATTAATTAACTTAAGCTAATCATATTAATTAATTACATAGTATAATTAATTTCTTTAATTAATTACATCAAGTATCTAATCCTTAATTAAATAACCTCTGATCATTAATTAATTTAAACTTTAATTGGTTAAAGATAAACCATTTATCCACCTTAATTATCGATATTAAGAAGTATCTTTAATTACTTCCATTTAGTAATTATCATTAATTTACTATTCTTATTCAGTAATTAATCATCCCTTAATTACTTAATTTAATTTATAAAAAAATCTTAATTGATTAAAGATAAACCATTTATTTTTATAAATGGCTTAAATTTTCCTTTAAATCCTTACTAAATGAAATTTTGAAAATAATTTATCACCATACTATTAACTTAACCTTTAAAAGTTAAATTTTACGATTTAAAATTACCTAATCTTCTAATCATCACTTAATTTACAAAATCAAGTTTTCGTTTTAAACAAGTTTTCAAGCAAAGGATGTTTATATTATAAACACTTTTAAATTTTAACCCTGCATTATGATCAAACAGAACATCATCATCAAAACCCGGGCCTCCTTTACTTCCCTCCCGAGATGAAACCCGAGCTACGTGAGTTACTCAACAACTTCGAGTTCAACACGTAAGCTCCTCGAGTTCGACCCGCACATCCCCCTTCTTCCCAAATCCCATCCAAAACCAGATACCCAATATTCCACCGTACACATTCACACGCATTCCTGTCATTGACGATCACTGCCGCGACCGCCGACACACCACCCATGATCCTCCCAAACCTTCCGATCATCCACGTTCACCGAATTCGACCGAAATCAAATTCGAGCTTGACGAAACTCCCTCGAACCCAAACCTGATGATGGAAACCTCCTTGCCTCGTCGGTCTAGTTCATCAGAAATCATGCCGACCCACCAGGAATCATCATCTCCGACTCACACATCATTTCTACCAACTCCGATCAAGCTCGATCCATTCTCACCGTTGCAATGATTCCCCCATGAGTCCTAAAACCCTATAATCTCCTTGAGACGCCGCCTCGTCGATTTCTGAACCCAATCAACCATTTCCCAATGTTCGTTTACCACGTGGCCTCCTTCGACCAAAATCCCAACGTCAAAAACTTCTGCGATCACCAACAAACGACGAAATCCCAATTTCCGGTCATTGTTCAATATCTCATGAATTACTTAACTAAAATTCATGATTTCAATTTTAAAAAACATCATTTTTGATAACAATTTAAATCATATACTTGAATCACCAAATTATTAAGATCGAAATTTTGATATGGGTTGAATCTTTACTGTTCTTCCTTCTTATTATTCAAACTAGCTTCAGATTTAGCTTGGAACTGTTTTTAAAATTGATATCTTGTTATAACAACCAATTCTTATTTATTTAATGAAGACTAAAAATTTACAGATGAAGAGCATTTAAATTTTGAACACTATCTACAATCTGGAAGTGAAGAACAGAGTTATAACACTAACATGCACCTATAAATGTTCACAATATATACATATGAGATCATATACAACAATCAAACAAGCACTTTATAATTTATCTAAGTTTTACTTCATGCGACATAGTTTATACAGATTTTATAACTTTAAATAAGGATTGTTTGCTCACTGATTTTAGAAATGCAGAGCCTTCAGGTCAGAGTTTAATCCTTTGATTACTTCAGTTTTGAGTTTGAATTACTATATTTACCATTGCTTCCAAGATTGAAACTCCCAGTTTAAAATTGCTTCGAATATGTGTTTGCTTTGATCTGCCCAGGTTTTTGTGAATATGTTTACTGATTTGCATTTCTCAAATTTTTTTGTTTTCTTTGTTTTAAAAGATGAAAAATAAAAAGAATTGAAAGAGAATGTATAGATATAATTATAGCTTTAGTTTATGATTTTAAAAATAAAAGAAAATATTAAGAAAATTGTGACACTATTGATTGCATAAATCCTTTGGCTTACATTTGTTAAATTATGTTTTACTATCCCAACACTTGTATTTTGTGTGTGTAATTATATTTTTAAATGTTTTATAAATCTTTATATATTTATCTCATGTATACTTTAAAGAAATATAATAGAACCTTTATTTAATCCTATTTAAATTTTAAACTTAAATTATTTATACTTTAATTGATAACTATATATAAATACAAGTTGTAGAGTTTTTAAATCAATTTATTTTTAAGATATGTATATAGAATTCCAAATCATAGTTTTATTTACAACTATGTATATATATACATGAACAATAGTAATTAACAAGTATATCTAATTTATTTGAAAATATAGGTTTCCTTTTGTAAATTTAAAATTATATAAAAAGATTATTAAATAAATACTTATATCCAGATATATATAATTAAAAAAAAAAATCTATCCAATCTACAAACTAAATAATTATCTCATTATTAGATGTTCAAATATCCGGGTTATCACAATAAAAATCATATTTTAACATTCAAAAATGTTTATTAACATGCCTTTAACATATGATTTTTACAAAGTAACCTTTACAGAAAAATCCAAAATTTTCAATAATTTCTTTTAACAAGTTCAAGTGTATAATTTCCCTTTCTTCACTTTTCAACAAATAGACTTAACACTTAAACATTAAATTATCTTTTCACAAATTTAACTAAATTTCCAATTTATTTAATTAAATTAAACCTTTAATTAAAACCCAAATTTCACATTTCCAAGTAAAGTTATATTTTAAAATTTTACCATTAAGCATTCATTTATTTAACTATTTTAATTCATAGAAAAATCAATAATACATTAATAAATCACTTAAATTCACATTTTTCATCAAACTATCATATTTACCATTTTCCAAATTAAATTAAATTTCCATATTATCTATATAACTTAAATAACATTTTAAATCCAAAAATTTTCAAATTTCCAAACTTACGTTATATTTCAATTTAACCATTTACTAATTACATTTTTAACTCATAGAAAAATCATAATTTATTTATTTTAAAACTTTTCAAAATCTATTTAAATCAAATTTCATAAATTTATATTTTTAAAATACTTAAAATTTTATTTATATAACTTAAATGTCATTTTAGAAGCCAAAATCCAAATTTTCAGATTTAAGTTATATTTCAAAAATCCAATTTAATCATTTAATTATTCAACATTTTTAACTTATAGAAAAATTAAAATTTCTTATTTAAACGTTAAAAATCCAATTTAAATCAAATTTTCATAAATTTACACTTTTAAGTATACTTAAAAATATTCAAAATACTTTATAAAATACCCACGGACCTGTATATAGTTTTCTAACCTAGGTCAAGTGATACAGATATATATCATTTCAATCCGCAGTTTAGAAAGAAAATTCGGGTTCTATCATTTCAAACCCACAATCTCAAGTTAAAATAAATAATTAAAAACCGTTCAGGCCTATCATTTCAGCCTATAACAATTTTTTCCTATTCTAAAGTCCATTCGGGTATGTATCATTTCAATCTATAGTGATTTCTAATCTATAGGGAACTTGTAGTGTGATAAACAGATATAAATGAACAGTCAACAACATATAACAGTAATAGATGAGATAACATGTAAATAAGCAGGTTTAACATCATATATTAATAATCACAGGCAGTTATAACATATCATAATATTCTACACATTCAATTGTTGTCAATTCACATAATTGCGTAAGTATGAATGTCAGGTGAGATTTACTCACCTCTAAATGCTGGAGATTGCAATACAACTGACACAACGGAATCAAGAGCACGATGACAAGACTATGGACTTGAGTGGAGAGTGAATCCAAGCTAAAATCTTATGTTACAACCCAAAACAAATGTCAAAACAAATTAAAATTCAATATACTTTGGAATGAAATAACTTTGGAATAAAAAGAGATTTGAACCCATAGTCTTTTGCCTTGCTTCTCTACTATTTGGCACAGCCTAGGGATGTTGTTTGGCTTTGGTTTGAATAAGTTTGTCTAGGGTTTGAACATGTGAATGCACAGCCAAAGGCATGAATCATGGGGAAGTTACATAGTGAAGAGGTGAATGGTTTTAAGGCAAAACATGGTTTTTGTTCACTCAAATGGGGCTCGGCCAGAGGTGCATGGGTCATGTCAGGGCTGAAGGGGTGTGTGGTGGTCAGGTCAGTGAGGTGGCCGCGGTCAAAGGTGGTGGTTATGGTGGTGGTTGAAGTAGATGAGGCCAAAGTGGTCAACTAGCATGGTTTTAGGCTTTAGGTTGCATTTTTGAAGGCCTTCATCACCGTGGTGGGCTCGTCCATGGTCAAGGCCTAGGTTGTAGGTGGTGGGTGGTGGTGATGGCAGGGAATCTATGTTGGAGGTGGTGGTTGTGGCTATGGAGGAGAGGCCAATCCAAATTCATGAGAAAACAAGGCAAAATGACAAAGAAATAAGAAGAAAGGAAGAAGAAAGTGAAGCCATTACCCAAATTTTTTCCAAGCCGTGAAGAATGAGAAAGTAAAAAAAAATTGCGTGAGAAATAAGATAAAACACACGGCTACTCAAAAAAAAATGTACGGCCAAAGAGAAATGGAGATGTTATGGCAAGTGAAAGGACTCTAGGAGGTGAAAGGAATTAAGTTTCAAAGCCTTTAAAAACTCTTCAAATTTCTAAATTTCTTTAATTCCAAAAAACAAAAATAAACTCAGAAATAAGCTTTAACAACTGAAACAAAGTATTATAAAATAAAAATAAATAAATAATTTTAAAGAAATAAGAAAAAGAATATAAAAACTGCTTAAAAATCCAAAACAGTGTCCAGAAATTACAAAAAACCACCATTGGCTTTGGGAAAATCTACTTCATTTTAAAATTATTCTAAAGAAAAATTTTGAAATAAAATAATTGATTTATCATTTCTAAAATGAAATAAATAATTTAAATTAGAGAAAATAGAAAAAGAATAAAGAGATAGTTTATTTAATTAAAACAGGGCTTAAAATTACAAATAAAGCATCATTAGCTTTATAAAATTTCTATTTCACTTTAAAACAAATAAAAGGTCAAATAAATAAAATAAATGAGGAACAAAATAAAGTGGACATGAGAATGAATAATATCTTGAGAAAATATAAAAATAAATAAATAATTTTTTTAATTAGTTGAGACTGGAAATTAAAAATTATAAGCAGAATACAACTGACATGGAAAAATGTCAATTACACTTTCAAAAATGTTTTAAAACCAAATTATATACAATACATGTTATATTACCCATATAGAAATAAATTAGAACATTACATGACCAAATAAAATTTTATTTATGTAATTTAAAATAAACAATTTTGTTAAATACATTAATTTACACACAATATTTGAAAATGGCATAACTTCCATAATATAAGTCAGATTTCAACGGAACGAAAAGTAGTGTTCTTAAAATTTTATTTACTTTCGTAATAAAATATATAATTCAAATTTTCAAACTTTCAAATTTAAAATTTAAAAGTCAAAGTTGACTATAAAAAACACTTTTTTTGTAAAATATTATATTTAGTCATGTTTGGAATTCTAATTCACATCAAAATCAAAGTTTATACTTGAAATAACCAAATTATCTAAATTAAATAAATAAAATAAAATTAAATCAAAATTCAATTAAAAATAATTACAAAATACAAGGTTGTTACAACATAGTTGGTTGAACAATATATAACATACTATATTAGTGGAAGTAACTGATAAACAAATATAAATACAAAGAGTCAGAACAAGATATCTAATACAATACGTCTCATATACAAATAACATCTACCATGTACTACTTCGATATCAAGTAGATAAATAACCAAGTACCGTCTTTGCCTCCAAATCTCCATCTGCACCGCTCTTTGTAGGCTATCCCCAAAAGCACCGGACTCCCAAACTACTCAATCGAGTGCCCGAGTGTTGCCATAATATAAATAGACAAAGACAAAATGTGAACCAGACATAAAGCTTGGTGTGAAGGAGACTATCTCAAAATACCGTATATGAAAACTATATATGTATAAACAAAAATTACTATGGCGCGACCGATGCTTTCCGAAATCGCGGCTTAGAGATAATCCAGACTATCCATAAAAAAGTAAAGTATATCCAAAAGAAAGGAAGTCATGCCATAACATCGGCTCAGAGGTAATCCAGACTGGCAATAAACAAGTAAAGTATATCCAAAAGACAAGAAACCATACCATAACATGTTCTTCCCCTATAATCACTTAGTCAGCAAAACTAATATAATGTGACTGAAACGTAACAATCATATTATGATAAAGGTAACCCAACATCTAAAAGCAGGATGATCATAATATAAGTCTATCATGAAGTACATAAGGATAGTAAATGAAGTAATAATAACAATAGTCAACTAATAACATACATAATGTAACAATGAAAGACAACTAAGAAATACAAAGCAATGCCTATTATTATCGATAGGTGGAGTCAACTATGGACATCTATCATGCTCCGATGATTCCCTTTGAGAGTTGAAGATAAATAGAATCGGTACCTAATTATACCATAGACCCTGAGCCACATCCTCAAAAATAGTCTCGTATAGATTTCACCATGTCCCTATGTAACGACCCAGAATTTTTATTAATTAAAATTTGAATATTTAATTAATTTTAAATATTAATAAGTGAAATTTATAAGTCGAATAAATTTTATTTCGAATAATTGGATTTAATTGAATAATTAAATCGATAATTTAATAGTTGGAAATACAGAAATAATTGAAAATTGGGTTAAATATGATTGAAAATGATTTGTAAAATTTTATTTTATCATATTGGAGTTAGAATGATGTTATAGAACTTTTAAAATCAAATTTAAAGTTTATCTGTGAAAATTGAATATTTTAATATTTAATCGACTAGTGAAATTAGCCAATTTTTGAACATTCTCAGAATTGGACAAAACTAGTTCCATTGGATCCGTAATAGTTAGTTATTACCGGATTTCAATTTTCGTAGCAATCGGAGTTATCGTTTGATCGTGGCAGCTCGAAACGCATCGAAATTTGTTTTAATATTAATTTGGCGAGTTAAAATAGTCTTTTTTCAAACTGTCTCGGATTTTGACGAAACTAGTTTCATCGGATCCGTAATGTGATATTATTGTATGGTTTCAAATTTCAAGTCAATCGGATTTATCGTTTGTCCGGTGCAAGCTAAAACGCCTAGAAAATCGTTTAATCGGTTTAATTTTAAATTGAACGTTTCTTATCATAACTCGCACAGATGACCGAATTAGCTCCCGAAACACGTTCCATTGTGTTCGGAACGCGGGGTAAACCTTAGGAACGCTAACCGGCACGCTTCGTTTGGAGTTCGGAAATTCCGGGTGAATAGTAAATTGAAAATTTTTCTATAAAAGGCCCTCACTTATTCACATTTGCATCCAAACCCTCTCCACTCAGAAACCCTATCCGCCATTATCTGTTCAATGGCCAGAAAATGTCCACAAACATCCTCATTTATCTTCCAATCCGTCAATCTATACAACAAACTTTCTAAATGAAAGTTGTAGAGCATAGAGAGTTCTATAAATCCAACGGCTATGATTGTGCTTGGAGCTTTGGATCAACGGGAATTTGGGCTCAAAGCCGTCGCGTTCGCACACGTTTATAGGGTAGAGGGTGTAGCCGAGTTCAACTATATTGGTGGTGAAGGAATAGCATGACGCGAGCTTCGATATGGTGCCGATATGATGGGGTTTCGTCGTCGTTGGTGGCTTGCGTGTATTAGGGTTATAGGCGTGAATGGGTTCGTGATTCCTGTAGGGTAGAACGCGTGGGAAGGAGAAGGTGATGGGCGGCCTGGATGAAGCAAGAGATAGTGGACGGTGATGATCTGTTCTAGGTTTAGAAAAATTAAATTATGTTGTAAATTTAGTTTATAAAATTCGTGTAACTTTGAAAAATCATATCTTTTTCATACGAGGTCGAAAACGCGTGAAACCAGTTGCTTTGGAATCGTATGGACAAGCACTACGCTATGGAATTGGATTGGAGTCGTTTGGAGTTAGCAAAAATTTTGGGTAAAATTAAAAGTCCGTTTAATTTTATTCGAAATAAATCGCTAAAACGAAATTGAAATCAAGGTGAGAACTTCTCACTCAATCGAATCGGTTTCGATTTTAATTTTAAATAGTTAGATTTAAAATTCTTGAATGCATGTTTGAATGATGATTGTTATCTATTGATTGTTAAAATAGACATTATGCGCCGTTAATAAGCGGATGTTATTTATTAAAAACATATACCGCGAATATTTCATAAACAGTGAAATTGATATTATTTATGTACTTGGAATTGATTTCCTGCAGTATATAGCGGATGAGACCCTATTGCGCCGTCTATTAAGCGGATAATATTTTAAATCCCATATACCGCGATAATTTCGTACTGGAACGGAATTGGTATTGTGCTAACATCTTTGAATGCAGGAAAACAGGTTGGAGGGATCCAACTGGATTCCTCAACAGTATTTATTTAATTTCAGATATTTTGATATTTGATTGATTATCATATCGATATATGATATCGTTGTTGTCGTGATTGACTATTTGGTGTGTAGCATCATTGGGCCAAATTTTGGAATTTTAAAAGGATTTTAAAGTGATTTTTGAAAATATACTATATTTTTGGAATTGATCCATTTTAAATAAATAAACGTATAATTTTAATGTTATAAAAATTATGATTTTTGAGAAATATAGTTAAAAGTTGATTTTTCAAAATATGAGGCTAAAGATTTTATAAAATAATTTAATCGGGATTTTGAATTTATTATAAAAAGTTGAAAATATAGGATTTATGAAATTTGATTATTTTATAAATTAAAATTGTGAAATTATAAAGGAGATTAAAGATGTTTTAAAATAATAGTATAAATTGATTTGTATAAGAGATTTATAAATGGATATTTATAAATTAAAATATTTGAATTATAAAACGAGTTTTTTATAAGTGTTAGAATGAATTGTAAATGAATTTCATAAATGAATGAAATTTATAGAATTATAAACGGTGAAGTTATAAATAGAATTTTATAAGCAGTAGGTTTATAAAATTTGTAAATTTATTTGAAGAATAGATTTGGATAAATAAATGAATCTTATAAGTTATAAGATTTATAATTTGGGAAGTTTAAAAGAAAGATTTTTGTAAACTAATAACTTATAAGTGTTTAACTTATAATATGAACTTTTAGTATATAATTAAGTTATAAATTGAATAGGTTAATAAAGGAGATTTATAAAAGGAAGTTGTTATAAAATAAATAGAAATGGGATTTATAAACGTTGTTTTATAAATCCGCAAACGACTTATTTTGATAGGCAAATTGTTATAACTTATTAATGGAGTTATATTCACATTTTAGATAGTGAATAATCCTTTGAAATAAAATAAATAGAAATGATGAAATTGGTTAACGAAGTATATTCACGTTTTTGAATAGTGAATAATATGTTAAAGAAAATGTTTTAGATGTGATGTTTCAAATAGAATTAAAACTATCTAACGATGTTTTAAAATGTGTTAAGATTCGAAACCATAGGTTTCAACATTCATTGTTGAAATAGACGTTTTCGAGAAATAAAAGGAAATGATAGACTATAACACTGTTGTTATAGTAAATGATTTCCGAAAGGAAATGTTTTGTATAGTATTGGGATTTATATATCTATTTTAATTTCGAATTCCTATACTAGTGATATTGGGTTGTCGTAACGATGTTTTACGCAACATTCGTTTTGGCCCAAATAAATATGTTTAAGAGAATGATTTCCTTAAAAGAATGAAATATATACTTAATTTTGATTTGAGTATATTGAATATTTTCCAAGTGTAAAAAATAAAAAGATTTGTGAATTACTTATTAAATAAGTATGGAAATTTTTTCCAATATAAAGTGAATATTTTGAGAATTTATCTTTTTAAAGATAAATTGAAAATGAATATTTGAAACCTATTGAAAATCGTATATCAGTAGATTTTGTGAAATATAAATTCATTATGGAATTTATAAAAGAAAGTGGAATTTGTTAAAAATGAATATTGATTTATTTTTGAAGTATTGAAAACATATATCTTGTAAAGAAATTTTTGGGAAATAAATAATTTGGAAAATTATTTGGAATCTGGTGATGTTGTGCATATCCATTGATAGTTCAATAACCGACTATCAATATTTACCTTTGAATAGGTATTTGTTGTGATTGCTTGAATTTGCATGCCACACTTATTATAAAATTATTGCGCTCGTTATTCGGATTACCCATTTCGAATAGTGATACGACGTAATGGATAGCATTGATGACCGGTGTTGAAGACCGGATATTTTTGAAAACGGAAGGATTACCGTCGAATGTTTCTACACCGAATGGCCCCGGTATAGAAATTCCATATGTGATGGGAAGTCCGGAAGTGATTAGTGAATATCCGGATAGAAAGGACTTCTTTGTAAGTGCCTTCGGTTCTGTTCGATCCCGGAACAGACTTGTATGGATAGTATGTCTGACATTACAAATTGAGATGTAAAACTGATTTCTTTCAAATATATTTCTATTGGTGGTGGAGAATTTATTCTCTTAGCTTAACACCCTTCTCTGAGACGTACGAGCTCAGAGGTTATGTAGTTGAAGGTTATTAGCAATATATTCCCAATTTGGTAATGTGATATGCTAAGTGTTGCTGTGAAATGATCATTGTTTGATCATTTATGATATGATCATTTGTTTGATCACTTATCTTTGTGATCATTTCTATGATCATTTGTTGACCCAAAGCATGGCTTTTGTATAAAGCGTGGCTTTGTGGACGAGACTTCGTCGAGCCTCACACCCCGGAATGGTCAAAACAGGAAAGATGCAGCAAGGTTATTGGGGGTAGCGCCCCTTAGGGTATGTGCATTTCCTTCTGGAAAAGGGTGGTATCATGGTATGGAGCCCAGATACTTACTCATGTTGAAACACTTTATTTATCATTGTGTGATGTTGGTTACGAGCGCTCGGATAAAGGTCCCAAAGGACCGGGGGATGGCATACTCGTGTCAGTAGTTACCCAGTTAGGGGTAACCCGGCCTTGTGTTGGCAGAGATCCGGTTTGGTTCTCGGGGACGTCCTTCCAGAGGCGTTCTCATGTGGCAATGGGAAGTTCCTTGGCCTGACCATTTGTTGGAAATCCAAAGAAACGATACGATCCTTGTACGGTTTTAGTTGTATAACCTGCTATGGAATGTGGCGGTAACCTGCTATTGAACATAGTAGCTATAGTAGGCATACGATAATGGTCGTATGTTGGCTAAGATTTATATTATACTTTTGAAATTGTTTTATACACTATGCACTAGTAATAATATCAAATGTTCTTTTAATGCGTATCAAGCATCTTTGACTATCATAAGGAGAAATCTCCTCTGATTCTGCGTTTGCATGTGTGTGTGTGCGGGAGGCCTTATGGTAGTCTCATTTTTAAAAGCATTGCGAATTGAATTTAAAAATATTCCTCTATTTTGATTTTAAAGATAAATAAACTGTTTTGAGTTCTCACACCAGTCACATGACTGACTCGGAGTTTATTGTTTTCCTTCCTAAACTCTGGGTGCCCACCAATTTCCACATGGGCAGTCAAGAGTAAGGTTTATAAGGATATTCTGGAATTCAGGAGTTGCTAGAGGCAAGTTGGATGGCATGGCGTATTCACTAGTATATAGTATTTCTTTTCAGTTGTTTGTTGTTGTTTGTTGTTGTACACTCTGATGTAATGAAATGTAATGTGATGTAATGTAATAACTGATATAGTTTTTTGTTTAAAGATTATTCATTTATTTATTATATGTTGTTCCGCTGCGATTGTGAGATTCTGATATTGTTCTATTGCTGTTTTCTTTCTGTTCCGTTCTTTCTTTTCTCTCTTCTCCTATCCTTTTCTTCTTCTTTTTAAACCCTAATGGTTCGTATTTCTGTTCATCTTGATTTAATCTATGGAGATTAGTGTATATTCAAGGGGTACGGAAAAGCGGGCTATTACATTTGGTATCAGAGCATATGGTTAAGCGACAACCATGGTTCTGTTGGGTATTACTCATTAGAGATAGAGTCAGTAGTACTCTAGAATGAGTTTGAGTGTAATAATAGATATGAGAGCGTATTTGTTAGTGAATATAAAATTGTTTTATATTGTGATGATTGGTTTGTTGAGTGGTATATGGATTCTGGTTAATACGAGTAATTAACGTTGTTGATAGGGATCTCTAAACACTTGTACAGAACAATTCAACACGATATTGTTTTAAAATTGGGTAAATGAAATAATTTTACCTTGATTATATTTTTATATATAAAGGAATAATTTTTCAGAATTATTAAAGTGTATATAAGTTGATTGTTTAGTTGTTTGAATAATCTAAATAAAAGAATAATTGTATAAACAAAAGAATTATAAGAATTGAATTATAATTAAAGTGATTTACAATTGTGAAATAAACTTATATATATAAGAAGTGAAACTATATGAATATGAGTTGTAAATAAAAATGAATTTAAAGTTAAATAAAAATTTACTCTAGATTTAGAATCTGAATTGATTTATAAGTGGGAATTTAAGTTAAGAAAAACAAATGATGTTTGTAAAATGGAAATATAACTTAAGAGATGTTGAATGAAGTTGATTTTGGTATCGAAGTAAATTAATAACGTAAAGTGATAAATGTGAACTTGAGTTATGTAAATGAAATTCAACTTTATAATTGAATTGAATGAATGGATTAAATGTTAATCAATTGAATGTGAATAAAGTTGATATGTAATAATGAATGTAAGTATTAATTCATTAAAATCTTATGATTTTGGAAGTTGAATAATTGAATGAAAATCAATTTAATTAAACCAATTGAAAGTGATGGTGTTAAACCAAATTGAATGAATACAAGCAAAGAAATTTGGTTGTAATTATTATACATTGGTTGTTATATGATTGTTAGTTGATTGTATATAATTCATTAAGAGTTAATGAAATTGAAAGCTAAAGTAATTAAAATCCAATTGGAAGTTAAGTGAATCTTAAATAGAATTGAATTTGATTTGGAAGTGAACCAACTTGAACATGAATTAGTGAATATAAACTAATTGAAAATGAATGTTAGTAAGAACATCCACTGTTAATGAATCAAATGTGATTAAATTGAAAACCATTTCATTAAATATTAATGAGATTATGAATGAATATTTATTGGTTATGGATGTTAGTTGGATGCTAGTTGGTTGATGGTTGAATATATATTGCTTTTACTACATTTGCTATGTTGGCATATATAGTTATTATGTTGCTATATGTTGTATATCGATACTATTGTCTATATACATGTTTCTCATTTGTTTGTTGAGTGTTTAGTAGGTGCGGATCGCGTTTGCTTCGCATATGGAGCTCGCTTTCGCTATATTAGCCGTATATGCTCGCTAATAAAATACAAGGTACATATCTCAGATTAAATATCGTACTTTTACACTTTTTCCCAGCGGGATGCCTCATCACTTGATGAGATGTATATTTGTGATATATATACTGTCATTTTTTTCGGATCGAGCCGTGCAAAGGAGACTCTGGCGAATTTTTCCAAAAATTTAAGGCGTTAGAATATTTTTGATAAAAATTGGAAAATTTTGAAAGCTAAAATTTTGATTTGGGGTTGAAAGTTAAACAATAGTAATTGTTTTTGAAAAGATAACTAAGTATGATTTGAAAATTTAGTAAAGTTATTATAAGAAGTTTAACCATGAATTTTTGGAAAGTTAATAGATTCTGTAACTTTTCTTACTTGGTAATTTCGAGGACGAAATTCTTTTAAGGGGGAAGTATGTAACGACCCAGAATTTTTATTAATTAAAATTTGAATATTTAATTAATTTTAAATATTAATAAGTGAAATTTATAAGTCGAATAAATTTTATTTCGAATAATTGGATTTAATTGAATAATTAAATCGATAATTTAATAGTTGGAAATACAGAAATAATTGAAAATTGGGTTAAATATGATTGAAAATGATTTGTAAAAATTTATTTTATCATATTGGAGTTAGAATGATGTTATAGAACTTTTAAATCAAATTTAAAGTTTATCTGTGAAAATTGAATATTTTAATATTTAATCGACTAGTGAAATTAGCCAATTTTTGAACAGTCTCAGAATTGGACGAAACTAGTTCCATTGGATCCGTAATAGTTAGTTATTACCGGATTTCAATTTTCATAGCAATCGGAGTTATCGTTTGATCGTGGCAGCTCGAAACGCATCGAAATTTGTTTTAATATTAATTTGGCGAGTTAAAATAGTCATTTTTCAAACTGTCTCGGATTTCGACGAAACCAGTTTCATCGGATCCGTAATGTGATATTATTGTATGGTTTCAAATTTCAAGTCAATCGGATTTATCGTTTGTTCGGTGCAAGCTAAAACGCCTAGAAAATCGTTTAATCGGTTTAATTTGAAATTGAACGTTTATTGCCATAACTCGCACAGATGACCGAATTAGCTCCCGAAACACGTTCGAAACGCGGGGTAAACCTTAGGAACGCCAATCGACACGCTTCGTTTGGAGTTCGGAAATTCCGGGTGAATAGTAAATTGGAAAATTTTCTATAAAAGGCCCTCACTTATTTACATTTGCATCTAAACCCTCTCCACTCAGAAACCCTAGCCGCCATTATCTGTTCAATGGCCAGAAAACGTCCACAAACATCCTCATTTATCTTCCAATCCGTCAATCTATACAACAAACTTTCTAAATGAAAGTTGTAGAGCATAGAGAGTTCTATAAATCCAACAGTTATGATCGTGTTTGGAGCTTTGGAGCAACGGGAATTTGGGCTCAAAGCCATCGCGTTCTCACGCGTTTCTAGGGTAGAGGGTGCAGCCGAGTTCAACTATATTGGTGGTGAAGGAAGAGCATGACGCGAGCTTCGATATGGTGCCGATATGATGGGGTTTCGTCGTCGTTGGTGGCTTGCGTGTATTAGGGTTATAGGCATGAATGGGTTCGTGATTCCTGTAGGGTAGAACGCGTGGGAAGGAGAAGGTGATGGGCGGCTTGGATGATGCAAGAGATAGTGGACGGTGATGATCTGTTCTAGGTTTAGAAAAATTAAATTATGTTGTAAATTTAGTTTATAAAATTCGTGTAACTTTGAAAAATCATATCTTTTTCATACGAGGTCGAAAACACGCGAAACTAGTTGCGTTGGAATCGTATGGACGAGCACTACGCTATGAAATTGGATTGGAGTCGTCTGGAGTTAGCAAAAATTTTGGATAAAATTAAACGTCCGTTTAATTTTATTCGAAATAAATCGCTAAAACGAAATTGAAATCAAGGTGAGAACTTCTCACTCAATCGAATCGGTTTCGATTTTAATTTTAAATAGTTAGATTTAAAATTCTTGAATGCATGTTTGAATGGTGATTGTTATCTATTGATTGTTAAAATAGACATTATGCGCCGTTAGTAAGCGGATGTTATTTATTAAAAACATATACCGCGAATATTTCATAAATAGTGAAATTGGTATTATTTATGTATTTGGAATTGATTTCCTACAGTATATAGCGGATGAGACCCTATTGCGCCGTCTATTAAGCGGATAATATTTTAAATCCCATATACCGCGATAATTTCGTACTGGAACAGAATTGGTATTGTGCTAACATCTTTGGATGCAGGAAAACAGGTTGGAGGGATCCAACTTGATTCCTCAACAGTATTTATTTGATTTCAGATATTTTGATATTTGATTGATTATCATATCGATATATGATATCGTTGTTGTCGTGATTGACTATTTGGTGTGTAGCATCATTGGGCCAAATTTTGGAATTTTAAAAGGATTTTAAAGTGATTTTTGAAAATATACTATATTTTTGGAATTGATCCATTTTTATATAAATAAACATATAATTTTAATGTTATAAAAATTATGATTTTTGATAAATATAGTTAAAAGTTGATTTTTGAAAATATGAGGCTAATGATTTTATAAAATAATTTAATCGGGATTTTGAATTTATTATAAAAAGTTGAAAATATAGGATTTATGAAATTTGATTATTTTATAAATTAAAATGGTGAAATTATAAAGGAGATTAAAGATGTTTTAAAATAATAGTATAAATTGATTTGTATAAGAGATTTATAAATGGATATTTATAAATTAAAATATTTGAATTATAGAACGAGTTTTTTTATAAATGTTAGAATGAACTGTAAATGAATTTCACAAATGAATCAAATTTATAAAATTATAAACGGTGAAGTTATAAATGGAATTTTATAAGCAGTAGGTTTATAAAATTTGTAAAGTTATTTGAAGAATAGATTTGGATAAATAAATGAATCTTATAAGTTATAATATTCATAATTTGGGAAGTTTAAATGAAAGATTTTTGTAAACTAATAACTTATAAGTGTTTAACTTATAATATGAACTTTTAGTATATAATTAAGTTATAAATTGAATAGGTTAATAAAGGAGATTTATAAAAGGAAGTTGTTATAAAATAAATAGAAATGAGATTTATAATCATTGTTTTATAAATCCGCAAACGACTTATTTTGATAGGTAAATTGTTATAACTTATTAATGGAGTTATATTCACATTTTAGATAGTGAATAATCCTTTGAAATAAAATGAATAGAAATGTTGAAATTGGTTAACGAAGTATATTCACGTTTTTGAATAGTGAATAATATGTTAAAGAAAATGTTTTAGATGTGATGTTTTAAATATAATTAAAACTATCTAACGATGTTTTAAAATGTGTTAAGATTCGAAACAATAGATTTCAACATTCATTGTTGAAATAGATGTTTTCGAGAAATAAAAGAAAATGATGGACTATAACACTGTTGTTATAGTAAATGATTTCCGAAAGGAAATGTTTTGTATAGTATTGGGATTTATATATCTATTTTAATTTCGAATCCCTATACTAGTGATTTTGGGTTGTCGTAACGATGTTTTATGCAACATTCGTTTTGGCCCAAATAAATATGTTTAAGAGAATGATTTCCTTAAAAGAATGAAATATATACTTAATTTTGATTTGAGTATATTGAATATTTTCCAAGTGTAGAAAATAAAAAGATTTGTGAATTACTTATTAAATAAGTATGGAAATGTTTTCCAATATAAAGTGAATATTTTGAGAATTTATCTTTTTAAAGATAAATTGAAAATGAATATTTGAAACCTATTGAAAATCGTATATCAGTAGATTTTGTGAAATATAAATTCATTATGGAATTTATAAAAGAAAGTGGAATTTGTTAAAAATAAATATTGATTTATTTTTGAAGTATTGAAAACATATATCTTGTAAAGATATTTTTGGGAAATAAATAATATGGAAAATTATTTGGAATCTGGTGATGTTGTGCATATCCATTGATAGTTCAATAACCGACTATCAATATTTACCTTTGAATAGGTATTTGTTGTGATTGCTTGAATTTGAATGCCACACTTATTTTAAAATTATTGCGCTCGTTATTCGGATTACCCATTCCGAATAGTTATACGATGTAATGGATAGCATTGATGACCGGTGTTGAAGACCGGATATTTTTGAAAACGGAAGGATTACCGTCGAATGTTTCTGCACCGAATGGCCCTGGTATAGAAATTCCATATGTGATGGGAAGTACGGAAGTGATTAGTGAATATCCGGATAGCAAGGACTTCTTTGTAAGTGCCTTCGGTTCTGTTCGATCCCGGAATAAACTTGTATGGATAGTATGTCTGACATTACAAATTGAGATGTAAAACTGATTTCTTTCAAATATATTTCTGTTGGTGGCGGAGAATTTATTCTCTTAGCTTAACACCCTTCTCTGAGACGTACGAGCTCAGAGGTTATGTAGTTGAAGGTTATTCGCAATATATTCCCAATTTGGTAATGTGATATGCTAAGTGTTGCTGTGAAATGATCATTGCTTGATCATTTATGATATGATCATTTGTTTATCTTTGTGATCATTTCTATGATCATTTGTTGACCCAAAGCATGGTTTTTGTATAAAGCATGGCTTTGTGGACGAGACTTCGTCGAGCCTCACACCCCGGAATGGTCAAAACAGGAAAGATGCAGCAAGGTTATTGGGGGTAGCGCCCCTTAGGGTATGTGCATTTCCTTCTGGAAAAGGGTGGTATCATTGTATGGAGCCCAGATACTTACTCATGTTGAAACACTTTATTTATCATTGTGTGATGTTGGTTACGAGCGCTCGGATAAAGGTCCCAAAGGACCGGGGGATGGCATACTCGTGTCAGTAGTTACCCAGTTAGGGGTAACCCGACCTTGTGTTGGCAGAGATCCGGTTTGGTTCTCGGGGACGTCCTTCCAGAGGCGTTCTCATGTGGCAATGGGAAGTTCCTTGGCCTGACCATTTGTTGGAAATCCAAAGAAACGATACGATCCTTGTACGGTTTTAGTTGTATAACCTGCTATGGAATGTGGCGGTAACCTACTATTGAACATAGTAGCTATAGTAGGCATACGATAATGGTCGTATGTTGGCTAAGATTTATATTCTACTTTCGAAATTGTTTTATACACTATGCACTAGTAATAATATCAAATGTTCTTTTGATGCGTATCAAGCATCTTTGACTATCATAAGGAGAAATCTCCTCCGATTCTGCGTTTGCATGTGTGTGTGTGCGGGAGGCCTTATGGTAGTCTCATTTTTAAAAGCATTGCGAATTGACTTTAAAAATATTCCTCTATTTTGATTTTAAAGATAAATAAACTGTTTTGAGTTCTCACACCAGTCACATGACTGACTCGGAGTTTATTGTTTTCCTTCCTAAACTCTGGGTGCCCACCAATTTCCACACGGGCAGTCAAGAGTAAGGTTTATCAGGATATTCTGGAATTCAGGAGTTGTTGGAGGCAAGTTGGATGGCATGGCGTATTCACTAGTATATAGTATTTCTTTTCAGCTGTTTGTTGTTGTTTGTTGTTGTACACTCTGATGTAATGAAATGTAATGTGATGTAATGTAATAACTGATATAGTTCTTTGTTTAAAGATTATTCATTTATTTATTATATGTTGTTCCGCTGCGATTGTGAGATTCTGATATTGTTCTGTTGCTGTTTTCTTTCTGTTCCGTTCTACCTTTTCTCTCTTCTCCTATCCTTTTCTTCTTCTTTTTAAACCCTAATGGTTCGTATTTCTGTTCATCTTGAGTTAATCTATGAAGATTAGTGTATATTCAAGGGGTACGGAAAAGCGGGCTATTACACCCTATAATAAGCCTATGTGATATATGATCTACTCTATATATTTGAAACCTAATCCCAATAGTAAATAGAATCATCGTACCCCTATAACGAGCATAAGTTTTATTTATACTATTCTGAATCCCTAAGACCTTTGTGGACCACACCGTACACCTATGATAAGCATAAGCGTTCTATGATCTTGTAATATATGATTGTCATCTCCACTCTTTAGGACATTAAGAATTTTCCAACTAACACGGGTATGCCTCTCATCAAAAAGAGAATGATGGTCGTACCTCGTGTAATACGCTATTATTAATATGTATACATCAAATATAACATCACATAATCAAATACGCTTATCACAAATGAAGATGGATATCTCATCATCGTTTTGTATATGTGGATGGTCATTACTGAAAGACCAATAATATCTATGGCCGTTAATTTAAGGCCAACACAATGTATGATCACTAATATTAGATTAATAAAGGGTATGGTCACAATCATAAGACCGATACCATTCTTTGAATATGTGTACCTAAATCATAGCCAATAGGCACAGACTAACTCGGCTGAGTCGTACAGGCTCACCGAATATGATTGTGTAAGCAATGACTACATTGATATCGTATCCAATCACCATTGACCAGAAACTTAGCACAATACATTGCATTCGAATCTTGAGATTTTCCTTAGATTCCTCTTTCCTGAGTAGCCTAAAGCCTTCCCAAAATCATGTCGAAGTCTCATGTCGCTCCACATCTGGATTGGGGGAAAAGCCCATAATATTGCACCTTCAGCTAACTGGGAACCTTCATAGTCAACTAGCTTCAGTCGACTGGTGGCACACACCAATTGACTAAGATGGGAAATTCGTATGTAGTAATCCCAAGCCAATGAGCCAAGTTGGCCGTTGCTTGCCGACTCAATCCCTGTTTCTTTAGGTGCTTTACTCGATGAGTCTCTAGCACTCTAAGCATGGCTCAACCCCATCGGACTTCTTTGGAAGTTGACTGGTTAATGTTTTGGAAGCGATTTCTTAAGTATTTGAAAATCGATTTCGATACCAAAATCCACTCTTTGCACGTATAGAGTTCTACATCGAATGTAATGACTCGACCTTCTGTGACACGCCAAAACAAACTCAATTGACCCCTTACTTCACGTGATGCTCATACGTGAGTCGATGCACTTCTTTTTGCATGCATAGACACACCCATGTACAGGAATACATGAAAACTTCACAAATCATGCTTCGACCATTACTGGAGCAATTATTTGACCTCGGTACTCTCTAATGCAACTTACGCAACTATTGGTCGCTATGGCTACATAAGATTGGTCGTAGCATAAAGATATAATCGTATGGATATTTTCCTACATGTATACTCATATTTAAATAAACAACTCAATCATTTAGTAATTAAATCCTACTTTTGTTTACTAACTCTTTAGATAAACATCAAATCTCATTTCTATTATTTTATAAAATCAATTCATGGTTTTACAAAAGTATAAAAATAGCTTTTAATTAATTTATTAAGCCCTTTAAACCATTTAAAAATCATACACTTATTTTCGATTGGTAATAAAATGTATAATAATATTTCTATCACTAACATAACGATGAATTAGAGTTTAATTTATTTATAATCATGCTATAAATTATAACATCTCTATTTAGCTCTATTCAGTACGAATAGAATACTGTATAGATATATAGGATTTTAATCAATTAGCCCGAATATTTAATCAAACAAACCCAATCAAATAGAGAAAAAATTTCATATATATACATATTCTACCATTACCGGGTAATATTTTTCTACATATAAAATTATATGTACTTAAGTATAAATACAAACCAAAGTTATCATTCCACTCACCTAAGCCAAAAATTTGTATATGCCCAAATTTAAACTAAGTTTATACTATGTCATAAATAATCTCACTATGAGTGCAATGTCGAAGACCGCATCACGATTGGACCTCGTATGCAAGTGATACGAATTTTATAAGAAATGGGATTAATTAAAATAATTAATAAAACAATAAACTTAACTACTTCCTCACCAATACTTTCTCCTTCCCTAAATTATGAACCATGTACATGCATATGCATAGACACAAGAAAACCCACCTCCTCCAACACCTTATCTACTCGATTTCATAGCCTACACATGACAAAACAACGAGCCAACTTTGACAGCGTGCTCCTCTATGCGCAAGCTATTGGACGCACCCGAAAATGCCATACCCGCATGCCTCTGCCAAAATATAACACCCCTAATCTTTGATAACAACATTTAGGAGATTTAATTGGTAAATTAAAGAGAATAATCTAAATATTAGAGTGATAAGGGGATTGAGATTTGAAAATTAAAAATAGAGGCCGGGCTAAATTAATAAATTAAAGAAAGGGCTTATAAATGGTTTTATATGTTAATTAGAAGAGTAATTAACGCAAGGGTATTTAGGGTAATTGCGCACCATAACCCTTATATATCTCATTTCCATCATTATGCACGTTCTTTTTTCATTTCATAAAAGTGCAAATCAAAAAGTTTAAGCCAGCCATTACTAAGGAGTAAGAAAAATGGAAAATCAATCTAAAGATAAGGAATTAAAGCAAGGAAGATTAATCTCAACCATACCTTAAAGTCCTTATCCTAACTAAGGTAAATAATACTCTAAACCATCACTTTTTTGTTTTATGATCATTTGATTTTCTAGTTTAAGATTAAATCCATTATGATGATTTTTGATGATGATATGCTTGTATTTTATAACATATTTGATTCAAACAATAATTGTATGATAATTATTTATACGTTTAGGGGTGAAAACGATTATTTTGAATTTTGAATGCTATGAGAAATTTATATGTTATATAAAACATGATTTTGGGATGTGTTTTAATTTTTATAATTTTCCAAGCTATGGATGATTTATTATGAATTTTCAAAGGAAAATATGAACAATTGGGTTCAAGATATTTCAGCTATAATATGAAGAATTTAGGTCTGAAATTTTTATATGTTAGACAATATATTAAAAGTGAATTTCTATGATTTTTGGGATTTTTCCTAAGTAATTTACTATGGAAATATAATTATTTTAGATGAAGGACTTAATCTTTTTATTTTGTTTCTCTTAATGGAAGGGCTTATTTGTTAAATTAATCCTTGTTTAGATCTGAAATTATGCGGTGGTTTTTTTTGTAAAGAACTCGAAAAGTTATGGAAACTAATCAAATGTTTACGAAAAGGTAGGTTAGTTATAAAGTATTCACTTTAAATGACATTAAATCAGACTTTATTCAGAAAATATGTTCCGCCTCTTTTAGAAGTCACCTTTCAACCCTACGCTTTCGCCTTCAACCAAGTCGAAACCTACCAGGTCGAAACCAACCAATGCCGAAACCAATACACAAGGTATCAATATGATTGGTACGTAGTGGATTAGAGAACGGCGGAAGGCATGGTGTCGAAACCCTTGCTTTTGATGAGGTCGAACCCTTTGTTTTATTTTCCATAGAAATGCGCTTACCTATTTTACTAAATGCTTTCGAAGGGTCTTTTTAATTTCTTTGGAAGGGGTTGCCGCCTCTTGTTTAAATCGCAGCTTCCGAATGAGTTACTTAGTTTTAAAATCAATGCTTTCGAAAAGGGTACTTTCTACTAAGTCGAAACCCTTCTATCGTTCCTATGCCTTTCGAATAAATTGAAGTCATCAACCTATTCGAAAGGTAGCTTTTGTTTTAAACCAGTACAAAGCCACTTTCTAAAGCTCTCGAAAGGATTCAAGGGTTTTGAAGGCAATGGCTTCGGAAGGGATTTCGAAGCTATCCTTCAAATGTTTTGAGCTTTCGAAAGGATGGTGCCAAATCCATCTGTTTTTCCCCAAACTCTTTTTAATGGTTTTGAAAGGGGTACTTTCGCTTGTATTCACTTAGACCCAATTAGATATGTTTTGAATTAAACTCAATGGTTTCGAAAGGGGTACTTTCAAATGGTTTCGAAGCTATGCTTCTATAATTGAATGTAACACTTTAACACATTTGAAAGGTTTCGAAAGAAAGGTTTTAAAGAGTTTCGAAAGGCATGTGCCTAGTGTTTTGAAAAGGAGATTTGAATGCTTTCGAAAGGAAGTTTTCCTGTGGTTTTGAAAGTAATGATTAAAGGTTTCGAAAGAATTACTTTTCAAAACAAATACTCAATCTCAATTTTAAAAGGCAAAACCCATAGCATTATAAGAGAGCTTTAAAATGCTTTTAAATTGGAGCTTTCGAAGAAGCTTTCTGCGATAATATAATAGGTTAAAGCGATTAACCTTGTTTATATGAAATTGGTTTCAAGGATATTAAACTATAGGTGTTGGTATTATTATGTTAATATATGTTTTCTTCGTCTAATACAAACATTCACATTATAATAGGCCCATAACTTCATTTTGGGAAAAAATGGCAGAATAACCAGCTAGGTTGACCCAGTAGTAAATATAAATTGTGTTAACTCCTGAATGAGTAGAATTGCCTCCAGGAGTCAGATAGACCAGAATGTAGGATGCCTAAATATTGAACTTGTCAGATAGACAGGTACATAGTAAACCCATGAAAAATATGTTTAGGAAAAGTTCTTGGTAGGTGCCAATATTTAACGACCCGTAATTTTCAACCTTGAAAATTTCGACGCTAATGCCTTCACTGCAGAAGTGCCGAGCAATCGAATGCTGGAAATCCCAGATTTTTAGGGTAAAGAAGAAAAGAGGTAGAAGAAGAAACAGAAAACAACAGCACAGAATCTCACATTCGCAGCGGATTAAAATATAATATCAAATAATAGCATTTATATAAAAAAAGCTGTAACTGTCAATTTACAACAATATATCATAGTATAATCATTCATAAATAAGTTGGACAATTGTAACAACTTGTCCCTGATACTATTAAGACAATCTCAAATATACAGCGGAATATACACCATACGTTTCTACCATCCAACTCGCCTCCTAAGCTCGAGAACGCCCTAACCTGAAAATCTGTAATACTCGGTCTGACCCGAGCATTATAATAATGTAACACCCGGGTCATGCTGGAAACCAGCGTGAGTAATCCCATATAATATGAAATACTTTAAGTTATAAAACTTCTTGAAACCCAGGTAACTCGTTCATTACTACGGGTTTTTTTGTTGTTAAAGCCAACACTTATTTCACTCAATGTATCTAAGCACCGTTATTTAGTTTAAATGAATAAGTTCTTTTAATTTATTCCATTCCAGCCTATTTGTTTCTAAAATCAAATCTATAAGGGTTATAGTAGTTATTAAATCGAAGTGGTTCCGGATATCTCTGATATCCGACCCCGATCTCTTCAAATCCAATGTCATTCTTTAAGACAGGTTGCTTAAGGGAATCTATTCAATTTACTTTAGAATGTTATATGCACCTAGAAATTCATCATAGATATCTTAATTAAATAAATGATTCACACTTATTAATAGATCAATCCAGTCATTTCATATCACAGAACATCACAAATTATCAATCCCAAGCATTCAATATAATTTGTTCATTCATAAGCAAGATTAATTAGCCACACAATTTGTAATTAATTACCTAACCAGCTTAATTATCATTGATAAAGTACAAGCCATTTTATTATTATTTTAATTAATTATTGGGATGAATCAATTATCATTCATGATTACCTAAGACCTTAATTAATTAAAGTATAAACCACTTATCTTAATCATTTTACTTAATTATCATTCAAATTTATTTGAAATTAATTTATTACTAACATATAAATTTACTAAGATATTTAATATAATTAATAGTTAATTTTTTTTTACTTCCTTTATAACAACTACTTAATACACCATTTAATTTCATTTAATAAACTTAAGAATTAATTTAAAATAATAGGTATATAATAAAATACCTTAACTTAATTAATTTAAGTTTAAAATTATTATTCATATGGACCATTTACTATCTAAGGTTTGAATTACTTCTATAATTTTAAATTACTTATATATCAGGAAATCTAAAGTTCCAAAAGCATTTAACTTTACAATTTGTTTTTGGAATTTTCTATGAGAAACTTATTATATTTTATATATTTTATCATGCTGACCCAACAGGCCTACTCGGCCCAATTCTTTCTCCTCGTCCCTTCTTTTTTACTTCCAGTTTTACCTTACCTCACAATTTCACACATCTATCTGAGACAAACCATGCACCACGGTGTGCACGACGATCCTTCACCGATCATCCCCGATCTTTCCCCAGTCATCCCCGACCTATGCAAACACCTTGGCCTCACAGAACTTCCTCAAAGGCCCAAAGTCGAAATCTCGAGCTCACGACCACAACCTAGAATGATCAGACCTCCTACCTCCACCTCATCCACCCTCCTTCGACACTCGGAGCTTCCTAAAAACCACCGGTAGACTCGTCATGTCACCATCTCCCTTATTTTCCCAAGCCACGGTTGCCTGTCACCTCCATGACACCTCCCTTTGCTCTGAAAACGAACCTACCCATAGAATTACCCAAACCATAATTCCCCTCACCAAGCCTCCTTACCCGTCTACAAATTACCATCTCGATTTTCTCAAGCTCACTGTCACACAACGTTGCTTCATGCCAAGCGGCAGGCCACCAAATCGAGCACCTTGCCGGAAATTTCACAATTCCCAATTGTCGTTCAACTTGGCATTCCTCTTAAAACACAACACTAAAAATCATAGAACTAGGCCTAAAATTCGTGAGTCTAAACCACGAACAATGTCAGATGATCCAAGCTTCAAATCTTTTGTTAAATCTTTTGTCACAATTGAGATTCTTGCCGTAAAATGGCCCTTCCTTCCTCTATACACTATGATAAGTAACAAAATGATTTTTATAATAAACTACCCTCTAAAACAAACGATATTTGCTTTGAAATCATAGGTTAAAACTTAATAGTTATTGGGTTATCGATTTTCGAAGTTACACGTTGACAGGTTAGAAAGCAAACGCTCAAGAACAGAGAACTAAAAACTTGCTACCGTGTTTTCCAGCCCTCAATCATTGCTAAAATTCATGAGTACAGCATAAATTCTAACCCATACACGCATGCTTGACAAAATACATCCATTCAAACAATTTCAAAGATATATATATATGTGTGTGTGTGTGTGTGCGCGCGCGCGTGCAGTGAGCAAAAGTTTTGTATTTACTCACTGTTAGATTATGATATTCGATTTTTTTTGCAATATTGGCTTGCTTACAGTAAAATACCCTTTTCGCCCTTTATGCTTAATAATATTCATCCAAACCAATTTTAGAACGAAGTGCATTTAAAAATACCCAACTTTCATTTTAATATCTAACTTAAAACAAGCTAGTTTGAGAGGTAGAAATTTGAGAAATCAAGTATGAAAGGTTTTTATCCTACAGCAGAACCAAAATGTTGTGCAGGACCTACTGTTCCTTCTTTAAAACTTATATATATATATATATATATATATATATATATATTCATATACAAGTATATCTATATATACCACTGTACCACATACATTTCAATCAGTACTTCACTTACCATGCCTATATATTACTAGTATGAAAGGTTCTAGTTTACTTACTGCCAATGGTTTGAATCAAAGAACAGATACATGCATATATATATATATATTCACAGCAATGCACTTATACCCAAACAAACACTTTTCATTCGTTCAAGCCATGCTCAAGATATTTCTACTGTTAATTCTTGTGTGCATAATTTATTAAGAGGAATCTGCTTTTTTTTAAAAAGAAAAGATTACTCACATATTTTGTTAAGTAGAGAAACCAGAAGTTTGAGATTTAAAAACTGGAAGCTGCTAGCTTGGTTTAGTTGAGATGAACTTGAATCTTTCTTGCACAATTGAAATTTGAAGTTGTTGTTTGGTTTTCTTTTTAGTTTTAGCTTTTGTTTTGATTGCAAAATGAAAGATGAAAGAAAGTAAGAAGATATATATACATTGTACACCTTGTTCTTTAATAAACCATTTTATTTTTTATTTTTAAAAATGAAGAGAACTAATAATTTGGACACTTGTACTTGTATGACACTCTCTAACTACAAATGTCTTAATGCATGCATTTTTATTTTTATATGTTTTTATATTATTTATGTTTTATATTTTTATATTTACTTTTATTTACTATTTTTATTTAATATGATAAAAAACCTTTTATGTTTTATACTTATGCTTTTATAGTTATCTTTTGAATGATTCAAAGAAATATATTAAAACTTCTTATTTATTCTTATTTAAATTTCAAATTTAAGTTATTTATATTTTAATTAATAACTATATATAAATACTAATGTTAAAAAGTAGAACTTAACTTTAAATAACTTCTGAGAATTTATACTGAATTTAAATCAGTATTTCTAATAATTTAATCCAGTAAATTAATGGCCGTTAAAAACACGGATTGTCACATTCGTCCCCATTTAAAACTTTTCGTCCTCGAAAAGGAATAAAGCCAGAATTTATTAAAATACTTATTATCAGATAAATTATTCTTAAATAATTTTTAACTCTTAAAACCCTTTTGTGTAAATTTTTAAAACACTTCAAAATCTACATAATATTACCAAAATAGTTTTATAAAAATATTTTTTATAACTCGATGTTTCGACAAGTCCATCTTTGTTCTCACAGAAATTCGATCATACGTTGATCAGGTGTAGGACTGAAGATCTATAAGTACTTAGCAGACCCATTTTCAACACCCAGTGAAAATACTTGGAAAACATTTTGTGAAAATATAGAAAACATTTTTGAAAATATAGAAAACATTTTTGGTGAGAATGCTCTCGAAATCATCACCCCCTCCATGGTCGCAGTTAACCCGATGATTACGTCGCCATCCAGTCAAAACTATAGAAAACCGTTGGCCTCCGCGCCCCTCGATTACACCATGGAACCTGCCACAGTTCGCAGCTACACCCATGTTTTACGTTGCCATCATGGCAAAAACCTATGTAACTGTAGGCATCAGCGCCCTCGAATTTCGCTGCCAAATGAAACTTCTCCACACATACCACATAGAACGCAGACTACATCAGTCGAGTCCCAATGTAGCCAGTAGGAACTCATTGCCACACGACTTTCGCTATGTCTTCATAGATCGCAGTCTACCGATGTTATGTCGCTCTCCTAGCGAAACCAAATGTAGACAGTAGGCAACCGCTGCCCCTCGACTTCCGCTATGGTGCATAGTAGATCGTAGTGACATCAAGTTACACTGTCATCACAGCATAACCCAAATGTCTCTATAGGCATCAGTGCCCTCGACTTTCGCAACCCAACCATAATCCTCAAGAACTTCAGCTAGTCCAGACTTCCTCCTAGGATCAAATTTAGAACCGCCCTTATGGCTCAAGGCAGAACCACTCCATGGATCTCCTACTAGAAGTTCATATAAATGAGAGCGCCTTTTTTTCCACGGCCATTCTCAAAACATTTTATACTATACACAATAGTATCTTTCAAATCATACTCTTATATGATTACATATAAATCTCTTTTACACAAAATCGATATCTCAAAATGATAGTTCCAAACTTGGCTTTCCAAATTTACAAAATTGACTTTTCCCAAAAATCATAGCCTTTCAAAATCAATGGGTTCTAAAAACCTTTTTCCCAAAAATCATTCTCATAAAATCATTCATATATAGATATATAAGTTTACTCTTTTAACTAGAACAGAATGTTTTTCAAAGATCTTCTCTTCTGGTTATAGATTCAACAAGGGAAGTTTATTACATATATCAAATATATATATAAATAATTCATTTATGCCAACTCAAATATTCAAGTTTGATTTCTTTTATAAAGTTATATACCACCTTACTTACTCTTCATAATGTGAATTTCGATTATAGAGATATCCAAATTCCACTATTATTCATCATATATTTCTCAAAATATGTTTTTCCATTTTAAATATACTTTACATTTCTTTCCAAAATTTCAATATCTTTTTCATTCAAACACGTACGATGTACATATATCATCCGTACGCAATATCAAATTCGATCGCTTACTCGAGAAAACAATTTCACTTCCGAACTAGTATCGTTCACCCGACTTTCTATTGCGGACTCAGATCTGGTTCCTTGATAAAAAACTGTCATTCTCCTTGCATAGCCATAACTATGATAGAGAATTTCCAGAACCAATCAAAAATCCATATCCCGGATTCGCCGTCGAAAATCGAGTGAAAAATCCCAACTCGGATCGATATACTATGTAACGACCCGAAATTTTCTAACCTGAAAATTCCAGATAGTTATGAAAAAGAAGAAAGAGATAGAAGAAGAAGAACATAAACACCAAACATCTCACAATCGCAGCGGATAAAATATAATAATAATAGTAATAACAGTCTACAAAAGGTTACTATATCTGTCGATTACATTTAATATACATCAGAGTTTCACATATATACAATCACTGAATATTTACAATTATCATATCTCAGATTATCAATAATATAAATACAGCGGATACACTCTATACGATATTGCCATCCAGCTCGCCTCCTGAGCTCCAGAACGTCCTAACCTGAAAATCTGTAATACTCGGTCTGACCCGAGCATTACACCAAAGTAACACCTGGGTCAGGATGGAAACCAGCGTGAGTACCCAACTAACATGGAATCTGTGCAGTTAATGCGCTCGATAGATTCAAAGCAGTGAAGGTGCAAAAAGTCATAGCGGGGATACAGCGAGGATATAGCAGATGGATCTAAAATAGCATATAAAACTCGTACTTAATGTTTTTACAAATATATAAATGGTAATTAAATGAAAAATTATCATTCAATTGAATTATAAATAATACATAAATAATTTTAAATAAAAACATGTGCGAATATACTTTAAATAAACGAAAAACTGTTATATATAACATAATTGAATTTGGAAGAATATTAGAGTACTTTCATTTTTGAAAATATATTAAAAATTAAATCAAATAAATTAGTTACATAATTTTATAGTGTATAAACGCAATTTTTCAATTCATTTTATTAAAAAAGATATAGCGGGAATAGCGGAAATAACGGGATATAGCGGAAATAGCGGGGATTAAAGCGGAAAGGCTATATTCTAGGGCTATATGGAAAAATCGTAGCGGTAGAATCCGCTATGAGATATAGCGGGGTTGTAGCGGGGTAATAGCGGGGCATTAACTACACAGCATGGACTACCAAAAGAAACAACTTATATAAACCCGGGGTAACTTATATCAATTCACAAGTTGCTGTAAACAACACTTATTTCACATATAAATTTCTAAGCACCAAACCTAGATAAAATAATACAATTCACTTAAACATTTAATTCCAGCCTATTGATTTCACAGATCAATTTATAAAATTCGAAGTGGTTCCGGGTATTTCCTAATACCCGACTCCGGTCTCTTCGAAACTCATGTTATCCTATCCCAAGTTATTCAAATGAAATACACAACATTTCATATCAGAGATATCAACCCATTCAAAGCATCCAATACCATTCAATCACCCATAAGCAAAGCTTAATCGCATACAAATCAATTCAATTGATTCTAATTGAATTTCAAACCTCAATCACCTAGATTTCTTCATTAATTAATTCCAAATCAATTAACTAATCAACTCTTCCATATTACATTCATCTCAATTAATCACCCTGGATTTATTATCTTCCAATTACATTCAAGTAATTATCTTTAATTAATTTCACGATATTAATTATTCTTGACCCAAAATCAATAAGTAATCTTAATTATTTCATGAATTAATTAAATATTTTAATTACATTAATTCTTAATCATTTATATTAATTAACTTCTCATAAGTCACTTATTATTGATTAACTTCTCTTAAGTCGCTTATTTATGATCAATTTATCTTAATTAATCAATCTTTAATTACATTGTTGATTATCTATACTATAATGCAAAACCTTGGTCAAACCGGTCAAAGTGAAGCCTTTTTGGCATTTCCGAAAATACCCCATTTCATTTACTACTGCACATCACAAAAGGAAGGATGTATTTGTCCTTTGATGAAACAGCGGAGCGGAGGTCAGTTATTACACGATCTCATCCTTTCACCCATTATCCCTCTATCCCTCTCCCTTCTCACCCATTATCGCTCTATCCCTCTTCGTCCTTTGCTTCCCGCTTTCAACCCTAGCCCCATTTTTCTACATAACAGGCCTAAATCGAAAATGAAAAAAAAATATCGCATCCCTCGACGTCAACAACAAAGGAGGATGAAGGCTGTCGGTTTCCCACTGTCGATTTCTTCTTCGACTGTAGCGTTGCCTCCTCCAGCCTTTGTGGGTTTTGATGCGGGATTTGCGCATGCCGATGGCTTCGATAAGCTAAAGCTAACAAATTCAAAAAGACCTCAAAACCCGTACCAGTTGATAGATCGGTCCAGACTTCTTCAGAAACTCAGGTAATTTCATATTCCACGTTTTATTCCATCACACATAAACTAACATGAATCCTCTTCTCCGATCTCTTCTTCCTAATATGATTGTATTTCTCGCAATCGGTCTATTTTTAATGTCCAATACAGTAAGAATTTCATAGGATATGCAAAATTGATCTGGCTATGGAGACCGATTCCCTTCATATCCCTAAATCTAGCTAAGTTGAGAATAAAACGGACAGGAATAGCTCATCACAGGAGGTAAATCTAATAATTTGTCTTATGTTTAGTCTGAATTTGTATCTTATTTTAGTCCATGCTTAGCTTATGCTTGATTCCTTTTTAGGTTCGTGAAATGATTTAATTGGTTTTCTTCAAAGACGTTTCAGATAAAAATATCCTGGGCAGTGAATGTAAAGTCAATACAGTAAGAAGAAACTCTTATCGCTGTTAATTGTCATTATTACAAATCGAGTACGATTTTTATTTACTCAATTCATGAATAAATCCTTTGTCAGCTTCAAATCGTGTACTGAAATGATCCTTTCACATTGGAATAAGCTCCGTCGAATACTATTTTTTTGGCCTATTTAAGTTTGAGTTTCCTCTATAATTTCAACAATTAATTTGTGATTTCAGATCAATTTGTTTTCTTATTTTGCTTGAACAGAGTTTCTGGAAGTATGGTTAAATATTATTACACTTCTAAGTTTATTTACTATTAATTTGAATGGTTTTGTTATACATGAGTCAGACAGTAGGTGGAAATTATCAGTATATTGAATTATGTTGCAACTTTTTATTTTAGTAAAAAATTTGTACTGTTTTTGTTGACAGATTAAATTTTATACTGACATGTAAATATAGAAAATTTTGTAAAAAAGGGCCACGAGATGAAAGTTTTACTGATTTTTCAATTACTCATACCATTGAAAAATCCTGTCTTTTGTTATTTTCGACTGTAACTGAATGATATATTGCTAATATGATATCACATCTCCTTAAGTACACATCATTGCTTAACATCAAATCTCCTTTAGTTCATTGATGTCCTGAAGATATGTAAGACCTATTATTTCCTGCAATATTAAATGATCAATATTTTAAGTAATTGAAACTATTCATGAATATATATTGGATTCACAATTTTTGACAAATTTATGAAAAAATTAAGCATAACTATGGATTGCTTTCTTTAAAAAATCATAAATTTTATTAATTTAGCATTTACTCATTGTCAAAAAATTTCAATCCCATGTGTGATTGACTTATATATTACCGATGTTATATTTTATATTCTTGAACTACATTATCTAACTACATTATTCCTTTTTGTAGATAATTATAGCACATTTTAAAGAAAACCAATACGATCGATGTACACAAATAAAGGAAATGCTTTCAACATTTGATGCTCACTTTAAGTTTTTTACACACACATATACACGAACACACACATATGCGCACCTAATATATTATTATTTGAAAATTTCTTCAGACACTTTACTAATCAAAAATTCTTAATCTACATGACTTTTTATTTTGAATATTTGAGCTGATTTGCCTTTTTGATTTGTTTATATTTGTTGTTGATTATTTATAGAACATTGATATCAATTGGCGCAACAAAGTTGGTAGTGAATGTGCGGATTACCATGTCCATTTTGCTTAGGTGACTGATAATTTGAGTTCCAACCTAATAAAGCTTGAGTGAGTGGATTTTCATGTTTACTTCTAATTTCATAGTTGATATACTTTTCTTTCTTTTTTCAGTTTTATTAATTTTTTATTTGCATATTCCTAAACTTGGTAACTAATTATAAAGATTACATCGGTTTGGATTGATACATGATATGTTGGTTACTTTAAAATAGCAATTTAATTGCATTTCAAGATATTGTGTGAATTGAATTATCGATAGCATCAACCGTTTAGATTGAGGGTTGCATGTTAAATATTTTATGCGACTTAAATGTTAAACCATGATTATAAAATTTGAAAGCTTAAAAAAGCTCAGCCAAGAAATGTTAATTGAAATGTTTATACTGAATATTATTTAACATTAACATTGATACAAAAATCAACATCATTTGATTTACCATGAAATACGAATTTGTTCTACCCACTTATCCACACAAATATTCAAATATTTGTGCTTTGATTTCTTATGAATTTATGTGATTGTTTGTGTTATATTATGCTCTTTAAGTCATAAATCCATATATAATCTTCATATGCAGAAATTATGGTATATCAGCTAACGTCCAAATTTGAGTTAGAAATTATGGTATATCAGCTAACGTCCAAATTTGAGTTTACTCATTTGAAATCTCGCTGAATTTTCCTTCTTCCATTGCTTAGACTACTTGGAATGCATACTTTTTATGTCTTGAACATCCTACTTTAACTATATACTTTGAAACAAGTCAAGTTAGATTATTTAAGCAAGCCTTCTCTATTAATGTTAAAGCAGAGCATCTTGGGGTTGTATTAGTTTTATAACTTATCCCGCTGATTTCATACAAGGCTAAGAAACCAAATGAACCTGGACCTGCAACTTTGGAAGATGGCCTCACTTCACATGCACACACCTGAGTCTAATTCAGGGATTGACATGGAAAAATTTTGAATTTTATTTTCATATTTATTAAGTAATTAGCAATGGATGATGTATTGTTTTGTGATGCAATCTTAGGCCATAACATACTGGATTTTTAATTTATTAACAATAATTGTATGTCACTGTTATGATTAAATTTGACTTTTTTTTTCTATCCTTTTAGATAAAAACATGTTTTACTTTGAATTCGAAGACTGTGAGTTGTTTTACTTTGAATTCAAATTTGAATTTGAATAAACTAGCTTAAGTTATTGTTTGCGTATTACAAACAATGTTTTGTGCAGGTATCACTATGTGTGAAGAGGTTGGTTTACATCGATGGTCAAGGAGGAATTGTAAAAGGGGCGTGCTCTAATTTCTTATGTGAGAAGACTTGGTTATACATTAATGTTATAAATTACTGTTTTATATAGTTAAACCATTTGAACTTATATGAATTTACTGTTTGTAATATTTAGGTGACTTGAAGCCTGGGTTTGAAGTGAAAATCACTGGACCAGTTGGAAAAGAAATGCTCATGCCCAAAGATCCAAATGCAACTGTCATCATGGTATTAAAAATTATTCCTTTTCTATCACAGCATTTGACTCAAAAATAAGTTTACTTTCATGTTTATAAACTAATTCTGTACTGCTGCATTGGTAGCTTGGTACTATAACTTGAATAGCTCCTTTGTACTGTCTACATCCCATTAATCAATGCATGTATATTATCTATAATTTATATTCACTGTCTTTACGTTCACTCTATATATGAAGTTAATAAATTGTGTATGTATTTATTCGAATTTTTCTATAACATTTAATTTCTTTATTCTCCGACTATAAAGTGTAAGTGACCATTATTTTATTGACTTGAATTTTTTTAGGTGATAAAATTTATCTTCAAAATGAGTTAATTTAGTTCTATTATTCTTATTGTTTTATCACCAAAAGAAAACTATTTACTAAATTTTGATAACAGATCCAAAATATGTGACACGAGCTATATATATATACATACTATTATATAGTTTTTTCTACAAATATGTGACAGCTCTTACCTAAATCTACCCTTGGTGATATGATACATAGTTACATATGTTAAACTATTATTTATGATGCGCCTAATACCTATGTGAAATGTGAATCCGGCGGATATGACTATAAAATTTACTTCGTCAATAGTTAAATGGAAGATGTACTATAAGTGGGTTTTGTAAAAAGCATCCAGGTTCAATTTTTTTTTGTTTTTTTCTATTTAATGAAGTTGCAGTGGATTATATGCTTATTTATTAGGTGTATGTGCTTCTTAAACAGTTTGATGATTTTAAATTTATGCATCCTTATGCCGCATCATCATTGAATAATAGAAGTTACATATTTTTGGTAAAACTGTTTGTTTTCTTTAGATAATTGAAAACCTTCGCTACCGTGGCTTATCATTGAGGTTGTAAAATACTAGAACTTCCATGGTAGATCTTTGATAGTATACTTATATTTTTCCACTATACTTATTCCATGCAGATATATAATGGATCTGCATTCAGATGGAGTTTTTCAAAGAATCAAAGGTATAATGTTTCATTTCATTTCTGCTCAGTTTCTTTGGTACTTATATTAGGCATAATGTTTTCTCTTTTCATTTCCCTTTTTTTTATGGAGACTACAGCAAAAATAATATGATGATCAAATTACTTACCATATCATGTAAGTTAATAAATTGTATAGACAGTATCAGTCAATGGAATGTACTATAGTAGAATAGTGAAAGTGCAATTGACATGAAGGGTCAAGCTTCATCTGAGGGATGCAGAGTACGTTAGTTGAAAAGTGTAGTGCAGCTAAACAGTTTAATATAGATAAGGATTTAAGATGTGTCTGATCTTGACACTGGGCGAGGAGTGGAGCTAAATAGTTTGCTATTGCTGCATGTCAGGAGGTACAAGAATGGCAGTGTTGATGCTGTGTACCAAGGTGTTGCTGATGTATCATGTTGAGGTGTAACAGCGAATATGTAATGGCCTAAGGACTAAGCTATCCATCAGTAGCAGTAAGAAGGGGCTGACCGCAGTTGGGGGCTGTAAGTCATAGGCAACTGAATATGCAGTAGCAATTAACAGAGAGGATCAGCTGTAGATGTAGGCAATGAAACCATAGCAATTAAGAGAGGCAAAACGAGTACTGTGGTTGCATGATGAGGTGCAATAGAGGGCAACGCTGCATGAATGTATTCAGTGATGCTGCTAGGAGTTGAGCTCAGATCTGACTGAGCTAGCAAACCTTTTAAGCGGGAGTGATTTGCAGGTGAACCAGTTTAAGTGATCAAATCTTGAGGAGTCCATATTTGTTGACATGCACATTAGCTTGATTGCCTACTGAGATGGCTGATATGGAAGAGTTGAAGCCTGAACTAGCATTTATTTATTTATGCAAGCTTATTGGTAGGTCTGTATAATTCTTAACTTTAGAACTATCATTAATTTCAGTGCAGTAAAGACTGAAATGCAGTATATTACTTACCATATCATGTAAGTTAATAAATTGTGGATGTTGCATGTAATTATATGTTTATTTGTCGCTGACAACGAACTACAAATATATGAACGCATGATCTTCATGTTTTGAATGCACGATCTTCATGTTTTGCAGTATATTACTTAGTCTCATTCTTTGTTTTAATAAATGATTAATCTGGCATGTATGCACATAGAAAATACAACATTTTGTACTCATCGTGTCATTTTTTATGGTTAAAAAAATTCTTACAAACTGTGTTTTATAACACCAATTCCTTCTGCACACGTGCATCGCACGTGCCATAGTACTCGTATATATCTATACTATAATGCAAAACCCCGAGTCAAACCGGTCAAACTGAAGCCTTTTTGGCAGTCTCCAATTTACCCCACATTCTGCCCAAAATCAAACATGTGTGCACAAGGGCACTTCTGTCTTTTTCACCTCCCACGTTGCCCCCATCATCTTTTCTGTTCCCCTTCCTTGCTTTCCACTTCCCCTTCCTACCACGTTCAATTTGAACTAACCCCACAAAAAATGGCATGCTCCCTCCTCCACCTCCCTAACCGTCACTTCTACGCTGCCTCCCTTTCTTCCCCTTCCCCTTCTCCCTTCTTCCTCTGCACCATACGCGTGCCGTATTACTCCATCACAGCCAACCGTCGTCGTCTACTCCCCTCCTAACCAATTTCCCCTTCAATCAGTTCAATTTAGACATTTTCTTACCCACGTTTTCCATTTTCTCACTGCAAGAAACCGCATCAAACTTTCTCCTCTTCTCAATTCTCAAAAAGAAAAAGCCCTACATCTCATTTTCTTTATTCTTGATTATTTCATTCGAAAATCAGCTCTTCTTCAAGTTGAGCTTGGTATCAATGCACATCAACCATCGTTCGATTAAGGTACCAAAATTTCTTTTGCAATTAATTGTATAACAAGCTTTAGTTTATTTACTGATTTTAACTGATAGGAGAAATGAAACTAACCTAAGCAAATTTGAGCGACGGCTGTGGTCGGAGGGGCGGGAGAGATGAAACTAACCTGAGCAAATTTGAGCGACAGCTGTGGTAGAGAGGCAGGAGAGATGAAATAACCTGAGCAAATTTGAGCAGAAGAAAGGTGTGGGGAAGAGTTATCTAAACGTGGAGTGGGAGATATTTTCATACCATGGAGGTATGCTTTTATTTTAAGAACATGAATTAAGTGCTGAGATCTACAGTTATGGAACATTTGCTTTTTTAATCTTTGAATCTTCATCCTTCTTATCTTTTATATTTATCCTAATCACCATGATCAAAGGTTTTTCTTTTTAGTACCTTTTGTATTATGATTATGATTACAAAGCTATTGACATTTTTTTGTTAGGTGATTCTTTTCCTTTCAAATACTTTCCCTACCCAAAAAGCAAGCCCAGGGAAATGATACTTTGCATCTATGGATTTTCACCTAAAATATCGGCTTTGCAGGTTTGCTTTTCTATTTTATATAATCAGTTGGAACGTTTCAAACATTATTTTATACATTGTTTCATTTCATTTTGTTAATTTCACCTTTGCTTATATCATGCTTGGTCAAATGCTTCAAGCAGAAAGTCAGAACTTTGCAACTTAACACTTTCTTACCTCAATTATTGTAATATTAGAGTTTGTACAAAATTACTTGATCATCCAAAATAAGCACAATTTTACAAAGAAATTTTATTTTGATTTGAATTTTTTAATTTTGTTTTCAAAACACTAAAAAGCATGGTTTTGATTTTTGAGGTTTGCTATCTAAACCGTAGGACACAGAACATTTCTATAATTACTATTCTAATTTGGTTAATAAACTTATTACAGTCAAACATTTATTTAAAACCCATAACATCAGTTCAGATTTATTATCAGTTTGATTACATTTCTGAAACTGCATGTTTCCTTTCGTTGTTCGTAAATAGATGCAATTCAAGTTGCATTATCATTTTCAGGTCATTTTGATTTGTGCCCAAAAAGACAGTACATGTGAATTTTCTTAAATATTCACTTCAGTTCACGAAACAAAAATGAATTTAAACAAAATTTATATAAATTTCACTCTGATTTGTGAATATTGAAGATACTAATACAAATGCTAAGGCCAAGGGCAGTGATCTGAGGAACAAGCCTGCAACAAATATACTTCCGGTTTAAAATTACTAACAATCCCAATGATTTATACTTAATTTTTGCTCTCACTTGCTCATCAACTACCCTGATATAATAAATTAATAACTCTAACTTAAATGGATTGATATTCAAATTCAACATTTGTTTACAAAGTGGTTAATCTCTCTCTCATTCTCAGACATAAAAAATACGTTAATATTTCTTTTTTGTATAAGAAAAAGCCGATCATCATAAAATTCTTGCTGAAAACTGTGAATATGTTAGTTCAACAAATGAGATCTATATTTACATCACCGAGAAATTCGAATTTTTATTTGTGGTTTACTATAAATTGTATAGGTACACAACATACATGATCATGCAAGAAGAAAATTTATATCAACGATCGGTTTCTTCCGACTTTTACAAGGTTATTCTATTTTCTACCTAATCAATTAATATTATAGCAGATATGCATTTTCAAATACATGTTTAGTAACATATAATATGCCATCTAAATTATCTGTTTAAGGAAAAAAAATAAAAGTGAAATTAGACTGCACAATTCTTTTAAAGTCTGATATGGCCATTCATTATTGACTCATCTTACTATTCTTCGAAACTTAGTATTAGCTTACTCATTATGTATTACTATGCTTGACGGTTTGTTTTTATTCAATATATTATCATACTACCTATCATCTTTTTAGTCCAAACAGTACCATTTGATGAATCTATATTGATTCAATAGCTTTATGAAACCTTAATACTGTTACATTTTCATTTAATAGCATTTATTCTCATTGGTAATAATGTCACAAGAGTAGTTCATTTGAATAATAATAGCACTGTTCTTCAAAGCTTTTGCTTCATTTGGGATTTTGTTTCTTTTTTTATATAATTAATTGGACTATATACTCTACGAAAGATTATATGGACAAGTTGGTTGTAGTAGATGTTTTAATGAGTATCCATTATCTGATAAAATAGATGTAGATCAAAATAAGTTACAATAAGTATCTATATAAGTCGATATTGTACCAATGTCCATTATAATATTTATCAACAATACAATATTCGTATTGCATAATTTTGACTTTTTATTTCACTCATGTGATTCATGTGACTCCTGTGGAAAAACTGTATAACAGCAAAAAAATGAGGAACTGAGAGGAAGGTGTTCAAATGCCAGCCGCATTTGCCACAACTGCCAACTACAGCTTCAGCAAGACAACGACTATCAGCAGATTCGACAAGACAACAACCGTATTTAGGTATGCAAATCCTATTAATATGCTACACTAAGCACAAATATATTAATGAAAAGTTGACTGGAACAAATATGTTGCTTGGTTCAGATATTCATTTAATGGTGCAATAGTTATAAGTAATATATTCACTTTCTAAGTCATTACACACACCGCTACTAAAATTTTAACAATGTTCAGACTGATTGTCGATGTTTCCCAAAATTCATAGGCTAAAAGCTAGAAATATCATTATGCATATTTTCAGTATGACTCATAAAAACGTTTAATTCAGGATTGTTGTACTGTTTATGACTATTTGTACCATACCATTTGTGAGTACATACAATTTTGTTGTTGCTATTGACCTTCCATTCTCTTTAACTCATTATATGCCTACTCTATAAAATTAGTTCCACTTTTACAGTAATTCATTACTGCGTCTGTTATGGTTTTTCCATAGTGTCGTGATTTTTATACAGCTGTCAAGAAAAAACAAAATTGATTATTAGCAACCTAATAGGACTTGAAGCTTTATAATTCCTTTCAAATACAAATAACCCTTTTAAGAAGATTGAGCTATGAGTATAATTTAATATAATATTGTATAATGTAGTGTATGAACTTTTGATGTTATATAAGCAAGAAAATAAAAGGCTTGGCTAATCCAAAATTTATGTTTTCTAAATTAGTGAAAGTTGTCAGAGTACAAAATACGTTTCACCTGTTTTTTCTGCATTTGTGATTCGATTATAGGTGTCAAATGCTTCAAGCAGAAGGTCAGAACTTTGTAACTTAACACTTTCTTACCTCAATTATTGTAATAGTAGAGTTTGTAAAAAATTACTTGCTCATCCAAAATAAGCACAATTTTACAAATAAATTTTATTTTGTTTTGAATTTTTGAATTTTGTTTTCTAAACACTGAAAAGCATGGTTTTGATTTTTGAGGCTTGCTATCTAAACCGTAGGACACAGAACATTTTAATAATTACTATTCCAATTTGGTTAACAAACTTATTAAAGTCGAACATTTATTTAAAACCCATAACATCAGTTCAGATTTATTATCAGTTTGATTACACTTCTGAAACTGCATGTTTCCTTTCGTTGTTCGTAAATAGATGCAATTCAAGTTGCATTATCATTTTCAGGTCATTTTGATTTGTGCCCAAAAAGACAGTACATGTGAATTTTCCTAAATATTCACTTCAGTTTGCGAAACAAAAATGAATTTAAACAAAATTTATATAAATTTCACTTTGATTTGTGAATATTGAAGATACTAATACAAATGCTAAGGCCAAGGGCAATGATCTGAGGAACAAGCCTGCAACAAATATACTTCGGGTTCAAAATTACTAACAATCCCAATGATTTATACTTAATTTTTGCTCTCACTTGCTCATCAACTACCCTGATATGATAAATTAATAACTCTAACTTAAATGGATTGATATTCAAATTCAACATTTGTTTACAAAGTGGTTAATCTCTCTCTCACTCTCAGACATAAAAAATATGTTAATATTTCTTTTTTGTATAAGAAAAAGCCGATCATCATAAAATTCTTGCTGAAAACTGTGAATATGTTAGTTCAACAAATGAGGTCTATATTTACATCATTGAGAAATTCAAATTTTTATTTGTGGTTTAGTATAAATTGTATAGGTACACAACATACATGATCATGCAAGAAGAAAATTTATATCAGCGATCGGTTTCTTCCGACTTTTACAAGGTTATTCTATTTTCTACCTAATCAATTAATATTATAGCAGATATGCATGTTCAAATACATGTTTAGTAACATATAGTATGCCATCTAAATTATCTGTTTAAGGAAAAAAAATAAAAGTGAAATTAGACTGCACAATTCTTTTAAAGTCTGATATGGCCATTCATTATTGACTCATCTTACTATTCTTCGAAATTTAGTATTAGCTTACTCATTATGTATTACTATGCTTGACGGTTTGTTTTTATTCAATATATTATCATACTACCTATCATCTTTTAGTCCAAACTGTACCATTTGATGAATCTATATTGATTCAATAGCTTTACGAAACCTTAATACTGTTACATTTTCATTTAATATCATTTATTCTCATTGGTAATAATGTCACAAGAGTAGTTCATTTGAATAATAATTGCACCGATAAGGATGCAGTAGCTTCGGTCATAGCACCAATAAGGATGCAGTAGCTCTTTAGGTAATAACATAGTTCGCAACAGTCAAATTATATACGTGTGTAACTTAGCAGAAAACATAGTGCAAAAATAAAGACGTCGTTGTACCTGAAATGCTAAAGATTGTGGAACCATATTAACAAAATAAATAAGACTTGATCCTGTGACTTTCTTATCCATTCATAGTGAAACAAATGAAACTGAAGTAATTGCCTGCACAACACATAATTAATTTACAAGGTAAACTACAATGTACTAGCATAATCATTCCAGAAGGCACGTTAAAAAAATTACTAATTAAACAAAACTAACAAATAGCAGTAAGTAATGATGATTATATGGAATATTTACCAACTACAGCATGCTAGATTCAGTACAGTACTGAATAAGAAGCTTTGATTTTTTTTTATTAACATCAACAGACGTCGTCAACAAAGCATGCTTCCTGGCACAAAATTTCCTTCATGGAAAACCATTTCTACGAATAAGCATGCTAAAAACACGTGGAGTTCCGCTACTTGCCTGTATTTTTCAAACTCATTTTGTTTGCTCTTATATTAATCTAAAAATATATTTAAAGGAATATATATTTTATTCTCAAGTCCACATGCTTTTCTTTCATTCAATACAGAAATGGTGTAGTAGCGATAATTTTGTGAAATTTTTACCGACACCAAATTTGTTGATTTTAGTTGGATTTACTTTATGAGAATATCAAATATTATCACACTTTAAGTTTGGTATTGTAATTGCTGTATAATAGTATATAATTTGAAAGTTTTATCATTACAGTATATGTTTCATCAGTTCGTTGTTGACTTTTGCAAAATTTTGAAAACAATTTATGATTGTTTTAAACAACCCATTTGTTATATTACATCACCATAATAAGAGATTCTATGAAGTATTTACATATTACATGTTTGGTTTAGGATTCGCTAACACAAGCAGTTGTGTGATTACTAATTCTTATTAAAGTTCTGTTTACGATATAGGACTGTATATTGTGAAATTTCATGCATCTGGAATTTCAATATATATCATACCGTAATGCCTATTTGTTTCTTCTTAAAAGGGGATGAGTTCATGGCAGTATTTGGTTAAATTTACATGTAAAATCTTTGTACTCTTTCAGCAAATGCTCACTGACAAGGTGCAGTATCTTCGGAATGGAATCCTTGAACAGTTGCATATAGCAATAACAAGCAGTACATGGTAACTCTTTATTTAGCAGGTATTTAATTAAAATTTGTCTAACCATGTTGTTTCTCAATTTTAATAGTGTTCAAAATAGAAAAGGTGTTTTCTATATTAGGTTGTCTTCTCATCTATCAGAGTCTATTTACTATTTAGTACAACACCTCAAACCTTAACATCACAGTGGACTTTTTCAGCAGGACTGCTTCCACCCTGCACATTTCCATATGGAAAACTGTTTCTTATATTAAGCATGGGAAACAAAACATGGAGACAAGCTGCCTGCCTGTATTTGCATAACTCATTTTGTTAGTTGTTGTAATAATTTAAACAATATTTCAAGGAATATATATTTTGTACGCACAACATATTTTTGTATGCTTTTGTTTATTTTATCAACTTATCCATCTTCAAAAAATAGCCGACTTTAGCTTCAGAAATATCGAAAACACTTTCAACCTGATTTCATTTCTGTATAAATTTTCATGTTATATTTGTACTAATTTTGCAATTTATGCATGTGGCAAGTGTTGTCCATATTAAAATGGTCTTGGTGATGTATCTATATTATGTTAACAGGAAATTTAGTTTAAACATGTTTAAGAAAGCACTAATGCAAGATATTAGCACACGCAATGCATTCACATACACAGTTCCATGCGAGTTTTTGTTTCATGAAAGCAACCAATTTAAAACATATATAGGGGTTTACTTTTGATGTATTCGGTGTTTGATGAAAAAGAGTGGTTGGTGATCATATTTTTCGGTGTTAGCAAGGGTTATGGATATTTTTCGGTATATATTCTTCCTAATAATAATGAAATTTTTATTTAGCAGTTGTTTTTGTTCAAATTTTTGTTATATATCCACCATACCCCCTCCTATGACCTGATATATTGTTTAACCGTCTGTTATCTTACTCAAGATAAGGATTTCAGTAAACTTTTTATGATATCTCTACAATAATCAGACAAACAAAATTAACCTTGCACTAGGACAAAATCTAAAGGCTAATATGCCTTAATTATTTTCTTATGAAGTAAACTTGAAAATATCATACATTATTCATAGGTTGATATAACTCAAAGGTGTTTCATTATCGGGTTTACCTATCGTCCTTCTTACAACACTTTATTTTTGTTTAGTTGTCATATCTTCTTTCCCTTTTTTCCTATAATTAACAAAAACATTACTATGATCTCTCACAATATCATAATTGTAACAAAGACAAAATACGCACACTTCCTTCTTTGCACACGTCCAACGGACGTGCCACCATACTCGTATAAATAATGGATTCCAATTATATTTCAATTTATTCTAATCTAATTTAATTACTCATTTTAAAATGGAAGCTTTAATTAAATTAAAACCAAATTTATATTATATTTTTTTTAAATCCAATTCGGTTTACAATTTCACTTTAACATTCATGTTGTTAAAACACTTTATAATTTAAAACTTTATTTGTTAGATTTAACTTTGATTTGGAACTTGTTTTAAATCTTTACTTTACAATTTAACTCCAGTTTTTAAATATCACTTTTATTTCTTTCCAATTCATTTTTATTTTATTCTATAATTATTTCACTTTTAAATTTTTCACCCTTATATTTCTTTCAATATCCAATTTTATATATTTCGATAACTTAGGGTACCGAAATATCCAAGCAACCCACAGCATTTAATCTTCCAATTACTAAAAATATTCATCACAGAGTATCAATCATTCCAGTATATACTATATACCACTATATAATATAGCACATAACTTCAAGTCAACCATTCAACCAATCATTTAAATTTAACTACTTAAATTTAAATAAAAATCCAAAAGTGTGAGATTACTCACCTTTGACTTTGGTTTTGCAATCCATTCCCATCACGATTAATTTCTCCACAATTGGACCTTGTAAAATCATTAGATGATCTTATTAATATTCTAATTGGTCGAACAATCAATAATTATTTATTTTAATCCAAACCAAAAAATTTGGTTTTAAATTATTATTATTTTTTAAAATATTTTTATCAACAACCCTAAATTCATATATTTATTATTATTTTGTAAAAAAAAACAACCAGTAAGTTAAAAGATGTGAATATGTATTTTGATTTCCCTTTGAAATTATTTATATATATACACACTTATAAAAATATCCTACTGTTAATTAAACCCCCACTTTTTTTTCCAGATCTTCATATATCTAAATCAGAATTGCTTAAACCTGCTGTAATTTTTTTTTTGTTTCCTGTTATAAATTCCATCCTATAATCAATTCATTTAATTGCCTAAGTTGCAAATAGATTATCAAAATACCTCACAAGAAAGACGCTGCTGCACCACCACCACCGAAGCGACAAGCATCGCGTACCCAAAGCCCCAGTCGCCGAAACTATAGCATCGAGCATCAACCCCATCGCCTCTTGCCAAAGCACCAACCAGAACTGCATCCGCCACCACAAGACCGTTCAACCATCCCCGAAAACCCATCACGTCCCTCGCCACCCAAAACCACTAGCGCGTCCCCCTCTGCCTTCGAGCGTGAGTCCAGCGGCTTCGAATTCGAGCGCGGCTCTTCTTCTTTTCCTTTTTTTTCATCGGGTCGCGATTTTCCTCAAGAGAACGAAGAGAGGCTGGGTTCGATTTTGATTGCAAAATAAAATTTTGGTTTTGTTTCCTCCTTCGAACTAGGTTGTAGATTTCTTCGGCCATTTTTTTTATGATATGTCGCCTTGATTTCGATATTAATTTTGGGGATTTAGATCGTGTAAAGGAATCTGGTTCGAATTTGAAGTGGAAGGAAAGGAGAGGGATTACAAAGGGGATTTTCAATTTATTAGTTCGGCCGTAAAATTTCTTTGTGAATTCGATCTCCATTTTTCGAATAAAGGAGAGGGACACAATTTTAAGCAGAGAAAGAGGCGTGTTTGGGAAGGAATGAACGGCTTCTAGGGTATGCTTGTAGATGAAAATATCTTTGACTATTGACCTTAAATTTTATTATTTTATAAAACTCTCAAAACTTCTCATTAATCGCTATTAAAATCTCGAACTCCTCTTAAGCAATGTCGCGAGGCAATTATAAAGCTTTACCCGTATTCCGAACACGATGGAAAGCGTTTCGGAAGCTAATTTAATCGTATGTGCGAGTTACAAAAGAAAACGATCAAATTTCAATTAAATCGATTAAAATAGTTCTAAGCATATTGAGCTGCCAGAGTCAAATGACAACTCCGATTGCTATGAAAATTGAAATCCGATAATAACTAACTATTACGGATCCAATGGAACTAGTTTCGTCGAATTCTGAGACTGTGCCTCGAAAGGCTATTTTTAAATTCCAATTTAAACGATATATTATTAAAATTGAACAAATTACTTTTAAATTAAATTTCAATTATCCTATTATCTTCAGTATCATCGTTATAAATTTTATAAGCCTTCAAATTATTTTAAACATGCTTAGAATCTCAGATTCAACAATTTACCCAATTTCAATTATTAAATTCAATGTTTAAACTTTATAATTCAATGATTTAATTATCATGTAAATATTGATACTTGGAATTCAAGCTTTTAAATATTTAAAATCAATTAACTATCCCAATTTAAGTTGTTAGAAATTCCAGGTCGTCACATTCCTTCCCCCTTAAAAGAATTTCGTCCCCGAAATTACTAATCAGGAAGAATGGACCAATACCCGTTTACCTTTCCTCTAAAGCCAACAGTTTTATCAATATCCTACCAACTATCTTTTATTAAAGACCCACTATCACCTTAACCAACTTCCAAAAACCCTCTATAGTTTCCAATGACATTATTTACTCCACTTATTGAAATTTAAATTTATAATTCAAATTTAAATTATCACAACCTTCTTAAAAAAATTCTAACTCTCTAAATTTCCGAAAAATTTCGCCAGTGTCTCCTTTGCGCGGCTAGCTCGGTACAACTACAAAAGGCCTCTACGGGCTCCCAAATTCCCAAAAGAAAACAAAAGCCAAGTGGCTACATCAAAAATCCAATCCAATTTCATATAGACTTTTAAACACATACTTTTTTGTCGGGCAATTCAAATTTATCCTTTGGAACCAAATCCAAATTCTTTTTCCCCTTTAATACCTGCATATCTTACTTAGCAACAATATTCAATCGTAACATTTCCAATCATTTTATACATCTTCTTACATAGGTTCATATCTATTTCAAAATTAGTTTTTTTTTCTATTTCATATGAATTTAATTTATTTTCAATTTTGAATATTGAATTTCATCTTCCATTTATAACTGATTCATATTAGTTTCATATACTGATTTACTTTAATTTCCAATTTGAAATTGTTTTTTCGTTAACAAAAATTTTCCAAAAATTTTCAAAAATTTTCCAACTCCCAAAATTTTTGGAAAATTTTGGCAGTCCCCTTTGTACAGAGGAGCTTTTGCAATTTGACAAGAGATATAAATATGTATACATCGACCCACACGGTCGGAAAAAGCAAAAACAGTTCATATTTCCTATTTTTATTGCGTAGGCATACCATATTTAGCATTTTAAGCAAGCAGCTTATTTATTTTAGCAAATAGCGCAACCAAATCCAGCCAAACGGCCTTCAGATACCTGTACTTACTCAATTTAAATATGTAAGTGCCATATAAGAAAATCTATTTTCATCTCACTTACCTTTAATGGCTAAACACAAGCATTTCACTTATATTCAATAGCTAGACACATATATATCATAAGGAACAAGCACCAAAACGCTTCCCATAAGCGATATATATGATTTAAAGCTAATTCTAATTGCTTCCAACCAATTTTCAAGCCATCTCATTTATACCTCAAATTAAGACACCACCAAATTTAAGTTCAGTCTGATAATCCAATTCAAATCACAACTTTGATTTAGTTTTATTCAATCAGACTTCATCCTTTTATTATTTAACTCAATTAACCCATTTTAAAATTTTAATTTACGTACTTAATTCATTTTCGAATTTATTTTATTAATACATGGCCATTCTCAGTTTATTTCTATTCACTTGGATTTTGTTGCAATTAAACCATGTCTATTATAAATAAATTTCATATGACGACGCTTCTCTTACATCTAATTTACTTGCAAATTTCATTAAATATTATTCAAATCACCCTTGAATTTTATTTGTAATTCAACCATCACATTTTCAATCCAACTCTATTTTATTTTTATTTTACAACATCTCTTCTTATTTAATGTAGTATTAAATCTAAGTTGAATTCTATTTAAAATTCGAATTCATTCCCAAACCCATTATCAACCTACAATCCATCTGTTTAACCAAGTTAAATTTTATTAATATACTCAACCAAATAATGATTTAGCCAATTATTTTTCTTTCAACTTCTAAATCAATGTTTGATTTTAATTACAAGTTCACTTTATTAAAATTCCAGTTTGGATTTCCTTGATTTTCCACAATTCCAACATCTTTATTTAAAATTTTTTAGAAATGCTTTTAAATTCACATCATACTTAATAAAATAACTTCTTATAAAAATACTTCTTATAACTCGATGTCTCAACTAGTCCATCCTTGTTCTCACAGGAATTCAGTCATACGTTGATCAGGCGCAGGACTGAAAATCTATAAGTACTTGGTAAACCCGTTTTCAACATCCAGTGAAAATACTTGGAAAATAATTTTATAAAAATATAGAAAACAGTTTTTGAAAATAGAGGAAATATCTTTGGTGAGGATGCTCTGGAAATCATCACCCCCATCCATGGTTGCAGTTAACCCGATGGTTACGTTGCCATCCCGACAAAATCCATAGATAACTGTAGGCCTCCGCGCCCCTCGATTACACCATGGAACCCACGACAGTTCGCAGCTACAACTAGGGTTACGTAGCTATCACAGCAAAAACCCATATAACTGTAGGCATCAGCGCCATCGAATTTCGCTGCCAAAAATGAAACTTCTCCACTCCACTTGACCATAGATCGCAGTCTACCGATGTTGCGTTGTCTTCCCGGCAAAATCAAGTGTAGACTGTTGGCACTCATCCTCCACACGAATTTCGCTATGGTCCCCACAGTAGATCGCAGCAACATCGAGTTACATTGTCGTCACAGCATAACCCAAACGCCCCTGTAGGCATCAGCGCCCTCGACTTTCGCTACCCAATAATCCTCAGGAACTAGTTTTGTCCGGACTCCTCACAGGATCAACTTTAGAACCCCCTTGGGGCTCAAGGCAGCACCACCGAGTGGCACTCCTGAGAAGTTCATTTCAAGAGAGCGCCTTTTTCCCCAGAGCCATCATCAAAACATTTTATACTATACATATAGTATTTTCAAATCATACACCTAGTATGATATCATACAAAGCTCATTTACACAAAATCTATTATCCCAAAATCGATAATTTTCAAATTAGGCTTTCCAAATTTCAATAATGACTTTACTCAAAAATCAAAAGCCTTTCCAAATCCAAAGGTTCTCAAAACCTTTTCCAAAATCCTCATAAGATCCTTCATATATATATGCAGTTATATATAATTATTAAAACTTTGGATCATTTCCAACTTGTATAAGACCCTTTTATACTTCAAACACTTTCAAAAATCCTTTTCTTCCGACAATAGATTTAACAAGGAAATATTTATCTCATATAACAAAGATATATATAACTTTGTTTATTCAAAATCAAACAATCCAATTTGATTACTCTCCTCAATATCAATTTCTTTTCCATTCACTTGTCCACCTTTACATTAATCCTCATTTGGATTATCACTTCAATTCCTATCTCAGTTGGGTATTAAATACATAACAGTTTGAACTCCGACCAGTTTAGAAAATAGTTTGAAAATTTGAAAATAGGTAAGTAGTTGAAAACAATTAATAGTTTGTAAAATAACTATAAAATAGTTGAATAATTGTAAAATAGTTGGTAAATAGTAAATAGTTATAGAAATCTTAGATAATTGCAAAATAGTTGTAAAATAGTAACTAATTCGTAACTTAGTTGAAAAATAGTAATTAGTTTAGGAAACGGTTGAAAATGGTTAAATAGCTCCAAAAATATTTAAACAAGTATAAATAATTTGGCTTTTAAGAAAGAAATGTTGTATAGCTTGGAAAAATAAGTTTATACCAAAACAATTTATATTAAAAATAGTCCAGAGTCAAAACTGTTCACTATCCCATCAATTCAATTTAAATTTCCACTTGATTTTATACCTACTCAACTTTAATTACAATTCCAAATTATTCCGATCAATTTGGACTAATATCTATTGAACTCTCTTCAAGTTCAATACCCCTTTTAGTTAATCCAATACAAATTTCCCATTAAATTTTTAAAACTTTTACATCTTCAATCATAAATCCAATTAATTCAAATCAAATTCAATTTGAACTAATTCAATTCCAATCTCAATTTTAAACCATCTCGAATTATATAAATTCGAGTTATATTCTCAAAGATTGGTTTAACTTTTTAAACCAAATTAACTTTAATTTTAAGGTTTTTAATCTATTTAATATATGATTCCAAATCTCAAAATTCCATTTTAAATTATCTTAACTTATATATTTCAAGGTTCAAATAAGAGTTCGATACAATCTTATTTTAAAATTTTAATTTATTATTAAATTTTATCTTCCAGTTTGAAGCCAGTTCTTAAACAAGTTTATTTTACAATTCAATTATTCAGATTTATTTTATTTATACAATACCATTCACAATTTAAAGATTTCTATTAACAATAGGATGGTATCATCTAATTTATTTTAAAACGTCCATCCATTTTCAATTTTTAAATCTCAAACCCGTTTTGAGATCACACAAATTTCCAATTCAAATCAACCATTTAACTTTCCAAGTTAAATTCCAATTTACTTAATCCAATCAACCTTACTCAATTTGAATTCCCGCTTCAAACTCCAAAATTCTTTCTCTCTTATAAGTTCAAAACTTATATCACTTTGGTTTTTTTTACATCACACTTCAGGGAAAAATCAAAACTCAACCTCTTAGAGTTTATTTCAAATTATCTTTGATATCATGTATATCCATACATATATATTTATTTCTTAGCCCTCCCAGCCATGTTTTAAAATTTTAAACCACCCTTGGTTTTAAATTCAAATCAAATTTCCAACAATCCATTGTTTTCAACAAGTCCCAGTTATCCAAATAATACTTATTTATTATTTTTCATTACTTTGAAACCAAATTTCCGAATTCTGAGTCCAGATTTAGAATTTCATTTTCAATCCATTAAATTTTAATTTGGTTGTATTTCTATTTCTACTAAATTTAATTTCAATTCAAGACTTCAGTTTCAGTTTGAATCCATTTCAAACTTATCTTTATTTAATTTTAGTTTAGTTGTATTATATTACTTCTTAATTTAATTCAAATAATTTAACAACCAATCACCTTAATATTTATTAGAAGGAAATATTGCTTTACATATCAAGATATATATATTTTATATAAAATCATTTAAAATCTTTATATAAGAAAATAACAAGTACGCGCTCATATATATATATATATATATATATATATATATATATATATATATATATATATTCTCAACTCATTCTAGAGTCCTACAGACTCTATTAAATGAGTAATCCCCACCAGAGCCAAGGTTCTCGCTTAACCCTTCTGCTCTGGTACCAAATGTAACGACCCGAAATTTTCTAACCCGAAAATTCCAGATAGTTATGAAAAAGAAGAAAGAGATAGAAGAAGAAGAACAGAAACACCAAACATCTCACAATCGCAGCGGATAAAATATAATAATAATAATAATAATAATAATAAAGTCTACAAAAGGATACTATATCTGTCGATTACATTTAATATACATCAGAGTTTCACATATATACAGTCACTGAATATTTACAATTATCATATCTCAGATTATCAGTAATATAAATACAGCGGATACACTGTATACGATATTGCCATCCAGTTCGCCTCCTGAGCTCCAAAACGTCCTAACTTGAAAATCTGTAATACTTGGTCTGACCCGAGCATTACACTTAAGTAACACCCGGGTCAGGCTGGAAACCAGCGTGAGTACCCAACTAACATGGAATACCAAAACAAACAACTTATATAAACCCGGAGTAACTTATATCAATTCACAAGTTGCTGTAAACAACACTTATTTCACATATAAATTTCTAAGCACCAAACCTAGATAAAATAATCCAATTCACTTAAACATTTAATTCCAGCCTATTGATTTCACAGATCAATTTATAAAATTCGAAGTGGTTCCAGGTATTTCCTAATACCCGACTCCGGTCTCTTCGAAACTCATGTTATCCTATCCCAAGTTATTCAAATGAAATACACAACATTTCATATCAGAGATATCAACTCATTCAAAGCATCCAATACCATTCAATCACCCATAAGCAAAGCTTAATCGCATACAAATCAATTCAATTGATTCTAATTGAATTTCAAACCTCAATCACCTAGATTTATTCATTGATTAATTCCAAATCAATTAACTAATCAACTCTTCCATATTCCATTCATCTTAATTAATCACCCTGGATTTATTATCTTCCAATTACATTCAAGCAATTATCTTTAATTAATTTCACGATATTAATTATTCTTGACCCAAAATCAATAAGTAATCTTAATTACTTCATGAATTAATTAAATATTTTAATTACATTAATTCTTAATCACTTATATTAATTAACTTCTCATAAGTCACTTATTATTGATTAACTTCTCTTAAGTCGCTTATTTCTGATTAATTTATCTTAATTAATCAATCTTTAATTACATTGTTGATTATATAAATAATGAATTCCAATTATATTTCAATTTATTCTAATCTAATTTAATTACTCATTTTAAAATGGAAGCTTTAAGGAAATTAAAACCAAATTTGTATTATATTTTTTTTTAAATCCAATTCGGTTTACAATTTCACTTTAACATTCATGTTGTTAAAACACTTTATAATTTCAAACTTTATTTGTTAGATTTAACTTTGATTTGAAACTTGTTTTAAATCTTTACTTTACAATTTAACTCCAGTTTTTAAATATCACTTTTATATCTTTCCAATTCATTTTTATTTTATTCTACAATTATTTCACTTTCAAATTTTTCACCCTTATATTTCTTTCAATATCAATTTTATATATTTCGATAACTCAGGGTACCGAAATATCCAAGCAACCTACAACATTTAATCTTCCAATTACTAAAAATATTCATCACAGAGTATCAATCATTCCAGTATATACTATATACCACTATATAATATAGCACATAACTTCAAGTCAACCATTCAACCAATCATTTAAATTTAACTACTTAAATTTAAATAAAAATCCAGAAGCGTGAGATTACTCAGCTTTGATTTTGGTTTTGCAATCCATTCCCATCACGATTAATTTCTCCACAATTGGACCTTGTAAAATCATTAGATGATCTTATTAATATTCTAATTGGTCGAACAATCAATAATTATTTATTTTAATCCAAACCAAAAATTTTGGTTTTAAATTAATTTTTTTTTAAAAAAAATATTTTTATCAACAACCCTAAATTCATATATTTATTATTATTTTGTAAAAAAAACAACCAGTAAGTTAAAAGATGTGAATATGTATTTTGATTTCCCTTTGAAATTATTTATATATATACACACCTATAAAAATATCCTACTGTTAATTAAACCTTTTTTTTTCAGATCTACATATATCTAAAACAAAATTGCTTAAACCTGCTGTAAATTTTTTTGTTTTTTTTTTGTTTCCTGTTATAAATTCCATCCTATAATCAATTCATTTAATTACCTAAGTTGTAAATAGATTATCAAAATACCTCACAGGAAAGACGCTGCTGCACCACCACCACCGAAGCGAAAAGCATCGCGTACCCAAAGCCCCAGTCGCTGAAACTATAGCATCGAGCATTAACCCCATCGCCTCTTTTCAAAGCACCAATCAGAACTGCAGCCGCCACCACGAAACCGTTCAACCATCCCCGAAAACCCATCACGTCCCTCGCCACCCAAAACCACTCGTGCGTTCCCCTCTGCCTTCTAGCGTTAGTCCAGCGGCTTCGAATTCGAGCGCGGCTCTTCTTCTTTTCCTTTTTTTTTTCATTGGGTCGCGATTTTCCTGAAGAGAAGGAAGAGAGGCTGGGTTCGATTTTGATTTCAAAATAAAAGTTTGGTTTTGTTTCCTCCTTCGAACTAGGTTGTAGATTTCTTCGGCCATTTTTGTTTTTTTTTATGACATGTCGCCTTGATTTCGATATTAATTTTGGGGATTTAGATCGTGAAAAGGAATCTGGTTCGAATTTGAAGAGGAAGGAAAGGAGAGGGGTTATAAAGGGGATTTTCAATTTATTAGTTCGGCCATAAAATTTCTTTGTGAATTCGATCTCCATTTTTCGAATAAAGGAGAGGGACACAATTTTAAGCAGAGAAAGAGGCGTGTTTGGGAAGGAACGAACGGCTTCTAGAGTATGCTTGTAGATGAAAATATCTTTGACTATTGACCTTAAATTTTATTATTTTATAAAACTCTCAAAACGTCTCGTTAATCGCTATTAAAATCTCGAACTCCTCTTAAGCAATGCCGCGAGGCAATTATAAAGCTTTACCCGTATTCCAAACACGATGGAACGCGTTTCAGAAGCTAATTTAATCGTTGTGCGAGTTACAAAAGAAAACGATCAAATTTCAATTAAATCGATTAAAATAGTTCTAAGCATATTGAGCTGCCAGGGTCAAATGACAACTCCGATTGCTACGAAAATTGAAATCCGATAATAACTAACTATTACGGATCCAATGGAACTGGTTTCGTCGAATTCCGAGACTGTGCCTCGGAAGACTATTTTTAAATTCCAATTTAAACGATATATTATTAAAATTGAACAAATTACTTTTAAATTAAATTTTAATTATCCTATTATCTTCAGTATCATCGTTATAAATTTTATAAGCCTTCAAATTATTTTAAATAGGCTTAGAATCTCAGATTCAACAATTTACCCAATTTCAATTATTAAATTCAATGTTTAACTATATAATTCAATGATTTAATTACCATGTAAATATTGATACTTGGAATTCAATCTTTTAAATATTTAAAATCAATTAACTATCCCAATTTAAGTTGTTAGAAATTCCGGGTCGTCACATGCTATCTCAAAATTCTATGTTCGAATACGGATCAAAGCGTTATGCGAATAGAACAATATACGTACATCATACGTATTTATCTTCATTTTGATTCTATTCACTTATTCACAATTGCTTCCATTTCCATTTGGATTATCACTTCAATTATAAACAGTTTGAACTTTGACCAACTTGAATTTAGAAAATAGCTTGAAAAAGTTTAAAATAGTTAAGTGGTTGTAAAATAATAATTAGTTGTAAAATAGTTGTAGAATAGTTAAGTGGTTATAAAATAGTTGTAAAATAATCAAATAGTTGTAGAATAGTTAGATAATTGCAAAATAGTTGTAAAATAGTAATTATTATAATGTAGTTGTAAAATAGTATTAGTTTTCAAAATAGTTGTAAAATAAGTTTAAGATAGTTTGGGTTTTAAAAAGAAAGATTTTATAGTAAATAGCTAGGAAAAATATATTTAAAATAGTTTATATTAAAATAGTTTATTTGAAAAAAATAGTTTTAGAGTCAAACTGTTCAATTTCCCAATCTCAATTTCCAATCAATTTCCACTTCCATTTGAATTGATTCAATCCTAATTAAATTTGAATTATCTTCAATTCCCATTCCAAATTCAAATCAATTTCCATTTGAATTTAAACTTGTTCAACTTCAAGCTCACTTCCAAATTATTCAAATCAAATTCAATTTGAACTAATTTCAATTCCAATCACAACTTTAAACCATCTTGAATTATATAAATTCGAGTTAAAATTTCAAATGTTGATATAATCCCCTTAAATCAAATTAACCTTTACTTTTAATTTAACAATCTAAGTCTTTAACAATTTTCAATTCTGAATCCAAATTTCAAATATTCATTTTAAGTTACCTTTACTTAACTTATTTCAAGGTTCAATTAAGAGTTCAAAGCTTTTTAAACAATTTAATCTACAGAATCCAATTTATTATCCAATTTTAACTTTTGACTTTGAAACCAATTCTTAACAATTTTAGTTTGCAAGTTTATTTTTAACATTCAAATCTTAAGTTCAAGGTGATTCCATTATCATATATTCAATTTTATTTCTTAAAATCAAAATTATTTAAATAGTTTCAAATTAAAGTTGTATTTCCATTTTATTTCAGTAATATATATATATATATATATATATATTACCTCAATCCACTTCTTAATTTAATTAAAATAATTCAGTTCACAATTTCATAGATTATTATTAACAACAGGATGATAGCAGGATATATCAAAGTAAATAGACATCCAAATTATTTAAAACAACCATCAATAGCATCTATTTCTAATTTCCAGAACTCAAACCTGTTTTGAGATCACACCTAGCTCCCTTTTCAAATCAACCCATTTAACTTCCTCAAGTTAAATCTCAATTTCATCTTAAAATTTCCAATTCAGGTTGTTTGTTCTAAACTTATTTAACTTCCCCTAAGTTAAATTCAATTTATTTAATCCAGTCATCCTTACTAACTTTGAATTCTCCATTTCAAATTTTTAAACTTCTTATCAATATCCTTTCGCACTTATAAGTTCAAAAACTTATTTTACTTTGGGTTTTCTACATCACATTCCAGGAAAAAATTCAAAACTGAACACTTAGAGTTTATTTCAGATCATCTTGATATTATGTATATCTACTTATTTATACATATTTATTTCATTTGCACACCAAGTCATACTTTAAATTTTAAACCATTCTTGGTTTTTAATTCAAACAAATTCCTTTGAATTTTTTTAAAACAACTCTTGTTTTAAAATAAGATTCATATATTTAAAAATATTATTCATTATATCTTTTAATACTTTGAACAATTTAAATTTTCTGGACTTAGATTTAAAAACTTCACAATGTAAATCCTTTCCAATTCATAAGTCATACTTATCCAAATTGTTACTTCCTTAAAACATTTCATTTTGCTTTATTATTAGAAAACAAACATCCCATTATTAGACACAATAACCATTTTATGATAATAACCAAGATTATCATATCTGGAGACCAATTCACTCCATATTATCTCATAATTTATTGGAAAAAAAATAAAGTCAGGGTAACTTAATTCAGCATTCTGAGAACACTTCCATAAATTTCAGGGTTTTATTTCTGGTTTGAATCCATCAAGCTTATCTTATTTGTATAGTTCATTTCTTACCCAAATTTCTATTTGGTTGTGTGTGTGTGTGTGTGTCTATGTGTGTGTGTATGTATTACCACTTAATTCTTATGGTCTTATTCAACTTTAACAATTAACAACCAATCATCTTAATATATATAATAATTAGAAAGATTATTGCTTTATATATCAAAATATCAAAATATAAGTTAAAAATCATTATAAAATTGTTTTTAAAATCATTATATAAGAAAATAACAAGTACGCTCTCATATACATAGTACTCTCAACTCATTTAAGGGTACTACTGACCCTATCCTTAATGAGTTACCCCACCAGAGCCAAGGTTCTCACTTAACCTTCAGCTCTGATACCAAATGTAATGACCTGCAGTTTTCTACCTCAAAAATTTTGACACTAATATGTTCACTGTACAAGTGCTGAGCAATCAAACGTCGGAAATCCCAAATTGTTAGGGTAAAGAAGAAAAGAGGTAGAAGAAGAAACATAAAACAACAGCACAGAAACTCATATTTGCAGCAGATTAAAATATAATATCAAATAATAGCATTTATACAAAGAAAGCTGTAACTGTATATTTACAACAATATATTATAGTACAATCATTCACAAATAAGCTAGATAGTTGCAACAACTTGTCCTTGAATACTATCAAGACAATCTCAAATATACAGTGGAATATACTCCATAAGTTCCTGCCATCCAGCTCGCCTCCTGAGCTCCAGAACGCCCTAACCTGAAAATCTGTATACTCGGTCTGACCCAAGCTTTACAGTAATGTAACACCCGGGTCAGGCTGGAAACCAGCGTGAGTAATCCCATAAAATATGAAATACTTCAAGTTTTAAAACTTCTTGAAACCCAAGTTACTCGTTCATTACTACGAGTTTTTATGTTGTTAAAGCCAACACTTATTTCACACAATGTATCTAATTACCGTTATCTAGTTTAAATGAACAAGTTCATTTAATTTATTCCATTCCAGCCTATTTGTTTCTAGAATCAAATCTATAAGGGCTATAGTAGTTATTAAATCGAAGTGGTTCTAGATATCTCTGATATCCGACCCCGATCTCTTCGAATCCAATGTCATAGTTTAAGACAGGTTGTTTAAGGAAATCAATCCACTTTACTTTAGAATGTCATATACACCCAGAAATTCATCACAGATATCTTAATTAAATAAATGATTCACATTTATTAACATATCAATCCAGTCATTTCATATCATAGAACATCACATATTATCAATCCCAAGCATTCAATATAATTTGTTCATTCATAAGCAAGACTAATTAGCCACACAATTTGTAATTAATTACTTACTAGCTTAATTATCATTAATAAATTACAAGCCATTTTATTATTATTTTAATTAATTATTGGGATGATCAATTATCATTCATGATTACCTAAGACCTTAATTAATTAAAGTATAAAGCACTTATCTTAATCATTTTACTTAATTGTCATTTAAATTTATTTTGGAATTAATTTATTACTTACATACAAATTTACTAAGATCCTTAATATAATTAATTGTTGAAAACATATTACTTCCTTTATAATAACTACTTAATTACACCATTTAATTTCATTTAATAAACTTAAGAATTAATTTAAAATAATAGGTATATAATAAAATACCTTAACTTAATTAATTTAAGTTTAAAATTATTATATGTGTGGACCATTTACTATCTAAGGGTTGAATTACTTCTAGAATTTTAAGTTACTTATATATCAAGAAATCTAAAATTCCAAAAGCATTTAACTTTACAATTTGTTTTTGGAATTTTCTTTGAGAAACTTATTATATCTTACCCAATAGGCCTACTCGGCCCAATTCTTTCTCCTCATCCCTTCTTCTTTACTTCCAGTTTTTTCCTTACCTCACAACTTCACACACCTATCTGAGATAAACCGTGCACCACGACGTGCACGGGCACATGGCAACGATCGTTCGCCGATTATCTTCGATCTTTCCCTAGTCGTCCCTGACCTATGCAAACACCTTGGCCACCCAAAATTTCCTCAAAGGCCCAATGTCGAAATCTCGAGCTCATGACCACAACCTGGAATGACCCGACCTCCTACCTCCACCTCATCCACCCTCCTCCGACATCTGGAGCTTCCCAAAAACCACCAGTAGACTTTCCATGACCCCATCTCCCTTATTTTCCCATACCACAGTCTCCTATCACCTCCGTGACACCTCCGTTTGCCCTGAAAACGAACCTATCCATATACTTACCCAAACCCTACTTCCCTCTCGCCAAGCCTCCTTACCCATCTACAAATTACCATCTCGATTTTCCCAAGCTCGTTGTCACATAATGTTGCTTCACGCCAAGCGGCAGCCACCAAATTGAGCACCTTGCCGGAAATTTCCCAATTCCCAATTGCCGTTCAACTCGGCATTCCTCTTAAAATACAACGCTAAAAATCACAGAACCAGGCCTAAAACTCGTGACTCTAAACAATGAACAATGTCAGATGATCCAAGCTTCAAATCTTTTGTCACAATTAAGATTCTTGCCGTAAAATAGCCCTTCCTTCCTCTATACACTATGATAAGTAACAAAATGATTTTTATAATAAACTACCCTCTAAAACAAACGATATTTGATATGAAATCATAGATTAAAACTTAATAGTTTTTGGGTTATCGATTTTCGAAGTTGCACGTTGACAGGTTAGAAAGCAAATGCTCAAGAACAGAGAACTAAAAACTCGCTACCGTGTTTTCCAGCACTCAATCATAGCTGAAATTCATGAGTATAGCACAAATGTTAGCCTATACAAGCATGCTTGACAAAATATATTCATTCAAACAATTCCAAATATATATATGTGTGTGTGTGTGTGCAGTGAGCAAAAGTTTTGTATCTACTCACTGTTAGATTATGATATTCGAATTTTTTTTGCAATATTAGCTTGCTTACGTAAAATACCTTTTTCACCCTCTATGCTTAATAATATTCATCCAAACCAATTTTAAAATGAAGTACATTCAAAAATACCCAACTTTCATTTTAACATCCTAACTTAAAATAAGCTAGTTTGAGAGGTAGAAATTTGAGAAATCAAGTGTGACAGGTTTTTATGCTAAAGCAAAACCAAAATGTTGAGAAGGACCTTCTATTCCTTGTTTAAACCTTTATATATATTCATATACAAGTATATCTGTATATACCACTATACAACATACATTTCAATCAGTACTTCACTTACCATGCCCATATATTACTAGTATGAAAGGTTCTTGTTTTACTTACTACTAATTGTTTGAATCAGAGAACAGATACATGTAGATATATATTCACAGCAATTCACTAATATACCCAAACAAATACTTTCATTCGTTCAAGCCATGTTCAAGATATTTCTACTGTTAATTCTTGCTTGCATAAGTTTATAAGGGGATTCTGCTTTTTTTTAAAGAAAAGATTGCTCACATATTTTTTTGAACAAAGAAACCAGAGAAACCAGAAGTTTGAGATTTAAAAACTAGAAGCTGCTAGATTGATTTAGTTGAGATGAACTTGAATCTTGCTTGCACAATTAAAATTTGAAGTTGTTGTTTGGTTTTATTTTTAGTTTTTGTTTTGATTGCAAAATGAAAGGTGAAAGAAAGTAAGAAGATATATATACATTGTACACCGTGTTCTTTAATAAATCATTTTATTTATTATTTTTAAAAATGATGAGAACTAATAATTTTGGACACTTGTACTTGTATGACACTCTCTAACTATAAATGTCTTAATGCATGCATTTTTATTTTTATATGTTTTTATATTATTTATGTTTTATGTTTTATATTTTTATATTTACTTTTATTTAGTATGGTTACTTAATATGATAAAAAAACCTTTTATGTTTTATACTTATGCTTTTATATTTATCTTTTGAATGATTCAAAGAAATATATTAATTTTATTTATTTATTCTTATTTAAATTTAAAACTTAAGTTATTTATACTTAAATTAATAACTATATATAAATACTAATGTTAAAAAGTAGAACTTAACTTTAAATAACTATTGATAATTTATACTGAATTTAAATCAGTATTTATAATCATTTAATCCAGTAAATTAATGGCCTTTAAAAACCCGGGTTATCACACAATAGGTTTCAGTGAACCTGTGAAACTATATCCAGATTAAGTTATTGACAGAAGTTAATAGGTTCCTAGTCAACCCATCAAAACTAGGACAAGTGGGAAGTTATTGGAAATGCCAATAGGTTCAGGGAGAACCTATGAATGATGATGTTATTGGCAGAGGCCAATAGGTTCTTAGTTCCCATGAAAACTACGAAACCGGACAGGGAGTCCATAAATATTGAACAGGTCATTAGTAAGCCCATAAAAACTAATAGATTAATAGTGATCCTAAAAACTATAAATGAGACAAATAGTCAGAAATGAATGGGGATGGGAAATCCAGAATTGATTTACTTGTTTGTATATAATCATAATATTTTGAAATGCTATGTTTTAACCATTGTGTTGCAGAAGCACAGTATATGGTTTTATAAAGTTTTAGATAGGATATTAATGAGGGGAAAACCCATTCTGCTAAGCGGTGTGGTCTCACTAGATATTTAAATGTTATGAGATGGTAGATTATTATTCATACCAAACTTTATGTTTGACTCTAATTTTATGTTTTCCCTTAAACTATCGGGTACTTAATTGATTTTGAGTAGTTTGAGAGTTGAGGTTTTCAGGTACCTCATTAGACGAATAAGCTTATGGAGATGTGCAGGAGGCATGATAGCTATTTAGAGTTCTTTTCTATTTTCGATTCTGTTGTGTTTTGTTGTAAAGGCAAATATGTTTAATTACCTAGGTATATGCTCTGATCATCCAAGAGGCGTCTTCATATGTCGCTCTTGGCATATGTTGCAATAATTATATTTTCTCTGAATGTGGTTCTCGTATTAGGATTATGTAATGAATTTAAAATGATTGGAAATGGAATGTGAAAGTTTTTTTGCGATTTTAAATTTTTTACCTATTTATGTGCTTCTACTATGTCAATTTATCTAACATTACCATATTTGGTCATTGTTGATTAGTAATTATTGATGACTGCAGTATCCGTAGCCGTTAGTTATGGGCCTCCAAGTGGGGGATGTTACACAAAACATGACCCATTCATCGTGTGCCTCCTCCAATGTTGCGAATTGTCTTGGTGCACCAGAGGTGCTGAAACTCGAAAGGAAAGTACCACTCGACAAGAGCATCGCAATGGTGGAGTTCACCTTGCTCGACGCCACCACTAGATCTATCAAACCCTAATCCTAGTCGTGGCCATCACACGTCGACTTCGTTAAGCGTCGTTGCACACTCCAATGACACCATGGATGTAACATCCCAAAATTTTGTCGTTTGATTCTAAATATTTAAATAATTGGTTTTGTAACAACCCGCATATTTATCGAGTTTGTATTTGAATATTTTATTTAAATATTAACTCGTTAATCGGATTTTGGTCCGAAAAGCTACTTTTTGCAAACGGTCAAATTAGGACTCGAGACCATTTCCATTGAGTTCGAAATGTCGTTTACAACTTTTTAAGTATAAACATCGATAGGTTTGGAGTTAGTGAAATTTCACTAACTTTTCCCGCTTTGGACTTTGGGTTAGTTTAGCCTATTAAGCCCAAGTTCCAACCCTCTTCTCCTCACTCTTCATAAATTTCCTAACTAATCAAGCTTTGGCATTAATGGTGGAGGGAATGGGAAATTAAAACTCCAAGCACAAATTCAATTGCAAATCCAACATTCAACTCTAAATTCAAGTAGAAGATATTGGATTCAAGCTTTGGATTGCTTCTCCTTGCTTTCAAGCTTCATCTTCATAAACTTTAGTGCAAAGGTGAGATTTTTATCTCACAATTCTAGTCTATATCTATCTTGGGCTATTGGAAATGCATCCCTATCATGTTTGCATGCACATTTGCATTTGGGTTGGATTGGATTGGCGAAAAACTCCACTTTTTAGTGTTTTGGGGTGAATTTCCGGCTTAGGTCGCTCTGTCCCCCTTAGGTCGCCCAGCATCTATAGGTCGTTCGCGTGGAAAAGTCGTCACCTTCATTTGGGTCGTTTCTGGCCTTAGCCCATTCGTCCACTATAGGTCGTAGGTCGACAGGTCTTCAGCTCGCACGCGTTGAAAAGGCGCGTCTGGAGTTAGGTCGTTCGCGAGTTAACGTTAGGTCGTTTGCGAGTTAGCGCCCTAGGTCACTCGCGTATAGCTCGTTCGGAGTTAGGTTGTAACGACCCGCCGCCTTGACCGCCTCTAGTCGGTAATTAAACCAACTAGAAACGTTCAAAATGACGGATTGTTATTTAGTTTATAACATTTAAACAGAATCAGCTACAGAATCACAGAATAGTAATCATATTTTATAAACAAACTTTTCTTTTATATACAAATATCAGAGTTTACAATACATTACATTTTATACAGCGGAAACAATTTATAAATTTAAGTACAAGAGAAAAAATTTTAGCTAAAACTTTAGTGGTGCTGAAATCCCCCTCTCTCTAACTTCGCTGCGAGCAAATCTTTAAGCTGCAAAAATACTCGGTCTGACCCGAGCGTTATTGCAAAACACAAAAACACTCGAGTCAGGATTAATCTTTATTCAAGTAAATAAATTTGAAATGAACTGAAATAAATGGTTACAGAGATGGTGAAACAAATGAATCGGTCTAATCTATTATGGACTTTACATTAACAATTTCAATTTTTTAAATTCTGTCAAACGTGTGTGGCTGTAGTACACACGTATGTTTACACACATGTGCACTGCCTTGCCGACACGTATGCAAGTGCAATCACAAAGACCACAAAGATACAATAACAAGCCAGAACAGAAACAACACAGCAGGTCAAAGGCAGAGAGCACAAGTACAGGCCGCAATGCACAACAATTTCAGCAGCCCCAAATACAACTACAAGCACAAGGCATATCAACAACCATAGAATCAACATGTATGCACAACAACCCAGCTACACAAGTAGTGCAGACCACAAGGCTGAGGTAATAGAACTCAAATACAAACCCAAGTGCTCAGTGCAGACTACACAATCAGTGCCACAACTCAATGCCAACAATATGGACTGGACAGTGCCAATTTGAACAAGTATACATGTATCAGAGGGAACTGGGAACTGTGTGCACAGGGAAAACACTACACAGTTCAAATGGAATGCAAACATGTATCAGAGGATATGTACAGTAATAGGCAGTGACCAACACAAGTGACGGTGTCAATTTGAACGAGTATACATGTATCTGAGGGAACTGGCTACAAAATTTTAAGTAAGACCAACAACAAGTTGGACTGCAACAGTCAATATGCAGACCATACCAGCAAAGAACCATAAATACAAGTAGAGAGCAAGCTACAAAATACATATGCAACATCACTACAGACTGCAACATGCACAGAGAAGTGAATGGACATGCAAACTGCCACAAACCAAAGTGCATGAACACAGGGAAGACTTAAATGAAGACTGAATACATCAGGCATGCAAAATGGAATGGATATGAAGACTGAACATATCAAAGTTTTGGAAATACAAGGTGTTCAAAATGAACACAGTAAGCTTCAGTTACAAAACTTAAGTGAAACAAGTAATGCAACAGTAGCAAGTACAACATGACAGTATAAAAGTATCACAAGTTCAAGTGCAGATGGAACAAACAAGTTTCATTTGAAACCTAAGTTTTAAACAGAGGCTAGATTAAGTGGTTTTGAGTTTAAATCAAAACTTTAGAGAAACTGAAGTTATAGACATAGAGTATTCTGGAAATAACAACACAAAAGAACCTGGAAAAGCATACAGTGATTTCCAAAGCAAAGAAAAAAAATATACAAATCAAACAGAGCTTCAGTTTTCAACTCAGTTCAAAGCAAAATGTTAATCTGGAAATCAATTCAAGTAGTAATGCACTCTCAGGAAAACAGTTTTCAAAAGAAGAAAATGGAGTGCAAGGCAAAAATGAATTTTGTTTCAAACAGCAGTTCATCCTGGAGACAAAATCCAGTAAGAATTCTTTTCAAATCATTAGTTATAAACAGAAGATTTAATCAGAGGATTTCCTACATTTGTTTTGCTTGAATAAGATTTTTTTTTTTTTAACTTAAATTAATGTTTAAACAAGCATATCATGTTCAAACCTTAAATCCTAACAAGGAACTGATCAGAAGATTTGAATTCTTCTTCTATTCTTACTCTCTGTAGTTTAAAACAGAGAAGAGCAATCCAAGTAAATACAGGCACAAGTCATTTAATTCATACACACAGATCATATACTTATATATACTCATGCAAGCATCAATTATATCAGAAATTTGTCAAGCAAAATATAACTAACCACTTAAGTTATAATTAAAATGTTCATTCACCTAGCAGTTTAAAACAGAGAAGCTACTTGATGCTTACTAACATTTTAATAAATTGTTTTACACCATCACAACCTACTTCCATTTGAGCATCCCATGCTAAAGATAATCAGATAAATGGATTTACTTTTTCCCCTTTTTAACATATTATTCATATGTGCACATTTTCAAACAGAGAGACATTTTGATATTTCATTCACATGCAAACAAATTTTAAACAAGTATACTTAGTTCAATCACATGCAAAAATGGGAATGCAGACAGGAACAACATGGATGAAGTACTAACAGTACATACAAAATGGAGATGAAGACTTGAACACCCAGGAAAACAATGACCAGACCAAAGTGCAACAGCATGGATACAACTTGACATGGAAACTGAAACATATCAGATAATGCAAATTGAAACAGAAGTTTCGAGTCAAATATGAAGACCACAAGTGAAGTGAATCAACTGCAATGCAACACATACCAGGATGCAAACAATAATGACATGAAGAGTAGAACAATCAGGAGAGCAGAGACCAGACCCAAGTGCAACAGACATGAAACAAATCATGTCGAAGATAATTCACAAAGTAAGCAAGTGCAGACAACAGGGAGCAACAGCACAATCCCGAAACACCCCAAATACATAGATCAACAGATTTTGGCAAACACCCAAGTTACAGAAAATTTTCCAATTCATATCCAATTCAAATCTAAAAATCATAATTTTCATTTTAAAAATCATGTTTACCCAGACCAATTCAGGCTATGTATTTGGATAAGAGAATTGTAATGATTGATTTTAACATATATATATATATTTTACTGCAAATTTTAATTTCCAGTTACTATATATATACATAAAACATGTTTACACTATTTTTAAATTCACGTTCAAGTTTAAACAAACTAAATTTGTTTTGGAACTAAGGTCTAACAAAGATCAAAGAGAAGATTTTGAATTTAGATAAAAAAACTTAAACCTGAACTGAGAACAGAGATATTCAAGAACAACAGTCATGCATGCTTTCAAACAGATTCATATACATATGCAACACATTCAATATACATATGCAACACATTCATATACATAACTAATACATATATATATATATTCATGCAAACATAAGCATTTCAGAAATCTATATAAGCAACAGATCGTTATTTCTCAAGATTTTTAAGTTGATGTTTACTCACTAGCATAATTATAGGAATGAATCAGGAATGAAAGTTTGTTTACTGGTTTTAAAACAAAGGGGCTGCACTGTTTAAGCATGAGACAGCATTTTCAAACTTAAGTGAACATGCAAGATCAATCTTTCAACAGCAAGCATAACAGAAGTGCAAGCATAGGTGAATGTGCAGACAACATCAAGTATGCTTACAGAGATGTTTGCATGTTTGTTTATGGTTACAGAGATGCCCAAACAAACATGCACATGAAAATTTATAGACAAACACAAATGGAATTGAAGACTGAAGCAACATGAGGCATGCAATACTCAAGACATATCTTTATTACAAGAACAATTTTGCACTTCAACTACTTAGTTAAACAAAATATTTTAGTAGCATCTGTACTTACCAATTTAATAACAAGATAAACATAGCATCTGTTCTTAACAGTTTAACAATTCAAGCAAATCGAGCAAATGACAGCAAATAGCAACCGAAAATCCAACATGCAGTAACCACTCTACCCATATCAGTTTTCAAATTAAATTAGCCGAGCAAAAGATAACAAAATCACCCCAAAACATAGCATGCAACCAATATTCAATCCAAACAAATTTAAACACCTGAATTAAAAATTAATCGTGAGCAGAAAACTCACCATAACAAAGTCGAAGCAGCCGAAGGGAAATAAGCCAAGTTGAACGAAGGTCGAAGCCCAGATTAGATCGCATACCCTTGTTTTGAATCGCAAGAAGCAAAACCCTAGATTTGATTGCTAGCCCTAATTTTTGAATCGCGAGAAGTAAAGCCCCAAATTTTCCAAAGCAGAACGAGTCGAGAAGAACGAAGCCGCCATATTTTTTTTACGTTATTTAGTTTAGGGTTAAAAAAAATGGGAACGGGTAAAGTGAAATGGAAGGGGATCGGGTTAAAGATAAAGGCAGTAGTATTCAAACGTGGGCCGGTATAAATTTCAAAGCCCAAACCATAAACAAGTTTTCCTCTTATTTTTTTTTTCTATTTATCTAAATCCAATTTGTTTTGTCTAATTATTTTCATTACTTTGTTTTGTAAATTTTTGTTTAAGTTATGTTGTTAAATTTTTTTACTAAGTGTATTTGTTTATTTTATTTTGTATTGATTTTTTTTTTTTATTTAAGCTAAAGAAAAGAATGTTATTAAAATTTTAACCATCAATTTATTAATTTACATAAATAAAAATTCTTGTATCCAAATTATTTTCTTAAGTCATTAGTTTGAATTTCAATTACAAATTAAATATTCAATTTCAACTCCAAAGTCAAGTTTAAATTTTTCTTCAGCTTTGTATAGATTAAATTTTAAATATTTAATCACCAATTTCATTGTTATATCGGAAATTCAGTTTAAATTATCATTCAAATATTCAAAATTAATTAAATATTCACAATTTAAATTGTTCAAAATTTAGGATCGTTACAATCTCCCCTCCTTAAAAGAATTTCGTCCCGAAATTACAAGTAAGGAAAAATGATTGTTAAAATTTCACTAATATTTATATTTTACTCAATTTTATCAAGTTCAACACTTATTAAAGATGAATGAATATAGGATTCATTCTATTTGTTTTATCTCGCTAGCTTTGCTAATTAACTCTTTTGTCTATTATTTTCTACAATCAAGACACAAAAATCTTTACTAAAATTTTCAACTTACAACCCAAAATTTTAAATTTGAAACACTTTATATTAGAGATTTACATATTATAACTTTTCCAAAGCTGTGGACTTTCAAAACCCTTCAAAAATCCTCTTCCTTAATTCATTTGGTTGGAATTATGCGAATTCTAATTCTAGATAATTGATTTTCTATTAAAGTTCGAAAATACTTGCTAACTCGAAATTTAACAAGTCTACTGTCGTTCTTAAAGACATTAGGCATACGCTGGCCAGGCGCAAGTCTAACAATCTCCAAGTACTAAATATACTTGCTTCAATTCCCAGTGAAAATACTTTTAAAAATTCTTTTAAAAATGGATATGGAAAGCACATTCCCCCATGGATCGCGGTACACACGGCGGTTACGCTACTATCCCAGTAGAATCGCTTGTGACCGTAGGCATCTCGCCCCTCGAATTTCGCCATGGTTGTTGCCATAGATCGCGGTCCACACGGCGGTTACGCTACTATCCCAGTAGAATCGCTTGTGGCCGTAGGCATCTCGCCCCTCGAATTTCGCTATGGTTTCTAGATTGCAGTTACTCGGCGGTTACGCCACTATCCCAGTGGAATCGCTTGTAACTGTAGGCATCTCGCCCCTCAAATTACGCTAGTCACTCCAACTAATGGAAAACAAATGGCCTATCCAACTAATGGAAGACAAAGGGCCAATCCAACTAATGGAAAACAAATGGTCAATCCAACTAATGGAAATATAAATGGTCATCCAACTAATGGAAATACTACGTAGCTACGATTTTTTAAATGGATACTCATCTCGAGTTCCATCACCATCACACAGTCACACAGTATAAATGGAAGGTACCTTTCCATATCCTCAATTTTGGAAAACATAATATTATACATACATATATAATATTTCACTTCACATTTAGTACATATCATACTCATGTACTTACATAAGTTTTCCACAACAATTACTTTTCCAAACTAATTGGTTTTCGAATTTATCGTATTCACACATATACGTTATGAAAACCACAACATTTCATACCCATAACAAATAGAGGATTCACAATTTTCCATTTCATTATCCATTTAAAATTTTCCTCTAAGTCGATTTGGAATTTTAAGGTTATATCAAACCTAATACACATTCACAATCCAATTTATTATCGACTTCACACACTCGATTTGGATTTCACGCTACATCGTCAATTCTCAACACATAATTGATGTCTATCGATATATAACCTCTGAGCTCGTACGTCTCAGAGAAGGGTGTTAAGCTAAGAGAATAAATTCCCCGCCACCAACAGATATATATTTAATAGAAATCAACTGATATGTCGTCAATTCACGACGTTAGACATACAATCCAAATCATCCATTTAAAATTCAAAGTTCAACTCACATTGTTTTTGTGTGTCAAAGTTAAACTCAATTTAACTCAAAATTCAATCACTTTGAAAATTTCCAAATTGAACTAATTGTTCAAATTTCCCAAAAATAATATCTTTACAAGATATAAAAATTTCACACTTAGCCATTTGAAACAAATTCAAATCATTTTGCACCTTTTAATCTTTGAAAACAAATTTCAAAGCAATTTCCTTAAATGGAAACATTTCCAAATATTTATCCATTTTAAACTTCAAATGGTTCACTTAAATTAATCAAATAAATCCTTACCGATTTATTTTAAACTTACGTTCCAAATCCGTAAATTTATTTCCACATTTCAAAAATAAATCAATATTTATTTTTAACAAATTCCCCTTTTCTTTTATAAATTCCATAGTGAATTTACATTTCCAAAGTATCTATGAATATACGATTTCAAATCGATTTCACAAATTCATTTTCAATTTATCTTCAAAAGATAAAATTTCAAACATTCACTTCTCACTTTATCTCTAAAAGATATAATTTCAAACCTTTCATTTCATATTGGAAAATATTTCCATACTTATTCAATAATAAGTAATTTACAAATCAATTTATTTTCAATACTTAGAAAATATTCAATATACTTAAACCAAAATCAAGTATATATTTCATTCTTAAAAGAAATCATTCTTTTAAACACAATTTATTTGAGTCAAAACGAATGTTGCGTAAAACATCGTTACGACGACTCAAAACCACTAGTATAAGGATTCAAATTTAAAAATAGATATGTAAATCCCAATACTAAACAAAATCATTTCCCTTTTGAAATTATTTACTATAACAACAAATGTTATAATCTACCATTTCCATTTTTCCACTCGAAAACGTCTATTTCAACAACAAGTGTTGAAATCTATTCTTTCGATTCTTAACACATTTCAAAATGAATTATCTTCATTTACATAATGTTTCTTCCCAAAAACATTCCCATTTAAGTTTTCAACTTCAACTTAATTCATGGTTTGAATTCCACATACACTTCAAAAATATTGGTTTTAAACCGATTTCAAATTCCCAATACTAAGTTTTCCACTCAACTTAATTCCATGCCCGTTCAAATTCAAATGCATCATTGAATCTATTTAAATCTATTTCGAATTTTCATTAGATTCATATCTCTTTTGATATTTTATTCACCGTTCAAAACCATAGATATAATTCCTTTAATAAGTTACAACAATTTACTTATCAAAATAAGTCGTTTGCGGATTTTACAAACATCTCTAGAAATTCCATTTCTATTTATAAAACTTCGTTTTATAATCTCCTTTCTTAATTTGATTCAATTCAATTTATATAACTTAGTTATATACACCAAAAGTCCATATTATAAGTTAAATACTTATAATCCATTCATTTACTAAATCGTTCTTCACCACATTTGAAATCAATTTTCAAAAGAATTCAAAATTAAATTTCCAAGTTATAGTTCAATAATCCACTTGATTATAATCAAATTGACATATCATTTTATTTTCCAATTACTACTTTGGAGATATTCAAAATATTTGATTTAAGCCAATTTAAACCAATTCATTAATCCACTTGACTTACATTTCATTTTCCATAACTCTCAAAGATTCGATAATGAGTTTCCGAACGATCGAAACTCAAGTCTAACGAGACCTCACCGAATAGAAACTACCGCAATCCTAACTTTAGAGAGGGGAATTTCCAAAAATAATTTTAAATTTCAAAATACCTTTTATTTTGAAGAAAACAATTTTAAACTTCGTTAGATTTGAAAACACTTCCTTTAAAGTGATTCTAGTAACTATTCATATTAAATGCCATAAACTAAGCTTTGTGTAAACCAAAGCTCTGATACCACTTTGTAACGACCCGCCGCCTTGACCGCCTCTAGTCGGTAATTAAACCAACTAGAAACGTTCAAAATGACGGATTGTTATTTAGTTTATAACATTTAAACAGAATCAGCTACAGAATCACAGAATAGTAATCATATTTTATAAACAAACTTTTCTTTTATATACAAATATCAGAGTTTACAATACATTACATTTTATACAGCGGAAACAATTTATAAATTTAAGTACAAGAGAAAAAATTTTAGCTAAAACTTTAGTGGTGCTGAAATCCCCCTCTCTCTAACTTCGCTGCGAGCAAATCTTTAAGCTGCAAAAATACTCGGTCTGACCCGAGCGTTATTGCAAAACACAAAAACACTCGAGTCAGGATTAATCTTTATTCAAGTAAATAAATTTGAAATGAACTGAAATAAATGGTTACAGAGATGGTGAAACAAATGAATCGGTCTAATCTATTATGGACTTTACATTAACAATTTCAATTTTTTAAATTCTGTCAAACGTGTGTGGCTGTAGTACACACGTATGTTTACACACATGTGCACTGCCTTGCCGACACGTATGCAAGTGCAATCACAAAGACCACAAAGATACAATAACAAGCCAGAACAGAAACAACACAGCAGGTCAAAGGCAGAGAGCACAAGTACAGGCCGCAATGCACAACAATTTCAGCAGCCCCAAATACAACTACAAGCACAAGGCATATCAACAACCATAGAATCAACATGTATGCACAACAACCCAGCTACACAAGTAGTGCAGACCACAAGGCTGAGGTAATAGAACTCAAATACAAACCCAAGTGCTCAGTGCAGACTACACAATCAGTGCCACAACTCAATGCCAACAATATGGACTGGACAGTGCCAATTTGAACAAGTATACATGTATCAGAGGGAACTGGGAACTGTGTGCACAGGGAAAACACTACACAGTTCAAATGGAATGCAAACATGTATCAGAGGATATGTACAGTAATAGGCAGTGACCAACACAAGTGACGGTGTCAATTTGAACGAGTATACATGTATCTGAGGGAACTGGCTACAAAATTTTAAGTAAGACCAACAACAAGTTGGACTGCAACAGTCAATATGCAGACCATACCAGCAAAGAACCATAAATACAAGTAGAGAGCAAGCTACAAAATACATATGCAACATCACTACAGACTGCAACATGCACAGAGAAGTGAATGGACATGCAAACTGCCACAAACCAAAGTGCATGAACACAGGGAAGACTTAAATGAAGACTGAATACATCAGGCATGCAAAATGGAATGGATATGAAGACTGAACATATCAAAGTTTTGGAAATACAAGGTGTTCAAAATGAACACAGTAAGCTTCAGTTACAAAACTTAAGTGAAACAAGTAATGCAACAGTAGCAAGTACAACATGACAGTATAAAAGTATCACAAGTTCAAGTGCAGATGGAACAAACAAGTTTCATTTGAAACCTAAGTTTTAAACAGAGGCTAGATTAAGTGGTTTTGAGTTTAAATCAAAACTTTAGAGAAACTGAAGTTATAGACATAGAGTATTCTGGAAATAACAACACAAAAGAACCTGGAAAAGCATACAGTGATTTCCAAAGCAAAGAAAAAAAATATACAAATCAAACAGAGCTTCAGTTTTCAACTCAGTTCAAAGCAAAATGTTAATCTGGAAATCAATTCAAGTAGTAATGCACTCTCAGGAAAACAGTTTTCAAAAGAAGAAAATGGAGTGCAAGGCAAAAATGAATTTTGTTTCAAACAGCAGTTCATCCTGGAGACAAAATCCAGTAAGAATTCTTTTCAAATCATTAGTTATAAACAGAAGATTTAATCAGAGGATTTCCTACATTTGTTTTGCTTGAATAAGATTTTTTTTTTTTAACTTAAATTAATGTTTAAACAAGCATATCATGTTCAAACCTTAAATCCTAACAAGGAACTGATCAGAAGATTTGAATTCTTCTTCTATTCTTACTCTCTGTAGTTTAAAACAGAGAAGAGCAATCCAAGTAAATACAGGCACAAGTCATTTAATTCATACACACAGATCATATACTTATATATACTCATGCAAGCATCAATTATATCAGAAATTTGTCAAGCAAAATATAACTAACCACTTAAGTTATAATTAAAATGTTCATTCACCTAGCAGTTTAAAACAGAGAAGCTACTTGATGCTTACTAACATTTTAATAAATTGTTTTACACCATCACAACCTACTTCCATTTGAGCATCCCATGCTAAAGATAATCAGATAAATGGATTTACTTTTTCCCCTTTTTAACATATTATTCATATGTGCACATTTTCAAACAGAGAGACATTTTGATATTTCATTCACATGCAAACAAATTTTAAACAAGTATACTTAGTTCAATCACATGCAAAAATGGGAATGCAGACAGGAACAACATGGATGAAGTACTAACAGTACATACAAAATGGAGATGAAGACTTGAACACCCAGGAAAACAATGACCAGACCAAAGTGCAACAGCATGGATACAACTTGACATGGAAACTGAAACATATCAGATAATGCAAATTGAAACAGAAGTTTCGAGTCAAATATGAAGACCACAAGTGAAGTGAATCAACTGCAATGCAACACATACCAGGATGCAAACAATAATGACATGAAGAGTAGAACAATCAGGAGAGCAGAGACCAGACCCAAGTGCAACAGACATGAAACAAATCATGTCGAAGATAATTCACAAAGTAAGCAAGTGCAGACAACAGGGAGCAACAGCACAATCCCGAAACACCCCAAATACATAGATCAACAGATTTTGGCAAACACCCAAGTTACAGAAAATTTTCCAATTCATATCCAATTCAAATCTAAAAATCATAATTTTCATTTTAAAAATCATGTTTACCCAGACCAATTCAGGCTATGTATTTGGATAAGAGAATTGTAATGATTGATTTTAACATATATATATATATTTTACTGCAAATTTTAATTTCCAGTTACTATATATATACATAAAACATGTTTACACTATTTTTAAATTCACGTTCAAGTTTAAACAAACTAAATTTGTTTTGGAACTAAGGTCTAACAAAGATCAAAGAGAAGATTTTGAATTTAGATAAAAAAACTTAAACCTGAACTGAGAACAGAGATATTCAAGAACAACAGTCATGCATGCTTTCAAACAGATTCATATACATATGCAACACATTCAATATACATATGCAACACATTCATATACATAACTAATACATATATATATATATTCATGCAAACATAAGCATTTCAGAAATCTATATAAGCAACAGATCGTTATTTCTCAAGATTTTTAAGTTGATGTTTACTCACTAGCATAATTATAGGAATGAATCAGGAATGAAAGTTTGTTTACTGGTTTTAAAACAAAGGGGCTGCACTGTTTAAGCATGAGACAGCATTTTCAAACTTAAGTGAACATGCAAGATCAATCTTTCAACAGCAAGCATAACAGAAGTGCAAGCATAGGTGAATGTGCAGACAACATCAAGTATGCTTACAGAGATGTTTGCATGTTTGTTTATGGTTACAGAGATGCCCAAACAAACATGCACATGAAAATTTATAGACAAACACAAATGGAATTGAAGACTGAAGCAACATGAGGCATGCAATACTCAAGACATATCTTTATTACAAGAACAATTTTGCACTTCAACTACTTAGTTAAACAAAATATTTTAGTAGCATCTGTACTTACCAATTTAATAACAAGATAAACATAGCATCTGTTCTTAACAGTTTAACAATTCAAGCAAATCGAGCAAATGACAGCAAATAGCAACCGAAAATCCAACATGCAGTAACCACTCTACCCATATCAGTTTTCAAATTAAATTAGCCGAGCAAAAGATAACAAAATCACCCCAAAACATAGCATGCAACCAATATTCAATCCAAACAAATTTAAACACCTGAATTAAAAATTAATCGTGAGCAGAAAACTCACCATAACAAAGTCGAAGCAGCCGAAGGGAAATAAGCCAAGTTGAACGAAGGTCGAAGCCCAGATTAGATCGCATACCCTTGTTTTGAATCGCAAGAAGCAAAACCCTAGATTTGATTGCTAGCCCTAATTTTTGAATCGCGAGAAGTAAAGCCCCAAATTTTCCAAAGCAGAACGAGTCGAGAAGAACGAAGCCGCCATATTTTTTTTACGTTATTTAGTTTAGGGTTAAAAAAAATGGGAACGGGTAAAGTGAAATGGAAGGGGATCGGGTTAAAGATAAAGGCAGTAGTATTCAAACGTGGGCCGGTATAAATTTCAAAGCCCAAACCATAAACAAGTTTTCCTCTTATTTTTTTTTTCTATTTATCTAAATCCAATTTGTTTTGTCTAATTATTTTCATTACTTTGTTTTGTAAATTTTTGTTTAAGTTATGTTGTTAAATTTTTTTACTAAGTGTATTTGTTTATTTTATTTTGTATTGATTTTTTTTTTTTTATTTAAGCTAAAGAAAAGAATGTTATTAAAATTTTAACCATCAATTTATTAATTTACATAAATAAAAATTCTTGTATCCAAATTATTTTCTTAAGTCATTAGTTTGAATTTCAATTACAAATTAAATATTCAATTTCAACTCCAAAGTCAAGTTTAAATTTTTCTTCAGCTTTGTATAGATTAAATTTTAAATATTTAATCACCAATTTCATTGTTATATCGGAAATTCAGTTTAAATTATCATTCAAATATTCAAAATTAATTAAATATTCACAATTTAAATTGTTCAAAATTTAGGATCGTTACATAGGTCGTTAGGCCTTAGCTCGTATGGCCTATGCAATTTGGTTAGGTCGTCCAACCTCAACACCTTAGGTCGTAAGACCTTAGGTCGTACCCCTTAGGTCGTTAGACCTTAAGCCTTCACTATTGGAACTCGTTAGGTCGTAGCAACCTTAGGTCGTAAGACCTTAGGTCGTACCCCTTAGGTCGTTAGACCTTAAGCCTTCACTATTGGAACTCGTTAGGTCGTAGCAACCTTAGGTCGTAAGACCTTAGGTCGTACCCCTTAGGTCGTTAGACCTTAAGCCTTCACTATTGGAACTCGTTAGGTCGTAGCAACCATAGGTCGTAGGTCGCTCACACGGAGTTAAGTCGTAGGTCGTCTCCGACCTTATATCGCTCAGCCAGGTTTCACTTTAAGTCGTTAGGTCGTTTGGACCTTGTTTCCAGTTAGGTCGCAAGACCCTTAAACCGTTAGGTCACTAGGTCGCGATGTTTTAGGTCGCTGCACCCTATGCCTCTATAGGTCGTTCGACCTTGCTAACTTTTAGGTCGCGAGTTTTATAAGTCGCTTTCCCTTAGGTCTTCACTAGGTTGCGATGTTTTAGGTCGCTGCACCCTATGCCTCTATAGGTCGTTCGACCTTGCTAACTTTTAGGTCGCGAGTTTTATAGGTCGCTCGACCCTATTCCCCTTAGGTCGTTAGACCTCATTTTGTCTTCACTAGGTCGTACCGTTTTGGTCGGGGCGCTGCCCCGCACCCCGCCGGGGGCGCTGCCCCCTGGACCCCCACGACCTGACCGGGCAGGTCGAACCCCGTAGGCGGTGGCGTTGCCACCCCCCCCGGACCCCCCCTCCGTAGGGGATCTTATCTGAAAAACATTGAGCTGATTTCCTTGGATTTTATTCGCATCTCCGTATGCGATCTTTGTGACTGATTGTTTCTACACTTGCTTATGTGTTTTGTCACTTTATAATATAAAGGTTTCAATACTAGTAGTAAATATCAAAACTCTTTTAACAAACAATTTCAACTCTATTTTTAATAACAAAGCTCTTTTCTTAAACCGTTTTCCAATCTATTAGTATATACAAGCCTTTACCTCACTCGGATGAGAAATCTAATTAAACGACTTAGTAAAACAAGTGGTATGAAACGCTTGCGTTCACTTCGTCGGTTAATTCTTGGACTTGTTCGATTGAACCTCTTGTGACAATTTTATTAGTGAAGATTTACAGTTTGTTCGTAAATATTTAAGTTAAGCAAGTGGTTATGGGACATGAAGCTAAACTTCTATATTTACTAGCTTAGTGTAATTGACACATCTCGTTGATCTTGATGATCGCTTTATGAATTAGACTAGCAATTGCGCGATGTCTCTTTCATTGCAAGGTTAGACTAGACACCACTTGTGTGATTCCATTCACACATACCTTTCTGCTTTTTGGTTAGTCTTGACCTCAATCTGTGTGATTCCATTCACATATGCGGGGTAGCTCCCCTTGGTCTTCGGACCGTCATGTGATAGGCCTCTTTCCCTTTTTATGATTTCTGGATTTCTCGTGTTGATTTCTGGAATTTATGTCATTGACTTGTTATGAGTACAAGTTTAGGGTATGATGCCCTCTTCGAATCTTTGAGAAGATTCTTGTGAAATTGATTATCTCTTATTGATTGATCTTCTGTTGATCATTATTTACATACTTATAGTGGTATGTCGTTATGGATGTTTATGTTTATGCCATATCTTTTATGTTATATCATGTCATCTGATATTTATAGCTAGACTGATCCGTTTATTATTTTCTTAAATAATACTCGGGTCAGACCGAGATGTTACAGGTGCTTCTGCTTGACTTCTTCCCAGGGATTCATCACTCTGACTTTTGGCTAACTGTTTAGATTAGCAGTTTTTGTTGTATACACTTGAGATGTAGACTCATAGTTGTATTCTTTTGTATAGCACGTGTTGCTATTCTTTTGTATTATCGTGGATCTTATTGACCACTACTCTGATGTACACTTTCATGTGTTAGTTATATATTCATATCTTCTTCCGCCTTTGTGATATGGATATCTGTGACTGATTTGTGATATGATTATTTCTATGTTTGTTTCCGAAGATTATTTATAGCCACCGTGTGATAAGCAATTACATGGATGGTCGCTCCTCAACAGCCTTATTCTCCGTGCTAGTTGACAGCACTACTCCGGAGTGTTCTTGGCTAGCGTGGGTATAGAGGTGGGGCATTACAGGTTTTATAAATTAAATAACATATAGTCAAATATAGGGATTATTTAAATATTTAAATTGAGAGTTAAGTATTAATGAAATGGATATAATAGCCTTATTTAACTTATTTTAATCAATAAACAATAATGGTGAATCCATTTTGTAAATTAATTTACAATAATTAATTGTTTAAATAAATAACAAGAAAATCAATTGTTAATATAATGACTTAATTTATATTGTAATATTTTTAATTTAATTTACAGGATTTTTCCATAATTTTTAATTTGGAAAATATTTAAATTTTCGTTTGACGTATTTTTTTGGTAAATGATGGTATTTTTAAAATTTTATAGAGTAAGATAACTAGTATATTTTATTTTTGTTTTGTGATCATTCGCATTTTTGTGCACGATTGTATTTTTATTTTGTCATTCGCGGTCCGTACAAGGATGGAATCTTGTGTAGTAAGATGCGAGAAATCAAATTGTAAATTAAACTAAAGACATGGACAATTCAACACAACATGACTTTTTTTTTATATCTCTCTTTTCATTTGCAACTTCTTTGTAACAAAAAGAAAAATAAGCTCCCTCCATTCAAAAATTCAAAACAAAACAAAAACTCAACTAAGAATTATAAAAAGGAATCTTTGGATTCATATGGATGAGATCTACATATCCATATGGTTTGGTGGTGTGTGGCACTGTTTTGCAAATTTCAACATTTGAAGTCAGACCTAGGGTTTAGGATGGATGGTGATGGAGGCGGAATTAGAGGATTTGGAGTATACGAGTGAGTTTCTCATGTCGAGAAGATTCGGTGGAATAATTTTAGGAGGGTGCAGCTTCAAAGGGAGAAAGACTACCATTTTTCGGACGGTGCAGGTTTAAAGGGAGAAAGACTACCACTAAGGTGATGGTGGACGTGTAGTGTTTTGATAGTGGAGTTGAACGACGAAGGCGGTTCGCGATTTCATTGAAAAATAAAGGGGAAATTGTCAATTAAAGGATCGATGATTTGGTTTTTGATCACGTATCAGTGTATCTTGTAACTGTGCACATTAGCTAGGAGTAGAGGAAGAAGGATTAGTGGAATAATAAGGGTAATTAGTTTATTAAGTTTTGTATTAATTGATTTAAATTTTAATCTGACATTTTATCAATTCAATAACTATTGCATATGAGGTCGGATTTAGTGCGGTCTTTTGCATTGCACTCGCAGGAGTGATATATAAACGCTGCAATCGGTGTTGTCGAATTTGGACTAGTAGAATTTTTGGTTATAATTGTACGCCGTTCGATTTTAGATCGAACTGGAATGCGAAAGCATCAAATGGAATTTTGGTGAGTTTACTCCCTCTATATAAACTATATGATATATGTGTTGCTATAGATTATTGTTGAATGCTTGGGTAATAGTTGATAGTTCTAATGAAGTATAAATTAATGGTAAAATTATAATGATTTAATTTAATTGCGTTTAACTAGTTAAATTTGTTATATTTCATTTGTGAAATCTAGTTAGCAAAACAAAACGCCATTCTACCACGATTAAATTGAATATATTATTTTGGACATCTATCGAATAGATTAAATCATCGTTATGTGCTTGCAAAATAAAATGATTACTTTTTATAGTCAACTAATATGCGGATTAATTAATAAATGATATGTTAGCTATTAATTACTAATTGTTCATAATAATATGGTTGTTATTATTGTTTGATTGTTTATTTGGATTTGAACTCCCACTTAAAAAGCAGATTGTTTAAGTAACCATTATTTTGCAGGGGAGTTTTATAGAGAGAGAACTTAAGGGTTTTCTTGCCATTACTAATTTACTGTTATATGCGTCTTACTTATATTCGTATGTTGCTTATATTGATAATTGGTTGAAATATTTGTGACATACTGTTTAATTGTGTAAGTGTTGTTACAACGATTATCGTTGTATCGTTACTTATGAAATATCGTCTCCTTAAAACATTGTTGCGTGTTGAACTTGAGCTTGTATTTTTAAAAAATAAATTTCTGCTCATGTTTTTGCACTTTGAAAGTTTTTTAACTATATTTTTCAAGTATTTAGAGAATTTTAAAAATAAAGGATATGTGTTGATTAAAATTTATAAAAGGAGTAATAAATTTAATTAATTGTCTTTAGGGATAATTAACGTTGTTTTAAATTTATAAAGGGATTACAAACTTGATAAATTATCTTTCAAGATAATTATTGTCATTTTAAATTCATAAAAGCTTATAAATTGGATTTAATTATCTTTCGGGTTAATTTATGTTGTTTGAATCTATAAAGATTATTTACCTTAAATATTTTGTAAATTCTTTTCAAATGGGTTTGTAAGGATTGTATAAGTATTTGAAAAGAATTGCAGGTTTAAATATTTGTAATGTGAAAATTGCAAGTATAAAGTTATTTAATAAATGTATTATTGATGCTTAAAGTTAATTAACAGATTTAATAAAAGTTTTCTAAAGTTAATTAACTAATGTAATAAATGTGTTTTAAAGTTGATTAACCGATTTAATAAAAGTGTTTAAAGTTAATTAACTAATTTGATAAAAGTGATTAAAGTTAATTAGCTAATTTAATAAAGGCATTTAAAGTTAACTAATTAATTCAGTAAAGGAGTTACAAATTTGTTTAATTATCCCTTGGTATAATTAATATGGTTTTAAATTTATAAAAGTATTATATCAATTACCTTTTAGGATGAACATTGTTTTAAATTTATGAAAGCATTTTAATTGATTTATTCTCTTCTAGGTTAATAAATGTTGTTTGAAATTTATAAATGATAGTTTTTAAATGAGAAAATATTTTAAAAGAAATTGTTTGAAAATAAAGCAAAGTGTAAATTATCTTGGGTTTATAGTAAACAATGTTTTAATGGCATTTGTTTTTTACCCTCTTTTATTACATTTAGAAATATAATTACCTCTTTAAAAAGAATAGCATTTTTAGAAGTGTTTTACAAATATTTGTAATGTGAAAATTAAGCAGAAGTGTGAGTCAAATGTTGTAAGAGGTTTAATTTCCATATAAGGCCATTTTGTTATTCCCAATAGCAGGTTTATTGACTATCGATGTTGCTATATACTTGTGTTCATCAATTCAAGATGATTTTGTTGCTCGTTTGGGGTTTATAAACCTTTTCTATTCTTAAAGTTAAAAATGTTATTGAGTCAAAATAGAAAGCAACACTCCCTAACCTGTCCGGCTTCATTTTTTCCCTGGAGTAGTACTAGTTTGTTTCTGATAGGTTATTCATCGACTATCGATTTGATATCCTTTGTTGGAAATGACTAAAATAAAAGAGCGAGTGGAGGCCAAGCCATGTAGGGTTGCTCCCTTAGGTTATTGTCATATCTATTCTAGATTGGATTTCAACTGTATGCACGCTAAGATGTGAAATACTTGAATCCTCAGTAAGGTTGGCGAGGTCCGGCTTGGAGGTTTCCAAGAAGCATCATAGTTCTCAAGTATACTGTAGAGGAACACTTTCGGTAAGGACACGCTCTCTTAATCATTATTGGAAAATTACCTTTCCTTATTTGATTCAAATCTTTGTGTCATTTCTTAATTGCATCGAGTAGTTCCTATAGCTCTTTTCGATGTTTAATTATTTGTTTCAGTTCTTTCAAGTTTGATTTTAGTCTGACTTGTTTCCATTCTTTCATCTATGGATCTTTTTCTTGTGAGGTAAAACCTATTCTGTGTTTAGCGGTGTGATCTCACGGAATTATTATGTGTTCACCATATTTCTTGAGTTTTCTCACACTGGTTTTTTAGACTGATCCGGGTGTTATTTTATTATAATGCTCAGGTCGGATCAATTATTTCTCTAGGTTGTCGTTGGTGGGACATAGGGCTCATAGAGTAGAGCTGGATGTTCGCCTACCATAGTATTTTTATTTTACACTGTATTATTATATATACTCATCGGCATTTGTAAGGTTAGAAGATATAACTATCTACGCCGAGAAGCTTTGTTTTTAACTCTGATATACCTGTATTTTAGAGTGACATCTTTTACTACATTTATTATATTATTATGTTCTCGTTCCATTGTGAGATTCTTTCCTTATTCTTTTTTCTATTTCTTTTTACCTTAACAATTATGCCTCTTTGGCACTTAGACGCTCGACATTTGAATACCGTGGATGTATTGAGTGCTAACTTTCAAGGATCGAATAGGCATGCCGTTGCATTTGGTATTAGAGCCGAAGATTAAGAGAGAACCTTGGCTTTGGTGGGGTAAATTCATTAGAGATAGGGTAAGTGATGTAATAGAATGAGTTAAGAGTATTACATATTTATGAGGGCGTATTTGTTATTGCAATGAACGCATATTGTATTGAGTGGTCTATTGAGTTATTTATGAATTTTGGTCGAGACGTAGGACACCACGGTGTCAATAGGGATTTCTAAAAACTCAAACAAAGCAAACTTACACGATATTTGATTTTGAAAATTCGATAAATGAAATATTTTACTTAGGATTATATATTTTACATATATAAAGGAATAATTTTCAAATTGATATAGTTAGTAATGTTGCGTTTCTTTGTTTGAAAATGATAATATCTATTTATTATCATTATTGTTTGATTTGTCTTGCTTTGATAGTTTAGGAGCACTGACTATTTTTTGTTGATTGTTAATTTATGCTTGATCAATTTACCGGTATTATTGTTTTGATAATGTTAGTAATTAAAACAAACCCCTTGTAAATTAAATTTCATAGTTTGATTATAAGGTGTTTGGTGAAAATGTTAAGTTAAAAATCATCTTCTAATAAAATTTGTTTAATATAATCAAAATGGCAAGATAAGACATTTAGAGGATAAATATTTGTGAAAAGTTTATTATAATAAAGAAAAAGTTATTATAATATAAGATGATTTTTAAGGAAAATTTTATATCAGTATAGTATATATAAAATGATTTACAATTATTTATAAAGGGTGTTTTATAAGTTAAAAGGGTTTTTGAGAATTTAAATCCCGGTATTGCTTATAATAACTAAAAGATTTTGAGAAAAGTAATGGTAGTATTACTTGGAAATATTTGTAAGTATAAATATTTCAAAGAGAATTTTTAAGAAAGATACATTTCCTTTGGATAGTCTGGTGGAAAATATCTCGATTAGTTTTGTGGTAATCTGAATAATCTTCAAAGTGCTGATCGAATGTTTGCTTAGGCAAACGTTATGGTGCACTTAGAAAATTATTCTCTTTATCATTGTGCGAACAAAATGCAAACTCAAAGAGAATGTTGGTGAACAAATTGTTAAAGTTATTTTATATATAGAAATATACGTAGTATGATTTCAAAATGGGTTAACCGAGTATATACTTCTTAAGTTCCTAAAAGGAAATTGATTTAAAATAAAAGGTATTTTGATATAAGAATGTTTTGATGAATGAAATTTGAAACTCTTGGATAGCAAAGTGATAATTCTACTCAAGTTTTAAGTGGGTTAAATTGGATACGAAAATTTTAATAAATATTATTTTATTAAAACCATAATTTTTGTTTAAACATTTATAGTCATATAAACTGTTTATTGTTATTGGATCAATGAGTAAACATCTTCACCTTAGGAATGTCTAAGAAGAGTAGATTCAAATATTAATTTTGGATACTAGCATCCTATTGTTCTTAGCTACTTACCAGACTAGATAGATAAAGGGGTTGAAGTAATCGACTCTGTTTTAATCAATAGAAAGCTGCCGAAATTTCTGTAACATATGGAATTTAATTAATAACTTATTTTAATTTATTTCTTTTAAAAACCTTAAGAGTTGGGAGGAATTTTCTTCCTTTGGGAATTCGGGAACGAAATTCTTTTAAGAGGGGAGAATATAACATCCAAGAATTTTGTCGTTTGATTTTTGAATATTCAATTAATTTTATATATTTAAATAATTGGTTTTTAAAAAATAAATAAATTATATTCAAATATAGGAATTATTTAATTATTTGAATTGAGAATCACACATTAATTAAATTGATTTAATAGCCTTATTTTAACTCCTATTAATCAATAAATAATAATGGTGAATCCACTTTGTAAATTTATTTACAATAATAAATAGTTCAAATAAATAACAAGAAAATTAGTTGTTAATATAACAACTTGATTTTCATTGTATTATTTTATTTAAATGTATAGGATATTTTCATAATTTATAATTTAGAAAGTATTTAAATTTTCGTGGACATATTTTCCTGCAAACCATGGTATTTTTGAAATTTTGTAGAATATGATAAACAGTGTATTTTATTTTTATTTTGTGATTGTATCACATTTTTGTGGGCATTCATACTTTTTTTTGTCGTTCGTGGTGCGTACGCAGATGGAATCCTATGTAGCGAGATGTTGGAAATCGAATTATAAACTAACTAAATACTTAGACAATTCAACACAACTTGACTTTTCTTTTGATCTCTCTCTTTTCATTTTCGACTTCCTGTAACCAAAAGAAAAGCAATCTCCCTCCATTCAAAATTCTAAACAAAACAAAAACTCAAGTAAAAATTATAAAACCAGAATCTTTGGATTCTTATGGATGAGATCTAAAAATCCACATAGTTTGGTGGCGTGTCGTACTGTTTTCAAATCTTGACAATTGAAGGTCGTCCTAGGGTTTAGGTTGGATGGTTATGGAGGTAGAATTAAAGGATTTGGAGTGTACAGGTGGGTTTCTCATGTCAAGAAACTTTGGTGGAAGGATTTTCAGAGGGTGTGGCTTTAAGTGGAGAAACGCGACCCTTTTTAGGTCATGGCGATGCATCCAAGTCACGTTTTTATTATCTTGACCGATCCTAAGGTGATTGTGGGGTTCGTGCGGTGCTCACATAGTGGAATTGAATGATGAAGGCGGTTTGCAATTTCATCAAAGAGTGAAGGAGAAATTGTTGATTGAAGGATTTGTTATTTAGATTTTATTGCTATATTAGTGTAACTATGCATGTTAGTTAGGATTAGAGGAAGAAGAATTAGTAGAATAATGAAGGTAATTAGTTTATTAAATTAGTTTTTATATTAACTGATTTAAGTTTTAATCCAACATTTTATAAATTCAATAACTATTTCATATGATCTCGGATTTGGACACGGTATTTTGTGTTGCACTCGTTGGGACGATATCTATATGTTAGAATTGGTGTTAAGAATTCCAAGCTAGTATAATTTTGGACTATAATCAATTGCCATTCGATTTTAGATCCAACCGAAATATGAAAGCGTCAATTAGAATTTTGGTGAGTTTACTCAAATAAACTATACGATATCTATTTTACTATAGATTATTGTTGAATGGTTGGATGGTAGTTGAGAGTTTTAATGAAGTACAAATTAATGATCAAATTATAACGATTCAATTTAATTACGTTGAACGTAGTTAAATTAGTTATACTGCATTTGTGATATCTAATTAGCAGAATAAAACACCATTCTACTATAACTAAATTGAATAGATTATTATGGACATTTATCAAGCAGTATAAATCACTATTCTGTACTTACAAAGTAAAAGATAGTTTTTTGAAGTTAACTAATATGTGTATGAACTAATAAATGATGTGTTAGCTATTGATTGCTCATTGTTGATAATAATATGTTTGTCATTATTGTCTGATATTGTAACGATCCCGTTTTTAAGCCAAATTTAGCTAGTAATTAATATAAATTTTTGATTAACATTGTAAATTAATTTGAAAATTTCCAAAATAAATGAGATAAGTGTTTATTTATATTTGTTTTATAAATAAATTGTAAATAGAATTTTGATTTGAAATTCAAAAAAATTAATGTCTTAAAAATAAATTGGATTTAAAAACTCTATATTTTAAAATTAATAATTTTTTTTCTAATATATATGTGTGTGTGTGTGTATTGTAATTGGAAAGTTATGTTTTGAAATGAATATAATAAGTTTTAAAAGCTAATTAAGGGTTGAATTATAATATATACATGTGCTTATTTATTAATGTATAATTAAATTTTAAAATCATTTTTAAGGTTATATAAATATTTATAAAAGGAAATGTATATAGATAAATATTTATTTATTCAAAGGTATAATAGATTTAGCTAAAAAAAGGATTTAATAAAAGGTTTAAATACTTTACTTTAAATTTATACATGATAAATTTTTTTTGTATATATATAAATATACAAAACATATATTAATATAAAAGGAAATGTATTAAAAACTAAATTGAAAATGTAATATAAAAATTATATAAACATATTAAATACATTAAGACATGAATAAAGACAACTGTAAGATAATTTTAACATGTGTAACATTTATAATAAGAAATTAAAGAAGTGTAAACAAGATAACATACATTAAAACATTTGTAAGTGTTTATAGCATGCATAAATAGAAGCGTCATGTTTTTAATTTTTCTTTCCGTTTTTAAAATTAATAAATAAAAGGGAAAACAAGGTTATATATACACATCTCTACCCTTCTTTTCTCATTTTCTTTGATCCATTCAAAACTTAAAAACCTGAAAACAAACTAAAAACCAAAGAAATGAAGACCTGGTAACTCAACAAAGCAAAACTAGGAATTAAAATCAAGCCAAGATTCAAATCATACAATAACTTTTCTTTCAAATTTTCAAATCTGATCTCAACTTGAAGCCCAAAGCAAGATTCAGTTTTCAAAAACAATCTTTCAAATTTCAAAACCTAGAAGCTAAAAACCTGAATCAAGCAAGTCATTTCAACTCAAAGCAAAGATCAAATTCCAGATCAAAGTTCCCAGTTTTTTTCAAACTCAAATACAATTTCCAGGTTCTGATTTTATATCCAGATGAGTAAACTTCACTTTTTGAAAATAAATCCTCTTTATTTACCTATGCCTGTGATGATGGATGAGAATGATGACTTTAAATGTTTTGTTATGGATGTAGAAATATATTTTGTTTGGGCATACAAATATAAAACACTAAACGTATGCATGCATGTCTAGTATATGCATATGCATACCTCTATTGTTTAACAGGCTTAAAATTTCTCAAAATAATTCTTAGCTCTTCATCCAAACCATTATAAAATATGATGTTTAAAAGGAAGTTTTGATGTAATAGAAATTTTAAAAATAAAAACAAGTAGAATTATTAAGAAATTTATCTGAAAAACAAGATTTATAGTAAAACCAAACCATGTTAGAAATTCGACCTGCTTAATTTCAGGATTTTCTTATATGTCTAGATTCATTTTCTAAAATGATGATTTTTGATAATATTATCTAGATTTTTTATCTTGTGGGTTGTGAGAATTGTGAGTTGATCGAAATAGGGTTTTATCTCAATTTTCGGTGATCACGAAGTTATTTAGCATCGGGATTGAGACCGGAGGTGGGTTGATGATCAAGGGTCGTAGGAGAAATGGTGAGTAATTTTTTTAGAGCGACAATGCAGCGGCGCGATGACGATGTAGGGTTCTGGAGTTCGATTTGGTCGAGGTTGGTTTTGGGGGAAATGCGGCGTCGAGGTGACATTGGAGTGGTTCGGTGGAGGTGGAATGGGAAGCAGGATGTTTGACAATGTTGGTGGCGATAAGGCGGAGGTTCTGATGGCTTACATCAGCGGTATGAGGTAGCTTTTGGCGATCGAGTTTTGGTACCTGATGTGCTCAACTAGTTCGAATTCGATTTAGAAGGTCAAAGCCAGTGTTGGGTGGTCGGGAGGTTTGAGTAGGTCATCGAAGGCAGCGACAAAGATGGCCAGAATGGCGGCAAACTCGTGTGCACGTGCGCGAGTGCCATTCGTATCTGAAGGTTGCTGTGTTCGGGAAGAAGGTGTTGTGCTCGAAGTTGTTATCGGGTTTGCGTGGGGTTCGACTCGGGTTTGTCAAAGGTTTGGCTCGCGAGTGTTTTAAAGTATGCAGCAGTTTTTAAAATTTAAAACATAACAAGTTTTAAAGAAAAAAAAGGAAGGAAGAAGAAGCGGGAAAGGCTCGGGGTTTTTGGGATTTGGCTCGGAAAAACTTGTAATTTGGCTCGAGTTTTCTTTAGCAGCAAACAGGTTGTAAAGTTCATAAAAAAATGAATAGTTTTCAAAGGAATATTATCCAAGCTTTTAAAGTAAATGTATTTAACAAGTTTTCAAAACAAGTTTCAAGGATTTAAAATGTTCAAATTTAAATGTTTTAAAAAATTGTTTTGTTTAAAATAATAATTATGTTAGGATAATTAATTAAATTAATTCCAAAATGTTTTTCAAATAAAGTTTAATGATGAAGTGATTAATAAATGTATCAATTTTAATCAATCAAAAGTTCTCAAGTGAATTTGTATGTTAATATTTAATTTAATAAGATTTAAATGATGTAATTAAGTACTTAATTAAGGTAAAGAGTTTATCTTTAATTAATTAAGGTCTTGATTAATTAAAGGATAATTAATCAGTAATTAAAGGATATTTTTTTATTAAAGGTGAATTAATTAATAATTAAAGTTAATTAGTTAATGATAATTAACTAACTATGGGATAATTAATTAATTAAGGATAATTACTTAATTAAAGGATAATTAATTAAGGGATAAATTAATTAATGTAATCAATTAAGGGATTAAATAATTAATGTAATCAATCAAAGGGTTAGTTAAATAATGCAAGTAATTAAGGATAATTACTTAATAAAAGTGATTAAAGGATAACTACTTAATGAAACTGATTAAAGGATAATTACTTAATGAAAGCGACTAAAGGAATAATTACTTAATGAAATTAACTAAAGGGTAATTAATTTATTAATGTGAGTAATTAAAGGATAATTACTTAAAGGATAATTATTCAATGTAATTAATTAGTGATTAATTAATGTAAGTAATTAAGGGATAATTAATCACTTAAATGATAATTACTTAATGTAAGTAAATAGAGGATAACTAAATAACTAAAGGTTAATTATTTAATAATTAAAAGTTAATTAATTAATTAAGGGTTAATTAATTTATGATTAAAGGATAATTATTAATGATTAAAGGTTAGTTAATTAAGTGATTATAACTTAATTACTAAATTAAAGGGTTAATTTGTTAATGTAACTAATTAAGGGTTGATTAATTAATTAAGGTTTAATTTATTTATGTAATTAACTTCAGGTTGATTAATTTATGTGATTAATTAAGGGACGGTTAATTTATTGTGGATGATTGATTAAGATGGATAATTAAGGTTGATTAATTATCATTAATTAATTAAAATAATAACAAATGTGTTGTAATTAATTAATGTTAATTAAGAAGGAGTTAAAATTAATGAGGGATTGAACAACTAATTAATCTTACTTATGGATGATTAGATTTTATTGACTGCCTTGAATTGTTTGATATCTCTGATATGTGATGTTCTATGATATGAATTGCTTTGGATTGAGTTGTGATCTGTGATATATTGCAGTGTGAATGTGAATTGAATTGAAATTGTTTACTTAAACAACTTGGCCTTTAAAACGACATTTGAATTTCGATGCGACCGGGGGTCGGATTCCAAACGATTATCCGGAAACCACATCGAATCTTAAATGTGGATCTTTTATTTAAAAGATTAAAAATGGAAATTTGTTGTGAATGTATCCACATGTTTTTAAAATAAGTGCTCATTATTCGGGTAAGCCGGGATAGGACATTAAATCATAAAACCCATTCCGAATATTGATACGATGAAATGGATAGCATTTGAAGACGGTGGTTGAAAACCGGGTATTTTCGAAAAAAAAACGAAAGGATTACCTGTCGATTGTCTCTGCACTGAGTTTCTCTGGTATAGAGATTACCCTATGTGATAGGGAATCCAGATGTGATTAGAAGATATCCGGATTTGCAAGGGCTTCTTTCCTTAATTGGAGGAAGTGCCTTCGGTTCCATTCAGACCCAAGATGGACTTGTATGGATGTATGTCTGATGTTATACTTTGAGATATAATGCTGGTTTCTATCAAATACATTTCTGTTTGGTGGCGGAGAATTTATTCTCTTAGCTTAAAACCCTTCTCTGAGACGTACGAGCTCTGAGGTTATGTAGTTGATGGTTACTAGTGATATATTCCTGATTTGGTAATGTGGCATGCTAAGTGCTGATCATCGAAGCATGGCTTTTGTGAAAAGCGTAGCTTTATGGATGAGACTTCATCAAACCTCACACCTCGAAAATGGTCGAAACATGAAGGATGCGGCAAGATTATGGGGGTTGCGCTTCTTAGGGAATGTGCATTTCCTTCTAAATAAAAAGTGGTATCATGGTATGGAGCCCAGATATTTAACTTATGTGGTTGTTGGAATTTGTTGGTGAGGCCTCGGTAAAGGTCGGTTACGACCGAGGGATGACATACTCGTGACAGTTATTTACCTATTTACAGAGGTAACCTGGCCTTGTGTTGGCAAAGATCCGGTTAGGTTCTTAGGGCATCCCTCCAGAGGCGTACCCATTCGAAAAGGAAGTTCCTTTGCCTTGACCATTTGTTGGAAATCCAATCACCTAATAAGAGCACTGTACAGTTTTTAGTTGTATAACCTGTCATTTTTAAATCGTAGCTATAGTAGGCATAATATAATGGTACCTATGCTGGCTTGGTTTTATATTATACTTTCAAAATGTTTTTCACACTATGCACTAATAATAATATAAAAAGGATTTTCGTGTATCAAGCATGTTTGACTATCATAAGGAGAAACCTTCCCCAAGTGTGCGATTGCATTGTGTGTGTGCCGAAAGACCTTATGGTAGTTTTATTTTCCAAAAAGCATAGCGGATTTATTTTTATTTTTTTGTTCAAACAACTGTTTTTGTTTGTTCACACCAGTCCCATGACTGACTTGGAGCCTATTGTTCATTTTCTAAACTCTGGGTGCCCATAATTTTCCACACAGGCAGCCTAGAGTCAGGTTATCAGTAAATGTAGAATTTGAAAATCTTTGGAGTCTTTGGTTTGGAAGCTTTTAGTCTTTGAAGTCTGTGGATTTGGGGATCACATTTGCTGGATTATAACATGATAATGGTTCGAGCTTTTTGGTTTGGGAGTTCCTTGAGATTTTGGTTTTGGATATGAAAGTCTTTGGGAGTCCCTGGAGCTTTGGAAATGAAGACGAAGTTTGGTTGAGCTCTCTCTCTCTCTTGAAGACCATATTGTTATTTTTCCGCTGTTGTCTTATGTATCTATATTGGCTTTGATATTGTTGGGAATTATTATCAGATATTGTATCCATGTTGTATATCAATAAAATTCTTTTTTGTTTCCGCTGTGTTGTTTTCACCTAATGTGTTATAAGCTTCGGCGAATCAGACTCAACGTTTGAATCTCCGGCATTCGAATACGGGTGATGTATTGGATGCCGATTTTCGAAGGTCGAGTCCGAGTCATTACAGATATTTTGTTTGGATTTAAATCCTCGCATGAAAAGCGAATTGTTTAAATAACCATTGTTTTGTAGGGTACTTTTGTAGAGAGACCCTAAGGGATTTCTCAACGTTATCAATTTACTGTTATATGCATCTTACTTATATTCTTATGTTGCTTATATTGAAGTTTGGTTGAAATATTTATGACATACTATTTGATTGTGTAAATGTCGTTATAACAATTATTGTTGTACCATCACTTATGAAATATCATCTTCTTAAACCCTTATTGTGTGTTGAATTTTAGCTTGTATTTTTTTAAAATAAGTATTTGGTCGTGTTTTTGCACTTTAAAAGTTGTTTTAACTATATGTTCATGTATTTTGAGAATTTTGAAAATAAAGAATAAGTGTTGATTAAAATTTATAAAAGGAGTTATAAATTTAATTAATTATCTTTGGGGTACTATGTTGTTTTAAATTTAAAGAGATTGTAACTTTGATTAATTACCTTTTGAGATAATTAATATCATTTTAAATTTATAAAAGCTTATAAATTGGATGTAATTTTCTTTCGGGATAACTAATGTTGTTTAAATTTATAAAGTTATTTACCTTAAATATTTAGTAAATCATTTTCAAATGGGTTTGTAAAGATTATATAAGTATTTAAAAAGAATTCGAGAATTAAATATATTCTTAATCATTATTTAACTATAATAAAGTTATTTAATTAATGTAAATAATGTTTTAAGTTAATTAACTAATTTAATAAAAGTGTATTATAGTTAATTAATTAACTAATTTAATAAATGTGATTGAAATTAGTTAACTGATTTAATAAAGGTATTTAAAGTTAATTAATTTATTTATTAAAGGAGTCACAAATTTGATTAATTGTCCCTAGGAAATTAATGTGGTTTTAAATTTATGAAAGAATTATATCAATTATCTTTCATGATGATTAACATTGTTTTAAATTTATTAAAGCATTTTAAATGATTTATTATCTTTCTGGATAACAAATGTTGTTTGAAATTTATAAATGATAGTTTTAAATGAGAAAATCTTTTAAAAGAAATTGTTTGAAAATAAAGCCGAGTATAAAATGTCTTGGGTTTTATAGTAAACAATCTTTTAATGGCATTTGTTTTTTACCCTTCTTTATTACATTTAGAAATATAATTACATGTTTAAAAAGAATATTTTTAAAGAGTGTTATTAAAAGTGTTTTAAGAATATTTGTGTTGTGAAAACTAAGCACAAGTGTGAGTCAAATGTTGTAAGATATTCAATTTCCATATATGACCGTTTTGTTATTCCCGATAGTGGATTTATCGACTATCGGTCCTCCAATCCTCTTTTGTTTGTCGATTTAAGTTGATTTTGTTGCTCATTTGAGGCTTTTAAACTCTTTATTTTCCTAAAGTTAAGAATGTTGTCGAGTCAAGATAGGAAGCAACATTGCCCTAACTTGTCCGACACCACTGTTTTCCTTGGAGTAGTACTAGTTTGTTTTCGATAGTTGATTCCTGGACTGTCGAATTGATATCCTTTGTCGAAAATGACAAAAAAAAAAGGGCGAGTGGGGTCTAAGCTATTTGGTATACTCCTATTGGGGTATCATCACATCCACTTCAGATTAGTTTCGGTGGCATGCGTGCTAAGGTGTGAAATACTCAGATTCTTGGTAAGGTTTGCGGGATCCGTCTTGGAGGTTTTGGAGAGCCATCATAGTTCTCAAGTATATTATGGAGGTATACTTTTGGTAAAGGGGGTGCACCCTCCTTGCTATTGTTAGAGAATTCCCTTTCCTTGTTTGATTCAAATCTTTGAATTGTTTCTTTATTGCATCGAGAAGTGCCTAGTGCTCTTCTCGATGTCTAATTATTTGATTCCATTCTTTTAAGTGTGATTTTGTTCTGACTTATTTCCATTCTTTCGTCTATGGAAATTGCTCTTATGAGGTAAAACCCGTTTCGTGTTTAACGGCATGGTCTCATAGAATTATTACATGTTCACCATATTTCTTGAGTTTTCTCATGCTGGATTTCTGGACTGTAACAACACGAGTTCCAGTGGGTCCGAATTTTTTGCAAAAATGCTAAAACCCAAATCCACCGAAGCTTAAGTTAGGTGTTTGGTATCCAGTAAAGGCAAAGATAAATATATCATTGCTCAAATAATATCTCACAGTAGAACTGGGCAAAATATAGTAATAAGTAAATACTCACCAAGGTAATAACACTTTCTAAACAAGTGTCTCAAAGCTGAAAAATCTCTGCCATCTATCTAACCTGTGGGATGATATGAGGAGGGGGTCAGAACTAAAGTTCTGGTGAATGGACAAACTATACACTTCTAAGTATAATTCTGCATATACCGTTCTATTTCCATTTTATGTTATATTAGGTTTATTGGGTTTATAATACTCTCACCTATGTGCATGAATCATACTTACCTACTCCCTCGTAGATTATGGCCTAATAAGCAATATATATTGTTACCCGGTTGTTTGACCATGTAACAAGAGGCTCGGCACAGGCCTCATTCGGCACACCTCCACTCGCTCGGCATAAAGCATCTTTCGGCATAGAGAGGTTGCTCGGCATCTTGCATTGTTCGGCATAGAGAGGTCGCTCGGCATCTTGCCTCGCTTGGCATAGAGCATTGCTCGGCATCTTGCCTTGTTCGGCATAGAAAGGTCGCTCGACGTCTTGCCTCGTTCGGCATAGAGAGGTCGCTCGGTATCTTGCCTCGTTCGGCATGAAGCCTCGTTCAACATGAAGCCTCGCTCGGCATCTCCCCTTGACCGGTATCAAGTCTCGTTCGGCACCGGTCTCGTTCGGCCTACATTCTTCACTCGGCGCACTGCCTCGTTCGGCATACAGGTACCGTTCGCCATGCCTTCCTGATCGGCATACGAATGCAGTTCGGCCTGGATATGTGGTTCGGCAATTGCCGTTCGACATTTATGGCTCGGTGTGCAGCAGTCACTTACCACAAGCCGACGTATGTTTCTCCTAGGCCCATTAGGGAATTCTGATCCATCTTCATCTATAAATAGAAGGGCAGAGGCAATGTGAAATGGACCTTTTTTGGGAGAACACTAGGGAGGCTCTGCCGGATTCAAGATTCAATCTATTTCAGTTAGAATTTGTATTCAAGTAGTTGGTGTGCGGATTGTATCTGTAATCAATTGTGGAGTAAAGCAATAAAGATCAAGATTCAAAGTGGACGCAGGCAGCTACGCCGGACCATTATAAATCCGGTGTTCTTGTCTTTGCATTTAATTTAGCATACAGTTCTCTGTTTTAATTTACTTTCTTCATTACTCTACACAATCTTTCTCAAGGGTGTTAGTGTCCAATTCTAGTGCTAACATTTTGGTGCTTTTACTGAGAATCAAATTCTCAGGCCACTGGGATATGCTTTGTAGCTACTGGATTGAATAAATCCTCGAAGGAGATCCAAGTTATTCACAGGACGTCTGTTGAATCTACTCAGAGTTTATATCAAAAACTCTATTATGGGAAGACCACGTACCACATCAGCCTCTCACAATGCAGACGTCAGTGAAACTGCTAGCATACAACAAATAGGACCTAGCAACCGACAAGCAAATCTAGGTGCAGGGACACCACCCAAAATCAAATGGAAGTTGTCACCAGAACAGAGTTCAACGACTTGATGAGAGAACTCATGGAAAGTAGAAGACAACTTATTGAACAGATTCAAGCTAACGCTAACCTCATGACTCAGCTTACTCAACAATAGCATCAGAATGCTGGAGGTAGCCCCATTCCTTACTCTTCATCTGATAGCTCGACTTCATTCGATGAACCTCGTAGGCGTAGACGCCCTAAAACTAAAAATACACAAGTAGGTGCTGCTAATCGATCAACTAGGGATCAATTACATCTTGGAGACCACACCCAAGCCGGAATGGGAAACTTAGGAGCTGGAGCACATATGGAGACTGGACATCCGGCTCACCAAGACCCCAATGAAGCCGGTCCCCAAGATACACGTCTGGCAGATCACCAACAGAGGAGACGCTAACCCGAGCGGTCTCGTAGAAAAGTCCAACCTTCCATCCTCCATATAAACTCCGGACTTATCGTCTATGGTTAGACAGTTGATGAGAGAAAATTAGGGCCTGACCAATGAAGATTGGGGTATATCTCGGAGTCATACTCCATTCATAGATATTATTCTATAGGCTGAGTACCCCAGGAAGTTTAGCATGTTAACTATCCCGGCCTATTAAGGAAAGACTGATCCTAGACAATATGTGATGAGGTATGAATGGATGATGGAATCAGCTAGAGCAAATGACGTGACCAAGTGTAGATGCATTCCAATTACTCTATCCGAAATTGCCACCATGTGGTTCACCTGACTTCCCCCACGGTTTGTATCCATCTTTGACGAATTGGCGATGAAGTTTGTGGAATTGTTCAGGATACATGCCACTCGTCCCAAGGATGTGAAGTCCCTATCCATAGTAATCCAGGCTTCGGGGGAGTCATTGAAAGATTACCTGCAAGATTTCATGTTGCGGCTACTGAAGTTAGCAACCCTAACGACAACACAATTCTGATGGCGGTAATGCGAGGTGTGGATCCAGATTCACACCTCGCTTTACCTCCATTAGAACCGTGTTGTCGTTAGGGTTTCTAACTTCAGTAGCCGCGATGGTGGTAATGCAAGGTGTGAATCTTGATCCACACCTCGCATTACCACCATCAGAATTGTGTTGTCCTTAGGGTTGCTAACTTCAGTAGCCACAACATGAAATCTTGCAAGTACTCTTTCAATGACTCTCCCGGAGCCTGGATTACACTGGATAGGGACTTCACATCCTTGGGACGAGTGGCATGTATCCTGAACTATTCCACCAACTTCATCGCCAATTGGTCAAAGCTAGATACAGACCGTGGGGGAAGTCGGGTGAACCACATGGTGGCAATTTCGGATAGAGTAATTGGAAAGCATCCACACTTGGTCACGTCATTTTCTCTAGCCGAATCCATCATCCATTCATACCTCATCACATGTTGTCTGGGATGAGTCTTTCCTTCGTAGGCCGGGATAGTTGGCATGCTAAACTTCCTGGGGTACTCGGCCTATAGAATAATGTCTATGAATGGAGTATGACTCCGGATTCAGAGTTTGGAGATTGGCTAGCAAGAAAGCCTCTAACTATGCTAGAGCGTTTTTATTCAAAGGCTCATCAATTCATAAGAAGAGAAGAAGCCAGGTGGACGAGGCGTGATAATGCACCAAGGCCTATTCAGGAGACCGTGAAAAGCAACATCGTTGTAAAACAATCCGGTGATAACTTGGGAAAGGTTCAGGTCAATGTCCAGAACAAGCCTGGGCAATCTAAAGGGTCCGGAGGAGGAAATCCCAGAAAGAAAAGAGAAGCCGGAAAATGGAAGCCGAGGATTCCGACTTACAAAGAATACACTCTTCTAAATACATCGTTGGAAAATGTTTATCTACAAACCTGTAACACTATCCAATACAAGAAACCTGCTCCGAAGCAGTCATTGGAGAGACAGATTCAAACGGGTAAATTTTGTAGATTTCATGAAAGCTACGGCCATAATGCAAACGAATTTCGTCATTTGCAAGATCTCATTGATAAATTGATAAGAGGAAGGAAGCCAGAATAGTTTGTGCAGGCACCGCAGTCGAGAGGTGCAGGCCCATCGAATCAAAATCATATCCCAAACCAGGCAGGACAGGAGGTACCCGCTCGTATTAGCGGGAGATGGGTAATAAATGCAGTTAGTGGTGGTCCTCATCCAGTAGACCAAAGCTGGAAGGAAGGGAAATGGTATGCCACATCCATTAAGCGTGCGGATTTTGAGTGTCATAGTAATATGGAGGATAGATCCTCGACCAAACGACAGAGAACGATGACCGACCACATCGTATTTTGAAATAGAGATGCTGATAGGGTCGGAGCCCCAACTACTGATCCACTGGTCATATCAGCTCAAGTAGGTCATGCTTGGATGAAGAAGATTCTGATTGACAGTGGAAGTTCTGTGAATATAATATTTAAGCGAGCCTATGACCAAATGAAGATGGAGGCCAAAGATTTGAAGCCTTGTCAACTCCATTTTCATAGCTTCGACGAGAGTGCAACCAAACCCATTGGGATGGTGGAAATGCCCATGGAGTTGGAACTGGAGAACGCTGGAGAGTCCGAACGTTGCAATTTGTTGTACTGAACATAGACTCGCCATACAATGCTTTCTTGGGCTGACCATCCCTTGCTGAATTCAGGGCTGTTATTGCCGCATAGTGTCTAACTTTAAAATTCACAACCACTAATGGAGTTGGAGTCGTTCAAGGGGATCAGGCTGACTTGAGAGCAGCCATGTACCAAAATCGAGTCCCCCGATTGCACAATGTCAAGGTTCGACCCCGAACCTTCAAGCTCGATGATTTTGTCCACAAAAGAATCTACTCGGTACCTTCGCACATGAAACCAACGTGGGAAGGTCCATACGTGATTGAACAAAAGCGCGGAAATGGCACATTTAAGTTAGCAACCGTTGGCGATCCTACTTTGTCAAAAGCCTGGAACAACGAGAATCTTCACTACTGCTGCACATGAAAGGCTTTATTTATTTAGTATATTAGTCATTTGAAATTTGTTTCTGTATTCTGAAATTTGAATTTGTAATGAGGCAATTGACTTTACTGTATTTTCTTATTTCAACAATAAAATGCCATCTCTTCGAGCCAGAGCTGTGATCTATTGAATATGTCATACAACTATCATAATGCACGAAGAGCTAAGTTCCATCATAAGGTAGGATTTGCTCAAAGAGAGAGTGACTGTGATACAACTGGTCACTCATTAAGAGAAACCCGAGCTTGGGGCGCAAGCCATCGCATAAGAGACTAAATTGGATTGATACACGACAATCCTCTTACTAACTCTAGATTCCCAGAGTGCGAACTGGAGTATAAGTTCATAAATGCGGTTTTGAGGAGGGTGGATCCGTCCTCCTAACAACCTTACCCATATCTAAAACAAGTTCGAGAAGGATGGATCCATCCATCTATCGACCTCGCTTGTCAACTCAGGGTGGATGTGAATCAACTATCCACGATCCTAAAATTTCCAAGTCCCCTGAGTGCGGACTGGAGTACTCTGAGTCCCCTGAGTGCGGACTAGAGTACAAACGACTTAAAATCTCCAAGTCCCCTAAGCACGAACTGGATTACTCTGAGTCCCTTGAGTGCGGACTAGAGTATAAACGACTTAAAATCTTCAAGTCCCCTGAGTGCGAACTGGAGTACTCTGAGCCCCCGAGTGCGGACTGGAGTACTCTGAGCCCCCTGAGTGCGGACTAGAGTATAAACAACTTAAAATCTCCAAGTCCCCTATGTGTGGACTAGAGTACTCCGAGTCCTATGAGTGTGGACTAGAGTATAAACGACTTAAAATCTCTAAGTCTCTGAGTGCGGAGTGGAGTACTTTGAGTCCCTTGAGTGCAGACTAGAGTATAAATGACTTAAAATCTCCAAGTCCCCTGAGTGTGGATTGGAGTACTCTGAGTCCCCTGAGTGCAGACTAGATTATAAACGACTTAAAATCTCCAAGTCCCCTGAGTGGGGACTGGAGCACTCTGAGTCCCCTGAGTGCAGACTAGAGTATAAACGACTTAAAATCTCCAAGTCTCCTGAGTGCAGACTGGAGTATTCTGAGTCCCCTGAGTGCAGACTACATTATAAACAGCTTAAAAATCTCTAAGTCCCTAGAGTGTAGACTAGAGTACAACTGATTTGAAGTCATCAAGTCCCCAGCGTACGGACTGAAAAATATTCTAAGTACCCGACGCGTGGAATAAATGATGTACAATTTCAAAGAATTTTCGAGTTATATGAACATGAATTGGGATTTATGTAACTCACAATAGCACGGATTTCGACCACGATAATACAGAAAGCTGAGCAGTAAAAGTCGTTTGAAAGACAAAAGAACTAAGTTTTATTTATTCATCCAAAATAAGGTTCTACTACAACTCCTCCAAAACTCGGAGTCAAAAGTCTACTTACATTGACTATGAAAATAAATGAAAATAATTACATAATCTAAGCTAGATCTCGTTGAATGAGTGTAACGGCTACTTCTTTGATTTCTTAGGTTTCTTTTCCTCCTTTGTTTTCTCAGATGACTCTTCCCCCATGCGTTTTTGTTTAGACGTTTTGCTTGATTGGGAAGTAACATACGAGGAGGGACGAGGAACTTCTAGTGGCCTGGATCCGCCAGGAAGGATGACTTTCAAAGGCCTGTTCAAGGGATCATCTAGATCCACAACCCGGGGCTCAACTTTGATTTCAGCTGTCTTTTTCTTTTCCTCCGCGAGTTGCTCCTTCATGCTCTTTTTTGAAGTGTGTCCAGCGGCGCTTGTGATCTCAATTTCATAACTTTCTTCGACGGGAGACGAAGTCTCAGACTTGTCCTCGTCAAGCGCCTCAATCACTTAAGCATCTGGACCAGGAGTCTCTCCTACGTGAGTAGCCTCGCTCGCTTTCCCCTTCTCCTCCTTGGCATCATCGCTCCTTGGAGTTGGTACAGGATCAAAACGACCTGCACAAAATCACAAGAGACAAATGTTAGAACACAATGACCTCTCACCGAAAACGTTGGCTCATTGAAGTTTAAGAAGGAGAGTTATTTACTGGTTTCTTGATGGCTTTCAACCGTCCTTGGAGTCTCACCCTCTGGAATAGTAGATAATACATAAATGTCAAGGCAGGGGCTTCCGGATCATAGCCAACATGCTGTTCGAATGGGTCAAGTACCAGCTGACCGGTCGATTGAGTAAGGGGAGGAGCTGGAGATTCGATTCCAAACGAACCGGCGATCTCATCTTTCCCTCTTGATGATGTGGAACCTTTATTGTAAAGGGCCTTCATTGCAGACAAGTCCGAAGGCACGTTCCCCTTGAGAAATTCTTTCATCAAAGCCTCCTCATCAACCTCCTCGGTGCCCAACTCTACTTTTCTGATCTTTATCATAGTTTCCCATGCCTTGGCTAGAGATTTGATGGAGCCCTGCCAAGAAAAGTTAAGTCCCGATGCATGAGGACACTGGCGTTTTATTCTGCTATAAGCGGGTCAAACAAGCACTTGATCTCCACCCTTCCAGCCTCTGTAGCCGCCTCAATGCGAAAGTCAATCTCCGCGGATGCTATTTTATTGCCCTCTTCACGGGCTTCATCCTTCAGCATCCCGACCTTAGAGAGCTCGTCCTCGAGCTTTGCCTTCAGGAGTCGCGTAGCAACAATCTCACCGCAATATCGTTGCGACTCTTCATGGGCAGTAGTTTTTTCATCTCTCTCTTTGTAGAGTAGATCTTTCAACTCTTTGATTCGTAGGGCGAATGCATCCCTTTCCTTTTGAACAGAGTCCTTCTCTAAAGCCAAGGCCCTGCAGTGTTGAACCGCTTTGTCAATTTCTTTCTTATGTGTCGTTTCCAGATGATTGACGACCTCCGCAGTATCTTTAGCACTTTGTTGGGCGGGTTCAAACTGAGATCTGTACGAAGAGAGCTCTTCATCTTAAGCTTTGATAATGTCTTTGTCGTGAATGGCTTCGAGCTTCAGGTGATCTATTTCGTGTTGACGCTCAACAGAGACTTCCAAGACTTTTTTGGCTAAATGAAAAAACGTGTCATATTGAACATAAACGTCATTGTTACAAGCAATAGCGCTCTGTTTGATGTGTCCCGAAATGTGATGGATCGTCGGAAGAAACTTCAGACGATCGAAGCATATTTTGGAGAACTTAGCCTTAAGCTCGGCTAGCCTCTCTGATATCGTCGAATCTGTTGTGGGAATAGGGGAAGATGGTCTTGAGAGTTCAGTTTTCTTATGTGGTTCCCGAGATTGCCGTGTGCTGGACGAACTAGAGTTTTGATCACGAGGGGCATTGGATTGGAACCCCTTGTGGCCGTATTTCTCCCTGCCTTGCTTCGAGTGAGAAGGAGGATTATAATGGTATGATGGCTGATGATAAGTTTTCTTTCGAGATGATGAATGCCGGGAGTGAAAACCCCTGTCGCCGTCATCATCTCTATCCCTACGTCTTCCAGAGCCTGAATCCCATCCAGAGTGGTGAAAGATAGATGACCCGCGAAGACGATCAAGTCAGTGTGTACATCCCATATCACCTGCACAAAATTTAAATAATGACAAGTTAGCAACAAATAGAGCGATGGTAGAAATTTAAGTGCAAGGTGAAGTGCACGTGTTTGTGTGTGTCCTAATGTTTCCCCCCGACGGACCAGTTTCTTTATCTTTAATAATGGGAGTTTTTTCTCCCTGAACGTGTGCTTGAGCGCTTGCATCGCCTCTTGCGGGCGAATGAAGTTTAAGCGCTTCCGGATCATTGAAGCCATAGTTAAGCAAATCGTCGGAAATAGTAAGGTCCAATAGGCCTTTCAATGAACTCTATAAGCATTGAGGAGAAGGCTCTCTCTCCACCGGGGTGATTGTGACTTTAGAAGTTCCTCCCGTCGTCCTCTTCCTCAACTTATGAGTCAATTTTTTCTTTCCCTTCGCAGGGGGAGGCATTACTTCGATATCGTGCACCTCGACTACTGGCTCCAAACCAAGACTAAATTCTCACCCGGTACTTCGTGAGTTTCAGATTCTTTAATCTCCCCTTCCTTAGGGGTGTCAGGGGCATCACGTGTTGAAGGCCCAGCTTACTTTTTACCTTTGCCCAAGGCAGATACTGTTATAGTGACACCTTGAGGAAGGCTTATCCGACGGCCTGCCACCACCAGCCCAAACATCGAGATAAATTCGTTCGAAATAAGAGACCTAATGTCCCGGTCTCCTACGGAGATAGCTCGAATAGCCTCAATGGCTTCAGAATACCCGGAGCCTTCGAGACGCGGGCCGATACCTAAAAAAGTAAATAAAGGGTCAAAAAAGGTGCAAATTCCACCGAATGCAAGTATTAATCCCAAAAGGAAACTTACTTCCTTCCACCCATCTCCTTGCGAAGCCAGGGGGACAGCGGACGTAGAACCACTCCTGCTTATACCGGTCGAATTTGCTCCATGCCTCGGTCAGAATTTGACATTTGTTGTGTGGTTTGAGAAATACAAAAGATGAGCTGTCTGATCGTCTCTTGAAATGATAAATGTATCGGATATCGCCAAAAGTCGAAAGCCTGAAGAGGACGCTCATAAAGAGAATGCACGTGCCATGTACGAATGCAAGACTGTTTGGATGTACTTGCAATGGAGCGATCTCAATATACTGTAGTAGTTCGCGAAGAAAGGAGATGAACGGCACACTGCCAATCCAACACATAAATTTGTTGCAGGCTGTGTATCAGACTTGAGGCAGGTGAGGATGATCTTGTCCTGATGGAACCAACACATTACCGAAAGGAATCCTGTGTACCGAGCATATGCAACGAAGTGCGCTTTCGTTAATTCTCGAGGCTTGAGAATCGATCGAATTGTCTAAAAAGATCGCTGCATCCAAGGCATCGGGAGTCAAGTCGACGGATGCGATTGTGGGGTTTGGCATGTCTTGTACAGGAGTAGTCGACGGATTTGAAATTCCATAAGAAGATGGCTGGATCTGTCCGAGATCGTGGCAGAACGAGATTTCCTAGACATCTCTAGTGAGTGTTGAATCTGACAAAACACCTAGTTGAACTATACTTGAAAAGCAATCGACATTAGACTTAAAAACAAAAATACTCCTCCCGTGTGGTGTGTGAACTAGTGCAGTTATTCAAGTATAAGTGCCAAGAAATTAAAAGTCACAAATTTGATGAAATAAAGTTTGGCTTTGAACTATCATCTTCGAAGACCGTCATCGCTGACCATCTGCAAGAGCTTGTCGTAAGATGGTTTATGTTTTGAACTCGACATTGACACTGTACGTTGAAGGTTATTACCCGTTTTAATCAAGTTAAATTTAGGTTTGTAGTTGTCAAAACAGAGGAGTTATTAGTCTAGATTGTCTGATATGCTTAATTGCCTAAGTCCTCGTACTTGTTCACTGTCATATGTTCGGTCACAAAAAATAGGTTGAGTCAACTATGCATTATGTTCGACTAGTATTGTTGTTGCACACTACTCTCTTACCTTTCATCTCTACCGTTCGGCATGCGGCAAGTCATGCCGAACAGCAGACATGTCGAGCCACAGTGCTATGCAATTTGCCCTCAACTCCAACTTCCTTCCTACCCTCCATGTCCACCGCTCGGCACAGATGAGTCCTTCGGCAAGTCAAGCCGAGCCGCATCGCTTAGCACTTTACCCATTTCCTACTTTTCTCCTGCACTCCCTCCTACCTAGTTCGCCATAATGGAGTCATGCTGAGCCATGGTCATACTGAGCCATGTCGCTCGGCACGACTAAAACCTAACTTCAACTTCACTCCCACACTCCCTCACATCGTTCGGCATGCGGAATTCATGCCGAACCACACCCATACGTCCTCCTCCAACTTATTTCTTCGAACGAACTAGATACTCTCCTAGGTGGCCAGTCGATCACCACCCCAATTCGCATGCCACCTTCGACCGTCGATCTCGACCCTCACTAGTTCCTACTTAGCCGACACCCTCTTCAATCTCCCTCTCCACTAATCCTAAGCTTGTTTAAACCCCCAGGTCCATATTTCTAATCTATGCTGCTTCCATCATTTTTGAGTTAGATGAAAGGTCACGGATTCGAATCTTGTGTGAAGCCCCAAATTGGAGAACATCAAGTAAGTGGGAGTTTCATACCTAGGAAAAGGAATCGAAATCTAGTGAGATACTCGAATTGGTAGTGGAAATCTATTCAGGCTTGCTATTGAAGGCAGTCGGGAGGTAACCAATAGGACTCTAGGATTAAAGGAGAAGTTGAGGTGTTAATAAGGGTTTGGGAAAGTTGAGTTTGTAAGGGTGATTAGAGTGGAGGTAAAAATTAAAAAGGGAGAAGGGGCGAAGTATCGAATTTTATAGATAGAAAGGAGGGAAGGCGAATAGACATCGATTGGGAGAACTAGTCAAGTTGCCTCGGTCGTTCGGCGTCAACATGCCATTCGGCATCAAACCTTGTTCGGCATCAAGGCCCCGTTCAGCATCAAGGCCCCGTTCGGCATCGAAACCTCGATCGGCATCACTGCTTCATTCGGCATTCTGAGGGGTCGAAGGAAAATGCTATCGAGAAGACATAACGAGGGCTTAAAGGAAAACATGGAGTACTCATGATTCATAGCGCATCATGTTCATCCACATGATACACTTTGGGGGGCAAGTGTTACCTTGTTGTTTGACCATGTAACAAGAGGCTCAGTGTAACGATCCTGAAATTTCGATCCCGAAAATTCCAGATAGTTAGAGAAAGAAGAAAGAGAAAGAAGAAGAAACATAAACACCAAAACACAGAAAACCTCACATTCGCAGAGGATCAAAATATAATAATAAATAATATCAGTTTACAAAAGAATATTATATCTGTCGAATTACACTTTAATACAATCAGAGTCACAAATACACGGACATTGAATATACTCAATTATCATGTCACAGATACCCAACAATATTATACTATACAGTGGAAGTATTAGATATGCTCTTGCCATCCAGCACGCCTCCTGAGCTCCAGAACGTCCTTACCTAAAAATCTGTAATACTCGGTGACCCGAGCATTACATCAAAGTAACACCCGGGTCAGGCTGGAAACCAACGTGAGTAAACCCATCTAACATGGAATACAAAAGCATACAACTTATATAAACCCGGGGTACTTGTATCAGTTTCAAATTCACAAATTGTTTTAGACATCGCTTATTTCGTCCTTCAATTTTTAAGTTCCAAACCTTAGGTTAAATGGTCTAGTTTTCTTAAATCATTCCATTCCAGTCTGTAGATTCCATATCTCAAATCTATACAGATTTGTTATAGATTACAAATCGAAGTGGCTTCGGGCAATTACTAGAACCCGACTTCGGTCTCTTTGAATTCAAAGGTCATGTTAACCCAGATTATTCAAGTGAAATATATTCAAAAATAAAAGTTGTTACCCTTTTACACAATAATTTATTACTGATAGATAACCAAAATATCATTGTCCACTCAAACATATCATATCACAATGCATTCCATATCAGAGATATCAATCCATTCAAGACATTTAACATCATCCATTCATTCATAAGCAAGATTGATCGTTTCCAAATTTATTTAAATTTGTCTCTAATTAAATTAATTACTATTCTTTAATTACTTAGATTACCTTTGCTTAATATTAATCAATTACAACCAAATTAATTAATCATCCTCTACTTATCCATCATTAATTAATCATTCTTGACTAATTTTATTTTACACAAATTAATTAACCTTCACCCATCGTATAAAAAAAATCCCTTAATTATTTTTAACAATGATTTATCACATTAATCCCTAATTAATTACTCAAATTAATTATTCTGTAATTACTTACATTGATTAATTATTCTTTAATTAATCATCCTCGTTAATTGACTAACTCTTAGTTAATTTCCTAATTAATTCTTTAACTAATTGCATTAAATAGTTTCAGTTAAGGAATAATTACTAAATTAATTTATCCCGAAATATGAATTAATCAATCTCAAATTAATTATCTCGTAATTACTTAATTAACTATTCTTAAATCATCAATTAATTAAATAAAATAGTTTCTTTTATATTACTTATCAATTTTATTTAATCTAAAATGCAAAACCTTAATTTATCATAAGATAACCCTTTTAAATCTTTATTACTTCTAAATAAATCTCAAAATCTCTTGTCATTAACATATGATACAAAAACGTATTAATCCTTTAATAAACTACTTAATTACATATCAAGTTAAATAAACTTAAAAATCATCTAAATTAATTTAAATAACAAAATTGTTCAACTTATTAACTCAAAATAAGTAATAATAAAAAAAACATTGATTCCTTAAAATTGAGAACGATTTTAGGCACTCGACTCGGTCAGAGTCAAGTCCCCTTCCTTCAATAAACCCGGAAAAATATTTAAATCAGATATCAAAATCGAGAACTACCGAAGGCAAACAACACATAACTCGTGTTGAAACCCGAGCTCAAACCCTAAAACCCCGATTGACAACTCGAGTCAACCCTGAAACTTCCCGCGTCCACTCTTCCTCTTCTTCTTACTTCCATAGCAACATCATAGAAGAAAAAAATTCCACCTATACATCAGTGCACCGTGCACGTGTATACGCGACCAACCTCCTCTGGCTCCCATCTCTGATCATCCACAAATCATCGGCAACTTCTCCCCTACCCTCGATAACCCAAAATAAAAAACTTGACATTCAATCGAAAATCGAGATTTTCGAACAAAACAGGAACTAAACACCATCATCAACTCTTCCATGCCATCGATGATCCCCGCCTCCAGATGACACAAAACTTCATCTAAAACCTTGCCCCGACCCAAGCCTTAGTTTTCCCCTCGACCGGCCTTCTCCGGTGCTCCCACGATGGAACAGTAACCATCATTCCGATCCTAACAAAAACCTACTCGAAACCCTACATTGACCAAATCCCAACGCCTCGGCGATCTAGAATGGTTTCAACTATTTTTCCCAACCTTTTCATGCCCCCAGCTTGCTATAGCCAAGACCCGATTCACAACAGTGCCATCAATCACCCGAGAAAGCTTTAAATCGAAAATCCGTTCATCACTTAAATTCTCTTCCGATTCTAAGTTAAAATCTTCGATTTAACTTCTAAAAATCATGGTTTACAATGGAGATTATGATTATATAGGTGAATCCAAGAATTATTATACTTGAGTTTTACCTATTTACAATTTTTCACTGTCTTTTTAAATATTTCCAAAATTGTACTAAATTATTTCACCTAAAAATAATTTTAAATCTTAGTAAATATGTAAACAAACATAATTCGTTTGAAATCCTAAGTCTAACAGAGATTAGATAGGAAGAATATGAATTTTGATTTAAGTTTTTAATTCTGAACTTAAAACAGTGGTGATACATATGTCTTCAAACATGTATACAGGTTCCTGCTTCATATATACATATTTCTAGATCTACACAAACTTACATACATAACTTTAAACATGCATCCAAATTTTACTTTCAACATTTGCCATATGAATCCATATTAAAATTTGTTTAAGCATAGATAACTTACAGAATTTGATTTAAACGGAGTAAATTTTTTTTCCAGACATGCATGCATCAATTTCAGGTATACAAATACATGCAAGCAACTTTTCATTCCAAACTTCACTGATTAATGCATAATGATCAAAATACAGGTAGATTTGAATGGTAGTTTACTCACCAAATAAGGGGCAGTGAACTTTATTTCTGGTTCCAGCTTTAAATTCCTTTGATCTGAAATTGCTATATTTGTTAATCAGTATTGTTTTGTTGCTGAATTGCTCAGATTGAAGTTGTATTTGAACTATGTTTGATTTCAGGTAGGCTTCATTATCTCAGGTTGAAAAAAAATGCAGGCTTTAGATGATTTGATTCTTGTACTTGATTCTCCTTCAGGTTATGTTTGTCAATTTCCTCTTCTCTCTTATTTTTTTCTAAGCTGCTAGTATTTGGGTTTACAGATCTCTGTTTGCTAAGTTTTGTTTCTGAGAAAAAGAAAAATGATAATAGAGGAAATTTAATGATATGTATAACTTTGTTTTTCTTTGAATTATTATTATTAAAGAAAAGAAGCTAATGACACTTGTCACTATATGTATTATAAATGCCACAAATGTTAATGGCATGTATCATAATACTTACAAATGTTTAGATCCTTTATTTAAAAATATTTCTTATTTTTTTATTAGATTAAAACAGAGCTTCCAATTACAATAGATATACATACATATATACACACACACACACACACACTTATATACATATATATGTATATACTTATAACTTCCAACTTATAGAATTTGCATATCTACTTATATCTTTGTTATTTTAAAATGTGTATACCCTTAGTATTACTTATATTACATTTATTTATATTTTAATCATATATATATATATATATTATAAATTTATAATTATACCTCTCTTTTATTTTTATTTATATACCCTTTTGAGAAAATAAGTTTAAAGCTAATCTGTACAAAATTAAATAATCACATTTTCATATTTATATATTTAAATCCTATTTTATTTCAAGATATTTATCTTTTGAATTTCAAATTCAAATCCAAATTCCATTCAAAATCAACTCATTCAAATATATATGTAAACAACACATATTTAATCTGTTTGGAAATAATAAGTTTTGCCATCTTAAATAATCAATCAGGAGATTGTCATATAAATATCTTCCCAGATATAAATATTAATTATCAGATTTATTCGTTCAACTTAAAATCAGTGTTAATAACAGTTAAAATCAGATAATTATCCAAATACCTGATGTCAAAAATCCGGGTTATTACACTCAGCACAGGCCTCATTCGGCACACCTCCCCTCGCTCGGCATAGAGCATCCTTCGGCATAGAGAGGTCGCTTGACATCTTGTGTCGCTCGGCAAAGAGCATCGCTCGGCATCCTGCCTCGTTTAGCATGGAAAGGTCGCTCGAAATCTTGCCTCGTTTGGCATAGAGAGGTCGCTCGACATCTTGCCTCGTTCGGCATGAAGCCTCATTCGGCATGAAGCCTCTCTCGGTATCTCACCTCGACCGGTATCAAGTCTGGTTTGGCATAGGTCACGTTCGGCCTACATTCTTCACTCAGCGCACTACCTCGTTTGGCATATAGGTACCGTTCGGCATGCCTTCCTCGATCGGCATACGAATGTCGTTCGGCCTGGATATGTGGTTCGGCAATTGTCGTTCGACATTTATGGCTCGGGGCGCAGAAGTCACCTACCACGGGCCGAGGTATCTTGCTCCTAGGCCTACTAGTGAAGTCCGACCCATTTTCGTCTATAAATAGAAGGGCAGAGGCACAGTGAAATGGACCTTTTTTGAGAGAACACCGGGGAGACTCTACCGCATTCAAGACTCATTCTATTTCAGTAAGCATTTGTATTCAAGTAGTTGGTGTACGTATTGTATCTGTAATCGATTATGGAGTAAAGAAATAAAGATCAAGATTCAAAGTGGACGTAGACAGTTACGCCGAACCACTATAAATCAGGTTTTCTTGTCTATGCATTTAATTTAGCATGCAGTTCTCTGTTTAATTTACTTTCTTCATTAATCTCTATATACAATATTTCCCAAGGGTGTTAGTGACCAATTCAGGTGCTAACATATATATACACACACATATAAATATATATATATATATATATATATATGAAGCTACATGCCCGAAGACTGCATCGGTTCTAGGTACTACCCATAATACCTTCCGTATCCTCCTCGAAATGGACTCCATCGTCTCGCTACTAGAGTATACTGTAACTATATCTGTAAAGGAGACCTTCGTGATTACACCTAATGGTTTTATACCTTAATGGATTGGAAATACTTTCTCTTATGAGAAACCATTAACGCTAAAACCTTCTATGAATCCTTTAAAAGAGGATTTCATGTTTATGTGAAATTAGAAGAAAATTATTTTATATTTTATCGAAATAGGCTATACAAAATATGGTGTTTTCCGTACCTTGTACATCTCTTATTCCTAATAACTTGCACAAAACATCTTTATTTGTGATTTGGTTTCATAGAAATTATATCATTATTTATTTCATTCCAACAGATTAAAGTATGTTTAATCTATATTCACTTACAATAGACATTTCCTACGAAATTTATTAATTTCCTAATATTTAGCTTACATCTTTTTTTTTCCAGAAGCACTCATTTTCAAAACGGTTTTAATATTTTCATAACTCGAAACATTTCCATATACTTATTTAAATAATCAATGTACTTACAAACCACTTTATCTATACTTAGAAATTATCTTCAAAACACTTTTTTTATTTGGGTCAAAATAGATGTTGCGTAAAACATCGTTACTACAACTGTTTAATGATGTGTTTTCTATCGGATTAGAAAATTGCCAATAAATATCAAATTAAAATTTAACCGCAAGCGCACGGCTTATAAAAGTTAGTACATGGCAAGTATGGGTTGATTCATAGGGAATTATTAGATTTTAAAATTTTCTAATAAATCAAATTAAACCAAAAGTACAGATTGTTTTGAAAACTAGAAAGCTAAGCAAATGTTAAGATTAAAAACTATGTGATTAAAATTCAATTTACGGGCAAATCCACTTTCTTATATTTTTAACGTAAATCAACATAAAATCCAATGATGATTTTTTTTTAATCTAAGTAGGATTAGTGATGTATTTATCATAAGCATGGCCTATTTGAGTTATTAATTAACACAAATCAAACCATCAAACTATAATATAACTCTAATCCTACTTTTCATATCCCATGAAACATGGCATAGAAAATGAAACCAAAATCTAGTTTAAGCATGAACTATTTACTATTAATTAGTGACATAGATCATCAAATTTTGATTAAAAATTCACTTCTTTGCTATAATCATATTTAGATGAAGCGGCAATTTATGATTAATGAGATAAACATAGCTTATTTGTTATGAACAAAATAGGCTATCAAATTCAACATAAAACACAAACAAACACAAACATCCATTTTCTCATAAAGCATAAAAGAGAACATACAAAGAAAATTTAAGTTGACATGATAAAAGAAAGCTTTATTACCCCTAAATTGTAGGGGTTTAGCCTCTCATTTATGTTATCGTTTCAATACATAGAGATTTCAACATTGAAAATAAAATAAAGTAGAGAATAAATAAAGAAAAAGAAGATTAAGTACTAGAAGAAAATAAACTAAACTAGTGCATAAATGTAAATCTAAACTATGAACATGAAATGAAAGAGAGCATAAGAATAAAAATGAGCATAAAAGTAAAGAACAACAAGTAGAAAAGAGAAGAGAAAGAGGCTAGGAAGCCATTTTTATTCCATGAAACATAGAGCTTACAACTTGCAGTTCTAATTTCAAAGAGTAAAAGATCCTTTAACATGTACATAAGAGGGCTATTTATACATGCATAAAACCCTAATTCAATTTTTAGGGTGCTTCCCAAAATGCCCTTTTGGAAGTATGGCCACCAAGACACCATTAGCCACTAATTAATCCTTCATCAAATATGCATGAAGCTTTAACCTCCACTTAATTGTCCATTAGCTTCTAATTGCAGATTTAGGTAAGTGGATGGGGTCCTCCTTGATCATGAGCTTGAATTATTTCCTCTACGTTACTTTGTATTCCCTTGTGTATGCATATATATTCATGAAACCCTCTTCCATATGCATCAAAATTTCCAATAAAAATCATAAAAAATATCCAAGCAAAATTCTCATATTGACATATGCATAAAAATGACTATTTTGCCCTTGAATGAAGATGAATATACGATGATTAGAAAATAATTAAATTTTTGTTTTAAACACATTAAAATGCCCAAATATGACATTTATTTAAATATAAAAAGGATAAAATATGGATGTAAATATATGCACATTTATGTGCACATCAAATACCCTCACACTTATCTTTTTATTTGTCCTCGAATAAAGGAAAACTAAGATAAATCCATTTTTGTAGGAAGCACGATTGCACTGAGCGTATGCAACAAGCCGTTAAACCTTTGGGTGTCCCCACTAGGACGAGTGTTATCTCGTCAGGAATTTCAACTGATACTACCCACAAAATCCAAATGTAAAGTGAAAATACATACAAAGTGCAAGATTTGTTTACAATGAGATGAATGCAAGTTTTTGAAAATATTTACAAATAAAGGATTTACTTTCAAATTGACACGAAAAACGTTAAATTTAAGTTTTACTCGATAAAATTTCCAACAAAAATCAAGTTATCATAACAAATAGACTTAGTTTAACTCGTTGGTTTGGTTGATAACACAATGTAACTATAAAATGGGTCCTAAGTTGATTATCAAAGTTTATTGTAACGACCTAGGATTTTGACAAAATTATTTTAATAATTCTCTAAATTAATTATTTGTAATACATGTTTATCATATAAAAATAAATAAAATATTTTGGCTATTTAATATGTGTGTGTGTGTGTGTGTATTTGTGAAGACTCTATGGTTTGAAAATTGGAAATTCAAAATAAAATCTCTCAAAAATATTTAAAAAAAACTCTACCTTTATAATACAATATATATATATATATATATATGAATATAGTTTATATGTATATACTTAAGCTATGGTTAAATTTATAATAAAAACATATGTTTAAAAATAGGAATAAATGTATAAAAGAGGTATATATTGTGTATGTGTGTATAACATAAGTTAAACTTATAAAAATAACTATGGTAAGAATAAATGTGTATACATAGGTGGATAAGGAAAAACCAGACAAAAAGAATACTTGTATACATATGAAATATAGATGTACACAAGAACTAATAAGCATGTAAACACAAGAGGGAACACATATTAAATGCACATTCCATCAGCACATAAAACATCAAATCTCCTTTCTAATAAATCACATCATTTTCACAAGTCATGACAGGTCAAAGATTCTCTGACCAAAGAAATCAAAATATATATAAAAATCAAAAGAAAATAAACCGGACTTACTATTTACAGCAGCCTATACCTTCTTATATATATACCTCCACCACCTTCTTTTATTTCATTCTTTTGAAAGCTAGGTAAGTAAAACAAAGATAAAACACTTCTGCCATTTTTAAAAAAAACTAAAGAATCAAACAACTTATCTACAACCCAAGCAAGCTAGCAGCTTTCAAAACTCTTGTTCTCTGTTCAAAACAAAAATCTGTGAATAAACTTCTTTCATAAACAATTTTTTTTATTATAAAATCTAAGATTGTTGTTTAAAGGTAAAATAGAAATATCAGCTTTAGGTGTAGGGTGGCATAAAATAGATGTATATATGACTGTGTGTGGATGTATATGAATGCCTGCATATATATATTTGGCCTCTGTTTTTTTTCTAGTATGTTCAATCTCCTCAAATAAATCCTTATCTTGTCATATACATAGCTTTATGCCGGGATGCTTGAAGGACATATGTTTGTATTAAAGTGTATTAAATTTTAAAAATAATTTCATGAGAAATTATACAGTAGAAATACTGAAAGAAGATGTACACGTAAGTCAATAAATTATTACAAGAAAATCGATTGCTTCAATTCGTGTTTTCTTTGACATAGATAGGATCAGTTTTAAAAAAATGGATTTGGGTGGTGTTTTCGTGATTTTAAACTATGTATGTAGTGGAATATTAGGTGATGGTCGGAATCTGATCTTTGACCGATTCATGGTGATTTGGACATGACTGGAGATCGGCGTTTTAGTCGGAGGTAGCTGGTTGGCTGGGGGTCATGGGAAAAATTATGGCATGGTGGTCTGGGTGACGTGGTGCGGTCTAAGAAGATATAGGGTTTTAGGAACGATTTGGTCAAGGTTGTTGAGTCACAAGCTTTATGAAAGTTTTGATTTCTGACAAATAAGGCGATTGATTTCTGACAAACAAGGCAATCGACACAAAGACCTCCATTTTTCAATGGCCTTAACTATAGTTATTGGGCAACACGTATGTCATTCTTTATGCAATCAAGTAGCTATGATGCTTGGAATGCTACTCAAAGAGAAATAGTGAATCCAACAACTGATTATTCAGAATGGACTGTGGCTGAGAAAACGGCAGCAGCCGTAAATGCAAGAGCAATAAATATGTTGTTCTGTGCATTAGACCAAAATGAATATAACCGTGTTAGTATCTGCACTACTGCATATCAAATTTGGCAAACGCTAAAAATCACTCATGAAGGTACTAACAAGGTTAAACAAGCCAAAATAGCCATGCTGAAAAGTCAATTTCAAAATTTCAAAATGAAACCAAATGAAACAATCAATGACATGTATTCACGGTTTCAAACTATTCACCATGCACTTATTGGGTTAGGACAAAAGTATTCTGATTTTGATGTTGTTTCAACAGTCCTACACTCTCTGACTAATGAATGGGAAGGAAAAGTATTAGCAATTGAAGAAGCTAATGACCTTTCCGTCATGAAGCCAGATGAATTGATAGGAAATTTAATGTCCTATGAAGCAAATTTGCAGGCTAGAAAAGAACAGAAAGAAGAAAAGAAAAATGTAGCATTTCATGTTGAGAAAGATGAAAATGAATCAGATTCTGAAGATGAAGATTTGGCGTTCATTGCTAAAGGTTTCAAAAAATTCCAAAAATATTGAAAAGCCAGTCGCTACAATAAAAGGAAACCTGGATCAAATAAACCATCTTCATCTGCTATAGAATGTTTCAACTGCCATAAAAAGGGACACATGCAGAAGGATTGTCCAGAACAAAAGAAAAAGTCAGAAAATGACAAATTCAAATATAAGAAGGACAAATCAAAGAAACGAGCCTTCTCAGTAACATGGGATGATTCAGAGTCATCTTCATCAGAAAGTGAAAGTGATTCGGAGAATGAACAAGCTAATGTTTGTTTTATGGCAACAGAAGATGAGGTACAAATTCCTACATTTGATGAATTACTTGATATTAATGCTGAATTGATAGTCAAATATAAAGACATAAAACGTCAATTAAAAGTAGTCAAAGCAGATTTAAGTAGAGCAGAGTTTGAACGAGATATGTTAAAAGATGAGAAGAAAATATTAGAAGAAGAACTTGAAAATATTCAAGAATCATCATCTAATGTTGACTCTCAAATATCTCTTTTGAGTCAAGAAATAGAAGCTCAAAAAGAGAAAAATAATGCTCTCACTACTGAAAATCATGAACTTAAAGCAAAAGTCAAAATTCTAGACCTAGAAAAAGCTAGTTTACAAACAAAGTTTGATGACATTACTCAAAATGTTTCTAACTTTAACAAAGGTCGAGAAAATTTGACTAAAATCATTGAAAGTTCACAATCTATTTCAGATAAACAAGGTTTGGGATATAACAAACATGAAACTAAGAAACATCTTAGAAATAAAAGGAAGAAGAAAGTACAAAAAACTGAAGCTAAGAAAAATCTTAGTTTATTATATTTCAAACCAAAACCAGTTGTGAAATTTCAAAAGAGAAATGTCAAGACTATCAAAATATGGGTTCCTAAAACAAATAATAATTTGATTAGGAACAAATACATTCAGCAATTCATGAATAATGTACATTTTAATAACAATTATATATATAAAGGGGATACCGGACCCAAATGGGTTTGGACTCCTAAGACCTAACTCTTAGGACCCTATAAAAAGTGGGTACCATGAACTTAATTCTATTTTTTGCAGGTCCCACTGAAGAAAAGAGGGAAGTGGATATTGGACAGTGGTTGCTCAAAGCATATGATGGGAGACAAGAGCTTATTAACAAATATTAAATACTCAGATGGTGGCTCAGTCACTTTTGGAGACAATTCAAAAGGTTATATCATCGGCAAAGGCGATGTGAGCAATTGCGGTACATCTAACTTACCTCTTATTACTAATGTCATGCTAGTTAGAAATTTAAAACACAATTTACTTAGTATTAGTCAGTTATGTGACAAGGGTTTTATAATTTCCTTTTCAAATAATAAGTGTAGTATTTTAGATAAAGACCATAATTTGGTTTTTGAAGGTTATAGAGACAGAAATATATATATTCTAAATATGAATATTAATCATAATTCAGATATGTGTCTTGTGGCTAATGACAATGATCCATGGCTATGGCACAAACGTTTCTGTCATATAAACTTCAGAACTATTGACAAGCTAGCCAAAAACAATCTAGTTAGAGGACTACCCAAAATGAGTTTTAAAGTTAACAACATTTGTGATGCATGTCAATTAGGAAAATTGACCAAATCATCGTTTAAATCCAAGAAAGTCATATCAACATTACAACCACTTGAGTTACTGCACATGGATTTATTTGGACCTACTAGAGTTCAATCAATAAATCACAGTCAATATGTGCTTGTAATTGTTGATGATTTCTCTCATTATACATGGACAATTTTCTTAAAAAATAAAAGTGATACTTTCGATCATTTCAAATCTTTCGTCAAAAGAATTCAAAAATCAAAAGGGATTAAAGTTAAAAATATAAGAAGTGATCATGGTGGAGAGTTCGAAAATAATGAATTTGAACATTTTTGTATAAAGAAAGGTATATATCATAATTTTTCGTTTCCCAGAACTCCACAACAGAACGGAGTAGTAGAACGAAAGAACCGAACTTTACAAGAATGTGCAAGAACATTATTGAATGGAACCACCTTACCAAAACATTTCTGGGCAGAAGCTGTCGCAACTGCCTGTTATGTTTTAAATCGTGTGTCCATAAGACCTCTTACCAAGAATACTCCTTATGAATTGTTTAACAAAAGAAAGCCCAAAATCTCATACTTCAAAGTTTTTGGTTCCAAGTGCTTTATTTTAAATACGAAAGACCAGCTTGGAAAATTCGATCCAAAAGCCGATGAAGGAATATTTGTCGGTTATTCGGAACGAAGTAAGGCCTATCGGATATTTAATAAACGAACCAAAACTATTGAAGAATCACTTCATGTCTCTTTTGATGAAATCTATCAGCATCCTCACACAATATCAGATGATGACGAATCAATAGTCATTGATAATCCAATCATCTCAAATACTGATTCTGACTCAGAAGTAATTATTGAGAATACTCCTCAAATATGTGAATTACAATCACCACCAAGAATATTAAGAGACCATCCGGCCCAAAATATAATAGGTGAAATAACATCACATGTCAGAACAAGGAGTCAACTCAATCAAATGGGTCATGTCGCTTTTCTCTCAAATATCGAACCTAAGAATCCAAAAGAAGCTGCTACAGATGATTACTGGATCATTGCCATGCAGGAAGAACTAAATCAGTTTGAGCGCAATAACGTTTGGGAACTTGTTCCGAGACCAACTGATCAGTCAGTAATTGGTACTAAATGGGTCTATAAAAATAAGGCTGACGAACAAGGAAATATCATCAAAAATAAAGCAAGATTAGTAGCACAAGGATACAATCAGGAAGAAGGTATCGATTATGAAGAAACTTTTGCACCAGTCGCTCGACTAGAAGCTATTAGAATTCTATTATCTTTCGCTTGTCATCATAATTTCAAACTTTATCAGATGGATGTTAAAAGTGCTTTTCTCAATGGATTTATCAAAGAGAATGTCTATGTCGAACAACCTCCTTTGTTCGTACATGAAAAATATCCTAACCATGTGTTCAAACTTAAGAAAGCTCTGTATGGTTTAAAACAAGCACCTCGTGCTTGGTATGAACGATTACGTAGCTATCTTATTAATTCAGGATTTGAAATAGGCAAAGTCGATCAAACTTTGTTTATTAAACATTCTCGAAAAGATATTCTGGTTATCCAAATATATGTAGACGATATCATCTTTGGTTCAACAAACGATAAACTCTGCAAGGAATTTGCGAGTATTATGACCAAAGAATTCGAAATGTCTCATATGGGAGAACTATCTTATTTTCTTGGACTTCAAATCAAACAACTTTCAAACGGTATTTTTATCAATCAAGAAAAATACTGTGAAAATCTTATCAAACGCTTCGGATTACAAAATACATCTGGTAAACCAACTCCTATGAGTACAACTACACATCTTGAAAAAGATGAAAGTGGTAAGAATGTTGACCAGAAATTATATCGAAGCATGATTGGTTCTCTTCTTTATCTTACAGCTAGTCGTCCAGATATATTAATGAGTGTTTGTTTATGTGCTCGTTTTCAAGCCGATCCAAAGGAATCACATTTACGAGCAGTGAAACGTATAATTCGTTATCTTAATAATACCAAAGATTTTGGTCTTTTCTATCCAAAAGAATGTCCATTTGAATTAGTATCATATAGTGATGCTGATTTCGGTGGCTCACGAATAGATAGAAAAAGTACAAGTGGTACATGCCATTTTATTGGAAAATCACTTGTCTCTTGGTTTAGTAAGAAACAGAATTGTGTTTCACTATCAACATGTGAAGCTGAATATATATCAGCGGCTCTCGCTTGTACTCAAGTACTATATATGCAACAAACACTTCAAGATTTTGATATTCATTTATCAAATTCTATTATATACTGTGATAACACAAGTGCTATAAATCTTTCTAAAAATCCAGTGAATCACTCTCGAACTAAACACATTGATATCCGTCATCATTTTCTTCGAGATAATATTGAAAAAAGAAATATATGTCTTGAATATGTCCATATTGACAATCAATTAGCGGACATTTTTACTAAGCCGCTGCTCGAATCTAATTTTATTAGATTACGAAGAGAGCTTGGTTTAATTTCAAGAAAAAATCTTGACTAAGCAATTACTAATGTACACCTTCTCTTTTGGTTATTCTCTTTAATTATAATTTTTTGTTTAAACTAAACTAATGTCTTTTCTCCTAGTAACCGTATCTTTTACTTAACCTATTTTTTTATTAAATATTAGCCATTGCATTATTTAATGGTTAAATTCTATTTACTCATTTTATAAATTCAGTTTTAAAAACAAAGCTATTTTTAGATTTACAATAAAATTTCTGCTTATATTTTCGTGGTTAAAAGTTATCATTAACTCACATCCATAAGATTATATATAAGAAACTTATATATAAGCTTGCAAATTTTTTTTTATTTTGTTCATCTTTACTTCTTATCTAACCATAATACTATATTCAACTTACACTATGGCTCATATTTGTGACAAATGTGCGCAAGAATCTCACATTTCTATTACAAGCTCTGAGTCGGACGAATATTATTCTCCTACTACTCCAAAACAAAAATCAAGCTGTCATCATCAATGCTCTTATATGTCTGATAAAACTCCAAATTCAAAACGAGTTAAAAGGACACTATTCTATTCTCCTCGAACCAAAGCTCAAATTGATGAGATACACCACTACCAAAAACATCAGATAGACCTTCAGAGACAACTCCATTACGGGCAAAGTCAACTTTATCACGAGCAACAACGGACATCGGCACGATTGTCTGTTTTAGAAAAGTTGGCAACATTTTTCTGCGGTTCCAACAAACATGACGTGCATGAACCAATGCCGTCTAGGCCATCAACATCTAAAAGTCCTAACTCATGGGATCGGAACTATGAAAAGAATGAAGGAGCTCAGAAACAATGGAGTCCATGGTCGAATCGTATTGAAGGAAACAACGATAATTCTAATGACGAACTTTCTCATTAGATTTATATATAGTTGTTATATATTTATCTATCTCTTGTGTAATGATGGTTATATTTTGTATTATGTATAAAATATAATATATATATATATAGGTTGATATATAATAAAAAAAAAACTTGAAAAAGAATCCTATATGCACAACAGACCAGGACCGGTCGACCGCCCATATTATCGCCGGTCGACCGTTTGCTCTCTGGTTGAAAACGGTCGACCGGCCAAAAGTTGTAGGTCGACCGGTTACGCATTTTTCAGTTTTTTATATATAACCCTATACGTTACTTTTCCCTCTACCCTCATTCACTCTCTACTCAAACTATTCTCTATCCCCAAATCACAAACCCTAGTTCCCATTCTTCAATTCCCAAATCACAAATCCTCCAACAATGGCTCCTCCTCAAAAGAAATCAAAGAAAGGAGCAACCTCTGAAACTTCATCTCTTACCATCTCCGTCAAAAAATGGCTTCAAACTCCAATTGCTGTAACACGATGGAATCAAATGACAAATTACAAGTTTCATCCAGGATCTTTCATCAAATTTGATGATTTCACGGCTTACGGAGTTCGGAGGTTAGCCGATAATGCCAACATTACTCCATTAATAGATTTTTCGGCAAATAGTGTGGAGATAAATCATTTAATGATTAAATTATTTTACGCCAACATGAATCTTGATGAATATCAACCTGATAATCCAAACGGCGTCATCTGGTCTATGGTCTGTGGAAAACAAATTTTTCTTACTCATGCTAGAATTGCCTCTATACTTGGTATACCAAATCGAGGCGAAGAATTTTCATCTACCTTCTGCGAAGTTTTCACTCGAAATAGTACAAGTCATCAGTTTATAGAAGACAATAGTGATGGCACTAAGTCTATTGGACTTCGACCGACAGCAAGGTTACTTCATCGGGTCTTGATGCATTCTCTTTTTCCTAGACTTGGAAATTATGATGCAGTGTACAAAGAAAACTTCAAAGCACTCTATGCTATCTATGGTGAAATTCAAATCAATTGGGTTCACATGCTTTTTGATGAATTTCTCAAGGTAAATAATTCAACCCGGCCTCATTTCTTCTATAATGAATATATCATGAGACTTTTGTTAGCATGTGGGGTCAATCCTCCTGATTCTGCAACTTCAAAACCAAAATGCATTGATTCCATAACCATCAAAAGAATGAAGCTTCCTCCACCTTATCTTGAGATTATGCCTTTTGAAGAATGGCAACAACGAGGACCGAGAAAACAAAGAGCAACTTCCTCTCGACCTCGTCCCGATGAGGTGAAACTTTTAAGATCAAAGTCATCAACAAAAGAATCTCTTGAAACCATTGCGCGTAATCAATTTCTGCTTGAATCTCATCTCAAGCGTATGGACTCTAAAATTGATAAGCGCTTCAATAAGGTCAAGTCGTTCTTCGGTATGCTATGGGACGCTATATCATGTTCCTCATCCACCTCTGTTCAAGCACAAGATCCAGGAAAACGTCCTGCTGCTCCAGTTTTCACATGGACTTCATCTGACGAAGGCGAATCGTCTAGAGGGAACAATGATGAGGATGAAGAAGATGAAGATGATGATGACGACGACGATGATGATGATGAAGAGGAGATTCGATCTGCTTCATCCTAGATTCTATTATGTTTTAGCTCTTTAAAAAACATTCATCGACACTTGTACTAAATAGTGTCGTTATTTATGTTTTTCAATTAACATTATGTTCTGTAGTAAACTCTGTTATGTCTTTGATGTGTTAATGATTTATTTTTCTATGCTTATCATATTCATTCTACGCATATCATATTCTAGTAATCTGTTACTCCTTTTTGTCGATGACAAAGGGGGAGAAAGGGCTAACAATTGCTTGCAGGAAAGAAATCACATACTCAGGGGGAGATTCAGATTTGCAGATATATATATTGTCATCAATCAAAAAGGGGGAGAATGTTGAGTCACAAGCTTTATGAAAGTTTTGATTTCTGACAAATAAGGCGATTGATTTCTGGCAAACAAGGCGATCGACAAAAACAAGGTCATTAGAGCTATATATGGTACTCTAGATTATAAGTTGATTATTTGTTGTTGTAATAGTAATAAATTTGTTAAAATCTATCCTCAAATAATCATGCATATCAAGGGAATCAATATATATACGAATAATTTATAAGTTGCATGCAGTTGCACAATTCAATGTGCAATTTAACAGGCACCGGTCGACCGGTCAATATAGGTGCGGTCGACCGTTCCTGTGTAAATTGCACAGTGAACGTGCACACATGCACATAACGTATATATATTTTGAATTCCTGTCTACTGGTCACTTTTTAGCCTGTCGACCGTTTTTGAACAGAAAGCAATTTTTCCAAAAGACACTTCTCTTCTCCAAAGGTTGCATCTCTTAATCTTTCACCAAAGATCATATCTCTTAATGGCAAAGAGTTACAACCATTCTTGTCTATATAAACTAATCCAATTCGTTGATTAAGCACAACGATTTCATATATTCTTTTAATCTAATCTCTGATCTCAATTCTGTATTATAAAAGCTCTAAATTATTTATTGAATCTTTGAAACTATTTCATATCCTTTGATTCAATAATATACTTTCCTTAATCTTTTCAAAACATCATATCGCATACTTTGAGGATAAGATTATAGGAAGGGTGTACTGCTAGTGACAAATCCGTGTTTTCAAGAACACAAGTTGTCAACAACAATTGTATTTGTTCTTTTGTTGAAGTCCTCTGTGTTGTAAGAGGCAAGTGTTGAAGTCCTCAGTATATTAGAGGCGTGAAATCCCGTTCGGTTGTTCGGGTGTTGTAAACCTGTTCCTCCGGGTGAAGCGAGGTAGTTAATAGTGAAAATCTAGATAGAAGTCTAGGACTGGACGTAGGACGGTGCTCCGAACCAGTATAAAAATCTCTGGTGTGATTTTTCTATTTTCTATTTACAATGCTATTATCATCTATTTCCGCATTTGTATTGTAATCCATATTACACGATCCGTGTATACTATATTAGCACATATAATTGTATACACACCGCACTTGCAAAGGTGAGTTTCCCGGTGATTCCAAAGTCGTGGTGGTGATGGGGTGTCTCGGTTTATGGAGAAAAGGAAGAGGGATGTTACGGAAAGCTTTAGGGTTGGTGCTTGGATCTTTGGTGGCCAGTGATGACGGTGCAAGGTGGAAGTAGGTGATCTGGTTTTCTTCCAGTAAATGTGAATTGCACGTTCAATTTTCAGGCATTGCTGAGGGATTCTGGGTAGCTGGGTAAGTCGAAGGGGACGATTTTGTCTTTGGGGTGAGGTCGGCGGTGGTCGGCACGTCGCCGATGGCTTATGCACGTCCACACCATGGTTTCGTGTCTGGTAGCAGCAAGCTTAAGTAGGAATAAAAGAGAAAATAAAGAGAAGAAGGAGGGAAAGGATTAGTTTGGGTATCGGGTTGGGTCAATGGGTTGGCTAGAAAGAAAAAAAAGTATAAAAGAATAACAAATGTCTTAAGTATTTTCCTAAACCAAATTTTCTTTTAGCAATCTACTTTTTAACTTTGAAATCCCTGGGTTTTATAAAATGTCATAACCAAATTTCCTTGACCCATTAGACACTAATGCACTTATTTAATAAGAAATTGAAATAAAATTAGTTAAGGGTTAATGGAAGTAAAGTGATCTAAAACTTTAAATTAATTTAACTTTAGTTCTTATATATGTTAAACCATTGATAAATTTATAGAATTTATTTAATAGAATTAAATAGTGGTAATTAATTTTGATAATAATTAAACAGGATTTGAAGTAATTAATCCTGTTTTAAATTAAATAGATGATTGTTTAAATGGTTCGGCACATTGAATTGCCTCGTTTACTCTAGTATGTTATTTCCAGTATTCTGTGATATAAAATACCCTGAATTGAAGAGTTAATATAAAACATGAGACGTTTTATCAAATAAATATTTGGGACGAAATTTCTATGTGGATGTTATATTTGAAATTGAATTTCTTTTTATTAAAAATAACTTGGCCTTAAAAGATGGCGTTTGGATTTCGATGAGGCCGGGATCGGATATCATTTGTTATCCAAAAAACCACATCGATCCAAAATAAATGATCAGGTCGTGAAGATCTCGAGGAAGATCCAGACTGAAGATTCAGAATGCAAGGGTCATTTGTCGCTAACTCTGAGGGCGATTCCAATGCGAATGTAGTGGAGATAGTGCCTTCGGTTCCGTTCGAACGCAGAACGGACTTGTAAGGATGAATTCTATCTGACTATCGTCTTTGAACGATGGTGAGTATTCTAAGTGTGTGCGCTATAGGTAATTGCATCCTTAAGCCTCATCAACCAGGAATGGCTAAAACAAGATAGGTGCAGCAAGGCTAAGTGGGTAGCACCCAATTCGGGTAAGATTTACCCTGTCTAGAGTCTCTTTTTATTCGGCTGTGTGAGCGGTTGGTGGCCTCAACCGTGGGGTGATCTTATTCAGACTATCCAGTAAGGGTTAACTTTGGTCCTTTGTTGCAAGGGATTGGGAGTGGTCATCGGTACGCTAGTCTAGACCAGGTACAATGACTGGCGGTACCCCAGTAGCTTGCCATTGTATGGAATCCAATCTCCAATAAGCGCCCATATGGTTTTGATTGTGCCCAAATATGTCGGAATATGAGAACCAAGCATTCCAGCTATTTCTTATTTTATATTGGAAACCTAGACTTTATTATAATATCACAGAATTTCCTAAGAAATGTTTTGGTTATCGTAAGGAAAAACTTGTATGTATTTATGTGCGGCGAGTCTTACGAGATACCCTTGATTTTCAAATGGTTTTCAAGTTAAACAAAATATAACCGTTTACCCACACCAGACCCATGTCTGACCCGGAGTTTATTTTCTGGTTTTCCTAAACTTTTGGGTACTTAAATTTTTTTGAGTAGCCAAGTGATTCCAGGTTGGCTTTGACGTATTTTGGAGGAAGACTTGGAGCAGGAGGCTTTTGCATATCTAGTTGTATCTATTTCCACTGTATTAGTATTTATGTTAACATTTTGGCTTGTAATGAATAGGCAAGTCACTACCATTATCTAGTATGATATATATAAAACTCATGACTCTGATGCACTATATTAGTGACTTTTTTGATATATATGTGATGTAATATATATATATTTATGCCATTCCGCTGTGAGATTCTATGATTTTTTTAGTTCTTTCTATCTATTTCTTTTCTACCTCTTTCTTTCAAATCTTATAACTCATCTTTTAATGGAATGAAGGGCGGATCGTCACAGTTGGTATCAAAGCTCTAGGTTGAGAAAACACCTAGGCTTTAGGGTTAATATCCATCCAGAGAGAGGGTACTTGTAGATTTTTATATATACATATATACACCTACTTGACTGTTGGGTTACCATGTCCAGGTTATCAAAATGAGTTCTAGGGGAAGAAGAGGCAGGAGAAGGAGTTGCATGAAAACCCCAAACGGAAGGACCCCAAATGCAAAGAGTGATAGAGTAACTATCGAGGCCGTAACCCTAATACAGCCTCGAGTGAACTTTGCAACGTTGTGCAAAGACTTTGCAAATCTCGGAGGGAAACCCTTTATGTGTACCGAGTCTATCATCGAAGTGCAAGCCTGATTACGCTCATGTGAGCGAATTTTCAAGAGTTTGGATCTTACGGATAAGTAGAAGCGAGTTATAGCGTCGTGGAAATTACTGGAAGGAGCAGCTGCGCGGTGGGACTCGGTTACCATGAGTGTTCCCAAGGATGAATTTTCTTGGATTAGATTCAAAGTGGTATCTGAAGAGCAGTTTATGCCAACCGCAGGGAAGACCCGACTGTATAGGAGTTTTCTAGAGCTTAAGCAAGGAGATTTGTCAGTATCGGAGTATGAAACCAAGTTCAACGAGTTGTCCCGATATGGCCCCGGACTTATTGACACACCGCTTAAGAAGAACAAAATGTTTGTGTTAGAGATGAGACCCAAATTCCATGAGAAGATGACTGCACATCTCAAGGGATCATTTATGGAACTTGTAGAGATGGCTTTGAGATACGTAGAGCTTTTGGAAAGGAAACCCATGTCAACAGTTGCAGCACTGACTGGAAATGCTACCAATCAGAACAAGAGGTAATTTAACTTGAACTGGAAGAAGTAGGCTAAAGAGAAACCTGGAGGCAACCATACACTCAGGAAATGTTATGTGTGCCAACAGGAAGGTCATCTGGCTAGATTTTGTCCTAGAGGTAAAGCTCCGAAGAAGCGGCAAAGTGGACCTATTTCACCGATGGTTCAGAAGACCTTGTGTTTCAATTGTCAGCAATCTGGGCATATAGTGAAAGCTTGCCCACTTCTTCAGAAGGCTCAACCGAACACGGTGTTTGCTATTCAGGGTGGACCTTTAGCTTCTACTGATGGGAAAGACAAAGGTGTCCTCGAAGGTACTTTTCTTTTAAATGGCATTTATGTTAGAGTATTGTTTGATTCTGGTGCTTCCCTTAGTTTTATATCTTTGGAAACGGTGACGAAGTTTCACCTTGCTCCTAGTGTCGTAGACAACTCTATTTTGTATCTAATCCCATAGGGGGAGTGACTAAACTGGACATGATTTATGAGGACCTGAAAATTTCTTATCTATCCCATAGCTTCTCATGTGACCCTTATGTATTGACTCTAAACGATTTGACCTTATATTGGGAATGGATTGGTTAGACAAGTATAAAGCTATTTTGGCTTATGAAGAGAGAGCCGTGTCTTTGGAGACCGAGCTGGGAAGGATTGCAAGGGTGACTTATGATAGCCTAGGTATTCACTTGGGTAGTCTCTTGCATGGGCTCGAGGTATCTCAAGAAGAGGTAGGATCTATCAAAGTTGTCATAGATTTTCAAGATGTGTCTGAAGAAGTCAAAGGTTTGCTCCCGCATCGAAAGATCAAGCTCCATATTGATTTAGTTCCAGGGGGGATACCCGTAGTCCAACCAAATAGAAGGATGGCTCCTAGAGAAAGAGAGGAATTGATGAAGCAGACTCGGGATTTCTTGGAGAGAGGATTGATCAAACCTAGTCATTCTAGCTGGGGTTCTGCTGTTGTGTTTTCCACCAAATCAGACTGGTCATTAAGATTTTGTGTAGACTATAGAGAATTGAACAAGCTGACCATTAGAAATAAGTACCCCTTGCCTCGTATCGACGATCTTTTCGACTAATTTCATGGGGCGACTGTGTTCTCCCAAATGGATCTAGCTTCGGGATTTCACCAGCTGTGGGTTGCTGAAGACAGTATACCCTTGAATGCATTCACAAGACCCGACTCTTTCTATGAGTGGCTGGTTATTCCTTTGGGTTAACGAACGCTCCGGCTTATTTGTAGATCCGACGAACCGTGTTTTTCGGTATGTGATAAACAAATTTGTGCTTGTGTTCAACGATGACATTCTTATCTACTCCAAATCAGAAGAGGAGCACAGGCGTCATCTAAAAATAGTATTGTAGACCTTAAGGAGGCATGCCCTGAAAGAAAAGTTTTCAAAGTTCCATTTCTAGAAATCAGAAGTAAAATTTTTATGACACATCGTATCGAGAGATGGTGTCTCTATGGATCCGGTCAAGGTGGCAGTTGTTCAAGAGTGGAAGCAACCGTAGACTACTATGGAAGTTTGCAGTTTTCTTGGCATGGCTGGTTACTACAGGAAATTCATTCGGAATTACTCTAAGATTTCCTCTCATTTAACCAAACTGACTAGGAAGGGAGTGAAATTTAAATGGACTCCAGAATGCGAAGAAACATTTCAAGATTTGGAGGCGAGGTTGACCAACGCACCTGTTTTAGCAATTCCAGATAGGAAAAGTAAGTTTGAGATGTATACCGATGCTTGTGGAATAGGACTAGGAGCTATTTTGATGCAGCGTGCAAGGGGGAAGGGTGATTGCGTACGCGAGCAGGTAATTGAAGCCTCATGAGAAGAACTATGCTACACATGACTTGGAATTGCTTGTTATTGTCTTTGTGCTGAAGATATGGAGGCACTATCTGTTGGGGGAAAATTTTGAGCTTTTCGCTGATCATAAACCCTTAAAGCATCTTTTTACCCAGAAGGACCTGAACGTGAGACAGCAGAGATGGGTGGAATTATTGGCATCCTATGATCTGGACATTCTCTACACACCCGGGAAAGCGAATGTGGTGACAGACGCCTTGAGTAGGAATGCAGTTTTGGCTGTTTTGGAAGTCACTTAAACTCTTCAGGAAAGGATCATAAGCAATCAAAGGGAGGACAGAACTTTGGAAGAATTAATTCATGGAGCTAAGGAAGGTCGGTATTCAAATTTTGGGATAGACAGTCAAGGAGCTTTAAGGATAAATATACGAATGTGCGTGCCGGATGTGGATGAACTGAGCCTGGAAGCATTGTTGGAAGGGCACAAATCTAGATTGAGTATCCACCCAGGGATAAATAAGATGTACGGAGATATGAAAAGAGTTTTATGGTGGCCGGGAATGAAGAAGGACATTACTACCTTTGTCCATGGATGTGTAAACTGTCAACAAGTAAAGGAGGATCAACAGAGGATCGTGGGATTGTTGCAACCTTAGAGATTCCAAAGTGGAAATGGGAGATGATATCGATGGATTTCATCGATGATTTGCCAAGAACCATGAAAGGGAATGAGGGAGTGTGGGTAATTGTAGACAGCCTGACCAAGAGCACCCAATTTATTCCAGTTAAGTCAACCAGAACTACAGCTTCTTTAGCAGAGATTTTCATGAGGGAGGTTGTCAGACTGCACGGAGTCCCCATCAGCATAGTGAGTGATCGTGACCCAATTTTTACCAGCAAATTTTGGGAAGCTCTACAAGAGGCTCTTGGAACAAAGTTGAGTTTAAGTATCGCTTATCATCCACAAACCGACGATCAGATGGAGAGGCTAAATCGCATTCTAGAAGATATGCTGAGAGCTTGCATTCTGGACTTCGGAGGATCTTGGAAGGATCATCTACACCTGGTGGAATTCTCGTACAACAACAGTTATCAAGCAAGCATTAAGATGGCACCATACGAAGCTCTGTTCGGAAGGCCTTGCAGATCACCAGCTTGTTGGGTAGAATCAGGGGATCGTCTTATACTTGGTCCAGACATGATTCGGGAAGCATCTGCGAAGGTTGAGCTGATCAAGAAAAGGATGAAGGCAACCCAAAATCGTCAGAAAAGCTACGCGGATAAGAGACGGAGGAATCTGGAATACGAAGTTGGAGCCTTAGTATTCGTTATGATTTCCCCAATCAAAGGAGCAATCAGGTTTGGTAAGACTGGAAAGCTAGCGCCAAGATATATAGGACCTTTCTGTATTCTCAAAAGGATCGGTGCTTTGGCATACAGGATTGAGTTACCGAACAGGATGACTGGGATTCACAGCGTATTTCACGTGTTTCATTTGAGGAAGTACGTGCACGACCCATCATTGGTTGTAGAACCAGCAGTTCAGGAAGATTTGGAGGTCGAACCAAACTTAACGGTGGTCAGGCATCCAGATCAGATTGTGGATCAAGATGAAAAGGAGCTCCAAAACAAGATGGTAAAGCTAGTTAAGGTTCAGTGGAGTGAGGATTCCAAAGATTGTACTTGAGAAACTTTAGATAGTGTAAGGAAGGCCTATCCAGAATTATTGTCAGGACAGTTAGGATTGTTTGTTTGTGAATGATTGGTTGCTATGGTTGTTAGGATACGAATGATGTGTGTGCCTTGCTATTTGAACATAAAAGCTTTTTTAGAAAAAATCTAATTGTCTTTTGCTTTAAATTTCAGGGTTGAAATTCTTTTAAGGGGGAGGAATGTAACGACCCGGGATTTTGACACTATTATTTTAATAATTCTCTAACTTAATTATTTATAATACATGTTTATCATTTAAAAATAAATAAAATATTCTGGCTATCTACTATTTATTTATACATACATACATACATACATACATACATACATACATACATACATACATACATACATACATACATATTTGTGAAGACACTGGTTTGGAAATTCAAAATAAAATCTCTCGAAAATATTTAAAAATAAAACTCCACCTTTATAATAGTGTGTGTATATATATATGAATATAGTTTAGATGTAAATACTTAAGCTTTGGCTAAATTTAAAATAAAAACATATGCTTAAAAATAGGAATAAATGTATAAAAGAGGCTTCTATAGTGTGTGTGTGTGTATGTGTGTATAACATAAGTTAAACTTATAAAAATAATTATGGTAAGAATATGTGTGTATACATAGGTAGATAAGGCAAAACCAGACAAAAAGAATACTTGTATACATATGAAATATAGATGTACACAAGAATGAATAAGCATGTAAACACAAGAGGGAACAAACACATTAAATGCACATTCCATCAGCACATAAAACATCAAATCTCCTTTCTAATAAATCACTTCATTTTCACAAGTCATGACAAGTCATGACAAGTCAAAGAATCTCTGACCAAAAAAATCAATATATATATATATATATCAAAAGAAAATAAACCAGACTTACTATATACAGCAGCCTATACCTTCTTATATATATATATATATATTTATATATATATATATATATATATATATGTATACCTCCACCACCTTCTTTTATTTCATTCATTGGAAAGCTAGGTAAGTAAAACAAAGATAAAACACTTTTGCCATTTTACAAAACTCTAAAGAATCAAACAACTTATCTACAACCCAAGCAAGCTAGCAACTTTCAAAAACTCTTGTTCTCTGTTCAAATCAAAAATCTGTGAGTAACTTCTTTCGCAAACAAATATTTTTTTATAAAATCTAAGATTGTTGTTTAAAGGTAAAATAGAAATTTCAGCTTTGGATGTAGGGTTGCATAAAATAGGTGTATATATGACTGTGTATGGACGTATGTGAATGCCTGCATATATATTTGGCCTCCGTTCTGTTTTCTGGTATGTTCGATCTCCTCAAATAAATCTATATCTTGTCATCTACATAGCTTTAGGTCAGGATGCTTGGAGGACATATGGTTGTATTAAAGTGTATTAAATTTTAAAAATAATTTCATGAGATAGTATACAGTAGAAATACTGTAAAGAAGATGTACAGATAAGTCAACAAATTATTATAGGAAAATCGATCGCTTCAATTCGTGTTTTCTTTGACATCAAAAGGATCAGTTTTGAAAAAAATGAATTTTGGGAGTGTTTTTGTGATTTTAAACTATATATGTAGTGGGATATTGGGTGATGGTCGAAATCTGGTCTTTGACCGATTCATGGAGATCTAGACGTGATTGGAGATTGGGGTTTTAGTCGGAGGTAGCTGGTTGGCTGAGGGTCATGGGAAAAATGGTGGCGTGGTGGTCTGGGTGACGTAGTGGCAGGTCGGAGAAGATATAGTGTTTTAGGAATGATTTGGTCGAGGTGAGTGTCCCGGCGATTCTGGCGTCGTGGTGGTGATGGGGTGGGAAAAGAAAGAGGGAAGTAGGTGATCGGGTTTTCTTCCAAGAAATGTGAATTGCTCGTTCGAATTTCACGCATTTCAGTGGGATTTTGGGTAGTTGGGTAAGCCGAGGGGGAAGAACGTAGCTTGGGGGTGAGGTCGGTGGTGATCGGAACATCGCCGATGGCTTATGCACGTGCACACCATAGTATCTTGTCTAGTAGCAGCAGGCTTAAGTAGGAATAAAAGAGAAAATAAAGAGAAGAAGGAGGGAAAGGATTAGTTTGGGTGTCGGGTTGGGCCAGTGGGCCGATTAGAAAGAAAAAAAAGTATAAAAGAATAACAAATGTCTTAAGTATTTTCCCAAACCAAATTTTCTTTTAGCCTTCTACTTTTTAACTTTGAAATCCCTAGGTTTTATAGAAGTTCATAACCAAATTGGCTTGACCCATTAGACACTAATACGCTTATTTAAAAAGAAACTGAAATAAAATTAGTTAAGGGTTAATGGAAGTAAAGTGATCTAAAACTATAAATTAATTTAACTTTAGGTCTTATATATGTTGAACCATTGATAAATTTATAGAATTTATTTAAATAGAATTAAATAGTGGTAATTAATTTTGATAATAATTAAACAGGATTCGAAGTAATTAATCCTATTTTAAATTAAATAGACGATTGTGTAAATGGTCATGTGCATTGAATTGCCTTGTTTACTCTAGTATGTTATTTCCATTATTCTATGATATAAAATACCCTGAATTGAAGAGTTGATAAAAACGTGAGACGTTTGATTAAATAAATATTTAGAATGAAATTTCTATGTATATGTTATATTCGAAATTGACTTGCATTTCATTAAAAACAACTTGGCCTTAAAAGATGGCGTTTGGATTTCGATGAGACCAAGATCGGATATCATTTGTTATCCAAAAAACTATATCGATCCAAATAAACGATCAGGTCGTGAATATCTCGAGGAAGATCTAGACTGAAGATTCAGAATGCAAGGGCTATTTATCACTAACTCTGAGGGTGATTCCAATACAAGTGTAGTGGAGATAGTGCCTTCGGTTCCGTTAGAACCTAGAACATACTTGTATAGACGAATGCTATCAGACCATCGTCGTTGGAGGACGGTGAGCATTCTAAGTGTGTGTGATATAAAGGTAATTATAGCCTTAAGCCTCATCAACCGGGAATGGCTAAAACAGGGGAGGGGCAGAAAGGCTAAGTGGGTAGCACTCAATTAGGTTAAGATTTCCTCTGTCTAGAGTATTTTTTATTTGTCTGTGTGGGCGATTGGTGGCCTCAACCGCAGGGTGATCTTATTCGAACTATCCAGTAAGGGGTAGCTCCGGTCTTGTGCTGTAGGGGATCAGGAGTGGTCCTCGGTGCACTGATCTAGACCATGTACCGTGATGCGCGGTACCCCAGTAGCCCTGCCATTATATGGAATCCAATCTCCAATAAGCGTCCGTACAGTTTTGATTGTGCCCAACTATGTTGGGATGTTAGATGCAAGCATTCTAGCTATTTCTTATTTTATATTGGAAACCCTAGACACTATTATAATATCACTGGATTTCCTATGAAATGTTTTGGTTAACGTAAGGGAAAAACTTGTCTGTGTTTATGTGCGGCGAGTCTTACGGGATACCCTTGATTTTCAAATGGTTTTCAAGTTAAATAAAATATAACCGTTTACTCACACCAGACCCATGTCCGACCCAGAGTTTATTTCCCATATTTCCTAAACTCCTAGGTACTCAAATTTTTATGAGTAACCAAGTGATTCCAGGTTGGCTTTGACATATTTTGGAGGAAGACTTGGAGCATGAGGCTTCTGCGTATCTAGTTGTATCTGTTTCCGCTGTATTAGTATTTATGTCAGCATTTTTATTTGTAATGAATAGGTAAGTCACTACAATTGTCTGGTATGATATATATAGAACTCATGACTCTGATGTACATACTAGTGACTTTTGTGATATATTGTGATGTAATATATATTTATGTCGTTCCGTTGTGAGATTCTATGATTATTTTTAGTTCTTTCTTTCTTTCTATATATTTTGTTTCTACCTATTTCTTTCAAATCTTGTGACTCGTCTTTCAATGGATTGATGGGCGGATGGTCACATTTATCAAAGAGGTAATTTTATTTCTTTTCAATAACAAGTTAAATAAAATAAGTTAAAATGGAGCTTGGATTTCAATTGCTTACTCTCTCTCTTATTTGAATTTTTTTATGTTAACAATATTTACATATGTCTAACTCAGGTAAACTGAGGCCAGATATATTACCCATATAACGCCTTGTGGACTAATGTAAGGGGAATACCGAGCGTGGAGAGTGAACACACAAGTGTGAACACTTGTCGATTGTAGGCATTATTAGAAAGAATTTTTTATATACATACACCTAACTCAAATAAACTAAGGCCAGATATACCAATCGTGCACTGCCTTTTGGGCTTGCATAAGAAGGGCACAGATTATGGCGAGTGAACACACGAGTGTGAACACATGACTCTAGGTGTTTAAAAAAATAAATACATATATACAAAAAAATTATATAGATATATATTTTTGTATTTTCTTTTCTATATTATTTTTTCTTTTTTTTGAAAAGAGAGAGTTTTGTCGAATCATCTTAGCACCCTTTAACTTAGAATATAAAAATGTTACATCCTTTACTTTAAATTTACCACTTGTTTAAACAAAGATTTTCATTTAGAATATATTTCAAAATTAACACATATGAATCTTCCTATATGCTAGTTAAACCATTGTTATTTGTAATCAAACTTCATTTTTATTTTTGTTAAGGCAAATAAATTTTCAAAAATTTCATTTTATTAATCAAAACTTATACTTATCCTATAGTTCTTCTTTAAAAATAAATCAAAATGTTAAAGAGAAAATGTTTTTGTGATTTAGAAGTTTTGAGATTTTTTTAGATAAAAGAAAATGAAAATTCAAAAATGTCATGAAACTTAAAAAATGAAAATGAGGCTCCCCCCAAACTTAATATTTAATTGTGTCCCCACAGTCAATGCATGATATAATGAGTGTAAAGGAGAAAAATATGTACATATTTACAAAAGAAGGTTAAAATTCTTACTATACATAATTTGGCTCATGAAGAATCATGAGCTCCTCCTCTTGGTTATTTGGCAATTCAAAGAAAGGTTTCAAATGATGACCGTTGACTTTGAAAGTCGATCCACCCCTGGGGTTCTCTATTTCTATGGCACTATGTGGAAAAACAGTTCATACCACAATTGATCCGGTCCATCTCGACTTAAATTTCCCAGGGAATAAATGAAGTCTTGAGTCATATAATAGAACTTTCTGGTTAGGCGAAAACGTTTTCCTTAGGATTGACTTTCCATGAAAAACTTCTGTTCTTTCTTTGTAAATTTTCTCGTTTTTATACGCATCGTTCCTAAGTTCTTCTAGTTCATTGAGTTGTAGTTTTCGAATTTCGCCAGCTTTCTCAAGATCAAATTTTAAGTTCTTTATTGACCACAATGCTTTGTGCTCGATTTCAATGGGTAAATGGAAAGCTTTACCATAAACTAAACGAAATCGGGACATTCCAAGGTTAGTTTAAAAGCAGTACGGTAAGCCCAAAGCACATCAATCAATTTCTGAGACCAATCTTTTCGATTTTTGTTAACAGTTTTCTCCAAGATTTGTTTTATTTATCGATTTGAAACTTCAACTTGGCCACAAGTCTGAGGATGATACGGAGTGGATGACTTGTCGGTTATCGAGTATTTTTTTCATTAAAGTTTCAAAATAATGATTTCAAAAATGGGTTCTGTTATCACTGATTATTGTGCGAGGTGTGCTGAACCTCGAAAAGATGTTTTCTTTGAGAAATTTCACAACAATTCTATGGTCTTTTGTTTTGCAAGGAACAGCTTCGACTCATTTTGAGACGTAATCGACAGCAAGAAGGATATATAAATGTCCAAGAGAATTGGGAAAAGGTCTCATAAAGTCGATACCCCAAACATCAAAGATTTCGATCGTAAGTGTAGGGTTTAGAAGCATCATATTTCGTCGAGAAATTCATCCAAGGAATTGACATCGACATCAAGTTTTGCAAAATTTAAATGAATTTTTGAAAAGAGAAGGCCAATAGAAACCACATTGAAGCACTTTTTTCGCAGTTTTCCATGGACTGAAATGTCCACCGCATGCTTGATCGTGGAAAAACAAAAGAACACTCCTGATCTCATTATCCGAAATGCGACGTCGGATGATTTGGTCGGGGCAGTATTTGAACAAGTATGGATCGTTTCAATAGAAATATTTCACTTAGGACATGAATTTGTATTTTTCCTATTTGGACCAAGATGAGGGAGTTTCTTTAGTGACTAAGTAGTTCACTATATCAGCGTACCGTGGATCGATATAAATTGAATGAAGTTGTTCATCGGGGAAGTTTTCATTGATTAGTAAAGAAAATGGCGCGTTAGGAAGACAAGATAAGTGATCGACTATGACATTATCGGATCCTTTTTGCAATTTATAATCAGTATGAGATAAATTGGTCTTAAGTCATATTGGATGAAAATTTTCCTAATAATCTTTCGAAACATGAAAACACACTATTTCATGGTGTGTATCTTACTCGTGTTTTCAGTTATTTTGGCGTTGACCTTAAAGGAGAGGAAACAAGTCCTCGAAAAATATTTGATAAGGCCAACATTTCACTTATGCATATTTCATCCTTTTATGAGCCTTATGAAGCGCTGTGGAAAAGGAATAAAGATTAGCTTGGGAAGAAAAGCATGAAATAAGAGAAGAAGAGGAAGGAGAGAAAATGGAAGTTGAGGAGGAAGGACAAGAAGAGGTAGAGGGAACTTCTCTGGAAAGTATCAATGTCCCACTAAATCAATTTGACAAAGATCTTCTTAAAAATCAAGAAAAGATCATCCATAACCAAAGGAAGCTCAAGAATTCATTTTCAAAGAGATTTACTTCAATTTTCAAACAATAGATCAATTCTTTGGAAAGGTCATCCACAAGCTTCTTGGTTCTTCTTCATCTTCATCCATATATTTTTAGTTGTTTGTTTAAACTATCCTTGTATTTGGATTTTCTAATTTTAGTTTATATTGAATCTCATGTATCTTTCTTTTATTTCTTGTAATCGTCATTATTATCAATGAAATTTCTATTTCTTACTGTTGTATATTGTTAAGAATCTCTAGAAAGTCAAACAAATATAATAATATAAGCCAAATACAATAGAAAAGTAAAACAAAGCTGTTTTGAAAATTTATACATATATGTCAACATACCATGGGTATGTATGTCGAAAAAAATGGTAATTTTCAAAAAATTTAATTTTGAAAATTGAATAGACAGCAAATGTCTATTCATTTCCAATGAATTATCACCCCGTTAAATATCAGTTAAGACTAGAGAATCATTATTTTATACTCTATTTCTTCTTCCTTTGCCTTCCTAAACTCGAAAACCAAAATAATGGCCTCTCCTCCCTAAAAACCAACCAAAAACATCAAGCAAAATCTTTAATCATTCAAGAACATTCTTACTTTCAGCCTAAGAAACAAGAGGCACTCGGAATTAAGTCAAATGCAGACGATCAAGGAGCAAGAAAGGCATTTTGACGCAATTCGGTGGATGGTTTCTGCCCTGAACAAAGAAGAACCAACCACCAATCTAGAGTGTACCATCAACTAAGATGATGAAGGTTGGGATGCCATCAGAGAAGATTCAACCTTTGGTGCTGATGGATGGGTTGAAGTTCCTCGAAATGTCTAGCTTCAATAGGTTTGACCGTGTATAAATAATAATACATGATTTGACTTGGATTTGATTGGTTTTGATTTGTATGGATTTTTTTGAATGCTGAGTGACATAAACTTTGTTTGATTAGATGAATATTTGGATCGATTATTTCATGATATCACTTATCGTTTTATATAATCTTTCTCATCATCATTATATATAATTCTTATACATATTGATTAGTGTTTTATCTAGAGGGAGTTAGAGTTAGAATTAAATCAAGAGATAGTGTTAGAGTTATAGTTTTAGTTAGTTATTTTTGTTGATGACAAAGGGGGAGAAATATATATAATCTAGGCATAGATTAGGGGGAGTTTTGTAACTTTGGAGGAGTTATATTATATTTTATACACAAAGTTATCATCATCAAAAATGGATAGATTGTTAGTACCTTAGGTATTGGTTTTGATGATAACAACTATAGGACATTATATAAAATATAGATATTAATATTTTATCAAGATGTATATAGAATGTGGTATATTAGACAGGTGTTGGTTAAGAAGATTGTATGGTATCAAAGTAGATTCAAGATGTTGATATAAAGTTTCAATAGTTCAAGAATGAAGGCCATGAGTATTGAAGAGTTCAAGATTTCAACATATTCCAAATAAGTCATAGAGTCCTAAAATTTATGTTAAAACCTTGATAGCACTTTCCTGATCTCTCTTACCTTCTCTAGTTTTGTTTTAAACAAGTTTTCAAACATATTTTCTTTAAATAATCTATTCGAAATATTCCCCAAAATGATTTCCAATCTATTACATACAAAGATATCATTTTAGAGTTTTAAAGTATATATATATTGAATTTTTGGTTATATTTTAATAATTTATAATTGTATTAATTTATATATATACTATTGAATATTTGTATTAAATCTTTCAAAATTATTTTATAAAGTTTTGCTAAGTTATATTTCGAAAAAAATGTGTATAAACTACATTTAAATGATTCTACAAAGCATCAAAGTATTTCACAAAGAAATGATTCTCAAAATAATATTTTTAAAGTGTTTTTCAAAATACAAAAGGGTAGGTCGACATATCCTATCTATGTATGTCGACATAGTGACGTAAAATTCAAAATTCAAATTTGAATGGAAGTTTCTTTTTGTCGTATCTCTTCATGAATGGACATGACTGTTGTTTCTCTATATATACCAGAATTTCAAATGAATTTTTATTAACTACTTTCTTATTTTTCTCTCCACTTTTCACTCTCTTTATTTCTAAATCAATTTTTACCAGAATTCAGCCAAAATTCAACCAAAACCAAATTCAATCATTAGTAGTTTGATTCTCTTTCATATACTCTATGCTTTCTCTCGTCTCTCTCAAGATCAAAGTGATATTTAAGAGTAATAGGATTAATTGCAATCAAGATCGAAGATCTAAGTATGTAAGCTCTACCAAATCATACTCTTATACTCTGTGGTGTGCTTTCTATCCCTGAAATCCAAGTAGGTGTGATTGTAGCCTGTTAAATTCAATTGGGTGTGCTTAGAGGCCCGTAAATCTAGTGAGTGTGCTCGTGGTATGGAAATCAAGTGACTCTACCCATAGGTTGGGATTGTGGAGGGTGTGTTTCCTAGCCTTGAAATCAAGATTGTATTTGCATTTACTAGTTGAAAAGAAATCCATACAAGGAATTGTGCGAGACTGGATGTAGGGTAACTCCGAACCAATACAAAATCCTAGTTTGTTCTTTACTTTTTACTTTTAATGCATTTACTTTTTTCGGCATTCTGATTCTGTGATTGTTTCTACGATTGTTAATTACATCATTCCAAGTAGAATGTTAAAGAATTTGAAAAATATTCATAAAATCAATTAAACAATTGTAACAACCCGTATATTTTACGATTGAATATTTAAATATTTTATCGTTAGTCGGATTTTAGTCCTAAAAGTTACCTTTTTGCATACGGTCGAATTAGGACTCGGAACCACTTCCATTGAGTTCAAAAAACACCGTTTGCAATCTTTTTGGGAATAAACTTTGATATGTTTGGAGTTAGTGGAATTTTGCCACTTTTTCACTTTGGGCTTTGGGTGTGGTTTAGCCCATTAGCCTAAACTATTAATTCTAACTCAACCCCCTTCCCTTCATAACTTCACTTTCATTTCCTAACACTCAAGCTTCATCAAAAATGGAGGAAAGAATGAGAAATTAAAAACTCCAAGCCCTAGTTCATTTGCAAATCCAACAACTAACTCCAAATTCAAAGAGAAGCCATTGATTCTTCCTTTGCTTTCAAGCTTCTTCTTCATTGATCTTGTGTAAAGGTGATATTTTTATCTCACATCTTTGTCTATAACTATATTTGATTGTTAGGTATGAATTCCTAACACTTATTCATGTGAATTTGCCTTTGGTTTGGATTGAATTGGTGAAAATCCCAATTTTTAGTGTTTTGGGTTCAAATCTTTAAAAATCCAATCTTTGATGTTTGAACACGTTTTTGGTGATGCATCGAGGAGCCAATACGACAGGGTAGCCGATGGGCGTAATCCCCTAGCGTTCGTGCTCGATCGATTGCAAATTGAGAGAGTTTTTGCACTTCGAGTTCCTTAAGTCGCTCGGCATTGATTTGGCCGCGCCATGCTAGGTCGTCCCCATTAAGTCGCTTGGCCTTCTTTACCCCTTAGGTCGTTTCGTACCTAGGTCGCTCGACCATATGTTAAACCGTTAAGTCGCTCGGCTTGTCCCTGTGCGTTAGGTCGCGTTTCACCTTAAGTCGCTCGGCCAACTCTCTACCCCATAGGCCGCTTGCCTTACTGTTAGGTCGGCCTGCCTTAGGTCGTTCGGCCTGCTTGCTCTGTTAGGTCGTGCGCTCGGCTACTAGGTCGTTTCACCTCATAGCTCAACCGTGTTAAGTCACACTTGCTATCTCGCAACCATGTTAGGTCGCTTGCTCTCTTAGGTCGCGCCTGGCTATAGGTCGTGCCATGTTAGGTTGCTCTGTTGGGCCGTATGCTATTTCTTGAGCCGCTGATTTCTTGTGTTGACTTATGTTAAGCCGTAAGTCATGGCTTTTAAGTCGCAAGAGTATTTCCACTTTGGAGGATTTAGAATCGAGTTCTTTGGATTTTTATTCACGTCTTCGAATGTGATTTGTTGTGATTTATTGTTTCTACAATTATTTTTGTGATTTGTCACTTTATCTCACTCATGCGAGAAATCTAATTAAACGGATTAGTAAAACAAATGGTATGAAACGCTTGCATTTACTTCGTCGGTTAATTCTTGGACTTGTTCGATTGAACCTCTTGTGACAATTTTCGAGTGGAGATCTACAATTTGTTCGTAAATATTTAAGTTAAGCTAGTGGTTGTGGGACATGAGGCTAATCTTATATATTTACTAGCTTACTGTAATTGACACTTCTTGATGATCGTTGATGATCATTTTTGTGATTTAGACTAGCAAATGAGCGATGTCTCTTTGTCTACGTGGGAGACTAAACCCCGTTTCTGTGGAGCTTCGGCTCAATTTGGTGGGGTAGAGACCCATGGTCTTTGGGCCGTTTTGTGGAGCTTCGGCTCAAAATTAATGGTTAGCAACCATGGAATAGCGTTCCATTTTGTGATACACATGTTGGTGAGTTTTCATGCTCCCGTTTTGTGATAGGCCTCCCCCCTTTTTGTGATTTCTGGATTTCCATTGATGATTTCTAGAATTTGTGTTTCACCAATTTTCGTGATTTTCATTGATAAGTTTTATCAATATTTGTGCATTGGTGAATTTGTGTGTCATTAACTTTTGTGATTGGCATTGATATTATTGTCAATATTTATGGTTTTGGTGGATAAAAATAAGGAGTATGACATTCCTTTTGATCTTTGAGAAGATTCTTGTAGTATTGATTAATCCCTAATTGATTTTCAATTGCATACTTATCACAGTATGGCTTTATGGTTATCATATGTATTTTTGTCATATCTCTTATTTTATATCATTTCATCTGATATTTATAGCTAGACTGATCCGTTTATTATTTTCTTATTAAATAATAGTCGGTCAGACCGTGATGTTACAGGTGCTTCTGCTTGACTTCACATCTGGGATTATCACCCTGAGTTTTGGCTAACTACTTAGATTAGTAGTTTTTTGTTGTATACATTTGAGATATAGACTCATTGATGTATCCTTATTCTTTTGTCTAGCACTTGTAGCTATTCTTTTGTGATATTGTGGATCTTGTTAGACCACTACTCTGATGTACATTTTCATGTGTTATATTCATATCTTTTTCCGCCTTTGTGATATGGATATATGTGACTGATTTGTGTTATGTTTATTTCTATGTTTTTTTCCAAAGATATTATAGCCACTGTGTAGTAGCTTTGAGTTTGTGTCGGTATGTCGGATTTCCTTTTATATTTTGTCTGGCATATCGGAGCTCACACAAAGCAATTACACGGATGGTCGCTCCTCAACAGCCTTATTCTCCGTGCTAGTTGACGGCATTACCCCATAGTGTCCTTGGCTAGTGTGGGTATAGAGGTGGGGCGTCACAGCTTGGTATCAGAGCCAAACTTCGGGACAACGTAGAATAATTTAACAAGGATCATCATCCTAAGTCCATCTTAGGAGTCATGCTTTAGGATTTAATTCGAGTCTTCGTACCGATTCATCCTATTTTCTTTATGATTCCTTGTTTCGTCTATCAAGATTGCTTGATATTCAATTGGTGAATAACATTTTCCTTCTTCTTTCTTTCTTTCAAAAGGAAGAGAAATGGTTAGACCTGGCTGCCCCAGTGCTGGTCAATCTAGTGCTACTCCCTAAGATGGAGTATTTATGTCTGCCCAACAGCTTCTTGATCTAGTAAGGAATGCTCAAGCAGCAGGATCTAATCCGGAGACTACTCACCCTAAGTTTGGATTTGCACGTTTGTGCAACGATTATACCAATTTGGGTGGAAAGCCATTCAAAGGTTCTGAAACTATTATTGAAGTCCAGGCTTGGCTGAGAACGTGCGATCGAATCTATTCTCGCATGAATCTTATTGATCTTCACCGTGTTCAGGTGGCCTCTAGTATGCTCCATGAAAGAGCATTAGATTGGTATGAGCTTCTGATTTCTGAAATAAATGAAGCAGATTTTACTTGGGAGAAATTCCGAGAACGCTTCGAGTTAAAATTTGTGCCAGAAGTTGAGAAGGTGACTTTGGCTCGCTGTTTCATTGACCTTGTTCAAGGTGAATCCTCTGTGGCCGACTATGTCGCATCCTTCGAGTCACTTTCTAAATACGGGGTCGAATACATAAACACCCCATTGAATAAAAAACCAAAGATTTATCTATGGCTTGAATAAAAATCTCAAGAAGCAATTACTTCTAAAGTTAGAAGTTTCTTTTGATCAACTCATTGATATCGCTCTTCGTCTTGAAGAGGTAGATAGGGAGAGTGATGTTGAAGTTATGAGTGCTAAACCAAACTTCAACAACAAGAAAAGGCCTAATAAATTCAAGGGTCCTTATCCCAATAAGAAAGGGAAGCAAGCAACTTCGGTGGCAAAGACTTCTACCTCTAGTCGTGGACAATGCTACAATTGTGGTTCTAAGGACCATTATGCGAACAAGTGTTCAAAGCCCCGTGCTAGTCGCTATTCCAAAAGCCCCGATCATTATTTATCTTCTTGCCCCAAACTTCAAGGCAAGAAGGAGGGGAAGCTTAATGTTGCTCAAGCCCCAGGAAACACATCTCCTGGTCAAGGTATTTCTCATTCTATCCTTGATGGCATTATTTTATTTCGTGATCATCCTATTCGAGTTCTTTTTGATATGGGTGCGTCCCATTCTTTTATTTCAAAAGAACTTGTTGATACTTTTTCTTTGGATGTTTTGTGTTTAATGACTTCTTTAAGAATTGCGAATCCGGTTGGTGGATCCGCAACAATCAGTTTATTTTGTAAAGATGTCGAGATTATCTTGTGTGATTTTTCTTTCCGAGTCGATTTGCATGTTATGCGTTACCTTGGCTTTGGAATGATTTTGGGAATGGATTGACTTAACCGTTATGAAGCTCAAATCCTATGTCTTGAGCGGACTATTCATCTTTGACATCCTCAATCTGTTAAGAAGATTTCTATTAACCTTAAAGAGTCGGATTCCAGCTTGGTTGCATCTTTATATTCTTTAAATCCTCATGATGACGATAATGATGATGAGGAAGATATTATTTCTCTTATTCATGTTGTTCGTGAATTTTACGACATATTGAGCCCGTTTTAGGATTACCACCTAAGCGAGAAATTGAGTTCAAAATTAATCTCATCCCTGGAGGTCAGCCTATCACTCGTCCTCCTTATCGCATGTCCAATAAGGAAAATGAGGAGATGCACAAACAATTATCCGAATTGGAGACGAAGCGATTTATTCGCTCTAGTTCCTCGCCTTGGCGAGCTTCAGCTATTTTCATGAAGAAGTCCGATGGTACACTTAGGCTTTGCGTTGACTACCGCAATCTTAATGATCTTACTATCAAAAATAAATATCCTTTACCTCGGATTGATGATCTATTCGATCAACTTAGTGGTGCTAGAGTCTTTTCACAATTGGACTTAGCAACAGGTTTTCATCAGCTTCGTATTGCAGAGGATAGCATTCCTTTGACATCGTTCCATACTCGTTATGATCTTATGAATGGCTTGTTATGCCATTTGGTTTAACGAATGCTCCGGCTTATTTCGTTGACCTTATGAATCGAGTTTTCAAATACTTCCTCGATCGATTTGTTCTCATCTTTATTGATGATATTCTTGTGTATTCTAAAACCGAGGAGGAGCATGAAAAGGATCTTCGAATTGTGTTGGAAACTTTTAGGAGCAATCACTTGAAAGCAAAATTTTCTAAATGCCATTTTTGGCAATCTCGTGTAAAGTTTCTTGGTCATATTATTTCCGAATCCGGAATTTCCGTGGATCCTTCAAAGATTAAAGCGATTCAAAATTGAAAGAGACCGGAGAGTGTGACGGAGATTCGTAGTTTTCTTGGATTGGCAGGTTATTGCCGCCGTTTCATAAAGGACTTTTCCAAAATTTCCATGCCTCTTAATAGTTTGACAAAGAAAGGTGTTAAATACATTTGGTCGGACAAATGTGAAGCTTCTTTTCAGAAATTAAAAGAACTCCTTTCCAATGCTCCTACTCTTGTGATTCCCGAAGGAAACCAAGATTTCATTGTTTATACCGATGCTAGTCGCGTTGGTTTGGGTGCTGTTCTTATGCAAAGAGAACGCGTTATTGCTTATGCTTCTAGGCAATTGAAGCCTGCCGAGACTAGATATGCCACTCATGATTTAGAGCATGCGGCTATTGTTTTCGCCCTTCGTATTTGGCGTCATTATCTTTTGGGAGAGAAATTTGTTCTCTATACCGATCATAAATCTTTGAAGTATCTATTTTCTCAGAAGGAACTTAATCTGCGTCAACAACGTTGGCTCGAGTTCCTTGCACCTTATGATCTTGATATTCTTTATACTCCCGGAAAGGGAAATCGTGTTGCTGATGCACTTAGCTGCAAGCAACAAGCGGTTGTTTCCATGATGATATCCGAATGGAATGATCTCAAGGTTTTATCCACTTGTGAGATTCGAGATCGTGTTTCCGATTTGTGTCCATCTCTTGTTTTATGTAGCCTTGAAGCTCATCCTTCTCTTTTAGACCGCATTCTTGAAGCTCAAAAGCTAGATCCCGAATTGGCTCTTCTTGGCCAAAATTTTAGGGATAAAATTGATATTGAAGGTTTGAAAGATTTTGATATTGATTCTCGTGGCGGCATTCGAAAAATTGGTAGGCTTATCGTGTCAAATATTAGTGATCTTCGTAAAGACATTTTAGAAGATTCTCATTGTTCTAAATTTACCATTCATCCCGGTAGTAGTAAAATGTACGTGGATACGAAGCGACTTTATTATTGGGAGGGAATGAAATTTGATATTGCTAACTTTGTTAAGCGTTGCATGACTTGCTAACTTGTCAAGGCCGAACATCAAAGGCCCGATGGGTTATTGCAACCTTTAGAAATTCCAATTTGGAGCTGGGACCAAATTTCGATGGATTTTATAGACGGCCTTCCCCGTTCTCGTTCAGGTCATGACAACTTATGGGTGATAGTCGATAGACTTACTAAATCCGCCCATTTTATACCCGTTCGGTCCAATCGAACCGTACCTCTTTTGGCCAAACTTTTTATCAAAGAAATTGTTAAATTGCATGGAGTTCCTACTTCTATTGTTAGTGATCATGATCCATTGTTTACTAATGGATTTTGGAAGATTCTTCAAAAAGCTTTGGGAACGAAGCTTAATTTTAGCACCGCTTATCATCCTCAGTCTGATGGACAAACCGAGCGTGTGAATCAAACTCTTGAAGATCTTCTTCGTGCATGTGTTCTTGATTTTGGTGGAAGTTGGGAAGATCATATTTCTCTTGTTGATTTTTCCTATAATAATAGCTACTAATCTAGTATTGGTATGGCACCTTTCGAGGCACTCTATGGAAGACCATGTCGATCTCCTTCTTGTTGGCTTGAGGCCGGTGAGAAGCTGGTTTTAGGTCCAGATTTTATTCGTGATTCCACAGAAAAGATTGATCTTATTCGTCATAGGATGAAAGAAGCCCAAAGTAGACAAAAATCCTATGTCGATAACTGGAGAAGGAAATTAGAATTTAGGTGGGAGATCTTGTGTTTATTCGTGTTTCACCTATGAAGGGTGTGGTATGTTTCAGTCGATCGGGAAAACTAGCGACTCGATATATTGGGCCATTTCCTATCACCGAACGTATTGGTTCCGTGGCTTATCGCCTTTTATTACCGGCTCAATTTTCTGCTATTCATGACGTGTTTCACGTTTCTCAATTACGGAAATGCCTTCGAGATTCCGATTCTATTCTTGAGCCCGGTGTTGTGAAAGAAATTGAAGTTTCGCCTAATTTAACCTATGAGCAACATCCTATTCGTATTATTGCTTCGGAGGTCAAACGCCTTCAAAATAAGGATGTTCCTCTTGTTAAAGTTCAATGGTCCTCAAATCCTAAGGATTGTTCTTGGGAATCTAGGGAGTTCATCGAGCGAACACATCTGGACTTACTTTCCCGTGCTCTATGTGGTGAATTTCTTATTTCAAAATTTCTTTTGTGTTGACATGCTTTCATGGTTGTTACCTCATATTTTCTTCTTTAATATTGCGAGGACGCAATTTCTTTAAGGAGGAGAGTCTGTAACAACCCGCATATTTTACGATTGAATATTTAAATATTTTATTTAAATATTTTATCGTTAGTCGGATTTTAGTCCGAAAAGTTACCTTTTTGCATACGGTCGAATTAGGACTCGGAACCACTTCCATTGAGTTCAAAACACCGTTTGCAATCTTTTTGAATATAAACTTTGATATGTTTGGAGTTAGTGGAATTTTTCCACATTTTCACTTTGGGCTTTGGGTGTGGTTTAGCCCATTAGCCTAAACTATTAATTCTAACTCAACCCCCTTCCCTTCATAACTTCACTTTCATTTCCTAACACTCAACCTTCATCAAAAATGGAGGAAGGAATGGGAAATTAAAAACTCCAAGCCCTAGTTCATTTGCAAATCCAACATCTAACACTAAATTCAAAGAGAAGCCATTGATTCTTCCTTTGCTTTCAAGCTTCTTCTTCATTGATCTTGTGTAAAGCTGAGATTTTTATCTCACATCTTTGTCTATAACTATCTTTGATTGTTAGGTATGAATTCCTAACACTTATTCATGTGCATTTGCCTTTGGTTTGGATTGAATTGGTGAAAATCCCAATTTTTAGTGTTTTGGGTTCAAATCTTTAAAAATCCAACCTTTGATGTTTGAACACGTTTTTAGCGATGCATCGAGGAACCAATACGACAGGGTAGCCGATGGGCGTAATCCCCTAGCGTTCGTGCTCGATCGATTGCAAATTGAGAGAGTTTTTGCACTTCGAGTTCCTTAAGTCGTTCAGCACTGATTTGGTCGCGCCATGCTAGGACTTCCCCATTAAGTCGCTCGGCCTTCTTTATCCCTTAGGTCGTTTCGTCCCTAGGTCGCTTGACCATATGTTAAACCGTTAAGTCGCTCGGCTTGTCCCTATGCGTTAGGTCGCGCTACACCTTAAGTCGCTCGGCCTATTCTCTACCCCATAGGCCGCTTGCCTTACTATTAGGTCGGTCTGCCTTAGGTCGCTCGGCATGCTTGCTATGTTAGGTCGCGCGCTCGGCCACTAGGTCGTTTCACCCCATAGCTGAACCGTGTTAAGTCGCACCTGCTATCTCGCAACCATGTTAGGTCGCTTGCTCTCGTAGGTCGCGCCTTGCTATAGGTCGTGCCATGTTAGGTTGCTCTGTTGGGCCGTATGCTATTTTTTGAGCCGCTGATTTCTTGTGTTGACGTTTGTTAAGCCGTAAGTCGTGGCTGTTAAGTCGCGAAAGTATTTCCACTTTGGAGGATTTAGAATCGAGTTCTTTGGATTTTTATTCACGTCTTCGAATGTGAATTTTATTGATTTATTGTTTCTACAATTATTTTTGTGATTTGTCACTTTAACTCACTCGTGCGAGAAATCTAATTAAACGGCTTAGTAAAACAAATGGTATGAAACGCTTGCGTTTACTTCACCGGTTAATTCTTGGACTTGTTCGATTGAACCTCTTGTGACAATTTTCGAGTGGAGATCTATAATTTTTTCGTAAATATTTAAGTTAAGCTAGTGGTTATGGGACATGAGGCTAAGCTTATATATTTACTAGCTTACTGTAATTGACACTTCTTGATGATCGTTGATGATCATTTTTGTGATTTAGACTAACAAATATGTGATGTCTCTTTGTCTACGAGGGAGACTAAATCCCATTTCTGTGGAGCTTCGGCTCAATTTGGTGGGTAGCGACCCATGGTCTTCAGGCCGTTTTGTGTGTCATTAACTTTTGTGATTGGAATTGATATTATTCTCAATATTTATGGTTTTGGTGAATAAAAATAAAGAGTTTGACATTCCTTTTGATCTTTGAGAAGATTCTTGTGATATTGATTAATCCCTAGTTGATTTTCAATTGCATACTTATCACAGTATGGCTTTATGGTTATCATATGTATTTTTGTCATATCTCTTATTTTATATCATTTGATTTGATATTTATAGCTAGACTGATCTGCTTATTATTTTCTTATTAAATAATAGTCGGGTCAGACCGTGATGTTACAGGTGCTTCTGCTTGACTTCACATCTGGGATTATCACCCTGACTTTTGGCTAACTACTTAGATTAGTAGTTTTTGTTGTATACATTTGAGATATAGACTCATTGATGCATACTTATTCTTTTGTCTAGCACTTGTAGCTATTCTTTTGTGATATTGTGGATCTTGTTAGACTACTACTCTGATGTACAATTTCATGTGTTATATTCATATCTTTTTCCACCTTTGTGATATGGATATCTGTGACTGATTTGTGTTATGTTTATTTCTATGTTTGTTTCCGAAGATATTATAGCCACTGTGTAGTAGCTTTGAGTTTGTGTCGGTATGTCGGATTTCCTTTTATATTTTATCTGGCATATCGGTGCTCGCACAAAGCAATTACATGAATGGTCGCTCCTCAACAGCCTTATTCTCCATGCTTGTTGACGGCATTACCACATAGTGTCCTTGGCTAGTGTGGGTATAGAGGTGGGGCGTCACAACAATATTCACCCCCTCCCCCTCTAGTGTTAGTTTAGCCTTAAGATCCCTATTTCAATGACTCGCATTTAGTATTAAAGGATTGGTTTTCAAAGTATTCGTCATCCCTTTTTTTTAAAAGATTGAATGGTTACCAACATCGATAATTGTACTGTCAGTAACATTGTTAATACACTTGTTAGTAACTCATTTATCGAAGGACAATCTACTGCCATACCTCCACTTTTTAATGGCAGTAATTACATATATTGGTCATGTAGAATAAAAATTTATTTACAGTTAAGTGGTTTAGATACTTGGAATATCACACAAATCGAGTACACGGAACCCTAGGCTAATTTTGCATAGTGGACTGCTGACCAAAAAGAAGTTGCACAAACTAACTCTAAGGCTATAAATGTGTTATTTTGTTCACTAGGAAGAAATTAATTTAATAAAGTATCTATATGTAAGTCTACACTTGAAATTTGGAGAACTATGCAAGTTACACATGAAGGCACATGTAAAGTTAAATAGACCAAAATTTTCATATTAACAAATATTTTCAGTTATTCAAAATGAGTCCAACGAGTCCATATCTACTATGTATATTAGATTCCAAGATATATTACACTCACGTATTGCACTGGTTAAAAGTATTTCTAAATAGGATCAAGTTAGAATAATCCTCAATTCACTTACTCCTGAATGGGATCAAAAGACTCTTGCAATCAAAAAGGCTAATGATATTAGCACTCTAAAAATTGAAAAGTTAATTAGCAATTTAATGTCTTTTGAAGCACAAATGCAGTGTAGGAGAGAAAGAAAAGCAATAGAGAAGAAATCTATAGCTTTTAGTGCAATGATGGATAATCTGAATTCAGACAGCGATTACAATGAAGAAATTACTTTCATGGCAAGGAATTTCATTAAATTTCTAAAATATAAGAAAATGAAAATTTTCAAAATAAATGACAATTGAATTCCAGGAAGCGAAACTGGAAATGGCATTAGATGGTATAACTGTGATGACCCTGGTCATTTAAAACGAGACTGTCCACATCTCGATAAATTGAAAACTACACCAAATACTGATTCATCTAGAAAACAGAAGAGCCTATAATGCAATATTAGACGATTTAGACAAATCCTCAAGTGATAATGAACCAGATACAAAAATTGCTACCATGTGCTTCACAGTAATACATAATTTTGAACGAAATGGTAAAATGGATCAAAAAAGGTACGCTTTTAACATATTAATTTTTTTTTTATGTTTTGAATGAATTTTTCATTTCTTTTGGTTGCTTTACTGGCTGTTAGGAAGATCCTGTAGAGTAATAATAATAATAATAATAATGTTGGTTGAGTATTATGTGATTATATTTAAATATAAATATTATATATATTTTAATAATAAAAGGATAAAATAAAATGTATTTAAAATTATATTGAAACTATTATTCTAAAAATAGAATAAATATAAATAAATCTATATAATAAATTTTGGATATAGTTAAACAAAAAAATTCATTTTTTCAAATTTCCACTTATATGTCAACAAACCCCATGAGTATATGTCGATATATGTAGACAGATTTTGAATTTCAATTTCGAATTCAAAATTTGAATTTCCCTCTGTCTTTTCACCAACTTCTATATTTTAAAAAGTTGCCTTTGGCCAGAGAACATTTCCTGTAATTCTCTATTTACTTACTTTATCACCACCCATTCATTTCTCACTTTCATTTTCAAATTCAAAAATCATAAACTCTCTTATTTCTTCAACTATTCTTTAATAGCATCCTTAAGCAACACTAAGGCAACCATGCGGCTTTCTAAGAAAATAAAAGAATATATTTTCAATGATCAAGAAGCCATTTAAGCCTATATTGAGTATTTATCTTTCGGTAAAGTCTTTCCTAAAAGATTTGCTATTTTTGGAGATTTTCCTACTTGTGATCTTTTCAATTTTTGTTTGCAAAATGAAATTCTTGGTTTAATCGATGCTTCTCGAAATGATTTTGTTTGTTATCCAAAATTAGTAAAGATTTTTTATGCAAATTTAAAAGGAAAGTTTTATGATGGTAGAGAAGGAGCAGCTTGGACCAGTGCCAAAGGGACACAAATTGTTTTAAATTGTGAACTTTTGGGTTATTCTTGGATGCAAATCTAGTGGAAAGGACCTTTCATCTTTTCAAATTGATTTTCAAATTCATGAAGTAATTAATGATATCTATATACAGAGTTATCACATCAAAAAGGGGGAGATTGTTAGTACCTTAGGTATTGGTTTTTATGATAACAACTATAGGACATTATATAAAATAAAGATACTAATGTTTTATAAAGATATATATAGTATATTTTGTAGGATATTAGACAGGTGTTGATTAAGAGTACTATACAGTATCAAGAGTAGATTCAAGATGCCGATATAAAGTTTTAAGAGTTCAAGAATGAAGACTCATGAGTATTGAAGAGTTCAAGATTTTAAGATATTGCAGATAAGTTATAAAGTCGTAGAATTTATGCTAAAACCTTGATAGCACTTCCTTGATCTCTCTCACCTTCTCTAATTTTATTTTAAATTATTTTTCAAATATTATGTTTTGACATAATCTTTTCAAAATATTTTCTAAAATGATTTTCAATCTGTTACTTATAAAGATATCATTTTAGTGTTTTTAAGTTTATATATATTGACTTTTTTTACATTTTAATAAATTATAATTATATTAATTTTTACATATATTATTGAATATTATTATTAAATCTTTCAAAAATTATTTTATAAAGTTTTATTAAGTTATATTTTGATTAGAATGTGTATAAACTATATTTAAATGATTCTACAAAGTATCAAAGTATTTTATAGAGCAACAGATTTCAAAATAATGTTTTTAAACTGTTTTTCAAAATACAAAGGGATATATCGACATAACCTTGATATGTCGACATATCCTATATATGTCGACATATCCTATCTATGTATGTCGACATAGTGGCCGTAAAATTCAAAATTCAAATTTGAATGGAAGTGTCTTTTCTCGTATCTCTTAGTGAATGGAAATGATAGTTGTTTCCTTATATATACCAGACTTCCAATGAATTTTCATTAACTACTTTCTTATTTTTCTCTCCTCTTTTAACTCCCTTGATTTCTAATTCAATTTTTTACCTAAATTCTGCCGAAATTCAATCAGAATATAGTTCAATTATTTCTAGTTTTATTCTCTTTCATATACTCTTTGATTTCTCTCATCTCTTTCACGATCAAAGTGCTATTCATGAGTTGTAGGATTAATTGTAATCAAGATCGAAGATCTGAGTCTGTAAACTCTATCAAGTCGTACTCTTATACTTGTGGTATACTTGGTGTCCTGAAATCCAAGTAAGTGTGATTGTAGCCTATTAAAATCAATTGAGTGTGCTTAGTACCCCGTAAATCTAGTGGGTGTGCTTATGGCCTGGAAACCATGTGACTCTACCCATAGGTCGGGATTCTGGAGGTCTCGTAGCCATGAAATCAAGATAGTATTTGCATTTACTAGTTGATAAGAAATCCGTACACGGAATTATGCGGGACTGGATGTAGGGTAACTTCGAACTAGTATAAAATCCTATTGCGTTCTTTCCTTTTTTACTTTACTAATTCTGATTCTGTGATTGTTAATTAAATCATTCCAAGTAGGATCATAAAAAATTTGAAAAACATTCATATAATCAATTAAACACTATTCACCCCACCCCTTCTAGTGTTAATTTAGCTTTAATATCCCTATTCCGCTGACTCACAAAAGGGACTTCACGGGCCCGATTATAGGCCACAGAAGTTTGATCGGCACCTATCTTCGGGTACCTGCACACCTGTATTAACCATATGCTGATTCATTCGAGTCGGTCAAGTCACCGCTCTTAAGTGATAGAGAGATAGATTTTCAAGCATGAAAAGCTATTTTATTTCATAGAAGACAAAAAATAACAGAATCTATGTCATTACACGGCTCTAGCCAATTATTTACAAGCTTGTTTCTAAGTGAAATAGTGTCATAGATGCTCGCGCTTCCACGCCCTTAGGAGTGAGATCCTGTCCACAGTTACAAGATGAAAGTGTCATCTCCAAGTTTTTCCTATATTGTGCATGGACTATCCCAACTTGGGCCTAAGTTCTTAGGCCAGGGAAGATTCATTTGAGAACCAAAATGTCGATTTCAAAAGTTTGAATTTTGACTTTGGTGTTGCAATATCGAGCTACTTAGTGTCTGTGCGTAGTTGCTCTCAACTCAGCTTCGGTCCGCTTCTCATTGATCATATCGAGGGACTCCAGAAGGAGCTGCTTGTTCATCTATAGATTGTAATGCGTCACTCGATGAGAAGGTACCACTATTTCGATTGAAATCATAGCCTCTGATATGTATGCTAAGGAAAATGGAGAGAGACGACTCATTGACCTATGGATAGTTCGATAAGCCCAAAATGTTAACGGAAGTTTGTCAACCCACTTGCCATTGGCCTTCTCTAATATCTTCTTAAGAATGGACTTGACAATTTTATTTACAGCTTTGACATGTTCATCTGCTTTAGGGTGTGCCACCGCCGCAAATCTCTTCTCTATGTGATGTCGGTGGTAGAAATCCATGAATTCCGTACTTTCGAATTGGGTCCCATTATCGTTAACAATTGCTTGTGAAACTCCAAAACGACAAATAATATTCCAAACTACAAAGTTGATTACTTTCTTTGTGAAAATAGTGGATAACGGCTCTGCCACAACCTATTTGGTAAAGTAATCAACTGCCACGATGGTGTACTTCGGCCGCCTTTAGATATTGGCATAACACCGATGATATCGATGCCTCAAACTGCAAACAGCTAAGGATGTACCATTTAAGTAATTTATGTTGGCGGGGATCTTGGAATTTTAGCAAATATCTGGCACTTGCGACACCTCCAAGTACAATCAGTTGTGTCTCGACTAATGGTTGGCCTGAAATATCCATATTGAAGAATCTTCTTCGCTAAGGTTTGTCCTCCAATATGGTCGCCACAAGCCCCTTCATGAACCTTTCTAAGGACTTGTTTGGCCTCGTTATGAGCAACACACCAATGCATATGGACAGAGAAACTCTTCCGGCACAGTATTCCTTCTTACATGACGTATCTCAAAGCTTGGCGAAGGACTTCTCGAAGTTTATTCCTTCTCTTCGAGAGGATCCCTCTTTGCAAATAATTTTGAATCGAAGTCATCCATTACTCCCTTTCAGATTCAGTCTCCAAGATCCAATCAACATCAATCTAGTTGATGCTCAAAGCTAAAAGTACTTCCACTAAAACCAAGCTAATGAGTTGTGCATCCTCAGAACTAGCCGGTTTAACCAATGAATCGACCTTTTCATTTTGCTCTTTTGGAATATGTGTTATCGTATAACATTTAAAGTCGCCGAGCAGCTTAAGAACTCGTTTTAGATAAGGAGCTTACCTTGCTCCCTTTTCCCGATACTCTTTTTTTACCTACCATACCACTGGTTGGGAGTCGTAGAAAATGTGCAAATTCTCTATTCCTAGTTTCTTAGTGATTTTGAGTCCTGAGATCAGGACCACATGTTCAGCTTCATTGTTTATCGTTGGAGAGTCGACTTTTAGGGTGTAACTAATCTGGGGTACTTCAAGAGTGACAAGTACGACTTCAGCACTGGAACAGCGATCATTAGATGCTTCATTCGGGTACATCTTCCATCCAACTTCTTTTTCTCCACTACTCTTTGGAGGATCATCTCTTGTAGTGAATTCAATTATGAAATCCACCAGGGCCTGACCTTAGATTGCCCTTCAAGGATGATAGATGATATTATATTGACTCGATTCAATGCTCCATTTCAATAACCTCCCAGAAGTCTCAGGTCGTTGCAAGTCTTGCTGTAAAGGCTGGTCGGTGAGGACATTGATCGAATGGAAATAGGGATAGAGTTCTGTGGAAGCAATCAGCATGCAGTAAGCGAGCTTTTCCAGTCTCGGATAGTTTCTTTCTAGTCCTATCAACCGCTTGCTGATAGAGTAGACCGACCGCTAGATGCGGGATTCCTCGTGTACAAGTGTGGTGCTCAGGTTGTTTACCAACACTGCCAGGTATAAGAACTCATCATCCACCGGTTTCGAGAGAATGGGAGGTTTCTTCAAGTGATTGACCAAATCTTAGAATGTATCTTTGCAATGTTGATTCTACTTGAAGTTTCTCTTCCCTTTCTTGATTACTTCGAAGAAGGGGATGCACTTGTTAGTGGCTCTGGATATGAACCGACTCAGGGCGGCAACCTTCCCATTTAAGATTTGGACTTCCATGATCGTCTTTTGGCCTTCAATCTCTCTCGAAGCCTTGATCTTTTTTGGATTGGCTTTAATCCCATGGGAGTTGACAATGATGCCCAAGAACATCCTTGATGCAACGTTGAAAATGCATTTGAAAGGAATGAGTATCATCATATATTGCCGAAGGGCAGTAAACATCTCTGCTAGATCTTCAACATGGTCTATTGAATTCCATGACTTCACAAGCATGCCGTCTATGTAACTCCCATCGATCGTCCAATCTGGTCTTTAAACATCCGATTCATGAGTCTTTGGTAAGTCACTCCTGTGTCCTATAATCCAAAAGGACCCGATTAGGTGACAATAAAGTCCGTGGTCGATAATTAAGCTGGTGTGTTTCTGATATGGGATGTGCATCGAGATTTGATTATATCCGAAGTACGCATCCATAAATGAAAGTAGCTTGTGTCCGAGGTAGAGTCCACTAGCTGATCTATCCTCGAAAGTAGAAAGCTATCCTTCGAGCATGCCTTATTCAAGTATGAACGGTCAATGCATGTCCTTCACTTCCTATTTTCTTTTTTCACCAAGATAGGATTTGATACCCAATTTGAGAATAAGACATCATGGATGAAGCTATTGTCCTTTATCCTATCCACTTCTTCTTCGAGTGCGGCGAATCTCTCCGAACCTAGGCTGTAGCATATCTATTTTACATGAATGCATATGGGATTCATGTTTAATGCATGGCTCGCTATCCCAGGTAAGATCCCACACATATCTGACTATTTCTAGGCAAACACATCTAGGTTTTCCTAGAGAAATCCAACCAACTTCTTCATCATACTATCGTTGATATAAGATCCAACCTTTAGAACTCTGCTTGAATCATCCTTGCTGACTAGAATAATGATCGTCAACTCGACGAGAGTTTCTCATGCACCTTCTGGCTCTTTTTGTTAGCCCATATCATCATAGGGCCGACGAGTCTGATCGAGATGTGGCTCAGGCTGTAGTTGCTATGCATTCGGCCTTTATGCAGAGGGCCCCCTCCATATTCTTTCATTTCTCCTTTGCATTGCGCCCTTTAGCTTGATGACAGGGCATTGTGGCCAGCCTCCTGATCTTTGTGCATAATTCCCACTCCCTTATCTGTAGCGAACTTTATAGTTAAACACTAAGGAGCGACGGCCACTCTAAATTCAGCTAGGGTCGATCGGCCCCAAAAAGCATTACAAGTAGAATATATATCCAACACCAAAAAAGGCATGACCCACACTCATTGGCGGTTGCCCTTACCGAGTATTCGAGACCTACAAGGCCTCAAATCTTTCTCCTCAAACATTTGATCGTAAGATCTCTTGAACAAGATATTGATTGAGCTCCCATAATCAACTAGCACCTTTCGAACAATAGTAGGACTAATCAAGGCCGTGATCACAAGGGTGTCAATTGTTGGAGCTTCCACTCCATCAGGAACTCTATTTCAAAAGATAATAATGTCAGCCATCATTCTACATTGGTTTACTGGGGTTCCGTCCACAACAGCATAGCAACTTTTGCTCTATGCATATTTAATAGCACCAATACTTCTACCCATCTCTGCCCCACCGATAATTGTGCTGATCACTAAACATTTTTCTACTCGCTCGAATATATCAACATCAAGCTCAGCTTGTCCCCATTGGGAAGACGACCGGGGGCATTGAGTTTCCTTGCTTGCCATACTACGTGGCTTTCACATAATGCTATAACATTTTCATGCGAATCAACTCCTTAATCATATCCCACAAGTATCTGCACTCGCTTGTATTACGACCATGAGTTTCATGGAATCTACAAAAGTTGCTTGACTTCCTCTCCTTTCAAATCGACTCTCTTGGAGCCGGCTTTTTGTATACTGCTCAATGTTTGAGTTGCCAGATAGATATTCTCTATTGAGTTGTTCAATTCAGTATAGTTATCATATTTAGGAGTCCTAATACGATTCCTTTTACCTAGCTTCTTATTTTAAGCTCGATCATCGTTTCTTTTTCGATTGTTGATTTGATTACCAACATTTACATCCATACTCCTAGAGCTCCATCCAGATTGCTTTATGGCAACGTTGCTTTGTGTCACTTCGTTCGAATTTCCAACGTCAGTCCTCCATGGACGTTTCATTGTTTCCTCCAAGCGCAAGTCTTCATTAGCATTTCTATAGAAAGCATCCATCATTGATAAAGGGCTTCCTTTCCAATCATTCCCTAAACTCAATACTTGGATGAATCCCCCTAATCAATGCCATCAGCATTATGTCATCCTAGGGATCTATAACTTCTGTCATTGCCGTATGGAACCAGTTCAAGAAATCCTTCAACGACACTCCTTAAGTTTGGAAGAGGTTCGACAAAGATATCCAATGCTTTGGACATGTAGCATACAAACAAAAATATTCTACAAACTTCTTGGATAACTTAGCAAAATATAATACGGGCCTTGGGAAAGTCGAGTGAACCACATTGTACCTACTCCTTCTAAGAAAGTTGGGAAACAATGGCACTTTACAACATCAGAAACTCTAGTTGAATCCATATGCCATTCATATCTCATCAAGTTTTGCCCAGGTTCTATCATTCCTCCTTACAACATCGTAGTTGGCATTTTGAACCTTTAAGGGTATCTCCCACATAGAACGTTCTTTGTAAATGGAGTCCGATTGGGAGAGGTACCCCACTCATCATTACTCTTGAAATTATTCTTTCTAAAAAGTTTCCTGACTATATCCTCCAGATAATCTAGGTCAATAGGTTCGAATGAATGGCGGTAATCGAGCTCTGCTTCGAGTGTTCAGCCTGGTGAACACTCTCACTTTGGCTCTCACTACCTATGTTCTTTATCCTCCGAGAGATTCATTCATCCAACGGTCCTCCCTATTTGATTCGTGTGAGCAATATCATCAGTTGCAGCATGATTCTCTATATTTTGACCACTAGCAGCGTGTCTTTAAGCTAATCCATGCCACCTTCGAAAGGAGGGCTCTAGGCCCACCATTGGAGCGGTTGGTACCGACCCCTAACCTTGCTCGATACCGATCTCCAAACTCGAGCATAGAGCTCGTCCTCTTCCTTGGTACGATATTTCAACAGCGCTTTGAGTCCTCTTCTACTTCATGTCCCTTCATCTCAGCTTATATGATGAGGAACATTTTGATGAAGAACTAAAATCCCTCCTAATCCTTCTACAGCTGTTTTGAATTAGCTCATTCAACAGTCTCAAGCTCTGCTACATCGTCTGATTCATCTTATTCTGACTAGCTTGGAACCTATCTTCCATTTGCTTCACCATTTTATCCATCTCCATTCTGGCCATGATGTCAATTGAAGTCTAGTTCACCATTTGAGTAGGATGGACAACTCCATCCCCTTGTTGAGAATTCTAATTCTTAGCTTTAGTAGTAGCTCTAGAGTTGGTAGAACGGTCTCTTCTTGACGGGGACATGGTGGAAAGCTTCTAGTAGATCTTTGTAAATCTGAGTTGTATAGTTATAAGGTTAAGAAACTGGATACATTCCATGGATATAGGAAATCCAATAGTAGATGACGAATCTAAATAGCCCGAGTCATAGTTCTCAATGAAAGCACTAAAATGTTTGAACCAAAATGGCACAAACACTAAAGAGTTTATGTGGATAATAAAATATAAAGAAAGTAAATGGTAAATGAGGAAAAGAGAACACAATTTTTTTTTATAGTGGTTCTGTAAAAATAGGCCTGTAATGACCCACTGTGATACCCAGTTTAGCAAAGAACATTACAAGTAATGTCATCTTCTAATCAAGAGAATACGGGTTGTAAGGGTGATCGGATGTGAATATATCTTTTTACTAATAGTGACACATCATTTATACTATTTTCGCTTAGTATCTGCAACGAAGTTTGATGTGCAAATTATTAATATAAAGTAATAGACACATCAATCTCTCAGAATTAGAACAATATATCATATAAATAACGGTTACATATCATAGCAGAATGATAAACATTTATACTTATACAAATTGCGAGTCTACAAAATGAAATAATAGACTAAATAATATACAAGTTTACAATTCTCTAATTTTAGTTATACATTTAATATATGAAGTCCAAATTTCCTAAATGGGATAAACTAAAAGTCCAAATGTTTATCTCCTTGCTAGCCCAACCATCCAAAGGTTAACCTATCCTGTAACCTGAAAAATCTCGGCCTGACCCGAGTAAAATAGCACTTGGGTCAGACTATCTCTAAATATCGAATACAGTAAGAACCAGATATAACAAGAGAACAAGTAAAATATAGGTAAATGTAGATGCCCATGAAATAACGAGTCATGGGAATTAATTTAACTTAGAGTTCATTACAAAGCACATAGCTATACATTTAAGTAATGAACACATATTAGTTACTGAATACTGAATTCACAGAACAATCCACATCTCTAAGTATGCAAATATCAATGATTAACTCAGAATAGGGTTATAGGTTTAAATCACAAACATGAACTAGTCACTAAACATAGAAAAATAGAATTAATTTAACTTAATATCCATCACAAGACACAAGAACATATATATTTAATTATTTTACGGATCCAGGATAATTATAGAGTCAAATTTCCAGAATCCAAGAGACCTTACTTAGAATGATCGTAATGATCGTACATAGAACTATGGCAAACAAACAAACAATTGGGTATCACACGAACCGATCTGGTACCAAGGATCACACATAGCATGAAAACACATAACCATAGAATGATCTCAAGGGTAGCAGCCATGACCGAATCTATTAGGTTTATTTTATGTCATTACATTAGAAAAGAAATCCAGGAGAAAATTCTTAAGGATCTAGAAGTTACTTTCCGCACATCAAAAGAGACTAAAATCTAAAGTGCCAAATACTATCACCTTCAGAATCACTAGAACTTAACCAATACGTCCCATACCGTATGGTGAAATCCAAATATTTACTAAAAGATAATAAATATCTCTTATTACAGATACCACTGGAAAACCTGCCCTACATTTTCTTAAAGATTTAGCAACCACTTGCCACACACAAAAAGAGAATTCAACTCTAAAGTGTTAAGTAATTTCCTAAATACGATCACAATAATTTAACTAAGGCATCACATACTACCCGGTGGAATTCAGTATTCGCTAATTGGCTAGTAAGTTCCACTCGAACATTCTATTCAATGAGTTATATCATATTCGATGAGGCATAATCGAAAGCAATTGAACCAATTGATAGCGCTAAATTTATTATTAGTACTTCTCAAATTCTAGAATTAAGATTTGAAAAACATTTGCTTAATTTGTCACTTCTCAAAATATTCCTTTATTCCAAATTGTTCCAAGAGTTTTTATTTTACAAAACAAGGTTTTCCATGCTCCAAAATCACATTAATTCTTTAAATTCCATGAGGTTATAATGTTTACACACCATCACCAAAAAGCCACTTATAAAAGTATTCATTTATTTGTGAATCCATAAATCCATTTTCAAAACCAATATAGTATTCTAATATTTAGTTAAAACCTCGTACACTTATATTTCTAAAATTGAAATTCCAAATCCATAAATTCATTTATAAAAGAAATCAAACTACTTTAGAAAACTAGTTTGATATTTAGAACTTCAATAAACTCTCTTTATGAAATTATTTGTATACAAAACTAAGCATTTATTACATTTGAAAAGTAGGTAGATTTAAGTTTATAAATTTCCAAAGATCTGAATCAAAAATGATTCAAAGTCAATAAAGCATAAGAAATTTACTATTACAATCACAAGATTGTAATGACTAATAGTTCGATAAGGTTGATTTTATTATCATCTCTAAACACAATTTATAACTTAACAAACCAGTGGAAGTACATACATACATACATACATACATACATATACATATACGTATAAATATACATATACATATACATATACATACATATGTATATATATATATATATCAAAACGATCACGATCGAGCATTCAAAGCACATTGAAACAACATCACAAACATAGCAACAAATTACGGGTCATGACAGATTTTCATTTTAAAACACCATTTCGACCGATTTAACCTTAGAATTTTTAAAAACTTACAACATGGAAGTTGTTCCTTAATGTCTCATATTTCCACCAAAAATAGGTTTGCACAATTTGGATTTATGGAGATTTTAGTTTTAGGTTTCACCTTAAAAAATTGATAGAGCAGAGTTTGTATATAAGTTTCAAACCCAATTTAGACCCCTTAAATTTTTGAATTTAAAGAAGTGATTAAATGATAACTTGTATTTTATTGAAAGAAATTTCTACCGCAAAAAGATTGAGTCAATTTGGATCATTTGGCACTAAGATATCGTTGTTTTACTACAGCGATTTTCGCAATTTATTTTCAACAAACAATCAAATAATCACCTAAATTCAAGCAACCAATTTACAATCAAATTGAAAGCAATTCAATCAACAAACCATCCAACTCAATCCAAAGAGCAACTAACAATTATTCTCATGTATTAGAGATAGTAGTGTGTGTTAACATAGAAGAATCTGGGTTTTGATCATCTAATTCAACACTAAAAGGTGAGTTAATCACTCACACTACTACCTCTAATAATTAAGAATAATTGTCAATTGCTATTTGAATTGAATTGGATGGATTGGTTATTGAATTACTTTCAATTTGATTGCAAATTGTTTGCTTGAGTTTAAGTGATCACTATATTGTTTGCTGAAAATAAAGTGTGAAAATCGCTTATGTAAAACAGCAATATCATGATGTAAAATAATCTAAAATGACTCAACTTTCTGTGGTAGAAAGCTCTTTCAATTAGCTACATGTTATCTTTTCACATATCAAAACTTTGTTGTTTGATGGGTCAAAATCGAGTTTGAATCTAATAGTGTAGTTTTGCCCTATGTATAAGCTAAGTTGGAATCTGAAATTATAATCACCACGACTTTTGATTGGTAGATTGAAATTGAATGAGTTCTTTTTGTTGAAATGTATTTTTATAAGTAATAACTTTCATGTTTTGTGTTTTTTCATAATTTTGAAGTTTAAATGGTCAAAAACAATTTTGTTATTGTTGGCATGTCAATGAAAAATGGTGTAAATAAATTTAAATCTAAAATAAATTTTGCCATAGCTTTTTCATTACTTATCAGAATTTGATATTCTTGAAGTTATAGAAATCCTAGACTCTGTACTAAAACTTTCATGTTATAAGTTTTGTAAAATTTTGAGATTTAAGTGGTCGAAACTACGAATCTTTAAACCTTAAATTTGAGTTAAATGAAATATATATGTACACATATATATATCAAAATGAATTTGGAAGACTAATTAAAAATGAGTTTAGAATATGGTTTTGAGAATAATATAACATATGGAAATTTGAAACAACTTTGCGTAAATAAGTAAAATCTTGGAATAATTCAGAGATATGGAATATTTTATCAAATCTATGAATATTTTTATAATGTTAAATACTAATGGATTTATGAAAAATTATAATAAGTGTTTAAATAATAAACTCAAAAGAGAAATGATTTTAAGAACTTTAGTTCTATTATGTGGGGAGTGCTAATAATCGACTTAGTGTCACGATTGGTTTAAATGCTTTCGAATCGCACTTCGTCGAATATGGCACAACCCATTGAATATAATGTTTGAGGTTAAAATACAACCCGTTAGCGAATACTCGAATATCACCGGGTAGTATGGGATGTCTTGGTTAAATTCTTGCGATTGTATATGGGAAAACACTTGACACTTTAGAGTTGTATCCTCTTCTGGTGTGCGATAAGTGGTTGCTAGATCCTTAAGAGAATGTAGTTCAGATTTTCCAGTGGTATCCGTAATAAGTGATATTTATTAGCTTTTAGTAAATACTTGGATTTCACCATACGGTATGGGATGTATTGGTTAAGTTTTAGTGATTATTGAAGGTGATGGTTTTTGGCACTTTAGAGTTTACTCTCTTTTGGTATGCGGCAAGTGGCTGCAAGATCCTTAAGAAGTTTACTCCTGGATTTTTTTTCGGATGTAATAATATAAAATAAATTTGAAAGATTCGGTCATGGATGTTATCCCTAAGATCGTCATGTGATCCTATGATATCATCCTATGTACGATACTCAGTATCGGATCAGTTCGTGTGTTATCAAATTTTTTGTTTGTTTGCCACAGTTCGAAGTACGATCACTATGATCGTTTTGAGTAACATCTCTTAGATTATAAAATTTGGATTATGTAACTATTATGCATGCATGAGATTAATATATATCCTTTAGTCTTGTGATGGATGCTAAATTAAGTTAATTCTGTTATTCTGTGTTTAGTGACTAGTTCGTGTCTATGACTTAATCTTATAACCCTATTCTGAGTTAAATTAATATACTGACTCGTTATATCCTGGACATCTGTATTAACTTGTATGTTGTTTATTCTTGTGTTACATTTTGTTCTCACCCTATTGAATATTTAGAGAGAGTTTGACCCCGAGTGTTATTTTTCTTAGGTCAAGCCGAGACTTTTCATGTTACAGGACGAGTAGACCTTTGGATGGTTGGGCTAGCAGAAGTTAGACCTTTGACATTTAGTTATATAACATTAGGAATTTTATTTGAACTTAAAGATGTATAATTAGGATTAGAGCATTATAACACTTGTAGATTACTTAAGTTTAGAATTATATTTGAGAAAATTTCCAGTTATGTATAAGTATAAATGTTTATTATTCTACTGTGAAATGCGACTGATGTTTATATGATATATTGTTCTAATTCTAATAAATCTATATGTCTATTACTTTGTATCAATACTATACACGTCAAATTTCTATTCGGATATTAAGTAAAAAGGTATAAATGACGTGGTAGTGTTAGCATAAAGATACATTCACATTACATCGCCCTTAACAAGTTGTAATCTTCGGATTAGCAAACGACGTTATGGTTTTATTTATTAAATAATATAGGATTCATCAAATTTGGAAATGTTGTTTTGAAATGTATAAACTTAGTTTATTTTTAAATAAAATGCTTATATTTTAAAATGGATTTAGAAGAGTGGTTAAATATGGTTTTAAAATATAGTTTTTTAAACAATACTACTATATGGGAATTTGAGACAACTTTGTGTACATAAGTGGAATCTTGGAACAATTCGGGTTTATAGAATATTTTATTAATTAAGTGAATATTTATTTAAAGTAAATAATAAGTGGATTTGTGAAAATTTATAACAAGAGTTTCTTTAAAAAATAAAAATTAGAAAGAAAATTTGTTTTAAGAACCTTAATCCTATAATTTGGGGAGTCCTATTATTCGACTTAATGTTATTGATTATTTGAAAAGCTTTCGAACAACGCTTCATCAAATACGGTACAACTTATTAGATAAAATGTTTGAGTGGAATTTACTAATACATTAGTGAATGCATGAATTCCACCAGGTAGTATTAGATGCATAGGTTATGTTCTTGTGATCGAATTAGGAAAGTAATTAATACTTTAGAGTTGTATTCTCTTCTGGTGTACGACAAGTGGTTGCAATATCCTAAAGAGAAAGTAGTTCAAGTTTTCAAATAGTATCTATAGTGAGTGATGTTTACTGGCTTTTAATAAATATTAGGATTTCACCATATAGTACGGGACATATTGGTTAAGCTCTAATGATTACGGATAGTGATATTATTTGGCATTTTAGAATTTACTCCATTTTGGTGTGTGGCAAGTGGCCGCTGGATCCTTAAGAAGTTTACTCCTGTTTTTGCTTTCAAATGTAATAATATAAAATAAATATGAAAGATTCGATCATGGCTGCTATCCTTGAGATCGTCATATGCTCATGTGATTCCCATCCTATGTATGATCCTCGGTATCAGATCGATTCGTGTGATACCAAATTGTTTGTTCGTTTGCCACGGTTTTGAGTACGATCATTACGATTGTTTTGAGTAAGATATCTTGGATTCTAAAATTTGGATTCTGTAACCATTCTGTATTCGTGAAAATAATATTTCTTCTTGTGACTTGTGATGGATGCTAAATTGAGTTAATTCCATTAATCTGCGTTTAGTAGCTAGTTTGTAGACTTAAACTTATAACCCTGTTCTGAATTAAATTAATTCCCTAACTTGTTATATCCTAGAAATATGTATTTACTTATATGTTATTTATTCTTATGTTATATTCTATTCTCACCCTATAGGATATTTAGAGATAGTTTGACCCAAGTGTTATTTTGCTTGGGTCAGGCCGAGGCTTTCTAGGTTATAGGATAGGTTGACCTTTGGATGGTTGGGCTAGCAAGAAGATAAACATTTGGACTTTTAGTTTATCCCATTTAGAAAATTTGTATTTTATATATTAAATGTGTATCTAAGATTAGAGAATTGTAAAATTGTATAGTATTGATTCTAGTATTTCATTTTGTAAACTAATAATTTGTATAAGTATAAATGTTTATTATTCCGTTGTGATCTGTGACTGATGTTTATATGATATATTGTTCGGGTTTTGAGAAACCAATGTGTCTTTTACTTTGTATTAATACTGTACACGTCAGATTTCAGTTCAGATATTAAGTAAAAAGGTATAAATGGCATTTCAGCGTTAGTATAAAGATATATTCACATTCGATCACCCTTAACAAGTCGTATTCTCTAGATTAGCAGACAATGCTACTTGCAATGTTCTTTGCTAGACTGGGTATAGCGATGGGGTCGATATAGTTGGTATCAAAGCTACATCGACTGTAATCTTTTATTTCTTATGTCTGACTTGAAAGCCGAAGTTCTTAGGGGTCAGCATAACTCTACCACTTAGATTTTCAGAATTATAAGAATATAGCTTAAAACAGAATTAGAGCCCAAAAGATCCTTAAAAAATGGGCTCTACTTTCCTATTTATAGAGGTAGGGAGCCTAATATCTTGCACAAAATATCCTCTAGTCGTTGCTTAAGATTTAGACCAATTCTCCCATAGAAGTAGGTGCCACATCATCAGGAAGTAGAAGTCGGTACCGAACCATAAGGTCCGATACCGATCCTTAAGTTAGCCAAAATGTGTTCCTTCATCCTGGCTCACTTTGTTTTTAGCTTCGTGGTTACATAGCTGTTTGTACCAGTATTAGCTTGTTTTTGAGTCCAGATGATGGAGTTGTGGAGAAGCAAAGTTGAAATTTCATGTAACGACCCATTCTTTTAGCTAATTTAAAATTATTAAATTTAATGTAATTATTAAATAAAAATGGTTGAAATTAAAATTTTAATAATTTGAATGTTAGTTATTGGATATGAACTTGAATAAAAATTTGAAATAAACTTATTTTAAGTTTTGGAGATAATAAGATTGAAATGAAAAAAAATTATATATTAGGTGGGTTCATGATCAATAACCGAAACTAAATAATAATTATGAATTATTTAAATAGAAATAAAATTTTGAAATAGACTGATTTCGAAAATTTAAGTAGTAACAAGTATTGAAAATAAATGTCACTTATTAAATGTGTTTACAATTAATAGTTGGATTAAATAATAATGCTGTATTTAATAGATGTAAATAAAGTAATTGTTGATAAGTAAAATTCATTTAAAATCCAATACTAGAATTTGTCGAATATTGATCAATTAAATTGTTTAAATTCAATATGGGAAATTTATTGAATAATTGAATAACGGGAATTGAATAACTGTATAATGAAAACAGTCGTTCTATTATTTGAATTTGTTTTAAAGGTTAAGTCTTATAAGTTCATTTACAAATATTTCAAAAGATAGTGAATTTTTGAATAATCAAAATTGTTTAAATTTAATATTGCAAACATTTGAATGTTTGAATTCTAAATATAATATGATTGAAAATGAAACCGAAAATTGACGTAAATTTTTTTTAAACACAATGAAGATTTTCAACATCTAAAATTTGATTTAAAAGTGAATAACTGGAAATTGGACATTTTATATTATAATTGAGATGTTAAAATAGCCATCCGGGGAACAGTCTCGGATTTCGACGAAACTAGTTCAATTGGACCTGTAATAATGTATTATTATCGGATTTCATATTTCGTAGCGGTTGGAGTTAACGTTTGGTCGTACGGGTTAGAAACGTTTTGAACTAAATATCGAAAATTTAATATTTTAATTCGTTTAAAAGCTATCTTCTGCATACGGTCAAATTAGACCCCAAAACAAGTTCCATTGCATTCGGAATAGGGGGAACATGTTATAAACGCCAGGCGGTACATCTTGTTTGGAGTTTATTTGAAAAAGCTTGAAATCTTTGGAAAATAATATTATAATAATTGGTTTATACGTATATACACACACACACACATGCTTGCTGCAGAAACCCTACTTATATCTCTAGCCGCTATTTCTTCTATTATCAATGGTCGAAAATCATTGTCTTTCCCCCTCGATATCTTTCCATCCATCGATTTTTGTTGAAAATCACCAACTGGAAAGTCGACGAGCTCGTCGAGATCTAACGGTTGAGATTGGATGTGGCAGCGATTTAGCGACAAATCGATCGAGAAACCCGTGTGTTCATTCATGAATTACGATGCAATGGGGTAGTCGAGTTTCGAGTGGCTCACTGCGGGGGTGATGTGAGGTATGGCCTTCGATTTGAAAGCGCCCGATCGACTTCCTTTGGCCTGAGGTAGGGGCGGTGATGGAAGATGTGTCGCGTGCGTTTGGGTTTCCCAAACTACCAGTTTCATATGAACGAATGGAGGAAGAAAGGGTTGTGTAGCCTTGATATCCTGAAGCGCAACATAAAGCCCAGATCTGATGGTTGGAGAAAATATAAAAGAAAATTTTGTTTAAATTACATTAATATATATATGCACACATAAACTTTAACAGCTCATATCTCATGCGTACGAGGTCAGAATCCGAAGAAACTAGCGGCGCCGGAATCGCGGAGACGAGATCTACGCTGTAGTGCAGATCCGGAAATGTGTGGAGGTCGTTAAAATTTTAGGTTAAATCGAACGTCGTTCAGTTTGATTAGTAATTGAACATTCAAGATGAGTGTTTTATAATGCTCACAACGTACTAGAATATTTTTTATGCTAGTTAAATAGAATTTATGAATTGATATGAATTTATTGGTCGCTGTAGATAAATATGGTTGTCATTTGAATTAACCGTTATAAGTTAAAATTGACAGTCAACTTGAAATTGAGATCTAATTGTCAGTAAATTATTTGAAATTGACAACTATGAAATTGATGTGAATTATATGACTATTTGGATAATTGATGGCGATGGCTGCTATTGGTTGACATTTTGGATGATTTGGACGTTTATTTGTTCTGATATGGCCTGTTATCACCCTGTATATTATTTCCAGTATATAAACTGTAAATTGAATTATTTCGAATGAATTAAGAAATAGTTTGAAATGATGTATACCCATGACACCGTGATTTGGATTGAAATGATATATATCCATCCCTGAAATTAAATTGAAATAACTGATCACTTGGCCATAGGATAGACAATTACATACGGACACCGGATTGATTAAATCAAATGATTTTCAAAATCTTAGATTTGAAATTATTTTAACGTTTTGACTTAAAAGAAAAGAGAAATCAAATTTATAGAAATTGAATTAATTACGAATTCGAGTTTGAAATGTTGATATAAAATTTTGGTTAAAAGAAATTGTTAAATAAGTGAGGTAGAGATTTTGAAGTTAAAAATGGGAATATGATTGAATTTCATAAATTGTTTTGCTTTAAAAGAACGAAGTTTTATTCGAACTTTGAATATTACTAAGTGAAAGTGATATAAAAATGATATTTTGAAATTGAGCTCGGAATTGAATTTATTTGAAGATTAGGATTTTAAATTGAATATTGAAGGATAATTTGGCTTAAATGTTTCGAATCGATACTACGAAAATCGAGATCGAAACCAATATAGATTGAAGTTGAAATTGAATTAATTGGGTTTCGAAGTGGAATTGAATTAATTTGAAATCGAAGTTGAAATTTATTTGAATTACAAATCAAAATTGAATCGATTGAATGGCAATTGGAATTGATTAGAGTTGGGAAGTTGGAACTGGACCGGTTTGACTTTGAAACTATTTTCAAATAAATAATGTAATATAAAACTATTTAAAACCTATCCTCATAAATATACAAATTATTTTGGTTTCCAGACTATTTTGCTGTATAAACCATTTTAATACTTAATCTGTTTTATATTAAACTATTTTAACCATTTAAACTTTTTTATACTAAATTGTTCTAACCATTTAAACTATTTTAATTATTTAAACTATTTTGGAACTATTCAAACTATTTTTCAAAAATTCTAACTGGTCAGGGGTGAAATGTTTATTTTAAATCATGGATTTAAATATGAAGGGGGTTAAATGAAGTTATACCCAAATTGGAATTCGAAACATCTTTGGAATCCAAGTCACTATATTTGGGAGAAAATGATTTTGAATTGAAATGGTATATTTTGAGTAAATATGATGATTTTGAAATGGATTCGATTTTGAAGCGAATATGATATTTGGATACCAAGTATGAATGGTTTTCGAAATGTAAAAGTACCAACCGATGTGTAAAACGACGTTTGATTGTTAAAGAGACCGAGGCCGGATATGGGCGTACTCTCTGTCGATACTGGAACCACTTTAACAACAGTGTACGTGGAGTGATGATCCAGAACGAAGTGGTTGGATTTGACATCGTTTACTGGATTTGAAGAAAGAGAACGATGATGGATTAGCTTGAAACTTATACCAATTTGAAATGACTAAAACAGGAGTCGTACCGGCCATGTGGGTTAGCTATCCTGAGCGGACGCACTTCTTCGAATTACCATCATTTACATTGTGATTGATTGGTGCGCACCCTTCGGATTATTGGAGTGTTGGATGCTGCGGACGATCATGGCTATGATGCATTACCACCAATCGGGAAGGGTAAACTGGCAGTCTTCTACTTTGGGAATTGCCTCATGTGCCTTGTCATACTTTTATCCCTAAACAAGACCCATATGATTTTGGTTTAGTGTTGTCGTATCACGCCGCATCCCTATCCACCAACCGCTAACTGGTGTTTTATATATATGCAAACTGTACGACAATGCTTAAAAATGTGTTAAAGGGAAAATGTAAAGCCTCGACGCTATTTTAATATTTATTTTACCGATTATACATTATATATAGCGTATTCTACTATATATAAATATTTTGACGGATCCTTAAGAGATGGAAAATCTAATAACATCTCTTGAGTAATTGCACGCACGTTATACACTGGATAGAAGATGTGAAAACCTGTAAATATCTCTAACGCCGTTATACTCATTTTTACGCGATATCGATTTGACTTACATAAGGATATCTTAGTCCTGACTTGAGTGTTTTTTCTTCTCATTACGCTCGGTCAGTCTTGAGTTTTCAGCTTACTGAAGATCTATTCTGGAGGACGAAGACGAAGTTTTGGTATACTACTACTATTTTATTCCCTGCATCATGTTGTCTACTGCATTATTTATTTATCTCTGATGTATATATATAACTCTGATGAATATTGTGTTGAATATAGTCAAATATATAATAGAAACAGCTTCATAAACTGTTTATTTGATTATTGTATTTTATCGTTATGCTGTGAGATTCTGTTTTGTTTTCTTCTTCTTTTCTCTTATGTTCTTATTTACCCCATTAACAATCCTCCCTTTTGAATGGCTTGAGTTGACATGTGTGGTTTATTGTCGATTTAAATTGTCCACAAAGGTGAGCCGTTACATTTCAAGTGTTCATGGATACCAATGGAGTATTTGATTGAATCTATGAAACGACTTCAAAAATAAGATCAAAGCCGCTTATGGAAGGCACATGCGAAAGATGGGGTCCACCTACGATGGAAATATGACTCGATACCGACCTATTGGGTGGGGTCGGTACCGACCCATATCTTGGGTGCATTTGCACTTGATTTGTTCAGGTTGTTTTGGCTTTTGGCCCTGCGATCTTATTTTTGCTTGGTTTTCGAACTCCTAGGCGATCTCCCTTGGCTTCCTATCTCGGTAACCCTGAGTTTGATCCATCCAGTATGTCTTGACATTGCCTAGAAAAAAGGCCAAATAACAACTATATATATAGTACTATGTAATTTTGAAAAACAAAATATAACAAGAATGCTTCCTTATATAACACTCGACCCATTCTAAAGTTATATCCCCTCCTTATCGCTAATGGATCCCATACCAATTAAGTTAACTGTGCAATCTAGGCTTCGATACCAAATGCGATGACCATACTACACCTATGATACCCAATATACATGTAGTGTCTTTGCAATGGTATTGTTGAAACAGGCCAATCGAAAGGGGGGTGAAATAGGTATTTTTCAAAAAGAATTATTTTGGATTAATTGGGCTTATGAAGTCAAAAGATATTTTATATCCAATCTAAAAGGAGATTTAAATAAATTGCTTTATTTTATTTTATTAAGTTTGAAAGAGTTTGGATTTGATATAAATTTAAATGTAAAAGTGTATCAAATAGGCCCATTTGTATAACAGTTACTCATTAAAGTTAATTTGAGAAGTAAACCTTTAGTTTCCCTCAGTGAAACTTATGCATTCAATTAAGAGAATAAATAGCTTTAATTGAATAGAGAAACATTTTATTTCTCTTTTTGGCTAGATTAACAATTCATTATTTGTCATTGATTTTAAATTTAAACATAAAATGAAATGCAAGTATATCCAATATACTCACAGTATATTATGCAAGTGCAACATATAAGAAGTGTGTATAGTTAATAATTCCCTATATATATGCTTATGTTGTCTAGTTTTTTAAATAAAACAACATTATTTATTTATATATATAAATACATTATATATATATATATATATATATATATATTCTTGTTTACGCTAAAGGTCATTTTGGTTGTGTGACATGTTTTAAAGTAAAATAAACATTTTAAAACTATTTTTAATTAACGGATGGTTTTAAATCAAAATTGTAATTTTTATTAAAAGTCCATTTTGTAAAACTTGAATTAACGACATATACATGTATATATATTAATTCATATAAACATATATGCACACACACACACATATATATATATATACAATAATTGAATCGATGTTCTAAATTCAAAAAAAAGTATACCGTATGCGTTCAATTAATTTGTAGTTTAAAATATATATATACATTCAATCAGAATAACAATCTTGGATCCAATTGTTAACTTAAAATAAAAGTTTTAAGATTTAACAAAAAGTCCATAGGTAAATCTTTTTTTTTGGCAAGGCCGACGGGTTTGAATGATCCTCTACCATTTTATTGATCCACCCAGGAAAAAAAAGCAAAATACAAGAAAAAAGTAAACCTAAGAATAAAGGACAAAGAAATGAAGGGAGGCGGATCAAATTCAAGGAAAATACAAAAATAAAAAGGAGAAAAAAAAAGCACACAACTAAACATACTGGAAGCTCAATCAGTTAAGCCTAACATCATCACCAGGCTCAAAAGGAAGATTTGCATCAAGAATACCTCTCCTAACTTCATAAATATAAAGTCTGTCATCTGCCTACCAGTTTTACTTCTTGCTTCATTGAATACTTCGGTATTTCTCTCTAACCATACGATTCGAACAAATTTTTTGAAAAGTATCCCACATTTTTCTGAGCATTCATCATTCCTAGCAGTAACCCTTAGGAGAATCTCACATTCATCTAACCTGTTCATTCCAACAATTATGATTCCTAAGTCATTTCTAACTTTGTGCCACATCCTATTAGTTATGGGGCAGTCAAAGTATAGGTGTTTTATGGTTTTTGGAAGCTCATTACAGTAGCAACATTTGACAATCATATTCATACCTCTACTGACAAGCTTGCCTCAAGTAAAAGAGCAGTGTTTATAACCTTCTAGAGCAGGAGATTTTCCATGGCAGGACTTTTTCTTCTCTAAACTATAACATGCCATTTGCATTTTTCCTGTGCATAATAACCTGTCAGAAAGTTGTAGGCAGTCTTAGTAGAGTACTTTTCTTCAGTTGGGCCCCATGTTAATTTATCACTGAAAGTATACTTAAATTCCAAAGCCTAGAGGATGTTCCAAAGTGATAATATGTTTTGATTCGAATTGTTAGGTAAGATAACTCGTCTATTGATTATGTACGAGTTAACTTAAGCATGCTTTCCCACTCCAGATTGAATTAACTCATGATGATTAATAAGTCTTCTAAGAATACAGCCTTGTCTACACCATGGATCATCCCAAAAGCTTACTTTATTATGAGGAGTAATGACATACTGAACAAGAGGCGGTATTTTTTCTCTTAACTTGAAAATATCGCACCAAGTGCAACTGATATTTTGAGGTGGCAGCATATTCCATTTGTTTCTTCCTTTCGTAACATGTTTATAAGACCATTGCACCCATAAGCTCTGTTTTTTATTTATGAAGTTGTCAAGATACTTGGCTATTGCTGCTTTGTTTCACTGAGATATGTTAAGAATGCCCAGTCCTCCTTTCTTCAAGGGCTTTTCTATATGTTTGAAAGCAATAGGAGCCATGTAATGACTTTGAGTGCCACCATTCCAAAAGAATTTCATCACTGCACTTTTATCATTTTAATAAGCTGCCGTGGTAGTACAAATGTCCTTGCCTAGTATAATGTCATCGAGAATATAACTAATTTAATTAAAGTGAGTCTGGCAACTTGACTTAGCATTCTATTAGACCAACACTCCAATCTAGCAGTTATCTTTACGTACAATGTGAGGCATTGATTTGTGGTAATTTGAGAGATTGCTAGTGGAACTCCAAGGTAGGAGACGATCTTGTTTCTCGGCCTTAGACCAGTGCAGTTGAATATAGTTTCCACTTGTTCCTGCTCAATACCAGCTAATATGATGTCAGATTTGTCCAAGTTCATCTTTAGGCTAGTTATATTGTAAAAAAAGTCAAGGCCTTCTAGGATTGCATTAATGGTATGAAGTGTGGATTTGCAGAAGATAACTAAATCATCTTCAAACATGAGGGAGGTAATCTTTGGTTCTTTGCATCTTGGGTGAAGTTGAAAGAGCTTTTTTCTGACAAGGTCTTCAAGAATTTGAGTAAGCAGCTCCATGACAGTTACAAAGATGTAGGCTGACGTGGGGTCTCCTTGTCTAATGCCAGGCTCGCTACCAAAGTATCCAACATTGGAGCTGTTTAATTTGATTGAAAAGCTCATGGTTGAAATGCAAGAATATATCCAGGTGATGAAATGTTTGGGGAAATTCATAAAACTCATAATTCGAACTATGGCATCCCAATGCAGCGTATCAAAGGCTTTACGAATATTAATCTTCAATAAGCCTCTTGGAGAGGCAAATGCAGTCTTATAGCCATGCAGAAGTTCATGGGCTATGAGCACGGTCAAGAATATTTCTCTTTGGTAAGAAGGCAGCCTGATTTTTTGAAATGATATTTGGCAGTACCGTTTTCATTCGAGTAGCAATAACTTTGGTAGTGCATTTGTATATTGTGTTACAGCATGAGATGGGGTGGAAATCTTGAACACTGTCAGTATTTCTAGACCTAGGGCTTAGGGTAATGAAGGTATTATTGAAGGAATAAATCATTTCACCTTTTTTGAAAAGAATCAGTAGCTTTAAAACATCCCCTTGAACAATTGACCATCGTGAAGCGTAAAAAAAGCATTAAAGTCATCAGGACCGCCACTGGAGTCTTTATTAAGAGAGAACATGGCTTGCTTTATCTCTAAGTCAGTTACTTCATTGCTTAGAAGCCTTAAATCTTCACTGCTTAGTCTAGGAAGGATCATAGAGTTGATATCCTCAATACTAGGGTAACTGTTCTCAGAATTACCAAATAAGTTAGAGAAGTAGCTTATGAATGCATTAGCAATGCTCTCAAGGTCTTGGTGAAGCTTTCCATTTTCATCACGTATACTACATATGTTTTCTTGTGTTTGTTTGGCTTTTAAGGCAGCATGAAAGAACCCAGTGCTTCGGTCTCCTTCAACTTTCCATTTAATTCTCGCTTTTAGTTTTAATATACCATTTTCCTTGAGTAGTGCTTCGATGTATTATTTGGTAGCTTCTGTCTCCAAAACAGCTAGTGTGTCGTCATCCACGTTCCTTTGCACACTCTTATGAATAGTATTAAGTTGTGCCTTTAGAATATCAGATTGTTTTGATCCAGCTCCAAACTTTTTCCTAGACCAAGCTTTCAACTGCTCCTTTGCCTCTTTGAGCTTTTTCTACAAGACAAACATAGGGTTGCCAAAATTAGGTTTAGACCATGACAACTCAATTAGGCTTAGAAATTCGGGTTCAAGAATCCATGAGTTAAAAAATTTAAAACTTGGTTTTCTTTTCATGACATTGACATCTAGTGGGAGGATAAAAGGAGAATGGTCAGATAACAAGGGATTAAGAAGTTGGTTTAACATGGATGGCCACTTGGCTAGAGATGTTTGGTTGCAAAAAATGAAATCAATCTTAGAGTAGGTTCTATAACCTATCTTTCTTTTGCTGTTTCATGAAAAGGTTGCATCGGTGGTTTTTATTTCTATAAGATTGGAGTGAAGAGTTGCCATGTTTAACGGTTTTACTTCATTTAAAGATAGTGGGTTTCCTCTAACTCTGTCAAATAACTTATAGCGCAACTGAAATCAACACCTATAATCCAAGGATGTGATTCTTGCTGAAGAAAAGGAAGGTATTGAAAGAGGGAGGTTCTTGCATTAACAGAACTTTCAGCATATACAAAGATTGGATAAAAGGAGGAGGAAGTTTGGTTGAGGAGGGCATGTAAGTGAATCATTTGTTTAGAGGAGTCAATGAGGGAGAGGCTAAGTGTGGATGGGTCATAAAGAATCATTATTCTACCATATGTGGCATGGTCATGGTTGTGGATCATCTTCTAGAATGGTCTTATGTACTTCGCTGCTCGAATAGAGAGTTCCAAGCTAAGTTTGGTTTCAAGTAAGGCTAGAATGCTTAGATTATACTATTGGATAAGAACTTTGCATTGATCCAACTTTATGTGACGGTGTGCTCCTCTTATATTCCAAAACCCTATGTTGTGTATCATTGGTTATGCTATGTGGCATTGAGAAGCTCTTCTTTTATACCTCTTGTTAAGTGGTTGGTTAGCTACTTATAGTCAGGGACAATAGTGCTCAGTGGGGAATTAGAGAACAGAGATGATGATTCTGAGTTTTTTGCGCTACTCACTTTGAGAGGTGTGATGTTGGAGGGAAGCTCTTTAGCATCTTTAGAAGGGGCTTTAGAGTTAGGTGAGGTGGGGAGTTAGATTGGTTTTGTTTGGTTAACAGAGAGGGAGATAAGGAGATAGGTAAAACTGGTGTATAACAAGGAGGGGGTTTCCAAACTAAAGGGGCATTGAGATGGTCATATGGTTGGACGGGTTTGATAAGCGAAAGGTTGGGAGACAAGGCTATGGTATGCGGAGGAGGATCAATATTGTGTTCTGAATTAAGTGGATAGGAGAGTTGCAGTTTGGTTTTGGAATAAAGGTGGTCAGATGATGGGGAGAGGGGAATGCACTATGCTTTGTGCATGTGCATGTGCACATCTACAGAAGCAGTAGCAACTTTGCTTGCATGTGTATCCTTTAAAGCATTAGGTCCAGTTGGAAGGTTGGGGGTAATGTTTTGGTTAGTTGAGACATTCATGCACAAGATTAGCTGAGTATTAAATTTGCCTTTTTCATTTGTCAATATATTATTATGGAAATTTTTAGGACCATCGACCTCCAAATGTTATTCATTTCTTTGGTACTCACTTTGGGAAAAACTTTTGTTTCTTGCATCTTACTTCGTGTCTCACCTGGGTCTTCCATTGTTTGGTGAATATCAGATACATACCCAGTTTCATTGATCATGTCATGCTCAACATTACTTGTATTGTCTACCTTATCATTCTCACGTAAGTTCAACAGAATATTAGAAGGATTCTCGGACTGGAAGTTACTACTTCCTATATCTTTTTCAACATTCACTTGATTAATCCTTGCTGCTTCCTCTCTCTCCTTAAATTTAGGTTGCCTATCACCTTGTTTGCCTTCTTTTTCTAGATTAACAGTTACATACTTGTTTTTCACATCTTGTTTTCCTTGTTGAAATATAATAGAATTGGTTGTTTCTTCACAAACTATATTGTTCTGCTTTTCCCTTGGTTTTATTCATTCATAACAATTTCAACTCTTTGCTCCACCCCATCACTCTGTTTTCTAGTGTCTTTAGCTGTATTTGAAATATGATTTATTTTTTCCTCCCTCTACTTACTAATTGCCACTTTTGAACCTTTTTTGTTTTTCCTAATTCACTAGGAACTTTTTCAATCACCTCCTCTTTAACTCTAATCTCCTCTCTCTTTTCAGTTCTTTCATCTTCAGTTGATTCCTTGTTCATCTTGTCACAATGCACTGTTGTATGTCCAAAAACTTCGCATGAACAACATATGTCTGGTCTCTGTTGGATATTTTGAACATTTGGCCTCTAGTTTTGTTTTGAAGGAAATAAGAAGAAGAGCGGAAACTATTGTCCCACACCATAGGAAAGAGGAAGCGTGTCTATGTTTATATAGATGTTTCTCAAATGAAGGGTTGGGCCTTTTGGGCACCCAAAGCTTGCTTCGTTGTGAGGAGCGAGACCATGCACCGTCTTCACACACGCGCGCCGCCGTCCGACCTGGCTGGGCCGGATTTCTGGTCCAAACGATATAACTTTGGACCAGATCTGCAAACAGTAAATGGGCCAAATTTGGCCCGTTGAGGACTCAGAACTGTTCGAAATTCGAATAGTATTAGCGGACGCAAGCAAACAGTCAGATCCGTTCAAACGAACGGGTATGGACGCGGCTGTTAAAGAATGGAAGCATCCATTCGTTGCCTATAAATAGTAACACCCAGCGCTGTTGCAAAATCACTTTCTTCCTTGGAGTTTTCGTAACACTTTTCTCTGTTACGAAAACTTCTTCTTCCAGAAATTAGCAACGTCCAGAAAACGTTGCTAATCTATACTTCTTCTTTCTTCATTCGATTTCTTGCTACTTGCATCAATTCAAAGATTATATACAAAGTGTTTCTTCGTCGCATCAAGAACCGTACAATTCTTGAATCCGATTACACTGTTTGAGGGCTTGATTGAATCCTGAAGGCTATAGTTCGATACCCGATTGTACGTGGTGGGTTGAACTATCGTCTAAAAGAATCTACCCCGAGATCCTTCAAGTCCGTAGTACAGTTTCATCGCTATCTCCATCGTCTCGAACCGTAAATTTACCAACAATTTTTAGACGATAGTTCAACCCAGGAAGGTTCGAGCGCGTTGCAAGTGATGAATCAACATTTGACTCGATTGGAGCGGTTTGAAGGGGACAACTTCACTCGTTGGCAAGAGACAATGAAGTTCTTCTTGATCACCGTCAAGTTGTTCTATATATTGGAAGACGGATTGGAGGAGATTCCAGAAGAAACTGACAAGGACGATGCTGCGCTGAAACTGAAACGTGCCAAACGCAAAGAAGACGGCTTCCTATGTAGAGGGCACATCCTGAATGCATTGTCAACTTCTGTGTACAACGCACATCGAAGCCTGGAAACTGCTAAAGCACTTTGGACTGCATTGGAGAGCAAATACCATATATCCGAGGCAAGTAATAAGAAATTTCTTATTTGTAATTTTATGAATTTCAAAATGATCGCCAATAAGTCCATAGTGGGACAAATAAGTGAAATCTTACTTTTGGTGAATCAACTTAAAGATGCTAGTATCGATCTCCCTGAATCTTTTGTTGTTGGGGTCATAATTTCTCGACTTCCTCACTCTTGGAATGATTATAAGATAAAATTGAAACATGCGGAAACGGATTATGATTTAGATGGTTTACAGCGTCATCTTCGTATAGAAGAAGACTCTCGTAAACGCGAACTAGATGATAATCCGCAAACTGAGTCTCATACGAAGGTTAATAATGTCGAAATAACAGACAAGTTAAAGCCTAAGAATGAGACACAGTTTAAAAAGAAAAGTCATCCCAAGAACAACAAAAAGAAATGCGCTTGTTATTTCTGTAACAAGCCCGATCATTATGCCCGAGACTGCCGTTTGCGGAAGAAACAACAAAATGTGAATATGGTCGAAGACTCGCTTGTGGATGTAGTACAAGAGGCAAACTCCGTTAGTGGTATAGATAATGATTGGTGGCTTGATACTGGAGCAACCATTCATATTCGCAAAGACCGTAGTCTATTCAATACCTACGAAGAAAGTGGAGAAGTGAACGAAGTTACTGGAGCGAACAAGGTTCTGAGTAAGGTCATGGGAAAGGGCACTATAGAACTACCACTCACCTCTGGGAAAGGGCACTATAGAACTACCACTCACCTCTGGGAAAGTTCTTACTTTAGTCAAGTATTTTATGTACCAGACATTTGTAAGAATTTGATATCTGGATACCTTCTTAACAAAGGAGGATTCAAGATGGTGTATGAGTCTGATAAGTTAGTGTTGTCCAAGAACGGCAAATTCATTGGACAGGGATACTCTTGTAATGGCATGATTAAGTTGAATCTAATAAAGAAATCCTTAGTTTATATTGTTGATTCAGTTAGCTTATGGCATAGTAGGTTAGGACATGTTAATTATAATTCCCTTAAAAATATGCATATATTAGGATTAATTTCTGATTGTGATTTCAATTCTTCTCTAAATGAGAAATTTGTGTTCAAGCAAAAATACACCGAAAATCTTTTAATAGAGAGGAAAGCCGGTTTGCTTGATTTGGTATATAGTGATGTGGGTGACCTAAAAATCATATCACCTATGGTGGTAACCAATACTATATCACATTTATTGATGATTATACTAGATATGCTTATGTTTATCTAATGAAAACAAAAGATGAAGCCTTTGATAAATTTAAGATTTACAAAGCCGAAGTTGAAACACAATTAGGAGTTAAAATTAAAGTATTACATTCAGATCGTGGTGGTGAATATTTCTCAAATGAGTTCACGTTGTTTTGTAAACAACATGGTTTAATTCACCAATGCACTGCCCCTTTTACACCACAACAAAATGGTGTCGCTGAAAGGAAAAATAGAACTTTAGTAGAGATGATTAATGCCATGCTTATTAGTTCTAATTTACCTAATAATTTGTGGGAAGATGCTATGTTATCTGCTTGTTATATTTTAAATAGAGTACCACTTAAAAAGAATAATATTTCCCTTATGAATTATGGTTTAATAGAAAACCTAATTTGAATAGATTAAAAGTTTGGGGTTGTTTAGCATATGTTAGAAAACCAGACCCCAAACGACCAAAGTTAGGAAATAGAGCTTTTAAATGTGCTTTTATAGGTTATTCCCTTGCTAGTATAACTTATAGATTCTTAATGCTTGACACCTTAAATATTATAGAATCAGTAGATGCGGAATTTTTTGAAAATCAAACTGTTGAGATTCCATTGAGATCATCTAGTCCTGATACGACTAATGATGTCAATGACGATGAGTATGCTCCTGCTCAAAACAACAAGGATGTATCAGTACCAGATCATAGTACTGAACAAAGGAGAAGTAAAAGAGCGAGAATTGAGAAGGACTACGGTCCTGACTTCATAATATATCTTATAGAAGGTAGTAAGGACGAAGTCCTTAATGTAAATAGATATGTAATGAATGTTGATGATGATCCTAAGACTTATTCTGAAGCTATGAATTCCAGAGATTCCATTTTTTGGAAAGATGCTATCAATGATGAAATCAACTCCATATTGTCTAACCAAACCTGGGTTTTGACTGATTTACCTCCTGGTGCTAAACCAATAGGATGTAAATGGATATTCGAGAAAAAGTTGAATACAAATGGATCCATTGATAAGTTTAAAGCCAGATAAGTTGCTAAGGGATATAAGCAAAGACACGGAGTAGATTACTTCGATACTTATGCTCCTGTTGCTCGTATTTCTTCTATACGTTGTTTAATAGCACTTACATCCACTCATAAATTGGTCGTACATCAAATGGATGTAAAGACCGCTTTTCTAAATGGAGATTTAGAGGAAGAGATATATATGGAACAACCATAAGGTTTTAAAACCCCTGGCCAAGAAAAGAAAGTTTGCAAATTGGTAAAATCTCTTTATGGCCTGAAACAAGCTCCTATGCAATGGCATGAGAAGTTTGATAAGATAGCATTGTCATATGGCTTCATTGTTAATGATGCTGATAAATGTATTTATAGCAAATCGGATAATACCGGTGATGTTATAATATGTTTATACGTTGATGACATGCTAATATTTGGTTCTAATACATCATGTGTAAATGAAACTAAAAGGTTTCTATCCTCTAAGTTTGATATGAAAGATCTAGGTGAGGCTGACGTAATTCTAGGAATTAAAATCATAAGGAAAGAGGGGGAGTTATTACTAACCCAATCTCACTATATTGAGATGTTCCTTAAGAAGTATGGTCATTATAATGACAAACCAGCCCCAACTCTTCTAGATCCTAGTATTAAATTACTAAAGAATACTGGACGTACCATTTCTCAACTTGAGTACTCTAGTGTTATTGGGAGTCTTATGTATGCTATGCATTGAACCAGACCTGACATTGCACATGCCATTAGTGTGCTATGTCGATTTACGAGTAATCCAGGTTACGAACATTGGAAAGCTATTTCCAGAGTTCTAGCGTATCTAAAAGGAACCATTGACTATGGTTTATCTTATAAAGGATATCCTGCTGTTATAGAAGGGTATAGTGACGCAACCTGGAACAATGTAAAATCCAAATCCAGGTCTACAACGGGATGGATCTTTACATTAGGGGTGCAGCGGTATCTTGGGGTTCCAAGAAACAAACTTGCATATCCGACTCAACTATGTTATCAGAATTAATTGCATTAGCAGATGCATGTAAGGAGGCAGAATGGCTTAGGAATTTATTAATAGAAATTCCACTATGGAAGAAGCCATCTCTAGCAGTCTTGATCAACTGTGATAATCAGGCTACGATATATAATGTCTCTAATAAGACATATAATGGAAAGTCTAGACACGTGAGTCTAAGACATCAGATGATAAGACAATTACTCAAACGAGGAGTAATAACTATTGACTATATAGAAGCAAAGAAAAACTTGGCTGATCCTCTTACTAAGAGTCTTCCAAAGGCAATGGTTTCTATAAAATCCAAGGAGTTGGGACTAAGGTCTGTGAATGAAGTTTGATCGTCCTTAACAGAAACCCAACTTATGTTTTGAAATGGATAGACAAAGTTCAATGGATACCAACAAATTAAGAGAACGATTATGGAACACTAAATCGAAAACTCCCATAGTATTTAGTGTAGGATTCTGTAAGAACAAAGGATGGATAATAGATCCTTAATAAGTCTAGAAAATTAAAAGGTGTATCGCAGAAACACCTTAAGAGACATACCTATATGAGTACGGAAATCAGGCCGTTTTCTAAGAAATTAAGACCGCTTTCTAAAGTAGACTCATGAATCCAGGATTAAAGCACATGGCCATTAACGTGCTAGCAATACAGAACACTTTACCTAAGAAAATCAGCATGTGTGATTGTTCCGGTTTTATCGTTAGGGATACTTGGTTCAAGATTTGTTCACCATAGAATCTCGATAAGGTTTTGAATGGTTTACACTAAGTGAAGGTTCAAATCCAAAAGATACCTATCATGTATGTGTTGGTTTTCACGATGATGCAAATTCTTGTCCCTGAACTACGTTAGGCTTGATCCCACTTGGGTACGTAGGCAATCACTCAAGTGATGCAGTCATTCCGTTTTAAATTAAATTGTTTTAATTATCCAATCTTGAAAATAGGGGGAAAATGTTGGATATTTCCAACATTTGGCCTCTAGTTTTGTTTTGAACGAAAGAAGAAGAAGAGGGGAAACTATTGTCCTACACCATAGGAAAGAGGAAGCATGTCTATGTTTATATAGATGCTTCTCAAATGAAGGGTTGGGCCCTTTGGTCACCTAAAGCTTGCTCCGTTGTGAGGAGGGAGACCATGCACCGTCTCCACACACGCACGCGCCGCCGCCTTCCGACCGACCGTGCCGTGCCGGGCCGGGCCGGGCCGGGTTTCAGGTCCAAACGATATAATTTTGGACCGGATCTGCAAACAGTAAATGGGCCAAGTTCGGCCCGTTGAGGACCCAGAACTGTTCGAAATTCGAATAGTATTAGCGGACGCAAGCAAATGGTCAGATCCGTTCAAACGAACGGGTACGGACGCGGTTGTTAACGAATGGAAGCATCCGTTCGTTGCCTATAAATAGTAACACCCAGGGTGTTGCAAAATCACTTTCTTCCTTGCAGTTTTCGTAACACTTTTCTCTGTTAAGAAAACTTCTTCTTCCAGAAATTAGCAACGTCCAGAAACATTGCTAATTTATACTTCTTCTTTCTTCATTCGATTTCTTGCTACTTGCATCGATTCAGAGATTATATACAAAGTGTTTCTTGGTCGGATCAAGAACTGTACAATTCTTGAATCCGATTACACTGTTTGAGGGCTTGATTGAATCCTGAAGGCTATAGTTCGATACCCGATTGTACGTGGTGGGTTGAATTATCGTCTAAAAGAATCTACCCCTAGATCCTTCAAGTCCGTAGTACAGTTTCATCGCTATCTCCATCGTCTCGAACCGTAAATTTACCAACAATTTTTAGACGATAGTTCAACCCAGGAAGGTTCGAGCGCGTTGCAAGTGATGAATCAACATTTGACTCGATTGGAGCGGTTTGACGGGGATAACTTCACTCGTTGGCAAGAGACAATGAAGTTCTTCTTGATCACCGTCAAGTTGTTCTATATATTGGAAGACGGATTGGAGGAGATTCCAGAAGAAACTGACAAGGACGATGCTGCGCTGAAACTGAAACGTGCCAAACGCAAAGAAGATGACTTCCTATGTAGAGGGCACATCCTAAATGCATTGTCAACTTCTGTGTACAACGCATATCGAAGCCTGGAAACTGCAAAAGCACTTTGGACTGCACTGGAGAGCAAATACCGTATATCCAAGGCAAGTAATAAGAAATTTCTTATTTGTAATTTTATGGATTTCAAACTGATCGCCAATAAGTCCATAACGGGACAAGTAAGTGAAATCTTACTTTTGGTGAATCAACTTAAAAATGCCAGTATCGATCTCCCTGAATCTTTTGTTGTTGGGCTCATAATTTCTCGACTTCCTCACTCTTGGAATGATTATAAGAAAAAATTGAAACATGCGGAAACGGATTATGATTTAGATGGTTTACAGCGTCATCTTCGTATAGAAGAAGACTCTCGTAAACGCGAACTAGATGATAATCCGCAAACTGAGTCTCATACGAAGGTTAATAATGTCGAAATAACAGACAAGTTAAAGCCTAAGAATGAGACACAGTTTAAAAAGAAAAGTCATCCCAAGAACAACAAAAAGAAATGCACTTGTTATTTCTGTAACAAGCCCGGCCATTATGCCCGAGACTGCCGTCTGCGGAAGAAACAACAAAATGTGAATATAGTCGAAGACTTGCTTGTGGATGTACTACAAGAGGCAAACTCCGTTAGTGGTATAGATAATGATTGGTGGCTTGATACTGGAGCAACCATTCATATTCGCAAAAACCATAGTCTATTCAAGACCTACGAAGAAAATGGAGAAGCGAACGAAGTTACTGAAGCGAACGAAGTTCCGAGTAAAGTCATGGGAAAGGGCACTATAGAACTACCACTCACCTCTGGGAAAGTTTTACTTTAGTCAATGTATTTTATGTACCAGACATTTGTAAGAATTTGATATCTGGATACCTTCTTAACAAAGGAGGATTCAAGATGGTGTATGAGTCTGATAAGTTAGTGTTTTCCAAGATAGGCAAATTCATTGGACAGGGATACTCTTGTAACGTCATGATTAAGTTGAATCTAATAAAGAAATCCTTAGTTTATATTGTTGATTCAGTTAGCTTACGGCATAGTAGGTTAGGACATGTTAATTATAATTCCCTTAAAAATATGCATAAGTTAGGATTAATTTCTGATTTTGATTTCAATTCTATCTCTAAATGTGAAATTTGTGTTCAAGCAAAAATACACCGAAAATCTTTTAAATCCGTAGAAAGGAAAACCGGTTTGCTTGATTTGGTATATAGTGATGTGGGTGACCTAAAAAGTCATATCACCTATCATGGTAACCAATACTATATCACATTTATTGATGATTATACTAGATATGCTTATGTTTATCTAATGAAAACAAAAGATGAAGCCTTTGATAAATTTAAGATTTACAAAGCCGAAGTTGGAACACAATTAGGAGTTAAAATTAAAGTATTACATTCAGATCGTCGTGGTGAATATTTCTCAAATGAGTTCACGTTGTTTTGTAAACAACATGGTTTAATTCACCAATGCACTACCCCTTATACACCACAACAAAATGGTGTCGCTGAAAGGAAAAATAGAACTTTAATAGAGATGATTAATGCCATGCTTATTAGTTCTAATGTACCTAATAATTTGTGGGGAGGTGCTATGTTATCTGCTTGTTATATTTTAAATAGAGTACCACTTAAAAAGAATAATATTTCCCCTTATGAATTATGGTTTAATAGAAAACCTAATTTGAATAGATTAAAAGTTTGGGGTTGTTTAGCATATGTTAGAAAACCAGACCCCAAACGACCAAAGTTAGGAAATAGAGCTTTTAAATGTGCTTTTATAGGTTATTCCCTTGCTAGTATAACTTATAGATTCTTAATGCTTGAAACCTCAAATATTATAGAATCAGTAGATGTAGAATTTTTTGAAAATCAAACTGTTGAGATTCCATTGAGATCATCTAGTCCTGATACGACTAATGATGTCAATGACGATGAGTATGCTCCTGCTCAAAACAACAAGGATGTATCGGTACCAGATCATAGTACTGAACAATGGAGAAGTAAAAGAGCGAGAATTGAGAAGGACTACGGTCCTGACTTCATAACATATCTTATAGAAGGTAGTAAGGACGAAGTCCTTAATGTAACTAGATATGTAATGAATGTCGATGATGATCCTAAGACTTATTCTAAAGCTATGAATTACAGAGATTCCATTTTTTGGAAAGATTCTTTCAATGATGAAATGAACTCCATATTGTCTAACCAAACCTGGGTTTTGACTGATTTACCTCCTGGTGCTAAACCAATAGGATGTAAATGGATATTCAAGAAAAAGTTGAATACAAATGGATCCATTGATAAGTTTAAAGCTAGATTAGTTGCTAAGGGATATAAGCAAAGACACGGAGTAGATTACTTCGATACTTATGCTCCTGTTGCTCGCATTTCTTCTATACGTTGTTTAATAGCACTTGCATCCACTCATAAATTGGTCGTACATCAAATGGATGTAAAGACCGCTTTTCTAAATGGAGATTTAGAGGAAGAGATATATATGGAACAACCGGAAGGTTTTAAAACCCCTGGCCAAGAAAAGAAAGTTTGCAAATTGGTAAAATCTCTTTATGGCCTGAAACAAGCTCCTATGCAATGACATGAGAAGTTTGATAACATAGCATTGTCATATGGCTTCATTGTTAATGATGCTGGTAAATGTATTTATAGAAAATCGGATAATACTGGTGATGTTATAATATGTTTATACATTGATGACATGCTAATATTTGGTTCTAATATATCATGTGTAAATGAAACTAAAAGGTTTCTATCCTCTAAGTTTGATATGAAAGATATAGGTGAGGCTGACGTAATTCTAGGAATTAAAATCATAAGGAAAGAGGGGGAGTTATTACTAACCCAATCTCACTATATTGAGATGTTCCTTAAGAAGTATGGTCATTATAATGACAAACCAGCCCCAACTCCTCTAGATCCTAGTATTAAATTACTAAAGAACACTGGACGTACCATTTCTCAACTTGAGTACTCTAGTGTTATTGGGAGTCTTATGTATGCTATGCATTGCACCAGACCTGACATTGCACATGCCATTTGTGTGCTACATCGATTTACGAGTAATCCAGGTTACGAACATTGGAAAGCTATTTCCAGAGTTCTAGCGTATCTAAAAGGAACCATTGACTATGGTTTATCTTATAAAGGATATCCTGCTGTTATAGAAGGGTATAGTGACGCAACCTGGAACAATGTAGAATCCAAATCCAGGTCTACAATTAGATGGATCTTTACATTAAGGGGTGCAGCAGTATCTTAGGGTTCCAAGAAACAAACTTGCATATCTGACTCAACTATGTTATCAGAATTAATTGCATTAGCAGATGCATGTAAGGAGGTAGAATGGCTTAGGAATTTATTAATAGAAATTCCACTATGGAATAAGCCATCTCCAGCAGTCTTGATTAACTGTGATAATCAGGCTACGATATATAATGTTACTAATAAGACATATAATGGAAAGTCTAGACACGTGAGTCTAAGACATCAGATGATAAGACAATTACTCAAACGAGGAGTAATAACTGTTGACTATATAGAAACAAAGAAAAACTTGGCTGATCCTCTTACTAAGAGTCTTCCAAAGGCAATGGTTTCTATAAAATCAAAGGAGATGGGACTAAGGTCTGTGAATGAAGTTTGATCGTCCTTAACAGAAACCCAAGTTATGTCTTGAAATGGATAGACAAAGTTCAATGGGTACCAACAAATTAAGAGAACGATTATGGAACACTAAATCGAAAACTCCCATAGTATTTAGTGTTGGATTCTGCAAGAACAAAGGATGGATAATAGATCCTTAATAAGTCTAGAAAATTAAAAGGTGTATCGCAGAAACACCTTAAGAGACATACCTATATGAGTACGGAAATCAGGCTGTTTCCTAAGAAAGTAAGACCGCTTTCTAAAATAGACTCATGAATCCAGGATTAAAGCACATGGCCATTAACGTGCTAGCAATACAGAACACTTTACCTAAGAAAATCAACATGTGTGATTGTTCCGGTTTTATCGTTAGAGATACTTGGTTCAAGATTTGTTCACCATCGAATCTCGATAAGTTTTTGAATGGCAGTGAAGGTTCAAATCCAAAAGATACCTATCATGTATGTGTTGGTTTTCACGATGATGCAAATTCTTGTCCCTGAAATACGTTAGGCTTGATCCCACTTGGGTACGTAGGCAATCACTCAAGTGATGCAGTCATTCCGTTTTTAAATTAAATTTTTTTAATTATCCAATCTTGAAAATAGGGGGAGAATGTTGGATATTTTCAACATTTGGCCTCTAGTTTTGTTTTGAAGGAAAGAAGAAGAAGAGGGGAAACTATTGTCCCACTCCATAGGAAAGAGGAAGCATGTCTATGTTTATATAGATGTTTCTCAAATGAAGGGTTGGGCCCTTTGGGCACCCAAACCTTGCTCCGTTGTGAGGAGGGAGACTATGCACCGTCTCCACACACGCGCACGCCGCCGCCGTCCGACCGACCGTGCCGTGCCGGGCCGGGTCTCGGGTTTCGGGTCCAAACGATATAATTTTGGACCGGATCTGCAAACAGTAAATGGGCCAAGTTCGGCCCGTGGAGGACCCAAAACTGTTCGAAATTCGAATAGTATTAGCGGACGCAAGCAAACGGTCAGATCCATTCAAACGAACGGGTACGGACGCGGTTGTTAACGAATGGAAGCATCCGTTCGTTGCCTATAAATAGTAACACCCAGGGCTGTTGCAAAATCACTTTCTTCCTTGCAGTTTTCGTAACACTTTTCTCTGTTACGAAAACTTCTTCTTCCAGAAATTAGCAACGTCCAGAAACGTTGCTAATCTATACTTCTTCTTTCTTCATTCGATTTCTTGCTACTTGCATCAATTCAGAGATTATATACAAAGTGTTTCTTGGTCGAATCAAGAACCGTACAATTCTTGAATCCGATTACACTGTTTGAGGGCTTGATTGAATCCTGAAGGCTATAGTTCGATACCCGATTGTACGTGGTGGGTCGAACTATCGTCTAAAAGAATCTACCCCTAGATCCTTCAAGTCCGTAGTACAGTCTCATTGCTATCTCCATCATCTCGAACCATAAATTTACCAACAATTTTTAGACGATAGTTCAACCCAGGAAGGTTCGAGCGCGTTGCAAGTGATGAATCAACATTTGACTCGATTGGAGTGGTTTGACGGGGATAACTTCACTCGTTGGCAATAGACAATGAAGTTCTTCTTGATCACCGTCAAGTTGTTCTATATATTGGAAGACGGATTGGAGGAGATTCCAGAAGAAACTGACAAGGACGATGCTGCGTTGAAACTGAAACGTGCCAAACGCAAAAAAGACGACTTCCTATGTAGAGGGCACATCCTGAATGCATTGTCAACTTCTATGTACAACGCACATCGAAGCCTGGAAACTGCTAAAGCACTTTGGACTGCACTGGAGAGCAAATACCGTATATCCGAGGCAAGTAATAAGAAATTTCTTATTTTTAATTTTATGGATTTCAAAATGATCGCCAATAAGTCCATAGTGCAACTTAAAGATGCTAGTATCGATCTCCCTGAATCTTTTGTTGTTGGGGTCATAATTTCTCGACTTCCTCACTCTTGGAATGATTATAAGAAAACATTGAAACATGCGAAAACGGATTATGATTTAGATGGTTTACAACGTCATCTTCGTATAGAAGAAGACTCTCATAAACGCGAACTAGATGATAATCCGCAAACTGAGTCTCATAGGAAGGTTAATAATGTCGAAATAACAGACAAGTTAAAGCCTAAGAATGAGACACAGTTTAAAAAGAAAAGTCATCCCAAGAACAACAAAAAAGAAATGCGCCTGTTATTTCTGTAACAAGCCCGGCCATTATGCCCGCGACTGCCGTCTGCGGAAGAAACGACAAAATGTGAATATGGTCGAAGACTCGCTTGTGGATGTAGTACAAGAGGCAAACTCCGTTAGTGGTATAGATAATGATTGGTGGCTTGATACTGGAGCAACCATTCATATTCGCAAAGACCGTAGTCTATTCAAGACCTACGAAGAAAATGGAGAAGCGAACGAAGTTACTGGAGCGAACAAGGTTCCGAGTGAAGTCATGGGAAAGGGCACTATAGAACTACCACTCACCTCTGGGAAAGTTCTTACTTTAGTCAATGTATTTTATGTACCAGACATTTGTAAGAATTTGATATCTGGATACCTTCTTAACAAAGGAGGATTCAAGATGGTGTATGAGTCTGATAAGTTAGTGTTGTCCAAGAACGGCAAATTCATTGAACAGGGATACTCTTGTAACGGCATGATTAAGTTGAATCTAATAAAGAAATCCTTAGTTTATATTGTTGATTCAGTTAGCTTATGGCATAGTAGGTTAGGACATGTTAATTATAATTCCCTTAAAAATATGCATAAGTTAGGATTAATTTCTGAGTGTGATTTCAATTCTATCTCTAAATGTGAAATTTGTGTTCAAGCAAAAATACACCGAAAATCTTTTAAATCCGTAGAAAGGAAAACCGGTTTGCTTGATTTGGTATATAGTGATGTGGGTGACCTAAAAAGTCATATCACCTATGGTGGTAACCAATAATATATCACATTTATTGATGATTATACTAGATATACTTATGTTTATCTAATGAAAACAAAAGATGAAGCCTTTGATAAATTTAAGATTTACAAAGCCGAAGTTGAAACACAATTAGGAGTTAAAATTAAAGTATTACATTCAGATCGTGGTGGTGAATATTTCTCAAATGAGTTCACGTTGTTTTGTAAACAACATGGTTTAATTCACCAATGCACTGCCCCTTATACACCGCAACAAAATGGTGTCGCTGAAAGGAAAAATAGAACTTTAGTAGAGATGATTAATGCCATGCTTATTAGTTCTAATTTACCTAATAATTTGTGGGGAGATGCTACGTTATCTGCTTGTTATATTTTAAATAGAGTACCACTTAAAAAGAATAATATTTCCCCTTATGAATTATGGTTTAATAGAAAACCTAATTTGAATAGATTAAAAGTTTGGGGTTGTTTAGCATATGTTAGAAAACCAGACCCCAAACGACCAAAGTTAGGAAATAGAGCTTTTAAATGTGCTTTTATAGGTTATTCCCTTGCTAGTATAACTTATAGATTCTTAATGCTTGACACCTTAAATATTATAGAATCAGTAGATGTAGAATTTTTTGAAAATCAAACTGTTGAGATTCCATTGAGATCATCTAGTCCTGATACGACTAATGATGTCAATGACGATGAGTATGCTCCTGCTCAAAACAACAAGGATGTATCAGTACCAGATCATAGTACTGAACAAAGGAGAAGTAAAAGAGCGAGAATTGAGAAGGACTACGGTCCTGACTTCATAACATATCCTATAGAAGGTAGTAAGGACGAAGTCCTTAATGTAACTAGATATGTAATGAACGTCGATGATGATCCTAAGACTTATTCTGAAGCTATGAATTCCAGAGATTCCATTTTTTGGAAAGATGCTATCAATGATGAAATCAACTCCATATTGTCTAACCAAACCTGGGTTTTGACTGATTTACCTCCTGGTGCTAAACCAATAGGATGTAAATGGATATTCGAGAAAAAGTTGAATACAAATGGATCCATTGATAAGTTTAAAGCCAGATTAGTTGCTAGGGGATATAAGCAAAGACGCGGAGTAGATTACTTCGATACTTATGCTCCTGTTGCTCGCATTTCTTCTATACGTTGTTTAATAGCACTTGCATCCACTCATAAATTGGTCGTACATCAAATGGATGTAAAGACCGCTTTTCTAAATGGAGATTTAGAGGAAGAGATATATATGGAACAACCAGAAGGTTTTAAAACCCCTGGCCAAGAAAAGAAAGTTTGCAAATTGGAAAAATCTCTTTATGGCCTGAAACAAGCTCCTATGCAATGGCATGAGAAGTTTGATAAGATAGCATTGTCATATGGCTTCATTGTTAATGATGCTGATAAATGTATTTATGGCAAATCGGATAATACCGGTGATGTTATAATATGTTTATACGTTGATGACATGCTAATATTTGGTTCTAATATTTCATGTGTAAATGAAACTAAAAGGTTTCTATCCTCTAAGTTTGATATGAAAGATCTAGGTGAGGCTGACGTAATTCTAGGAATTAAAATCATAAGGAAAGAGGGGGAGCTATTACTAACCCAATCTCACTATATTGAGATGTTCCTTAAGAAGTATGGTCATTATAATGACAAACCAGCCCCAACTCCTCTAGATCCTAGTATTAAATTACTAAAGAACACTGGACGTACCATTTCTCAACTTGAGTACTCTAGTGTTATTGGGAGTCTTATGTATGCTATGCATTGCACCAGACCTGACATTGCACATGCCATTATTGTGCTATATCGATTTATGAGTAATCCAGGTTACGAACATTAGAAAGCTATTTCCAGAGTTCTAGCGTATCTAAAAGGAACCGTTAACTATGGTTTATCTTATAAAGGATATCCTGTTGTTATAGATGGGTATAATAACACAACCTGGAACAACGTAGAATCCAAATCCAGGTCTACAACTGGATGGATCTTTACATTAGGGGGTGCAGCGGCATCTTGGGGTTCCAAGAAACAAACTTGCATATCTGACTCAACTATGTTATCAGAATTAATTGCATTAGCAGATGAATGTAAGGAGGAAGAATGGCTTAGGAATTTATTAATAGAAATTCCACTATGGAAGAAGCCATCTCCAGCAGTCTTGATTAACTTTGATAATCAGGCTACGATATATAATGTCTCTAATAAGACATATAATGGAAAGTCTAGACACGTGAGTCTAAGAATCAGATGATAAGACAATTACTCAAACGAGGAGTAATAACTGTTGACTATATAGAAACAAAGAAAAACTTGGCTGATCCTCTTACTAAGAGTCTTCCAAAGGCAATGGTTTCTATAAAATCAAAGGAGATGGGACTAAGGTCTGTGAATGAAGTTTGATCGTCCTTAATAGAAACCCAACTTATGTCTTGAAATGGATAGACAAAGTTCAATGGGTACCAACAAATTAAGAGAACGATTATGGAACACTAAATCGAAAACTCCCATAGTATTTAGTGTTGGATTATGCAAGAACAAAGGATGGATAATAGATCCTTAATAAGTCTAGAAAATTAAAAGGTGTATCGCAGAAACACCTTAAGAGACATACCTATATGAGTACGGAAATCAGGCCGTTTCCTAAGAAAGTAAGACCGCTTTCTAAAGTAGACTCATGAATCCAGGATTAAAGCACATGGCCATTAACGTGCTAGCAATACAGAACACTTTACCTAAGAAAATCAACATGTGTGATTGTTCCGGTTTTATCGTTAGGGATACTTGGTTCAAGATTTGTTCACCGTAGAATCTTGATAAGGTTTTGAATGGTTTACACTAAGTGAAGGTTCAAATCCAAAAGATACCTATCATGTATGTGTCGGTTTTCACGATGATGCAAATTCTTGTCCCTGAACTACGTTAGGCTTGATCCCACTTGGGTACGTAGGCAATCACTCAAGTGATGCAGTCATTCCGTTTTTAAATTAAATTGTTTTAATTATCCAATCTTGAAAATAGGGGGAGAATGTTGGATATTTTCAACATTTGGCCTCTAGTTTTGTTTTGAAGGAAAGAAGAAGAAGAGGGGAAACTATTGTCCCACACCATAGGAAAGAGGAAGCATGTCTATGTTTATATAGATATTTCTCAAATGAAGGGTTGGGCCCTTTGGGCACCCAAAGCTTGCTCCGTTGTGAGGAGGAAGACCATGCACCGTCTCCACACGCGCGCGCGCTGCCGCCGTCCGACCGACCGTGCCGTGCCGGGCCGGGTCTCGGGTCCAAACGATATAATTTTGGACCGGATCTGCAAACAGTAAATGGGCCAAGTTCAGCCCGTTGAGGACCCAGAACTGTTCGAAATTCGAATAGTATTGGCGGACATGATTTTGGCTGGAGACGCAAGCAAGCGGTCAGACCATTCAAACGAACGGGTATGGACGCGACTGTTAACGAATGGGAGCATCCATTCGTTTCCTATAAATAGTAACACCCAGGGCTGTTGCAAAATCACTTTCTGCCTTGCAGTTTTCGTAACACTTTTCTTTGTTACGAAAACTTCTTCTTCCAGAAATTAGCAACGTCCAAAAACGTTGCTAATCTATACTTCTTCTTTCTTCATTCGATTTCTTGCTACTTGCATAAATTCAGAGATTATATACAAAGTGTTTCTTGATCGGATCAACAACCGTACAATTCTTGAATCCGATTACACTGTTTGAGGGCTTGATTGAATCCTGAAGGCTATAGTTCGATACCCGATTGTACGTGGTGGGTTGAACTATCGTCTAAAAGAATCTACCCCTAGATCCTTCAAGTCCGTAGTATAGTTTCATCGCTATCTCCATCGTCTCGGACCGCAAATTTACCAACAGTCTCCACAAGTATTTAACCATAATTTTTTGAGTTCCACCTTCAACTAGTTGTACCATGAAATCATCAACAAGATCAGTGTCTGGTCTAACTTAAATAAGACACTTTGCATATTCTATCCTCTCCATTCTTTCTGTCATTTCATCTAAGCATAACAAATTGCCCAATCTACTCTCCAACCAGTTAATCCCAAGAGGAGACCAAGCAAACAAGGGTATGTTGTAGAACTGCACCCATACAGGAACTAAAGTGACTGCTCCACAAGCATTACTAACTGATGGATCATAGGGCTTGACAATAAAAAGCTTATTTTTCAAAATGATGGGGTCCCCCTATAGAGTACGACATCTGTCTTCTTCACAGGTGAGGAGAAACAAGAAAATTACCCCATCTGTTCTCACCTTAATAGAGCCCCTTAGCTTCCATATTGTTTTGAGTCTTTGAATAACAACTGTGTAGGATAATGGTTTATCTAGAAAGAAACCGACAAGGTAATCTTTCCATACTTGGGTGCCGGCTCTCATAACTTCATCAAAGTGAAGCATGGCGTTACCATCAAAGGAAAGGGTCATGTCAACCGGTATGTACTTCCCCGCATTACGCGGCTTGTTTTTGAAAAGAGAAGTCCATACCGATTGACTAGAAGAAGTACATAGTGGAGAAACTACCTAAGAGGGAGGATGAACAACACCAAAGGAAAAGGAAAGGTGGGGCAGATGAGTGGAGGGATGATGGTCTTCGGAGAAGGGTCAGGAGGAGTCGGGGGAGGTACAGGTAGATGGGTGACAACTGAGGACACGATGGGCGGTGGGCTCGAAATGAAAGAAGGGACAACAGGAAGGTATAGGGAGAAGGTAAGGGGAGAAGATGCCTATGCCATGAAAATGCGAGAGAGGTAGTGTATGTTTTTTAAATTATTTTAAAAAATAACATAGGTAAATCTTAAAATTGTTATAATATATGTATATTATAAAGTGAATATGCTTGTCATTGCTTTGTTTAGTCCCACATCGTGAGATAAGTTTAGTCCTTACTTCTGAAGCCTTTATATAAAGTAGGCCATGTAATGTAAATAGATATCGATTCTCTGAATGAATAAAATTATTCTCTCTCTAATGGCTTCCATTCTCTTTATTCTATAACACGTTATCAGCACAATGTTTTATTTTAAGATCTTCTTTATGCATTTAAGATCTATTTCTTTTCTCTTGGGATCTAATTTTATTTCGTAGATCAAATTTCATTTTGTAAACATTTTCTTTGATCTCATTTCTTTTTCCTGGATCTCATTTTGTATATCTTATATTGTTGATCTAATTATGTGAATCTAATATTATTTATTTGTATAGATCCAACTTTGTAGACTTCATTTTTCAGATCTCATTTGTAGGCTTATTAAATTGATTTTATCTGTAGATGTTATTATGTTGATCTCAATATGATCTAATTTTTCTAACCTAATTCTATTATAGATCTAATTTTATAGATCTATAACATTTTATATTTTATATACTATTGCTTTTCTTTTCGATCCACAGCCTTGATATGGTATAATGATTGATTTTAGATCTCATTGATCTTTCATTATTTTTAATTGATATTCTTTGTTATGAAGGATTTTATATAAAAATTTCTTCCAAATTAATGTTGATTATCAAATATCTACATGAATTAGTTTTGATATTTGTAGCGTGTATAATTATATATATTATTGCTGGTTTAATAATACAGAGAGGTTTGAGTTGCAGGAGAAGCAAACAGATTAATTTCCAATAACTCCAGTAATGAGAATCGAATCAATGGTACTTATATTTTTGACTTGTTCCATTTTTCATTCGTCGATGTATAAAACACGTTTCCTTTTAATGGAAACACGCACTTTTGCTCTTGCTATGAGATTTCCGGTTTCATTCACGCATTGAGTGAAACAAAGTTCCGTGATGTTCATATTTTCATATAGAAATAATTTAGAATTTATATGATTATATCTGTTTTTTTTGTTTAGGAATTAACCATATTCAGATAAGGTATTACATTATATTCAGCTTACAAAGTTCTATTAAATTGATTCTTCATTCTTTATAAAAGTCGTGCATATATTATGGACATTATATTCCATTGTTAGCATTTGATTTGAATTATACGGCTAATGGTAATAATTACCATACCATCTTGCTTTATTTGGTACTTGACATTCATTGAAGTATAAAAAAAATGGTTAGTCCACTGTTTCATCAATGAAATTAAGCAACACAAGAAACAAAGTTTCATCAGGTTTCTATTTTATTGTATGGTACAAGTCATGTCATTTTTTTTCTTAATCATATGTTTCAGGGCACATACTCACGTCATTCATATTAGTGAGTATTGAAATTAATTCCATGCAAATATATATTTTTATTCAATATTTTTTTGTTGCCAAATTTTCTATACTTGGTTAACTTGACTTGCATATTACACAGATTTAACTGAAAAAGATTATCTTTACCTATGGAACTCTCTGAAGGAGCGTTATGACCACCAAAATATGATCACACTTTTAAACACTAGACATGAGTGGTTGAACTTGAAGTTTTAAGTCTTTAAATCTACTAGGAAATAAAATTCCTCTATATTAAAATTACTTCTAAACTAAAATTATGTGAAAAGATTGTCTAGTAATACTAACATGAAGTTAGATCATTTCTTCGAAGATGAAGGAAACTTCATTAATGATGAAAATCTAAGTGCAGTAATAAATGATATGGTCGAATTGATCAATAATAGGAGCCTGAAGTCTGTTATGTGGATTTTATTTTATTTCAGTTCAATAAATCAGTTTGAATTTGGTAAAACCCAAGTTTTGATAATCTTTGGGTGTGTTTGCCAAACTATATATTTGAAGAAGTACATTTTAATATTCTCCAGAAGAGATAATCCATATGACATACTCTTGAAGAGATGTTTTATGATTTTTATATTTCAAAATCCAAACATCCTAGAAGAGATGTCGTAGAATTATGTCAATTATGTAAAAAAGATATTGATTATTGATGACATCCCAAAAACAATGCATATAAAGTATCTTTAGAAGTGATATGTACCACTCTAGAAGCGGTGTTTATGAAATATCCCCAGAAGTGATATTATACCATCGTATAGCACTATAAAAGAATTGCCTATAAAATATTGTCAAATGTGATAATAAATTATCTAAAATTCAATCGTCTATTGTCATGGACCCGTAGCTCCATTAGACAAATAGTGATATGTAACCTTTTACTTTTCAGAACTTACGATGAATCAAATATTATATGCACAACTATTCTTGAAGAAATATCTTTAGATATGCTCTTGAAGAGATAATCTATATGTATCATAATTTTCACTAAAGCTATACATACGATCCTGAGGAAATCTGTACCTGTAACATTCCAAGTATCCAGAAGATACTATTATTATTTTTGCTGTAATTTTTTTTACAGAACTCTCAATAGAGATGTGTAAAAATGTCTATATGCAATTATAAATTATTCGTTGATAAGTAATATAATTAATGTTCAAAACTTATACTTGAGATATAATTGAGGAACAAAACTTAACAACTTGAAGTTGTTCGAACCAGAAGTTCGATATGATTTCAAACCAAATGTTTTGAACATTATCATGCGGTTTTGACAGGTTTGCATTGACATTGATTTATAAATAGAAATTAATAATTTGGATCCTTGTAATAGTTTGTTCTAAAAATCACTAATTCAAATGAGAAAGGATATGAAAATTTTATAATATATATGTGATACATGGACGCACGTATACATCCATATATGTAAATATTTAGCTAACAACCTGAAGTTTGTTATAAGCTCATCTTATAGATTAGGCATAGATATTATTTAGTGATTTAAAATTCAATCAACATAAATGTTGAATGACCTGAAGTCATGTATGTATTCAAATGATCTACACAATAAGTAAATTCCTCCAATTGCTTAGATCAATGAATGAGAACAAACTCTAATAATCAATATCAATTGAATGCATCTTATGAACTAATAAAAGAATTATCCTCCTATTATTAATATGTATGATGTATTTGCTAGTAGCAATATCATAATGGATCAAAACGAGAGTCCAAAGATGATTATTATTTAATGTGACAATGTTTGTCAACATTGAGGGGGAGGATAAAGGGATACAAGCTCATTTTGATCATCAGTATTAAATATTTGTTAAAGTATACAATGATGCAAGATATTAAGTAACTTGAATAAATTATCAATAATATCCCTAGTAGACTTTCTCCAATATAGATCTGAATCCATGAAGGATCAAAATTTGTAAACCACGTCTGAAATATGGTTCCAAAGTCAGTTCAAAATATTTTTGGAGTAAGTAATAAAGATGCCAAATAAAGGAGGCGAGTGTTCTTAAAGAAACACTTAAGGATGCTCTGAAAGAGATCCATGATGTGATTCTCAAATAACCCTAGAAGTGGGTTAGGTACCTAAAACATGATAATTAAAGAGATCTCAATAAATCTTGTTTAGAACTGACAAGAAATAATCATCGATGATAAATTTATAAATAATAAAACACTTATGTTTATAAATGGATTAAAGATCCTAGATTAGAGAAAAACATGATTGGCCATCATGAAATTCTTCTTAATAAGAAAATCTGAACTTGTTGTCCGCAAAGTACCAAAAGTACTTGAAATGCTTAATATACCCCGAAGGTATAAATATGGTTTAAATCATGTTAAATAATGAAAGTATACAAGTTCCTGAAGAATATAAATAACTTTCATTGTTATAAAGAATGCAAAGAACAAGGAGAATAGATTTCAACCTACTTTTAAGTATTGTTGTAATGAAAATCTTGATATAATTCATGATGAGTAGATTACTTCCTATTTTTAAATATCATTGTAATGAAACTCTTAATATCCATTGAAGTGATAGTTGCAATATGAAAATACTTATTAAAGTATACAAATTTCTGAAGAATATAACTTTTGTAGTTATAAAGAATGCAAAAGACATGAAGTGTAGATTACAAATTTCTTCTAAGTATTGTTGTAATGAAAATCTTGATATACTTCAAGATGAGTAGATTACTTCCTGCTTTCTAGTAATGTTGTAATAAAAAATTTAATATTCATGAAAGATGTATAGTTGCAATGCGCAAAACTAATTTGAAGCACAAAAAATGAAAGCACATGAAGTGTTTTTCATAAAAGTAGCATACAAAATGCATAAAATGCAAATCATATTTGGAAGAAACAATCTTAGAAAATTTGATTGTATCGAAGGAAACTATTAATAAATTGTATTATTAATGAGATGCATATTTATGGATCCAGAAGTATCTATAACCAATTTGAGTTATCGAAAGACGAATATGAATTCAGAGGAAAATTTAAAATCAGGGGGAGCATTCATAAGTATTTTATAATGCACTCTTTTTCCTTAACTAAAATTTTTTCCACTAGGTTTTTATTAGTAAGGTTTTAATGAGACATTCCAGAAGTATCAACTCCCTAGTAACATTTGAAATAAGCTATAATGTACTCTTTTTCCTTATTTAAGATTTTTGCCACTGGGTTTTTCTTATTAAGGTTTTAATGAGGCATTATCTTGATCTAGAAGAATCAAACGTCTTTTCAAGAAATAACATCTCAAATATGTTATTTAAGTTAAATTATATTTTTATCCTTGACTAAGGTTTTTCCCATCGGGTTTTCCTTTGTAAGGTTTTTACTAACGTATTAAATTGATGCAGAAGTATCAAACTCTATCTGATGCAATAAATTATTGAAATATGACATTCTATACTGTACTCTTTTTCCTTCACAAAGATTTTTCCCATAGTGTTTCACTTAGTAAGGTTTTAATGAGGCATTAGTTTGATCCACAAGTATCAAGCTTTATTTAAAAAAATAAGAAAATAAAATATGTCATTGTACTCTTTTTCCTTCGCTAAGATTTTTCCCATTGGGTTTTTCTTAATAAGGTTTTAATGAGGCATTATTTTGATCCTGAAGTATCAAACTCTTATAAGGAATATCATTTTTAGTATGATATTTATGATTTCACAAGTTGCACTCTTTTCCTCATTCAAGGTTTTTTTCCACTGGGTTTTTCTAATAGAGGTTTTTAATGAGGCAACAGACAATATCTATATCGACTGAATCGATAAATGCAAGCAAGATAACAATGAGGGGGAGCAATCATCATACACGTTTCGAAACGGAAATTTCCAAATTATCCGAGCATTCAAGATTTTGAAGACGCATATTCAAGGGGGAGTGTTATAATATATGTATATTATAAAGTGAATATGCTTGTCATTGTTTTTTTCAGTACCACATCGTGAGATAAGTTTAGTCCTTACTTCTGAAGCCTTTATATAAAGTATGCCATATAATTTAAATAGATATTGATTCTCTGAATGAATAAAATTATTCTCTCTCTAATGACTTCCATTCTCTTTATTCTATAACAAAAATGAATTAAGTTTTGTTTTAGTGAAATTAATGACCAAATTTGTTTCAAAAATAACCTTTAAAAGTGTATTCCTTTCCCAAACTTGTAACATAAAATTTAAATCAATTAATCAGAACATATCAAAACAAAGTATTGTTCAAACAAAAAATTTTAATACAGAAAGAATCTGACAACCAAAGCACATACAAATTCATGGTAATAGGATTCAAATCTAAAGTAAATATACAATATGAACAAAAGTACAAAAAGGGTAACAGATCTATTAATGTTAACATAAATAACATAGACTATTATGGAATGAAGAACATGTGCAGATCTAAGATGAATCAAAATAATAGACATGCTTTTAATTGAGATAAAAGGATTTTGACTCACATGTTTAAAATTAGTAAATTACACACATAATTAATCATTCAAGTTCAAACATATGAATGATAAAACATATAAATAAATAAATTAGAGAATTGCCTTAGGATGTTTCCTATAAATCACTCCTTGTATGATGATATCTCCTCAGATCTTCAAGATCCATACCTAATTCTCACAAGAGATGGATGAACCACTTGTGTTTCAATTTGTTTGATTTTTTTGTGATTAGGAGTTGAAAGATTTTTAGAAATTTTTGTATTTGTTTGCCATGGAAGGTTAGAAGGAGAGAAGAGAAAAAATGAATGAGAAATAATGAATTGTTTGTAGGAAATGAATTAGCGGATTTGTTTTAATTAAAAGAATGAAAACTTTCTTATTTTTTAAATTAAACTGGCTTAATTAATTCATTTGGTTATCTCTCTGTCCACTCTTCTCTCTTCACATGGTATAGCCGAAATTACATGACATCAAATAACATAAAATTTTCATAAATCACTTCATGTAATTATCTTTTATTTAAATCAATTTAAAATTACCTCGATATCTTATATCGATGCATGCAAATATACTTTAATACATACATTCTTATAATTACAAACAACTCCCAAACATTAACTAAATTAAATAATTATCAATATTTCTTAAATATTATTTAATTTAATTAATAAACATCATTTTATAAATTAATTAAATCATGTGATTTTTCGGAGAATTCATCATTACAATTATGTGACTCAAATGTGTAAACTTAGTCGGTGATTAATATCAAACAATTCGAATATTAACATTCATAGGTCACTTTAGCTAGCTGTGTGGCATTTTGGTTTAATTTATTACTTACATATATTTTGGTAAAATCCAATTTTACTTATTATAAATGATACAAGGTAGTATCAATTATTTACATCAATTCTCTTCATTGAAACTATATCACATTAGGACTTATGGAATTTGGTTTTGGTCAAAATTGCACCATCTTCCATATTTAACCTTTTAATTCCAAACAAAAATCATTGGTTTAATAATAACAATTATTATTAACTATACTGCTCTAGCTAGGGACTTTGATTTTGAGTTGACTATAGTTTATCATGATACTAACCCCATATAATTGAGGAGATGAATTCTCTATTGAATTGTGTTTCACTTCCAACGCTTCAACTCAGACCCAACTATAGTCGTTTTATGAACATCATGCCATGATTTAACCAAAGCAGAGTTTCTAATTTAAAGTTCCATAGTATTCTCAACTCGAGGGAATTGTGAAACATCCTTTCGAGATTGTCTATTTGACCTTAATTATATTAACCAACAAAGAAATCTCGAGTGAGTCATTCCATAATTATGCAATAACTATCAATAAGTTATCCCTTGGTGCACCCTACAGCCATGAAAAATACATTATCCAATAATTAGAGAGTGTTACGTACTCTAGTCTCAATGGATGAATCGATATCCCTTCCTGAAACATATTGACTATGAACATTTATAACAATATGTCATATTCATTGTGATAAAATTATCTTGATTATAACACATTGTAATTGCTGTCACATAACATATCATTTAAGGATTTTCTATCTATATACTTTAAATTAATTACTTAATTATATATCACTATATAATATGTATATGATAGAAAGAAAAACATATTTATTTTGAACAAGATTGGTCATAAAGTTAGCTATATAAAACCAATCGCATATGCCCCTAAGGCATACATCTAACTCTATCAATCTCTCACTTGCACTTGGGGTCAATTATGGTATCAAAATCCAACTTCTTTGATCATTTTTCCTAAAAAATAGTCATATCGGTCCCTTAGTGAATGGGTAGGCTATTTTGTTTTAATCATTTACACTATCAGTTAACTCTCTCCAGTGCTGATAAACCGCCTTTATCATGTAGAACCATACGAAGTATGTTCCTTGACTTTCAGTGAATTCCAGATTCTTCTACAAACCATATCACAACATTATCATCATATAACAATGTCATAGGAATTGCAACATTTGGAATCACCCTTAGCTCGGTAATAAATTTATGCATTTATTTACACTTTTTACATTATAGTAGCCATTGGTTGAATTGGCCATTACTTATTATTTGGAACAATTCCAAGTTAAAGTTCTTTACTTAAGTTTGAACATGAATTTAGGATGATATATATACTCGATATTGTTAATGACGTTCAAGTCCACGCAGTCCTTCATAAGGTGTTCGTTCTTTTTAAAAACAATTCTTTAGTATTTCATAAATACTCAAGAACACTCTAAACATCATTTAGTGATCTTAATTTGGATTTATTACTTGCTCCATGTATCAAATACATGAGAGAAATGTGATATTGTAGACAATACAACATGTATGATAATTCTTATTACCAGTGCATAAGGAACCCATCTTACATGCTCCATATTAAACAATTTTAATATCATGTCTGTGTATATCATTTGAGATAGCCCCATCATCCTTTTAGACAAAATTATAAAAGATGTGGTTTACAAATCCAATATCGAGTGTTAAACAACCAAACTAGAACTGATTTTAACATAAGTACATCACTAACAATCAGTAATACGTTGTTTACTTGTAATTAAGAAATATCTACATATGTTTTAATGTTCTTTCTCGTCGACATGTGCTTCCTCTGCATTTTAACTCAAAATCAAACTATTTGATATTTCCGTCAAAACACTTGTTTAACTTCGATGTTTGTCGAACTATACTTTCGTATCCATACTTGGATCATATTCAAAAACCTGTAAACTCAATATCGCTCCCCCCGACTTTGAGACATTTTGGTTATTATGTGCAAATAGTGTATTCTAAATCGTTGTTTAGAATTTTTTGTTTTAACACATACGTACCAAAATATAAAGTTGTACTAGGAGATAATATCATGAGTAAAATTCAAATTAACTAGTCCATTATGCCAATTTCAAAAATTGAAATTTACGATATTATACTTATCAATGTCACTCGCTTCATTCCAACTGAATTTGTCTTCTTCTTGAAGATATTTTTACGGCCAATGGATCATATCCTTTCGGGTGCCAATATCAAAATTATACTTTGATAATGTACTTGGAATTCATTTCTTATTTGCGCATTATACCATGTCATAGGGTTAATACCCTTACTAGTTTAGTTGACAACTGGGGATTATCTATTCTTAATATTGATAAGCAACTCATAGTTTCTCTTCAATTCACAAGAATACTCATTCTAGTGTAGTGTGTTCATTTTAAGTTTGGTTATTTCATTTCATCCCTCATAATCAGTTTTATCCTTGGCTTGTATCCAAATCCATTTTACTACAAATAATTTCTAAAAGAAATTTATTTGCTATGAAGTTGGTATTTCTTGAAACAATAATTGTTTCTTAGTGCAATGGAATAGATATTCATAAACACTTTAAGAATTACCATATATATAACTGATTCAGTTTACAATACTTATGTTCAAGACATAAATTAGTCATCCAATGATAGTCATTCCTAAACTCCTTTCGAGGCGATTCATACAAGATCTTTCATGAACAATTATTACGTGCGGTCTTTCAACTCGCATAACCTGCCAACTCCTTAGCCTAAGATATGTTGGGGTTTCTTATAACCCTTATCTTGTATGATTTTGTAAACTATTATTTAGATGAAATTAATTTTAACCTTTTGTACTGTCTTTAGTACTTGACCTTATAGAAAGAAGTTAACTCAACTTCACTTACAATTAATCGTACTTTGTAAAATTAAGGTCGATCCATCATTATGTATTATAGGGAGGAGTGACTCTTGAGACTGAACCAGTATTCATTTTAGCTACATTTGGAACTCTTTCAAATATACTTGCCCATTCGATCAAATCCGATTATCTTTTTCATGTTATTTTATATACTTCCATTTTATATGTAGGATCGATTTCACCCCAGAGGGGGGTGAATAGGGTGATACTATCAGTTTTAAAATTTTAATGCGAAAGTATATAAAATATTCTCAACACAGATATATCATAATAATAGCAGCATAGATAATAGCAGAATAAATGCAGAAATAGAACAACATAGAATTTATCCAGCTTCGGCAAAACCCTGCCTACGTGCTGCCCCAAAGGTTTCTACCAGAAATTAAGCAGTCTGACGCTTACACACGTAAACTCACGACACCCGCTATCGACTAGCCTTAACTCTACGCTCAAAACCCTGCCACAACTCAGCCACTGAGTTGTGAATTCTCGAACTACACCACCGTAGCTCGTTCCCTAGTCACACGACTAGTAATTACAAGAGTTTAAAAGAATGATACAATTTAAACAAGACAAGCCCTAATTTTAAATATTCTAAGCCCAAAATAAACCGGCCCATTTAATATTAGAAGAAATCTTTTTCTTTTGTGTTATGTCTTCGGCCCGGTATTCGTTGCTTAATAATGGTTGCTCGTCCCCCTTCCAGATTTAGGGCTTTGCTAATTTGAAGCGCTGCTTGATATCTTTCAATTGTAGACTTCAATGTTCTTCGATTTGGCTTGCTGATTGTTGCTTGTGGTAGCTTCAAATTTTTCGAGCGTGTCTGCTTCGTATAAAATTGGTACGTGATGTTTCTTTTATTCCAATTATGCTCGACTTTGATTCGAGTTGTTGATTGAATTAGTTTTGTATCTGTTTTGCTTTGAACTCGAATCACATTCGAGTTGTTAATTTGATTTTTGGTATCTGTTTTGCTTGAACTCGAATTTGCACATTTGCCGATGATGTTTAGGGTTTATATATAGGGTTCGAAACCCTTGATTTTCCTTCGTACATATTTGTTTGAATTCGTCTTATTATATGCTTGGCCGCTGATCTTCATATGGATGTATGAGATGATATCTGACTTATTCAATTTCGTATATTTGATTGCTTGGCTACTTGATAATCACGGCTTTGAATTTTCCTTGCTCGATTCTTGACTACCACGTCTCTGACTTGTTCATCATATTCTTTGATCACAACTTTGACTTTGCTGTGACGATATTGATTTATTTCATCTCTGTAGCATGTTGGAATTTGACTCTGTTGTGATTTTTGTATCACTGCAATCTGCACTTTTGCACAACATTTTTTATACTATGATTTCGATGTTGTACTTGATTGTTTGCATGTATATATATGCATTCTTGTATGTATATGTGCTATCTTCGTCATTGTTATGGCTATGCATTTGTTGTCCCTGCATGTTTGAAACTCTGTTAGTCTGCTACCACATTGTGACTGTATGTTGTGTTGCTTTGAGTTTGAAATGCTTGCAGGCTTGGAGTCTTTGTACATTTACTTGTACATCGTTTACTTCCGTCCTTGATATCTGATGCAATGTGGTATTGTGCATTTCATCTAGTATTCATCCGATTTGAGCATTTCTGGTTTCTCTGTCTTTGATATTTTGGTTTTACTTGGCCTGACATTGTCACTTGTAGTTGTAGTGTTGCAGTCTTTAACTTGTACTCTTCAGGCAGTTTGCATACAATTGCATTGTTGGTCTTATATCACTTGCTATTCATTAGCTTTGGCTTCTCTCTGGTCATGGCTGATCTCTGGTTTACTTTGACCTGATCTGATGCATGTTGTATCTGCATTCACCACTGTTTGTACACTGTTATTCTGCTGTGTCTTTGAGTCTTCTTCTTGTTGGCATAGTCTGTTCATTTGGTTTTGTACCGTCTACACTTGATTCTTCTCGTCTTCAACAATGATGTTTTGAGTCATGTCCATTTGAGTATATTGCAGTCTTTATGTTTTTATTGTGTCAACTCTGTATATGTGTATGGTCTGCACTTGATTCATTCGAGCTAGTTCACATTATACTGGTTTATTGTTTTCATACTTCGTGTCATCCGGACTTGAGAGCTGGTTTGTATATGACACTTCAATTTGTGTCTGCCCTGTGATATGCACTATATAAATTCCAGTGTGCCTTTATACACGACTTTTATACTTTGTTCATCCTGTCACTTGTAGTTGTATATGCATATTGGTTTGGTTTCATTGTAGTCTGCTGCACCAATGTTGTCATCTTCTCTTGATATTTTTGAACTTGATTTTGTCTCGGCTTATGCTACTTGCTTTGCATATTTTCTTTAATGTGCAGCCTGGTCGACATGTATGTTGTCACTACATACATGTTCATCATGTAGTTCACTGTATTGGTTCGAATATACGTGCAGTTTCACTACTTTGGGACTTAGAAATATTCTGTGATGAACGTACAGGAAAACCTTCTTTGGATTTCCCCAAAATCTTTGGAATTCATTTATTTCTTTCAGGAGTGGCTTGCTTTGGCTTTGGCGCATTTCATGGTTTTATGATATCTCTGATCTGGTTGCACTGGTTCGTGTACTTGAATGTGAACTTGTTGCCTTGGTCATCGCATATGGCTTTGAATTGACTTTGCATTTTCTTTGTGTACTTACTTCGGCCATTATGTCCATGTTATACTGCTCTTTGATCAAAACTGCCACTTGGTTTGAACTTTTTGCTATAGTATTGAACTTGATCATTTCATGAACTTGCACCTGTGTTGAATCCAGCTTGGAGCTCGGGTTTGACCTTGTGCTGATATTATGACATTATTTTTGTTGCACTTGAGTTGAACCCGGCGTTTTGGGTTTGACCTGTGCTCACCTTTCCCTGTAACTTTATCAAGTGTATATATCGGTGTGCATGGCCTTATGGAATGTATAATGATACACTATCTATGTCACAAGCTGTTCGTGTATGATTAATTCAAATTTAAACGATGACGAACAACCCAAATAACTGAGGAAAATCTTATTTTCAAAATCCACATTTTATTTTATACTGCAAAAATATTTCCTTTTCAATTTTACTGCGTCAATATTTATTTTTGCAGATTGCTTAGATGCTGGATTCAAACTGGAATAAAGTTGTAGATAAAATACGAGTGAATGAGCGATATGTAGTGAGGTGTATTTGTAAATGATAAATTGTGATGTAATGAATTTGTATTGTATTTGTATATGTATAGTGAGAGCTTGAATTTGTACTATTCAAAATTGTAATAAATATTTGTTTGAATAAAATATTCGTTTGAATTTATATTCCGTGTTATTTATTTTATTCAGCAAATACTAATTTTAATTATGTGAAAAATATAATAGTACATTAACAAATACATTTAAATGAATGTATATATGTTTATTATCACCAAACAATAATCATATACTCGCATATTCAACAATCTCCCCCTTTTGATGATAACAAACATATATTTAAGATTTTGAATTTATTAAATGTATTTGATTATTCAATTTGCTCCCCCTATTTGATGCTTCCTCTCTACACAAAGCTCCCCCTTTATATATGCATACAATTAAAAATATGCAAATGAGCCTAGATGCAAATATAAAATATTTGACCTTTACTTGATTTTATTTGACAAAATCTTAACTTTTCTCTCCCCCTTTTGTTATCAGCAAAAGAGTAATAGTGTTAGAAAAATAGAGATAAAGTGATAGATATTAATACAATATTAAAACTCAATCGAGTATAAATATTAAATTTCAATAAAAAATCAGAAAAAACATAAATACTTTGTTAGGCGCATATTCCACTTTTAGAATGATGGGAATGATGTCATCATCTAAAACCATACAGTTGTGTCTATTTGCGGTATATTTATATCAGGAATTTGAATATCTACCAACCATGATAACCGTTAGGACTTTTAAATGAGATTAGTAGTATTCCATTTTTTTAAATGAATTCAAGTATCTTCTAACCATGCATAACCGTCAGGACTTTTAAATGGGATTAGAATCAACTTGTTTATCTAATAAATCGGTTTTGATATGCGTTCCATACATGCATAACCGTGAGTACTTTTAAATGAGCATGGAAGCACATAACAAATTCCAAGTAATTCACCCATGCATAACGTGAGGACTTTTAAATGAGAGTGAATACTTTGGATTTTATTTTATTTTATTATTATTTATTTATTTTTTATTTTTTAATTAAAAACTATAAAATGAAAAACGAATGATTCCTATTTATAGTACCACATATCCACAAACTTATTGAATTTTGATGAGTGATGGTCGTTAGAAATATGATAGAAATAGAGATGGTCATGGAATTTTTACCAACAAAAAGTTTTATAACTCTTGTTTAAATTTCTAAAGAAATTTACTAAATATACCGTCTCAAGTTATAATATATGATTAATATTAACACTCATCACTTTTTCAATCACATTTATCCTTTTGATAATCATTAGGGAGTCAGATTAGTCAATGTAGTCATTTAAAATAAAATTCAAAAATAATTATAAAATCGATTTTTTTTCTAAAAATGGCCAATCTGAAAACAAGGCCAAAAATGATTTTCTAGAAGGGGTTTTATGAGAAAAATTTCTTCTATTTGAAATGAAAAATATGCAGATATTTTCTTTGAAAAACGATGCAGTTACTAAATGTCTCAACAAAAATCACGTTCCACTAGTAATTTTTCTATCAACTAGATTACCAGTGTAATCTGCATCTGAATTTCTCTTTTACTCAAAATTATCATTTGTTGAATGCTACAGACCAGATCATGAGTTGTGCAACAAAATATCTCAAAATCATTTTTAACAACTTTTTACATGAAATTCTCTTGAATTTGAATTGAAGCCGTGTAAATAATCAAAAACTGTGAATATAGAGTCAGCCGTAAAACAATCAAATGTATTATCATCCAATAAAACACTATTATTAATCCAAGCTAATATATATGATGTAGTTCAAAGATTCTAGAGATTTTTATAGTGTTCTTGGCATAAGAATATAATTGGCCAATAATTTTGAATAAGTTAGAATCAACATCATTATTTATTTCATCATCACATTATTGGCTGATTTAATTCAGACTACGGTGCAGATTATCACATTTAATATAAAATATACCATTACCTGTTTTACCTTTACGATAATTTTTCGTGGTTGCCCATTGTGATTCTGTCACCTTTGTACTAGGCTAAGGAACTTTGTTTTGACGCTTGTTGTGTCCTTGGAATAGCCAGAATCCAAGTAACACTATTGTTGTTACTTAGCCTGCCACCACACCTACACGATGAAAGATTTTTGTGACGTATCTGTTTTTATAGGTCCATGATTGTTAGTGGCAGAATATTTTGAAAAATAATTTTGTGGAGACCCAAAACTATTTATATATAATCCTTTCGGCACCCAGATTTGTTTAACTTTGAGAGATTTTATATTTGTGCCTTTTGGAACCCAAATTGGTATAGTTTTCACGTGTTTGGGTCTATACCAACAATTGTTTTAATTGTGTCCAAATTTTCTACAAATTGTGCACATTGAATTGACTTGATTAATTTCTTTCTAACATTTTCAGATTGATTATATCCAAGTCCTTGTCTAACTATATTAACAATTTTCTTCCCTAATAGAATATTCAATGATTTTTCACTTTTTGAAAATTTATCTAACGTCGTTGATAATTGTTGGACTTGTATTTTGAGAGATTCATTTTCGTTTCATAATTATGTGCACGTTTTAATAGAATTTTCTCTTCTTGTATTTTCACTCTCTTTCAAAATCAGAATTTCATTTTCAAGCGATTCAATTTTGATTTCTGATTTAGTCTCTTCTTCGAATGTTGGACACTTATCACACTTAGGGATCCTACTTTGATAGGTTTTAACTAATTGTTCAAGCTGTTCATTTACTTCTATCAAACTTTCTCTTTGTGATTCAATTTTAGCATATTTCTCCCTAGGTCGTTCAAAATAGACATTTACTTCGTGGAAATATATAAGTAATTCTCAGTGAGTGAGTTTTGATACCTCGCTTGGCTCGTCATCGTCGCTATCAGTTATATTACCTTGAAGGCACATATCCGCTTTCTCACTCTCACTGCTAGTACTTTGGTTATCTTCATCACTTGTATTCCACATGGCTGCAAAATTTCTCCCTTTTGATTTTTTTTCAAAGTCGCGTCGATTTTGAGGACAATTGGCCTTGATGTATCCGGGTTGGTTGCACTTATGACAGATGATCTCCCGTTCTTCTGGATTGTCTAGTACTTTGTCTATTCTGCTTTTCAATTTCTGATTTAGAGCTGGATTTCTATATTTGCGGTTCCATCTTTTGAATTTATTCATTATTAACGCCAGCTCAGCTGCTCCATCATCGTCGTCGTCATCACTTTCAGTTGTTCCTTTGAGAGCTATTGATTTCTTTCGAGTATCTCCTCCTTCACGCTCTTCCTTGAATTTCATTTCTAGCTCATAAGTGGTGAGATTTCCGGTAAGTTCTTCAACTTTCATTTGTTTTAAATCTTTTGATTCTTGAATGGCAGTCATTTTTGCTTCAAACTTTCATGGAAGGACTCTGAGGATTTTTCAGACTATTTCCAATTCTGTGTATGATTTTTCTAGAGCTTTTGATTTGTATACGATATTGGAAAGTCGTCCATACATATCTTTTACATTTTCTTCCTTTGCCATTGTGAAATTCTCGTATTCACTTCTTAGCATGGTAAGGCGAGATTCTTTGACTTGAGATGTTCCTTCGTGAGTCACTTCTAGTATGTGCCATATTTCCTGTGCAGTTAGACAATGTGAGACACGACTAAATTCAAACTGATCTAATGAACAAATAATCGAATTCATAACTTTGGCATTAGTTTTCTGTAACTTATTTTCTAGGTCTGTCTATTGATCCTTCGGTTTATTTATTTCTTGATTATTTACAATTATAATTGACGCTTTATACCCTGTCTCAACAATATCCCAAGCGTCAATGGTTTTCAAAAAAATTTCCATCCTATTTTTCCAGTAAGCATATTCACCATTGAACATTGGTGGTCTAACTATGGATTGACCCTCAGCAAAAGTAGTATTAAAAGAAGCCATTTTAAAAATTCAAATTTTTAAAATAAAAGTTTGTTTTTGAAAAAAAATCAATTTTTTTAAAAACAAAAGTTGACTTCTAAACCTCGCTCTGATACCACTTGTAGGATCGATTTCACCCTAGAGGGAAGGTGAATAGGGTCATACTATCAGTTTTAAATTTTTAAAGTGGAAGTATATAAAATATTCTCAACACAGATATATCAAAATAATAACAGCACAGATAATAGCAGAATAAATGCAGAAATAGAACGACGCAGAATTTACCCAGCTTCGGCAAAACCCTTCCTACGTGCTGCCCCCAAGGTTTGTACTAGAAATTAAGCAGTCAGACGCTTACACACGTAAACTCGCGACACCCTCTATCGACTAGCTTTAACTCTACACTCAAAACCCTGCCACAACTCAGCCACTGAGTTGCGAATTCCCGAACTACACCACCGTAGCTCGTCCCTTAGTAACACGACCAGTAATTACAAGAGTTTAAAAGACTGATACAATTTAAAATAATTTAAACAAGACAAACCCATATTTTAAATATTCTAAGCCCAAAATAAACCGGCCCAATTAATATTAGAAGAAATCCTTTTCTTTTGTCTTATATCTTCGGCCCATATTCGTTGCTTAATAATGGCTGCTCGTTCCCCTTCCAGATTTAAGGTTTTGCTAATTTGAAGCGCCGCTTGATATCTTGCGATTGTAGACTTCAATGTTCTTCGATTTGGCTTGCTCATTGTTTCTTGTGGCAGCTTCAAATTTTTCGAGCGTGTCTGCTTCGTATAAAATTGGTATGTAATGTTTGTTTTATTTCAATTACGCTCGACTTTGATTCGAGTTGTTGATTGAATTTGTTTTGTATCTGTTATGCTTTGAACTCGAATCGGATTTGAGTTGTTAATTTGATTTTTGGTATCTGTTTTGCTTGAACTCGAATTAGCACTTTTTCCGATCATGTTTAGGGTTTATATATAGGGTTCGAAACCTTTGATTTTCCTTCGTACATATTTGTTTGAATTCGTCTATTTATATGCTTGGCCGCTGATCTTCGTATGAGATGATATCTGACGTATTCAATTTCGTATATTTGATTGCTTGGCTACTTGATAATCATGGCTTTGAATTTTCCTTGCTCGATTCTTGACTACCACGTCTCCGACTTGTTCATCATATTCTTTGATCATGGCTTTGACTTTGCTGTGACGATATTGATTTATTTCATCTCTGTAGCATGTTGGAATTTGACTCTGTTGTGATTTTTGTATCACTGCAATCTGCACATTTGCATAGCATTTTTTATACTATGATTTCGATACTGTACTTGATTGCTTGCATGTATATATATGCATTCATGTATGTATATATGTGTTATCTCCGTCATTGTTGTGGCTATGCATTTGTTGTCCCTGCATGTTTGAAACTCTGTTGGTCTGCTACCACATTATGACTGTATGATGTGTTGCTACGAGTTTGAAATGCTTGCAGGCTTGGAGTCTTTGTACATTTACTTGTACATTGCTACTTGCGTCCTTGATATCTGATGCATTATGGTATTGTGCATTTCATCTTGTATTCATCCGATTTGAGCATTTCTGGTTTCTCTGTCTTTGATATTTTGGTTTTGACTTGGCCTGACATTGTCACGTGTAGTTGTAGTGTTGCAGTCTTTAACTTGTACTCTTCAGGCAGTTTGCATACAGTTGCATTGTTGGTCTTGTATCACTTTTTGTTCATTAGCTTTGGCTTCTCTCTGGTCATGGCTAATCTCTGGTTTACTTTGACCTGATCTGATGCATGTTGTATCTGCATTCACCACTTTTTGTACACTTTTATTCTGTTGTGTCTTTGAGTCTTCTTCATGTTGACATGGTCTGTTCATTTGGTTTTGTACTGTCTGCACTTGATTCTTCTCGTCTTCAACAATGATGTTTTGAGTCATGTCCATTTGAGTATATTGCAGTCTTTATGTTTTTATTGTGTCAACTCTGTATATATGTATGGTCTGCACTTGATTCATTCAAGCTAGTTCACATCGTACTGGTTTATTGTTTTCATACTTCGTGTCATCCGGACTTGAGAGCTGGTTTGTATATGACACTTCAATTTGTGTCTGCATTGTGATATGCACTATATAAATTCCAATGTGCCTTTATACATGACTTTTATACTTTGTTCATCCTATCACTTGTAGTTGTATATGCATATTAGTTTGGTTTCATTGTGGTCTACTGCACCACTGTTGTCATCTTCTCTTGATATTTTTGAACTTGATTTTGTCTCGGCTTATGCTACTTGCTTTGCATATTTTGTCTCAACTTATGGAATAATGTATTTTTTGTGAAATACCCTCACGATTCAAGTGTCGGACACATCTGAAATCATGGTATACATACATTTACATATGTATTTATTCCTTATGTTTATTTGGCTTTCTTTAATGTTCCACCTTTGGTTTATACATTCATATTATATAAGTTTAATTATCACATAAATCTTATATTTCATTAATTTATATAATAATTTTATGTATAACATTATATTAATTAAATCTTATTTAATTAATTAACTTTTTAATTAATTTTATATTATTTTTCCTATATAACTTTCATATTGGGCATGTATACTATAATCTTATAGTAGCGCACACATACAAATATTTTTATGTATAAATATATATATGTGTGTGTGTCTTTAGTTTAATTAGTTAACCTTTAATTAATTTATTTAATTAAACACTTTTAAATAAATTACATTAATTTTGAAAGTCATTTTATATATACATACATGTACATTTATGTTATCTTAAACGTTTTCAGATAATATAATATATTTCAATATATAATACATGTATATATAATTAACTTATTCAATTAATTTATTTTATTAATCTTATTAATAAATTAGATTTTGAAATTAGTGTTTAAATTTTAAATTTTTAAACACTTTGAAATTTTATTATCTTTTCAAACATTTTGAAAATTTAAGTAATATTATAACTTTTACAATAAACATATTTCATTATAAATTTAACTTTTAAGTTTAAAATATTTACTTTAATTTTTAAAACAATTTAGAAAACTAGTGCAAGCCCAATTCAAATTGGATCTTTTAATTAGGGACAATCTTTGGGCTTATTTTACCTTTTAGGCCAAGCTAGTAACCAGGTAGGATAGGATATTTGATTACCCAATTCCAATCCTGGACAATACCTTTCTAGACACTATATTAAGGGAGCAAGCTTAATTAGTTAGCTTTAACTTGATTAGTTTAGACTGCATAAGCTATCGGGCTCTGATACTATTGTTGGAACTAGCTAGCCCACAGTGGAGTTAAAAGGTAAATTTCATGAAAAATTACTTCATTGGACCTTTTAATAGGTATATAAAGTCTAAAGAGATTTTAGATCCAATCAAAAGGTGTTTTAAATAAAATCTTTTTATGTTATTTTATTATTTTGAAAGGGTTTGACTTTGATATAAATTTAAATGTACAAGTGTGTAACGACCCGTATTTTACGGATCGAAGGGTCATAGAACTGTTGTCATTAGGTTGTTAGTGTTGTTAAGTCGTTTGGAGCTTAAGTCGTCAAGAGATGAGTCGTCCAGGGTTAGGTCGTGTCGTAGCATAAGTCGGTGGAGCGACTTAGAGGATGGAGCGACTTAAGGTAGGTGTCCGACTTAAAGAGTAAGCGACTTAAAGATTTGACCGACCTATAGTAGTACCGACCTATAGGAGTGAGCGACTTAGGGGTTTGGCCGACCTAAGGGAACTAATGACTTAAGGGTTAACGGCTTAAGTTAGTAAGCGACTTAAGGAATTCTCGTGTTGAGGCTTAGGTCGTGTGTTGGATTAGGTCGTGAACAAGTTAAGGTTAGGTCGGCTATGCCGTGTTATAGTTAGGTCGTTCGAGCGACTTAAGGCAATAGGTTAAGTTGTTGGGTCGGCTATGTAGCTAGGGCGCTAGGTCGTCTCTTGTGTTAGGTCAGCAGTGTAGTTAGGTCGGTGGGTCGTCTCCTGTGTTGAGTCGTTGAGCCGTGAGTCGGTAGGTTGTTGAGTCGTCCAAACGACTTAGGACTTAGGCAGAAATGCGGCAGTGTGTTTGGTCGCTAAGCCGTATCCTATTGAGTCTTAGGTCGTGCCTAAGTGTTAGGTCGCATGTGTGTTAAGTCGTAGGTCGTTAAGCCGTGTGTGTAGTTAGGTCGTAAGTCGCATGATGGCTTGAGTCGTTAGGTCGTGTCTAAGTTAGGTTGCGTAGAGGCTTGAGTCGGTAGGCCGTGGGGTTGATGAGTCGTAAGTCGTGGGGCCTTGATAAGTCGTGACCGACTTAAGGGGGGGCGAACGACTCATAGGTTTGGCCTATAAATAGAAGTGCCTATCTTCATTTTTGGGATCCGGATTTTGAAGCGACGAAGTGCTGCTATTTTGAGGGCTCGACTACAACACTTCTTCACTTCTTTTCTCCACTTTAATCTTGTGCCTACATCCATCCAAGATCGAAGATCCAAGAGCTTAGATTGAAGATCTCCATCCATTGAAGAGAGATTTCATCGTTTGAAGGGAAATCTTGTCGGATCAAGCTAGATCCTTCGCTGTCTAGATCTGAAGTTAGTTGCTTTTGAGGTGTTTAGGTGATTCGGTGAGTGGTGGTTATCTCTCACACGGACCCAAAGAAGTATATTGGATCGGTGGCTTGTTTGTATGTTAAAGATAGTGATTTCATGCATTTTCCTTAAGTCTGCATGTAGATCCATCATTCATAAAGTTTTGATATCCACTTTAATACATACCTATGCTAGTTCATTCATCAAGATATTACTTAGAATTCATGCTAGTTAGATTTGGACTCTTTATTTACGAAATTGCCATTTATTGTTATAACTGTTTATTTAGATCTTGTTTGAATGATTGATTACTTGGATTAATGATTGATCTGATTGATTGTTATAAATTAGTTGATTGATGATTTGATTTGGACAAGTTGGTCGAAGATGATTCAAAAGCTAATTGGAAAGGCTCTTGAATAAGGAAAGCTGCTTGTGGCATATGAAGCGGATGATAAAGCTCATATGGATAGATTTGATAATGATGTTGAGATGGGACTTTGCTATGATGCGATGAAGCAAAGCATGATGTGAGATAGCCTTGGTTTAATCCAGACGGGATCATCCCAAGCATGTTGATAACTCGGTGATATGGTTCGAGTTTGTGGAAAATGGTTGGCTTGAGAGGCGCTTGAGCTAGTATGGAAATAGTCATCAAGGAGGATGACTAGAAGGATGAGATCTCATCGTTGTTGAAGGTTCTAGCAGACTCAAAGCAAGAGTACGCTAGGCAGATTCGACAGTCCCAAGACTAATAGTTGATGGTCTAGTACTCTGGGCAGATTCGATATTCCTAGGCATGGGTCACGATGACGTGCGTAGTTCGATCTAGAACCGGGGTTACCATTAGCCCTTGACGGACGGATGAAAGAATGAGCCGGTCATTCAATTAACGGTGATATCGAGGCAATGATAACAGTGATAGCCAGAGTCATGGATGTTTGGATGCTTTGGTTGTATCGTCACTCGGTCTCAAGAGCGATGTTTGTGGGTGCTTATCTGATCTTGGTTTAGGCCTTGGGGGTTTGTGCTTGGAAAACATCGACCTTGACTCGAGAGATAATTGTTTTACTTTAAATGTCTGCTTTGCTATGTTTATTTCTGCTTAGTGGGTCTGGGGGCTATCACTGTAGAAAGAGGTGGAGTGGGAGGGTTGGATTCCTATTCCTTTTTCCTTTATGCTCTTTTGGTATGTGTAATAGTTGATTTACCGCTCACTAGGACTTTTGTCTGACTTAAGGTTTTATGTTCAACTCTTATTACCTTGGGCTGTTCATCCATTTTGGGATGGGCAGACTAGGTAGCAGGTGACAGGTGCTGTTCTTAGTGACCAACGCTGTTGATGACGAAGACGAGCTGGAGGCTTTTGCATATTGTTTTTCTTACTATATGTACTGTATATTCCGCTGCTTTTATGATTCTCTGAGTGTTATGTAGTGAGGCTTGATGTATTGACTATTCAGATGTTTGTATCAAATTGTTTTGTAGTGTATGATGAGATTCTGTTATATGGAGCTTCACTATGTATACTTTTCTATTGTATTTTATCCCTGCGCTGTGAGTAATACGATAGACTCCGCTGTTTTACCTTACCTTGATGATAGTCCATGGCGGCGTGGCACTCTTTTCAACGCACTATTTCCTTTGTTTAGTGCAGGAGTCATGGGCGGTCGTCACATTTGGTATCAGAGCTTTGGTTAATCGATTTTTGCCAATGCTCGCCGACATAACTACGTATGAGAGACGTAATTGTATTTTGATGGATGATTACTATATATAATATAGTAGCTTAGAAGGATTTGAACTCCTTATGTAGTTGTTTCTCAGGGTATATTAATCATTTTCTTATTGATATTAGGAATGAATCGAAGAGGGAAACCAGCTGCTAGGGAAGGCCGTGCTGTTGAGGGGGCTACTGATTATGCTTCTATGTTCGAGGCCATGATGACTTCGATCATGAGAACGATGCCAGTTCCAGGGCCAACGGTAGATGTTGGAGTTCAAGTTCAAGCTCCAAAACTAGTGGATTTTGCTAAGTTGTGCAAAGACTATACTGCTCTTGGAGGAAAGGTTTTCTTGGGGACAGAATCAACCATTGAGGTTCAGAGGTGAATTGATGCTTGTAGAAGGATCTTTGGTGACTTGGGAATTGAGGATGCAACCAAAAGGAAGCTTGCATCAAGACAGCTTCAGGGAAGAGCTTCTTATTGGTGGAACTCTATCACCATTGAGACTCCAGAGGAAGAGATTGCTTGGGAGCAATTCCAAGTCAGATTTGAAGCTAAGTTCATTTCTACAGCTCAGAAATCCGTTCTGTTTAAGAAATTTGTGGAACTCAAGCAAGGTGGAAGACCAGTTCTTGAGTATGTTTCTGAGTTTGAAGCCTTGTCCAAGTATGCACGGTCGTATATTGAATCCCCATATCAGAAGAATTAGAAGTTTGTGACAGGTTTGGACACTTATCTTGGGAGATAGTTGGTGGATCATCTGGATGATCCATTTGAGAAGCTTGTGGAGAAAGCTCTCAGGCACGAGAATCTGTTTCCTAAGGAAGGATCTGTTGTTGCTGTGACTAAGGAGGAATCTAAACCACAGCAGGGTGGAAACAAGAAGAGAAAGCAGCAGCAGCAGAAGGGTAAGGATGGCCAGAAGAAGCCGAAGGGTGAAGTGACCTGCTACAACTGTCAGCAGAAGGGTCATCTCTCTAGAGATTGTAAGAATCCGAGAGTGCCGATAAAGTGCCACAACTGTGACAAGCTGGGGTATATCAGTAAGAATTGTCCGGAACCGAGGAAGGACAAGCAGATTGTGCAAGCTTATGCTTTGGGGGCTGTGCCATCGTCTTCGAAAGCTCCTACTGCCGAAGAAAAAGGAAAGAGTGTGGTGGTTCAAGGTACTCTTTCCATTTGTGGTGTTCCAGTTAGAGTGTTGTTTGATACTGGGGCGTCGCACTCCTTTGTTTGTAGTGAACTTATAGGCTGGTTGGGTTTGGAACCGGATATCGTGGATAGACCATTGGTTGTGACTAATCCAGTTGGGGGTTCGTCTTGTTTGTGTATGGTATGCCGTGGTCTGGTTGTATCGAGTCATGATTGCTCTTTTGTTTGTGATTGTTTTGTTCTGAACTTTGCGGGGTTCGGAATTATTTTGGGTATGGACTGGCTTAGGAAGTATGCGGCAAGGGTTGATTGTAAGAGGCTGGAGGTGACAGTCGAGAATGTGGGGGGGGGGTGAAGGGTTGTGATACGATGTAAGCATAAAGAAGGCGTCTTCATGAGCTTCATATATTCGCTAGTTGTTCCACGGGATGGACTGTCATCGGTGCCTATTGTGAATGGATTTGAGGATGTCTTTGATGAGGTCAAAGGGTTACCGCCATATAGAGAGATCGAGTTTCGTATCGATCTAGTTGAGGGAGCCAGACCTGTTGTGATGCCTCTTAGGCGAATGGCGCCTAGGGAACAGCATGAGTTGAAGGTGCAAGTTGATGACCTTTTACAGAAAGGATTCATTCGGCGTAGTATGTCCGAATGGGGTGCACCAGTTGTGTTTGCAACCAAAGCGGATGGATCGTTGAGGTTGTGTGTGGATTATCATGAGCTGAATAGAGTGACTAAGAAAAACAAGTATCCATTGCCGAGAATAGATGACTTGTTTGATCAGCTTCACGAAGCTAAGGTGTTTTCTCAGATGGATTTGGCAACGGGATTTCACCAGTTGAGAGTGGCAAAGGATAGTGTGCCGAAGACTGCTTTTAGGACACCATCCGGTTTCTATGAGTGGCTGGTAATGCCGTTTGGATTGACCAATGCACCAGCATATTTTGTGGATCTTATGAATAGAGTGTTCATGGATCAGCTGAACAAGTTTGTACTTGTGTTCGTGGATGATATTTTGATTTATTCCAGAACTGAAGAAGAGCACAAGACGCACTTGCAGATTGTTTTGGAAATTTTGCGGAAACAACAGCTTAGGGCTAAGTTTTCGAGGTGTCACTTCTGGAAGAGAAAACTGAGGTTCTTAGGTCATATTATCTCTGGAAGTGGAATAGCGGTTGATCCCGCCAAGGTGGCAGCAATCCAGGATTGGGTTAGACCTAAGAATGCATTTGATGTGAGAAGTTTTCTTGGACTAGCAAGATACTATCGTCGATTTATCAAAGACTTTTCCAAGATAGCTGCACCATTAACAGGATTGACGAAAAAGAATCAAGTGTTCAGATGGGATGCTAAGTGTGAACAAGCTTTCGGAATCTTGAAAGAGCGACTAACAAGTGCTCCTGTTTTGACTATTCCAAGTGGAAATGATGAGATGGTGGTTTACACCGATGCACGTGGTACTGGACTTGGAGCAGTGCTAATGCAGAAGGATAAAGTTGTTGCGTATGCAATTCGACAACTGAAGCCGCATGAAAGGAATTATCCGACTCATGATTTGGAGTTAGCGGCGATTATATTTGCTCTGAAGATGTGGAGACATTACCTATTGGGAGTTCGATTCGAATTGTTCACAGATCATAAGTCGTTGAAGTATCTTTTCTCCCAAAAGGATTTGAATCTTCGACAGCAACGATGGCTAGAGTTTTTAGCATCATATGATTTTGGTATAGCCTATACTCCGGGAAAAGGTAACGCAGTGGCAGATGCGTTAAGTCAAAGACATGCAGGATTGGGAGCCATATTTTCGGAATGGAAGAGTCTCGAGTATTTGGCTGGATTTGACTTCAGGCCCAGATGTGAATTGGAACCTGAAATGTTGAAAAACTTATCGATAAGACCTACTCTGGTGGAAAGAATTGGCGAGAGCCAAAAGCGAGACGATAGGCTTGTCAAGATTATCCGTGATTTGGAATCTGGATTGGATCCAGAGAAGGATAAAGGATTCGAGGTCGATCGAGAGGGGTGGCTTCGGAAACAAGGATGACTGGTTGTTCTCGATATAGATGAATTGAGGGATGAAGTTCTGAAGGAAAGTCATCATTCGAAGTTGACAATTCATCCAGGTGGAAATAAGATGTATCGGAATATGAAGAGAACCTATTACTGGGTAGGTATGAAGAAGGATGTTGGAAATTTTATTTCCAAATGCATGAACTGCCAGTTGGTAAAAGCCGAACAGAAGAAGCCAAGTGGATTGCTTCAGCCGTTAGAAGTTCCTACATGGAAGTGGGAGCAAATATCGATGGATTTTATCGATGGGCTACCTAGAACCAGAGCAGGAAATGAAGGGATTTGGGTCATCGTAGATCATTTGACTAAGAGTGCAAGATTCATTCCTGTTCGATCAACTAGGATTGCATCGAAATTGGCTGAGTTGTATGTTAAGTGGATAGTTCGATTCCATGGTATTCCAAAAAGTATAGTGAGCGATCGAGACCCATTGTTCACTAGTGGATTTTGGAAGAGCTTCCAGGAAGTTTTGAGAACCGAGTTGTTTTTGAGTACAGCTTATCACCCTCAAATAGATGGTCAGACCGAGAGAGTCAACCGAGTTTTGGAAGATCTCCTCAGAGCATGTGTTTTGGACTTCGGAGGATCATGGGAAGATCATCTTCATTTGGTGGAATTTTCATATAATAACAGTTACCAGTCAAGTATTGGTATGGCACCATATGAGGCATTGTATGGAAGACCGTGTAACTCTCCGACATGTTGGTTGGAAACAGGAGAAAAGTTGATACTTGGGCCAGAAATGATTCAACAGACTACGAATTGTATAGAGATCGTTCGGCGACGAATGAAGGCAGCCCAAGACCGTCAGAAAAGTTATGCCGATAAGCGTCGTAAGGATTTGGAATTCGACGTAGGAGATATGGTTTTTGTGAAGATTTCTCCACTGAAGAATGTTATTCGATTCGGAAAGAAAGGAAAATTGACTCCGAGATTTGGTGGACCATTCCCAATCGTCGAGCGAATTGGAAAGCTCGCTTATAAGTTGGAATTACCAGAAAAGATGTCGGGTGTGCACAATGTTTTTCATGTATCGTATCTACGGAGGTATGTGCACGACCCAAGTACAGTGGTTTCTGATGATAGCTATGAAGATTTGGAGGTTGATCCAGTTGTTAGAAGACCTCGTAAGCCGCTTCGTGTTGTGGAAACTGACACGAAATAGCTTAGGAGGATGGTAGTTGGGTTGCTCAAGGTACAATGGAGTGATGATGTTAACGACTGTACATGGGAGGAGGAAGAGAGGATGAAGGCAGCTCATCCTGAACTCTTCGAGGTATGGCCCTAAGGTGTCGTGACATCTCATGAATTTGTAACTTGTTCTAGTCTTAGAATTCTGCATGCTAGGCTAGTAATTGGATGTATGGTTTGTTGATTGCTATGGATGGTAGGCATGCAGAATAGTTTTGGTTGCTCTTGTTTGTTTGGAATTTCGGGGGCGAAATTCCTAAGGGGAGAGAATGTAACGACCCGTATTTTACGGATCGAAGGATCATAGAACTGTTGTCATTAGGTTGTTAGTGTTGTTAAGTCGTTTGGAGCTTAAGTCGTCCAGAGATGAGTTGTCCAGGGTTAGGTCGTGTCGTAGCATAAGTCGGTGGAGCGACTTAGAGGATGGAGCGACTTAAGGTAGGTGACCGACTTAAATTGTAAGCGACTTAAAGATTTGACCGACCTATAGTAGTGACCGACCTATAGGAGTGAACGACTTAGGGGTTTGGCCGACCTAAGGGAACTAACGACTTAAGGGTTAACGGCTTAAGTTAGTAAGCGACTTAAGGAATTCTCGTGTTGAGGCTTAGGTCGTGTGTTGGATTAGGTCGTGAACGAGTTAAGGTTAGGTCAGCTATGCCGTGTTATAGTTAGGTCGTTCGAGCGACTTAAGGCAATAAGTTAAGTTATTGGGTCGGCTATGTAGCTAGGGCGCTAGGTCGTCTCTTGTGTTAGGTCGGCAGTGTAGTTAGGTCGGTGGGTCGTCTCCTGTGTTGAGTCGTGAGTCGGTAGGTTGTTGAGTCGTCCAAACGACTTAGGACTTAGGCAGAAATCTGGCAGTGTGTTAGGTCGCTAAGCCGTATCCTGTTGAGTTTTAGGTCGTGCCTAAGTGTTAGGTCGCATGTGTGTTAAGTCGTAGGTCCCTAAGCCGTGTGTGTAGTTAGGTCGTAAGTCGCATGATGGCTTGAGTCGTTAGGTCGTGTCTAAGTTAGGTTGCGTAGAGGCTTGAGTCGGTAGGCCGTGGGGTTGATGAGTCGTAAGTCGTGGGGCCTTGATAAGTCATGACCGACTTAAGGGAGGGGCGAACGACTCATAGGTTTGGCCTATAAATAGAAGTTCCTAGCTTCATTTTTGGGATCCGGATTTTGAAGCGACGAAGTGCTGCTATTTTGAGGGCTCGACTACAACACTTCTTCACTTCTTTTCTCCACTTTAATCTTGTGCCTACATCCATCCAAGATCGAAGATCCAACAGCTTAGATTGAAGATCTCCATCTATTGAAGAGAGATTTCATCGTTTGAAGGGAAATCTTGTCGGATCAAGCTAGATCCTTCGCTGTCCAGATCTGAAGTTAGTTGCTTTTGAGGTGTTTAGGTGATTCGGTGAGTGGTGGTTATCTCTCACACGGACCCAAAAGAGTATATTGGATCGGTGGCTTGTTTGTGTGTTAAAGATAGTGATTTCATGCATTTTCCTTAAGTCTGCATGTAGATCCATCGTTCATAAAGTTTTGATATCCACTTTACTACATGTTAACCTATGCTAGTTCATTCATCAAGATATTACTTAGAATTCATGCTAGTTAGATTTGGACTCTTTATTTACGAAATTGCCATTTATTGTTATAACTGTTTATTTAGATCTTGTTTGAATGATTGATTACTTGGATTAATGATTGATCTGATTGATTGTTATAAATTAGTTGATTGATGATTTGATTTGGACAAGTTGGTCGAAGATGATTCAAAAGCTAAGTGGAAAGGCTCTTGAATAAGGAAAGCTGCTTGTGGCATATGAAGCGGATGATAAAGCTCATATGGATAGATTTGATGATGATGTTGAGATGGGACTTTTCTATGATGCGATGAAGAAAAGTATGATGTGAGATAGCCTTGGTTTAATCCAGACGGGATCATCCCAAGCATGTTGATAACTCGGTGATATGGTTCGAGTTTGTGGATAATGGTTGGCTTGAGAGGCGCTTGAGCTAGTTTGAAAATAGTCGTCAAGGATGATGACTAGAAGGCTGAGATATCATCATTGTTGAAGGTTCTAGCAGACTCAAAGCAAGAGTACGCTGGGCAGATTCGATAGTCCCAAGACTAATAGTTGATGTTCTAGTACTCTGGGCAGATTCGATAGTCCTAGGCACGGGTCACGATGACGTGCAGAGTTCTGTCTAGAACCGGGGTTACCATTAGCCCTTGACGGACGGATGAAAGAATGAGCCGGTCATTCAATTAACGGTGATATCGAGGCAATGATAACAGTGATAGCCAGAGTCATGGATGTTTGGATGCTTTGGTTGTATCATCACTCGGTCTCAAGAGCGATGTTTTGTGGGTGCTTATCTGATCTTGGTTTAGGCCTTGGGAGTTTGTGCTTGGAAAACATCGACCTTGACTCGAGTGATAATTGTTTTACTTTAAATGTCTGCTTTGCTATGTTTATTTCTTCTTAGTGGATCTGGGGGCTATCACTGTAGAAAGAGGTGGAGTGGGAGGGTTGGATTCCTATTCCTTTTTCCTATATGCTCTTTTGGTATGTTTGATAGTTGATTTACCGCTCACTAGGACTTTTGTCCGACTCAAGGTTTTATGTTCAACTCTTATTACCTTGGGCTGTTCATCCGTTTTGGGATGGGCAGACTAGGTAGCAGGTGACAGGTGCTGTTCTTAGTAACCAACGCTGTTGATGGCGAAGACGAGCTGGAGGCTTTTGCATATTGTTTTTCTTACTATATGTACTGGATATTCTGCTGCTTGTATGATTCTCTGAGTGTTATGTAGTGAGGCTTGATGTATTGACTATTCAGATGTTTGTATCAAATTGTTTTGTAGTGTATGATGAGATTCTGTTCTATGGAGCTTTACTATGTATACTTTTCTATTGTATTTTATCCCTACGCTGTGAGTAATACGATAGACTCCGCTGTTTTACCTTACCTTGATGATCGTCCATGGCGGCCTGGTACTCTTTTCAGCGCACTATTTCCTTTGTTTAGTGCAGGAGTCATGGGCGGTCGTCACAAAGTGTATCTGACACGCCAATTTGTGTAACAGTTACTCATTAAAGTTAATTTGAGAAGTAAATCTTTTCTCTTCAACTTATTCAATCAACTAAAATAATAAATAGCTTTAATTGGAGAGAGAAACCTTTTATTTCTCTCTTTCTCTTTCTGATTAGATTAGTGATCCACTAGATGTCACTGATGATCAGTTTAAACATGGCATGAGAGGTAAGTATATCTAAATATACTCACATTGTATATTATGTAGGTGCAACATATAAGAAGTGTGCATAGTTAATGATTCCCTTAATATATGCCTTTGTTATCCAATTTTTTTTTAAAACAAAACAACATTTGTTATATATATAAACACACATAATATATATATATAGTTGATTTTGGTTTTTTGTCATGCTTTAAAGTAAAGCAAACAATTTAAAACTAATTTTAATTAATGGAAACTTATAATGGCCTGCCTTTTTGGGCGGTTTAAATCGATGGTAAACCACACACGTTGGACTTTAACCATTCAGAAGGGCAGATTGTTATGGGGTAAATAAGAAAAGGAAGAGAAAGAAATAAAACAAACACAGAATCTCAAAGCAAATGACAAAATATAGTAATCAAATAAACAGTTCATGAAGCTGATTTACAATTAAACTTTGGTTACATATTTACATTTCCGAATCAGAGTATATTCAGCACTAATGAAGAATAATGCAGCGGAACAGTACGATGCAGCGGAATAAATGAAATAAATAGTAGTAGTACTAAATCTTCATCTTCGTACTCTAAAAGCAGTCTTCGATGCACTGAAAAGCTCAGACTGACATGCCTATGCACTTGGAGGGTGCAACATGATAGGGGGTTCTCGCTTTTTGTTTGGTAGTGAGCGGATGACTCTTACTCCTACATGTCCGTGCGAGGGTTGGTGCAGTCGAGAGGCTGGCCGTAAAGGCAGAATACAGGTACCAATGTATGCTATGGTGGGCATTACCCCACTGGCAGGTGGTCCGTTACATTTAGTATCAGAGCTTTGGTTTAGGCAAACCTAAGCCTATGGAGCAAAAATCCTTAGAGATAGGGTAGAAATACCCTTGAATGAGTGAAATCAATCTTAAAATCATTTCTTTGTGAGAGAACGTATTTTAAAGTATAAAATGATTTTCAAATGGTTTTTCAAATTCAAAATTAATATAAAAACTTTTCTTGTTTTGAAATCAAAATTTTCTTAACTTCTTCCTTTTCTTATCCACCTTGTTAGAAATTTCTTGGTTCGGGATATTCAATTCTGGTTGAGTCTTATCTTATCTTATCTAATCTTTTCTTTGTTTCTCAATTACCTCTGTCCTAAAATTCATTCTTGATTTTTCAGGATGAGTCGTAGGAATGCAAGAGGTAGGGGACATGGTGTTTCCCCAGCTCTTGAGTCTGCTGCGCCATTTAGGTTCACTAAACTCCGTAAGGAGTACACTGAGCTTGGTGGCACCAAGTTTACCAGATTCAAGAGGATTATTGAGTCTTGGCAGTGGTTGAAGGATTTGGAGAGGATTTTCTCCGGTCTTGAGATCATTAATGCCCAGCAGCGTTAGTTGGCAGCTTGGCAGTTGAAGGGAGCAGCCTTGGATTGATGGGAGTCTGTCACAGCTCACACTACCGAGGCTGACATTTCTTGGGAGCATTTTAGGTATAACCTCCTATTGTCTTGAATTTGGTTCAGTTTTTTCTTTTTGAAATCTGTCTTATGTTCCTTTATCGTGCTTAAGGGATGCTTTTGTTGTGAAATGGATGCCTGAGGAAGGGAAGTCTCAGCTGTTTTAGAAATTCATGGATTTCAAACAGGGCGATATGTCTTTTGTTGAGTATGAGAGGAAGTTCAATGAACTTTCTAAGTTTGGCCCTAATCTAATTGACACTCCTTTCAAGAAGAATGAGATGTTCATTGCTGGTGCCCATCCAGAGTATTATGATCGTCTCATTGCTCATGTGCATAGCCCTTTCTCCAGTCTAATGGATATGGCAATTAAATATGAGAATCCTACGTCTAGGGATCCTCCAGCTGCTCATTCTGCTTCATCCCAATCTTTTTCTAGTAATCCTAAGAAGTGAAAGTCCAACTTTCACCATCGGAAGAAGAATTGGAACAAGAGTCCAGGTTTAGGATCTTCATCTTCTCAGAGGCAGCCCATCGACCTATCTTCAGTTACTTGTTTCAGATGTGATCAGAAGGGACACTATGCTAATAGTTGTCCTGCTTTAGTTGGTGCTGATGTCCCTCCTCCCCCACAGCTGAACAAGCGTGATCTCTGTCACATTTGTCTTCAGCCCGGTCACTTAAGAAAGGATTGTCCTACTCAGCAGAAGGGCAAGCCTTCTGGTATCTTTGCTGTTACCTCTGCATCTTCACCAGTCCACCTCCTGCACCTGCTCCTGCTCCTAGTGTTGCTCAAGGTACTCTTCAGGGCAACCTTTACTTTGTTTAAATTTCATGTTCGTGTTCTATTTGATACTGGAGCTTCCTATAGCTTTATTTCTGTGGATCTATGTGATAAGTTCGAGCATCTTCTTTATCCCGAGTTTACTTCTGAATCTTTGTGTCTTAAGAATCCTATTGGTGAGCCTGCGAACCTCAGTAGGATTTATAGAAGAGTGAAGCTCTTCTACTCTGGTTATCCGTTTTTTGGTAATTTCCATGTGCTGGGTTTTGATGCTTTTGATCTATTGCTTGGAGGTGATTGGCTGAAGAGGCATGATGCCGTTATCTCTTGTAAAACCCGAACTGTTTCCCTTGTTGGTGATAAAGGTGATTCTTTGGTGATTAAGTTTTGCATGCCCCAGGATTTTGCTGGCAGTTTTATTTATTCTCTTAATTCTTCTCCTGGTGATCTTGACTTGACTCATGTGGTAAAACTCTATCCCGATGTATTTGGTGAAGTCACTTCTTTATCTACTAAGCGGGAAATTGATTTTCGTATTGATCTTATTCTTGGAGCTCGACATGTAGTTCTTCCTCCTAGAAGAATGGCACCTTGCGAGAAGGTTGAGTTGAGGAAGCAATTTGAGGACTTGTTCTTCAAGGGCCTAATCAGACCTAGCCATTCAGAATGGAGAGCAGTAGTGGTTTTCGTCACTATGTCCGATGGTTCTTTGAGGATGTATGTTGATTATAGGGAGCTGAACAAGCTCACTATGAGGAACAGATATCCTATGCCTCGCATCAATGATATGTTTGATCAGCTCCATGGAGCTAATGTTTTCTCTCAGCTTGATCTTGCCACAGGTTTTCACCAGCTCAGTGTTGTTGAGGAAAGTATTCCTAAGACTTCTTTCCGTACTGAGAATGGTTTCTATGAATGGTTAGTTATGCCTTTTGGTTTGACTAATGCCCATGCTTTCTTTGTTGATTTGATGAATCATGTTTTTCATGATGTGCTTAATAAGTTCGTTCTAGTCTTTGTTGATGATATCCTTGTCTTCTCCAAGACAAGGGAAGAGCATGAGTCACATTTGAAATTTGTTCTAGTGACTCTTAGAAATCATCAGTTGAAGGCTAAATTCTCGAAGTGCCATTTGTGGAGGGATGAAGTCCGATTCTCGGGCATATTGTTTCTAGTAATGGAGTTTCTATAGATCCAGTCAAGATTTTTACGATCATTGCAAGTCTTTCCTTTCTTCTCTTTCTGTAATTTGATCATTCTATCTTTTCTGTGGTCCTTATTTCTCCATATTCTGTTGCAGGATTGGGAAACTCCTAGGACTCCATCAGATATTCACAGTTTTTTGGGCCTTGCCGGTTATTATCGAAGATTCATTGAGAATTTTTCTCGAATTTCTACACCTTTCACTACTTTAACTTGAAAGAATGCTAAGTTTATATGGAGTGATAAGTGTAAAGCTGCATTCAATGAGTTGAAGCATAAGCTTACTTCCACACCGGTGCTTACCGTTCCAAATGGAAATGAGGGACTAACGGTATACACTGATGCTTGTCATGAGGGTTTGGGAGCTGTTCTGATGCAAGATAGGAAGTTGATTGCTTATGCTAGTCGCTAGTTGAAGACCCATAAAGCCAGTTATGCAGCCCATGATTTGGAATTGCTTGTTGTAGTCTTTGCTTTGAAGCTTTGGAGGCATTATCTTTTGGGTGCTAAGTTTGAGCTCTTTACTGATCATCAGTCTTTGAGATATATCTTCACCCAGAAGGATTTGAATCAGTGTCAGGTTCGCTGGCTTGTGTTTCTTGCTTCTTATGATCTTGACATTAGCTATACCCATGTGAAAGCTAATGTTGTGATTGATGCTTTGAGTCGGAAGAAGGCCATGTTGTGTCAGCTTGTTGTTTCTTCTTCTCCCCTTTTGGATCGTATCATTTCTAAGAAGGATGATGATAAGATGCTTAGGCATATGAAGGAGAGTGTTCATAGCAGAGTTGGAGGTAGTAGTCCTGGTGCCAGTGGAGCCCAGATCGATGATAGAGGTATTTTGAAGATTAATAATCGAATTTGTGTCCCGAATATTGATGGATTGAGGTAAGAGTTACTTCGAGAAAATCATCGATCCAGACTTTCTATTCATCCTGGTGTGATCAAGATGTATCAGGACATGAAGAAGCTTTATTCGTAAAGAGGTATGAGGCAAGATATCTCTATCTTTGTTAGTAGGTGTGTGACTTGTCAGCTAGTCAAGGCAGATCATCATAAGACCCCTGGTTTGTTGCAGCTCCTTGAGGTTCCCAATTGGAAATGGGAACAGATTTCTATGGATCTTATTGATGGATTGCCAAGGAATCGGAGGGGTAATGAGAGTATTTGCGTTATTGTGGATAGATTGACCTAGTCAGCTCATTTCATTCTGGTCAAATCTACCCATTCTGCTTCCAGTTTGGCTGAGATTTATATGAGGGAGATTGTACGACTCCATGGAGGTCCTATTAGCATTGTTTATGATCGAGACCTATCTTTACCGGTCAGTTTTGGAAAGCTTTTTAGGAATCTTTGGGTACTCATCTGAATCTGAGCACTGCTTACCATCCATAGACCGACAGTCAAACGAAAAGAGTGAACCAGATTCTAGAGGATCTTCTTCATGCTTGTGTTCTTGATTATGGAGGATCTTGGGAAGATCATCTTCATCTTGTTGAATTCACTTATAACAACAGTTATCAGGTATATTTTCTTCTATTTTAATCTTATCTTAGTCTTTTACCTATCTCATTTCGTCTTTGAATTCAGGCTAGTATTGAAATGTCTCTGTTTGCTGCTCTTTACGGAAGACCTTGTAGATCTCCATCTTGCTGGATTGAATACGGTAATCGTTTGGTTCTTGGTCCTGATGTAATTTGGAGGCTTCTGAGATAGTTGATGAGATTAAGAGGAAGCAGGATAGGTAGAATAAGTATGTCGATCAACGTAGAAGGAGTTTGGAGTTTTCTGTTGGTGATTTGGTTTTCCTTAAGGTCTCTCCCTTAAGGAATGTGATTCGGTTTGGTCATAGAGGGAAGCTTTCTCCTAGGTTTATTGGTCCTTTCCGTATCTCTGAGAGGATTGGTTCTTTAGCTTATCTTTTGGATTTGCCTGAGAATTTTTTTGGAGTGCATAGTGTATTCCATGTTTCGCATCTTCGTCGATATCTACATGATCCATCTTTGATTGTCTAGCCTTCTACCCTCGAGAGTTTGGATGTTGAGCCTAATCTGAATGTCGAGAGGAAGCCACTTCATATTGTTGATAGAGGTACGAAGCAGCTGAGAAGGAAATCTATCAACCTGGTCAAAGTGTAGTGGAGTATGGATGATTGGGATTGTACCTGAGGGACGGAGAAGAGCATGCGTGCTTCGAATCCAGAATTGCTTGTTTCAGGTACTATTTGGTTTTCTATCTTATCTTTCTTTGTTGTCGTGTCTCGTTCCTTTCGAGGACGAAAAGTTTTGAGGGGGGGGGAGAGTGTAACAACCCATAAATTTTAATAAATATTTTAATTCAAACTTTGATTTTTAACCATTTAAAAATTTAAGTTTTGGAAGTTTCCAATGCAATTTTGGATTTTGTTTATAGTTTATTTTTTCAAATACAATAAATAAATATTTTTAGAAAATTTTATATTTTGGTCAATTGTGGTCAAACTTTGACTTTCAGTTGAAAATATTAAATTTGAATTTGTAATTTCTAATCTTTTTCTTTGAAACTATATTTGATTCTGGTATTCATGCTACTTTTCGTTTCGTAAAATTCTGTTTTATACTTTTTAAATTTGATAAATTTCAGCGTTCTACACGCGATTATTTTCCGTATTTTATTTGTTATTTTCTATTATCTATTTCCTATCTTCATTCTATTTTTTATTTTATTTTCTATTTTCTATTTTGTTTGGACTTTTATCATTTGATTTTTTTATTTGAATTTTGGGCTTGGAAATTCAAGAAACTTTGGTTTCTTTTTCTTTAATTTATAACTTTTCCTTTTCCAGCCTCTTCATTTTCCCTACCCGTTCACTCCACTAACCCTAGCCGCCACTTATCTTTGTAATTCACGTACAAAAGTTCATCACCTCATCATTTGTCATTTGCATTCCTGAAAACAAAAATATAGAGTAAGTTCTCATAGCATCCTCTTTCTCTTTCTCTTTCTCTTTTCTCTTTTCTTTTTTTTCTCTTCTATTTGCAAGGCTCGGCCACCACCCCTATTGCCGACCATCACTCCATCATCCTTGACCTTAGATCGGCCTCCACCACCCCATCGCCTCCATCATGCTATGTCGTGACCATAGAGTCAATTCCCATCACCAAATTGCTTACAAAACCTATAGCCGAGCCCATCATCTCATCCAATCCCTACCCACTAGCCTCGGCCACCACATAGTCCTCCTCCTTTGCCTTGCTTTCCCGTGACCATCCCCATCTCCAAGCCTATTCAGATGTGCCTTGACCAGATCTGAACCAAAGCCACACCATCAACCCACAGGCCGAACCCAAAGATCCATATGCTGAATCCATAACACCACTTGCTTTTGCCTTTTTCCTTCTACATGAGTTTTGGTTGCCAATTCTTCATATTCCAAGGCTAGCCGAGTGTATGTGCCTCTGATCTAGTCATGGCCGAGTCATGTTGATGGTGATCTAGCCTATTTGAAAGTGCCGAGCCACTTGTCATGGTTAAGCCATACTTTGCTTCGACTTGATTCATATTTGTTCATTGTTTTAATTTAAAATCTTGTGTTGAATTTTATGTTTATGTATGTTGTATTTTATTTGTTTGCAAGATTTGAATCTTGGATCTCCATTCACTCGAATCTAAGTCGTGCTTTGTCGTGCTTTTCGAAATTTATCCATGTGTGTTGAATTGTTAATTCCATCTTTAGAAGGTGAGTTTATCACTCTCGACATTCGTACTTATATAATTGCGAAACAATGGCATGTGAATTGTAGTTGATGATATGATAGTAATTTATATATGCCTGTGATATGATATTTCATGATGTTATAACCTGATATTTATTTGTTACATCACTTGATATGATATGCTTTATTATACTGTTTATTTTATTTACTGCTTCTCACACTGCAAGTTCCCTGTTAGAATAGAATCACTATGGGCTGAAATGATACATACCTGAACGGACATTAGAATAAGGAAAAATCGTTATGAGCTGAAATGATAGGCTCAAACGATTTTTATTTACTTTGTTTGACTTGCGATTGCGGGTTTGAAATGATAGAACCTAGATTTTTCTTTTTAAATTACAGATTGAAATGATACATATCCGTATCACTTGACCTGGCTTAGAAAATTATATGCAGACCTGTGGTTAACTTTAAGTATTTTCTAAAATTTATTTAGTATTATTGAAATATAAAATATGAAATTTTAACTTTATAAGGATTTAAATGATTTAAATAAATGTTACAGTGATTTTCTATAAGTCAAAATGTTTAAGTAAATAAATGGTTTAAAAATGTAATTTAAATATGACTTAACTTGAAAATTGAAATTTAGTTTTCAAAATGGAAATTTTTAGGCTTAACTTAGTAAAAGGAATATTTTATTTATGAAATATGAAATTTTAAATAAAGTATTAAGACATTTTTAAGATAAAAGTTAAGTAAAATAATGTACATTGAACTTAATAAATGAATTATAGTTTAATTTGGATAATTATTTATAAAAATTTATTTTATTTAACCATAAGTTAAATGATATCCAAATAAATATTTTTGGAAAGTGAGATATGTTTTATAAGTCAAAAATGGTTAAAAATTGAAATTGTAATGTCTTTGAAATGTTATAATAAACCATAGTTTTGTACTGGCAATATTTGCAAAATACTGTGGTTTTAAGGTAGCATTTCCTAAGTGCTACCATTTCTGAAAGTGTACAATATTTATGAAATATCACTATATCTACTGTAACACTTTATAAGTGATGTTGTATTTGAAATTGAACTGTTTTTGAAATACTAAATAATCTACTGTAACACTTTATAAGTGCTGTTGTTTCTGAAATTGAACTGTTTTTGAAATACTAAAATATCTACTGTAACACTCTATAAGTTCTGTTGTTTCTGAAATTCAGCTGTTTTTGAAACACTTAAATATCTACTGTAACACTTTTTAAGTGCTGCTGTTTCTGAAATTGAACTGTTTTTGAAATTAAACTGTTTTTGAAATACTAAAATATCTACTGTAACACTTCATAAGTGCTACTGTTTCTGAAATAGAACTATTTTTGAAATACTAAAATATCTGCTGTAACACTTTATAAGTGCTACTGTTTTTGAAAAATACAATATTTTGAAATTGTTGTAATTGAACGAATGAACTTAGAAAATGATAGAATTCTGGAAATTGAATATTTGATTTGAAAGGATAACGACTTCATATTTAAATGGTTATGAATTATTTTGATTTGGAATATATACCATTTTTGAAATTTATAACCATGGGTTATAATAACGGTTGGTTGTTAAAGTGATTGGGATCAGATATGGACATACTCTCTATCGATACTGAAAACCACGTTAACAACCGTGTATGCGGTGGAGATTCCAAAATGAAGGTGGCGACGTTCCTTTGAGGTATATACATGGACCTGACTCCCGTTAGTTGGCATAAGGTGGCTAAAACAGGAGCAATCGACGGGCTAATGAGGTCGCTCCTCTTATCGGACACACTTCTTCGTATGCCAATCTATTACTTTGTGATTGATTAGTGCGCACCTTTGATTTTTGGGAGTGTGGCTCGAGCTGGGCGGTAGTGGCTGCTACACGTTACCACCGGTCCGAAAGTGCAATTGGTATATCTACCCTGGCATTGCCTAGTTGTGCCATGTCACCTACCCTAGCGCGCCTTATACGAGTTTGATTTTTGACGTACCTATGGAGTATTTGTGGTAGCCTCCCAATTTGGAGGAACAACGGTACTGTATAGACTATTGGCACTACAAAATGTGTTAAGGGGGATATTAGGTAGCACATTAATGCTATTTTTGAATATATTGTACTTTACTGTAGACATTATTATAATAGCGTATATTACTACATAGTAAATAGTTTAACAGATCCTTAAAGGATGGGTGGTCCCAAGCATCCTTTAAGTTACTTGTGCATTTATTTTTACAGTTCACTTGAGTTGGTTTACATTGTATAAGTATGTATATCCTCACTCGAGTGTTTTGTGTTTTGCTTTACGCTTGGATCAGCCTGAGTATCAGCTTTGGATTTCATCTTCTGGAGCTAGAGGATTTGCTGGAGTTTATCTTCTATCTAGTTGTTATCTATTTCCATTCAGTATTTCTATTCAGCTTATGTACTAGTGAACATTTATGTATTGGGATTTCTGTTGTATTTACTTTTCAGACTATAGTATTTTGTACGTGTTTTGAGACTGTGTTTGAGACTGTGTTGTAGTAGCTTCATGAACTACTATTGTTATTTTATTTTCGCTGCGAGCTATTCTGATTTATCTGTGTCTGTGATTCTGTGATTGGTTTTATTTGCTCCAAATAATATTACAATCTACTATTCTGAATTATTCAAGTCAGACATGTGTGGTTTTATTGTCGATTTGAATGGTCCAAAATAGTAGGTCGTTACAGACTCGAGCGAATTGAAAAGACAAAACACTCGAGTCAGAACTAAAAGATCTTATGTAAGTTAAATCAACAGTAAATAAATATGAGTGTAACGGCGTCGGAGATGTTTACGGGTTTGACATCTCCTATCCGGTGTCTGATGTGAGTGCAATAACTTAAGAGATGTTTGGGATTACCATCTCCCAAGGATCCGTTAAACTATTTATTATGTAGTACAATGCACTACTATAATAGTGACTACAGTAAAGTAATGTTTTAAAATAGCGTTAAGGCATTACCCATATCAAACTCGTAGAAGGTGCGATAGGTCATGTGAATATGGCACTCGAGGCAATGCCAAGGTAGATATACCAACTGCAGAACCAGACTGGTGGTAACACATAGCAGCTACTGCTGCCCACCTTGGAACACACTCCCAAGTCAAAATCAAGGGGTGGCCATCAAATCATCACAAAGTCATAATATGCTATCGAAGAAATGTATTCGATCGAAGGCGCCCGGCGTGGCTCCTGTTTTAGTCACATCTATGTTGACTCACGGGAGTCAAGGTCATGTAAATACCTCATGTAGAATCGTTCGTGCAACCATCCTACTTCATTTCTGGAATCTCCACTATGTACATAGTTGTTAAAGTGGTTTTCAATACTGGTAGAGAATATGCAGTATCTGATGCCGATCTCTTTAACAATCAAACGCTTATTACACACCGGATGGTTCTTTTACATTTCAAAAGTCAATTCATAATATCAAAAATATCATATTCGATTTCAAACCATATTCACTTTCAAAATTGTCGGTAAGATAGGATAATGAAATCCACATTCCAAAATCGTCATATTTACTCAAATATGTCATTTCACAAAAGGGTATCAATTTAAAACCTCAACTTAGGTTGTATCATCATCAAGGATTTAAATATAAAAATTTCCACTTTACACGGTTTGAAATTTTAAAAAATAGTTTAGATACTCACAAATATTTTTAGTAGTTTAAAAATAGTTTAAAATAGATTAGAATAGTTTAAATAGTAGAAATAGTTTAAAATAGATTTAAATTTGATTTATGTATATTTTAAAATGATTTATATAGATTTAAAATAGATTAAATAGATTTAAATTATATAAATAGATTTTAAATAGATTACATAAATTTAAAATAGATTAAGTAGATTTAAATTATATTAAATAGATTTTAATTAGATTAAATAAATTTAAAATAGATTAAATAGATTTAAAATAGATTAAATAACTTTAAAATAGGTTAAATAAATTCAGTTAGTTAAAACAGGTAAATTAGATTAAATTGGATTAAATAGGTTATAATACATTAAAATAAATTAAAATAGTTTGAAATTGATTAAAATATTTAATTTAATTAAAATTGCTTAAATTAGTTTAAAATAGATTTCAAGGTTATATCCAAACATTTTCAATAACTCAATTCTGATAAATTCATTTATATTTGACAATTCAACTTTGAAATTTCAATTTAAATCCTTTGAACAATTCATTTAATCTATTCCAATTTCAGCATTAACACTTGGATTATCGAATATAGTTCAGTTTATATAAATCAATTACTATTTCAAAATGCTAGTTAACTGAATTCAAAATTTAAAGAATAAAATAATAATTTAATTTAACCGATTCGGTGTCCGTATATAATTTTCTACCTTATGGTCAAGTGATACGGATATTTATCATTTCAATCTACAATTTAAAATTTTGCGTTAATATATCATTTCAAACCGCAATCCCAAATTGAATAAAAATCCATAAAATCGCTCGAGTCTATCATTTCAACCCATAATGATTTTTCCCTAATCTATGGATCGTTCGGGTATGTAACATTTCAACCCATAGGGAACTTCTAGTGCTATAACAATATAATAATACAACATCCAGTTATCCAATATCAACATTCAAACATCCATCACAATCATCATCCAAATCAACCAATAAACATCAATAGACAACTGATTATCATTAACAGGTATTAAATTGACAATTAAATTAAATGATGATTAAATGCAATAAAAGTCAAATTTAACTTGAATGACAAAATAAATAAGCAAACATCAATCAATTAATTTCTAATCACATCATAAATTTAATTTAACTAACATAAGATAATCTAGTAGTTGCGAGTGGGTCTAAACACCCACCTTTGATTTTAAATCGATTTAAAATCCAAGAATAGCCCAAAATTTGAAAAGTCTCAGAATTTATCCAAACCAGGGGCAAAATATCTGGAATTTCGATACGATCGCAGCGGAGCAAACTGCGCATGAATCAGAGCTCGCACGTGAAAGTTATTAACTTTAGAAGTTTGAAATTTAAATTTAAATAAAATAATAAGATAGCAAATCAGACCTCACCACGTCATCACGTGAATAGGACAGGAACCCTAAATCTTTTCTCTTCGTTCGAACCTAGACGAAGTCGCCGTTGCGATCACCTTTGACCATATATAGCGCTGCCTACGAAGCCCATCACTTCGATCGAGACCCGCCACCTGCTTCCCCATCTCCGACCGCTCTAGTGGCCCCCACGCGCGGCGCCCATGCACCACCGAAATCCTCCACTGCCGCCAGCATACATTCGCCAAAATCGAAAAATTCTAATCACTTGAAGACGAGCGAATGGCATGGTTAAGACCTTCTCATCATCATCTTCCCAACACCACTTCTCGATCATCGATCGGGTGAAGATCCACCGTTGAATCGTCAAAACCCTAAAATGGACGGCCGAGGTTGATTCACGAATTCTGGACAAACGTTGATTCGAATTGAAAAACGAATTGTACCAATGGATTACGCTCATCAAAAGCTTCGAATTGGTTTATAATATGATAGCCTCTTGAGGAGTTTGATTTTGAAATTGAATTTGAAATTGGAATAGGGTTTTGAAATTGGAATCTATTCGGCCATTGAGAAGGAGAAGTGGATGGATGAAATTGTACGTACCGAATAAAAAATGACTGCTAGGGTTTTGGGAAACAAGACTATTTATATTAATAAAGCCCGATAAGAAAATAAACATATATCGAATTAATTTGAAATGACAATAATGACCCAGAAGCCCGTTCTGCTTTCGAAATGATAGCAGGTCATCCCATATATCAAAATAGATGTTTTTGATATTTTTAAACTCAATGGAATAGATTTCAAGTCCTAATTCCATCGTATGAAGAAGTTAGCTTTAAAATCAGCTTATTTCAAATTGATTTTTAGTAAATTGATTTCTAGGCGTTTCGAGTCCGTATGGTCAAACGACAAGCCCGATTGCTACAAAACTTAAAATCCTAAAATAATGCACCGTTACGGTCCGATGAAATTGGTATCGTTGAAATACGAGAAAGTGGCCAAAATGGCTATTTTAACATTAATTAAATAAATTATATTAAATTAATTAAACCACTTTTTATTTCCAATTTTTAATAACTGACACATTTTATCATTTTTAATTACTTAGAAATTTACAATAATTTAAAACAAATGTACCTATCAATCCAGTGTTAAATATTATACTAATTACAGTGTTCAATTTCAACTGTAGTCAAATCCAATTAATTATAATTTGATTTCGATAAATTTATTAAATTTGATTTCAATGTTTTTATTCAATCAATCATTACTCTATGGGCATAATAAACATTGGTTTATATCTTATTACATTAATATTTTCAATTTCATCTTAATTTCCTTTAACATAATACTCAATTACATTTAATTGCAATTGATTTCCAATTTAATTTAACGGATTAAATAAATAGGTAACATATAATAATTGTACCATTAATTTTTAATCACATTTTATAATTTTATTATTTACAAACAAATTTTATAGTTATTTACACAACACTAATTTAATTCAATCACAATTTATTATTTACTATTTCATTAGTTAATATAACATTTAAATTATCAATTACTCCTTTAATCCAATTATCAATTAATACACATATTATTATATAAATTTACAACCTATAACTAATTATAACATTTAATCATTTCAATTAATTGGAATTACGTTCAAAGCAGTTATCCATTACCTTAACTAATACTATTACATTTCATACCAGTCACATTCTTACTATTAAACCACAAATTTTAATACTTCGACATTAAATCACACCTTATTAAATTAACTATTTTTAATTATCGAAAATTACGGGTCGTTGCAAAAATTTTAAATCAAAATTGGAATTTTCATAAAATTCCATTTTGTAAAAGTTGAATTAAAGACATATACATGTATAAATATTCATACATATAAATATGTATGGAAATATATGTATACAATAATCAAATCAATGTTCTAAATTAAAAACAAAGTATAATACTTGCATTCGATTAATTTATAGTTTAAAATATTTATACATTTAATCAAAATAAAAATCTATGATCTAATTATTAACCTAAAATAAAAGTTTTAAGATTTAACAAAAAAGTCCATAAATAAACCTTAACATGAATTAACTTTTATTCTAATGTAAATAATGATCAAATTTGTTTTAAAATAATTTGTTACAGTGTATTCAATTTCCAAACTTGTAACATAAAATTTAATTCAATTAATCAAAGAATAATATTACTCAAACAATAATTTTTAAAACAGAAAAGAAATAGACAACGAAGACATATATAAATTCACAATAATAAGATTCAAATTTAACTAAACATACAATATGAACAAAACAACAAAAGGGGTGATGGATTTATTTATATTAACATAAATAACTTAAACTATTAGGGAATAAAGAACATTTGCAGACTGAGATGAATAAAAATAATAGATGGGCTTATAATTGAGATAATGGGGTTTTGATTCACGTATTTAAAATTAATCAATTAAACACATAATGAATCATTCAAATCTAAACATATGAATGATAAAACATATAAATATATAAATTAGAGAATCATCTTAGAATGTTGCTTATAAATCGCACCTTAAATGATATCTCCTCAGAACTTAAAGACGCACACACAATCCTGGTAAGAGATGGATATACCATTTGGGTTTCATTTTATGTGATTTTTTTTGATTTAGAGTTGAAAGATTTTTGGAAGTCGTTATTTTTTTTTTCTTCCATGAATGATTTGGAGGAGAGGTGAGAAAAAATAAATGAAAAAGAATAAATTGTCTATAGGGAATGAGATAGTGGATTTGTTTTAGGGTACTTTTGGCACAAGTCCTTATTAAGTTTCAAAATTCATGAAAAGTCCTTTACTAAATTTCAGTGTAAATTAGGTCCCTGTTTTTTATTCACAATTATTGTAGAGCATGATGCAACTTTTCATAAAAGTTGCTGACATTTTCGCAATTTTTCTGTACACTGTGAACATAGTGTATGAAAGTTGCTGAAATATTAGCACTTATTTATAAAAGTTGCTGACATTTCAGCAACATTTATGTACACTGTAAACATAGTTTATGAAAGTTACTGAAATATCAGCACTTATTTATAAAAGTTGCTGACATTTCAATAATAATTTTTCTTTGTTTCTAGAAAATAGGGACTGGATTTACAATGAAACTTTGACAGAGAAAGTTGTTGAAATATCAGCACTTATTTATAAAAGTTGCTGACATTTCAGCAATACTTTTTCTTCGTTTCCAAAAAACAGGAACCCGCTTTGCAATGAAACTTTGACAGGGACCCGAGGGATGCCTCCCTAATTTCCATTTTGTTTTAACTAAAAGAATGAAACCTTTTCCATTCTTCAGTTAAAATTCCCGTAATGAATTCCCTTGATTATCTCTTTCTTCTCTCCACTCTCTTCACATGGTATGGCTAAAATTACATACAATCAAATGACATAAAATTTCCATGAATCACTTCATGCAATTATCTTTTATTTAAATCCAGTTAAATTGCATTGATATCGTAAATTGATGCATGCAAATATAACTTTTATAAATACATACAAATAACTACAAACAACTCCCAAACATTAACTAAATTAATAATAAATAATATTTCTTAAATATTAAATAACTTAATTAATTTACAACATTTTACAGATTAATCAAATAATGTGGTTTTCAAAGAATTCATTATTATGGTTATGCAATTCAAATGTGTAAATTTTATCAGCGATTAATATTGAACAGTTCGAATACTAATATCCACATGTCACATTAGCTAGTTGTAACGACCCGTAGATTTTAATAGTTTAAATGGTTTCATTTATTGTATTTAATTGGATTTTGTAAAATTTTAAACAAATCAATTTGCAAATAAAATGTTAATATTTGGATTACGTATAATTAAATATAGCAAATGGTAAATTTTCGATTAATTTTATGAAAGTTTATTTATTAAGTAATACTATTAAATTCAAGCTAGCTAATAACTGTTGATAATAACATATTTTTCAAACCCGAATATTTTTACATAGAAAAATTCTAAATCATCTTCTGACTGAGTCGTCATTTTTCGTTTTTCCAAATTCGGACTTCGTTAGCTCTGTCGATCTTATTTTCTGTGTTTTGCTGCACTTTCCCTTAGTAGAAAATTCGAATTTTTATAATTCAATCGTACCACTGATATCTGTATGCCGTTGTGATTGTCTCATCGTGCTGATCCCAATAGTATATTTATTTCTGTATTTTGCAATCCGGTGCACAACGGAATCAATAAATTGTTCGTTGTAACGACACCTTTAAATGTTGACCATTAACTTTGCTTTGCTTTTCAAACTTCAGCGTGAATTCCAAGCAAAATAATAAATTGCTATATTTATATTCCTGGATTAATGTTTAGCAGTTTCGAAAATCAAACGTATACATTTGTGTACGTTGTAATTATTATTTTAAAACGGTTCATTTTACTTTCTTTCCCTTTTAACTTGGTTTCTCTCTCATTGCTTTATATTGGGACTTTTGGTTTCCTTTGCTTTTCAATTTGAGCCATGCATGCCAAGCAATAGACTTATTGCTTCAATAACTTTCACCAAATAAGGGACCCGTTATAATTCCTTTTATTTCGTTGGACCATTCAAAACTTTTCACGGGTTGAATTCAACGGTCATCTGCCTTTAATACATCCTGAAATATCGTGGGTGACTTTCAATATCCTACGGTACATTTTATATTCAGCCTTATTTTTAGCTTACCTTTATTTCTTACTGGATTCACGTGCTGACCGATACAAATATTTATCGCTCTTTAATAAATTGACCGTTGAACTGTTCATCTACGTTATATAATATTTTATATAAGACAAAGTGGATACGCGTTTCATTTCAATCTCCTGGTTGCTTCTTCCACTTTTTCTTCGGCCATCTACAGTAAAACTTTTGTACCCCCTTCACAAAATCTCAGTATCACGTATTAAACCCGAGCATCACCCTTCCCTTCCATTCCGAACTCCTTCCCCAAGAAATCATCGGCTACACCACAACATTCATCGTCTCCTGCCGACCCCCTTGAAACCAGAGCCTCTCTCTTCCACCGCCCTTCCTCATTCCAGCCGCCACAACCCCATGTCTGCCTGCACTTCACCGCCACCTCACATCCCGCACTCGTATCCAACATCTGTCACAACGCCCACGTCCAACTCCGCCCTGCCCTTCCAGAGCGCGCACCCCACCACTTCTCTCACCCCGCCTCGGCCTTCTTAAGCCATCAGCCCAACCTCTACGTAAATGGCCACCTGGCTTCACCCTCGGCCTCGCCTTCTATCTCGAATACACCTTCAGCTTCGAGCCATGGGGCGGCAGCACCCTCGTTTGCGTAAGGAATATTGTTGTGATGTTGTGTGTGTTGTGGTCTGGGTGGTTTGTAAAGGGAGGAGTTTGTGGTAGTGTGCAGAGGCTTGTAGTTGTAGATGTGCAGTGTTAGGAGCAGAAAGGAAGTCGAGTAGATGGTTTGTTTGAGGAATGTGAGCAAGAAGAGATGCAAGGAAGGGTTTGTGGTGTTGTAGAGGATGATGTGTGTGATGATTGTTGTGACAGAAGGTAGTTTGGTGGAGTTTGTAATATATGATGAGGCAAGGAATAGATGAAGTGAGTGGATGAGCATGGAGTAGATAAGTTATGTTATGTACCAGCACAGTGATTAGAATGGGAGATGATGGGTGATTGGTACTTATAAATGCATGAAGAGATGTGAAGTTGTTGGATGTAGCAGTAGGGAAATGCTGGGGGGGTATTTGACTGGAGCTTGTAGATGGTTAGCGTAATGTTGATCAGCGTGGCAGAAAGTCGTCAGGAGTACATAAGGGTATGTGAATGATTGGGGTTGACAGAAAATGAGTATGTGCAGGAAGCGAGGTGAGGCAGTGTGCAATATGTTTAGTAGGTTGGATGTGGTCAGTTGAAGATGGTTGTCTGTAGTTGCCAGTTGATAGGTTAGTGGTGATTGCTTGTGATTTTGAAGTGGATGTTGTGAAATATAGAGTTTGGTAGTGAGTGGAAGTGAAAGGGGATGTATGGTCAGGTTTTGTTGTGTGTATGGGTGTTGGTGATGTGGTATGGCCAGAGAAGAGATGTGATAAGCTATGTTCGTCGGACTCGAGTCCATCGTGCCTTGCCTCGCTTCGAAATTCTTGTTAGGATCCACAATTCGCTTCCGTTCCCATCGTCTATCTTCTCTAGCCTCGAAAGGTGAGCAAATCACTCACGATTAACATTCTTTTATTTATTAAATTTGATTTCAATTGTAACGACAATTGAAATATGAGGCTGTAGTTATTTAAATTGTTATATATGCTATTATCTGTAACTATTCACTTATGGGATATGACACCATTCCTATTGTTTATATATTTATTTTGATGATATATGCCTGTTGTTATTATTATTTACATATCTGTTATCACTCTGCAAGTTCCCTGTTAGTATAGAAATCACTATGGGTTGAAATGATACATACCCGAACAGACTTTAGAATAGGAGAAAATCGTTATGGGTTGAAATGATAAACCCAAGCGATTTTCATTCAATTGAATTGGGATTACGGGTTGAAATGCTATCCACCCGTATACATTTAGTGTACGGATTGAAATGATAAATATCCGTAACACTTGACCATATGATAAGAAATATATACAGACATCGTTGGTCCATATATATAAATATTTTGAATTTTAATTCATTGTTTTGGAAAGAAATAAATGGTATTTATCCTTAAATTGTTTTATATATAAAAGGTAATGATATATAGATTTAATAATATTTAATTTAGTTAAAATTTGATTTAATACATAAATTATGTTAAATATTTATGTAAATTTTATTCCAAAAAGTATTCTGCAATTTACTAAGATTGGGAGATAAATGTGGGTTTATCTAAATGGTATTTAAATAAGGATTTATTCAACTAAATCAATTTGAAATTATTGAATGGGAAATTTAAGGGTATGACTTTGTAACTGGATTTTTATATAAGTGATTTAATGAATATTTCACGTTTAAACAAATTAATGAAAATATTGAGAAAAATGTAATTTAAGGTTACTTAAATGATATTGTATCTAATGAGGGATTATTTTAAGACTAGATAATAATGAGGTTAAATCGAGATCTATATGGAACTATTAAATTGAACATTTAATTAAATATTAAAGCTTTGAACTATATTGGGATTTAAATGGTTTATTTTGAGATTCGGATATGTATTGGAAATCAGTATATTTGAATTTATTATTTAGAAACTAAATTGATTAAAAAGTTAGTTTGAAACGTTGAAACTTAAAGTTTTGAAATATATTGAATATAAAGGGTATTTTGTGATTTCAAATCCGAATTTGAGATCGATAAAATTGAAGTGCTTATTTTAGAAATTGAGTTGAATTTAAATTAATAAATTGAGATTGAAATAGATTTAAATGGGGTGGTCGGGTTGATGTTAAACGATTTGTTAAGTTGAGGGAATTGAAATTTCTTTACTGTACAAATTATTTAATATATAAAAATACTATTTGGGAAGTATAGAGATATTTGAAGTGAAAATGATATTTGGTTTTGATGTATAAATTAAGTTGAAAAGACTACGGTGTTATAGTGTATAATTCTATCTTTTAGATAGTTCCATGGACCCTTAGAGGATGGTTATCCCAAACATCCTCTAAGTTAATTATATTTCAGTTGATATTTCACTTGGGTTAGATTTATAGATATAAGAATGTTAATCCTGACTCGAGTGTTTTGTGTTTTGCTTTACGCTCGGGTCAGACTGAGAGATATAGCATTTGAGACTCATCTTCGAAGTTGGAGCTTTGCTTGAAGATCCAGCTATCTAACCCTTCAGTCATCCAGTTGATTGGTTCAGAGAAGCCATCTGTTGCATTAGAGACTTCATGGCATTTGAACTATTCGGTTGTATTTTATTTCTAACTCTGAGGTATACAGTAGCTTCATGAACTACTATTCTTTACCTATTCCGCTGCATTTTATTACTCTGTGTAAGTGATCTATGATTGATTTATTTACTGTATATTTTAATTTTTGCCAAATTTTATTAACAATTCGGTATTTTGAATTATTCAAGTCGGACATGTACGGTTTTATTGTCGATTTGAATGGTCCAAAATATCGGGTCGTTACAGTTTGGTATCAGAGCTTTTGCTCTAGGCAAAACTTAGCATATATGGTAAATTTATTTGCAGAATCACTTTCGCTCGAGTTGAATCTCTTCCTTTTGACTCAATTTCCTTTGAATTTTGGAATGTCCCTCGGTTCCGAAATTCATTTTCTCTCTCCCTATTTATATTCGTTTGATTCTGGAGTATCCCATAACTCCACTGAATGATTTGTAAAGCGGGTGAAAACTCCTTTACAATCGGCATTGATTCGCCGGAGATTCTGAATCCTCGTTTTATGATGCTACTATATCTAGTTATGCCGAATTATGTATCGGGCGATCGAATGTCGATTTGCCTTGAAATTCCGCATCGATTATATTCCTGAAGTCACGGTTGACCGGTATAGGTCGCCCGCGATTTATGGAAGTATATCCATCTTCTATTTTGTAATTTAATTATCTCATCTTCGATCGAGTCTATATTCGAATCAGGATTCTATTGATTGGAGTTCCTCTAAATTAAATCTCTATCTTTGTTTTGAAATCCATTCTTAAAATTATCCTTTGAAATTCGGGTATGTTTGCATTTTTGAAATTGTTTTATATATTGAAATTATTATTTTGATAACTATGATTTTATTCTATATATAAAAGTGAAAATGTTTTCGATAAGGATTATATACCTATATATAAAACATATAAGAAATGTTATTCTATATAAAAGGGTTTTCAAAGGATTTGAAATTTCGAAAATATAAGAAATTGATTTATATGAAAAAGATTTATAACTGAAGTGTTAAATTTGAAATTCGAGAATTGAATTCCGGTATTTTGAAATTGGTTTTAAGATTTTGGAAAATAGTATAAAAATAATACGATTTAAAAGTATTTTTCCGAATAAGAAATGTTTCAGATGAGTTCAAAGGAATTCCAATAATTTTGAAGAAAAAAAAAAATTTCAAAGAAGTTTTCAAGAAAATAAAAGTCCAGAACTCACTTATGTCGCTGTAAAATAATTTCGGTGATGAGTGCACGCATCATCGACATTGATTTTTGAGTTTCAGAGTGGGGGAGGGGCCACTTTAATAGCTTCGCTATGCAAGTGATTTTGTAAAACCGTTTTTGATTTCAAATTCCGAAGTATAATTTGATATTTTCGAAAGATATATGTATATATTTGAAACAATTTAAAGTGAGACCAGTGTTCAGTCCTCGAGTTTCGAATTTGTTTTGGTATAACCCTTTATATTGAAATTGATTTATTATTGATTTTCAACTCTTGAATTGAAAATGTGATTTCCCCTTATCATTTTGAATGTTCGAACACTTCCAAATCGAGAATAAATTTTCAAAGCTAAGAAATTTCGAAGAGTACAAAATGTTTGATAAAGAATATAAATTTAGTTTGAAATGTTTTGAAAAAAAAAATAGTTGAATAATGGTTTTCAGAAAGGTAAATTGGATCTTTCAAATAGAAATAGATAGTCTAAAAGTTCTAAAGGGATAATTATAAATATGGAAACCATTTTGAGTATAATTGATTTTTGAGAAAATATTTGGTTCTGAAATTAAATGGGAATTAAAAACCAGTACTTATATGGTGATTTTGGAAATGAATTTGTTTGACTTGAATTATTTTAATTTGGAAAATGGGATAATTTTCTAAACCTATTATTTTGGGAACTTTGAAATTTAGATATTTAATTTGGAAGAAAATTTGGTGAAATCATATATGATTTGGAAACTGAATTGATATTGAAATGATTTGAAATTTAAGAACCTTATATTATTAAGCACTTGATTTGGGAGTGGTCGAACTTATATAAAATGGATTGTATAAGTATGAAGTTGATTTGAAATCTATTGATTTGAAAGGTACTCAATTTGGGAAGAGATTTTTATATAGTTGAAGTCTATATAAGTATAATTTGATCTACTATTGATTTGGAAAGTATTCGATTTGGGAAAAATAGAATCCTATACATATGGACTTTATATAAGTACAATATCTGAAAGTGATTTGAAAAGGTACTATATGATATATATTTTCGAAGTAAAGATATGGAAAGTGCCTTCTGCTTGATATCCGCTTTGTGGCCACATCGTGGATTCATTCTATCGATATTATTCTCTCTGATTTTTGGTTTTTCGGATGTAATACTCGAGTGTTCCCACCGTGGCGTAACCCATGGTTTCTTTTTTTTTCTCGTGAATGCATAGCGAAATTGCTTGGCTGAGTCTTGCCTAGGGGTACGGATTGTTTCCTGGGGGATCCAGGCGTAACCATTGTGTATCCTGCAATCTGTGTAGGTCGCGAATAGTAGCGCAAGTGCCTGGCTGAGTCTTGCCTAGGGGTACGGATTGTTTCCTGGGGGATCCAGGCGTAACCATTGTGTATCCTGCACTCTACTAGTCATCATGGCGTAACTCGCAGGGCTGAGAAAGCTTATGGATATGGATTGTTTCCTGGGTGGCCCAGGCGTAACCATTGTGTATCTGCGAACCATGATCGGACAAAGGTTTTGGTTTGGTTGTTTTGTTGGATTGTACTTTCCATATCTGTTTTAAAGATTTTCAAGTATTTTCACTGGGTGTTGAAACAAGTCTACTAAGTACTTGAAGAATTCTAGATTTGCGCCTGATCAACTCATGGCCAGAGTCTGCAAGAACGAGGATAAACTTGTTGAAACATCGAGTTATAAAAGTATTTTCGAAAGGAAAAATTTATTTCGATATAATAGTATTTATTTATAAAAGTATTATTATAGAGGTATTTATTGTAAAAGTATTTTTCCCAACAAAGAAATTTTGAATTAATATTTGAAATTTAAATTCTTATGGTTCTAGATTAATTATTCGTGCCCGATACTATTTTCCTTACATCTACCTTATCTGCTCAGTTTAGTTATTCACCTTGATTCTGTTTTCCAAATCTACCTTCCTTCCTTGTTGGATCTATCCTTTAAAATATTGTTTAATTATATACTACTTGGTTTAATAGAAGATTTTAAATATTGTAAATATTTTGAAGTTATTAATTTAATAAAACATATTTAATTCCAATGGGTTTTGAAAACTTAAACTATTAAAGATAATTGAATGACAAATGAAGTTTTCGAATAAATATTTCAAATAAAATCTATATAGTTAAATAAATAAATTATTAATCCTTAACTTTCAATCTATCTTTCCTTCCGGTTGTGTCTTTTCTCCTACCTTCTTCCTTTTCGGGGACGAAAAGTTTTGAGTGGGGGAGAATGTAACGACCCGTAGATTTTAATAGTTTAAATGGTTTCATTTATTGTATTTAATTGGATTTTGTGAAATTTTAAACAAATCAATTTGCAAATAAAATGTTAATATTTGGATTACGTATAATTAAAAATAGCAAATGGTAAATTTTCAATTAATTTTATGAAAGTTTATTTATTAAGTAATTCTATTAAATTCATGCTAGCTAATAACTGTTGATAATAACATATTTTTCAAACCCGAATATTTTTACATAGAAAAATTCTAAATCATCTTCTGACTGAGTCGTCATTTTTCGTTTTTCCAAATTCGGACTTCGTTAGCTCCGTCGATCTTATTTTCTGTGTTTTGCTGCACTTTCCCTTAGTGGAAAATTCGAATTTTTATAATTCAATCGTACCACTGATATCTGTATACCGTTGTGATCGTCTCATCGTGCTGATCCCAATAGTATATTTATTTCTGTATTTTGAAATCCGGTGCACAACAGAATCAGTAAATTGTTCGTTGTAACGACACCTTTAAATGTTGACCATTAACTTTGCTTTGCTTTTCAAACTTCAGCGTGAATTCCAAGCAAAATAATAAATTGCTATATTTATATTCCTGGATTAATGTTTAGCAGTTTTGAAAATCAAACGTATACATTTGTGTACGTTGTAATTATTATTTTAAAACGGTTCATTTTACATTCTTTCCCTTTTAACTTGGTTTCTCTCTCATTACTTTATATTGGGACTTTTGGTTTCCTTTGCTTTTCAATTTGAGCCATGCTTGCCAAGCAATAGACTTATTGCTTCAATAACTTTCACCAAATAAGGGACCTGTTATAATTCCTTTTATTTCGTTGGACCATTCAAAACTTTTCACGGGTTGAATTCAACGGTCATCTTCCTTTAATACATCCTGAAATTTCGTGGGTGACTTTCAATGTCCTACGGTACATTTTATATTCATCCTTATTTTTAGCTTACCTTTATTTCTTACTGGATTCACGTGCTGATCGATACAAATATTTATCGCTCTTTAATAAATTGACCGTTGAACTGTTCATCTACGTTATATAATATTTTATATAAGACAAAATGGATACGCGTTTCATTTCAATCTCCTGGTTGCTTCTTCCACTTTTTCTTCGGCCATCTACAGTAAAACTTTTGTACCCCCTTCACAAAATCTCAGTATCACGTATTGAACCCGAGCATCACCCTTCCCTTCCATTCCGAACCCCTTCCCCAAGCAATCATCGGCTACACCACAACATTCATCGTCTCCTGCCGACCCCCTTGAAACCGGAGCCTCTCTCTTCCACCGCCCTTCCTCATTCCAGCCGCCACAGCCCCATGTCTGCCTGCACTTCACCGCCACCTCACATCCCGCACCCGTATCCAACATCTGACACAACGCCCACGTCCAACTCCGCCCTGCCCTTCCAGAGCGCGCACCCCACCACTTCTCTCACCCCGCCTCGGCCTTCTTTAGCCATCAGCCCAACCTCTACGTAAATGGCCACCTGGCTTTACCCTCGGCCTCGCCTTCTATCTCAAATACACCTTCAGCTTCGAGCCATGGGGCGGCAGCACCCTCGTTTGCGTAAGGAATATTGTTGTGATGTTGTGTGTGTTGCGGTCTGGGTGGTTTGTAAAGGGAGGAGTTTGTGGTAGTGTGCAGAGGCTTGTAGTTGTAGATGTGCAGTGTTAGGAGCAGAAAGGAAGTCGAGCAGATGGTTTGTTTGAGGAATGTGAGCAAGAAGAAATGCAAGGAAGGGTTTGTGGTGTTGTAGAGGATGATGTGTGTGATGATTGTTGTGACAGAAGGTAGTTTGGTGGAGTTTGTAATATATGATGAGGCAAGGAATAGATGAAGTGAGTGGATGAGCATGGAGCAGATAAGTTATGTTATGTACCAGCACAGTGATTAGAATGGGAGATGATGGGTGATTGGTACTTATAAATGCATGAAGAGATGTGAAGTTGTTGGATGTAGCGGTAGGGAAATGCTGGGGGGGTATTTGACTGGAGCTTGTAGATGGTTAGCGTAATGTTGATCAGCGTGGCAGAAAGTCGTCAGGAGTACATAAGGGTATGTGAATGATTGGGGTTGACAGAAAATGAGTATGTGCAGGAAGCGAGGTGAGGCAGTGTGGAATATGTTTAGTAGGTTGGATGTGGTCAGTTGAAGATGGTTGTCTGTAGTTGCCAGTTGATAGGTTAGTGGTGATTGCTTGTGATTTTGAAGTGGATGTTGTGAAATATAGAGTTTGGTAGTGAGTGGAAGTGAAAGGGGATGTATGGTCAGGTTTTGTTGTGTGTATGGGTGCTGGTGATGTGGTATGGCCAGAGAAGAGATGTGATCAGCTGTGTTCGTCGAACTCGAGTCCATCGTGCCTTGCCTCGCTTCGAAATTCTTGTTAGGATCCACAATTCGCTTCCGTTCCCATCGTCTATCTTCTCTAGCCTCGAAAGGTGAGCAAATCACTCACGATTAACATTCTTTTATTTATTAAATTTGATTCCAATTGTAACGATAATTGAAATATGAGGCTGTAGTTATTTAAATTGTTATATATGCTATTATCTGTAACTATTCACTTATGGGATATGACACCATATCCTATTGTTTATATATTTATTTTGATGATATATGCCTGTTGTTATTATTATTTACATATCTGTTATCACTCTGCAAGTTCCCTGTTAGTATAGAAATCACTATGGGTTGAAATGACACATACCCGAACAGACTTTAGAATAGGAGAAAATCGTTATGGGTTGAAATGATAAACCCAAGCGATTTTCATTTAATTGAATTGGGATTACGGGTTGAAATGCTATCCACCCGTATACATCTAGTGTACGGATTGAAATGATAAATATCCGTAACACTTGACCATATGATAAGAAATATATACAGACATCGTTGGTCCATATATATAAATATTTTGAAATTTAATTCATTGTTTTGGAAAGAAATATATGGTCTTATTAAATGTTAATCCTTAAATTGTTTTATATATAAAGGGTAATGATATATAGATTTAATAATATTTAATTTAGTCAGAATTTGATTTAACACATAAATTATGTTAAATATTTATGTAAATTTTATTCCAAAAATTATTCTGCAATTTACTAAGATTGGGAGATAAATGTGGGTTTATCTAAATGGTATTTAAATAAGGATTTATTCAACTAAATCAATTTGAAATTATTGAATGGGAAATTTAAGGGTATGATTTTGTAACTGGATTTTTATATAAGTGATTTAATGAATATTTCACGTTTAAACAAATTAAAGAAAATATTGAGAAAAATGTAATTTAAGGTTACTTAAATGATATTCTATCTAAAGAGGGATTATTTTAAGACTAGATAATAATGAGGTTAAATCGAGATCTATATGGAACTATTAAATTGAACATTTAATTAAATATTAAAGCTTTGAACTATATTGGGATTTAAATGGTTTATTTTGAGATTCGGATATGTATTGGAAATCAGTATATTTGAATTTATTATTTAGAAACTAAATTGATTAAAAAGTTAGTTTGAAACGTTGAATACTTAAAGTTTTGAAATATATTAAATATAAAGGGTATTTTGTGATTTCAAATCCGAATTTGAGATCGATAAAATTGAAGTGGTTATTTTAGAAATTGAGTTGAATTTAAATTAATAAATTGAGATTGAAATAGATTTAAATGGGGTGGTCGGGTTGATGTTAAACGATTTGTTAAGTTGAGGGAATTGAAATTTCTTTACTGTACAAATTATTTAATATATAAAAATACTATTTGGGAAGTATAGAGATATTTAAAGTGAAAATGATATTTGGTTTTGAAGTATAAATTAAGTTGAAAAGACTACGGTGTTATAGTGTATAATTCTATCTTTTAGATAGTTCCATGGACCCTTAGAGGATGGTTATCCCAAACATCCTCTAAGTTAATTATATTTCAGTTGATATTTCACTTGGGTTAGATTTATAGATATAAGAATGTTAATCCTGACTCGAGTGTTTTGTGTTTTGCTTTACGCTCGGGTCAGACTGAGAGATACAGCATTTGAGACTCATCTTCGAAGTTGGAGCTTTGCTTGAAGATCCAGCCATCTATCCCTTCAGTCATCCAGTTGATTGGTTCAGAGAAGCCATCTGTTGCATTGGAGACTTCATGGCATTTGAACTATTCGGTTGTATTTTATTTCTAACTCTGAGGTATATAGTAGCTTCATGAACTACTATTCTTTATCTATTCCGCTGCATTGTATTACTTTGTGTAAGTGATCTATGATTGATTTATTTACTGTATATTTTAATTTTTGCCAAATTTTATTAACAATTCGGTATTTTCAATTATTCAAGTCGGACATGTACGGTTTTATTGTCGATTTGAATGGTCCAAAATAGCGGGTCGTTACACTAGTGGTGTGATATTTGGCTGAATTTATCGCTTACACATATTTGGATAAAACCCTATTTTACTTATTATAAGCGGTACCATGTAGTAAGGATTATTACATCGATTCTCTTCGTTGAATTATATCACCTTAGGACTTATGAAATTTGATTTTGGTCAAAACTCCAACATTGTCCACATTCAACTTTATAATTTTAAATACAAAATCCTTAGTTCAACGATAACAGTTATTATTAACCGTAATTCTATGGAATGAGACTTTAATTTTGAGTTGACTGTAGTTGACCGTGATACTAACCCTACATAACCAAGGACAAAACCCATACACAACCTTTTCTTCAACCCTTGTCTCCTCTACTCTGGTCCCTTTATTCCCTTTGGTTTAAGCCTTCATTTATGGATCTGGTTTGCTTAGCTTGGGATTTTGCGCAGCATATATATAAGTGTACGCAGATGGCCTTCATCTTCTTCCCCACTTTGTTTTGCCTCAGAATGAAAACAAAAACTCCACTTCAACCATTCAAAAACCAATATCTCAAATTCCAATCACTTTTAGCCTTACCCTCCAACATGAAAGTTGTTCTTGTCAGTCTCAATTATTTTTAGAAATTTACTATTCATGTTCTCATCATGAGACGAAAGAGAAATCATGAGTTATCAGTAAGTGGGAAATTCTAGTCGGAAACTTTGAAAAATCATATCTCGTGATTCCTTTGGAATTAATCAACTCATTCACGTTGTAGGAGTCGTAGGAAGATGGTGGATTTTTAGTATATGTTTGGCAACATTTAGCGATAATCGTCAACATTTGTTCAGAACTATAGTTAGGGTTTAATCGAGATAGAGGGAAATTAGCTTGCAAGGAGGTTGCAGTTGATCTTGGGGTGGAGAGGAGAGTCTACGGCCATGGTTTGAGACGATGCCGTCGTAAGGACCTGGAATTTCACATCTTTGAGTTGCGGATCTTTAATAAATTTTAAATTTCAAATAATAGATTTTATAACTAAAATAAATCGCTTTTAAATAACAAATGATGATGGTGAAATAGTTTTCAAGATTGGCTTACATATTTGGTTCGAAATGTGACTAGAATTCATTTTCTGAATTTTCGACTTTTGATTGGTTAAAAGTTGTCGGAAACATTATGCACTCAATTGTATAATATACACATACAAATATAATAAGTTAGAGTTGTGTAATGTATATATGTGTGTGTATACACTTAGATATATTTATAAAGAGATGTTACCATTTTATGAAAATATAAAATAAAATTTAGTGAAAAAGTGTAGTGTAAGTACAAGAACAATAATTGCATGTTGGCTCAAGGTGGCTAAGGAGGACATGATTTTCATGTGGAAACATGGAGGAGGCAAGCACGGTGATGAGGTGGCCAAGCATGAATGGTGGGTAGGTACTTAGGGGTATTGTAGTAATTATCTAAATGTCCTTTATATAAAATCTTTGCCCATTTTTCTCTCTTCCATTTCCCATTCACTTTATTTTCAAAATATTCTAAAGTCTTTTGATGGCATCCACTTTTATTTTCAAGTTTCAAAAATTAAAACATTTTCCTTTAAATCCTTTTTTAACTTGGTTAAAACCTTTAATCTTTTTTCTACTCTACTTCTACTTCAAAAATCAACCCATATTCACCTCCTACAACCATGGCCGAGCCCATGATGAACATGGTCGAGCACATGTTGATCATGGCCGAGACAGTGTTGATCATAGTCGAGCCAAAGAGCTTGTTCCTTGGCCCAAAAATCATTTTTTCACAAAGATTTACAAGATCTAAAGCCGTTCCAAAGTTCCAGTCGATTTTGTTGAGTTTTGGTGAGTAAAGTATACACTTTTTAAACAACTTTTGATGTTTATAATTTTCTTAACATGGTAGCATGTTGTTGGATGTTTGAATGATATTTGATGTTGGTTATATGAGTTTATATGTATTTAAAGTGATATGTAGTCTAGACCTAAAAAATAAATTCTAAAAGTGAAGTGAATGTGTAAAGTTGAGATCTTTGCTAGCGATTGTGGTTTTGGTGTGTGAATGAATATTATGTTATGTATGAGAGTATTTGCCAAGAAAGTTAGCACCTTTATATGGTATTGACGACTTGGAATCCCTGTGTGAAAACTATGGTTATTAGTTTTAACAATCTAATTGTTTTCAAATTTAAAACTCTGTTTTACCTTACTTTATGCTTGTAAAAAAGTTATTAAGCTTTGAAATGTTAAATTTTTAAAAGAAAGCTAAGAATTTTTTTTCTAGTTATGGTGCCCATAGCGATAGTCGTTATGGATGCAGTTCGATAAAATGTCCACTTTTTACAAAATTTAAGTTTTTTTACTTAAAAATCTTTAGAGATGTTCTATAAACTTAATAATGATTACTAAAATAGTTAATTTAAGGAATTATTAATTAATTAAGTTTTGGGTAACTAATAGTTAATTAAGTATAAAATAAGGTTTATTAATTTTAATTAAGTGGAGATTAGTTACTAATTAGATATCTTTTAAAGTGAGATTTATTTTAATTAATTATTGATTAAGTAAGATTAATTTTTAATTAATTATGATTTAAGTATTAAGATTTGTCTTTAATTAATTATTAATTAAGTATGGGCTTAATTATTAATTAATTATTAAATAACTGCTTAATTATTTTTAATTATAAATAAATTAAGTGTTTTAATTTATAAATAAATTATTTATTTGAAGGTTTAATTTTTTTTCCTTAATTAATAGTTAAATTCAGTTAAGACTTAATTAAGATTTAATTATGGTTTAATAAAGGGTTTAACGTATAATTAATTATTTAAAAAGAGGTTTAAAATTTTAATTTATTTGTTTTCCAGGGATCGATTAGCTTAAAGGAACTTTCTTTATAAAGAATAGTTTTTAACACAAGGGATTCAATTGTTGATACCATTAAGTAACTATAAAAATATGAATAAGTTATACTAAATTGATGACATCTTTGTAGCAAAATAAACCCCTATTCTACTATGACTTAAATTGAATAAATAGAATATTGATGACATCTATTTAGCCGAATAAAACATCATTTTGTTAATCAAACTGTATTTGACATCTATTTTGGTAGAATAAATCACAATTTTGCCATAATTCACCAAGTAGGTAATTCTAACAAATATTTAAGCAAAATAAAAACACAGCTCTGTTATTTTGGTAACTTGGACATTTATCGATATGATGGTTGATTTTTATTAGTTGATCCCTTTTACATATCTGTTGTTATGTAAATACCCATGTTTTAACTTGGATTAGTTGAACTCAATTAAATGAACCATTGTGGTCGTTAACCATCTTTTCGAATTTGTAAAGTCAAATATTTAAATTTTATCCATTTTGAAAATGGTATAAAGTTTATTATCATTTTAAATATGATATTTAAAGGATAATTGAGCAATTATTTTATTAGAGATGTTTGAAGTAAATTAATACTTTTGAAATGGGTGTTTAAATTCATTATCTTGCTAATGTGGTTTAAAGAAAATTAAATGAAGAATGTTCTAAATAATAACTTATTTATTTAAAGGTGTTTTAAATAATTAATGTTATCAAAGGAACTTTATCAATTAAAGTTTACTAAATAAGTTTTGATTTAAATAAGGGAAGTTTATAAGAGCAATTTTATAAATTAAAAATAGATCTTGAAATTTGAAAAGAGTTTTATAAATTTTGGGATATCTGTAAATGAAGTTTTACAAATGATTTTGGATATTTATAAAAGAAGTTTTTAAGATGATTTTGGGTATTTGTAAAAGAGTTTTATAAATGGTTTTGGATATTTATGAAAGAGTTTTATAAATAAACTTTAAGATTTATAAATAAGTTTTATTAATGGATTTGGGAATTCAAATAAAGGATATTTCATAAAATGAAAGAGATTTAATCAAAAATGATTTATAGAAGAAGTTTATAAAAGAAAGTGAGATTTGATTTCCTTAAACTGACCTTTTTAGTTATGATGGCATGGAACATTTGTTCCATACTTAGCACCAAAGGAATAATCTTTTGGGTTATACCTATCTCAATTTCTTTTTAAAGTAACTTTGGTTTGATCCTTAAATATGATTTTGGAATAAGAAATCTTTCATAAGGTTTTGCGAATATACTTCGGTGAGATAACTGCATGAATATTTTGATAAATATTTTGGAAAGAGATCTAAATAAATGAAAGACTTATTTTGAGGCTTAGTGGTTGCAATAGGTAATTAAATCTTTGAATTATTGTTGTTTGTTCATTTGATAGTTAAATAACCGACTACCAAATCTAGGACAGTTTTGACTTGGGAAGTAAATAAGAGCTTCGCGTGTTTATACAGTTGACATCCCTAAGGAGAACTCATTCTGGTGAAAGTCTCTAGATTTAAGGGATGTATTAGAGATCCCTTTGGGACTCTAGTATAGTCCGCTTAGTTCTAAAAGAATAGGGAATAAGTCAACCGAAAATTATCTGTTGTTGGTTTGAAGAGACTAGGATCGGATATGTTATCTTAAAACCACCTTAAACCAACATATGCATTCAAACGGAAGACATCTCAAAGATGATTGAAGACAATGCTCCTTGAAGTCCCTTTGGTTTCGTTCAGACCTAAAACGAACTTATAAGAATAAATGCTTAAACTATGTTGCTGCGTGAAAGGCAGTGTTAGCATTCCAAGATGGTTTACTATAAGGAAATTGTAAGAGCATAGCCTCCCTAGCCTCTCAACCTATGAATAAAAACATGGTAGCCCGCAAGGCTATGTAGGTAGCTCCCATTAGGGTATGATCATCCTTATCCAGAGTCGATATCTTTATGTATGCTTCGGGGCCTATTTTTGGTTGTTGATCACAACCTGAGGATGATCATCTTCGGTACTATCCAATCAGGAGTAGGCCAGTTCTATCATGCCGAGGTTGAAAGGTTTTCGATCTCATAGTATATTTTATCTAGAGATGTACTGCTTTTGGAGGGTAGTCCCTTACCTTGCAATTGATGGAAATCCATTCTCCAATAAGCACCTTCGGTTTTGATTATATGTCTATTATTGGAATTATACACACACATTATAGCTACTTGGTTATAAAATACTTTAAACCCTAGACATTATTATAATATCATTGGATTTTATAATATAAAATGTTTCAGTTATCATAAAGTAAATGCCCACCCATGTTTATGTCTGGTGTGGTCTTATGAGATACCTTTTATTTTAAAAAAGGTTTTCAATTGTAGAAATCAATATGATTGATTTGATTGAGTTTTCTCACGTAGGTCTACTAAATTGATCCGGCTGTTATTTTCTCACAATGCTTGAGCCAACCCAAGCATATTTTCTAGATTAGGTGGATGCTGTGCAGCTTTCAATAGACGAGCTGGATTCTCCAAGACATATTCACATATCTTATATTCTTCCGTTGTTTTGTCCTATATTTAGTGTTTTTATTTATAAGCATTTTGTGAGTGCAGGTTGTTTTAACTATCCAGGTTGATATAGGTTAGTGTACTCTGATGTTGTGCCAAAAAAAGATGATGTCTTTTTGTAAAGATCTTATGTATATTATATATTTCTCGTCGTGATGTGAGATTTTATTCTGTCTTTTCTTTCTTTAACCCCAAATGTCATGTTTTGCGGACACTTATCGAGGATGTATTACGTGTCATTGTAACGACCCGTAATTTTCGATAATTAAAAATTGTTAATTTAATAAGCTTCTGTGATTTAATGTTGTGAGAAATAAAATCTTGTGATTTAATAATAAGAATATAATTGGAATGTGTAACAACCCGCATATTTAACGATTTTATATTTAAATGTTTGATTTAAATATAGCATCGTTATTCGGATTTTTGGGGTCCGAAATGTTACTTTCTGCAAATGGCCGAATTGGAACTCGAAACCACCTCCATTGGTTCCAAAATGGCGTTTGCGATCTTTTTGAATATAATCTTTGATATGTTTGAAGTTTGTGAAATTTTGGCTACTTTTCCTATTGGGTTTGGGATTGGGTTCAGCCCACTAGCCCACTTAACCCCCTAGCTCAACCCTTCTCTTCATTTCATCTTCATTTCATTTCTTTCTTAAGCTAAAAACTGAAATGGGGGAAAGGGAAGAGAATTAGAAATTAGCAAGCCCTAGTTTCTCTTTTGTATCTTTATTTATTGCTCCAAATTCATAGAGAATCCATTGGTAAGTTCATCTCCATCTTCTCCATCTCTTCTCCTCTTCAATTTCTGTAATTTTCCTAACCTTAACCTAGGAAATACTTTCTTTGATTCTAGATTGAAGCTTGTAGTGTTGAAGTGGAGTGTAGTTGGTTGATTCCTTGCAATTGTGCTTCTTCATCTTCTTTGTTTTGTGTGAAAAGGGTGAGTTTTGAACTCACATCTACTTCTCTTGATTTCATTGATGTTAGGTATGAATTCCTAACACCTTGTTCATATGCACTTGCATTTGGTTTGGGTTGAATTGAGGAATAATCCAATTTTTAGTGTTTTGGGTTAAAATCTTTGAAATCCTAACTTTGATGTTTTAATCATGTTTTGGTGATGCATCGAGGAACATATAGGGCCGGGTTGTCGATTGGCATAAGCCCTTAGAGCCAATGTTCGTCCGATTGCATTTTGGGAGAGTTTGCTCTTCATTTGAATAAGGCTGGAAAACAGCCCAGGTAAGATTCAGTCGACTGAAAACTCTGCACAGTCGACTGAACCTGAAACCCGAGAGTTTTCAGGCATGATTCAGTCGACTGAAAAACTCTGCACAGTCGACTAAACCTGGAAACAGAAAGTTTTCTGAACCTAGAAAATTTCCAGGTACAGGGTCAGTCGACTGAAAAACTCTGTTCAGTCGACTGAACCTGCTGTTTCAGCCCACTTTGCCTTTTGGGATTGAATTTTCAATTTGAATTGATTCATGATGATCCTATGTATGATTATCAATTGTTTTGACTTTGATGGTTCCTTTTAATTTTAATCCACGGGTTTTTATGAAATAATCTCTCGAATCGCATTTAAAAGTTCGTTTCTCTAATTTATAAATTCTATTTAAAACACACACACTTTCGCACTTCGAACGAAGTGGGAGGGTGATTAAATGGTTGGGCAAAACACGGACCATGAATCTGTGCGTTTATCCTTCCGATTAATCCTTGACCTATTCGATTGATTGTTTTGACCTTCGGGTTTGGTTTGCCGATGATATGAGGTAAACTTTGTACTGCTTTGAGTGTGAAAGGGACTGACGGATAGTAAACCGTTTAGTGCGAACGAGTGGTTATGGGACATACGTTAACACTTTTCGGATTCCTTTTCGAGAGTTGTGACACATTCCGCCAGTTAGTGGTGTCCAGTACTGGGTCTTCGACCTTCACCACTACGGTTTGTTGCCTCTGGGATAGTGTCTTCGGACTGTCTCCCTAGGTTTGTTGCCTTCGGGTATGTTGCCTTCGGGTGTGTGCCTTCGGGTTTGTTGCCCTATATAGTTTCGCTCTGATGTTGGCCTTATGTGCCGCATGGGTGATACTTGGGTTTGGAGTCTCGGGCTCATGGATCCTTGTTTGTACAGTACTGAGCTCGAGCAAAATTTCATGATGTTTCATTGATATGTATATTCCCTTGGTATCGCCCTTCGGTGTTGGTCTTTGTGAGCCGCATGGAGTATAGCGATTACCTTGTGGAACTTGTATACCTTATGGGTATTTGTTATTTGCCTTCTGGCTTGTTTTGGGATATTTGTATCCTTTGTTTCTATATGTTGCCGATGATATGAGGCTTGCTCTATATGATTCATTTCTTGTTGATGATTGTGTTATCTCCTCTAGAGATATTTGTTATACTGTATGACCTTGCAGGTTTATTATTGTTCAGTTAATCTAACTGATTTGTTATCTAGACTGATCCGGGTATTTTATACTCGGGTCAGACCGAGATGTTTCAGGTTAGGTGCTTTTGGAGACTTAGCCTATTTTGCTTCCGCATGGACTATTCGCTAGCTTCATTTTGTTATAGCGTCTTTTGTAGTCCTTATCTGCTGTAACTTTGATTTATACTCTTTCGTCTCGTCTGTATATTATGGTCTCCTGTACCACCTGACATGTATTATTTTGAATACTCTGTTGTGTATCGGTGTATGTGTATATTATGATTGACTGTTCTGTGATGTATATTACATTTGAGTTGTTATATTTTCTTCTGATAGATCCTATAGCCATTGTAGTTTTGCTTTAAATATTTATTGAATAGGTCGAATTCTAATGTGTTTCTACTTTTTGACTTATTTAGTGAATAGTTAAGGTAAGATTGCACATGGTCGCTTCCATTATACTCTATTGTCCGTGTTAGCCGACAATATTATCTATGTAATACTCTTTGTTAACGAGGCTCTCGGAGTGGGGCGTCACAGCATGAAATGTAATAGTATTAATTTAAGCTAATATCAATTTAAGGTAATCTATAATTGCTTTGAATGTGATTCCAATTAAATAAAATGATTAGAGGTAATAATTGGTTATAGAATGTAAATTAATGGTAATATGTGTATTAATTGATAATTGAATTTAAAGGAGAAATTGATAATTTAAATGATGTATTGATCTAATGAATTAATAAGCAATAAATTGTAAATGCATAAAATTAGTGTTGTATCAATAACTATATCATTTGTTTGTAAATAATAAACTTACAAATGTTATTAAATGTAGAAATGGTGACGATTAGTGTTTGTTACCAATTAATTAATGAATTACAGATAAATGTAGATAAATGTTACATTAATGTGAGTTAAGACAATAACTGCAAATTGGGAATGTAATAAAATGTATAGAATGTTAATTATATTCATTGGGCAATAATTGATCTAATAACAAGAGTGAAAAAAGATAAATTAATTTATTGGGATTTTGAATTATATTAAAATTTACGTAAATTCGATGTAATTGAAATATTGCAACTAGTGTGTTAAAGAATGATAATTATAGAATATTAATGTAATATTAGAGTAACAAGATATAAACAATGATAATTATGTCTGTACAGCAATAATTGTTAGAATAAAAGATTGAAATCTAATTAAATCAATTTATTGGAATTATAATATAATTAATTAGAATGTAATGCAATTAAATATTGTAGTTAATGTAAAAAAGGTGTCAATTGTAGAAAATGAGATAACAAGAAAGAAACCTATGTTAACAATTTCATATGATACTGGTTGATTTAATAGTAGGAGTATAAATCAAAATAAAAGAACAAAAATGAATATATTTAGTAAAGGAGTAAACATATGTTTATTCATTTGAAATGTTTGGTAGCTAAAAGATTGATTGTAGAAATGGGAAACTATTATTTAGTAAGAAATGTGTAATTACTATTTGTATCCTATAGTGTATAAATATGTTTAAATTACTATTAGATAGGAAATAATTGTTCTACTTCTCATTACATTCATTTAGTCCATTTTGAAACTTAATCAACTGAAATTAATGTAATTGAAAATTTTCAATTAATAGGAGAGAGAATACTAAATTGTAAATTAATAGGTGTAATTATACGTAGCTTATGTTTTGTGAAAATATAAGGAAAGTTTGATTTAATGAAAAGAACATTTACATCAAATAAAATGAATGTTTCATTTATGAATGTAGGTTTAATTTAATTAAAATAAAGAATAGAATGATTAATTTTAAAGGAAGAAATATATGTTTATTTGAACTATGTTTTAGCTTACAGATTGATTACAAAAATAGGAAAATAATCTATTTCATAGTTATTTATTACTCTTATGTATAAACAACAAATTTATAAACGTGTTTAAGTAAATAGTCGTTCTATTTTTCATCCATTTTTTAGTTGTCCGTGTTAAAATTTAACTTTGTAAGTAATTGAAACCAATGTAATTCAAATATTTCAATTAAAAGGAAAGAAAACGTTGATTGCAATTAATAGATTTGACAAAAAAAACACATGTTTTGTATTAAACAAAAAGGGTGTTTTAATGGGAATAAAAGATCGTTATGGGAAAACCAAATTGAACGTTTTCATGTTTAAGAAGTATAAAAATGTTATTATGCATAAATAAAATCCTAAATGCGTACAAATTTGAATATTATCTAAGTTAATGAAGTTAATCTTGTTACGTTTCAAAAAAATTGAATTTCAAAGGGTTGTGCGATGTACATGGCCCCTTCATTTCTTTTGTTATTAATTGTTGCATGAAAGTTTTAAAATAGTTAACTTGTTACTAATACTTGATCCATTCATTTCTCCTTCTATTTAATACCTGAGCCTAGACTTTTAGGTTGTACTTAATTCTTGTCATCTCATTTTCACGTATACAAAATTTTACTTTCCATTGGTTTGCAAGCTTTTCCATTATTACGTACATTTCCTTATGCATTATTAATGCCTAGAGCTTTCAAAATAAAATGTGACGTTTATTTTTGTCCCTCCACCTTCATTTCCTAATTATAAATAACCTGCAGCCTATTTCTTCATTTGCCTTTTGTTTCTCCTGACATCTCACATTCAAAAGTCTTATTCTTGCAAATCTAAAAGCTTTCTTTTCTGAAACACGATTTTTTTTTCATTTTTCTTACATGTCCTATCCTCATCTCAGTTGTTCTTCAATCTTTTCTTTAAGCCTCATCTTGATAAAAACACAAGTATCAATTTTTTTTATGCATACTAATTCTTATTTTAATAATATTTCTTATAACATGAATATCTTTTGCATATAAACATCGCACACGATTTCTTCTATTGGATTCATATTTAAATTCCGGATAACATGAAATGATTTAATTGAATTTAGAGACTATTGAGTCATTGCGCTTCTTTTTGGATTTTATGGGCTAAAATCTAAGGTGAGTGTTTTAATCCACTCACAACTTCTAAAATTTCTTAGGTTAGTTCAGTTAAATTTATTATGTGATTAGAAATTTATTGATTGCTGTTTGGTATGTTAAATTGTCATTCTGATTAAATTTGACTTTATATCATTTAATTAACATTTAATTTAATATTAGATTTAAATTGTCAAATTAATACCTGTGTTGATGATAAGTTATCTATTGATGTTTATTGATTGATTTGAATGATGATTGTGATGGATGTTTGATTGTCGATATTAGATGGCTAGATGTTGTATTTTATATTATTGTAAACTGCAAGTTCACTATGGGTTGAAATGATACATACCCGAACGATCTATAGATTAGGGAAAAATCGTTATGCTTTGAAATGATAGACTCGAGCGATTTTATGGATTTTATTTAATTCGGGATTGCGGTTTGAAATGATATATAAGCGTAAAATTTTAAATTGCAGATTGAAATGATAAATATCCATATCACTTGACCCTAGGGTAGAAAATTATATACGGACACCAGATTGGTTAAATTAAATGATTTTTGAATCTTTGAAATTTCGAACTCAGTTAACTGGAATTTTGAAATAGAATTGATTTCTATAAACTGAATTATTTTTGTTAATCCAAGTATAAATGCTAAAAGTGGGAATTTATTTAATGAATTGTTTGGAGGATTAAATTGAAATTTCAAAGTTGAAGTGTCGAATATAAATGAATTTTTCGTAACTGAGTTATTGAATTTGTTTGGTGATAACTTTGAAATCAATTTTAAACTAATTTAATCTATTTTTATCAATTTAAATTTCTTTAGTTTATTTTAATCTATTATAACCTATATAATACAATTTAATCCAGTTTTACCTATTTTAAATATATTTAATATAATTTAAATCTATTTAATATATTTAAAATTTATTTAATCTATTTATAATCAGCTTAATATAATTTAAATCCATTTAAATCCATATTTAATCTATTTAAATCATTTTTAAACTAATTAAATTAAATTTAAATTTATTTAAAAAAATTTACTGTTTAAACCATTTTAAATTTATTTAAACTATTTTAAACTATGTAAACTATTTACAATTACCTAAATTATTTTCTAAAAATTTCAGACTGTGTTAAGTTGAAGTATTTTTATCTAAATCCTTGATATGATACAACCTAAGTTGAAATTTGAAATTTGATATCTGTTGTGAAATGACATAGTTGAGTACATATGATTTTGAAAGTGAATGTGATTTGAAATGATATGATTGAAATTGAATATGATATTTTATTATAAATTGGAAATTGACCTTTTGAAATGTGAAAGAACCATCTGGTGTATAATAAGCAATTGGTTGTTAAAGAGACCGGGATCAGATATTGTCACACTCTCTGCCAATACCGAAAACCACTTTAACAACTGTGTACATGGTGGAGATTTTAGAAATAAAGTAGGATGGTTTAGAGAACGATTTCTGTATAAGGTATGACGTGACCCTGACTCACGTAAGTCAGCATAGATGTGAATAAACATGAGCCACTCCGGGCCATGTGAGGTCGCACCTCCGATCGGACACATTTCTTCGATACCATATTATGACTTTGTGATGATTTGGTGGTCACCGAGGTGGGCGGTAGTAGCTGCTATGCGTTACCATCAGTTCAGATAGGAAATTGGTATATTTACCCTGGCATTGCCTCGAGTTCCATGTTCACATGCACTAGTGCGCCTTCTACGAGTTTGTTTTGTACCATACCTATGGGGTGCTCTCTGTGTAAACCTCTAGTTTACGGAGGAGCTTACGGTACTGTATAGACTATGAGAATATATAAAATGTGTTAAGGGGGATATGGGTAACGTCTTAACGCTATTTTAATACTTTTACTTTAGTGTAGATATATTATAATAGCATATTGTACTACATAGCAGATAGTTTAACGGATCCTTAGGAGATGGGAATCTCGAACATCTCTTAAGTTACTGCACTTACATTAGACATTGGATAAGAGATGTCAAACCCCGTAAAAATCTGTGATGTCGTTATATGCATATTCACCATTGATTTAACTTACATAAGATCTTTTAGTTCTGACTCGAGTATTTTGTCTTTTCAATTCGCTCGGGTCAGCCTGAGCATTTCAGGGTTGAAGACCTTATTACTGGAGGACGAAGAAGAAGATATTTACTAATATATATATTCCGCTGCATCATGTTGTTCTGCTGCATTTATTATTTATTTATTCCTGTTTCTGTAACTCTGATTTTTGTGTTGTAAAAGAATAGTCAAATGTATTTATAAAACAGCCTCATGAATTGTTATTTGATTATTATACTTTTTCATTCCGCTACGAGATCCTGTATTTTTTTTCTTTTTCTTTCTCTGCTTTTTCTTATTTACCCATAATAATCTGCCCTTTTGAATGGTTTGAGTCTGGCAGTCTGTCTGCTTAAAACGTCCAAAAAGGGAGGTCGTTACAGTTGGTATCAGAGCTTTGGTTTAGCAACAACCTTAGCTTTGTGGGGTCTGACTCGTATAAAATAGGGTAGTAATACCTTAGAGTGAGTCACCGAGAGTATATATATGAAAGAGCGTATTTGTTAGTGTTATAAAAGGTTTTTTGTATTGTGCTAATTTGTTTCATTTTGTATTTATAAATTCTGGTCGGTGCATGGGACGTTATGACATCAAAAGGGATTTCTAAACACTTAATAAAGCAGACCAACACAATATTTGTTTTGAAATATAGGTAAATGAAATAATTTTGCGTATTATATATATTTGTATATAAAATATTAGTTTTATAAATGATATATTTCGTTGTGATATATTCGTTTGTTAGGTAGTGAAATTTATAAATATTGGTTGAAAAATGAGAATATAGATAAAATAAATATAAATTGGAAATTTTAGAACTTATGTTGTGGGATTTTACATTTTCTTTTAAAGGGTTTTGAATATAATATTTATAGTATTTAGAAGTATTTTCTGATATGAATATTCCAATATGAGTTGAAAGAAATGTTTAAAAGAATTTTTGGAAGGAAATAAGTTCTGTACTCCCCTCTCTGTCGCTGGAAAATAATTTCGGTGATGGGCGCATGCATCATCGACGTTTATTTTCGAGTTTCAAAGTGGGAAGGCTGCTATAGCAGTTTACTACACCTCTTTTTTGATGAATAAACCATAATTTTAATTTCTAAATATGATTGATCTATAAAATATATATGTGTGTGTGTATATATATATATAATTTTCTAAGTGACTAAAATGGAACTGGTTGTTTAGTTCTTAAGTTTCTATAATTAGAAAATTGAAATTATTGTAATGGATGAAACCTTGACTATATTAATAATTGGAAACTTCCAAGATGAAAATAATAAATTTGATGTTAAAATGATTAATGAAGTAGATAAGAAGCTGAAATTTTGAAACTATAAATAAAAAGTAAATGAAAGTGAAAAAATGGTAACTATTGAACATTTTGTTAACTAAATAAATAAAAGAAACTTGGGTAACATTCAATTACGTTCTTAAGAATATATATATATATATATATATATATATATATATATAACTTACCAAAATATTTAAAAATTTGTAATGTTAAATATGATAGGTGATAGAATACTATACAAGTAAAACTACCGTCCATGAAAGTGTACAATGGACTTACTTTTATAAATAAGAAATTCTAATGTTGTAAATTGTTATTAACTAAAGTTAATAGTTTGAAATGCTACCAGTTAAATGTAATAAAACTGAAAATGTAAGAAAAATGATTATAAGCTTAAGTTAACAGTTAAGCTACCTATAATTAGATTCAATGGTAAAGGTGAATATTGTAAGTTAATAGTTATAAACCTGAATTAATATTGAAGCCATGTACAATTAAATGAATACTATATAAATTGAATGATTGTAACTTCAGAGAACATTGGAACTAATACCTTATATATGAAATAATGAATGTGAAAAAGGAAATAATCTATAATTGGTGAAGTGAATTGTAAAGAAACTTACTTAATAATGTACAACCCAATAATTGAAATAAAAATAACTTATTTAAGCGATGAATGTAAAGTAACAAAAAGAAAGAAAATGGAATTGTATGAATAAAGGAGAAATGAACTTTTGTATGTAATAACTGAATGTAAATTAATGAAAATATACATTATATGAATGAGAAAATAAAAGTAAATGAAAAAAATCCAACTAAACTGTAAATGTGAAGTAAACTGAAATAAAATGTATAAAATACCTCAATAATTAGTTCATTTATGATCCAAACAATTGAAATGGATACAACTTATATGTAACGATCCGCCATCCGTCCCCACAGGATGACGTATCATTAATAAGAAAGAAAGGGATAGAAAAGAGAAAGAAAGAGAAGAAAGAAAACACAACACATCAGAATCTAAACAGCGGAACAAATAAATTATATTAATAACATAAAATATTACATAGTATACAACAATTATCATAGTACACAGATAATACAACACATACTAGACAGTTATAAACACCTGTCTAGTATTTACAACATAATACAACTCAGAGACAACACAGAACACACAGCAGAATACTATATATCTAACGTCGAAGCCTCTTGCTCCATTGCTCCTTCAAAATTCGTCAAAACCAACCTGAATCCCTTGGCTACTCGTAAAAATTTGAGTACCCAAGAGTTTAAGAAAACAAAGAATAAACTCCGGGTTAGACGTGGGTCTGGTGTGAGTAACAAGTTAAAGTTGCTTAACTTTCAAAAACCTTTTGAAAAGAAAGGTATCACGTAAGACTTCCTACACATAAACATGGAAAAGTTTTTACCTTACGCCAACCAAAACATTTGATAGGAAATCCAATGATATTATAACAGGTCTAGGGTTTTCAAGTAAATATGAAATAGCCGAAATTGTTACATGATTAAATTCCAGCTACTAGCCACAAAAGTGGGTAATACAATCAAAACCGTTGGCACTTATTGGATTTTGGATTCCATACAATGGCAGGGCTACTGGGGTACCGCCGGTCACAGTACGTGGCCTAGATCAACGTACCGAGGAGCCACCCTAACTCCCCTACAACACAAGGCCGGAACCAGTCCTTACTGAACAGTTCCGAACAAGACAACCCCGCAGTTGGTGCGCAATTCCAACCGCCCACACAGCCGAATAAAAAGGGACCTCTAGACAGGGGAAAATCTTGCTCTCCAGTGGGAGCTACCCACGAAGCCTTGCTGCACCTCCCCTGTTTTAGCCATTCCCGGTTGATGAGCTTGAGGCTACGATTACCTTTGGAGAACACATCTCTTAGAATGCTCATAGTCCACCTGACGATGTTCTGAAAGCATTCAATCCATACAAGTTCGTTCTGGGTTCGAACGAAACCGAAGGCATTATCTCGTTACACTCATTTTGGAATCACCCTCAGAGTTAACGACGATAACCCTTGCTCTCTGAATCTCCATCTCGAGCCTATAAGTACTATTTCCGTCAAAACTCATCACGGAATCACCCCTAGAGTTATAATGACTAATAGTCCTTACACCTCGAGTCTTCACTCTTCACATAAGATTCACGACCTATCGTTAATTTGGATCGATGTGGATTTTGGATATCCAAATATGGAAACCTGATCCCGGTCTCATCGAAATCCAAAGCATGTCTTTTAGGTCCAAGTTGTTTTAGAGTTTAAAACAATTCAGTTACATTATCTATATACACACAGATAGATAATTCACAGATTCACAACAGATAATTATCATTATCATAACCATAGATAATCCACATTATCATTATCAAAGATAATCCATATCATCATCACAATACAACCAATGCATCTATATCACCCAACATTACTAATCTCATAGCTGAGATTCCAAACATTCAAGGCAACCAATATCATCCATTTATGAGCAATGATCTATAATTACATTATCTATAATTAATTTAAAATGAATTAATTTAATTATATCCTCTCTAATTAATTTAAAATGAATTAAATTAATTACTTACACAACATAAATCTTGCTTACATCATCATTAATTAATTACAAATTAATTAATTAACTAACCTCTAATTTATCATCTTAATTAATCACCCCTGATTAATTATACTTAAATTAATTAATTACTCTAAACTACACACAGTAATTAACCTTTAATTACTTCATTAATTAATTAACTATAATTAATTACATCACCTTAATTAATTACAATTAATTAATTACCCTTAATAATTTATTATTGATTAATTAATCTTGATTAATCAATCTTAATTACTTCGTTAATTATATTAATTAATGATCCTTAATTATATTTAATTAGTTACTCAATTAAATTAATTACCTTTAGTAATTAATCTCACTTAAACCATAATATTTAATCACCTTTGATTAATATCACTCTATAATTAACTACCTTAATCACTTCATTCAATTAATTATTCCTTAATTAATTTCTGAATTAATCCCTTGATTAATTATACAAAATAATTTAATCCAAATTATTTCATAATTCCATCATTATCCACTAATTACATCCAGTAACTATCTTTAATTACTTCATTGAGTAATTCTACTTCAATAATTACATAAAGTAATTATTATCAAATCCAATGTTTAAAATTAATTAAACTTAATTAATTAATTTAAACTAAACTCAATAAACTCCATTAATTACATTAAGTAATTAATGTCTTAATTACTTTCATTTAGTAATTAACTTAAATAAATTTCACAATTGATTATCATTAATTAATAAATCTAATTAATTATTAAAAATTAATCATATTAGTTAATTTCTAAATAAACTTTAGTTAATGACCATCATTAACTATTATTAATTCTTTAATTTCTTTTCTTTAATTACTTCTTAATTATCTCTAATTTAAATTAATCCAAATTATTAATTATAAATTAAATAAATAAGTCATTCCTTAATTATCCTATTTATTTAATTATTTTAACACCTTAATAATTTCTAAGATAATCCATTCCTTATTAAAAAATTTATTAATATTAAAGTGTACTTAGAACATTGCATTTTTACATTTAAATTCAAATTCCATTTTGAATCTAAAATTCAAAATAATATTTATTTAAGCATTAACCAATTTAAATTCCATTTATACTCCTTCCAAAATAAATGTAAATAACATTTATTACTCTTTAATTAAAACTTATATAAGATAAGTCTTTAACTAATTTGCTTAATTTCATTTAAAATTAAGTTTAAAGTACATTACCCTTTAAATTTCAAATTCAAGTCAACAAATCACTTAACTTCCTTTTATAAACTCTTTATAATGACTTCATTCAAAAAGGAAACATGTTTTAAATATTTGTTTAAAAACAAATTTATCTCTAAGAAGCAATTTAAATTTAAACTTGTTTAAAAACATTCAAATTTTAAAACTTATTCAAATATCTAGATTTTAAATTCAATACACTTGAACCCATTCCTTATTTAAATCATTTGAATTTAAACTTGAAATAAACTTTTGACTTAAACCATGATTCTAAAACTCTTTATTCAAAATTCAAATTCCATTTAAAAACAACTGAAGATTCAAAAGCCTTAAGAAAACTGAACTTAAAATTGAAATTCAAACTGCCGTTTTAAATTAGCTTTCGGATTTCAAAATGAGATTTAATTTTCGGAAAACTGCCAGGTTTTCTTTCTTTTTTTTAAACTGAAAACCACTTCCAAAATTTAAAAAAAAACTTATAAGATTTCAAAACCCTTTGAAACTATAATAAATACTACAGATTTAAACTTGTTTAAATCTTATCATAACTACTTTGAAATTTATTTAAATTTTGGTTTAAATTCAAAACCTACAGACAGTTTTCCAGAAAAACTGTAATACTTTAAACTACCCGAGCTAACCTAATATCGGCTTCGATTCATCAGACCAAATCCTTCGAGCAAAGTCCAGCAAATACTAAAGTAATACTCGATTTCAACTCACTACAACACCCAGTTTCTCAAAACTCAAAAATTGCACGGTGCACGTGCACCGTGCCTCCAGTCACCATCACCCACCTTCGGTGACTTCCCAACATCGACAACCAACCCCACAATCAACCACCACCTTTAGATTCTCCTTCCAATACACGAAATCGAAAACAAGTTTCCATTCCAAAACCTGGAAACAGAAAGCCAAAACCAACCCCAAACCTATCATCTCTTCAACACCCATCCTCCGACCACCGGAGATCTTCCACCACCGGCCACAGACTCACCTATGACCAAACTATCAACCCCTAAAACCCTGTTCAACTCGATCATACCTACAGGTAGTTCTGACTCAAACAAGAGGCCTAGTTTGAACTAGGGCTACTGGCAAAATCTCATCACCGCAGCCACCACGATGAACTGCAACGCCACCCAATATTTTTCTCGGCATCAGTGACTACTCCTCCACCTACCAGATGAACCCTGACACCTCAAATTGCCTAGATCACCCAAAAACCCAAAAACCCAAAATCCCCCTTTTAAGTTCAACCTAGGACTTCATGTTAAATCTGGTTTTAAAAACTGTAAATTTAGTTTTAAAAATCATAATTTTGAATATTGTTTTTGATTTTATTCCTGAAACTGTGAATCAATATGTTTGCTATTTCATATGTATACAAATTGACCATGTTATCCTGAGTTTCAGAGACAATTCATTTTTTTTTATTTAACCTAAACAAAATTTAAACTTTGATTCCTTATTCTACAACACATTTGTATGAACCTTAAACACTAACAAAGATTATATTATGGGATGATGGGGTTTGAACAGATTTTTGAACCTGGGAATAAAATACAGAGGACAGCATGATCAAGTTATCCATTCATTTCTACAGAAAAACAACTGATATAAATGTATATATCATTCACACTGAAACATGGAAATCAACAAGCAACATTCTAAAATACTTAAATTTCATTAAAAAGGATGTTACTCACCTTTTTCTTGATGGGCAGAGTAGTGAATTTGAAAAAGACTTGGTGCTTCTAAAACTGGAAATATGTAGTTCTTCTATTTTTGATTAAAACTCGAGTGCTTTAAAAAATGGGTTGTTGAAGCTTTGAGCATGACTTTTAAAAAAAGAACTACATGCATTCTGGCTTGCATCTGAACTTGCAGTTGTTTGCTTGAGAGCAGATCTCAGATTTTTGGAAAAAAAATGCAGGCAGGTTTTGTATTCTTGGAAATTTGTTGATAGGCTTTGATTTGGAGGTGAATTACAGGTTTAAAATGTTTCAGGTCTGAGAAGTGGATTTGCAGAGTTGAAGATGTTTACAGATTTAAGTTTTTGAATGGAAGTGTTTTATTATTTTATTTGTTTTAAATTTGTTTGTCTTCAGATTTTATAAGAAGAAAAGGAGATGAGGGAAAAAAGTTTTATATAAACTGAAATTATTAAAAAATAAAAACAAAATAAAATTCTAAATTAAATTTTGACACTTGTCCTTTACATTAACATTTGTCATGCACCTAGATTATTATCTTAACACATGTTAATTTAAGTTTCTAAAAAGTTTACACTTGTTATTAATGTTAATAAGCTATAATTAAGTTAACTTGTATTCTAATTAGATGTTTAATATAAGATATTTTTAATTAATTAGTTAACATGCATTTATTTATATGTAGATAAAATTTAAAATGAATAAATCCAATTTAATTTATAAAATGAAGATTATACAAATATTTCAAAATCAAAGCAAATTAAAAATATTTACACCTTAGATTTCAAAGCTTTGAATTCAAGTTGAAATTAAATTTTGAAATCAAGTTTATTTACAAATATAATTACACAATTAACTTTTGAAAAACAATTATTTTTATTAAAAATTTATTTGTTAAAACAATGTATTATTATATTTTAAAAAATAACAACATTTAATAACTATAAATAACTTATAAAAGAAATTGTTTCTTTATTAATAAATTATTTATTTTATTCAATTATATCCAAATAAACCTTATTGTTATTTATTTAAATTTAAACTTGAGTTAAACATATTTTAAACCATTTCAACATTTACCTTAGGTATTTAAAATCATATTGTTATTTATTACATACTTTTAAAAAAAAACTTAATATCAAATAAACCAATTTAAACAAATTTAATTTTTATTTTATCAATTTAAAACCATATTTATTGATTAAATAACCTTTTAAAAGTTTACTTTTTTAAATAAAATCAAAATTCCCAATTTTCTAAAGATATATATTTTAATGGAAAACATGATTTATTTATTTATCAGATTAAAACAAGATCTATTTACAATATATACATATTCTATATAAATTATAAATATAAACAATTATTTAGATTTAAAAAAAATCTATCAATTAACTATTTATTTTAATTGAATTATTAAATTAATTCAAATCTTATTAACAAAATTATCAAATCAATTTAATTTTCATTTCAGATTATTAAATTGATATTGCTTAAAATTCCGGGTCATCACATTATGCAAGTAAAGAATGTGTTATTCCAGGATCTTTATTGAGTTGTGGGAATCCATATGTGATTTCGAGACTCGTTGGAATATTGAAATCCATGCGGAATTCCATGATCTGTTCAGGTGGCGGTGCGTGAGTTGGAATGCCGGACATAGCCTCACTAGTGGTAATGACTAAAACCAGAGATAGGATGCATATCCAGAGGTTGGTAATGAATAAAACCAGAGATAGGATACATAGCCAGAGATTAGCTAACCCATGAGGGTGCAGTCGTCTCCTTCCTAGGGTGACCTATCGTTGTTATGCGTGCATGGAGTGATGCATTCGTCCCTGAATGGCCAGCTATGTATTTTCTATTGTACACCACTAGGGATGTATTATTGCTTCAAAAGGGTTACTTTGATCCTTGTGCAAGAAGACCATTCTCGAAGTACCGAGGGCACCTCCATGGAATCCTACACAATTAGCGAACGCGCCTTAACAATTTTTGATTTTATACCTAGCATTGTTGTGATGTACTCGAACGAGCATTATAGCTACTTGATTATCATATTTTCAACCCTTAGACATATTATAATATCATGGGATTTTCTATAGAAAGAATTTGGTTATCGTAAGGAAAAAACTTGTCCATGTTTACATATGTCATGGTGTTATGAGATATTTTTATTTTGAAAGGTGTATTAAGACATTAATCAATCTATTTGATTGTGTTTCTCACGTTGGTTTCATCAGACTGACCCAAGCGTTGTTTTCCTATAATGCTTGGGTTTGCCCGACCATATTTTCCAGATTTTGCTGGATGCTTTGGGGCTTTCAAGAGACAAGCTGAATTCTCCAAGACGTATTTATGTATCTTATATTCTTCCACTGTTTTTATCTTGATTTTTGCTTATTATTTATCAGCAATTTTAAAGACAAGTTGTTATATCTGTCTAAAGCTAATGATAATCTGTATACTCTGATTTGTGTTATGTATGTATAATAAAGATGATTTCTTTTGTAAAGATCTTATGTGTATTATATGTTATTCTCGTACCAATGTGAGATTCTATTCCGTATTCTATTTCTTTCACCCCAACAATCTGTCTTTTCGGAACTTGGATGTTCAGTACGTGAATACCGTGGATGTATTAGTGTTGTTTTCTAAAAAATATAATTTGTTTTGGAATGATTAATTCAAAAAATTGTAAAATGGAGAAATTAGAATTTGGTTCAATGATAACTGGAAATAGAATTTAATAAGAAGATAATTAGTTGATTTGAATCTTTTCTTTTAAATAAAAGAGAGTTTGAGATTTGTAGGCTTTTTTTATAAGTTGTTAATGTTTTAAACATATTTAAAAGTTATTTTATCTTTGGGCGTGATTCATGAGGCTACTGTAATTAATTAAAACATGAAGTTGGGTTGTAATTAGATAAGTAAAAGAAAAAAGTTCTTTTAATTTGAAAAATAAATTAAATTAGTTCTTATTGGGTCTAAGCTCATTTACAAGTCTGACATGAGATAACTCCTCTCTTCAATGTTCTGTACATTTATTTTCCTAACTACGGAAAACTAAAGGAACTAAGTATTCCTCTTTCATACCTAGAAGCTAAATCAATGAATTAAAATAGAAGGAACTTACTAGAAAATCAAGGAAAATTAAAGTAAGTAATCATAGCCCTAGTTTATCTTATAGATTTGTTTAATTTTCAATTTATTATGTTTGATTTGGTTGCTTTTGGATTGGACGTAAATTAATTCTAGGGTTTGTTGCAAATGGAAGTGGTTTGCAAATCTAATCGGTGAATAAGGTGAGTTGATTAGTCAAAAGATCTATCTCTGAATTTTAGAATATATGTTTATGAATTGTATGTAATGTTGTGAAATTGGATATATGAATGGTTGCCCAAGTGATTGAAACCCTGTTTATTCAATTCTATCAATTTCATTTACTGTAAATCTTCTTTCACCCTTTTCTATTGTTTTACTTCCTTTGATCAAATTTGGTTTGAAAGCATGTGTATTTCAGAGATAATATTGCAAGTATATGTTGGTAGAAAGCGGAGGAGTCGTATTGGTGTTAGTATGTGCCGTCGATGGAAGGAGGAATGCCTGGAACACATGTTCCAGACTTCCCATTGGTCAACCAATCAATGACGATCGGTGAACCAATCGTCGACCTAAAACATGTGTTCTAAGTTGTTGTTGCTCTTCCCATCATTATATGTTTAAGTTTGCTTCTACCTATCATTTTTTGATGATTTCAGGGTGTTTGGTTTTCTAATTTCCTATGTTTGATTTATTGATTTGGTGATTCAATTTGATTCAAAGTTTTGGATTTATGTAAACATAAATAAATATAATTAATATGCATATGGTTTTTGTAACGACATGCCTTTTTGGATGGTTTAAATCGACGATAAACCACACACGTCAAACTCAAATCATATAAAGGGGCATATTGTTATGGGGTAAATAAGAGAAAGCAAAGAAAGAAAGAAAACAAATACGGAATCTCGCAACGGAATGACAAATATAATAATCAAATAAACAGTTTATGAAGCTGTTTACAAATAACATTGATTAAACCTTTTATAATACAGAACAGAGTTACATGCCACAAGAATAAATAATAAATAAATGCAGTGGAATAAATATGATAAATAATAATAGTACAAAATCTTCGTCTTCGTCCTCAAGAAAGCAGTCTTCGATAAATGAAAAGCTTAGAATGACTCAAGCGAATTGAAAATACAAAATATTCAAGTCAGAATTAAAAGATCTTATGTGAGTTAAATCAACAGTAAATAAATATGAGCGTACAGCGTCAGAGATTTTTACGGGGTTTGACATCTCCTATGCAGTGTCAAACATAAGTGCAACAAATTAAGAGATATTCGAGATTCCCATCTCCTAAGGATCCATGAGATGCAACTGTATCGATAGGGATTCCTAAACGCTTTGATGAAACAATCAGACACAGTAATTTTGAGTTATAGTACATTAAATACTATAAATAATTGTGAATGGGTTATAAATAATATTTAAGTAGGAAATAAAGTTTAAATAAATTTGGTGTTATTTTAAAATGAGATAAATGTTTTGGGAAATATATTTACATGTACATGTAATAAAATGTTGAAGTAAAAAGATATTTTATGGAAAATATGTACACATGTAAATCCAAATATGATAAATTTTAAAAATGTGCACTTTTGATATAAATAATATTTTGAGAAGATTTATATTGAGTTATATGGTTATTTGAAAAGGAAATATTAATTGAAGTTTTGATAATAATATTTAGTGAATGATTTGAAATTGAATATTGTTGTTTGTAAAATTAAAATAGTTAAGGAAAAATATTCTAGGAAATAAATTTAAAGGGAAAATTCTATATATATGAATGTGTTTAAAATTATTGTGGTTTAGAAAAGTTATAAGGAAAATTATAAAATGACATATGCAGCCATCGAGCATTAACAATAACAGAGATTTGTGGCAAGGCAACGTTGATTTCACAATCAACATCGTAGCCATTTAATACAGCAATTGGTTATAGAAAGATAGCAAGGAAAAGTTATTTTATTATTTGATAATTGTAATTTTTTATTGTTATTTTGAGATATATGCTAAGATGAATAATGTGTGATTTTTTTTGATTCATTGTGTATATCATTTTATGATTTAGATGGATGATAAATTTTGGAAGTTCAAAAGAAATTAATTGAAAAAGAAATTATAATCTAATATTTTGATAATTAGATTTTATAAATAAGATACGGCATAAATAATTACCATAGTAAGCTATTATATTCTTTGGAAATATGTAAAAAAATTGTAAAAGACTTATTGGGAGTAATAGTTGAAAATTTAAAGACGAGTTAAAAGATTTTGGGTAGACTTATTTTCAAATTAGAAAATAAGGAAGGAGGAGATATTAATTTTATAAATTAAAATGTATGTTAAAAACAATGTTTTATTCTTATGATGTTGGATAAATTTAAAAGAATGAAATTTTGAATATATATATATCTGCGAGTTTGTGTGTGTATTTCTATTATAGATTTTTCTCTGAATCAAAATTGCGAAAACATAATTTCTTTAAAGGGGGAAGTCTGTAACAATCAAGATTTTTGAGTTAATAGAATAAACTAAATAATGATTTAATTTGTAGAATTTAAATCATTAGTTTGAAATCTGTGGTCTTTTATAAAATATAATTTGTTTTGGAATGGTTAATTCTAAAAAAATTATGAAATGGAGAAATTAGAAGTTTAAAGTTTCGTTTAATGATAATTGGAATTAGAATTTAATATGAAGGTAATTACTTAATTTGAATCTTTTGTTTTAAATAAAGAGAGTTTGAGATTTATAGGCTTCATTTATAAATTGTTAACGTTTTAAATACATTTAAAAGTTATTTTATCTTTAGGCTTGATTCATGAGGCTATTGTAATTAACTAGGACATGAAGTTAGGCTTTAATTAGATAAGTAATAGAATTAATTTAAAAAAGGAATTAATTTAGTTCTTATTGATTCTAAGCCAATTTACAAGTTTGACATGAGATAACTACTCTCTTCAATGTTCTGTACGTTTATTCTCCTAACTACAGAAAACTAAAGAAATTAAGTTTCCTCTTTCAAAACTAGAAGCTAAATCAACAAATTAAAATTAAAGGAAATTTCTAAAAAATAAGGAAAATTAAAGTAAGCACTTTTAGCCCTAGTTTATCTTATAGATTTGTTCAATTTTCAGTTTATTGTGTTAGATTTGGTTGCTTTTGGTTTGGATGTAAACTAATTCTAGGATTGTTACAAATGGAAGTGGTTTGAAAATCTAACTAGTAAATAATGTGAGTTAATTACTCACAAAATCTATCTCTGAATTTTTAAGTATATGCACATGAATTGTATGCTATGTTGCGAAATTGGATATGTGTAACAAAATGGGTTTCCAGACCAGTCAAAATCGCCGAAAATCCTGTCCGTTATAAAACTACGAATGAAAACTACCAACTAAATACACAATATTTGATAAATATTCAATACTATTAAATGTATTGGATACAATTTCAATTGCATAAGTTATCAAAGTAATCAATTTAATCTACTAGGTATGCTTTAATACATACTAAATACGAATACAAATAAATTTACCGCTGCACAACTCTAATGAGAGAGATAGCAATGGTCATTCTTGCAAACTCAATAAACATGTAAATGCAAAATAAAATAGTAAACAGGAAAAATACATCAAAGCACAATATATAGCAAATAATAAATAGAAAAATGTTATGTTATTATCAGGGCTGCGTCACTACCACTTGTGACTTCCTACATACCCCTATCTAATTGGATGCCCAATTAGATACAGGACCAAGCCAACCTAGTTCTCATTCCACAAATAGGACTCTTTGAGCCTACGATACAACAAACAATATGCAATTACAAAAACTACCCACTTAGGCTTAATCTTCTAATTTAGATTTTCAAAATCTAATTAACTTTATTATTTTCAAAATATAATTCTTTTCGAAAATAATCTCTTTGGACCAAACTCCCGATTTTTATTTTAAAACCTTTGAAATAATAAATATACGTCTTTGTATCAATTTTTTTACTTATGGATTTTAAATCAAATCATTTTTGAAAAGTTTATTTGGATATCCCAAATACTATAATAAAAGCATTTCAAAAAATATGCAACCAGATCGGGAGGTTTCTTCCAATAACAAGGCAACTAGGTCCAAGCCATCATATAATCTATAAATAAGTACATCTCTCTATTCCAAGAGCGGACTATACCAAAAACATATGCCCACTTCTTAGTTACGGGTTACCTGAATCATTGGTAACATAACAAATCATTTTATATCCCGAAGCAATAAATTATATTCACTAATATTCACAAATACTTTCAATCATGATATTTTCATTTTCGAAAACCTTTCGAAATAATTTTCAAACACTAGATTTTTAGTCCTCGAAATTCTCTTTGTTTATAAAACACTTCTATAAACCATTTTATAACACCTTCAAAAATATTTATTCATCAAATATTTCTATTACATTCCAAAAGAAACCATTTCAATTCAAAAGATAAAATATCTTTAATTTCCAGAACCATAATAAATATCTTTTATTATAATACTTAGCCAATATTTTTATCGAATAACTTATAGTCAAACTATGAAATTCTAATCACAAGGTGTTCATATTTAATCATTCTCAATTTATTGTCTACCGAGCCCATGCATATAAAAAGGTAAACTGCTCATAAACTGATCGAGCCTAATACAAACAATCATTCCAAGAAATAAACACAATAATAAATGATAAGCAACGCTTCATTCTATAAAATATTTATAACACCTTTTATTTTATCTTGAGTTAAAAGATTTGATATCTATTTTAGAGCATCCCGGCTTTCCCTTTGACATGTTCCGTCCCTCGCCCATCTCTCCTTGGATCTCATAGACGAAACACATGTATTAGTGGTTTTTGCATACCCCATTAAGTATTTAACTTCTTTATTTTAAAATACTTAATTAACTATCCAAAATATTCAGACAAGGAAATCAAACCATTGTTTAGCAGTCAAAGAAAACAAGCATTCAACAAGGGTTTTCGAACAGCACTTAAAGTTCTTTCAACTTAGCAATGGTTTTTAATGAACTTAAAGGAAGAAATAACAAACTTTGGAGTCAACTCCATAAAACGTTGAAGTAAGGAACTCAAGATCTAAACCACACTTCTTACCCCGCTTTGAAACCAAACCAAAATAAACCTGAATTTCTCCTTCCTCTCCTTATAACTCATGTCCATAGGTGGTTGGACCACCTAGCCTTTTAGTCATGACTCTAAACTTGGCATGCAGCCTTCTAATGATGAACTAATGACTTTGGCAAAGTTTGAAGGTGTTCTGACTTCATTTGATATTGTTTTGAAAAAGTTAGTAAGGAAGAAGAAGAGAAGAAGAAGCCATTAAAATAACTTAAAGGGAAAAGAAGAAGAAGAAGAAAAGAAGGTGTGTGTTAAAATGAGAGGAAAGCTTGTGTATTTATAAGAAAATAAAAAGTGGCACGTTACCAAATTACTAAATTACCCTTCCTTAACTTTAAAGTAAACTTACTATTTTTCAACACTTACCATCATCCATCACCTCATTACTTTATGTCATTTTCACATAATACTTAAGGAATGTATTTGTATTAAAAAGTGGATTAAAGGGATGATTTTCCTAGGTTTAGGTGAGATTTGATTTGATGTTTGCTTTTAGACTTTTTTAATTACCTTACTTACTTTTACTATTGACATTCTAGAATTCTTTATTGATACTAGGTAAAAGTAAACTTGATTAGTTGTAAAATGTGTGTGTGTGTTTATATATAAGTGTGTGTGTGGATTAATACATGTTAATAAAGGTGCAACAATCTTGTGACAATTTATATTGAACAAAACGTTGATTTTCAACAAAATGTTTTATGGTCACAATTTGGCGTTTTGTTAAACTATTTATTTATGTAAAAAAAACTTGAAAATAAGTTTCTTATCATCTTTAAATAATTAAAACAAGTGTATTTGACTTATAAAAACCATATTTAATAGTATTAAAATCCAATTGTAAAAATACGACGTCGATTTGTCAACATGGGAAGAAATATGTCAATCTTTAATAAGGTCTTGTTATTCGATTTTTAAAGTTTATCATTTTTTATCACATAAAACGTGATTGTTTAAGTTTGAAAATTCTATATCTTAATATTTGAAATAAATTAAATATTCCATTTTTAAAGTGGTAAAATTACGTGTCGTTACATACTTCCCCCTTAAGAGAATTTTGACCTCGAAATTCCAAGGATGAAAAATATAACGAAACCAAACAATTAAGTACACCTAAAAAATAAACATCACCCATAACCCTGGTTGGAGGTACAGTGCCTTATCCTATCCATTTTATTTATCAAATTAAGGTAATTTTATATTAAGATTCCTAAGTTGATTTACTAACCTAGAAATTTTTTACTTATGCACCGAAAATAAGCTCTGATACCACTTGTAACGATCAGGATTTTCGAACTAGTCAAAATCGCTGAAAAACCGGTCCGTTATAAACCTACGAATGGAAACTACCAACTAAAAACACAATATTTGATAAATATTCAACACCGTCAAATGTATAGGATACAATTTCAATTGTACAAGTTATCAGGGCAATCAATTTAATCTACTAGGTGTGCTTTAATACATACCAAAATACAAATACAAATAAATCTACCATTGTACAAATTTAATGAGAGAGACAACAATAACCATTCCTGCAAACTCAATACACGTGTCAAATGCGAAATAAAATAGCAAGCTGGAAAAATACATCAATACATGATCTATAGCAAACAATAAATAGAAAAATGTTATGTTATTACTATATTACTACAGCTTGTGGCTGCCTACGTATCCCTATCTAAGTGGGTACTCAATTAGATACAGGATCAAGCCAACATAGTTCTCCTACCATGGATAGGACTCATGGAGCCTACGATACAACAAACAATACGCAATTCCCAAAACTACCCACTTAGGCTTAATCTTTTAGTTTAGATTTTCAAAAATCTAATTAACTTTATTATTTTCAAAATATAATTCTTTTGGAAAATGATCTCTTTGGACCAAACTATTGATTTTTATTTGAAAACCTTTGAAATAATATATATACATCTTTTGTATCAAATTATACTTTACTTTGGGATTTTAAATCAAATCACTTTTGAATGGAAATCCCAAATACTATAATAAAAGCATGTCAAAACATATATAACCAGATCGGGAGGTTTCTCACAATAACAAGCCAACTAGGTCCCAGCCTTCATAAAATCGATAAATAAGTACATTTCTCTGTTCCAAGAGCAGACTATACAAAAAACATGTGCCCACTTTTTAGTTACAGATTACCTGAATCATTGGTAACATAACAAATCATTTATATCCTGAAGCGATAAATTATTTTCACTAATACTCACAAATACTTTCAAACATAGTATTTTCATTTCCCAAAGCCTTTTGTAATCATTTTCAAACACTAGGTTTTTAGTCCTCGAAATTCCCTTCGTTTATAAAAAACTTTATAAACCATTTTATAACCTCTTCAAAAATATTTATTCTTAAAATTTTCTATTACATTCCAAAAGAAATCATTTCAATTCAAAGGATAAAATATCTTTTATTTCCAAAATCATAATAAATATCTTTTATTATAATTTCTACTTAACAAATATTTTTATTGAACCCTTATAGTTAAATTGTGAAATTCTAATCATAAGGTGTTCGTATTTAATCATTCTTAATTTATTGTCTACCCAGCCCATGCATATAAAAAGGTAAACTGCTCATAGCTGGTCGAGCCTAATTCAAATAATCAATCCATGAAATAAACACAACAATAAATGATAATAAATGATTTATTCTATCAAATATTTATGAAACTTTTTATTTTATCTTGGGTTAAAACGGTTTGATATTTATTTTGGAGCATCTGGACATTCCCATCGACATGTTCCGGCCCTCTCCCAAATCTCTTTCGCTCTTAAAGATGAAACACGTGTACTAGTCGTTTCCTCATATCCCATTAAGTATTTAACTTCTTAATTTTAAAATACTTAATTAACCAAATACTTAATTAACCATCCAAATATAGTCAAACAAGGAAATCAAACAATTGTTTTAGCAGATAAAGAAAACAAGCATTCAACAAGGGTTCTCAAACAGCACTTAACACTTAAAGTTCCTTTAATTTTGCAATGGTTTTAATGAACTTAAAGGAAGAAATAACTCAATTTAGACTCCACTCCGTCAAACTTTAAGGCAAGGAACTCATGATCTAAACCATACTTCCTACCCTGCTTCAAAACCAAACCAAAATAAACCTGAATTCCTCCTTCCTCTCCTCATAACTCATGTCCATGGTTGGTTGAATCCCCTAACCTTCTAGCCTTGACTCTAAACTTGTCGTACAACCTTCCAATGATGAATTAACGACTGGCAAAGTTTGAAGGTGTCTTGACTTCGTTTAATATTGTTTTTAAAAAATTAGTAAGGAATAAGAAGATAAGAAGAAGTCATTAAAATAGCTTAAAGAAAGAAAGAAGAAGAAGAAGAAGAAGAAGAAGAAGAAGAAGAGAAGGTGTGTGTGTAAATGAGAGGAAATGTTGTGTATTTATAGGAAAAGAAAGAAGTGGTAAGTTACCAAATTAACCCCTTACCAAATTACCAAAGTACCCTTCCTTAACTTTAAAGTAAACTTATTTTTTTTTCCAACACTTACCATCATCCATCACTTCATTACTTTATGTCATTTTCACTTAATACTAAAGGAATGTATTTAGATAGAAAGTGGATTAATGTGAAGATTTGCCCTTGTTTGGGTGAGATTTGATTTGATGTTTGCTTTTTGATTTTTTTAATTACCTTACTTACTTTTATTAATGATGCTCTAGAATTCTCTAATGATACTTAGTAAAAGTAAACTTGATTATTTGTAAAATGTGTATATATATATACATGTGTGTCTATGTGTGTGTGTTAAAACATGTTAACAAAGGTGCAATAATGTTGCGACAAATTATATTGAACAAAACGTTGATTTTCAACAAAACGTTTTACGGTCACATTTTGACGTTTTTGTTAAACTATTTAGTTATGTAAACAAAATTTGAAATAAGTTTCTTATCATCTTTAAATAATTAAAAAAAGTGTATTTGAGTTATAAAACCATGTTTAATAGTATTAAAATCCAATTGTAAAAATGTGACGTCGATTTGTCAACATATGATGAAATTTCTCAATCATTATAAAACAAGAATATGGTCCTGTTATTCCATTTTTAAAGTTAATCATTTTTATTTGTCAAATAAAACATGATTATTTAAGTTTGAAAATTCTACATCTTAATATTTAAAATAAATTAAATATTCTATTTTAAAAGTGGTAAAACCACGGGTCTTTACAATATGTGAATAGTTGCTTAAGTGATTGAGACCCCTTTTATTCGTCTTTGTCAATTTCATTTACTGTAAATCAATTTTCACCATTTTCTAATGTTTTACTGGCTTTTATCAAATTTGGTTTATATGCGTGTGTATTTCATAGATAATATTGCAAGTATATGTTGCTGGAAAGTGGAGGAGTCGCATTGGAGTTAGTATGGGTCGTTAGCAGAAGGAAGAAAGCTTGGAACACACGTTCCACACTTCCCACCGATCGATTAGTCAATGGTGAACGGTCGAATGATCATCGACCTAGAACATATGTTTCAGGTTGTTGTTGCTCTTCTCATCATCGTGTGCCGGAGTTTGCTTCTACCTAGCATTGTTTTGATGATTTTCAGGTGTTTGTTATTTCCTGTGTTTGACTCATTGATTTGGTGGTTCAGTTTGATATAAAGTTTTGGAGTTTTGTAAATATATATCTAATTAATATGAGTATGGTTTGAAATAAAGGAATTTGCAAAAAGATAGTTTATTATAGTATATAGATTTCAAACTTGTTAGAACCTCCATTCTATTGTTTCGATGACAAAAACTATAAAATCATATATATTTGCATTTTATCAAGATTACATCTACAATAGATCGCCATGCTAAAAAATATCAAGATTCGAAGACAAACAACGACTTATGGACCATGCTATGATTAGTAGGGTTATAATCGTGTATTAAGAATCTTCGAAAAACGTTGTAAGGTCTCCTTGAGTATATATATGCACATACTAATTCATATATGCAACATTCGTATAAAAAACTATGATATTCAAATACGACCACCCACAGATGTCTGCGGGAAAGCCACAGACGTCGTGAATATTTTTTGAAATTTAATTCTTGAAGCCACAAACATCTGTTTTTTCCAACAAACGTCTGTCATATAGCAACTGCTCTATTCTAAAAGGATGCTTCATTTCATATTGAATAATAGCATCCATTAAAACAAACAGAGCTTATTTAAATAGTAACAACTCCTCATATGCATCTACTCAAACCTATATATACTTCAAAGATTGAGAAATTAATTAATAATTCTAATATACTCTCCTAATTTCTCATTACTCTCTATATTTGAATATAATTGCATACATGTTCTCAATCTATCATAACCAAAATATTATTCTGGCTAAACCACTTCCTACAATTCAAAGTACTCACATTCACATACTCAAAGGAGATCATAGGAAAAGTTGTACTACTAGTCAAAATCCATGTTATTTGTAATAAAAAGTTGTTAGAGAAATACATTTTGTATTAGCCTATTTCTCCAGGCGAAGCGAGGGTTATTTGGTCAAAGGAAATACCGAAAAGGGGCTTTGGGACAGGACGCAGGACGAAAGGTTCGAACAAGTATAAAATATCAAGTGTGATCACTTTAATTATATACCTTCTTTATATTCATTATTATTCTTTACTCAGTGTAATTTGTATCATACACTCTCACACTTACATATATAAGTTGCATTATACAAAGATCCTATAGTATTTCATTTGGTATCAGAGCATGGTCATTTCAATCTACAGCACGTACTTGAAAATTCATTAATATGGCACACACTTTTCAAAAAGAGCAATCAACTACCTGTCTTTCATTATTTATTGATTCAACCATGCTTACTAGTCAACTCGTATGAGAATATTTATGGAAGCAAATGGGTTAGAAATATGGCTTGTAACTCAAAAGAATATGAAGCACCGAACACCGACATTAGTACTTGGACTGATGTGCAAAAAGCAGCATCAACTAACAATGCCAAAGCTATGAATGTACTGTTTTGCTCACTTGACAAAAATGAGTTTTCACATGTCATGCTTTGCATCGCTACATATGATATATGCCGCGCTTTACAAGTCACACATGAAGGAACAGCTAAAGTCAAGCAAACTAAAATACGGATTTTACAAAACCAATTTTCATCTTTCAAAATGAAAGCAAATTAATCAATTATTGATATGTATGCTAGATTTCAAATCATTCAACATGATTCCATGGCACATGGAGTTAAATTCATAGATTTTGATTTAGTCACATGAATTTTAAACTCTTTGATATATTTATGGAAAAAAAGTTTTAGTCATCGAAGAAGCTAATGATCTTTCTCAACTTAATGTCGAAGAGTTAATAGGAAATCTGATGTCCTATGAAGCTAATTTACAAGCTAGAAAGGATCAAAATCATGAAAAGAAAAACATAGCATTCCAAGCAAGTAACAAAAAGTTTCGGACCTAGACGAAGATGAAATTGTTTTTATTTCCAAAAACTACAACAAATTCAAAAAGTCCAAGAAGATGAGTAGATTTCAAAATTATGGCAAACCAAACTCCTCAAATAAAACATTGATTAAAAGTTATGGGTGTGAAATTTATGGCCACATGAAGAAGGATTGTCCGACACAATAATGATAAAAAGAAAAGTAGGTTTGAAAAATTCAAGAAAAAGAAAAGAGCTTTTCAAGTAACATGGGACTATTCAGATTCATCTTTTTCATCTGACAGTGGTAGTGAAAGCAACTTGGAACACTCAAATGTGTGTTTTATGGCTAACACTAAAGAGGTATGTCTTGAACTTACTTATGAGGAGATAATGGAAATTAGCATTAAATTAGATGATAAATATAAAGAATCAAAAAAAAAGGAATGGTAGGAAAGTTAACTAGAGCAGAATTAGAAGTTGGATTATTAAAAGATGAAAAAATAATCTTAGAAGAAGAACTTGAAATTGTTCAAAAAAATATGTAACTTTATTATCTCAAAATGACATCTTATTACATGATTTAGAAAATTATAAGTTAGAAAAAGTTAACCATGAAAAAGAAAGACTAGAATTACTAGCACATTTAAATTCTAGTAATATTGAAATTTGTGATCTTAAAACTAAGTTAGATAAAATAATAAACAATGTAACAAAATTCAATAAAGGAAAGCAAAATTTAGAAAATTGATTCCTAAACCAGCTGGAAACCGAAATGGATTGGGTTTTAAAAGCAAACAAAAGACAAAGAATTATAGCACATTATACACAAAATTCAACAAGCTAAAGTTAGAAGCAAAGATTAAGAATTCATACACAAGTATGATCAAAATATGGATTCCTACAACAAATAATTAACTATTTAGACAAAATCATATTGATGAATATTTAAAGAAAGTAGTATATAACAATAATTACATATCTAAGGAACCAAACCCTTTTGGATATGGCTACCTTCTTCCACTAACACATAGGACCCTAAACAAAGATTGTGGGTACCAATTAAATTCTTCTTATTTTGCAGGTACCCAAAATTAAAATAAAAAGTAAAGAGAAATGGATGCTTAATAGAGTTGCTCCAAGCACATAACTGGAAATGTTCGTACGTTGTCCAATATAACATATTTTGATGGTGGCACTGCGATATTCGGAGATAGTTTAAAAGGATTTTTCATTGGCATTGGAGAAGTCATCAATATCGGTATTTCTAACTCTCATATTATTACTAATGTTTTATTGGTAGAAAATTTAAAACATAACTTAATAAATATAAGTCAATTAATGATTTAAAATCGATTTCGAGAAAAACAACTACAATATCTTTGAAAAAAATAAAAATCTTGTTTTTGTAGGATTTAGAAATCGAAACATATATGTTTTATACATGAATGTCACAAACAACATAAATTTAGGCTTAGCCGCAAATCATGATGATTCATAGTTACGGCATAAATATTTTGTCACATAAATTTTAAGAATATCAAGAAAATTTGGTAAAAAAGAATTAGTTAGAGATTACCAAAAGTCAAACTACAAGGTTTAAAATCTGCATGACGCTTGACAATTTGGTAAATTAAAGAAAAGTTCTTTTCCACAAAGCAATCTCTCAAACTACTTCATCTAGATTTATTCGGACCGACTCAAGTACGCTCAATAAATCATAACAACTATGTTTTTGTAATTGTTGATGATTTTTCAAGATATACTTGGACATTATTTTTAATACATAAAAGTGACACGTTTGAAACGTTCAAATTTTTTGCTAAACGAACTACGAATTTGATGAACTTAAAAATTAAAAGCATATGAAGTGATCTTGGAGGCGAATTTGAAAATTAACTATTTACAAACTTTGCAACAAGAAGGGAATTAATCATAATTTTTCATTTCCACATTCACCTTAACATAATGGTGTTGCAGAATGGAAAAATCGAACTTTACAACAATGTGCATGAACCTTAATAGTAGAAACCTACCAAAAATTTTTTGGACTGAAACTGTTGTTACCGCATGTTATGTATTGAATCGTGTAACACTTAGACCAATGACTAAAAACACCTATTATGAAAAAAAATCAAAAAGAAACCTAAAATATCGTAATTTTTGAGTATTTGGATCAAAATATTTTATTTTAAACACAAACGAACATCTAGGAAAGTTCGATTCTAAAGCTGATGAAAGAATTTTTGTTGGCTATTCGGATCGAAGAAAAGCATATAGAATTTTTAATAAATGAACAAACATTATAGAAGAAAGTCTTCATGTATCATTTGATTAAAACTTTACAAAGAATAATAAAATGATGAAGATGAAGAAGTTATAAATAAATCTGATATACCTATACATGAAAATAATAATAATAATGATAATGTGATAACTTCACCACCTAGGATATTAATGGACCATCCAATTAATAATATTATTGGTGATTTAAATACAAATGTATCAACTAGAAAACAGTTGAATCAAATGACTCAAGTTGCATTTATATCAAATTTTGAACTTAAAAATTATAAAAAAGCATCAAAAGATGATTTTTGGATTATTGCAATGCAAGAAGAACTTGATCAATTTGAAAGAAATGACGTATGGGAACTTGTGCCAAGACCAAAGATCAATCTGTAGTTGGAACAAAATGGGTTTTTAAAAATAAAAGTGGATGAAAATGGAAACATTGTTCGAAATAAAGCAAGATTAGTAGCTCAAGGATATAATCAAGAAGAATGAATTGATTATGAAGAGATATTTGTTTCGGTAGCATGTCTCGAAGCAATACGAACATTACTTGGTTTCGCATGTCATCATAATTTTAAACTTTTTCAAATGGATGTAAAAGTGCTTTTCTAAACGGCTTTATAAGAAAAGGTTTATGTTGAACAACCTCCGCTATTTGTTCATAAGAAATATCTTGATCATGCATTTAAACTTAATAGGCTCTATACAGATTAAAACAAGCACCTCGTTCTTGGTTTGAAAGATTAAAAACTCATTTACAAAATTCTAGTTTTCAACTTGGTAAAATAGACTCTACTTTATTTATAAATGAGAAAACAATGGCATATAAGTTGTACATTGTTGATGGCATTATTTTTGGATCAACTAACGAAAACTTATGCCATGAATTTTCTGACATTATGAAAAATGAGTTTGAAAGGTCATATATGGGTGAATTAAACTATTTTTTGGGTTTGCAAATAAGACAACTATAAAATGGAATTTTTATAAATCAAGAAAAATACTCTCGAGAAAACGCTCTGGAATGGAAAATATCTCAAGTAAACCGACTTCGATGAGTACTACTCTACATTTAGATAAAGATGAAAATGGAAAAAAATTTGATCAAAAATTATACCCAAGTATGATAAGATCTCTATTATATTTGACAGCTAGTGGGCCGGATATTATGATGAGCATATGTTTATGTGTAAGATTTCAAGCACAACCTAAGGAGTCACATCTTTAAGCGGTTAAAGAATTCTACGATACTTACAAACACCAAAGAATATAGACTTTTCTATCCTAAAGGCAGCTCTTTCGAATTCATATTGTGATGTAGATTTTGGTGGTTGCAAGACAGATAGAAAAATTATGAGTGGCACATGTCATTTCATTGGTCAATCTCTGGTTTCATGGTTTAGTAAAAAGAAAAATTATGTCTCTCTCTCAACATATAAAGCTGAGTATATACCAGTAGCCTTCGCATGTGCATAAGTAATAGACATGCAATAAACTCTTCTAGATTTTTGTAAAATCTTAAAAAATTCTCCTATTAGTGTGATAATGCTAGTGCTATAAATTTATCAAAAAATCCTATTAATCGTTCTTCAACAAAACACATTGATATTCGTCACCATTTCTTAAAAGATAATGTTGGAAAGGGAATTATATCATTTGAATTTGTAAATACTGAAAATCAAATTGTTGATGCATTTACCAAACCACTGAGCGAACTAACTTTTATAAAATTAAGATGAGATCTAGGAATAAGTTCTTACAACGAATAGGTAATCTTATAATGACCTGCTTTTTCAAGACGTTCAAATTGACAATTATCCACACATGTCAGACTTGAATTGCTCAAAACAACAAATTGTTAATTTATATTTGGCAAAATTTATCATATACAGTAAATAAATCAATCACAAAATCACAAACATGGAGTAATATAATAATAAGAAACGGAATATATAGATAGTATTTCATGGAGCTACTATATAAACAATAGAGTCTGAAACAAAATACAATAGAAATCCTCAAATACAAGTTGTCTCAAATACAAAAACAGATGACAAGTCTGAACAAAAATAACTTGCAATAGCTGAAATAACTGAAAGCTGAAAAGATAACTCCAAGCCCCAAAGGTGAGTCTCAAATGCTGTGACACTCAGTCTGACCCGAGCATAAAGCAAAACACAAAACACTCGAGTCAGGATTAACATTCTTATACCATTAAATTCAACTCAAGTGAAACGTCAAGTGAAATAGAAAGTAACTCAAAGGATGTTTGGGATTTCCATCCTCTAAGGATCCATTACACTATTTACATACATAGTACAATACTACATATATAATGTCTAAAGTGAAGTAAACTATTAAAATAGTGTTAAGGCGTTACCAATATCCCCCTTAACACATTTTATAGAAATGTCGTAGTCTATACAGTACTGTAAAATCCACTAAACCGGTAGGCTATCAAGGAGCACTTTATAGGTACGACACAAACCAAACTCATAGAAGGCTCGATAAGGCATGTGACAAGGCACGCGAGGCAATGCAAGGGTAGTATTCTTCCATTCGCACTACTGGACTGGTGGTAACGCATAGCAGCTACTTCTGCCCACCTTGAGACACACTCCCATGATCAAAGGTGCACCCAATCAAATCACAAAGTAATAGAATGGTATTAAAGAAGCATGCTCGATTGGAGGTGTGACCTCACTTGGCCCGGTATAGCTCCTGTTTTAGCCACATCAAGCTGACTACCAGGAGTCAGGGCACCGTTAATACCTCATATAGAATCGTCGCCAAACCATCCGACTTCGTTCTGGAATCTCCACCACATACATAGTTGTTAAAGTGGTTTTCTATATTAGCAGAGAGTATGACAATATCTGATCCCGGTCTCTTTAACAACCAAAAGCTTATTTCACACCGTGGTCATTTTCATAAAATTCATATTTCATATCAAAATATCATATTTATTTCAAAAATCATATCACTTTTGAAATCATATTCACTTTCGAAATCATATCACTTTCAAAATCATATCACTTTCGAAATCATATTCACTTTAAATCATTTTCATTTCCAAAAATCATAACCACACCATAGTTTATATATTAAAATAGTTATGTATTCAAACAGTTATATATTAAAATAGTTATATTTAAAATGGGTTATAGATAAAAATAGTTTATATATTAAAAGTAATTTATATATTAAAATAGTTTATAATTAGAATTGTTTCTTCCAATTTCACAAATCACACAATCAACTTTAGTTTCAAAAATTCAATTTAATTCAATCTCACTTTCACAATTTCAATTAAAAGGTTAAAGGTTCAACTCATATACTCATTAAACCATTTTAATTTATATCGATTTCAAATTCAAGTTTGAACTACAAATTCAAGCCGCTTAGATTTTAAAGTCCAAATATTCAAACAATTTACAATAACTCAATTTGATAAATTTCGTTTATATTTCAAATTCAACTTTAAATTTACTTAGATTTAAAAACATCCACTTGATCATTTTTATACATTTAAATAAAATCTCAAATTACCGTTTAACTCAAACTTAAATATCTAATTTCAATTATATTTAGTTTGAAAATTTTCACTTAACCATCTTTTATAATTATTTAAGTAAAATCTTAAATTACAAATTTAAATTGAAATTTAATATTCAATTATAATTTTATTCAAATTTGAGTATTCATTAAATCGCCTTTATCAAAATCAAGTTATTAAGTTATAAAATCGTATCTTTAAAAATCTCAAAAACCAATAAGTTCAAATCAATTCCAATTTAAATTCAATTCCTAAACAAATTAATTTACAACTCAATTTCAATTTATCTTTCGATCTTAATTTATTTAAAGTTATGAAAAAATCTATTTTCAAAGTATCAATATAAATTTAGATAAATATTTTAAACATGTTTAATATATATTAGTTAAATCAATTTTTTATTAAATTAAGTTAAATTAAACCTTATTGTTAAATCTATTTTGAATCTTATTATATATATCTAAAAATAATAAAAATTAAGCAAAATCTTAAAAATTACTGTTCAAAACTTAACTTATAGATTTTTAATATTTCCAAACATGTAATTTAAAAATCTAAATTTTACACGTATATTAAAATAAAATCTCTACATATTATTTTAAAATCAAACACATATATTTCTTTCCTCAAAAGTTTTGCGAATCATAATAAAATAGACCAACAGTGTCCGTATATAATTTTCTATCCTATGGTCAAGTGATACAGACATTTATCATTTCAATCCGCAATTATTTAAATTTACGGGTATATATCATTTCAACCGCAATCCGAAAATTTCACAATCAATGAAAACCGCTTGGGTTTATCATTTCAATATGTAGCGATTTTCTGCTAATCTATAAGATCGTTGGGGTATGTGTCATTGAAACCCATAGGGAATTCCTAACCGATCAGGGAACTTACAGAGTGAGAATATAAATACCATAAAATGATGTACATATTAATGACAAGCATATATAATCATAATTAAAAAATTACATAAAATATACATAATAGGTTCGATGTCATATGTCATAAGTAAACAATTGTAGATAATGGCATATCATATTTAACAATTAAATAACTAACAATTCAAAATCAACAGCATATGTCAATTGTCATTTCATGTGAATTAAATTTACCAAATATAAGAATGTTAATTGTGAGTGATTGCTCATTTTTCGAGGCTAGAGAATAATGGGAAATGAACACGACACCTACACAGATATGGATACGGACACGAAGGAAAGAAAAAAGTTGTTGCGACCAATTTTGGATAGCGGCGAGACGAAAGCAAAGCACGATGAACTGGATTCGATGAAAATCAATTATATAAGTGAACATATATAAATATATAAGCTACATATGTTTTTAAAAATCATTATTTAATATAAAACACATATTAAAATTAAAATAAAACCTTTATATTATATTTGAAAAAATAAAAACACATATTTCAAGTTCTAGTCGTCCAGTGGTTTCGACATAGTGGATGTTGCTACATTGTGTTGTAGTGGCACCGGATTGATTCCCAGCGGCCACAATAATGAGACATAGTGCACGACCACTTTAAAAACCGGCTTAACCAAAGGTCAGGGCGACATAGTCTCCCTGTCCCCAAAGTTTTGTCAAGTTCTAGTGGTCCAGTGGTTAAGACATAGTGGAGTTGCTACATATGGTTGTAGTGGCACCGGTTCGAATCCCAGCGGCCACAATAATGAGACATAGTGCACGGCCACTTATAAAACCGGCTAACCGAAGGCCAGTGCAAACATAGTTTCCTTGGCCCCAAAGTTTTGGAAAATGGCTACAGGCGATTCTCTCTTCTCTGCGTCTTCTGGCGAATAATCCTTCGTCTTGCCATCTCGCATTTCTTTCTTTGCTCCAGCCCTCGTCCTTTTTCCCCCCTTCTCGCCTCCTCCCCGATCTTATGTCCTTTTCTCCCACGTCCCATATCCCCCAATCTTCTACTCGGTCTGGTCGGTTATTCAAGCCTCTGTTGCAGATGCCTGCACGTCCCCCTGCCCTCTTCTCGCCAGCAGAGTTTCCTCCACTGATTTCTACTCCTGTTCCCCCTTGTGCTTTGAATGATAATAAGTCTCTGCGTGATGAATGTGCAGCGATGCCACGCCTTATGGCATGTGAGCAGGTCCTGATTAACAAGTCGCAGCTGAGTTGTGATGTGGGATTGAATGCCGTGGTGAATGAACTCGGTTCCAGTGAGTCTCTTGGTGTGTCTTACCTTGCTCACGTGTGTGGTTCCACTGATTTTACACGTTGTGGAGAAGGAACACCACGTGTATGTGTTATTTCCCCTGAGAAACCTGTTCCTTATGTCAAAGTTTGTAGCCCGGTTGCCAATTTTCCCACTGCCCCTAGAGTTGTTGATAGCAGTCTTCCTGAAGTTTCGAAGCAGCACACCAAGACATGGTCTTATCTTTTCACGTCCTTGCCCCGTAATGCGGGTGCCTACGTTCCGATTGATTTTGAATTGGTTGAGGAAAATGGAGTGATGATTCCTCCCCTTTGTGTTTTGCAAGCCGGTGTGGAATTTTGGTCAGACTATCTGGTGGGTTTTTTTCTGGACCCCCACCACCAACTTAAAAATGCGGCAACAGTGCTTCGAAGGGCATGGAAGATTCGTGGTAATCTGCAAGTGAAACTGATTGACACGATGTATTTCTTGAAGTTTTCCTCTTCTGATGATCGGCGGCTTGTATTGGATGCTGAGCCTTGCATCGTCGATGGAAGACCCTTTATTGTTACCCCCTGGTCTCCTACTGTGGCGTGTGCTCGTGAGCAAGTCTGTTCCATCCCTGTTTGGGTATATTTTTCTCAGATCCCCACGGTACTTCAGCCTCTTATTGGATTGAATTGGTTAGCTTGTAATGTTGGTAAGCTGAAATGCTTTGATTCTAACACGGTGGAGCGTGATAAGTTGATGTATGCGAAGGCACTAATCGAGATTACCCCCTCTAAGCCTCTCCCTTCTTCTATTCCTGTGCAGCTTGTTGTTGGCCATATTGTGGAAGTCAGGGTTCGCTATGGCTGGGTTCTAGATATTTGTTCCTTCTGTCACTCCTTTGGTCACCTTGCAACTGATTGCCATCATTCTGAAGCTACCGCCGCTGCACCAAATTTTCCTTTGCCCCGCCCCCGTCGTAGGATCTGGGTCCCCAAAGTTTCTGCCCCTCCCTCCCACATTTGTTCCTGATGTTGCTCCTGTCATCCCTCTTGTTGCTCCTGACCCCTCCTCGATCCTGCCTCCTGTTGCTTGGGATGAGGCTGAAGGTTGTTGGATTGATCCCATTTCTGATATGAGGTATAACCCGGTTAATGAATCTTTCTTCCGGTTTGTATCTGATAATCAGCTGGACCTTAGATGCCTGCGCTATAAACAATCTGGTGATTCTATAATCCTTGATATAGACGGTTTGGATGCGGCTTCAAATTCTGTCCTGCTTGCTGATCCATCCTGGGAACGATCTTTTATCTACTGTTCTGATGATGTGGTATATGACCCTTGTCTTTCTCTCCGGTTTCGTCCATTTGATGGTCATTCTGGGTCTGTCCCTTTGAGTTCTGGTGTGGTGTCTTCGGCTGTTGGTGATTCTCCCTCCTCGGAGGAGTGCTAGTATTATTATGATCCTTTTAGTTGTCGTGACATAGCCGTCACGTACCTGTGCTGTATTTTCTGTTTCTCTTCATGTAGTTAAGGTGTTTTTACCTTACTCCTGTACTTCAACTTTTATTACGTTCGTAATAAATAGTGGACGGTCCATTATAAAACCGGCTTGCCTTGCAAAAAAAAAACACATATTTCAAATAAAATCTCCATATTATATTTTAAAATTAATGGTTATTAAAACCCATATTTTCAAAATCCAATAAAATATTTATTTAAACACTATATATATATATGTATGTATATGTATATGTATATGTATATATATATATATGCATGTATGTATGTGTCAAATTTATTTCAAAAGTCTATCTTAAGATATTATCATACTTTTAAACCATAATATACATATATACACACTTTTTAAACATATTATATAATACCTTTGTTTTTTTAACAATACTTCAACAAAACAAAACAAAAATTAAAACAATATTTAAAGAATATCTTTAAAACAATATTTATATACAACAAAAGAAAAGGTTGCTGCTCACTTAGACATAAACTTTATATTTTGTTCTTTAGTATGGAACTTCAATCATAAAATGTACTTTTCAAAACAAAATAGAATGGAAGAAGAATGATCGGGAAAAAAAATATGCAACTTACAAAAGCTTATGTCTACTTACTATACTATATACACATACACACACACACACAAAGGACATATGCTTGTGTCACGGTGTGCTGTTGTGGCTACAATGGTGGCGGAAAGATGAAGGCTAGGGGAAGAAGGCGGCACTGACGATGTTGAAATTTAAAATTACTTAACATAACTAACTTTCATATTTTCCAAAGATAATCTGACACTTGCTATGTTTTAATAGGCGCATCTCAAATATCAAATTTTCATTGCAAAATTTAATTGTTTATGTTTCAAGAAAAATTCAGTTAATTACGTTATAAAAATCCTTAAAATTTTCAGGTCGTCACACCCTCGCCCACTCAAAACTTTTCGTCCCCGAAAAAGAACAAGAGGGGAGAATGAACACCAAAAAGGAAAATAGTTTCAAAATACAAAATACCAGATAAAACTATTAATTTAAAGCCATATAAATTTCATTAATTTTTAAATTGTTTTATATTCAACTAATTGATTTCAATCCATTTTATTTAATCCATAAATATTCACTATATTCTCATTTGGTGGACTCCAATTCAATGTATTTCCTTTTAATTAACTTGTTTTCAATTTATTAACATTTACTACAAAATTTATTTTATTTAACTCATTTATTTATTCTGTTTGACCTCACTTAGGCTAGTTCCACTTATAATTCAATTTTCAACTATTCCTAAGTTCAAATTTATTTATTGAAATAACATTCTCTATTTATTATTTATTTTACTTTGTAACATAGATTAAGTGTATAAACATTTATTGTAACCACTCAAATTTATTTATTAATTCCCTTAACAAAATATTATTTTGGACATCTTATTAATTACATTCAAACCTTTCCATGTAAGATTTATTAATGTTTCTAAGTGTAATTGCGAAATATAGAATTTCACCTTATATTTACAACATTTTTATTAAGCAAAATTTAGTTTGAACATTTTTATTACTTCAATTTCTTTTGTACAACCAGTAGGAAATGGGGATTACGGATCTAAAGGCTGGATTAACACTAGAGGGAGGGGACGAATAGTGTTTAATCAATTTTATGGAATTTTTAAAATCTTTTCAAATAAAACACATACCGATACAATTTCGCAAATACAGAGACAATCACAGAATCAGACACAGATGAAAATAGTAAATAAAAGCAGTAAATGAAAGAGCACACCGAAATTTTATACTGGTTCGGAGTTACCCTATATTCAATCCCATACAATTTGTTGTACAGATGTCTTTCAAATATAATGTCGATATTAGAACCTCGATTTCAAGGCCATGAGATACACTCTCTTGTCTTCGATTCAAGAGCAAACTCTCTTGATTTAACCAGGCTACAAGATTACCTAATTGATTTACGGGCCACAATCACACCGAATTGATTTACGGGCCACAATCACACCGTTTCTAATCATACTTTGATAGAGAGAGACTTGATACACTTCGATCTTTGATTACAAATGATCCTGTAACTCTGAATAGCACTGAGATCTTTGAGAGAGAGTGGCAGTGAGTCAAACCGGAGACAATCGAGTTTGTATCACTTAGAATTTCGGCAGAGTTTGGTTAAAATATAAGAGAATATTTGAGTGGAGAAGGAGTGTAGAAAATGAAGAAAACTAACTTAAAATTCGTTGAAAACAACTGGTATTTATAGAAGAACAACAGTCATGTCCATTTGTGAAAGGTTATACCGAATAGAAATTTCTTTTGAAAATTTGAAATTTGAATTTCTACGGTCACCATGTCGACATGGGGGGATGGGGTCGACATGCCCTAGTAAATTTTGAAAATTGATTTTTGTTTTTAAAAGAGATTTTCTTTCTAAAACTTGTCAAAACAATTTCTAAAGTTTATAAACTATTTTGAATATTGTTTAAACTTATAAAAGAGATTTAAAAAGTAATATAAAAAAATATAATCTACAATTTAAAAGTAATATTAAAAATTAAGTATAGAATATATTTTTGAGATTTAAAGCTTATAATATTAAAACTAGGAGATAGTTTAAAAACAAGAGATGACTTTGAAATCAAAATATATAAGATAATAAAAATAGCTTAAGGCTAAAATATTTAAACTAAGAGATATGACTTTTAAAAGAAAAAATATTTAAAATAAATCATTTTGAAAATTTCATGGATTCCATTCCACCATAGAAGGTCGTGGGTTCCATCCCACTATTAAGGCGAGAAGGTGGATTCCATTCCACAATTAAAATCCGAATAAATATTTTAGTGTTGCTATGAAGTTTTAACATAAATCTAGACTCTATTACTTATCTTGATATCTTGAACTCTTGATAATCTTGATATCATGAACTCTTGATGCTCATGAGTCTTTAGTCTTGATTTGTTCAATCTTGAATTCACCAGTCTTGAATTTCTATACTACGAAGTCTTCATTCTCAGTACCTGCATATATATACTTTGCATATACATGCATATATATATATATATAGACAAGAATATTAGTATTTATATTTTATAACAAGTCCTAAGGTTGTTGTCATCAAAACCATCATCCCATGAACTAACAATCTCCCCTTTTTGATGATGACAACCTTTGTTTATATAATCTTCTCCACAAAACTCTGATTCTACTCTAACTCACCCTTACTCCAATAACTCCCCTTTAATCTAAGCCTATCTAACCTATTTTATAATTCTCCCCCTTTGTCATTAACAAAAACTAAGCTTAAACTGCAAAACTCCCCCTAAATCTTAAATTAAAGCATCATATACTAACATAGTATAAAAGAATGTAAATAAGACAGGTAATAATATGAGTAAAATATAGTAAGGTAAATGTGAGAGATATGAAATTTTAAAATCAATCATTATATACATCATATTTTTATCAAATCACACCATACAACATTCAAATCAATCAAAACCATACTAAATCAAATCAAACTAAATCAAATTAAACCAAACAATTCAAAGTAAATCAATGTAAATCAAACCACATATGTTAAATCAAATATTTCTTAAAACTTCAACCCATCCTTCTCCACCAAAGATAGGATCTGCTTTTATAACATCTAATTTTCATTATCTTTGTTCAAAGTTCCTTTTGGATTTGCTTCGAGTTCTTCTTTGTTGAAAGCTGAGCACATCCATCGAATGGCATCGAAGTGCCTTTCTTGTTCTTTTATCATCTGCATTTGGCTTAATTCTAAGTGTCGCTGATTGCGAAGGATAAAATAAGTACATTCTTGAAAGAATTAAGAGTTTCTTCAAGATTTTCACTTAGATTATGAATAGGAGAGGCCATTTTTTGATAAAATATGAAGAAATTCAATAGAAATAAGGAGAATTGAATTTTTTTTATTTTTTGGAAAAATAGGTATTTAAATAGATAGAAATTCGTTTGAAATGAAAAGACACAAGGTAGTTATGTCAATTTCAAATTCAAAACAAAAATTACTTTCTGGCCGTTACATGTCGACATGAGGGGTAGGGGGATGTAGACATGCCCCTGTTGATTTTGTCAATATGCTTTTTTTCTTTATATTATGTAAAAGTTTATATATAAACTTATATAATATAATAACAAGCATTCTAGAGATATTTTAGAGCTAATGAACAGAAATAAACAATTTTCATTAATAAATTTTAGTTAACATTACATAGAAAATATATAACACTAACTAATCCTAATACAACTTAATATTAAACTAGTATTAGTTAAAGGATGATGGAGATGATGATAGTCCAAGCTTGCGACTCACTTTCCCAAAGAATTTTCATTTTGGTGGAAATTTTGTCCAACTTTTTACTAATGGATCTTTTGAGAATCCGTTGGTTTTCCACGATAATCTTTTGGTTTTTGAGAAATGTTTTGTTAGATGGATTGTTAAGAGTGATAGGGTATTCAATGCTTTCCAATGAAGTTTCTTCCACCTCCTCTCCTTCTTCTTCAATTTCCATCTCCTCCCCTTCTTCCTCCTCCTCTTCTTCTTCCATCTCTTCATAAGCCAACCTTTAATCCTTTTCGGTAAGTGTTTCATATGGCTGAAAGACAAGTGGAATTTTCATAAGAGAGAAATTTGCATGGTTAAACACTTTTCGAAAAACGAATTCCTCTCTCTTATAATCAACACCAAAATAGTTTAAAATCCAAGTAAGATAAATCCCATGATACGAAGTGTTTTCTCCTAAAGTAAAATTTTTGGGACGAACTTCATCCAAAATTACTTGCACCCAATTAATGCCATAGTGCCCATAAATAGCAAAAAAAGCCTTACAAACTTTAAAGATCGGGTGATTGAAATTTCCCTATGGAGTTATGCTATGTTGCAAAAGAAGGTTTAGAATTCTTGCTTTTGGATGGAAATTTCGAAATATAAATTGAAAGTTATCATCTCCTTCAAAAATTTGATGAAATGTCTCATGATCATATTCATCAATTTGAAAATCCAAAAGATTCATTCTCGTATACTTACAGCCAATAATATTTCTCAAAATCTCACTATTTAAAACAATTTGTGTTCCTTTAACACTACTCCAAACCTCCGCTTCATTTCCTTCATAAAAACCATGATTCAAGTTTGCATAAAACATTTTAACAAGATTAGGATAAGAAAGAAATAATTTTGAGAATCATCCATTAGACTAAGAATTTGATTCTCTTCGAAAAGAATATTGAGTTCATAAGAAGGAAAATCACTAAAGATTGCAAATTTTTTTGTATGGAATTTTCCAAAGTTTACATAGCTTATGTAAGCTCTGCTAGCTTCTGGATCTTTGTAGAGGAACTCTTTGATGGCATTGGACAACCTAATGGTGGATGGAGTGCTTGAGGAAGCCATTTTTGAAGAAAGTAGAGGACTTCAGAGTTTTGAAAGAGAGTGTGAATTTTGAAATGAAAGTGAAAAGATAGGATAAAGTTAAGGAGATAAATAGATATCTAAGAGTCATGTTATCTGGTCAAGAGACACCTTTTCAGAGCTTTGGAGTTGGTGAAAAGGTGGAGGAAATTCAACGTTTTGAATTTAAATTTGAATTTCAAAATTCTGGTAGGAATGTCGACATGGGGGTTAGGGTCATGTCGACATGGGTCCTTTAATTCATATGACTTATTTTTCTCTTTTTATTTAATATTTATATATCATATAATCTAATTTATATTTTATTTGAAATAATATTAAATATAATAGCACTTTAATATTAATATTTTTAATATTAAAATATTACTAAAATAATATTATTTTGGAAATCAAAAATTTAAATTCAAACAACAAACAATTTGAAAACATGCAAACATTCAAACAAGAAATTTCAATCAATATAATTTAAATGCGTACCTATTTTTAGGTCCATATTTCTAAGATCGTCAGAATCATGAATAGTTGTAAAGCACATGTATAAACTTTTCGTTTCTTGATCTTCATCACCAGAGGATGAGTCTGAATCGTCCAATGTAGCAGTATATTCCCTCTTTCTTTTCTTTGAGAAATTATTAGTTAGAGAAAATTTATGCTTACCCGGATGCGGACAATCTCTTTTTTAAGTTGACTGGCTCATCACATTTGTAGCATCTGACGTTGTGAGTCCCGTTATTATTTTCAGAATTCTTGTGATCATTGCTCTGTAGTTGTTCATCTTTCTATACTTCAGAAGCTTTCTAAAATTCTCTGTCATCAAGGGTATTTCTTCAACGTCATCACTGTTTGAGTTTGAGCCATCTGCTATTGCATTGAATGCTATTGACTTTTTTCTGTGGCCTTACTTTCTCTTCTCCCTTGCATTTGTACTTCAAACGACATCAAATTCCCAATTAATTCTTTAATTTTCAGAGTACTAATATCATTAGCCTCTTCAATTGCCAGAGTCTTCTGATCCCACTTCGGAGTGAGTGAATTTAGAATTTTTCTAACTTGATCTTCTTCGAAAAAGATTTTTCCTATTGCAATTAGTGAGTGCACAATGTCTTGAAACCTACTGTACATGTCTGAAATGGACTCATTTGGATTCATCTTGAATAATTGAAACAGATTGGTCAAGATGTATACTTTGGTCTGTTTAACTTTGTTTGTTCCTTCATGAGTAACTTACGAAGTTTTCCAAATATCATATACAGACTTACAGATAGACACACTATTAAACACATTCCTATCGAGTGAATAGAATAGAATATTCATGGCTTTGACATTGCTTTGTGCAAGGGTCTTTTGCTCAGTAGTCCACTATGCAAAATTAATTGTGGGTTCAATGTACTCAGTTTGCGTGATATTCCAAATGTCTAATCCTATTGATTGTAAATAGATTTTCATCCTACATGCCCAACATGCATAGTTACTGCCTTTAAAAGGTGGTGGCCTGACAGTAGACTAACCCTCTACAAATGAACTAGTAATAGTGTTGACATTACCAGTGTTGGTAACCATTTGAAAACTTTTCAAAAATTAGATTATGACAACTTTGAAAACCAATGCTCTGGTACCAAATGTAGGAACTGCGGATTACGGATCTTAAGGCTGGATTAACACTAGAGGGGGTGAATAATGTTTAATCAATTTTATGGAATTTTTGAAATCTTTTCAAATTAAACACATGCAGATGCAATTTCACAAATATAGAGACAGTCATAGAATCAAACGCGAGTAGTAAAAAAAAGAATACACCTGAATTTTATAATAGTTTGGAGTTACCCTACATTCAGTCCCATAAAATTTCTTGTGCATATTTATTCAAATATAATGTCAATATTAGAACCTCGATTTCAGGGCCACGAGATACACCCTCATGTCTTCGAGTCTAGGGAAAACTCTCTTGATTTAACCAGGTACAAGATCACCTAATTGATTTATGGGCTACAATCACACCTAATTGATTTGCCGACCATAATCACACCGACACTTTGATAGAGAGAGACTGATACGCTTCGATCTTTCAATCTTTGATTACAAATGATCCTATAACTCTGAATAGCACCGAGATCTTTGAGAAAGAGTGGCAGAGAATCAAACTAGAGACAATCAAGTTTGATTCAGTTAGAATTTTGGTGGAGTTTTGTTAAAATATAAGAGAATATTTGAGTGGAGAAGAAGGAGTGAGGAAAATGAAGAAAACTAACTTAAAATTCATTGAAAACAACTGGTATTTAGTGAAGAGCAACAGTCATGTCTATTCGTCAATAGTTATGAATAGGCACTTCTTTTGAAAATTTGAAATTTGAATTTCTACGGCACCTTGTCGAGATGGGGGATGGGGTATGTCAACATGTCCTAGTAAATTTTGAAAATTGTTCTTGCTTTTAAAAAGATTTTTTTTCTAGAACTGGTCAAAACAATTTCTGAAGTTTATAAACCATTTTGAATATAGTTTAAACCTATAAAAGAGATTTAAAAAGTAATCTTAAAAATATATATCTACAATTTAAAAGTAATATTAAAAAGTAAGTATAGAATATATTTTTGAGATTTAAAGCTTATAATATTAAAACCAGAAGATAGTTTAAAAACAAGAGATGGTTTTGAAATCAAAATATAAAAGATAATAAAAATAGTTTAAGGCTAAAATATTTAAACTAACAGAGATGGCTTTTAAAAAGTTTTTGGAAAACTATTTAAGATAAATCATTTTGAAAATTTCATGAATTCCATTCCACTAAAGAAGATCGTGGGTTCCATTCCACTAAAGAGGTCATGAGTTCCATCCCACTATTAAGACGAGAAGGTGGATTCCATTCCACAATTATAATCTGAATAAAGATTTTAGCACTATTATGAAGTTTTAACAAAAATCTAGACTCTATTACTTATCTTGATATCCTGAACTCTTGAAGTCTTGATAATCTTGATATATTGAACTCTTGATACTCATAAGTATTTAGTCTTGATTTTCTCAATCTTGAATTCGTCAGTCTTGGATCTCTATACTGTACAGTCTTCATTCTTAGTACCTACATATATATACCCTGCATATACAAATATATCTAGACAAAATATTAGTATTTATTTTTATAACAAGTCCTAATATTTTTATCATCAAAATCATCATCTCCGGACTAACATAATCTTCAATTACACACTCACACTACATTTTAACTTTTTGAATATTTTAGGTAAGTTATATATGTTTTTGGAATGCAATTGAGTACTATACAACTTAATTTTACCTTAGTTTAACTGTTTCAAATCGTTTCAATTTCATTTCTCAATTTAAACACTCCAATTATTCAAATTTTTGTTTCATTCCAATAATTGAAACCACCACTTATAATAAAATTTAAGAGTTAAATTTTCGGTTTTAGTTCGAACCATTTTGAAATAAATATGTACATACATACATACATATGTATATATATATATATCAAATCATACTCAAGAAATTCAAATCAAATGCATTTTCCAAAAGTGTAGCAAAGCTGCTAGGTGGTCTCTTCACTTTGAGACTCAAGAATGAATGTCCATAATGCTGCAATCATCATTGAAATTATTTTTCAATGACAAAAGAAGGGAGTGCTAGCTTACCTTTTTTTTAGAAATTCTTTGGAAATAATTTCCATTTGAAAATACTTCCAAATAAGATATTTTTCAAAACTTTGAAACCAATTTTTTGAAAAGCACCGGAAATTTAATTCTCAAATCCTTAATTTAAATTCATTTCATTTGCAAATCATTTAAAATTTCAACTTCATATAACTTACAACAATAGTTAACCGTTTGGGATTGTTGACAAAACAATAAATGATAATCTAGTATTATCATTTCTAATAACAAATTCATTTAACTATCCAATTTTAGAAAATTATACCTTTATGTATAAAATATAATCATACATATAATCATTTTATTTACCAATTTCGAAAACAACGTTGTGTTAATTTTCTCAGTTCAAGTGTTTTGAAATTCCTATCGATAGCGTCGGCTAGATGGATCGATCGAAACTCAAAGTTCAAACTTAACAACTCAAACAACACAATATAAACATTTTCATATCAATTTACAAATACGCTCTCTCCTATAATGATTCAAGAATGGATTTTAAAATAAGAATAGAGATTCAAGTTTACGGGGACCCTAATCAAAGAGAATTCCGATTAAGAAGATGGGCTTGAAAGGAAGATATGATATTTAAAAATTACAAAAGAGGAAAGATGGATAGAATCATATTAATCACGGGCGACCTTAACCGGATCAACCAAGACTTAGAAAAGACTAGAATACCATCAACAAAATTGGGGACAAACTTGTCGAGAACATTGCGGAAAACACGATTCATGAGATCAACAAAGAAGGCAGCAGCATTGGTTAATCTAAAGGCATGACTAACCATTCATGGAAACCGTTCATCCAGGATGGAGGACGACAGGTTGAGCTCCAGGAATAAGATCGATACGGATATTCAATTTTCCACCTGGGAGGAAGAGAAGTGACTTCACCACAGACATCCGAAAATAGTTGGATAATAGGGATGGAGTCAAGATCATTAGGTTGAAAATCAAACGAAAAGACAAAACAGCATACATAATCCTAAGGCAATCTACATTCGATCACAGAAGAATTACTCAGATCGTCTACTAGAGAAACGGTTTGGGCTTTGTAAGAGATAATAGCATCACAACCAAGGTTGCAAAAATTTTTGGTGAATCAATGCATGTTGTAAAGGAGCTCCAACCCTTTACAAAAGATACTAAGTTTGGCAGGACCGCCGATGGGATGAAGTTGCAAATTGAGGTTGCAAGATGTGCTCAAATTTATAATAGAGATCAATAGAAATGAAGCTATGGGATGCTCCAGTATCAAAAAGAACACGAACAGGGCAAGACAAGAATGGATTTCTGAATAAAGGGGAGAGTTCCAAAATTCAAAAGAAATCCAACTTCAGGTGGATACTAACAAATAATTTCAAGCTCGAACGAAGATGATTTTATAACTAATTTACTTATTCTAGGATATTACTACCCGGTCTCTAATGTGTTTTTACTCCGTATGCTAAGTTTTGCCTAAACCAGAGCTCTAATACCAACTATAACGGCCTGCTATTTTGATCCGTTCAAATCGACAATCATCCACACATATCAGACTTAAATTGCTTAATACAACAGATTGTTAATTTATATTTGGCAAAACTAATCGTATAAAGTAAATAAATCAATCATAGAATCACAGGCACGGAGTAATATAATAATAAGCAGCGGAATATATAGATAGTAGTTCATGAAGGTACTATATAAACAATAGAGTCTGAAACAAATTACAACAGAAATCTCAAATACAAGTTGTCTCTATTACATAAACTGATGACAAGTCTAAACAAAATAACTGGCAATAGCTGAAATAACTGAAAGCTGAATAGATAACACCAAGCAAATCTCCAAGCTCCAAAAGTGAGTCTCAAACGTTGTGACACTCAGTCTGACCCGAGCACAACAAAAAACAAAAAACACTCGAGTCGCGATTAACATTCTCATACTAATAAATTCAACTTAAGTGAAATGTCAAGTGAAATACAAAGTTACTCAAAGGATGTTTGGGATTTCCATTCTCTAAGGATCCGTTAAACTATTTACATACATAGTATAATACGCTACATATGTAATGTCTAAAGAAAAGTAAACTATTAAAATAGCGTTAAGGCATTACCCATACCCCCCTTTAACACATTTTATATAAATGTCATAGTCTATACAGTACTGTAAACTCCACCAAACAGGAGGGCTATCAGGAAGCACTCATAGATATGACACAAACCAAATTCGTAGAAAGCGCGATAAAGCATGTGATAAGGCACGCAAGGCAATGCCAGGGTAGGATTCTATCGATTGCACTCCCGGACTCGTGGTAATGCATAGAAACTACTACATCCTACCTCAAGACACACTCCCATAATCAAAGGTGCACCCAATCAAATCACAAAGTAATAGAATGATATCGAAGAAACATGCACGATCGAAGGTCCGACCTCACTTGGCCCAGTATAGCTCCTGTTTTAGCAACAACAAGCTGACTTGCAAGGGTCAGGCTGCGTTAATACCTCATACAGAATCATCTACAAATCATCCAACTTTGTTCTGGAATCTCCACCACGTACGCAGTTGTTAAAGTGGTTTTCGGTATTGGCAGAGAGTATGACAATGTCCGATCCTGGTCTCTTTAACAACCAAATGCTTATTCACATTGTGGTCATTTTAATCTACAAATAATTCATATTTCATATCAAAATATCATACTTATTTCAAAACTCATATCACTTTTGAAATCATATTCACTTTCGAAATCATATTCACTTTCGCAATCATTTTCATTTCTAAAAATATAACCATACCATAGTTTATGTATTAAAATAGTTTATATATTAAAAGGGTTATATTTAAAATAGTTATAGATAAAAATAGTTTATATATTAAAAATAGTTTGTAATTAGAATTGTTTCTTCCAATTTCACAAATCACACAATCAACTTTAGTTTCAAAATATCCATTTAAATCAATCTCAGTTCCACATTTTCAATTAAAAGGTTAAAGGTTCAATTCAAATTCTCATTAAACCATTTTAATTTATATCGATTTTAAATCTAGGTTTGAACTACACATTTAAACCACTTAGATTTCAAAGTCTAAATATTCAAAAATTTACAGTAACTCAATTTAATAAATTTCATTTATATTTCAAACTCAACTTTAAATATATTTAAATTTGAAAACATCCACTTAATTGTTTCAATACATTTAAATAAAATCTCATATAACAAATTTAAATCAAAATTTAATATTCAATTATAATTTTATTTGAATTTGAAATATTCATTATATCTATAAAATCAAGTTATTAAGTATAAAATCGTATCTTTAAAATCAATAAGTTCAAATCAATTCCAATTTAAATTCAATTCTTGAACAAATTAATTTACAACTCAATTTCAATTTATCTTCCAATCTTAATTTATTTAAAGCTATTACATAATCTAATTACAAAATTAATATAAATTTAAATAAATATTTTAACATATTTAATATATATTAGTTAACTTAATTTTTTATTAAATTAAGTTAATTTATACCTTATTATTAAACCTATTTTAAATCTTGTTATATATTTAAAAATAATAAAAATATAAGTAAAATCTTAAAAATTACTATTCGAAACATAACTTATAGATTTTTAAAATTTCCAAACATATAACTAAAAATCTAAATTTTACACATATATTAAAATGAAATCACTATATTTTATTTTAAAATCCGAACGTATATATTTCTTTTCTCAAAAATTATGGAAATCATATATAAATAGACCAACGGTGTCCGTATATAATTTTCTATCTTATGGTCAAGTGATACGGACATTTATCATTTTAATCCGCAATTATTTAAATTTATGAGTATATATCATTTCAACCCGCAATCCCAAAATTTCACAATCAATGAAAACCATTTGGGTTTATCATTTCAACCCATAACGATTTTCCTCTTATCAATAACATCGTTCGGTTATGTATCATTTCAATCCATAGGGAATTCCTAACTATCAGGGTACTAGTAGTGTGAGAATATAAATAGCATAAAATGACATACATATCAATGTCAAACATATATAATCATAATTAACAAATTACATAAAATATACAGAACAGGTTACGGTGTCATATGTCATAAGTAAACAATTGCATATAATGGCATACAATTTTTAACAATTAAATAACTAACAATTCAAATTTAACAACATATCTCAATCGTTATTTCATGTGAATTAAATTTATAAAATAAAAGAATGTTAATCGTGAGTGATTTCTTACCTTTCGAGGCTAGAGAACAATGAGAAATGACCACGATGCCTACATGGATACGGACATGGACACAAAGAAAAGCAAAAAGATGATGCGAGCAATTCTGGATAGCGGTGAGACAAAAGTAAAGCACGATGAACTAGATTCGATGAAAACCAATTATATAAGTGAACGTGTATATATATAAGCTATATATATTTTTTAAAATTATTATTTAATTTAAAATACATGTTAAAATTAAAATAAAAACTTTATATTATATTTGAAAAAATAAAAACACATATTTAAAATAAAATCTCCATATTATATTTTAAAATCAATAGTTATTAAAACCCATATTTTATTGATTATTAAAACCCATATTTTCGAAATCCAACAACAGATTTATTTAAACAATATATATATATATATATATATATATATATTAAAGTTATTTCAAAAGTCTATCTTAAGATATTATCATACTTCTAAACACATAATATATATACACACTTTTTAAACATACTATATAATACCTCTGCTTTTTTAACAATACTTAAAAAAAAATTAAAACAATATTTAAAAATATTTTTAAAACAATATTTATATAAAACAAAAGAGAAGGCTGCTACTCATATGTATATAAACTTTATATTTTATTCTCTGGTATGAAACTTGAATCATAAAATATAATTTGCAAAACAAAATAGAATGAAAGAAGAATGATCAGGAAAAAAATGCAACTTACAAAAGATTATATATACTTACTATATTATAGTAAGTATATATATACACAAACACATGCACACACAAAAGCCATATCCTTGCATCACGGTGTGATCCTGCGGCTACTGTGGTAGCAGAAAGGTGAAGGCAATGGGAACAAGGCGGCACTGACGATGTTGAAAACTGGGCTCTTTGATGAAGCATACGAGCCGGATATATATAACGCTTACATTTATTTAAGCTTTTTAATATATATTTTTAAAACGAAGGAGGCGGAGGGTTTCTGGGCAGAGGGATCGGTTGTGGTTGTGGTGTGATGAGGTTCGAGATGATCCGAGGCGGGGATGAACAAGGTGGCAGGTTGAGGTGGCTTGTGGGGTTGGTAAGAGGAGAGAGGTGGACGAATAAGAAAGAAAATATTATTTTTATCTCATTTCTCTTCATGGGGGGTTTGCATGCGGAGGGAATTGTCGGGGAAAAGGATGGGTGGAGTTCTTGTGGAAGGTGGTTGTGTGCGTGGGTTTGGTCGATGGTAAGGGGATGGGTTGATGATGGGAAGGCCGAGCACGGTCTCAAGCAAATAGTAAGGTGGCTAACAGGGAATAAAGAAGGAGTTGGTTTAGAAACGAAGTAGAAAGCATCAATATAAATATAACTTAGATTATATTTATTTTCTTAGTTTACCAGAATGAATAAAATGAAGAGGGAAGAGAGAAAATTGAACCAGAGAATATAAATCAAACTAGTGAATGGAAAAGACTAGGAACCTGAATTTAGGAAAAATAAATTCTAAAGACTATTCATTTTCAACTGGTAGATAGATGAAAGGGCATGGGAAACCCAAAAAGCCCAAATACGGAACCGATACGGCAAATCGTTTTGCCGATTTAGCCACGTACCGGACACCAAAATGCATAAATGAATATACTGCAGAGATCAGAATGATGAGATGAATAGAATGGTATACTGACGCAGCGGATAATTAACAAAACGACATGGATCGATGAAAGTAGCAAATCGATGGATTGAAAATACTGCAAGGCCCAAATACGTTGATCCGAAGATACCGAATTCTAGCTATCCTCGTCATGTTGATCGCGCACGATACCGTGAAAGAAGATCTTCAATTCTTCAAACGTTGATCAAGCGCACTTGATTCCGCGAATCGGCTTCAACAATCGTTGATTCGAGCGCACTCGAATAACCGAAAGTGGAGATAGGAGATTACACTCAACTACCAATTTAGAATGAAAGCACACAGCAATCAAACAAGAATTTTATTCAAAAATCAACAACCTTACAAATGACAACACCCATGCCTATTTATAGGCTACAACTCACATGACTCAATACTTCACCGACCTAACTTCGACCGCGACCTACGACCTAACTTAGGTCGTTAGCGCCCTAACCGCAACACAAACTGCACAACTTAAGAAAGTTACAACGCACACGACCTATAGGTACAAACGACTTATCACATTTACTCACAAACGATTTACAGATACAACGCACGCGACTTACAACACGCGGCCGACCTAACCAGGTACGACCTAAAACAGAACCCCACGACCTAACCAACCTTGCGACCTAAATAAGTAGTGACTTAAAAACCATCTGCCCTGAGTCCTCTTCTCGCGACTTAACTAGGTCGTAGGTCGTTCACGCGACCTTCTTCTGGAGCGACTTAATGGTAGGTCGTTTGCTTGCGAGCTAGGAAAGAATGGTTTCCTGTTAGGTCGTTGGCGACCTAAGGTCTTCTCAACATATGAACTCCGCGACTTATAGAAGGTGCGACCTAAGCTTTTCTCATTACCATCGCTAGGTCGTAGCTTGCTTGAACGACTTAACCAATCGTTAGCTTGCAATCAACTTAAGCCTTTAGTTGTACGCGACCTAATTTGTTGACTTAACTCGTTGCCTTTAGATTACGACGTATCATAAGTCGCTAGACCCCTCTGCCTCTCATCTCTCGCTGCATCCTTACCCCTGTTCGGTCGCACGCGACTTAACAACTCATTAGGTCGCTCGCGACCTAAGAATTGTTCATCTTGGGCTGCATCATCCTCCCCTGGTTGAGAGAAATTCGTCCTCGAATTTAAAAGTTCTACCCCAACGGATGATTCATCTCCAAAATAAGGTACAAGATGTTTAACATTAAACACGGCAGAAGTGTACACATCCTCCGGCAGCTTCAATTTATAAGCATTTTCATTAATCCGTTTCACAACTTCTATAGGACCAATTTTTCTGGCTTTCAACTTGTTGTAAGCCCTTACTGGAAAACGATCCTTGGTTAACACAGCATACACCATATCTCCTTTGTTAAATTCAATATTTCGCTGCTTTAAATCTGCAGTTCGCTTATACTTCTCATTTGCTTTCTCCAATCGTTTCTGAACGATTTTATGACATTCAGTCAATCCATCAACAAAATCTATAACCCGTTTAACCGTCCCCTTCGGTTGTGGTACTACTGCTAAATCCAACGGTCCCCTGGGTAAATTTGAATATACAATCTGAAATGGACTGAATCCCGTGCTACGATTCACTGCACGATTATGAGCAAACTCTGCTTGGCATAACTTCATGTCCCAACTCTTTAGATTCTCCTGTACAAGACATCGCAACAAATTTCCCAACGATCTGTTAACAACTTCTGTCTGTCCATCTGTCTGCGGATGATAAGCGCTACTAAATTTCAGCTTCGTTCCCACTAGTTTCCACAAACTTAGCCAAAAATGACTCAAAAATCTGGTATCTCTATCTGAAACAATAGACTCCGGCAACCCATGTAAACGATAGATTTCCTTAAAGAATAACTGTGCAACACGAACAGCATCCGCTGTCTTCTTACAAGCAATAAAATGTGCCATTTTCGAAAACCTGTCCACCACAACAAATATAGAATCATTCCCCCTTTGAGTTATAGGCAAACCCAAAAAAAAATCCATGCTGATATCAACCCATGGTTTGTTAGGTACTGGTAACGACATATATAATCCTGCATTTGTCGCTGTTCCCTTCGAAACCTGACAGATATGACATCTCTGAACAAACCTTTCAACTTCCTTCCTCATCGATGGCCAATAGTAGGATTGAGAGATTAACTGCAATGTTCGGTCTCTACCCACATGTCCTTCCTCATGAAGCTCCTTGATAATCTTCATTCTCAAACTGCTCTCTGGTATACATAATTGATTCCCTTTGAATAAGAAATCATCAACCAACTCAAATTCATCAGTATCTCCATCTTTGACTTTCTCAACGAACTTTGCAAAGTAAGGATCCTCCTCAAACAATTCTGGCAATAATTCAAATCCTGTCACCTCAATTCTCATTGTCGTTAATAAATGACTCCTCCTACTCAAAGCATCAGCTACATGATTCGTTACCCCAGATTTATGTTTCACGACAAAAGTAAACTGCTGGAAATAGGCAATCCATGATGCATGCCTTGCTGAAATCTTGTCCTGCCCCTGCAAATGCTTCAAAGCTTCGTGGTCTGTGTAAAGAACAAACTCCTTATGGAACAGATAATGTCTCCAATGTTTCACTGCTTGCACTACAGCATAAAACTCCGCATCATACGTACTATATCTCATTTTTGCCCCTGATAACTTCTCACTGAAATATGCAATAAGACGTTCCTTCTGACTCAACACTCCTCCAATCCCAACCTTAGATGCATCAGTGTGTAGTTCAAACAACAACTGAAAGTCTGGTAAAACAAGAATTGGTGATGTCGTCAAAAGTCCTTTGATTCGTTCAAAAGCAAACCCTGCTTCCTCCGACCAAGAAAACTGTTTTCCTTTCATACAATCAGTAACTGGAGCCATCACGCTACTGAAGTGTGGAATGAATCTTCGGTAGAATGATGCTAGGCCATGAAAACTTTTCACTTCTGTAATTGTCTTGGGCTATGGCCAATTTCTGACTGCCTCAACTTTACTCTGATCAACTTGAATACCTTCTCCTGAAACAAGATAACCCAGAAATAAAACACTGTGCGTCATAAACACGCATTTCTTCGTAGCAGCATAAAATTGTTCCTCACGAAGAATAATCAACACTTCCCTCAAATGTTGAACATGCTCCTCCGTACTCCTGCTGTATATCAGAATATCATTAAAATACACCACCATGAACTTCCCAATGAATGGTCTGAAAATCTGGTTCATCACTCTCATAAAAGTACTCGGTGCATTCGACAAACCAAATGGCTTGACCAACCATTCGTATAAACCTTCCCTGGTTTTGAAAGCAGTCTTCCACTCATCACCCGGTCTAATACAAATTTGATGGTATCCACTCTTCAAGTCAATCTTTGAAAACACAACAGCTCCACTCAACTGGTCAATCAAATCATCAAACCGCGGCATAGGAAATCTATATCTCACGGTGATCTTGTTTAGAGCCCGACTATCCGTACACATTCTCCACGAACCATCCTTCTTGGGTACCAATAAAGCTGGCACTGCACAAGGACTCAAGCTCTCCTGAACACGCCCCTGTTCTAACAACTCCTCCACCTGCCTTCTCAGTTCTTCATGCTCCTTGGGACTCATTCGGTAATGTGGTCTGTGAGGTAACACTGACCCTGGCACAAGATCAATCTGATGCTGAATATCCCTTAACGGTGGCAACTCCGTTGGCAACTCTTCAGGAAATACATCACTGAATTCTTCCAATACTGGCTTCACTTCCTCTGGAATTTCAACAGATTCAGTCGCTTCATGTCCAATCAACAAAAACACCTCTGGACCCTCCTCTACTTCTTCAATAAATTCCTTCAAAGTCAATAAAGTCTTCAGCTCCTCAATCTCTTCTGACTTGCTTTCTTCTTGTTGTCTCTTCTTTGGAACCAAAATAATCTTAACACCTTCAAACATAAAACTGTAGCTATAGGTTCGACCGTCATGCTGTACTGCTCGATCATACTGCCACGGTCTTCCCAAAAGCAAATGACAAACATCCATCTCAACTACATCACACCAAATCTCGTCTTTATATTTCTTCCCAATAAAAAATTGAACTCGAACTCGCCTGTCCACCTTCACTTCTCCTCCTTTTCTCAACCACACTAATTTGTAAGGATTTGGATGCTTCTCCGTTTTCAGCTTCAACTTCCTCACGGCTTCAGTAGAAAGAATATTGTCACAACTTCCTGCATCAATCACAAACTTACAAACCTTTCCCAGAATAGTGCACATGGACTGAAAGATGTTACTCCTCAACCAACTAGCCTCTTCTTCCTGCTTCGGTATTAAACAAGACCTCCTCATCATTAGGTTACATCCTTCATCTCCTAACACGACATCCTGTTCTTCCTCCTCAACTGGACTAGGATAACCTTCATCATCATCCTCACCTTCAACTTCAGCAATCATAGTTCGTTTCCTCGGCTTCGAGCATTCATTACTCTTGTGACCCACTTCCTGACAATTGTAATATTTGAAACTGTTGTTGACCCTCGCCTTCACAACTTCATTCACAGCTGGTTTTGCGACAGCTTTAGGAACATTAGAACTTCCACTAACACCCTTCACTTGATTGTTGGAATTAGTAAACACACCGCCTCCACGCCTTCCCTGCTTATCCCAAGCCAATGCTTTCTGATGTGCCTCCGCCACAGATCTTGGATCAAACATATTAACCATATCCTGCATCTGCATTCGTAAACCTCCAACAAATCTTGCCGTCAACTGTTCTTCTGTCTCCATAATATCATTCCTGGCAATGAGTTGGTAGAATTCATCAGCATAATCATTGACTGACTTCGTCCCCTGCCTTAGATTCTGCAATCTCTGGTACATAAGTGATTGATAGTTGTAAGGTAAAAATGTAGCTCTCATCAACTTCTTCATCTTCTCCCATGATTCAATCTTTGACTTTCCCATTCTCTCCCGCGTAAGTTTAGTTTGTTGCCACCATGCTAAAGCTCTTCCCCTCAACCTAGTAGCAACCAACTTCACCCTTCTATACTCAGGAACCTTCTTGAAATCAAAGATCTCTTCAACATTAGACAACCAATCAAGAAATTCTTCTGCTACCATTCCACCCTTGAATTCTGGAATTTCCATCTTCATACCCGATTCCCATCGACGATCATCATCTACATCTCGATTTGAATTTCGAACTTGGTCTCGATCTCGATAATGAATGCTAGCTCTATCACCCTCTTCATCAAAATCAAATGTACGTCTATATCGATCTCGACCATCAACATCCCTTCGATCACGCATGTCTCTTCTACTATGTCTCTCTTCATCTCTATATGGCTCATCTTCAAACTCTCGTGGAGTTCTCCTCTCTTCATGTCCATAGTCATGGTGATCTCTCCTTGATGAAATTGATGTTTCTCTTCTTTCTCAAAAGATTGCGGTGATACCCTCCTCGCTTCCGTAACCGATGGTGAAACTCTGTTTCCTCCATGGTTCGAGATTGGTGATCTCCTCCTTTGATTTTGATTCAAATCATTCATCAATTTCTCTAACTTTCCAATGCCTTCATCAAATTTCTCATTAATGCGTTGTTCCATTTGCTCAGCTTCTTCTCTTATATACAACGCTTCAACATTTTGATGACGATTAGCTCTTCTCGGCGGCATGATTGAATTAACACAAACACTTCAAACAACTTCCACACTTTGATCCAAAAGAATATGGATCGAAAACTTCTAACTTGTTGCAACTTCAAGATGAACACAATGAATATCAAACTTCAAACTCCTTGGCTCCAAGACTCGTCTTAGCTATGATTGGCTAAGTCAAGCTCTGATACCAAACTGACGTAGCGGATAATTAACAAAACGATATGGATCGATGAAAGTAGAAAATCGATGGATTGAAAATACTGCAAGGCCCAAATTCATTGATCCGAAGATACCGAATTCTAGCTATCCTCGTCACGTTGATCGCGCACGATACCGTGAAAGAAGATCTTCAATTCTTCAAGCGTTGATCAAGCGCACTTGATTCCGCGAATCGGCTTCAACAATCGTTGATTCGAGCGCACTCGAATAACCGAAAGTGGAGATAGGAGATTACACTCAACTACCAATTTAGGATGAAAGCACACAGCAATCAAACAAGAATTTTATTCAAAAATCAACAACCTTACAAATGACAACACCCATGCCTATTTATAGGCTACAACTCCCACGACTCAATACTTCACCAACCTAACTTCGGCCGCGACCTACGACCTAACTTAGGTCGTTAGCGCCCTAACCGCAACACAAACTGCACAACTTAAGAAAGTTACAACGCACACGACCTATAGGTACAAACGACTTATCACATTTACTCACAAATGATTTACAGATACAACGCACGCGACTTACAACACGCGGCCGACCTAACCAGGTACGACCTAAAACAGAACCCCACGACCTAACCAGCCTTGCGACCTAAATAAGTAGTGACTTGAAAACCATATGCCCTGAGTCCTCTTCTCGCGACTTAACTAGGTCGTAGGTCGTTCACGCGACCTTCTTCTGGAGCGACTTAATGGTAGGTCGTTTGCTTGCGAGCTAGAAAAGAATGGTTTCCTGTTAGGTCGTTGGCGACCTAAGGTCTTCTCAACATATGAACTCCGCGACTTATAGAAGGTGCGACCTAAGCTTGTCTCATTACCATCGCTAGATCGTAGCTCGCTTGAACGACTTAACCAAACGTTAGCTCGCAATCGACTTAAGCCTTTAGTTGTACGTGACCTAATTTGTTGACTTAACTCGTTGCCTTTAGATTGCGACGTATCATAAGTCGCTGGACCCCTCTACCTCTCATCTCTCGCTGCATCCTTACCCCTGTTAGGTCGCACGCGACTTAACAACTCATTAGGTCGCTCGCGACCTAAGAATTCTTCATCTTGGGCTGCATCATATATAGATCCGAGCGATACGACTATCCTATCAAAAGTCGATTTTCGCTGCCAAAATGGCTGCTAATTCGCCGAAAATAATATAAGCGGGGCTATAGTAGTCCAAATTTGGAAAAATGAAATACGACGTCTCACTCGAAAAATGATTTACATTTCTATTAGATAAAAATATTCAAATTTTAAAAATATTTTATTTCATCAATTTAATGGATTTTAAATTGAATTGAAAATTACACAACAGAACTAACTTCCATATTTTCCAATGAAAATTTGACACTTGCTATGTTTAAATAGATGCATCTCAAATATCAAATTTTCATTGCCAAATTCAATTGTTTAAGTTTCATGAAAAATTCAGTTAATTACATTACAAAAATCGTTAAAATTCCCGGATCGTTACAAAACTAAGATAAAAATTTATCTTACTAATATAAATCACACAAAATAAATTTTGTACAATTAAATTACAAATAATTTTGTCCTCATAAAAACTGACTAACTTATATTAATATTATGTGGTTAAATTTTCATTCTAACGAAAAAACTTCTACATATAGTAAAAAAAGCATATATATATATATAAACCAATCTTTTCTGCAAACTAAGTACATGTTCATTTGCAAACCATTTCTACTCAAAATGTCTTCCTATCATGACTTTACCTATTCGACTATCGACTATAGCTCACCTTCATCGAATAGCACCTATGTATCACCAACTAAATCAACACCTTCGTCAAATTGATCAGCCTCTTTAGACATTATTGCAACACCTACATATGACTCTGGATTTCTCCTATGGAAGCCAAACGGTCAAAAAAATCAACATCTCTTAACAACAAAGTTGATGAAATATATCACTATTAACAAGAAATGATAGGAGTTCAACGAGAAATGTATTATGAACAATGACGTCAAGGATCTCATCTTAACTTTCTCGAATAATGCATTCTAGCAATTTGTGGACAATTCACCAACAAAAAATTGCATACATTAAAAATCTCCTCATTTCAAAGAAACTTCAATCAAATCTTATAACATTACTTCAAGAAATTTATGCAAGCCAAGATCATCAAACCAAGACTGGATTGACACTCCAGCTCGTCCGAATTGGTCTTCACTAAAGCCATTGGTGAAGAAACAGAGGTTGAGCCAAATTCATGGGATTTACAACAAACCAAAAGGTCCAACCACTTTAACAAAAACTAAGGTTATGATAGCAATGCGTCTAAAAATTTACTCCATATTGTAATTTACATATATTATTTTATGAAAATGTTTTAATAACAAATAAAAAATATTTTTAGCAAATGTATTCTGCATAAACAAGCACAAAATTTTTTTGGGCATACACATAGTTGTCTGTTACTGGTTTCGGGAAAATATTTCCTGAAACAACAGGCGTCTATGAAAATCCCACAGGCGTCTATCATTGGTTTCAGAAAAAATTTCGCTAAAACCACAGACGTCTGTGATAGCCCCACGGACGTCTGCCATCCGCCTCGGGCTCAATTTTCTACAATCCTTATATATTCATTTTTACCCCCTTTTCAACATTTTACCAAGCTATTTCCAATCTACTATAAAACCCTAGTTCGTAAAAGCTCTAATTGCTCAAAAATGGATACCAAGGAATGGACTCATGTTAACAAAAGATCTCCGAAAAAAGAATCTTCATCTTCTCAAACACCACTAGTTACTGATGCCCATATCCAAGAGTGGCTTCGAAATAGCACGATTTCTAATAAGAGATTTGAAGAGCTACAACAAAATAAGCTTCATTCCGACCCTTTCTATAGATTGTGAAATTTTGGCAAATATGAAATTCAAGAACTAAGCATCGCCTTCGGCTGTCGAGATTTGATCAATTTTGATGAAAATAAGGTACAAATCGATCAACTTGCAAAAAAATTAACGCCAACTTACTTAGCAATGATATATGGACATCTGAGAATGGCAACGACTGGTTATAGACAAGTATCTATGGTCACATTTTGAAAATAAGCTTGAACACAATTGGTCGTATATTAGATTATTCTTCATCTGGACTCGATTTGGAAGAAATTCTCGACCAGAGAAATTTGCCTCGTGGTGAAATCACATATCAAATTTCGAAAGGTAGAATACCACAGTGGAAATCGGGATACTTACGACTAAAGGCTCGGTTATTAAATCAAATGATAGTCAATACGATAATTCGCCACTTAGGAAGTCATGAAAAAATATATGAAAATGATCACAAAACTCTATGCTATATTTGGTGGGATACAAGTAAATTGGGCTAAGTTTATTCATGATGGAATAAAAGTCTATTAGTCTCATCATCGACACACATTTATATATGCACCATATATTATGCGTCACTTACATGGTCTTGGAGTACCTTCTTATATTTCTCATTTTTAAGAAATCTCTATCAAGGAAAGCGGTATAAGATTTTTATCTTTAATGCACCTTCCCCAACGACCACATCTGATCGTCTCGCTATCCAATGGACCATGCAACAACAAAAGCAAATGTGTCTAGGTCCTCAACATCCTCCTACTCACCTCGTACTTCACAGCAACCTGCCTCTTCTAGTCATACTACCGAATACTATTCGATTAAGAGCTTTAAGAAGCTCGTATTGAACTAATGCAAAATGAATCGATCCATGATTTAACACTTAAAAATAAAAAGCCAATCATGGTCAACCAACGGGCTTTGAACAGTAAAATGACTGACTTAGAATGATCTTTCTCAACATGAATGACTAAGATGGAAAAAACTTTAGAAAAAGTCATCTCCACCTTAGGAAAAGTAATGAGAAAGGTATATGGCAGATCATCCTCTCAATCATCATCTTCTCCGTCACCTACACCACCTTCTCGAACTCAAACACCAATTTACCATACTTATACTTCCCATGAAGGAACTTCTCAAGACAAAGGAAAGACTATTGAGCAAGAATAACTTGAAGTGGAAGAAGAACAAAGTGATGATATGTCCTTATTCGAACCTTACCAATTTTAACATCCGCCTTACATGGCTTTCCAAGGACTATCCATTCAAGAAAATGAGGAGTATAATGATCAAACTAATTGGCCAGCACTACACGAGCAAAATCCTTCATGATACTGGGAGTATTATGAAAATTATGGCGAATTTTCATATCCATCAAACCAGTATAACTAACTTCGTTTATTTAATCAATTATGTTCTTTTATAACCTATGGTATTTAACTTCGATTTCATTTTGTACTCTCTTGTTAAAACATTATTTTATGGTCTAGTTTTTGTCTAATATGTCTATGACTATATATCTATTTTATGCCTGCATGTCTTTTGTTTTGTTTTGATAATGACAAAGAGGGAGAAATATATGCATATATGTAGGGGAAGATAAAATTAGGAATAAGTTATTATTATAACTAACGATCGTATAATTATCATCATCAAAAGGGGGAGAATGTTAGAACCTTCATTCTATGGTTTCAGTGATAACAACAATACAATCACATATATTATATATTATCATGATTGCATGTATATTTTACCAGAGATCATCATGCTCAAAAATATCAAGACTCGAAGACAAACGAAGACTTATGGACCATGCTATGATTAGTAAGATTATAATCATGTATTAAGAATCATAGAAAATATTGTAAGGTCTCCTTGAGTATATACACACAAATTCATATATTCAGCATTGGCATAAAAACTTTGATATTCAAATATGGCCACCCACAGACGTCTGTGGGAAAGCCACAAACGTCTATGAATATTTTCAAGAATATAATTCCTAAAGCCACAGACGTCTGTGGTTTTCCTACAGACGTCTTTCATATAGAAAATGCTCTATTTTGAAGGGATGCATAATAATAGCATCCCTTCTTCAACAATTGCAGCCATTAAAACAAATACAGTTTGTTTAAACAGTAACAACTCCTTATATGCATCTACTCAAATCCATATATACTTCAAAGATTGAGAATTGGATTAATAATTCTAATATATTCTCTTGATTTCTTATTACTCTATATTTGCACATTCGTTTCTTACATATTCTCAATCAATCATAACCAAAATATTATTTTGATTAAACCACTTTCTACAGCTCAAAGTACTCATTCACATACTCAAAGGAGATCATAGGAAGATTTGTACTATTAGTCAAAAGCCATGTTATTTGGAACACAAAGTTGTTAGAGAAATCCTTTTTGTATTAGCTTATTCCTCCGGGCGAAGCGAGGGTTATTTGGTCAAAGGAAACACGAAGGGGAGCTATGGGACTGGACGTAGGACGAGAGGTCCGGACCAATATATAATATTTGGTGTGATCGGTTTTATTATTTACCTTCTTTATATTCTTTATTATTCGCTGCTTAGTGTAACTTGTAACATACACTCTCACACGTACATATATAAGTTGCATTATGTAAAGATCCTATAGTATTTCAAAACTAAATTTCTATATCAATCAAATTTCTTCTTATAAAATATTTTATAAAGTGAATATATATATACACCTACATTAATTATTTGGTGGAAATGGTTATGCACTATGAAATTTGGATTTTTAGAAACATAAAACTACATTGTTTCTAAACAAATGTTTAAATACATATATTGGTTTGGAAATATGTATTTGTGGTTTTTATAAAATAAATGGACACATATACAGGGTTTTTGGAATAAGATTGTGAACTACGGATTATTAAATAGAGATTTGAAATAACTATATATGTATGTATTATTGATAAAAAAGTGGAATTATGGATTATTTTATCTAAGAATATATATATATATATATATATATATATATATAGTTAAGAAATAATTGAGTGTATTGAATTTTTAAGATGAAAAGTTTGAAAGTAATTATATAAATAAAGAGTTTTAGAAATCATTTTCCATATGTTAAATTATATTATTTATTTTCCAACCCATAAACTCTTATCGAATTTTTATTGGATTTAGCACTTGGCTATTTATATACTATTTTGGTAATTTTGTGTGACTTTTGGATTTGGAGAAGATTTAAAAAACAAAAAATTCGAGATCCTTAATCTGTAAGTTGGGGAATACTAATAATCGACTTAATGTTATTAATTGGTTTTAATGCTTTCAAGTAACGCATCATCAAAAATTGTACAACTCGTTGAATAGAATGTTTAAGTGTTACTTACGGGCCCATTAGTGAATACTTGAATTTCACCAGGTAGTATTGGATGCCTTGGTTAAATTCTTATGATTGCTATTAGGAAGTATTAAACACTTTATGGTTGTATTCTCTTTTGGTGTTCGGCGGGGCCGATAGATCCTTAAGAAAATATAGTTCAAATTTTCCAGTAGTATTCGTAATAAGTAAGATTTACTAGCTTCTAATAAATACTTGAATTTCACCAGGCCATATGGGATGTTTTGGTTAAGTTCTCGTGATTATTAAAGGTAATAGTATTTGACACTTTAGTGTTTACTCTCTTTTGGTGTTTGGTGGGGTCGATAGATCCTTAAGAAGTATACTGTTGGATTTTTATACGATCCATGTGATCGGAATGAGTTATATCTTCTTCAAGCTGGTTTTCACGGATTTTAAGATTTTGTTTTTCATGGTATGAATGATCAATGGTATCTAATCAGTATAAGTGATATCGCCTTTTTTTCCCCATGGCATGAGTATGATCATTGAGATCATTATGGATTTGGTTTTCTTGGATTTTGAGATATTATTCATTGTTTCGTAATTTCTTGGTTTTTGATTTATTACGTTGTGATTGTAATATTTATATGTCTTAGGATGGGTTTTGATGATTGTGATTTATTGTGTTCTTGGATTTACTATTTTCGTGTCTTCTGTTATAATTAGAGTTGGACTATTCCTATGACCTGTTATATATTCATATGTTGTATATCCTTACATTACATCTTGTTCTCACCCCTTTTGGATATTTAGGGATAGTCTGACCCATTTATTTTATAATACTCGGGCCAGGCTAGGATTTTTCAGGTTATAGAACGAGTAGACTTTTGGATGGATGTGCTAGCAAGGAGATAAACAATTTGACTTTTTAGTTTATCTGATTTAGGATTTTTGCACATATGTATGAGGTGTATATTTGTGATAGTGATTTGTATTAAGTGTATATTATACGAGTTTGTATTTTCTTTGTAGACTTACAACATGTATTTGTGTAAGTTGTATTTTTTTCTGCTGTGGTATGTGACTATTGTTTATATGCTATACTATTCTAGTTCTGAGAAACTGTTGTGGATATTACTTTGGACTGAGACTGAACACGTCAAATTTTATTCCAAAAACTGAGCAAAACCGTAAGTGTGACATGTCAGTGTTAGTTTAAAGATATATTCACACTCGGTCATCCTTAATAAGCCGTATTCTTCGTAATATTAGACGACATTTTTTATAATTTTCTTTAATAATATGGGTAGTGGTATGGTCATTACAAGAAAAGCAGGTCATTACAGTTGGTATCAGAGCTTAACTTGAGCAAACACCTAGGCTTGGGTGGTAAACTCATTAGAGATAGGGCTAGTAATACCTTAGAATGAGTTTGAGTGTGTATATATAAGAGCACGTATTTGTTATTTTCATAAAAAGTTTTGTATTGTGTTGTTTGATTTGTTAAGTCAGAATTTTGGATTCTGGTCCAAGCCACTGGCCAGCATTATCAATAGGGATTCCAAAACAATTTAACAAGGCCAAACCGACATAGTATTATATTAAAATGGGTAAATGAAATAATTTTACTTGGGAATATATTTTATACATAAAGAATAATTTTCAAAAATCAGTATAGTCTTTTTGATATGTTTGGTTGTTAGGAATGATAATATTCCATTATTAACATCTAACATTTGATTAATCATGCTCATTCACCCAGTTTGGAGCATTGATTATTGTTTGTTGATCTATTTAGAAACTATGACGAACCGAACTCGATGCCCGACAAACGACATCAAATCCGTATCGCCGGAGCTTGCAACAATATTAGATGATAAACAACACAGCGAAAACAAAAGATAACTGCGTTGATATACAACATAGATACAATGTTAGATACAACATGATACAACAACCCAACACCATCAGAGAATATATACAACACAACACCACAGCGGAAATATATCGACATTTGCAAAGTCTTCAAGAGAATCCAAAACTGCAACTCCAAACCATAACTCCAAAGATAAAGCTCTAAACTTCAAGCTCGAACCTCCATCAAGCTGAATTTGTAGCAAATCCGATCCCAAAAGCGATTGCCAAACCAAAAACTTCAAAGATCCAAAGACTGAAGAAATTTCCCAAATGCTACCAAACCACTTCGAAAGCTATCGAATCTACACCTATTATTTGGTTATCTAAAAAACCCAACTCTAGACTGCCCATGTGAAAAATTGTGGCACCCATAGTTTAGGAAGGGAACATTAAACTCTAGGTCAGTCATGGGACTGGTATGAGCAAACAAAAACATTTGGTTTGAACAAAAGAAATTTAAAATGAAATTCGCAATGCTTTTTGAAAAATGAAACTACCATAAGACCTCCCGCCACACACACCATGCAAATGCGAAATTGGAGGAGATTTCTCCTTATGATAGCCAAAAATGCTTGATACGCGAAAACCATTTGATATTATTATTAGTGCATAGTGGAAAACATTTGCACGTATAATATTAATCTTAGCCAGCATAGACATTTCGAACTATGCCTACTATAGCTGCCATCTAAACAATGGTTTGCCACCATAAGTAAATGGCAGGTTATACAACTAAAACCGTACAAGGCGCGTATTGGTGATTGGATTTTCCAACAAATGGTCAGGCGAAGGAACTTTCTATTGCCACATGGGTACGCCTCTGGAGGGACGCCACGAGAACCTACCCGGCTCTCTGCCAACACAAGGCCGGTTTCCTCCCTGCCCAGGAGTAATACCAAAAGATATGACATCCCCGGTCGTTTGCGACCTTTATCCGAGGATTCTCAACCACAAAGCAACATCACACAGTAACAAATATACAGTGTCCGCATGAGTTAAGTATCTGGGCTCCATACCATGATATCACCATTTTCTAGAAGGAATGGATATACCTTAGGGTGCGAGCCCTGCAACCTTGCCGCATCTTTCCTGTTTCGACCATTTCCGGGGTGTAAGGTCCTGATGCAGTCTCATCCACAAAGCTACCCTTTTTCACGAAGCCATGCTTCGATCAACAAATGATCAGTAGCACTTCGTATGCCACATTACCAAATTGGGAATGTATCACTAGTAACCATCAACTACATAACCTCTGAGCTCGTACGTCTCAGAGAAGGGTGTCAAGCTAAGAGAATAAATCTCCGCCACCAAACAAAAATGTATTCGATAGAAACCGGTTTTACATTCCAAAGTGTAATGTCAGACACACATCCATACAAGTCTGTTCCGAGTTCGAACAGAACCGAAGGCACTTCCAAAGAAGCCCTTGCAAATCCGGGTATTCATAATCCCGATCGGACTCCCTATCACATATGGAGATCTCTATACCGTAACTTCTCAGTGCAGAGTCATTCGACAAGTTATCCTTTCGTCCTCGTAAATACCCAGTCTTCACCACCGGTCTTCAAATACTATCCATAACGTCGTATTCGGAATGGGTTATATGACATAAGGTCCTCTTCCGGCTAAACCGAATAATAAACGCAATATTTAAAAACATATGGATATGGGATTTCAGTTAAGTCACAACTTTTAAATCCAAAACTTTTCTTTTCAAATGGTTTGAACAAATACCATTTCCAAATCTTTAAACAAAAAGATTCATTTCACAAAGTTCACCCATCTTTCACAAAGATTTATTCACAGATTTCAAAACAATTTCCATTTCAAATTGGATTAACTCATCCAATCTTTAAATTAAAGATTTAATTCAGCTTTCCCAACTATTTCCAAAGATTTAATTGAAATAACTTTATTCTAAAACTTTTAACAACTTTAAAATTTAGTTAATTTAAAATAAGTTTTATTTAAAACCTTTAACAAATTTAAACTTGGATAACTTCTAACATTCACAAAAACTTTGGTTTTAGCAAAATTGTTTCAAAAAGTTTGATTTGCTTTAATGTTAAAAACTGCTTTACTCTTAATTCCACCGACCCGAGTATTTTCAAAATCTTCCCGAGCCTTACTTCGGGTTCCCCTCGCACTGCATTTCTTCGAGCAAATTTCCATTTTTCTCGAGTTCAACTCCGAGTTTCCCACCTTCTTCTTCTTCTTCTTTTATCACTGAACAATCATACCCCTGTGCATCGTGCACACCAATCTAAACTCCTCCAATCATTTCTTTGATCATTAACATGTCCATTACGACGCCATCTATTTGTATAACCACCCAGGTCATTGAGATAACCTCGAAATCAAAATCGAGAACCCTCACTTCCGCCTGGAACACAACCATATATATGAAATTTCCTCATCGCTTCGTCTAAGATCACTAGAGGCCACGCAAACTACACCAGAACTTCGCCGTATCGCAACGCCTCGAACCATCTCCTTGCGATCCATTCTGATCGCCCCTCGATGCTGGAAATACCCCGAGAAGCACCACGATCAATGTTAGGTATAAATCCCTATTTCGTCTTCAATCCACTTCCCCAATCATTAAAAAATCAAAGATCATTTTTCCTACAATCTACTCCACATCATCCCCCTCCAGATTCAAACTGGAAGCTCGATTGTTCTTTGATCGATGGGAATTGACAAAAACCCCAATTTAGATCAGTTTACAATTGCTCACATATTATAGTTTTAAAAATCTTGGATTTTCTACTAAAATTCATGTTTTTAGAATCGAACTAAATGATGTAAGTGAATTCAAAAACATTGATTCTTGATTTTTCTAATATAAGGGTGTTCATCCTGTAATTTCCCAATTCTAAATTGTTTACTCGGTAAGTATACTTAAAATAATTTTTAAAATTTGCATTTCGTAGTTATAATTACTTTTCATTTAGAAATCGAAATTTGAAATTACTTAGATAGGAAGATTTTAAATTTTCTAACAGGTTTCAATGCCTGTAACAAGAACAGAGATGTTCTTTTCTATTCCTAGACATGCACAAGCAAACATAACTAATATACACACATATTTTTGCATGCACATTCATTCAAACAACTTCCAATATATAAGGGTTTAAGGGTTTGCTCACATTGGATTTGAAGATAGAGGACGGATGAATATGTTTGGCCTGGAACTGGAATGATGATTGAGCCTGATCTTGAATTTCTTGATCCTGACTTACTTCAGGCTTTTGGAATTGCAAAAGATTGAGTTGAATCTAGATTTTTTTTTTGATTCAACCTTTCTTTTGAATTCCAGGTTTCTACTCCTCATTTACAGGCTTTCTGAATTTTGTTTTCAGGCTTGTATTGTTTGATTCCAGACTTCGTTTCTTTGAATCTTGATTTTTCTTTTGATCTGTATCTTTGCTTTTGCTCTGGTTTTGATCTTTGTTTTAGATTTTAGATTGAAGATGGATTTGAATTTTGTTTTCCTCAGATTTGAGAAGAAAAATGAAAATAACCTGATTTTTTTTTCTATACATGTTTTTCTAAATTTAATTTAAAAGAAAGAATTTGTCTTGCCACTTGCCCATTTAATTACACTTGTACAATTACTTATTTTCATGTTTTACACTTGCTAAAAATTATGTTTACCCCTTTGTTTAAATTAATTTATGTTTTAACCCCTTTATATTATTAATTAGTGAATCATATTTTATATATATACAATTTTAAAAGAAAATGGTTTGATACTAATGTATATATTTATACATTCAAGGAATTGATTTTTAAAAAAAATCTAATTATACTTTTATAACTTATGTCATATAATTTAAACACTATAACTAATATTTTAAAGATAACTTTATATCATATTTTCTTATTTTAAACAAATACATTTTTTATTAATCATTTATAAAATTCTTTAAAGAAAAAATGGTTTTTAAAATTAAATTGCACATGAATAAATATTTTAGTATTTCATTCTTAATTAGCCTTTGAAAAAAAAATATTATATCAAATTCAAAACATCATTTTCAAATCATAATGCATATTTAATAAAATTAGAAACAATTTCTTATTAACTTAGAAATAAAAAATTTAAATCCAATTTTTATTTATAAAATACTTTCCTTATATTTCAAACCAAAATTTATTTATAATCTAAAATCCTTTATTTATTCTGGAAATTTCTAATTAGTTCATAAAAAATTTCACAATTAAATTCCAAAATTAAATTAATTATCAAATTAAACTTGACTAAAATTTAGGAATGTCACAGATTCACCCCTTAAGAAAATTTCGTCCTCAAAATTTGCCAGGGAGATAAACAAGAACAGATAAAAGAATATCAACAACAGATATGAGAACAAACTCTATTCAACACTTTATGAAATACTCGGGTTATTCAGATCTACGAAATATGTAGGGGCATTGGTTAGTTCGTAGGGATAACTAACCATTCGTAGAATATAACGAAACCCAACGAAATAGCCATAAATAGATTCGACTACGATCTCAGATTCAAGATTTAACTCATTTATGATTTGCTAAGAAATAAAACTATGCATAGCTCCTGTGTCGAACAAACTCGAATTTTTTTTTTATCGTAAACGAGAAGGTTACCTTCTAAAATTCCTTTTCCTTTATCAGCCTTTGAGGTTGAAGAATCATCTTTGATTGCATACACCCTCGCTACTTGAGCTTGCTTCAGTGCTGCGCAATCCATGGTCCTATGTCCCGGCTTATGGCAATAATAGCATTCGCTAGATTCCTGTTCTAGCTCCATAAATTGCTCCCCCCTTCCTCGCTTCCTAGGATTCTTACAATTGTTCAAGTAATGGCCTTTTGTCTAAGCAATTGAAACAAGTAACATCTTTCACCTTGTTATCCTGTGTATTCTTCTTTCTTTTGCCTTTCCATGGTTTCTTTCTGCCGAACTTCCTTTTCCTCCATCTCAGATTGCTTGTATTCCCTTTTTCTTCCGGAACTTCCTGCTTATCCAGCGTATCATATCTATAACCCATATCGATCAATTCAGAAAAAGTTTCCTTTACGTGAGTAGTCATCCTCTCTTGAAACTTCTTGTTCATTCCCCGAATAAACTTTTCATTCTTCTTCAAAGGTGTATTCACCAACTCCGGACCAAACCGAGTTGAATTTGTTCAAGTATTCCTCAAACGATAAGCTTCCCTGCTTCAAATCCGTGAACTCCTGGTACATTCTGGAGATACCAGCAGACATCATATATCGCTACTCAAACACTTCCTTGAAACGACTCTAAGTAAACTCATCCCCCGGCTCATCCACAGTAACTGTTTCCCACCATGCTAAAGCCTCTTCCTGGAGTTGCCAGGAAGCTATCAATCGCATCTGATCATCTTCCAATTTTAGTCCTTTGAAAATCCTTTCGCACAATCGAATCCAAACTTGCGCTTTGATAATAATTTCCTTGTCTATGAATGGCTTTCCACCAAGTCCAGAAAAACTTTGATATAAATCACCTAAATTTGGCTGAGGTTGAGTGGAAATAGCTGTTGTTGCAGGGTCTTGACCAGCTGAAGTGGTACTTCCCCGTCTCCAACCTCGCCCTCTTCCACTCATTCTTACTATCTGCAAATAGTAAGAAAACCGGTTTAGGCATTCAGACGAGATAATTTAGGGAATAACAATAGTTAAAGAAAATAGACTAAGTAATTTGGGTTTCCGGTTTCACGGGTTGTACTCATTCTAGGGTATACTTCACCCTATCTCTAATGAGCCATCTAATGTGTTACACTCCATAGCTAAAGTTCTTACTAACCTTTAGCTCTGATACCACTTGTGACGATCTAGGCTTTTCAACCATCAACAGTGGCCACTCTCGACTGGTAGGCTTTTCAACCATCCCAGCCTCACCGCGGCATACAGTGGTACCCTTCCCTTGCATTTGCGGCCAGCCTTTCGACACTCAACCTAACCGGTTAGCCAACCCCTCCCCTAGGACATGTAGGGGTAAGAGTCTCCCGTTCGCCACCAAACGCAAAGCGAGAACCCCCTATCATGTAATACTAAATAAGGTCAGCCATGGGACTAGTATGAGAAAACAAAAACATTTGGTTTGAACAAAAGAAATTTAAAATGAAATTCGCAATGCTTTTTGGAAAATGAAACTACCATAAGGCCTCCCGCCACACACACCATGCAAATGTAGAATTGGAGGAGATTTCTTCTTATGATAGTCAAAAATGCTTGATACGCGCACCATTTGATATTATTATTAGTGCATAGTGGAAAACATTTGCAAGTATAATATTAATCTTAGCCAGCATAGACATTTCGAACTATGCCTACTATTGCCATCTAAATTGTGGGGCGCCACCATAAGTAAATGACAGGTTATACAACTAAAACCGTACAAGGCGCGCATTGGTGATTGGATTTTCCAACAAATGGTCAGGCCAAGGAACTTCCCATTGCCACATGGGTACGCCTCTGGAGGGACGCCCCGAGAGCCTACCCGGCTCTTTACCAACACAAGGCCAGTTTCCTCCCTGCCCAGGAGTAATACCAAAAGATATGACATCCCCGGTCGTTTGCGACCTTTATCCAAGGATCCTCAACCACAAAGCAACATCACACAGTAATAAATATACAGTGTCCATGTGAGTTAAGTATATGGTCTCCATACCATGATACCACCCTTTTCCAGAAGCTATGGACATCCACTAGTGGCGCGACCCCTCAAACTTTGCCGCATCTTTCCTGTTTCGACCATTTCCGGGGTGTAAGGTCCTGATGCAGCCACGTCCACAAAGCTATGCTTTTTCACAAAGCCATGCTTCGATCAACAAATGATCAGCAGCACTTCGTATGCCACATTACCAAATTGGGAATGTATCACTAGTAACCATCAACTACATAACCTCTGAGCTCGTACGTCTCAGAGAAGGGTGTTAAGCTAAGAGAATAAATCTCCGCCACCAAACAGAAATGTATTTGATAGAAACTGGTTTTACATCTCAAAGTGTAATGTCAGACACACATCCATACAAGTATGTTCCGGGTTCGAACAGAACCGAAGGCACTTCCAAAGAAGCCCTTGCAAATCTGGGTATTCACAATCCCGATCGGACTCCCCATCACATATGGAGATCTATATACCGTAGATACTCAATGCAGAGTCATTCGACAGGTTATCCTTTCGTTCTCGTAAATACCCAGTCTTCACCACCGGTCTTCAAATGCTATCCATAACGTCGTATCATTATTCAGAATGGGTTATATGACACAAGGTCCTCTCCCGGCTAAACCGAATAATGAGCGCAATATTTAAAAACATATCGATATGGGATTTCAGTTAAGTCACAACTTTTAAATCCATAACTTTTCTTTTCAAATGGTTTGAACAAATTACCATTTCCAAATCTTTAAACAAAAAGATTCATTTCACAAAGTTCACCTATCTTCCACAAAGATTTATTCACAGATTTCAAAACAATTTCCATTTCAAATTGAATTAACTCATCCAATCTTTAAATTAAAGATTTAATTCACTGCTTTCAAAATTATTTCCAAAGATTCATTCATAACTTGGAAAACCATTTCATTTCAAATTTTAAATCTTTTCAACACAAATTGGAAATTCTTTCCTTATATAAAAGCTTTTGTTATTTGAAAACAAATAATTTCCGTACAAGTTAAAGCCCTTAGGTTAAATTCAAATTCCAAAGCAATACTTTAAAATGGTTTAAGCTCATATAAACACATTTATAACTTGTATAACACTTTTAAAACATAACTTCTAAATATAGAATTCAATTTCAATTTTTGAATTCAAATTTAAATCAAATTATGTAAATTTCAAAACTTTATCAAGTTATTCAAAATAACTTTTATCTTCAAAATCCTTTTAAAAAGCTTTTCACTTTTAACCCAATCCATTTCCAAAACCATTTGAATTCAAAATTCAACTTTAAAACCATTTCAAAAATCTGTCACTTAACCAATTTCCTCGTGCAATCCATAGTCGTGTGTGTATGGTGTAGTCCAGGGGTTTTACATAATAGTGCGATATCATCAATCATTACAGATTCAAGCACAACAATATCGATATGCGGTATAATCCTATGATGCTTATCTTCCATACACAGATTCACAGATAAATAATATACATTTATCACAGATAAAATAAATCACATTCATCACAGCTTGAATTAAAACAATTCATATCATACAGCATCATACATAGGGATATCAAACAATTTACAACATTCAATAGAATACAATCATCCATAAGTAAGATTAATTGATCATCTGATTAATTTTAACTAGATTTATTACTAAATCTGGTTGATTAATCAGTTATAAATTAATTAAGTTTAAATTATTAATTAATCAACCTTAATTAATAATTGAATAAAATTTTAATCGATAAATAATTAACCCCTAATTATTTAATTATTCTTTAATTAATTATCCTTAATTAATTTCATTAATTAATTAACACTTAATTAATTATCCTTTAATTAATTGGTCCTTAATTATTTATTTATTTATCCTTAATTATTAATTAATTCTTAATCACCTTTATTAATAAATCATTAATTAATCCTTAATTATAAATTAATTTAATTAACCTTTAATTAATTAATTAAATTAATTACCTTAATTACATTAATTAATTGTCCTTAATTAATTAACCTTTAAAACACTTGATTAATCAATCTTTAAATCATTAATTAATTTACCTTAATTATTTTGATTAAGAAATTAACTTTAAGTAATTAATTTCCTTTAACCAATAAATTAACTTAGACTTTAAAAGTTAATCTAACAATTAAAACATTAGTAATATTAATTTACTTCTTTAATATTATTAAGTTTATTTAAAATAAACTTTTAAAATAAAGGTTACATAGATTAAATACTCAAAACTCAATAAAACCGGAATAACGTTATTTAAAAACTTTTAACAAATTTAAAACTTAGTTAATTTAAAATAAGTTTTATTTAAAACCTTTAACAAATTTAAACTTGGATAACTTTTAACATTCACAAAAACTTTGGTCTTAACAAAATTGTTTCAAAATTTTTGATTTGCTTTAAAGTTAAAAACTACTTTCCTCTTAATTCCACTGACTCGAGTATTTTCAAAACCTTCCCGAGCCTTACATTGGGTTCCCATCGTGCTGCATTTCTTCGAGCAAATTTCCATTTTTCTCGAGTTCAACTCCGAGTTTCCCACCTTCTTCTTATTCTTTTATCACTGACACAATCATACCCCTGTGCATTGTGCATACCAATTTAAACTCCTTTGATCATTTCTCTGATCATCAGCATGTCCACTACGACGTCATCTATCTGTACAACCGCCCAGGTCATCGAGATAACCTTGAAATCAAAATTGAGCACCCTCACTTCCACCTGGAACACCACCATACATCTGAAATTTCCTCATCACACCGTCCAAGATCACCAGAGGCCACACAAACTACACCAAAACTTCACCACATCGTAACGCCTCGAACAGTCTCCTCGCGATCCATTCCGATCACCCCTCGATGATGGAAATACCCCGAGAAGCACCATGATGAATGTTGGGTATAAAACCCTATTTCGTCTTCAATCCACTTCCCCAATCATTAAAAAAATCATAGATCATTTTTCCTACAATCGACGGGAATTGACAAAAACCTCAATTTAGATCAATTTACAATTTCTCACATATTATAGTTTTAAATATCTTGGATTTGCTACTAAAATTCATGTCTTTCAGAATCAAACTAAATGATGTAAGTGAATTCAAAAACATTGATACTTGATTTTTCTGATATAAGGTTGTTCATCCTGTAATTTCCCAATTCTAAATTTATGACGACCCAAAATTTTAGAGCATTTGAAATCGTAATATTTAATTAATTTTAAATATTTAAAAGTTAATTTTCAACTTGAATTCAAATATTACTATTATTTAGCAATTAAGTTATTGGATTTAATAAACTGAAATTGGGTAAATTATTGAATCTTCAGTTTTAAGCCTATTAAAAATAATTTGAAGGCTTGTAAAATTTATGTTGATAATACTAAAAATAGTAAAGGTGTTAAAATTGAATTTGGAAGTGTTTTGTTCAGTTTTGAATTTATATCGTTTAAATCAATATTTAAAAATAGCCTTCCAAGGCACATCCTCGGAATTCGATGAAACCAGCTCCGTTTGATCCGTAATATTGTATTATTATCGGATTTAAATTTTCGTAGCATTTGGAGTTGTGTGAGCACACGATAAATAAACGCGCTAAAATATATATCGAAAATTTAATATAATAACTCGATCCAAAAAGTTATCTTCTCCATACGATCGAATTAGGAATCGAAACCTTTTCTTTGTGTACGGAATAGGGGATAACGTTATAAACGCCTAGCGGCACGCCATGATAGGAGGTCGAGATTTTGAGTTGCATAATTCATGTCGATTTAAATTTAAATTTAAATAAAATTAATACCTTGTTTAACCAGTCAAATAAATTTCACATCAACACTTTTTCACCCCTTTCGAAATCACTGTGTCTAACCTTCTGAAATACGCCACACTTCACCTTTATATCACATACCGTCTTCTTTCCCTTCTTCATCCAGTTTAATTCGAGAATATTTATTCCTTTATTATCCTAAAATCGAATCGCCTATCCCTCTATGCAGAACAAAACAGATCTCATTCCCAATTCTTTTTCCCCTGAGAAGGATTCAGATCGAAATCGAAAAGTGGGGCAGCTCTCCCTTTGAGTTCGACGTCTCACGTTCAATAAATTGGAGGTCGGCGATGCGTGGATTTGGTGAGCTAGCGCGTTCGATCTGCGATGTACGACGAGGGGAAGCGGTGCTCACTATGGGTCCAAAGTGGAGATGCATACGCGTTTGTGGCAAGGCTGAAAGGTTGAAGGGTGGAGTCTCACATGGTGGCGTGCAGTGCTGCGACAGTGACGAAGCCGAGGAGTGAGGTGCGATCATTTTGGGGGTGGATTGTCGATGGTTGTAGTCGGTGATGATGGGTTTTGAGGCAGAGGCATTGTTCGTAGCTAGGGTGGTGAGGTCGGTCGTTCGATCGTGCGTGTGACGGTCTGGGCAGTGGCAAGGGGAAGTTCTTCGAAGTTCGAGCAGTTAAGGTGGCTTCTACGGCGATTTAGGTGAGATAGCTTATACTTTTTGGTATGTTAAATTTCAATTTAACAAGTTAATTGAGTAAAAGTATGCAGTTTAAAAAAATAATAAAAATGTCTCAGTTTGGAAGATATGTATGAATGATTCTTGCAAAGGTAGGAGGTTTCAAAAGAAAATTTTAGTTCGTTAAAAAACTTTAAAATTTAAAATCAATTTTAAATCGAACAAATTAGTTGATTGAATTTATTTAGTGGTAAATTATTTTAGGTCATTTCAAATATTAATAAGAATCATATAAGTTGTTTATTCAAGGTCAAATTGGGAAAACCAAAGCTATATTGAAGTGGATTGCAAAACAAAATCAAAGGTGAGTTAATCTCACTCCTTTAGATGTTTATTTAAATTTAAATGATTAAATTTAAATAATTTGTTGAATGATTGAATTGATTTGATGTGCAATGATGATCTGGTGACTTTGGTTTTGGTTGGTTCTCGAGTTAATTGTTGCTTAACTCGAAGTATTTGGGTTCTAAATTTTTTTAAACTGAAATCGTAAAATGTTTTCATTTTAAAGTTAATAAGGGCTTAATGATTTGTGATTTATTAAATTAGTAGGGTAATTAAGTGGATAATTAATTAATTCAATTAATTAATGATTTGGGTAAATTAATTAAGTTTAATTAATTTAGAATGATCATTGGGTGGTTTGATAAGTAATTACTTAATGTAATTAATAAAATATAATTACTTTGTGTAATTGATCAAGAGATTAATTAAGATAATTAATTAAGGAGTAATTAATTTATTTAATGAAGTAAATAAAAGGGTAGATAATTACAGGATGAGATAAATCAAGAGCGATTAATATTTGTGGTTTAATTAATGATTAATTATTTAATGTAATTAAATAGATTAGGATAAATTGAAATGTAAATGAGAAATCATTAATTTATATAATCAACGACGTAATTAAAGATTTATTAATTAAGATTAATTAATCAATATTAAGTGATTTATGAGAAATTAATTAATATAAGTAATTAAGGATTGATGTAATTAATTATAGTAAATTAATTTGTGAAGAAATTAAAGATTAATTATTGTTTTGGTTATGAATAATTAATTTGTGTAATTAATTAAAGATAATTACTTGGATGAAATTTAAGGATAATTAATCCAGGGAGATTAATTAAGATGGATAATTAAGGGATGATTAATTAATTGATTTGGAATTAATTAATGTTAAGTGAAGGAATCTAAGTGATTGAGGTTAGAAATTCAATTAGAATTAATTAAATAAACTTGGAAGCGATCAAATTTGCTTATGAATGATTAAATGGTATTGGATGCCTTGAATGAGACTCGAAGAGACCGAGGTCAGATATTGGAAAATATCCGAAACCACTTCGAATTTTTATAGATTGATATGTGAAATCAATAGGCTGGAATGAAATGATTTAAGTGAATTGGACTATTTAATCTAAATTTTGGTACTTAGTAAACTGATGTGTGAAATAAGTTATGTCTATAACAAATTGTGAATTTGTAAATTAATACGAGTTACCCCGGGTTTTACTTAAGTTGTATGCTATGTATTCCACGTTAGATGGGTTTACTCACGCTAGTTTCCAGCCTGACCCGGGTGTTACTTTGATGTAATGATCGGGTCAGACCGAGTATTACTGATTTTCAGGTAAGGACGTTCGGGAGCTGTAACAACCCGCATATTTATCGAGTTTACATTTAAATATTTTTATTTAAATATTAAATCGTTAATCGGATTTTGGTCCGAAAAACTACTTTTTGCAAACGGTCAAATTAGGACTCGAGACCACTTCCATTGAGTTCGAAATGTCGTTTACAACTTTTTAAGTATAAACATTGATAGGTTTGGAGTTAGTGAAATTTCACTAACTTTTCCCGCTTTGGACTTTGGGTTAGTTTGGCCTATTAAGCCCAAGTTCCAACCCTCTTCTCCTCACTCTTCATAAATTTCCTAACTAACTCAAGCTTTAGCATTAATGGTGAAGAGAATGGGAAATTAAAACTCCAAGCTCAGATTCAATTGCAACTCCATCATTCAACTCCAAATTCAAGTAGAAGATATTGGATTCAAGCTTTGGATTGCTTCTCCTTGCTTTCAAGCTTCATCTTCATAAATTTTAGTGCAAAGGTGAGATTTTTATCTCACAATTCTAGTCTATAACTATCTTGGATTGTTGGGAATGATTCCCTATCACTTTAGCATGCATATTTGCTTTTGGTTTGGATTGGATTGGCGAAAAACTCCGATTTTTGGCATTTTGGCGAAATTTCTGCATTTAGGTCGTTCTGGCCATTTTAGGTCGTTCGGAGTTAGGTCGTGTGGATCTTAGGTCGTTGGTCGCGTACGAGATAGCTCCTAGATCGTTCTGGCCACTTTTCGTGTGTTCGGAGTTAGGTCGTTCACGACCTAGTACTTAGGTCGCTCGTGAGTTGGTGGCGTAGGTCGTAGGTCGTTTAACTCTTAGGTCGTTAGGCCTTGTGTGTGGAGTTAGATCGCCTGCTTTCCTTAGGTCGTAAGTCGCGTGTGCTTTAGGTCGCGCACTTTCTTAGGTCGCGTACCTTTAGGTCGCGTGTCCCCTCTACCCCAGTTAGGTCGTATGACTCAGCATCGTTAGGTCGTTCGACCTTTAGGTCGCTTGGCCCCTTCACTGCTTAGGTCGTTAAACCCTTCCTCTTTTGGGTCGCTCCCCTTTGTTTCTTAGGTCGTTATGGCCTTAGGTCGTGACATTTATAGGTCGCGGCAAAGTTAGGTCGCTCGACCCATGTTGCCGTTAGGTCGCTCGATCCTTGTTGCCGATAGGTCGCGTGCTTTCTTAGGTCGCGTACCTTTAGGTCGCGTGTCCCCTCTACCCCAGTTAGGTCGTATGACTCAGCATCGTTAGGTCGTTCGACCTATCTTGCACTCTTAAGTCGTTGCCTCCTTTCTCCTTAGGTCGCTCGACCTCCTTACCCACTAGGTCGCGCACTTAGTTAGGTCGCTCAGCTATTGTGTTAGGTCGCGTGAACCCTTAGGCGATGGCGTTGCCCCCGCACCCCCACCTTGGGGGGTTGCCACCCCCCCTGGACCCCCCCTCCGTAGGGGATCTTATCTGAAAAACATTGAGCTGATTTTCTTGGATTTTATTCACATCTCCGTATGCGATTTTTGTGACTGATTGTTTCTACAATTGCTTCTGTGTTTTGTCACTTTATAATATAAAGGTTTCAATACTAGTAGTAAATATCAAAACTCTTTTAACAAACAATTTCAACTCTATTTTTAATAACAAAGCTCTTTTCTTAAACCGTTTTCCAATCTATTAGTATATACAAGCCTTTACCTCACTCGGATGAGAAATATAATTAAACGACTTAGTAAAACAAGTGGTATGAAACGCTTGCGTTCACTTCGTCGGTTAATTCTTGGACTTGTTCGATTGAACCTCTTGTGACAATTTTATTAGTGAAGATTTACAGTTTGTTCGTAAATATTTAAGTTAAGCAAGTGGTTATGGGACATGAAGCTAAACCTCTATATTTACTAGCTTAGTGTAATTGACACTTCTCGTTGATCTTGATGATCGCTTTATGAATTAGACTAGCAATTGCGCGATGTCTCTTTCATTGCAAGGTTAGACTAGACACCACTTGTGTGATTCCATTCACACATACCTTTCTGCTTTTTGGTTAGTCTTGACCTCATTCTGTGTGATTCCACTCACACATGTGGGGTAGCTCCCCATGGTCTTCGGACCGTCATGTGATAGGCCTCTTTCCCTTTTTATGATTTCTAGATTTCTCGTGTTGATTTCTGGAATTTATGTCATTGACTTGTTATGAGTACAAGTTTAGGGTATGATGCCCCCTTCGAATCTTTGAGAAGATTCTTGTGATATTGATTATCTCTTATTGATTGATCTTCTGTTGATCATTATTTACATACTTATAGTGGTATGTCGTTATGGATGTTTATGTTTATGCCATATCTTTTATGTTATATCATGTCATCTGATATTTATAGCTAGACTGATCCGTTTATTATTTTCTTAAATAATACTCGGATCAGACCGAGATGTTACAGGTGCTTCTGCTTGACTTCTTCCCAGGGATTCATCACTCTGACTTTTGGCTAACTGTTTAGATTAGCAGTTTTTGTTGTATACACTTGAGATATAGACTCATAGTTGTATTCTTTTGTATAGCACGTGTTGCTATTCTTTTGTATTATCATGGATCTTATTGACCACTACTCTGATGTTCACTTTCATGTGTTAGTTATATATTCATATCTTCTTCCGCCTTTGTGATATGGATATCTGTGACTGATTTGTGATATGATTATTTCTATGTTTGTTTCCGAAGATTATTTATAGCCACCGTGTGATAAGCAATTACATGGATGGTCGCTCCTCAACAGCCTTATTCTCCGTGCTAGTTGACAGCACTTCTCCGGAGTGTTCTTGGCTAGCGTGGGTATAGAGGTGGGGCATCACAGGAGCTCAGGAGGTGAGCCGGATGACAGGAACGTATGAAGTGTTTCCGCTGTATTATAATGTTGTATATCTGTGACATGATAATTGTGTATATTCAGTGTCTGTATATATGTGTAACTCTGATGTATTATAAAGGTATTTTGACAGATACAGAATTCCTTTGTAAACTATTATTATTTATTACAACGACCCCGAATTTTTATCCAATTTAAATTGATAATTAAATCAGTTTTTGAATTAAAAATGGTCTTGAAATAAATATAAGAATATAAACCTTTGACACAAGAAAAAAAATAAATTGATTTAAATTTTGAATTGACAGGAGTAGAATAAAAACAAAGATATTGATAAATGCAAGATAATGAATATTAAAGTAAAATAATAGTAATAAGTTAAACTAGAAATAGAAATCAAAATATACAAAATATAATGATAAAAATATAAAATAAACAATTAATTGCTAAACTTTTAACAACCAAATAAAAATGTGGAAATTCATCTACATTATAAAATAAATAAATTATATACTTTATGCAATATAAAGTAAATCTTGATATCATAAATCAAAATAAATGATACATATAGAATGAAGTAAAGATAATAAAAGAAAAATAAAATAAAAATTTGAAGTTCACCAAGTAATGAAGTAAACAAATACATAAACATGTATACTTACTAAATGAAGAAAACAAAAACATGTACACATGCAAATGAAAATATATGAAACAAAGACCAAACAAAAAATATATGAAACATACATATGTAAACATGAAACAGGATAAAACAAGTAAACAAGAAAAAAAAGTGAAGCCACATCAAATATCTCACATAATCATATCAGCCGAAATGAAGAAAAATATAAGTTGTACAATATATTTTATGCTAGCACACCAAAGAACCCATCAGCCAAAACAAAATATATGAATTTGTACAACTGAAAAAGAAAAATAATATGAATATTGTACAAACTAATTAATGCAAGCCTTAACATCTCATATCAGCCGAGCTAAATAATCAAAGCAAAGAAAAGATCTTTGTCCTTGATTGTATAAACAAAGAACATCACCCTGTTGTACAAATAAAACATAATATCAACCTGTAATTATTATTTTTATATACGCAACAAACTCTTCCTTCAGTTCGTCCATCAAGATAACTAAGAAAGTCTGAGTATCCATCATCTACAACTTCAACAATAATTCAAGTTAAAGCAACAATCAATGCAAGCTTGAATCAAGGAAGAAGTTCCAGTTAGAAAACTCAAACAGGGTTTTCAACATTTCAAAGTTAAATGGTTTTCAACTTCAATCTGAAAGCTCTGGAATTATGATTTGGAAGATGAGTAAACCCTTGTCCTTTTTCAATCTTTTATTATTGTGTGGATGCTTGGATGATGCAGAAAAGTTAATCTTGGGTTTGCATGCCAGAGTTTTGAATATATGATTAATGTTGGCCTGTGTATGTTGATTTCACAAGAATGTAACTCCTTGTTAGCTTCAGGAAAACAAAAGCCTGTCAAGCCCCTTTTCTTTCACTATGCCTCTATTAAATCTGAATGATAAATTTAGGTTGAACATGCATTTTGTTTTCTGTAAACAAGATGAAGTTTTTGGTTTAAACTTGCACTACATTTTCATAGTAAATCAAAGCAAGTATTGAAGTTTTTTTTGTTTCTGAAAACTGTGAAAATATGGCTACATTCAAGTACCAGGTACAAAGCAAACCATGTTAAATTTTCAAGATTTTCCTCTCTATTCTTCTTTAAAATTGGAAGTATAACTAAATTAAAGTAAGGATTGAATATGCATCAGGTTTAGTAACAGCTTAGAAGCAAAGCAATATGTTGTTCTTGTTGGAAAATATCAAAACATAGTGAAAATTCAAAGTTTACCCAAATTTTGAATTGCATGAATTATAGATTGGATTGCACCATCTAAAACTATTTCAAAAATGATGATTTTTAAAATAAAAATTAGAATTTTTAGTTGCGTATTAAGGTGGCATTTGCGAGGTGAACAGATAATGCGTTTGGATGAAATTTCGTTGATCGGTGGGTTTTTAGATCTCGTGGTTGGGGTCATAGCTCACTGGGGGATTGGGAATCATCACAAAAATGTTCAATGATTTTTTAAATCATTGTGGGGGATGAGCGAGGTTAATTTAGGGTTTCAACGCATGTTTTAGGCATAGCAGGAAATAGGATCATCGTGGCTTCGTCAGAGTGTTTCAGGTGATCGCACCTATGGGAATGGGCTCGTGGGTGAGTGGCGGAGGTTTGGTCAGGTTCGCGTGGACTCCGGTGACATCATGCGGCGGGACGAAGCAGATCTTGGTGATCGAATGGGTTCAGGAAAAAGAAAATTGGCGTTGTACTCGCTCGATTTTAACTCGGTGATGATTTTGCATCGTGGATGGCTCGAAACGATTGGGATGGTCGTTGATGACTTGGGTGGGGCTGCGACGTTGACCGGAGTTGGTCACGAAGTTCGTGCATGTGTACGTGTCAGTGTACATGAGTGTTTACTGATGGTTGAAGAAGGAGTGGGAGCGGACTTGAAGGGGTTCACGAAATAAACAAAATGTGTTCGATGTCACGCTTGTGAACATGACGATAGATCGAAGAAATTTCCAGGTTCGTACTCGAGTTACTGATGCTTCTGTTTTAAACTTAAACTAGAATTTAATTTACCGTAAGAAAAAAAATAAAGGAAGAAGAAGAACACGAGTAGAAGAAAGGAAGGAGCAGGGGGAAGACACGAATTTGACTCGCGTAACTTAGTATTTTACATGGGGGTTTCCAGTGTTGGCTTGAAGCCAATATATTACTGACTCGGGAATTAAAATTCAAGTTTTAAAGCAAAGTTTAAATTAAAGTTTCAAAACAAAGGTCTAAATATAAATTCAAGTTCAGTTTTGAAATTTAGTTTGGAAATAGGTTTTACAAATTCAAATTGTTTTAATAACATAAAGGTTTAAGCAATTAAGTAGAAATTAAAGAATTTGAAAAAAAAAAAATAGAATTCAAAATTGTAAAGTAAGAAATTTAAACAAAATTTAAATCAAATTGTAAACTTGAGTTTAAATCTATCTTTAAATTCCAAATTTTGAAATTAAATAAAGTTTTATAACTTTAAATGTTTACACAAGTTAAAATTTTAAAGTAAATCTTTTAAAATGTTGAATTTAAAAGGAGTTTGATTTTAAACTCTTTTCTAATTGTTTCATAACAATGCATGTGAATTTAAAATGGATAATTTAATCATTTAACTAAATAATGACTTGGATTAATTAATTAAGTAATTAAGGGTTTAAATCATTAATTAAAGTAATTAATTTGAGAAGAATTCATTTATTAAAGGTTAATTAATTAATGAAAGTGATTAAGAAATGATTTTAAGGATTAATCACTTATTGTAATTAATTTTTGGATATTTTGATTTATTAAGGTTAATTAATTAAGTAATTGGTTTAAAGGTTGTTTTAATTAATATGATTAATTAAGAATAATTTAATTTATTAAAGTGTTTGATAAATTGATTGATATCAAATGATTTGTAATTAATAAATCAAGACTGGATAATTAATTCGTAAGTAATTTATTTAATTGGAAATAAATTAAATTAATTAGGATTAAACGATTAATTAATCCTACTTATAAATGACTATTGAATACTTGACCTTACTTATGAATGATTGTATTGAATGAGTTGCCTTGAATTGGTTGTCCTATCTGATCTGTGATATTTTGTTCTGTGGATTGAGTTGTGTATAATTTATTCATTTATTTACATTTGTATATTATCTGTAAATCTGTGAATGGATGATAAGTGTTACAGTTTATATCGCTTATCAACTATATTTCTTTGTTTTAATCTGTGATGATTGAATGATGTTGCACTATTGTGTTAAACCCCTGGACCACACCATACACACACAAATGTGGATTTCACGAGGAAATCGGTTAAGTCACAGATTTGTATCCAATTTAGAAATTGAATTCTTGAATCCAAAATAGTTTTGAATTTTGAATTAAGAACTTTTGAAATGAATTTCAAAAATAAAAGTTATTTTAAATAACTTGATAAAAACTTGGAATTTGAAATAATTTGATTTAAATTTGAATTCAATGTTTGAAATTGAATTCAATGACTTGGAATTTTGGTCTAAAACATTATACAAGTCATAAAAGATGCTTATATGGGATCTTAACCATTTAAATAGTGTGGTTTTGGAAATGTAAATTTGAATTCAAGTTCTATACTTGAATGGCTTTAATTTGTAATCAGTTTTTCCAAAAGAAACGAAAACTATTTATTTCCAAATAATGAAGCTTTCATATAAGGAATGAATTCCTAATTTGTGTTAAGACAATTTCAAGTTTGAAATGGAAACGTAAATAGTTGGAAGACTATAAATTGACCTTTGTGAAGATGATTGAACTTTTTTTTGAAATTGAAGAGAATTTTGAAGGGTGAATCTTTTATATTATAAAAGATTTAAATTGTAAATTGTTTTGAAAGCTATCAATTAAATCTTCGATTTAAAGATTGGATGAGTTAATCCAATTTTGAAATGGAATCATTTTGAAAGCTGTGTAAATGAGTCTTTGTGAAATCTGGGTGAAACTTTGTGAAATAAATCTTTTTGTTTATAGATTTGAAATGGTAAATTTGTTTAACCATTTGAAAAAAGTTTTGGTTTTCTATTAAGTGGTGACTTAACTGAAATCCCCTATCCGTATATTTTAAATATTGCGCTCATTATTCGGTTTAGCCGGGAAAGGGCTTTGTGTTATATAACCCATTCCGAATAATGATACGTCGATATAGATAGCATTTGAAGACCGATGTTGAAGACCGGGTATTTGTGAGAACGATAGGATAACCTATCGATTGTCTCTGCACCGAGTCGCATCGGTATAGAGATTCCCTAAGTGATGGGAAGTTCGATCGGGATTGTGAATACTCAGATTGCAAGGACTTCTTTTGAAGTGCCTTCGATTCTGTTCGAACCCGGAACAGACTTGTATGTTATATGTCTGACACTACACTTCGATATATAAAGCAGATTTCTTTCAAATACGTATCTGTTGGTGGAAGAGAATTTATTCTCTTAGCTTAACACCCTTCTCTGAGACGTACGATCTCAGAGGTTATGTAGTTGAAGGTTATCAGCGATACATTCCAAATTTGGTAGTGTGACATGTTGAGTGCTGCTGTGTGTTGATCATTTGTGATCAGACCATGGCTTTTGTATAAAGCGTAGCTTTGTGGACGAGACTGCATTAGAACCTCACAACCCGAAAATGGTCGAAACAGGAAAGATGCGGCAAGGTTATGAGGGTCGCGCCCATTAGGGTGTGTCATTCCCTTCTGGTAAAGGATGGTATCATGGTATGGAGCCCAGATATTTACTTATGTGGTGGCTCCAATCTCATTTACTGTGTGGTTCTTGCTTTAGAGGCGCCTCGGATAAGGGTCCCAAAGGACCGAGGAGTGGCATGCTTGAGAAGTAGTTGCCTTGTTACAAAGGTAACCCGGCCTTGTGTTGGCAGAGATCCGGTTAGGTTCTCGGGACGTCCTGCTAGAGGCAATCCCATGTTGCAGTAGGAAGTTCCTTAGCCTGACCATTTGATGGAAAATTCAAAGAAACAATACGAGCCCTGTACGGTTTTAGTTGTATAACCTGCTATGGAATGTGGCGGTAACCTGCTATTGAACATGGTAGCTATAGTAGGCATACGATAATGGTCGTACGTTGGCTAAGATTAATATTATACTTTCGAAATGGTTTTTCTACGCTTTGCACCTATAATAATAATATTGAAAAGAAATTCTCTCGTATCAAGCATGTTTGACTATCTTAAGTAGAAATCTCCTCCAATTCTGCGTTTGCATGGTGTGTGCGGCGGGAGGCCTTATGGTAGTTTCATTTTCTAAAAAGCATTGCGAATTTATTTTAAATTCTTTTGTTGTCTGTTTTAAAAGATAAACTGTTTTTGTTACGCACACCAGTCTCATGACTGACTCGGAGTTTATTGTTCCTATCCTAAACTCTGGGTGCCCACAATTTTCCACACAGGCAGTCTGGAGTTGGGTTTTCATATAGTCAGGTTTAGTAGATTATCTGGAGTTAGTCCAATCTTTGGATGGGGACGAGACCTGCTTATCTAGGTGTCACGTGATGTTGGTTCGAGCTAGCTTTGGATTGAAGCATTGGATTTGGGGATGCATTCTATTATAGATATTGTTCTGCTGTTGATATTATCATTATCTTTCCACCGCTGCTATTTCTTGTATCTCTGATAGTATTTATATTCAGTTGTATCATTCTATTGTATCATCATTGTATCTGGATATTCTATCAGGTATGTATGATATTATTTATTTTTTTCTTCCGCTGTGTTTGTACTTAGTGGTGTTATAAGCTCCGGCGAACCAGATTCGACGTTTGGATCTGCGGCATTGGAATATGAGTATCGTATTCGGTGTCGATTTTCGAAGGCCGAGTCAGGATCGTTATAAGTGGTATCAGAGCTAAGGTTGAACTTTAGCTCAGGAGTATAACACATTAAGTAACTCATTAGAGATAGGGTGAAGTAAACCCTAGAACGAGCATATCCCTAAGATATCCGTTCGAATGTCTCAGTAAATTCTCTATCCACTGATAGTGAGTATGAGTGCAAGAAGAGAACGAGATAGGGGACAGGGAAGTACCACTACAAATGGTCAATACCCTGCAACAGTGGAAATAATCTTTTTCTCTATCAATTTTCTTTGATTCGTTTCCAAATTCTTTTGATTGCTTCGTACCGGCTATAAGAAGAAGTTTCGGTGTGAGGATGGCTCTACGAATCGTTGTAGGAAAATTTTACCTCGTATCTTCATCGATTTCTCATCAGTTTTTGATTTAAACTTTAATAAATTTGAAATTTGAAAAATTGGAAATTCTGAATAAATTGGAAATTTTAAATTGAGTTAAATTAGTTAATGAAATATAAGGATAAAATTGAATTGTATCGATAAAACGATTTTGTTTAAAACCAAATTTTGAAATTCTGTATAATTTCTTGAGTATAATAAATTTTGCAATATAAACTTTGATGCATTTGTTATCCTATAAAATTCTAGAACCTTAGAATCTTATTTTTGGATTTTGGTTTTGATTGTAGAGAACCTATAGTATAAGTAGGGGAGGAGCACTTCCCAAAGCCAGAAGAGTCGGTGAGTATGGTTCATCTAGTAGGGTTCGAGATGATTTGGGTGAACCATCAGTATATGAGGAGGTGCCAGAAGAGCCGGTGGAGCAGCCACAACCGCAGGTAGAAGAACCCAAAGAAGAAGAAGAATTCTAAGAAGAAGAAGAATTCGAAGACGAAGAAGAATACGAAGACGAAGAAGAATTCGAAGAGGAAGAAGAAGTTGAAGACGAGGAAGAGGTGGTGTCGGAAAATGACAATGCTGTCATTTGGAATTTGGATAATGCAGTGGAAGAACAAGACGATGGAGGGTATATTTCGGTAGAATCTGACCCAGAGGATGATTATGAGACAGACAATGAGGCGGAGGTTAGAGAACTGTCAGGGCCTGAGAGAGGGAGCTCTGATAGTGAAGATATGTAGTTCGTTGGGTTGACTTCTTTTGGATAGGGTGTGTTTATGTACGTGTTTTGGATTTAGAACCGTAGTGAATGTTGGACGTTAATTGGGTAATGTATGACTATAACATATGTACGAATATTATGAGTAGTACTTAATATAAGATATATATTATGAATTACTTGTAAGAATCCATGTGTTTACTAGTATGGTTTGAGTTGTCATTGGTCTATTATGTGTGTGTATAATTCATGAAACGAGCTGTGTAATTTCGAGGACGAAATTCTTTTAAGGGGGGAAGTCTGTAACGACCCTGAATTTTTACCCAATTTAAATTGATAATTAAATCAATTTTTGAATTAAAAATGGTCTTGAAATAAATATAAGAATATAAACTGTTTGCACAAAAAATGGGCAAACACCTCCAAGTCGTATGATTTAATCGATTTTATGTTGTTCTTAGTGATTTGGATGATTTATGCAAATATGTAAAAAGCAGGGACTAAACTGTAAAAGACACACAGATTTATAGTGGTTCGGCCAGAATGTGCCTACGTCCACTTCATATGTTATTCTCCTTCGCTATCCAGATTACAAGTACAAAGCTTTGATTACAAGTGTATGAAAGTCTTTTAAAAGTTCTGTCCGTGCTCGAGTTCTTCCCTCGTCCCTGCCATTGTTGTACCCCTATCCCTCTATTTATAGAGTGAGGCTGGGGGTAGGGGTCTTGGATGTATATAGTTACTGGTGGGCCTGGGCTGACGTGATCTGGCCTGGCAATGTTGGTTCGGTAATGTCTTGGTCCGGTGGTGAGTGGAGCATGGGTTGGTCCGATGATGAGTGGAGCGTGGATTGGTCCGGTGGTGAGTGGAGCGTGGATTGGTCCGGTAGTGAGTGGAGCGTGATCCGGTTCGGTAGTGGGAGGAGCGTGATTTGGTTCGGTCGTGCCTTGGTTCGGTCGTGCCTTGGTCCGGTGGTGAGAATACACCCAACATTTTCCCCCCAAAGTGGGGCATATGCCTGCATATGTCGCGCTTTGGTTTTAGATCATTCGATTTGGACACTCTATTTCGGCCCAAGTGCCGAACTAGTTGGTCCGGTTATCCTACGCTCGCCTATAAGTATGGGCTTCACGCCTCTGTCATTCTTTACTGTTTGAAATAGCCTAACCAAACCTTTGTCTGCCGAATCGTGTCACCAAACCAGATTTTACTACCGGAACAGGTGAGGCTTTCTTCTGTCGAATAAACTTTATGATTGAACTACCGAATGAACTTTAGGGAGTATGAGTGCCGAATGGACTCTTAGCCTCGAACTACCGAATGAAACTTAGGGAGTATGAGTGTCGAATGGACTCTTAGCCTCGAACTACCGAATGAAAATTTTGTGCTTTGAATTATGAATGAGATTCCAGACTGTATGTACTTGTTTTGTTTATATCTCTACATTCCTGGTTCTAACGACATGCTTTCTCGCGTTGCAGATATTGTCTCATAAAGTAGAAACTCGCTCTGACAAGAAGAAATCCAAGGACAAAGGAGAGTCCTCCATAGTTCCCCTAGTCCAGGCAGAATCAGAACGACATGGACCAACCCCGAGATCATTAGTAGACGGGTACGGTCCTCATGAGCTCCTAAACTCACCACCTGATTGCTTTCCCAGCTCCCTCAAAGATGAGCAGCTTGATGTTATATCTACATCTTTTGGGATTGACAGAGCGCATATGATGTTGCCGGGGAAAGGGGTGATGCCGTATAACCCCCCAGAAGGGTATTTTGCTTACAGTAGGTATCACTGCATGTGCGGAGCCATCCCTCCGATCAACGCTTGGATAGTCAGCTTCCTCGCATACTTGAAGGTGGCCCCTTTCCAGCTTCAGCCCAACTCTCATGCTATCTTGGTGAGTCTGTTCATTATCTTCCAGAGAAAATACGGGCGTCCCCCTTCCAACCGGGAGATCCGGCACCTGTACAACTTGAGAGGCTACAAGAAGGGGTCTCCTTATATTAGCTTAGAATCGGCCGTGTCTTTCAAGCCAGTCCTGGACTTATATTCAAAATTTAGCATGTTCAAGAAGGAATGGTTCTTTGTCAGAGATGACTCTGTTTCTTTCCACCGCTTCACTTCTGGCTGTAAGTTGAATCTCATTTATAATTTCCGTTCTAACCGCAATGCTCCTCCTTATGTGATTTACTTCTTGCTAGCGACATGTGGCTTTGCGGTTGTAGAGAACGATCGCCTGGTTCAGATGGCTGAGGAAATAGAAGCCATTTTGGAAAATGAGAGGGCAGCCTCTTATCTGATCAGGAATGCTACTCTTTTGGGGCTCAACTTAATTCTGCCACGCCAGTCTGTGGTCAAGCAAAGAGACACAGCTGAGGAGAAGGCCACCAAAGTTAAAGGAGGGGCTACGGCGAAGAGCAGCAAAAGGAAACCCATCTCGAAACATCCAATTGCCGGGGGGAAGAAACTTAAGAAGTCCGATGGACCCTCCCCCAGCACATGTCCAGATATCCCGCAGGAGGAGGAAAGAGGTGAGGATGAAGGAGGTGAGGTGGAGAGCGGAAGTGGTGGAGAAGGTGATGGTGATGGTCACAGTGATGATGGTGGCGACGGACAGAGTGGTGATGGTACAGGGGCTTTGTCTTCTAAGAAAGCAGGTGTGATCCAGGAGTGGACAAACGATAATCTCCGCCTAGCTCTTGAAGGGTTGGAGGGAGGAACGGCTGCAGTAGAGAAGCCTAAGAAAGCTGACAAGGCCGAGACCGACGCCGATTCATCTTCCAAGAGCGCTTTAGCTGAGGCAACTTCTGCGATTCAAGGTGAATTTTTGACTCCTGCAGACTCTATTTGTGATAAGGATTTAGGAACATTTTATGGCCAGCTCCCGTCCTGGAGTGAGATCCACGACTTATTGCAGTATCCTACTCCTTCCCAGGGTTTGTATAACAAAGCATCTCTTTACTCTTCTTAACTTGATATATTTCTTGAACTATAGTTCAATGTATGCTTGTAACACTTGGTTTTTATCCCAGAAGCGGGTAAGGCGCCCAAGACATCAGATGTCCGACACTGTCTTGAACAATACAAACTTCTCAAAGCTTCTACTAAACCAAAGCCTCCGACTGACCGCCCTGGAGACGTAGTCGGCTACTGCCCTCTTTTTGGAGTTATCGAAGAGGATATCCAAAGGAAGAAGAGGAGTCGTTCCTTGTTTGAATCCTCACCTGTTCCTCAGTTCCCAACTCAGCCTCTTCGGGATACCACGAAGAAGAATACTGAATTTATACCTTCTCCGCACCCGTCTGACAATCCTACCGTTACCCAGATAGGCCATCCCGGCTTGGCTCTTAATCCGTTTGCAGGTCATCCGGATCTGGATCCGGGTTCTTGTGATATTACCTTTGATGAGGCTACGGTGAGCACTTTCTTCCCCGTAATCCTATGGTAAGAGTATTGGATGAAGCTAAGTCTCTAGGCCTTGATTTGCTTACCACTCGGGTTGTAACTTTGGGGGACGAAGCTAAGGAAAATATTGACCGGGTTGCTGAGGAAACCAGAAAGCTGATGGGGCATCATGCCCGACTGGTCAAGGCTGGAGAAGAAATTGGGAGCGCTAACATTCGACTGCGGTTAATGGTTTCCGACCAGGCTAAACAACTCGCTGATCAGGCCATCCAGATCTCCCAATATGAGGCCGCCTCAAGGAAACTAAAGAAAACCATGGAAAAGGCCAGCAGAGCAGAGTTACGGAAAATGGAGGTTGCTTGTAAGGAACGGATTGATATGGCTATTGCAATGGTTGATGAGGTCCGGAAAGCGGATCTCGAGCTGGTACGGGAGCTATCCGGGAAACTTGAAGCCGCAGAGCTTATTCAAACCAAGCTGAAGGAGGAGATGGAGGCGATGAGGAAATCTTTCCAAGCCGACTGTTCGCGATACCAATCGGAGAGGGATGCTGATACTGTAAAGTTGTTGGCTTCTGAGGACCGAATAAGGGAGTTTGAGGAGAATGAGGGGATAATGGATGAGATGCTTCAGGATATATACTTTCGCACTTGGAAATAAGGCAACTTATCTTGGATGGATGATTATCCTTGAGTCATGGCCAGGATTTATCTCAGGGTCCTGGAGGATGCTAAGGCCAATGCAGATAAGGAGGGAGGCGTGGCCTTTGGAATGGATGCGGTCACGGCTCAATTCACCAAGGAGGAGAAAGCGGGGGTGAAAGAGGGTATGCGGCTGCTTACTGCTGAGGAGGTTGATATGCAGTTAGAGGATGATGATCAAGGAGCAGATGCTGGTAAGTCTTCCTTTTTAGCTTCTCGTAACTTGATTGCTTATTGTTTATGACTATTAATGGATTCTCTCCTAAATTGGACAGGTGGGACCTCTGGAGCACCAACCACCTCTGGTTAACATGTTGAGATTTCCAATCCCGCGATCAAGGAGTTCTCGGAGGGCCAGTAGGATTGAGGTAAAGCTCCGACGCAGCCGATTCCTTGACTTGATCTGGATATCTTTTGGTTTGTTTGTCATTGCTTCCTATGTCAGTCCCAAAACATTCGTGTAACCTTTAAGCTGTAATTGTGGTATTGGTAACGAACGACTTTACTATGTAATTTCAAACTTAGGCTGATTCTGTCATATTTGAATGCTTTTGTTATTTTGGTGTGTTGCATAAGAAATACAGCTGTGCATACGCCCGTGACTCAATTGTGTTTGATGTCAAGTTCTTGCTTAAAATATATTTTCATATCTTGCAATGTTAGTGTGATGTGCGAATAAATTATAGCTATGTATTCATATACAAAAGAAGAGAGTACCGCCTTTCATGTTTTAGTCATAGATGGTTGCTTTGAATGCCTTTTATGACTGAGAATGGAATGCAGCTGAGTGACCTGTCATCTAATTGCGAGTTCTCGTCCCCATTAGTGAGCGTCTCCTATTTTGTGTCCTGTACTTTAGGGATCATTATAGAGGATAGGAGGAAAGTTTTTAAATAAAATAGAAATATAAGAAATAGTAAAACTTCCAATCACGGAAGGCCTGCGATGTGCTTAAGTTCATGGCGAACGGGTTTTGTAGTCACTTTCCCTAGCTGTGGGTCTTGGAGACATTTGTCACCCATCTTACGCCTCCGCGGGGAGTTTATCTTTTTTTTACCATAGCCGTACTTAAGACACTCGGAGCTGAGATCGCGCACAGTAACTACCCGGGCCATTATGGCCCGTAATCGTGGGTATTATTCGATTTACCGTGGCCGGCTAGCATGGGTGCCGATCGTCAACTGTGAACTACCCCTAGCTGGCCACACCTTATGTTGGGGTTTAAACTAGGTTCACGGTTGCCGGCGAGCCAAACACCGTAATGAGCTGCCTAGGCTATAGTCGGCCTACTCGGTGGCTTATAATCGGCTCATTACAGTTGGCTTTAAGGGCCGATCGCGAGCAATGAGTTAACCCACAGCAGAGGGATGCTGGAGCAAAAGTGTCCCATTGGAGAGGGCATAGATTCGTATAGTACCTGTTAGGTCTTGTCCAGGTGAAGTTGCGCTGTGATGTGTCTTGAATGGAAATGCCATTACACAGGATTTTGTTCAACAGAAAAGGATAAAGTTAACAAGCAGCCAAGATATAAAGGAACAAGTTAAAAAAGAGACAAGTTTTTAAAGTGGTTCGGCACGAAAATGCCTACGTCTACTGATTCTCTTTGTTAATTCACTTCATATGGGCAGTACAAGTTAAAAAAAGTATCGACGAAGGTGATGGATGTTCCATGCCCTCTGGAGCACCTCTCCGTCCACTGTTGACAAAATATAAGCTTCGTTATGGAGATCTTTATGAATTACATATATGGTCCGTCCCAGATTGGATCTAGTGCATCGGGGCACGGGAAGATTCTCTTGAGGACAAGATCTCCTTCTTGTAAGCTGCGATGCTTGACTTTGGAGTTGTATTGTGCTGCCACTTTTTTCTTGTGAGCTGCTGCTTTGAGTGCTGCATCGTTTCTTCTCTCTTCAATTAGATCCAAAGACATGTGAAGGAGTTCTTCGTTCTCTTCTGGGTTATAGTGGATCCTACGGTAGGAAGGAACTATAGTTTCTACTGGGAGCATGGCCTCCGATCCGTATGCCAAAGAGAAAGGAGTATGCCCCGTTGATGCTCTGAAAGATGTGCGGTAGGCCCAAAGTGCCGTAGGAAGTTCATCCACCCAAGCGCCTTTTGACTTTTTAAGTTTCTTCTTGATTAGAGTTTTGAGAATTTTGTTGACAGCTTCGACTTGTCCGTTTGCCTATGGATAATCTACAGACGACAAGCTCTTGTGAATTCCGTGCTCTTGGCACCAGTCGGCGAACTCCTCGCTGTCAAACTGAAGTCCATTGTCCGATATGATTTTGAGTGGAACTCCGTACCTGCATAGAACACTTTTGATCAAGAAGTTAATAATAACTTTTGCCGAAGATATTTTATTTAGAGGTTCTGCTTCCACCCATTTGGTGAAATAGTCGACTGCCACTATAGCATATTTGGCTCCGCCTCGGCCCACTGGCAGTTCGCCAATCAAATCAATTCCCCATACTGCAAAGGGCCAAGGGCTGGTCATTTGAGTAATCTCATTTGTCGGTAGTCGAGGAATCTTAGCGAATTTCTGACATCTGTCACATTTTTAGACGAAGTCTAAGGCGTCTTTGTTTAAGGTGGGCCAGAAATATCCATATCGGAGTATCTTCTTCACCAGAGTCTGCCCTCCAGTGTGATCTCCGCAGCTTCCTTGATGGATGTTGGATAAGATTTCCTTGGCTTCCCTTCCAGCGACACACCTTAATAAAGGGTTAGAGAAGCCGCGCCGATAGAGGACGCCTTCTTGTATTGTGTAGCGGGAAGCTTTCCTCAAGATTTTCTTGACTTCGTTACGCTCGCTGGGCAGTGTGCCATCTTGTAAGAATTTTCGGATGGAAGTCATCCAAGTTTCTTCTTCGAATGCAGCTATCAGATTCACTTGCTCGAAACTCAGGGTTAGTTGCTTTGAGATGGCTACTGTTCCGAAAATGGTACCGTCTTTCATGCTAGCTTGCTTTGCCAGTTCGTCGGCCTCTTGATTCTCTTCTCGAGGAATGTGTTTGATTAAATAGCGATCCAATTGATCAAGTAGCAGTTTGGTCTTTTTTAGATATGATGTGAGTCGTTCTCCCCGAGTCTGAAATTCTCCTAGTATTTGATTTACAACAAGTTGTGAATCACTATGAAGACATAAAGAACTGACTCCAATCTCTAAGGCAAGCTCTAATCCAGCTATTACTGCTTCATATTCTGCATCGTTGTTGGTGGCAGCGAATTCTAACCTTAGAGCATAGTGTAGCTTCCTTCCCCTGGGAGTGATTATTACAATACCTGCCCCCGAGCCTTGTTCGTTTGATGCTCCATCCACAAAGAGATTCCACTTGATGTCTTCTACTATTTCAGATTGCTCCTTACCGTCGTTGGTAGTGAATTCGGCAATGAAATCGGCCATGGCTTGTCCCTTGATGGCGGTGCGAGGATGGTAGGTGATATAATATTGACTCAGTTCAATGCACCATTTAAGTAGTCTCCCAGAAGTGTCGGGACGATGGAGTACCTGCCTTAGCAGTTGATCGGTTAGAACTCTGATGGAATGAGATTGGAAATAGTGTCGCAGTTTCCGTGATGCGATTAGTAAACAATATGCCAGCTTCACAAGTTTAGGATATCTGGCTTCTGCCCCCGTAAACCTCTTGCTTACAAAGTATACTAGCCGCTGCGCGCGGTTGTCTTCTCTCACCAAAGCGGCGCTTAGAGCATGAGATGACATAGCAAGGTATAGGTATAGCTCTTCGCCTTCGTTTGGAGTTGAGATTACTGGTGGTCTCTAGAGGTGTTCGATTAGGTTAAGGAAGGCTGTTAAGCATTCGTCAGTCCATTCGAACTTTCCTTTGTCTTTCTTTAGGGCTTCGAAGAAAGGGACGCACTTGTCAGTCGCTTTAGAGATGAATCTTCTTAGGACGGCCACTTTCCCATTTAGGCTTTGCGTTTCTCTTCGAGTGGAAGGTATCCTGATATCTTTCAAAGCTCGGACTTGTTCGAGGTTTGCTTCAATTCCTCTGGCATGGATGATGAATCCCAAGAACTTTCCTGATGATACTCCGAAGGAGCACTTTAGAGGATTCAGCTTCATTCCAAATTGGCGAAGTACCTGAAACATCTCGCCCAGGTGGCTTACATGGTCGTTGGCTTTCCTCGACTTTACTAACATGTCATCCACATAAACTTTCATAGTTCGTCCTATTAGTTCCGCGAACATCTTGATGACGAGGCGCTGATAAGTCGCTCCGGCGTTTTTAAGTCCAAAAGGCATTACTCTGTAGCAGTACAATCCCCGATCAGTGACGAAACTAGTGTGGTCTTGATTGGGAGCGTGCATGGGAATTTGGTTATGTCCTGAGTATGCGTCCATAAAAGATAAGAGTTCGTGCCCGGCTGTGCAGTCCACAAGCTGATCGAATCGGGGGAGTGGGAAGCAATCCTTCGGGCAAGCGTCATTTAAGTTGGAGAAGTCAATGCATGTTCGCCACTTCCCATTAGCCTTCTTTACTAGTACCGGGTTAGTGATCCACTCTGGGTAGATGGCTTCTCGTATGAAGTTATTGGAAAGTAGGTTCTTTACTTCTTCATCGAGGGCTACTGATCGTTCTTCCCCCATACTTCTCTTTTTCTACTTTACTGGCACCTTGGTAGGATTAATGTTCAGTACGTGGCATGCTACATCTGGGGAGATTCTAGTCATGTCAGCGTGCGTCCATGCAAATACATGCAAGTTGTGGCGGAGAAAATCAATGAGTCGATCCTTCAATTCTGCTTTTAGCTGAGATTCGATTTTCAATAGTCTACTTGAGTCGTGTTTGTCTACAGATACAAACTCCATAGCCTCTGCAGGCTCGGCGGTGGCCTCCTCCTCTTCATTCCTGGGGTCTAATTCATTGAAAGGATCACTGGTATATCGAAGAGGAGGGGCTTTCTTTAGTTGTTATGCTTCCAAGTTTTTCGTGCAGAGAGCAGTCTTTGCATTCTTCCCTTTATCCTTCCTGCGGTTATTGCGAAGTTCAGTTACATAGCAATCTCGAGCAGCGTCTTGATCTCCCTCTACTTCCCCTATTCCATTGTCTGTCGGAAATTTCATCTTCAGGCACCACGGGGCCAGGACAATTTGAAAGTCAGACAAGGCTGGTCTTCCTAAAAAGGCGTTGTAGGCCGAGTGGTTTTCTATTAGCACAAATGTTTGTTTCCGCACAACGGAGCGGGGATGACTTCCTATTTCAACAAAAAGGTCCAGTTGCCCGAGGGGCATCTTTGCATCTCTAGTGAAACCGTGTAGTGGTTTGTTGCAGGGAGACACATCCTTCATTGACAGCTTCATTCTATTGAAAGCATGCTTAAATAGGATATTTACTGAGCTTCCAGTGTTTACTAGAATTCGGAAAACTTCAGCTGGACCGAACCAGGCAGAGATGACCATAGCATCCATGTGAGGGTACTGCCTTCCCTTTAGGTCACGCCTACTGAATGTGATGTCATCATTCTCTTTCCGCTTCGGGTGGCAGTCTTCTATAACAGAATTAACGCGGTCTTCATTGTTTCTAAGCGACTTTCCATATCTTTCCATCTCTGCCCAGCTTCTGTCAGCGATGTGTGGTCCTCCCGATATGGTATGGACCACTATCTTCTCTTGACTGGAGTCGCTGGTGTTGCGATTTCCTCCGCCTACTTTTGGAGGGTAGCCTTGGGTTCTCATTGGCAGGAGCTGGAGTCCTGTTATGATCTTTTACATAGCGTTCCAGTCTCTTTCTTCTGATGTGTTCTTCAATTAAGTCCCGGAGATGATGGCATTCATTGGTATCATGCCCATGAGATTCGTGGAAGCGGCAGAACTTTCCAGACTTAATTGCGTTATCTGATTCCTTCTTGTGCGGGGGGGGGGGGGGGGGGTTCTGTATTTAATTTCGTCTTGGGTGGCCAGGAAGATGTTTTTGATTGTTTCATTCAAAGGAGTGAAAGTGTCAAATTTCGGTCCTGGCCGATATAGACGCTTTTCTCCCTTCTTGCCTCCAGCACCGTCTCTGGAGTCACTTCTTCGAACGTCCTTTGCTGCAGCGGATGTGTCGCCATGAGTTGCCTTGGTTTGTTGCCCTGTCTGCCTTTTAGTGGCAGCGTCTTCAAGTCTCATATACTTTCCGGCTTCATGGAAGAAATCGGGTAAGGTAGCTGGTTTTTCTTTCGTTAATCTTCTAGCAAATTTAGTATCCGGGTGCACACCACTACAGAGGGCCATTAAGACAAGTTTCTCATCGGCATCTTGGACTGCGGCCGCTGCGGCATTGAATCGGGTTAGATATTGTTGCACTGTCTCTCCAGGCTTTTGTTTGATATTAGATAAGGAATAAGTGTCCTTGGGTTGTTCCACATGAATGCGGAACTGGCTGATGAAATTTTCTTTCAACATTTCGCATGAGCTGATGGATCCTTGGGGCAGATGGCAGAACCAGGAGGTAGCTAGATCTGCCAAGAATAGTGGAAAGCATTTGCACAATACTCCTTCTATTGCTCCGCTCATGAGCATATGCTGTGTGTATCTCTGCAAGTGTACAACGGGGTCAGAGGTTCCCCTGTAAGGTTCCATTGTTGGCATTTTCCATTCTCGGGGGGTGATGGCAATTTCGATATTGCGGGCAAAAGGGCTGGTTACCCTAGCGCCTATCTCTCGATCTCTTTGATCCCGTTGGACGCACTCTCTGAACAATCGTGTCATCCTTTCATCAGAATTTGGAGCAGATAGAAATGAGTTTGGTTCTTCTCTGTGGGATTGATTCCGTCCAGATGACCTGTAGGGATGGTATCGTCTATCACTCCTAATATTTTCCAGTGGCTGTCTCTTGTCTTCTGGGAGCATGCTAGGGTCAGCTACAGTTGCCCCTTGCCTTGATCTTCCCCGGCTGGGTTCTGTTCTAAGCACTTCCTCGAGTCCAACTTCGGGCTGGACCCTAGCTCAGCCCCGTTCATTGGTGTTTCCACGGCTAGGTAGCATGACAGGCTCAGCTACAGCCGACCCTCGCCTAGTACCTCCCCCACTGGGTTCGGTTCCAAGTGTTTCCTCGGGTCGGAGTTCGGGCTGAGTTCGGGCTCAGCTCCTACCATTGTTGTTTCTGTTGTTAGCTTCTTCGAAGAAGAAAGATCTTTGTTGCCTCCGAGATCCTCCAGATTGGGACTCATCCCATGATTCAGTGTTGCGGTTGGATTCTTCAACATCCCTTAAGCGTGACATGAGCTGGTCCACCAAGGCTTCTTATTGGAATGTGAAGCGTCTAGTCACTTCAGCCACAACCCTGTGTAGATCTGCCCTAGTAATTGCTGTTGGCTGCTCCGTGGCAGGGGCAATCGGATTTGCCTGATTTCCATTTTGTACTGCTGTTGGAACGGGACGATTCTCTTGTTTTGTGACCACTGGATCTGGAATACTGCTAGTTGCGATGTTTTTTCTTTTGTTAACATCTTTCTTCTGCTTGGAAGGCATGTCTTCCAAGCATTGAGCGATGCTGTTGGGAAGAAGGTTAAGTGGGAGAAGCTGAATCTTCGAGCTCCATCTCAGTGAAAGCACCAAAAATGTTTGCACAAAAAATGGGCAAACACCTCCAAGTCGTATGATTTAATCGATTTTATGTTGTTCTTAGTGATTTGGATGATTTATGAAAATATGTAAAAAGCAGGGACTAAACTGTAAAAGACACACAGATTTATAGTGGTTCGGCCAGAATGTGCCTACGTCCACTTCATATGTTATTCTCCTTCGCTATTCGGATTACAAGTACAAAGCTTTAATTACAAGTGTATGAAAGTCATTTAAAAGTTCTGTCCGTGCTCGAGTTCTCCCTTCGTCCCTGCCATTGTTGTACCCTACCCCTCTATTTATAGAGTGCGGCCGGGGGTAGGGGTCTTGGATGTATATAGTTGCTGGTTGGCTTGGGCTGACGTGATCTGGCCTGGCAATGTTGGTTCGGTAATGTCTTGGTCCGGTGGTGAGTGGAGCATGGGTTGGTCCGGTGGTGAGTGGAGCGTGGATTGGTCCGGTAGTGAGTGGAGCGTGGATTGGTCCGGTAATGAGTGGAGCGTGATCTGGTCCGGTTGTGGGAGGAGCGTGATTTGGTTCGGTAGTGCCTTGGTCATGCCTTGGTTCGGTCGTGCCTTGGTCCGGTGGTGAGAATACACCCAACATAAACCTTTGACACAAGAAAGAAAATAAATTGATTTAAATTTTGAATTGATAGGAGTAGAATAAAAACAAAGATATTGATAAATGCAAGATAATGAATATTAAAGTAAAATAATAGTAATAAGTTAAACTAGAAATAGAAATCAAAATATACAAAAGATAATGATAAAAGTATAAAATGAACAATTAATTGCTAAAATTTTAACAACCAAATAAAAAGGTGGAAATTCATCTACATTACAAAATAAATAAATTATATACTTTATGCAATATGAAGTAAATCTTGATATCATAAATCAAAATAAATGATACATATAGAATGAAGTAAAGATAAAAAAAGAAAAAGAAAATAAAAATTTAAAGTTCACCAAGTAATGAAGTAAACAAATACATAAACATGTACACTTACTAAATGAAGAAAACAAAAACATGTACACGTGCAAATGAAAATATATGAAACAAAGACCAAACAAAAAAAATATGAAACATACATATGTAAACATGAAACAAGATAATACAAGTAAACAAGAAAAAAAAGTGAAGCCACATCAAATATCTCACATAATCATATCAGCCGAAATGAAGAAAAATATAAGTTGTGCAATATATTTTATGCTAGCACACTAAAGAACCCATCAGCCAAAACAAAATATATGAATTTGTACAGCTGAAAAAGAAAAATAATATGAATATTGTACAAACTAATTAATGCAAGCCTTAACATCTCATATCAGCCGAGCTAAATAATCAAAGCAAAGAAAAGATCTTTGTCCTTGATTGTATAAACAAAGAACATCACCCTGTTGTAGAAATAAAACATAATATCAACATGTAATTATTATTTTTTATACATGCATCAAACTCTTCCTTCAGTTCATCCATCAAGATAACTAAGAAAGTCTGAGTATCCATCATCTACAACTTCAACAATAATTCAAGTTAAAGCAACAATCAATGCATGCCTGAATCAAGGAAGAAGTTCCAGTTAGAAAACTCAAACAGGGTTTTCAACATTTCAAAGTTAAAAAGTTTTCAACTTCAATCTGAAAGCTCCGGAATTATGATTTGGAAGATGAGTAAACCCTTGTCCTTTTTCAATCTTTTATTATTGTGTGGATGCTTGGATGATGCAGAAAAGTTAATCTTGGGTTTGCATGCCAGAGTTTTGAATATATGATTTATGTTGGTCTGTGTATGTTGATTTCACAAGAATGTAACTCCTTGTTAGCTTCAGGAAAACAAAAGCCTGTCAAGCCCCTTTTCTTTCTCTCCGCCTCTATTAAATCTGAATGATAAATTAAGGTTGAACATGCATTTTGTTTTCAGCAAACAAGATGAAGTTTTTGGTTTAAACTTGCACTACGTTTTCATAATAAATCAAAGCAAGTATTGAAGTTTTTTTTCTTTCTGAAAACTGTGAAAATATGGTTACATTCAAGTACCAAGTACAGTGCAAACCATGTTAAATTTTCAAGATTTTCCTCTCTATCCTTCTTTAAAATTGGAAGTATAACTAAATTAAAGTAAGGATTGAATATGCATCAGGTTTAGTAACAGCTTAGAAGCAAAGAAATATGTTGTTCTTGCTGGAAAATATCAAAACATAGTGAAAATTCAAAGTTTACCCAAATTTCGAATTGCATGAATTCTAGATTGGATTGCACCACCTAAACTATTTCAAAAATGATGATTTTTAAAATAAAATTAGAACTTTTAGTTGCGTATTAAGGTGGCATTTGCGAGGTGAACAGATAATGGGTTTGGATGAAATTTCGTTGATCGGTGGGTTTTAAGATCTCGTGGTTGGGGTCGTAGCTCGCTGGGGGATTGGGAATCATCACAAAAATGTTCAATGATTTTTTAAATCATTGTGGGGGATGAGAGAGGTTAATTTAGGATTTCAACGCATGTTTTAGGCATAGCAGGAAATAGGATCGTCGCGGCTTCGTCAGAACGTTTCAGGTGATCGCACCTATGGGGATACGCTCGTGGGTGAGTGGCGGAGGTTTGGTCAGGTTCGCATGGACTCCAGTGACGTCACGCGGTGGGACGAAGCAGATCTTGGTGATCAAATGGGTTCAGGAAAAAGAAAATTGGTGTTGTACTTGCTCGATTTTGACTCGGTGATGATTTTGCATCGTGGATGGCTCGAAATGATTGGGATGGTCGTTGATGACTTGGGTGGGGCTGCGGCGTTGACCGGAGTTGGTCGCGAAGTTCGTGCACGTGTACGTGTCAGTGTACAAGAGTGTTTGCTGATGGTTGAAGAAGGAGTGGGAGCGAACATGAAGGGGTTCACGAAATAAACAAAATGTGTTCGATGTCATGCTCGTGAACTTGACGATAGATCGAAGAAATTTCCAGGTTCGTACTCGAGTTACTGATGCTTCTGTTTTAAACATAAACTAGAATTTAATTTACCGTAAGAAAAAAAATAAAGGAAGAAGAAGAACACGAGTAGAAGAAAGGAAGGAGCAGGGGGAAGACGTGAATTTGACTCGCGTAACTCAGTATTTTACTCGGAGGTTTCCAGTGTTGGCTCGAAGCCAATATAGTACTGACTCGGGAATTAAAATTCAAGTTTTAAAGAAAAGTTTAAATTAAAATTTTAAAACAAAGGTCTAAATATAAATTCAAGTTCAGTTTTGAAATTTAGTTTGGATATAGGTTTTACAAATTTAAATTGTTTTAATAACATAAAGGTTTAAGCAATTAAGTAGAAATTAAAGAATTTGAAAAAAAAATAGAATTCAAAATTGTAAAGTAAGAAATTTAAACAAAATTTAAATCAAATTGTAAACTTGAGTTTAAATCTGTCTTTAAATTTCAGATTTTTAAATTAAATAAAGTTTTATAACTTTAAATGTTTACACAAGTTAAATTTTTAAAGTAAATCTTTAAAAATGTTGAATTTAAAAGGAATTTGATTTTAAACTCTTTTAAAATTCTTTCATAACAAAATATTACTTTAGCATGTGAATTTAAAATGGATAATTTAATCATTTAATTAATTAACGACTTGGATTAATTAATTAAGTAATTAAGGGTTTAAATCATTAATTAAAGTAATTAATTTGAGAAGAATTCATTTATTAAAGGTTAATTAATTAATGAAAGTGATTAAGAAATGATTTTAAGGATTAATCACTTATTGTAATTAATTTTTGGATATTTTGATTTATTAAGGTTAATTAATTAAGTAATTGGTTTAAAGGTTGGTTTAATTAATATGATTAATTAAGAATAATTTAATTTATTAAAGTGTTTGATAAATTGATTGATATCAAATGATTTGTAATTAATAAATCAAGATTGGATAATTAATTCATAAGTAATTTATTTAATTGGAAATAAATTAAATTAATTAGGATTAAACGATTAATTAATCCTACTTATAAATGACTATTGAATACTTGACCTTACTTATGAATGATTGTATTGAATGAGTTGCCTTGAATTGATTGTCCTATCTGATCTGTGATATTTTTTTCTGTGGATTGAGCTGTGTATAAATTATTCATTTATTTACATTTGTATATTATCTGTAAATCTGTGAATGGATGATAAGCGTTACAGTTTATATCGCTTATCAACTATATTTCTTTGTTTTAATCTGTGATGATTGAATGATGTTGCACTATTGTGTTAAACCCCTGGACCACACTATACACACACAAATGTGGATTTCACGAGGAAATCGGTTAAGTCACAAATTTGTATCGAATTTAGAAATTGAATTCTTGAATCCAAAATAGTTTTGAATTTTGAATTAAGAACTTTTGAAATGAATTTCAAAAGTAAAAGTTATTTTAAATAACTTGATAAAAACTTGGAATTTGAAATAATTTGATTTAAATTTGAATTCAATGTTTGAAATTGAATTCAATGACTTGGAATTTTGGTCTAAAACATTATACAAGTCATAAAAGATGTTTATATGGGATCTTAACCATTTAAATAGTGTGGTTTTGGAAATGTAAATTTGAAATCAAGTTCTATACTTGAATGGCTTTAATTTGTAATCATTTTTTCCAAAAGAAACGAAAACTATTTGTTTCCAAATAATGAAGCTTTCATGTGAGGGATGAATTCCTAATTTGTGTTAAGACAATTTCAAGTTTGAAATGGAAACGTAAATAGTTGGAAGACTATAAATTGACCTTTGTGAAGATGGTTGAACTTTGTTTTGAAATCGAAGAGAATTTTGAAGGGTGAATCTTTTATATTATAAAAGATTTAAATTATAAATTATTTTGAAAGCTATCAATTAAATCTTCGATTTAAAGATTGGATGAGTTAATAATTTTGAAATGGAATCGTTTTGAAAGATGTGTAAATGAATCTTTGTGAAATCTGGGTGAAACTTTGTGAAATAAATCTTTTTGTTTAAAGATTTGAAATGGTAAATTTGTTTAACCATTTGAAAGAAAGTTTTGGTTTTCTATTAAGTGGTGACTTAACTGAAATCCCATATCCATATATTTTAAATATTGCGCTCATTATTCGGTTTAGCCAGGAAAGGACTTTGTGTTATATAACCCATTCCGAATAATGACACGTCGATATGGATAGCATTTGAAGACCGGTGGTGAAGACCGGGTATTTGTGAGAACGATAGGATAACCTACCGATTGTCTCTGCACCGAGTCACGTTGGTATAGAGATTCCCTAAGTGATGGGAAGTCCAATCGGGATTGTGAATACCCGGACTGCAAGGACTTCTTTTGAAGTGCCTTCGGTTCTGTTCGAACCCGGAACAGACTTGTATGGTTACATGTCTGACACTACACTTCGAGATATAAAGCAGATTTCTTTCAAATACGTATCTGTTGGTGGTGGAGAATTTATTCTCTTAGCTTAACACCCTTCTCTAAGACGTACGAGCTCAAAGGTTATGTAGTTCAAGGTTATCAGCGATACATTCCCAATTTGGTAGTGTGACATGCTGAGTGCTGTTGTGTGTCGATCATTTGTTGATCATTTATGATCAGAGCATGGCTTTTGTATAAAGCGTCGCTTTGTGGACGAGACTGCATCAGGACCTCACAACCCGAAAATGGACAAAACAGGAAAGATGCGGCAAGGTTATGAGGGTCGCGCCCTTTAGGGTGTATCATTACCTTCTTATAAAAGGTGGTATCATGGTATGGAGCCCAGATATTTACTTATGCGGTGGCTCCAATCTTATTTACTGTGTTGTTGTTGCTTTAGAGGCGCCTCGGATAAAGGTCCCAAAGGACCGGGGAGTGGCATGCTCGAGAAGTAGTTACCTAGTTACAAAGGTAACCCAGCCTTGTGTTGGCAGAGATCTGGTTAGGTTCTCGGGACGTCCCGCCAGAGGCGATCCCATGTGGCAGTAGGAAGTTCCTTAGCCTGACTATTTGTTGGAAAATCCAAAGAAACAATACGAGCCCGGTACGTTTTTAGTTGTATAACCTGCCATGGAATGTGGCGATAACCTGCTATTGAACATGGTAGCTATGTAGGCATACGATAATTGTCTTATGTTGGCTAAGATTAATATTATACTTTCGAAATGGTTTTTCTACACTTTGCACCTATAATAATAATATTGAAAAGAAATTCTCTCGTATCAAGCATGTTTGACTATCATAAGGAGAAATCTCCTCCAATTCTACGTTTGCATGGTGTGTGCGGCGGGAGGCCTTATGGTAGTTTCATTTGCTAAAAAGCATTGCGAATTTATTTTAAATTCTTTTGTTGTCTATTTTAAAAGATAAACTGTTTTTGTTACTCACACGAGTCCCATGACTGACTCGGAGTTTATTGTTCCTATCCTAAACTCTGGGTGCCCACAATTTTCCACATGGGCAGTCTAGAGTTGGGTTTTCATATAGTCAGGTTTAGTAGATTATCTGGGGTTAGTCCAATCTTTGGATGGGGATGAGACCTGCTTATCTAGGTGTCACGTGATGTTGGTTCGAGCTAGCTTTGGATTTAAGCATTGGATTTGGGGATGCATTCTATTGTAGATATTGTTCCGCTGTTGATATTATCATTATCTTTCCGCCGCCGCTATTTCTTGTATCTCTAATAGTATTTATATTCAGTTGTATCATTCTATTGTATCATCATTGTATCTGGATATTGTATCAGGTATGTATGATATTATTAATATTTTTCTTCCACTGTGTTTGTACTTAGTGGTGTTATAAGCTCCGGCGAACCAGATTCGACGTTTGGATCTGCGGTATTGGAATATGAGTAACGTATTCGGTGCCGATTTTCGAAGGCCGAGTCAGGATCGTTATATTTATTATTATATTGTATCCTCTGCGAATGTGAGATGTTGATGTTTATGATCTTCTTCTTCTTCTATCTCTTTCTTCTTTTTCCTAACTATCTGGAATTTTCGGGATCGAAAATTTCGGGTCGTTACAGTTCGTGTCAGAGCCAGGTTAAGCGACAACCTTGGCTTTGGTAGGGATTACTCCTTAAATAGAGTCCGTAGTACTCTAGGATGAGTTGAGTATGTATATATATGAGAGCGTACTTGTTATTTATTATATAAAGGTTTTAAATGATTTTATATAGAAATATATTTTGATATATAAAGCAATATTTCCTTCTAATAAATATTAAGGTGGTTGGATGTTAAATTATTGGAATTAAATTAAGAAGTAATATAATACAACCAAATTGAAATTATTCAAATTGGAATTGAGTCAATTTAAATGGAAGTGGAAATTTAAATTAAATTGATGGGGAAGCGAACGGTTTTGACTCTGGACTATTTTCAATATAGATTGTTTGAATATAAACTTATTTTTGCAAGCTATTTAATTACAACCTTTCTTTTTAAAGCCAAATTATATTATATTTATTTTACAATTATTTTTGGAACTATATAAAAAAAATTCCAACTGTTTTACAAATTAATTACTATTTACAACTATTTTGCAATTATTTAAAATTTCTGAAACTATTTAACTATTTTCCAACTATTTTACAATCAGTTAGCTACTTTACAGCTATTTTGCAAACTAATAATTATTTTTCAACTACTTATCTATTTTTTAAAATTTTCAATCTATTTTCTAAATATAAACTGGTCGGGGTTCAAACTGTTATTTATTAACTACCCAACTGAGATAAGAATTGAAGTGATAATCCAAATGGGGATTAAGGTAATTATAAATAAGTGTATAGAAATCATAAGTGAATGTGAATAGAAAAGGAAATTGATTTGGCTAATAATCGATGAAGTTAAATACGTAGGATGTACGTATATTACTCTATTTGCATAGCGATTTGATCCAGATTCGAGCACAGAATTTCGAGATAATATATTGATCCAAGTTGGGATTTTTTCACTCGATTTTCGACGGCGAACCTGGATATGGATTGTTGATTGGTTCTGGATATTCTCTATCATAGTTATGGCTATCCAAGGAGAACGATTTTAAGTCAAGAAACCAGATCTGAGTCCGCACTAGGAAGTCGAGTGGACGATGCTAGTTCGAAAGTGAATTTATGTGATCGAGTGAGCAATCAGATTGGTATAGCGTACGGATGATATGTGTGCATCGTACGGGTGTAATGAAATTGATATTGGAAATTTGTGGATAAGAATGTGAAACGATTTCTTTTGAAATGAAAGTATATGTGTGAAATATACAATGGATAAAAGTGAAAATTGGATATTTTTATGATGCTAAGCAGGATGGAAACAACTTTATAAAAGAAAGAGTAATCAAATTGAATATTTGATTTAGAATAAACAAAGTTATATATCTTTGTTATATAAAATAAAACTTCCCTTGTTGAATCTATAGCCAGAAGAAAATGGATTTTGAAAATATTTGAAGTATAAAAAGGTTTTTGTACAAGTTTGAAATGATCCAAAGATTTTTATCAAGGATTATATATATAAAGGATCTTATGAGGATTTTGGAAAAAGGTTTTGGGAACCTTTGGATTTGGAAAGGCTTTTGATTTTTGGGTAAAATCAATATTGGAATTTGAAAAGCCTAGTTTGAGAATTATCGATTTTGGGATAATCGATTTTGAGAAAAGGAGATTTATATGAGATTCATACTAGGTGTATGATTTGGAAGATACTATATGTGTATAGTATAAAGTGTTTTGCTAATGGCTCTGGGGAAAAAGGCGCTCCCTTAAAATGAACTTCTCAGGAGTGCCACCGGGTGGTGCTGCCTTGAACCCTAAGGGGGGTTCTAAAGTTGATCCTGTGAGGAGTCTGGACAAAACTAGTTCCTGAGGATTATGATTAGTGTGTAGCGAAAGTCGAGGGGCGCTGATGCCTACAGATGCATTTGGGTTATGCTGTGACGACAGTGTAACTCGATGTCACTGCGATCTACTGCAGACCATAGCAAAAGTCGTGTGTGCCGCTGAGGGCCAACAGTCTACGTTTGATTTTATATCGGTAGACTGCGACTTATGGTAACATAGCGAAATTTGTGTGTGCCGTTGAGAGCCAACAGTCTGCGTTTGATTTTATATCGGTAGACTACGACCTATGTAGGAGTGGAGAAGTTTCATTTCGACAGCGAAAATCGAGGGCGCTGATGCCTACAGTTACATGGACTTTTGCTGTGAGGGCGACGTAACCCTAGAATGTAACTGCGATCTGTTGTGGGTTCCACGGCGTAATCGAGGGGCGTGGAGTGCCTACAGTTACATGGACTTTTGCTGTGATGACAACGTAACCCAGGATGTAACTACGACCATGGATGGGGGTGATGATTTCCAGAGCATTCTCACCAAGATATTTCCTCTAGTTTCAAAAACTGTTTTCTATATTTTCAATAAAATTATTTTTCAAGTATTTTTACTGGGTGTTGAAACGGGCTTACCAAGTACTTATAGATTTTCAGTCCTACACCTGATCAACGTATGACCGAATTTCTGTGAGAACAAGGATGCACTGGTTGAGACATCGAGTTATAAGAAGTATTTTTATAAAAAGCCATTTTAATAGTATTATGTGAATTTAAAAGCATTTCTAAAATTTTAAAATAAAAGTGATGGAATTCTGGAAAATGAAAGAAAATCCAAACTGCAATTATAAAAAAAAAATGAACTCAGGAAAATTTAATAAAGTGATTTTTCTGTAATAAAATCGAATACTGATTTAAAAATTGTAAGTAAGCTAATTAGCTAAATAATTATTTGATAGAGTATGTTAATAAAATTTAACTCAGTTAAATAAAATGGATTGTAAGTTAATAATGGAGTTTGGAAATGAACTCGAATTATAAATAGAATTCGACTTGGATTTGATAATGAATTAAAAATGAGTGGAGAGGTTGTAAAGAAATAAAATGAAAGTGAATTATAATAAAAATGGTTTGAGTTGCAAATAAAACACAGGTAAGTAGAAATAAATTGAGAATGGCTTTGTATTAATAAAATAAATTCGGAAATGAATTAAGTAGGTGAATTAAAAATCTTAAATGGGATGAAGAAATGGGTTAATTGAATTAAATAATAAATGGATGAAGTCTGATTGAATAAAAATTAAATCAAAGTTTTAATTGGGATTGGGTTATCACAATGAACTTAAGTTATAAGGCGTATTAATTTGAAGTAAAATTACTTAAGTTAATAAAAGCTTGGTTTCGAGTAAGAATGGAAGACCATTGAATAAAATTTTGGGTTAAATTTATTTGGAAATGAATATTAATATAAGCATCGAATGTTGTCAAGCTCAATGAAATAGTTTTAAAATGAAACCAATGTAGAGATGAAATGAAATGCAAATGTATGGTTGGTGAATAAATTAGAAATGAAATGGAATTAAATACCGAATGAGTTGAAATTTATTTGAAGTAGTTATAAACTAAAATGGATACTCTATTAAGCAAATGTCGTCGAATTTATATAAAAATAGTTGTCGTTTGACGTAAACAAAGGTAATTAAAATTCTATGAGTTGATAGAGATTAAATAAATTGATTTTAGGATCAATTGAATTGAATATGAGCTTGTTTGGATTAAAAATAAATTGAATGTAAGAAATTGAGTTGTAAACCATTAAAATTGAATGAAATGTCATATGAATTGGTTGGAAGCAATTGAATTAGCTTTAAATCAAATAAATCGCTTATGGAAAGCGTTTGGTGCTTGTTCCTTATGAAATGCACGTGTTTAGCTATTGAAAGTAAATGAAATGCTAATAAATTTTCTATATATGGCACTTACATATTTAGATTGAGTAAGTACAGGTACCTGAAGGTCGTTTGGCTGGATTTGGTTGCGCTAATTGCTAAAACAATAAGCCGCTTACTTAAAATGCTAAATAAAGGTACGCCTACACAATAAAAATAGGAAATATGAACTTTTTTTGTTTTTCCGACCGTGTGGGTCGATGTATATATATTTATTTCTCTTGTCAAATTGCAAAAGCTCCTCCGTACAAAGGAGACTCTGCCAAAAAAATTCTGAAAATTTTGGGAGTTAGAAATTTTTTTGGAAAATTTGTTGTTAGTGACAAAACGGTTTCAAATTGGAAATTGAAACAAATTAGTGGATGAAACTAATTTAAAATAATGATAAATCGAATTCATATGAAATTGGAAAAACTAATTTGAATATAAGTAGATATGAAAACTTCTATAAGGAAATGTATAAAATGATTTTAAAAGCTATGATTGGATATTATTGCTAAGTAGGATATGCAGGTATTATAAAGGAAAAGGAAAATTGATTTTGATTTCCGAAGATAAATTTGAATTTGCTCGACAAAAGGTATGTGTTTAAATTTCTATATGAAATTTGATTGGATTTTTGATCTAGCCACTTGGCTTTTTGTTTTCTTTTTGAATTTGGGAGCCCGTAGAGGCATTTTGTAGTTGTACCGAGCTAGCCATGCAAAGGAGACGATGGCGAAATTTTTCAAAAATTTAGAGAGTTGGAATTTTTTTGAGAAAGTTGTGATAATTTAAATTTGAATAAATGGAGTAAATAATGTTGTTGGAAACTATAGAAGGTTTTGGGAAGTTGGTTGAAGTAATAGTGGGTCTTTAATAAAAGATAAGTTATGGCAAGTTGATAAAAACTGTTTAGTTTTGGAAAAATAATAATGGTATTGAATCATTCTTCTTAACTAGCAATTTCGGGGACGAAATTCTTTTAAGGGGGAGGAATGTGACGACCCGGAATTTTTGAGCGTTTGAAATCGGAATATTTAATTGATTTTAAATATTTAAAAGTTAATTTTCAACTTGAATTCAAATATTACTATTATTTAGCAATTAAGTTATTGGATTTAATAAACTGAAATTGGGTAAATTATTGAATATTCAGTTTTAAGCCTGTTAAAAATAATTTGAAGGCTTGTAAAATTTATATTGATAATACTAAAAATAGTAAAGGTGTTAAAATTGAATTTGGAAGTATTTTGTTCAGTTTTGAATTTATATCGTTTAAATCGATATTTAAAAATAGCCTTCCGAGGCACAGTCTCGGAATTCGATGAAACTAGCTCCATTGGATCCGTAATATTGTATTATTATCGGATTTCAATTTTCGTAACATTTGTAGTTGTTGTGTGAGCACACGATAGATAAACGCGCTAAAATCTATATCGAAAATTTAATATAATAACTCGATCCAAAAAGTCATCTTCTCCATACGATCGAATTAGGACTCGAAACCTTTTCCTTTGTGTTCAGAATAGGGGTATAACGTTATAAACGCCTAGCGGCACACCACGATAGGAGGTCGAGATTTTGAGTTGCATAATTTGTGTCGATTTAAATTTAAATTTAAATAAAATTAATACCTTGTTTAATCAGTCAAATAAATTTCACGTCAACACTTTTTCACCCCTTTCGAAATCACTGTGGCTAACCTTATGAAATACGCCACACTTCACCTTTATATCACATACCGTCTTCTTTCCCTTCTTCATCCAGTTTAATTCGAGAATATTTATTCCTTTATCATCCTAAAATCAAATCGCCTATCCCTCTATGCAAAACAAAACAGATCGCATTCCCAATTCTTTTTCCCCTGAGAAGGATTCAGATCGAAATCGAAAAGTGGGGCAGCTCTCCCTTCGAGTTCGATGTCTCGCGTTCGATAAATTAGAGGTTGGTGATGCTTGGATTTGGTGAGCAGGCGCGTTCGATCTGTGGTGTGCGATGAGGGAAAGCGGCGCTCATTATGGGTCCAAGGTGGAGATGCGCACGCGTTTGTGGCAAGGCGGAAAGGTTGAAGGGTGGAGTCTCACATGGTGGCGTGCGGTGCTGCGATAGTGACGAAGCCGAAGAGTGAGGCTCGATCATTTTGGGGGTGGATTGTCGATGGTTGTAGTCGGTGATGATGGGTTTCGAGGTAGAGGCATTGTTCGTAGCTAGGGTGGTGAGGTCGGTCGTTCGATCGTGCGTGTGAGGGTCTAGGCAGTGGCAAGGGGAAGTTCTTCGAAGTTCGAGCAGCTGAGGTGGATTCTACGGCGATTTAGGTGAGATAGCTTATACTTTTTGGTATGTTAAATTTCAATTTAACAAGTTAATTAAGTAAAAGTATGCAGTTGAAAAAAAATAAAAAAAATGTCTCAGTTTGGAAAATATGTATGAATGATTCTTGTAAAGGTAGGAGGTTTCAAAAGAAAATTTTAGTTGGTTAAAACACTTTAAAATTTTAAATCAATTTTAAATCGAACAAATCAGTTGATTGAATTTGTTTAGTGGTAAATTATTTTAGGTCATTTCAAATATTAATAAGAATCATATAAATTGTTTATTCAAGGTCAAATCGGGAAAACCAAAGCTATATTGAAGTGGATTGCAAAACAAAATCAAAGGTGAGTTAATCTCACTCCTTTGGATGTTTACTTAAATTTAAATTGTTAAATTTAAAAAGTTGGTTGAATGATTGAATTGATTTGATGTGCACTGATGATCTGGTGACTTTGGTTTTGGTTGGTTCTCGAGTTAATTGTTGCTTGACTCGAAGTATTTGGGTTTTAAATTGTTTTAAACTTAAATAAAAAATGTTTTCATTTTAAAGTTAATAAGGGCTTAATGATTTGTGATTTATTAAATTAGTAGGGTAATTAAATGGATAACTAATTAATTCAATTAATAAATGATTTGGGTTAATTAATTAAGTTTAATTAATTTAGAATGATCATTGGGTGGTTTGATAAGTAAATACATAATGTAATTGATAAAATATAATTACTTTGTGTAATTAATCAATAGATTAATTAAGATAATTAATTAAGGAGCAATTTATTTATTTAATGAAGTAAATAAAAGGGTAGATAATCACAGGATGAGATAAATCAAGAGTGATTAATATTTGTGGTTTAATTAATGATTAATTATTTAATGTAATTAAATAGATTAGGATAAATTGAAATGTAAATGAGAAATCATTAATTTATATAACCAATGACGTAATTAAAGATTGATTAATTAAGATTAATTAATCAATATTAAGTGATTTATGAGAAATTAATTAATATAAGTAATTAAGGATTAATGTAATTAATTATAGTAAATTAATTTGTGAAGAAATTGAAGAGTAATTATTGTTTTGGTTAAGAATAATTAATTTGTGTAATTAATTAAAGATAATTACTTGGATGAAATTTAAGGATAATTAATCGAGGGAGATTAATTAAGATGGATAATTAAAGGATGATTAATTAATTGATTTGGAATTAATTAATGTTAAGTGAAGGAATCTACGTGATTGAGGTTAGAAATTCAATTAGAATTAATTAAATAAATTTAGAAGTGATCAAGTTTTCTTATGAATGATTGAATGGTATTGGATGCCTTGAATGAGACTCGAAGAGACCGGGTTCGGGTATTGTAAAATATCCGAAAGCACTTCGAATTTTTATAGATTGATATGTGAAATCAATAGGCAGGAATGAAATGATTTAAGTGAATTGGACTATTTAATCTAAATTTTGGTACTTAGAAAATTGATGTGTGAAATAAGTGATGTCTATAACAAATTATGAATTTGTAAATTAATATGAGTTACCCCGGGTTTTATTTAAGTTGTATGCTCTGTATTCTATGTTAGATGGGTTTACTCATGCTGGTTTCCAGACTGACCCGGGTGTTACTTTGATGTAATGCTCGGGTTAGACCGAGTATTACTGATTTTCAGGTAAGGACGTTCGGTAGCTCAGGAGGCGAGCCGGATGGCAGGAACGTATGAAGTGTTTCCGCTGTATTATATTGCTGTATATCTGTGACATGATAATTGTGTATATCCAGTGTCTGTATATATGTGTAACTCAGATGTATTATAAAGGTATTTTGACAGATACATAATTCCTTTGTAAACTGTTATTATTTATTATTATATTTTATTTGCTGCGAATGTGAGATGTTGATGTTTCTTATCATCTTTTTCTGCAATCTCTTTCTTCTTTTTCCTAACTATATGGAATTTTCGGGATCGAAAATTTCGAGTCGTTACAAAATTGTTTGCTCGGTAAGTATACTTGAAATAATTTTTAAAATTTTCATTTCATAGTTATAATTACTTTTCATTTAGAAATTGAAATTTGAAATTACTTTGATAGGAAGATTTTAAATTTTCTAATAGGTTTCAATGCTTGTAACAAGAACAGAGATGTTCTTTTCTATTCCCAAACATGCACGAGCAAAATAACTAATATACACATAGATTTTTGCATGCACATTCATTCAAACAACTTCAAACATATAAGGGCTTTCTCACATTGGATTTAAAGACAGAGGACAGATGAATATGTTTGGCCTGGAACTGGAATGATGATTGAGCCTGATCTTGAATTTCTTTATTCCGCCTTGCTTCAGGCTTTTTGAATTGCAAAAATCTCTTTCCAGGCTTTGTTTGCTGTTTAAATCAAATTGAATTTGCATGCTTCAGGTTGAGATGCTACTCGATTTAGTTTTTTTTATTCAACCTTTCTTTTGAATTCCAGATTCCTATTCCTCATTTACAGGTTTTTTGAATTTTGTTTTCATGCTTGTATTGTTTGATTCCAGACTTAGTTGCTTTAAATCTTGATTTTTCTTTTGATCTATATCTTTGATTTTGCTCTGGTTTTGATCTTTTTTTTAGATTTTAGATTGAAGATGGATTTGAATTTTGTTTTTCTCAGATTTGACAAGAAAAATGAAAATAGCCTGATTTTTTTTCTATGCATGTTTTTCTAAATTAAATTTAAAAGAAAAGAATTTGTCTTGCCACTTGTCCATTTAATTACACTTGTACAATTACTTATTTTCATGTTTTACAATTGTTAAAAATTATAAAAATTATATTTACCCCTTTATTTAAATTAATTTAAATTTTATGTTTTTACCCCTTTATATTATTAATTAGTGAATCATATTTTATATATATACAATTTTAAAAGAAAATGGTTTAATACTAATGTATATATTTATACATTCAAGGAATTGATTTTTTAAAATTCTAATTATACTTTTATAACTTATGTCATATAATTTAAACACTACAAATAATATTTTAAAGATAACTTTATATCATATTTTCTTATTTTAAAAAAATACATTTATTATTAATCGTTTATAAAATTCTTTAAAGAAAAAATTGTTTTTAAAATTAAATTACACACGAATAAATATATTAGTATTTCATTCTTAATTAGCCTTTGAAGAAAAAAAATATTATATCTAATTCAAAACATCATTTTCAAATCATAATGCGTATTTAATAACATTAAAAACAATTTCTTATTAACTTAGAAGTAAAAATTTTAAATCCAATTTTTATTTATAAAATACTTATCTTTAAATTTCAAACCAAAATTCTATTTATAATCTAAAATCCTTTATTTATTCTGGAAATTTCTAATTAATTCACAAAATATTCACAATTAAATTCCAAAATTAAATTTATTGTCAAATTAAACTTGGCTAAAATTCGGGAATGTTACAGAAACTTCCTTTTTGAAACTAGGGATTGGATAGATAGGAATTTTAGGAATAATGAAATGAATGTCTTGTGAATTAAGTTTCATAGTTTGACTATAACGCGTTCGTTGATAATGTTGAGTTAAATTTGGATTTTTGTAAAAGTGTTTATAAAAAATGTTAGAACATTCTGAAATGAATATTTGGGAAATGATTTTGTAAAAAAGAATTTTATAAACTTGGTTTGTAAAATGTGGTTTTTAAATAAAATGATTTTTGAGTACTTAAATCCTCCTACTTTTGGGAAATGTTTTAAAGTTTGAGGAAAAAATGATAATATTATTTAAAAATATTTATGAATAGAAATTTTTCAAAGGGATTTCAATAAAATAGAAAGCACTGAACTCACTTCTATCAATGGAAAATAATTCTGAGGGTGACTGACCATCATCGATATTCATTTTCGAGTTTCTAAGTAGGGAAATGCCACCATGAAATTGCTATAAAATTGTTTTGATAAAACAAATTTTGATTTGATCCCAAAATCAAAAGGAAATAATATATATTAGTGTTTCAAATGATTCTGGAAATAGTGACAATGATGTACTTAAAAGTAATTTAAGTATAAATATTTTTATAAAATAAAATTTCAAAGAAGATTGTTTTCTTTGGTTTGGTTCAGGGGATGAACCCCGATTTATTTTATGATGATCGAAATAACCTTCTAAGTGCCAATCAGATGTTGCTTAGGCAAAAGTTATAGTGCACTTAATAAATTATTCTATTTGTCATTGTACGGTCAAAACAAGTTCGAATTCGAACAAATCCAAAGCAAGTTGGAAATGGATATTTTTGGTAAAACTGTTTAATTGGAAATATATATACTATCGTTTTAAAAATGGGTTTGAGAAAAAAAGGAAATTATTTTTTTAAATTAAATAGTTCAAGTGGCTCGAAAATAACCAAAATGGAAAGAGAGGCGTTCAGATGATAAAAGCTTCTCTTCAGTACTACCTTTTTTGATAAGGGAATATATGATATTGCTCGGTAGTACCCACTTCCTTGGTCTAATTTTGGAGGTGCTAGAACATAAAGGTATTTTCTATGAATTTGTTATATATTTTTTGGTTTCAAAAGAAGTTTTGAAATAAAAATTGGGTGTTAAATTTTCAAGTTGAGTTTAAATATGAAGTGGATCAAATTGTTGTATATGCCCGTAGGATATTATTGGCTATTATACCAGTTTTATACGTACGTTTTCTTTTATAAAATTTTTTTTAGATATAATTTAGTGGAATTAGAAATGGTATTAGTGAGAACCAATAATACAAGTGCGAAATTTGAACATAGATCATCTCTCTTTTTCACATAGTTTGGATCTAAGATTCGAGTATATAATTTAAGGTGTTTCACACCATTCCAAATGAGGCTATATCACTCGATTTTTGTAGGAAAACATTGGGTAAGGGTTCTTGAAATGGAAACAAGGTTTTCTATTATAGTACACGGCTATGTAAGGAGAACAGAGGTTTCAAATCAAGAAGCCTGATTGGAGTACGCACTAGTAAATCTGGTAAGTGATACTAGTTTGGAAGTGAAATTATATATTTGAGTAGTGATCAAATCATATTTTGTATATGAATGGTTTATGAACATCATGCAAACTTATAAATAGTATTGGGTGTTTATATGGTAAAATTTTGGGGATGAAATTCTTTTTAAGGGAAGGAGAGTGTATGACCCAGAATTTTATCACTTCGCTTTTTATAATATTTAAAACTTAAATATTCAATTTGGGGTTTTTATAATAAAATCTATGTTTCAAATAATTGTCTGATTTTTGTTGATGTAGTTTTAATTTAATTTATAGAATTTTTTCGTAGTTTTTAATTTGGAAAATAATTGAATTTCCATTTGATGTATTTTACAACAAATAATGGCAATTTTGAAACTTTATGGAATTTGTTAACATGTGTATTTTATTTTTGTTCTGTGATCGCATCACATTTCTGTATGCGATCATATTTATTTCTTATCGATCATAGCTCGTACGTGGACAAAATATTGTGTGGCAGGGTATCGAAATCTTTTCTATTTATATTCAAAACAAAACCCATACATAACCTTTTCTTCAACCCTTGTCTCCACTGCTCAAGTCCCTTGATCTTCATTGTCCCTATGTCCCCTTTGATTCAAGCCTTCATTTATGGATCTGGTTTTCTATGTTGGAATTTTGGTCTACATACACACACACACACACATGTGTACACAGATGGTCTTCATCTTCTTCCTCACTTTGGTTTGCCTCATAACGAAAACAAAACTCCACTTCAACAGTATCTCAAATTCCTATCACTTTTAGCCCCAACCTCCAACACAAAAGTAGTTCTTGTCATTCTTAATTATTTTTAGAAATTCACTGCTCGAGTTTTCATTTTAAGATGAGAGAGAAATCATAAATTATCAGTAAGCGGGAAATTTCAGTCGAAAAGTTCAAAAAATCATATCTCGTGATTCGTTTGGAATTAATCAACACCGTTCATGTCGTTGGAGTCATAGGTAGGTGGAGGATTTTTGGTATAAGTTTAGCAACGTTTGGCGATGATCGTCGAGGGTTGTTCAAAACTAGGATTTGGGTTTGGTCAAGATAGACAGGGAATTAGCTCACATGGAGGTTGTGGTTGATCTTGGGATAGAGAGGAGAGTCTGCGTCCATGGTTTGAGATAATGTCGTGGTGAGGTGGTGATCGCGACATGGGTTTGTTGCATTTTGAAAGCTCAAGAAATTCAAGAAGGGGCTTACGGTCGGAATCGGCTACAGGTGGTCAGAGGCGAAGTGGTGTGGTTTGGTGCGTCGTGATGAGCTCAAGGAGTTGCGTATGTGAGTGGCCGAAGTTTGGCGAACGGGTGGAGGAGCATGTCTAAACATGCGCAGTGTGCATGTCGTGGATGTGTACATGGAGTTCGGAAACTAAATTGAGCATTTGAGATGTTGTCCATTTCGGGTGCATGTAAGGTTAAAGTAGTTTGGGCCTTTGGTAGAAAGGGATATTAGGTGAGAATACTTATTTTAATTTATTTAATTTTGAAAAAATTCACGCTGACTTCGAAAAGCAGTATCTCACCTGATTTAAATCTGTTTGACTTGAGGACTTTTGCATTAGGCTCATATTGTCAAGCACAACGCTTTGATATAACATGTTGTTAGTTTTGGTATAGTGTAATTTAATGATAAATTAAAACTGATTAATTTTAATTACATCATTTTGAATAATTATGTAGTTAAATTAATTATACTACATGGGTGTTTTATATATTTGGTTAAATAAACCACGTACTGTTAAAGTATTTTGAATAGGGTAATTTGGATACCTGTTTAGTGGAATAAAACATTGTTTCGCTAATTTAATTAATTAGTCATTTAATTAGCAAAATAAATCCACGTTCTGCTATTTTATAGATTCGAACATCCAATTACATGTCGTTAATTAATATGCTAATGTAAATAAGTGATGTGTTAATAGTGCTGGTTAAGTGATGAAACTTATTTACATAGTCGTTGATTATGTAAATACCAGTAATTAACTTGGAATGTTAAAGTGAATGATATGGTAGCTTGTTTAAGTACCATTGTGGACGCTAAGCCTCTTTATAAATTGAAAGTTAATTATTGAATCAATTTTATTTTGAAGATAATTATTATTTATTAATAATTGTTTAAAGATAATTAATTATTATTTTACTAATGTTTTAACTAATTATTTTATTAATATGATTCTTTAAAGTTATTTCCTAAAGTTATTCAAGAATATTTAATTATTTTAATTATGCATTTAAAAGTTATTTAGTTTTTTAATTATATTTCGATTATTAATTAAATTTATCTATTTATATTTATTTAAATATAGTTAAAGGTTAATTAATCATCATATTAACATTATTTAAAAGATTACTACATTTATATTGTTTTAAAGTTTAATTAATTATTATATTAATAATTTTTGAAAATAAATAAATATCATAATAATAATGATTTGAAATTAATTGATTTTTATATTAAGGATGTTTTGAAATGTATTAATTATTATATTAATAATGTTTTGAAGTTGATTAATTATTGTACTAGTATTGTCTGGAAGTTAATTTTTAGTATAATAAGCATTGTTTAAAGTTAATTTAATATATTATTAATGATATTCTAAATTTATTATTTTGAATAAGGTTTAAAGAAAATTAAATAAAAAGGGTGTTTAAATTATAACTTGTTATTTAAATAGTGTTTTAAATGATTAGTTTGTTTATCAAAAGAACTTTATTGATTAAGGTTTATTAAAGAAGTTTTGTTTTAAAGAAAATTTATGAAAAGAATTTTATAGATTAAAAAGAGATCTTGAAATTTGGAAAGAAATTTAATAAATGACTTTTGGAATTTATAAAAGTTTTGTAAATAAACTTGGAAATTTATAAAGTGTCTATTAAATGAATTTGGAATTTAATTAAATTAGATTTCTTAAATAGAAGAGATTTACTAAAAGAATTTATTGAAGAAAATTTATAAAGAAATTTAGATTGAAGTTCCCTTAATTGCCCTTTTTAATTATGGTGGTATGGGACATTCATTCGACACTTAACACCGAAGGAATAGTTGTTTGGGGTTATCCTTATCTCTAGTCTAAACAACATTTGGGTTTGTTTATTTTAGTATGATTTTGAAATAGAAAATCTCTTTAAGTGTTTGGTGAATATACTTATACAATTTTATAAGTTGTTAACAGGTTTTCAATGTTTTAAAAGGAATGGTTCGCGAATATACTTATACCAGTGAGATAAGTATATGAATATTTTAATAAATATTTTGGGACGAGATTTAATCATGAAAGATAAATTTAAGAGGCTTAGTGGTTTCCGTGGGAAATATGATCTCTGTTTGAATGTTTGATTATTTGATAGTTAAATAACGATTATAAAATCTTTTCCTAAATATGCAATCCTTCTTGATTTTGGTGGTATGGAAATACTCCATCTTAACACTAAAGCATTTAAATTCTAGGAATATCTAGGAGTGACATGGGGATTATATGGTACAATTCCCTTCAATGGTGTTATACTCTATGTATAAACTTGTTTTGCTCTTTTAGGACAAATGATGAGGAGATCCATCCACATAAACGGTTAAGGGGTGATCTCTACTTCTATGTATTGTTTGATTTTTTCCAAAAGAACTGGCATTGAGCATTTTGGAAACCGATCGATTGGTTTTGGAACACCCGATATGTAGGGGAGTATACTTGTAAGAGATGACTCGAAACCATAATCACTCAAAAACCTTATATGGGTTCTATGCTTGGAGGAGATCCGAGATTTATTTTGGATGTTGTAATCCATCTGTGATTCCGAGACTTGCTGGGTTGCGAGAATCTATATTTGATTCTGAGATCTGTTTGGATGTTGAATCCATGTGTGATTCCAAGACCCATTTGGGTATGGGAATCCATGTGTGATTTTGAGATCTTTGTTAATATGTGGGAATCCATGTGTGATTCTGAGACCTATTGGGGTATGGGAATCCATGTGGTATTCCGTGGTCTGTTCAGGTGGCGGTGCGTAAGCTGGAATACCGGACGTACCCTCACCAGCGTTAATGATTAAACCAAGAAATAGGATGCATAACCAGGGGTTTGCTAACACATGAAGGTGAAGTTGTCTCCTTCTTAGAGTTACCTATAGCTGTTATGCATGCATGAAGCGATGCATTCAGCCTTGCATGGCCAGCTATGCATTTCCTATTGTACATCACCAGGGGTGTATTGTTGCTTCAAAAGGATAACTTTAATCCCTGCGCAGAAGGACCGTTCTCGAAGTACCGATGCCACCTTCATGGAATCCTACACAATTAGCGAACGCGCCTTAACAGTTTTTTTGTTATAAACCTAGTATTATTGTGACGTACACTCAAGAGCATCATAACTACTTGATTATTATATTTTCAACCCTTAGAAGTTATTATAATATCATAAGATTTACATTAGAAAGATTTTGATTATCGTAAGATAAATCCCGTATGTGTTTATGTGCAACATGGTTTTATGATATACCTTTATTTTTAATGGTTTATTTAAACATTAAGTGATTCATTTGATTGTGTTTCTCATGCTATGACGACCCACCTCCTCGACCCTCGAAGATTGGCACTAATACATCCTTAGTATTCACGTGTCGTAAATTCAAGTGTGGAGAGGCAGATTATCATAGGGTAAAGAAAATGAAGATAGTGGATAAGACGATAATATAATCTCACATCGTATTCAACACATAATTATACTTATGAGTAGTACGTGTAACTCAAAATTATTCCATCCGAGTACTATTAAGTACTAATCCAGTAAGGATAGTTATAACTGCCTGTCCTCACAAGTACTAATAGATATATCATACGAAATAAAAACACAACGGAAAGTGATAGATAACTTCTACAAAGAACCCAAAATGCACCGTGCTCCATGCTTCATCCATAATGCTCCAAGATTACCTAACTACTTGGCTGCTTGGAAAATTAGGGCACCCAAAGTCTAAAGGGAATACAAAATAAACTTCAGATCAGTCATGGGACTGGTGTGAGAAACTCAAAATAATGATATTTGAAACAAATGGAATCTCATAAATCTATGTTGCACATAAACACGGAACAACTTTTTACCTTATGATGACTAAAACATTCGCTATGCAAAATCTGGGAATATTATTTTTAATTATATTCTTTGAAATTTTTTTTCAAATAAACAACTAAAATAGCCAAAATCATTACATTGGTTAAATTTAATGGCATAATAGGTTTACAACTAAGTCTGGAGGCATTTATTGGAGAATGGATTCCAAATAATGACAAAGTAATGGACTACCTTCCATGGAGTACATCTCTAGAAAAATGCACCTGAGGCTCCAACCTCTACCAACACATAACCGGCCTACCTTTACCATAGATAATACCGAATATGCCATCACTCTAGTCATTCCTGACCTATCCTGGGATCCTAAAGCATACAAAACATACCCAAAATATATGGGTGATCTAGAAAGGTGATACTGTATCCTAATGGGAGCGACCCATATAGACCTGCCGCATTTACCTTGTTTTTGTCATTCCCGGTTGATGAGGCTCGAGGTAATGTTTACCTTTCATATAGCACATTCCTCTTTCAATGCCACATTTCCAATCCATGATCACAGGACTAATTTCTGTAAAAGTATAACTCCTGAGCTTGTATGTCTCAGGAAAGGGTGTTATGCTAAGAGAAGTTATCTTCTCCACCACCAAATAGATGATATATTTATAAAGATCAATCAATGTGATTAGAAATGCAATGTCGGACATTCGCCCGTACAAGTTATCTAGGAACAAGAAAAACCGAAGGAACTCTCCTACTACATCCTGTCGGGAATCACCCCTAGGACTAGTGGCGAGCATCCCTTGCATCGAAGATCAAATGAAGATACTACTATGACATATTTATGATGTGGGAAATTCCCTCCGAGGGTTAGTGACAAGCAGCCCTTGATTCTATTTACTATCATTCCATGTCCTTGCTTTGAATACGTAAATTGGTTCAAGTAATTTTTGGATCAAAATCACCAAAATCCGACCCTGGTTCCTTCGAACCAATCATCGATAAAAATATATTTGGTAAATAGGTGCTTATCATTTGATTAATTACTTTATGTTAACCAAAAATATCTTCTAGAGATATATCTTTAGAACAATTCTTCTATGTATATACGGAATCATTAAACCTCTCTTTAACTTTGGAAATACCAAAACATTTTCATAAGTCATATTGGAGAACATTATTTAGAAAAAAAAGGTTAATAGAAATAATACTAATTCTACTCAATACCAATTTTCGTATTCAACCTTTACTATCCATCGAATAATGGTGAAATCACCTTTTAAATTCACACAGATAGTAAGTGTTCCCTCCTCGGAATTTAATACCAAGTATAAGAAGATATACGATCTAAATTGTGTCAAATTAAATTTATAAATTTTGAATCTTTTATACTTGTCTTATTTTCGACAGTTCGACATTATCTATCCTTAGCCAAGGAAAGAGGTCAGATGAGCCAGGGCACTGATTCCTTCTGAACATCTCCATAGTTTAAGCACCCTACATCTAGATCTCACAAATAAAAAAATCCAATCTACTCATTGGCTTTTAGAGCCAGGATTAAATCACTTGTTTTTAACAGCTTTTCTTTAAGTCATTTATTTAAATTCTTTTAAATAAATTATAAAACTCCAAATCAACTTTAAAATACTTATGTCAATCATTATAAAACATTTCTAAATCATTTAAACCATTTTCTTATGTTTTTAAAAGAGGTTAACAGGTCGTATACACTCTTGAATTTAAATAAGGAAGTGATTCCTTTTACATCAAACTAAAAAACCATTCACACCCATATAATATCCAAATATGATATCAAACAATGATACAAATAGAGCATTGCATATCATATTTTATAAAATATTTTATAAAACACTTTACATAGTAATTCTCACTGGTAAGCTTTCCATCTCTTAACTTTTTGTCAATTATTTCCTACCCGAACTAATGCTAAACGACCTCGATCCTCCCTACTGGTGCATGGCCTAGACAAGGGAGGTGGTGCCAACATTTTTGATGGTGAAATGCACCTTGTAGCTCGGCCAACATTTTTGATAAGGCATGGATGCCATTATCAAAGAGAAGAAAGAAGATGAAGAAATCTTAGAATTATGAGAAGAACTGTGAATAAAATGAGAGGAAGGACCTCTCCTTTTATAGGCAAAAGGTGGGAAAAATCGAAAAACATTCATCATTAACATTTCAATCACCACTTTATCATCTCAAATCACCCATTCCCCCTCACATGGGTGCTTTCGTCACCCTACACCCCCTCTACATCATCATCTTATGCTAAGGAACCTCCTTCCATTGCCTTATGGTTTATATTTTAGGTTGTATGTAGAGGTGTTATAATTATGTCTTTTAAAAATATCATGATACTTTCTTCCTTTTATCTTATGTATATCTATTTGTATATGTATTATGTATATGTATATGTATATATGTATGTATGTATGTATGTATGTATGTGTATATGATATACAAAAGTATGCGTGAGGTATATGTGCATGTGTGCACAAAATAGACTACCACCTTGTGCAACTTCTACGTGACAAACTGTTACGTATTTTCGTTCCGTTTTTCGATCACATTTTCCCTACTTGATTAGTAAACATATATTTTTAAACAAATTTAAAAATAATATTTCCATCATTATATAATAATTACAAGGGATTATTTAATATTTAAAATAATTATTAAATCGTTTAAACTCAATTTATTTTCCAAATTAAATTATTCAAAATAGAGATATTATTAATGATGTCCTAAAGGGATTTAAATTTCAAAAATAAAATAAATAATTTTATTATATATTCTCACTCATACAGATAATTGAGTGCATGTATCCAGCTCCGTGCACGATGTCGGATGGTCTAAGAGCTATTTGTTTATAAAATTGTTTTCGCTCATTTTATCGATATATCTTCCAAAGTATATGTATTTGCAAATATTTATTGAAAATAAAATTACTAACATTATTTATTGTTCAAAACGTTGTCATTCATGTTAAAATATCTTATATTTGAATGTTTCAAAAAAATTCTAAAGTGAAGAACTTGTGGGTCGTTATATACTTCCCCCTTAAAAGAATTTCGTCCTCGAAATTAAGGATAAGAAGATGATAACTCGAAATGAATATATATGTGTGTGTGTGTGTATGTTAACCCACCTTCTAGCAAGCCGGATTTAACACAATGGATTTTGAAATCATCAAGACAGGACACCCAAAGAGGTGATTATTTGGACTGGAGGTTGGTTATATTTAAAGCTATGCACGGTAGTTGGATGATGGCACCCGAAAAAGGGCTTAGTATAGAACTAACACTCCCCTAAGGGATCGGTACCTATCCCTTTTTTTGTCTCGAACTGGTTGAGATTGATATGGAATGACAAGGAAGGCCCTATGAGGCTACATTTCAAGTTTCAAGTTATTTGGAGTCTGTATGCTCAAGTTATTGGCAAATTACTTCACCTATAAAAAGGGATCGGTATAGGAGGGATCGACAGAAAAGGGATAAGATAAACTCAATTTTGAAGTGATGATTAGTCAATAACTCAAAATATACACATTTTATCAGATGGAACTTAGAGTACAAGCTTACTATAACATATGGAACACCCTCTAGTGATCTCATTCTAGTTGGAGGAAGTTGGAGGGATCTACATAACTCCCTCTGGACGGATCGACAGAAATCAAAATTCAAGCAACAGTACTTCACGGAAATTGCGACATCTCATAAACTGTACGTCGGAATTGCATGAAATTTTGAGAGAAAGTATCTAACATCATGAGACAACCCTTATAAGGATCATAGGATATTTGGAAATAGTATTAGGGATCGATACTAATTATTATTATGGGCTCCGATGAGCCTGGAAACTTTTGGGTGGCCTCGTCTTAGTCTACCTAACCTTCTGTCGAAATTTCAGTTTGATCATTGAACGTCTTTCGCTATAAATACAGCAGGTATGGCATCAAAAAAAGGATCTTCTGGAGCTTCTTTCTACTCTCTTTATCTTGAATCTAGGCTACAATCTGTCATTTGATTCTCGGATTTCGAATTGTAACTGTAAACAAATTACAGTATAATAAAATGGATTATTATGGAGTGGACGTTGGCCGGAGTTAGCCGAACCACTCTAAATCTTGTCCCTTTTTACTTACTTTCATTTTTAATTTGTTTGTTATTCATATTATATTCTCTACATTAAATACTATCTGAGATCTGTGACTGGATATTGGTGCTTTCACATAACTGGATATTGGTGGCTAATTTTTGACCCCAATATTCTGGTGCTTTCACTTACAAGACTTACACCCGTGGATTTGGAAGCTAGGTACTTAGATTTGGAAGTTTGGATACTTAGATCTAGGAAGGAATGGATAGTCAATCAACAAGAAAAGTGCTACTGGAAAGGAGCCACCATGGAGGGAGTGAGGAGGCTTCCTTAGGAGCTGGAGCTAATCAAGCATCTATCTACATAAACAGAGATAAAATGGAAACGATGATGGATGTTATGTAAAAGAGGATGTTGAATAGATAGGAAGAGATGATGGATAATTTACGTCGACAGGTTGGAAAGGTTGAAGAACAGAATCAAGGGATTAGAGCAGCTGGTGCTAATGACAACATAGATCAAGGAGTTGAAGCAACAAGAATCACTGGAAATCAAAACCGAGAACTGGAGATGGAGCCAATGGACAGAGGAATCGAACAGAGCAGCCGGGGAGGTCCCCGGCCATCTTATAGGGATCGGTACTGATCCCTCCAGAGTGATCGGCACTGATCCCCAAAGGCTAGGGCCATGCCCTCGAATCTAGCTGATCATGATGCTGGAGGACCTGCGATCAATCCCATATAGCTTTGTGTGAATTGGAATTTGGATGCTCGTTCGAAGGAATACGTTACAGAGTTCTCTCGTAGACTCAGAAAGCAGCTTGGACATGATGATATGAAACTACTACTGGAAGACAATGACAGGTTTGTAGAGATGATCAAGCAAGTTATGCATGGAGGATTGGTGAACATGGATCTGGAGGATGTAAATAAAAGTCCATTCACTCCTAATATCAGGAATGCTAGGAATCCGCCAAAAATCAAACTACCAACACTAGAAATTTATGATGGAAAGTCGTATCCGACTATGCATATGATGAGGTATATACGGCACATGTAAGTACTAAGGGAATCAAAATAAGTCTTGGCACGATGCTTTCCCTTTTACTTAATGGATGTAGCTACACTATGGTTCAGACAGTTGGAAAGTGGTTCTATTAGCACAGAGACGGAATTGGTCGAAAAATTTATGAAGTAGTTTCTGGTTCACATTACAAGACCCAAGAATGTGATGACATTAACATCAGTAAAGTATTGGGTATGAGAATACTCAATAACTTCTTAACCAGGTTTAATGCGGAAGTTGTTTCAATGGATCGACTAGATCCATCGATGGTTTTGATTGCGGCAGTGTCAAGAGTTGCAGATGATTCGGATTTTAAGATATCATTGATACGAGATCCACCGATGGATCTTAGGGAATTCTACCATGAAGAAGAAAGATTTTTGTGATAAGAAGATGTGAAAGCTAATGGAGGGCAATGGAAGTTAATACAGTACGGGGTGGAGAACCACTTGGTGAATGCTCAGGAAATGACAAGGTTAAACAGAACATGGACAATAGCTTCGATGGATCGAAGCGGTAGAGGGAAGAACCCAAATTCCCTTCTTACTTAGAATTGAATGAAACTCTAGAATAGATATATCTGGATACTCGAGGACGCCATCTGTATCAAAGGACAGCAATGAGGAAACCCTCCGAATGCAAATGGAAATCAAGAAAGTGCTTCCTATTCCATGAGCTAGATGGGCACAATACAAATGACCGCAGGCATTTGGCATTGAGGAATGCGTGAGGAATGGTCAATTACAATAATACGTAAGGACTAGGTCTACGACGATGAAACAAGAGCAGCCACCGTCCACCTTGAATGAAAATGGCACTAGATCAAGGCATCATCATCCACTTATCATCAAATGATCCGAATGACATAGAATAAGTAACAAACTCCATGGTTGGATGGCTAAGTCACTTACACATGTACGAGATCGAGGACCGTCCCTAGGCATGCTTTGAGATGATGATAAACCGTAGTGCTAGGTTTTTGAAATTTGTTTTTTTCTCTTGTTTGCTTCGATCTTTTCTACTAGTTTTATTTGAACTCCGGTTTATTGGTTGTATGGACTCTTATTTTAAATTTTGGAAAATGGACTTAGGAACGCTTGAATTTGGATTAATGCGATGAATAAAATAGGTTATGGTTGTGATCTTGACCTGAGAGACAAGATTACAACCGCAAGGTACATGTCTCTTCGTTGGGCGAGCACAACGGAATGGACTCATGCATCATGAATTAAGTCCTCGACTGGGAATCGAGGCCAGAGAATAAAACCCAACAAGTCGTCGGGTACTGGTTATGCCTAGCAAGGGGTAGGTCACTTCGCTGGAATGCGATGGGCTGATCTACTCAGGTCGTTGAGTATGGAATATGTTCAGTAAGGATCTAGAAAGATCAAGGCGTCGGGTATGGACTGTGCCTGTTAAGGAGTAGGTCACTTCGTCCGAGCGCAATGGATTGACCTTCTCAGGTCATCATGTATGGACTATGTGTGGCAAGAAGTCGGTCACTTCGCCCGAATGTGAACGATCAACCTACTCAGGCCGTCCAGTATGGACTATGCTCAGAAACTCAGAGAGGTCACATATTTGGATATGGATTTAGCTATTGGATATGGATTCGGATGTGAATTCAGTTATTGGATATGGATGAATATGGATTCGGCCTGGAAATGGATTGGACATTGGATTAGATAACATTAGATTATGGATTCCGGACTTTGGATTTTGGATTTTGGATTTTGGATTTACAACTATTCAAAACACATCTTCCTATCGCAAGATATTTTTTGCGGGGCCCAAGTGTTAACCCACCTTTTGGCAAGGCCGGATTAAACCTAGTGGATTTTGTAATCATCAAGACTGGACGCCCGAAGTGGTGATTATTTGGATTGAAGGTCGGTTATATTTAAAGCTATGCATGATAGTCGTATGGATCTAGATTGATGACACTCAAAAAATGGCTAAGTATGGAACTAACAGTCCCTAGAGGATCGATACTCATCCTTAGATTTCGTCTCAAACTGGTCGAGATCAATATGGAACGATAAGGAAGGCCCCATGAGGCTACAATTCAATTTCAAGTAACCTTGGGTGTACTCAAGTTATTGAGAAATTATCACCTATGAAAGTGAATCAGTATAAAGGGATCAATATAGGAGGGATCGGTATAGGAGGAATCAGTATAGGAGGGATCGTTATAGGAGGGAGCAGAAAAGGAGGGATTGGTAAAGGAGGGATCGGTATAGGAGGGATGGATAGAAAAGGGATCAGCTAAACTCAATTTTGCAGCGATGATCAGTCAATAACTCAAAATCTATACATGTTATCAACATGAAACTTAGAGTACAAGCTTACTACAACATGTGGAATACCCTATAGAGATCTCATTCCAATTGGAGGAGGTTGGAGGGATCAGCATAACTCCGTTTGGAGGGATCGGTAGAGATCAAAATTCGAGCAACACAACTTCATGGAAAATGCCATATCTCATAAATCGTACATCGAAAATTGCATGAAATTTGGGGAGCAAGTAGCTAACATCATAGGGCACCCCTCATATGGATAGCAGCCCATTTGTGCACACTGATTGGGATTGGTACCGATCCCTATTGTAGGCCCTGATAGGCCTGGAAATTTTTGAGGGCTTTTTCTTGGTCTCTCAAACCTTATGCCAAAATTTCAGTCCAAATCGTGCATGTCTTCCCCTATAAATACAACAGGCACGACATCAGAAAATGGATCTTCTGGAGCTTTTTTTGGCTTCTCTTTATCTTGAGCCTAGGCTCTACTCTGTCAATTTTATTCTTGGATTTAGAATTGTAATATAAACAAATTGCAGTGTAATAAATAGGATTATTCTAGAGTTGACGTAACCAGAGTTAGTTGAACCACTATAAATCTTGTTTCTTTTTACTTGCTTTTATTTTTAATTTGTTTGTTCTTTATATTATATTCTCTATATTAGATACCATCTGAGATCTGTGGCTGGATATTGGTGCTTTTACATAATTGGCGGTTGTGGCTAATTTTTGATCACAACAATATATGTTTGTGGGTGTGTGTGTGTGATAAAATATAATATATACACGATATGGTAAGTGACTACACCATAGGCGGTGAGTACACTATCTTGATACAACATCAATCCTAAAAACTCAGTATATGCTTTTCTCATTCTATCTTCCGTTTCCCACGTGCAGTCTTCTGTGTCACCACTCCATTGGACTTTCACCAATCTCGTAACTTTCCTTCTCAATCGTTGCTCATCATGATCTACGATTTGAAGCTGTCAACTAATAACTGCCAAATTTGGTTTAACTTCTAAATCTTCTTGGTAGCCGTTTCGATAATCTGCTCTGGATTATGCATATATTTTCGTAAATGGAATATGTGAAAGGCGTTATGCACACCAGATAACCTTTTGGGCAATTCCACACGATAAGATAATGGACCAGTCTGCTCAAGAATGGGAAATGGCCTAATAAATCTAGGTGCTAACTTCCCTGCCCATCCAAATCTTACCACTCCTCTCATCGGAGAGATTTTCAAGAATACAAAATTTCCAATTGAGAATTCCAAATTTCTACACTTTTGATCACCTAACTCTTCTGCCTACTCTAGGCTTCTTTCACTTTCTTTCTGATTAAGTCTACCTATTCTTAGGCTTCTCGAATCATGTCAGGACCTAGTACCAACCGATCTTCGACTTCGATCCAACCTACCAGGGATCTACATGAACGACCATACAAAACTTCATATGGTGCAATGCCCATACTAGCCCGATAGCTATTGTTATAGGTGAACTCAACCAGATGAAGATAATTCTCCCATGAACCTCCAAAATCTAAGATATAAGCTCTCAAAAGAACTTTTAATACTCGATTTACCTTTTCAATTTGCCCATCGGTCTGTGGATGGTATGCGGTGCTTATACTCAGCTTCGTTCCCAAAACTCTTTGTAATGCCTACCGGAATTTACTAGTAAAGATGGGTCTCGATCATTGACTATACTGCCTGGGACATTATATAATCAAACTATTTCCCTCATGTATACTTCTACAAGACTTGCAGTAGTTCTCATTGGTTTTACTGAGATAAAGTGTACACTCTTGGTTAATCGATCCATGATAACCCAAATGCCTTCATTTCCTTTTCCTAATCGTGGTAAGCCATCGATAAATTCCATTGATAGTTGGTCCCATTTCAAAGTCAAAATTTCCAGAGGCTAGAGTAGTCTTGCAACCTTCTGTTGATTAGTCTTGACCTATTGACAATTTGTACATCTACTCATGTGGATGGAAATGTATCTCTTGATACCTCCCTACTAGAAAGTATTTTTCATGTCTTTATACATCTTTGTAACTCCGGGATGTATTACGGGTAAAAAATTATGACATTCGGTCAAAACTTCATGCCTAACCCCATCAACATTGGGAACACATATCCTTTCATTCATTCTTAAGATTCCCTGCCCATCCACTTTGAATCCTATCCATCTTCTCGGTATTACATTCTCCTCCACTTTCTTGGTAATTCTTGCAATGATTGGATCCTTTAGCTGACTCTCCCTTATACGATAAATCAATGTTGGACGCACCACTAAATGAGCTATAATGGCATGCTTTCTACTTAGAGCATCTTCCACAACATTGACTTTTCCTGGTGTATACAGAATATCCAAATCATATGATGCGAGGAATTCCAACCAACATTGTTGCTTCATATTCAAGTCCTCCTGAGTGAAAAGATATTTCAAAGATTTGTGATCTTTGAAGAGCTTAAACTTTTCATATATGTAAAGAAGGAATATTATTTACTAGGGTCAATCAATATTTATTTAAAATAAACTATAAGGAATTCTTACTTAGTAGAAAATGTCCCCACATTTTTAATGCAAACACAATGGCTAATAGCTCCAAGTCGTGTGTTGCATAATTCCTTTCATGGATCTTCAATTGTCTACTTGCATAAGTGATGATTTTTCCATGCTGCATCAGAACAGCACCTACTCCTTCTCCACAAGCATTAGTATATACGGTTAGTCCACCATTTCATCAGCGATTGCTAACACGGGTGCAGCACTTAACCATTTCTTGAGTTCTTGAAATACTTCTTCACATTTTGGTATCTATTCAAATTTAACATCCTTCACAGTCAACTTTGCTAGTTGGAAGGAAATTTTGGAGAAGTCTTGAATGAATCTCCAGTAATATCCTACCAATCCTAAGAAGCTACGGATGTCCTTTGAGGTTTGTTGTTGGTTCGAATCTTGTATAGCTGAAATCTTTTCTGGATCTATCAACATCCCTTCTCCTGACACAATATGCCCAAGGAATCTTACTTCTTTCTTCCAAAAGTGACATTTCAAGAATTTAGCTTTAAGTATACTTCTCCTCAATATTTCCAACATAATCTCTAAATGACTTTCGTATTCTTCCTCGGTTTTCGAATAGATAAGAATATCATCAATAAAAACCAATAGGAATTTGTTTAGCACTTCTCCAAATACTCTATCCATAAGGTCTATGAAATAAGTGGGTACATTAGTCAACCCAAAAGGCATAACTATTAATTCGTAAAAGTAATTTGAACCCCTAAATGCAGTTAACGAAAATGCCATCCTCAGCTATTCTTAGTTGATGGAATCCTGTAGCTAAATCCATTTGCGAGAATACTTAAGCACTATGAAGTTGATCAAAAAGTCATCTATGCGAGGAGGGGGTACTTGTTTTTGATCATTTACTTATTTAAGTCTCGATAGCCTACACAAAGCCTTAAGGAGCCATTGGACTTTGCAACAAACACTACCATTGCGCCCCAACTTGAATGACGAGGTCTAATTAGTCCTTTCTTTAACAACTCATCAATTTGGTTTGCCAACTCAATCTTTCCTTCGGAGCCATCGATTCGAAACTCAATTTCCGATTGCAGGGGTAAACTTTTAACTTCCTAAAAAATGTCTTGAAATTCCTTGATAATTGGTATTGTCTTCTAACCTTTTTGAGATGAGTCAACTGCATACAAGAAACTGTCCCTTACTAAACTGGGTTCTTTACACAATATTTATATAAATTTTCTAAAGTTGGTCCGTAAAGATACCGTCCTCTTAACGCAATCTAGAATAGCTTTACTCTTGGATAACCAATCTATACCGATTAAAACTTCAAATCTAATAAATTCAAGGACAAATAGGGCACATGAAAAATATGGGGAAGGTAAGTGACTTGGATATCCTCGCAAATCATACAAAGATTAGTCACACCGCCTATAGGGTTGGAAACACAGATAGGGCTATCTATTATTTTTATGATTAATTTAAATTTATTTACTAATCTCTTCGCAATAAAACTATAGGAAGCCCCTATATCGAATAATACACTAATTAAATCTATATTAACATAGACATTACCTTCAAGAACTCCCTTTCCCTTTACGACATTAGAGGTTGAAGGCTCATCTTTGATAGCATAGACCTTGACCTTCTATCCTTTCTTCATTAACGGGCACTTGTTTTTCCAATGGTCGGTTTGGTGGTAGTTATAGTAGAGACTTTTCTGTACCATAGGAGAGACGGTTGCTTTCTACTGCATTTGAACCTTGGGACTCCTACAGTACTTTGAATAATGGCATTTCTTTCCATGGTTAAAACATTCAACATCTTTAAAACAATTTTCCTAAGATCCTCGGTTGGGCTTGCCATGTCATCTTTCCATTGTTATTGAACTTCCTTTTGCTGTTATTGTTTTGAGTTGCGGCCGGATTCTTCATTTCCAAAGCTTCATAACGGAAACCCATATCTATTAAATCCATAAAGGTTCCTTTTACATATAGGTCATCCTATCCTAATATCGCTCCTTCATATCAGAAATGAACATCTCATTTTACTTTAGAGGCATGTATATTAATCCAGGCCCAAAACAAGAAAATTCATTAAATTTACGCCAACATTCTTCCACAAACATCGCTTCTTGTTTTTGATCCATGAAACTTGTATAGAGGTGGTATTTGCCAGCGGCATGCATGTCTTGTTCTTCAAAAACTTCTTTAAACCTTGCCCATGAGAAATTATCTTTAGATTTATTAAGAGTAATGGACTCCTACCAAGCTAGAGCCCTATCCTTCAATTGCCAGGAGGCCGAGAATCCCTTCTGATTATCATCATTGTCTAATCCTTTAAAGGTTTTCTCATAGGATCTTATCCAAGCTTGAACTTCAATAATAGATTTTGTGCGCTTTAATGGCTTTCCTCACAACCCGATATAATCTTTGCAAAGAGTGGCAAAGTTAATATGGTTGCATAGGAATTACCGCTTCCGCAATTCTTCAGCATTTGATCGACTGTTAGTGGTCGTAATGTTGCTACCTCCGCTTTGTCGTCTTCTATTACTCATCTCCTACTTTCTACATATAGTATGGGAACATCTTTAGAAATATAAATGAAAATATCTTAGGGAATGGGTCTAAACTCGAATATATTTATTTGGATAAAATTCCAAATGTATGCTTTTTCAGATTAAACTTGTTCTAGGATATTTATAACCCTATCTCTTATGAGTTGACTCCATCTAGGCTTAGGTATTTGCTCAAGCATAACCTCTGATACCAAATGTGAGAAACGGGTCATCGGCCCTCCAGCAGTGGATACAAGAACTGTGGCTCACACCAGTATATCGCCATTTTCTTTTACAGCCAGCCTCTCGACTGCACTAACTTGGAGGACATGTAGGAGTAAGAGTCTTCTTCTTGCCAACAAACACAAAGTGAGAACCCCCTATCATGCTACACTACGTGGCAATGAAAATATGATCCCAGTTCCTTTGAACCAATCATCGATAAAAAGATGTTAGGTAAATAGGTTCTTATCATTTGATTAGTTACCTCATTTTTATCAAAAATATATTCTATATATATATATATATATATATATATATATATAAAACAATTCTTCTCAGTATATGGAATCATTAAACCTCTCTTTAACTTTAGAAATACCAAAACATTTTCAAAAGTCATATTGGAAAAAATTATTTAGTAGAAAAGGGTTTATAGAAATTATACTAATTCTACTCAACATCAATTTTCATATTCAACCTTTACTATTTTTCGAATAAAGGTGAAATCACCTTTTAAATTCACACGGATAATACGGGTTCCCTCCTTGGAATTTACTACCAAGTATAAGTAGGTTATCTCTATACAATCCAAGTTGTATCAAGTTAAATTTATAAATTTTGAATCTTTTATACTTGTGTCGTTTCCCACATTTCGACCTTATCTATCCCTCGTCCAAGAAAGAGGCTAGGTGAGCCAAGGCACTGTTGTTCTTGAACATCTCTTAGTTTAAGCATGCCATATCCGGATTTCACGAATAGAAAAATACAGTCAACTCATCGGCCTTTAGAGCCAGGATTAAATCACTTTTTTTTAATAGCTTTTCTTTAAATCCTTTATTTATACTCTTTTAAATAAATTATAAAACCTCCAAACTAACTTTAAAATACTTATGTAAATCATTATAAAACATTTTTAAGTCATTTAAAACCATTTTCTCATGTTTTTAAAAGAGGTTAACAAGTCGTATATACTTTTGAATTTAAATAAGGAAGTGATTTCTTTTATGATTTTTTGGCGTGTATTATCGTGCCTTATCATGATATCAAACCAAACAATCATTCACATCCAAACATGACATCAAATAATGATACAAATAAAGCATTGCATATCATATTTTATAAAATAATTTATATAACACTTTACGGAGTAATTCTCACCAATAAGCTTTCAGTCTCCTAACTTTTTGTTGATTATTTCCTACCCGAACTGATGTTAAACAACCTCGATCCTTCCTAGTGGTGCACGGCGTAGACAAGGAAGTTGATGTCCTACATTTTTTATGGTGAAATTCACCTTGTAGCTTAGCCGAGAAGAAGAAAGGAAGAGGAGAAAGTGGGTTAATCTTTCTTTGGTTAATGTGGTATAACTTTCTATTTTTGTCGATTATTTTGCCATAACTTCATTATGAATTTAGAGTTTTTGGAGAGGCATGAAAGCCATTATTGAAGAGAAGAACGAAGGTGAAGAATCTTAGAATTATGAGAAGAAGTGTGAATAAAATGAAAGGAAGGCATCTTCTAATATAGGCAAAAGGTGGGAAAAATCGAAAAACATCATCATTAACAATTCCATCACCACTTTATCATCTCAAATCACCCCCTCCCCCTCACATAGGTACTTCGGTCACCCTACCCCCTCTATATCATCACCTTGTGCTAAGGAACCTCCTCCCATTGGCAAATGGTTGATTTTTTTAGGTTAGTGTGTAGATGTGTTATAATTATGTCTTTTAAAATATCATGATACTTTCTTCCTTTTTTCCTATGTATATCTATTTGTATATGTATTATGTATTTGTATATTTGTATGTATGTGTGTATGATAAACAAAAGCGTGTATGAGGTATATGTGCATGTGTGCACAAAGCAGACCGCAACCTTGTGCAACTTTAACACGACAAACCGTTACGTATTTTAGTTCCGTTTTTCGATCACATTTTCCCTACTTGATTAATAAATGTATATTGTAAAAAAATTAAAAATAATATTTCTATCATTATATAATAATTAAAGGGCTTATTTAATACATTAAATAATTATTAAATCATTTAAACTCAATTCATTTTCAAAATTAAACTATTCAAAGTAGTGATATTATTAATGACGTCCTAAAGGGATTTAAATTTCAAAAATAAAATAAATAATTCTATTACAAATTCCCACTCATTATATAATTGGGTGTATGTATCCAGCTTCGTGCACGATGTCGGATGGTCTAAGAGCTGTTAGTTGATAAAAAGGTTTTTGGTCTGTTTTTCGATATATCTTCCAAAGTATATATTTTGGCAAATATCTATTTAAAATACGATTACCAACATTATTTATTGTTCAAAACATTTTCGTTTATGTAAAAATATCTTACATTTGAACATTTCAAAAAAATTCTAAAGCGATGAATTTTTAGGTCATTATACACACTAGTTTTATAGACTATCCTGGGCATTGTTTTCCTATAATGCTCGGGCCAGCCCAAGCATATTAGCCAAATTTAGCTGGATGCTTTGGAGCTTTCAGGAGATGAGATGGATTCTTAGATACTCACATATATTATATTCTTTTGTTGTTTTTTTGTCATGATTTTTGCTTGTTATTTATTAGTAATTGTAAGGAAAGGTTTTTATAACTGTCTAAGGCTGGTGATAGATTAGTATAATTTGATGTTTATTATTATGTATAATAAATATGATTTCTTTTGTAAAGATCTTGTATATATCATATGTTTTTCTCGTTATGATGTGAGATTCTGTTTTGTCTTCTATTTCTTTCACCATAACAATTTGTCTTTTCGACACTTGGATACTCTGCACGTAAATACCATTGATGTGTTGATGTCGATTTCTAAGGGTCGAAAATGCGAATCGTTATCCATATTGAAGTTCTACGATATTCTCAATTCAAGGGAATTGTGTAAAATTGTCATTCTCGGATTGTCTATTTGACATGAGTTGTATTAACCAATAGAGAACTCTTGAGTGATCATTATATAGTTATCTAATAACTATCAATACGTAACCTCTTAACGGCCCCGGTAGCCATGAGAAATACACTTCCAACATCTGGAGAGTGTTATATGCTCTAATCTTAACAGATGAATCGATATCCTTTCTCAAAACATCTTAACTTTGAATATTTAAAACAATATGTTATTTTCATTGTGATAAAATTCTCATGATTATAAAACTTCGTAATTACTATTGTGTAACATATCATTTAAGGAATTTCCATCTATATACTTTAAATTAATTACTTAATTATATATATCATTATATAACAAGTATATGATAAGAAAAAACATCTTTATTTTGAAAAAAAATTAGTCACAAAGTTAGATATATGTAACAAATTACATAATTTCCCATAAGGCATACCCCTAACTCTATTAGGTACTTGACCGATGTAGAGCAACAGTCAAGGGGTAAGTAATAAAAGAAAGAAAACTTGTCGTATATCTCACAGCAAATAGGATAACATACAATAATCACATAGATATAAAACAGACGAGACAGTAATATTACTGATATAAACCATAAAATTTGAGCATTGTAGGTTCAACTAATAAACCCAAGTGATAGTTGTCTCTAAGTAATAATATCACAGCATCGATGGAGCTCCATAGTGCTGCAAAACAAAAATAAGGCAAATATGCTCTTAAAGTGGACATATGAAAAGTGTAATCCCATGCTCGTCCTATGAATAGCCCCACATGCTTTCTCATACTTGCTCTTTGGTATACTCATTTAAGAGTATCCAGGATAATAAGAAGCAAAGCATAATACCCAGAGTCAGACAACAGTCTAGTAAGAGCAATCAACAGTCTCAAAATACTACAAAAGTTGATATAGTAAAATAAAATATAGGGTATGCATAATCATACTTTACCTTTCCCTTTATCTAAAGAGTAAAAATGTAATAGTATATGTTAATATACATCAGGTTGGTGTGATACAACTCAATGTACAATATAGGGTATCTACGCATCTAAATCAATAATACTTATATCATATGACTTACCTAGCAACATAAACTAACATAGCAATCATCAATTATCCTCACATCACTTACTCATATGCATTAGATATATGATAACTTATATGATCAGTTTAATAATCACAGACTACTAAACATCTTGATTTCTTGGTGCACGACTTAAGCTACTTGGAAGGCCACAAGAATATATTCAACATAAAAAATTCCAGGGTATGGAAATTTACAGTCAAAGGTCCAGGATATGATCAAATCTAAGTGAACATCCTCGTATACCCCCTCTTTATGAGTACACATTGAAACCTACCAGTATCAATGATCCCTTTGCGTACATCTCCATAATAGAACACATCAACGTTTACATCACAAGTTTACATCAACGAACTTATTCATATGGATCATCATCACAAATCCCATCATCGAGTCATCAAAATCCAGAACATCTCTATATTCATACAAGTAATAGAGTCTTCACTACTAGTCCTAAAGTCATGAATCCTTGGGTGAATCATGAAGAAACTATACAATTCCCCTATGTGAAGCCTGATGTAGTTTAGTCAAGGCACAACGTCACCATCTTTATATAAAAAATCATTTGTCAAAGGGTTGTAACTTCCAAACTATATCCCCTATAGGATTATGACCAATTTGGTAGCATCCTACATGCCTCCTTGTGATTTCCCCTAAAAAATTCATGGTTTCGCATTGATCGATATGGTTTGGTGTCGACCCATGACAATTATAACGACCTAGAATTTCAGACCCTTCGTATTTAAATATCTGAAGTATTTAAATATTTGAATATTTGATTAAGTGTTATTAAAATAATTTAATAGGCATTTTAACTCTCTTTAAATCATAACTAATGACGGTAAACTTGTTTTCGAAAACTGTTTACAAAAATATATTCTTTGAAAAAATATCTATAATATGACCGAAAATCGTTTTATCGATAAACAACATTTTAACCTCCAGAAGTTCTTCAGATTTTATTTACACATTATTTACTGAGAAATCAATTTAATGAAATAATTTTTTTTCTACCATTTATGGATGATGTCATGCATGAACTAAGGGGCATATTTATGAAATGAGCATAAGTGTAAATAACTTAAAAGTTAAGCTATGTGGTATAAAATTGTCATAAGGGTTTTGGGGAGGTTTTGGTCTTTTCACATCACATTCCTAGGGCTATAAAAGGAGGGGTACACCCATAGGAATAAATCATAAATAATTACAAAGCTTGAGTTCTAAAATCAATGACTTCTCTTCTTCTTCCTCTCTTCTGTTCTAAAAAGAAATAGTTGCAAATCAATTCGAAATCACTTTAAACTTTGCCACAAGGCTTAGTACAGTATTAGAACCCTTCCACCAAGCCAAAATATGAAGAAGAAAAGCCATGCACCCCCTATGGTGATAGGCCGTGAGCAATTGTAAGAAAAGGGAGGGCTTGGAGCAAGGTGAAGCAAGGAAAAGGAGGAGGAAGAAGGTGGTTGCAAGGTCAAGGTTTGACTTGGATTCTTGGATCTTAATTTTGGTTTATTAAAGGTGATTTAATGCCTCACTTTGGATGAAAAATAGAACACATATATGATGTGTTTGATTGTGTTTATGTTGGTCGAATTGTTAATAACTTATGTTCAAAAAATGGTTGTAACTTCTTATTTTAAAAGTAAGTGACATATGTAATCCATGTATATGGACTTGAAAAAATTTGAAATAGACTTTAATGGACTTATATGACATGTGACTAGACTATGGAACAAAGCATATAGGTTGTAGTTGAACACAGATTTGGAAATGACTTGGATTTAGAAGTGTGGTTAACAACGATAGTCACTATAGAAGCAGTTTGGAATTGCCTTGTTTTTGGCAATTATCATGGAACTTTATAGAGAGATCCTTAAGGGTTTCTCATATATATATATATATATATATATATATATATATATATATTGCCATCAAAAGATTGAATAGTTATAAGTTAAGTAACATCTCGAAAATGGCCAAAATATCATTAGTGCAAAACTGCCCCATTTAGACTTGATTTTTGGACTCAAAAGGTTTGAAAAGATATTTAGATTTAAGTATTTTGTTTCACTATTTTTACGAGTGGTTACTTTCATTTTACTTTAGAAGTTTTTTGAGATCTTTATGAGTTTATAAGAATAAGTTGTGAATTTTCAAAGAAGAAACATATTGTTAAAACATGTCGTTATTAAGTTCCCAATGAATTGTCAAACTTGTTATTTTCAAGTGATATTTTAACGGAATGTTTAAAAAAATATTATAAGTATTTTTAGTAGAAAATATCTTATATAAATATCTTATAAAATATTTTATACAAATATCTTATTTTAGATTATAAAGCAAAAGGTTTATAAATGGGTTAGAATTGCTTAATGACCAAATGGTTAAATTGTTTAATTACTTATTAGAATAATAATTAAATATGCTTAACACTAATAAGCCGACGAAGCAATCTTATTTACTTGTGAGAGTTAAGATTGATGTCTAGTAAGGATGGAGCAATAGAGCTCTAACCTACTGGTTTCCATTTTAACCGAGGAATAGGTAAGTGGAAAATGTCGAAAACGTCTTAATCATGTTGATTTCTTATTGTTTATTGAAATCGTTAATACTATATTTAACACTAAAGCCGACGAATAAACTTATCCATTTGAAAGGTTTAAGAATGAAGTATCTAAGCAAGGCTTGGAGCAACCAACGCCCAAACTTACTTGGCTTCATTATTGAATGAGTAATAGTTAAGTTGGGAATGTCGAAAATGTGTTAAGCGTACGAATCATAATTTGTATAAGCAATGGTTTTAGACTATACAATCTATTAGTCGATTGTCATTTTTAACCGAATATGAACTTAGATCTCTAAAATAAAAGGTTTGTAAAGATAGTAACAAGTAATAAATTGGTTTGGGTTTGTTAAGACAATGTGTTAATCACATTCGTCTTTAACCCTTTTCTATTATACTTAGGGATGTAAATAGATCTTTAAAAGAATAATCTAAAGATAAGCAAAAGCAAAATGGTTTTGTGTGCGTAGTGACTATGTTTATGTAACATTCGTCTTAAACCTTTTTAATAGATTTGTGAAAGTACTTAGATCCTTAAAATGAATATTTTTATGGAAATAATAAGTAATGGAAACTTTTCGAAAAAGGTAGAAGAGGTAGAACTTTATCAGATAAATGATGTTTACTAATAAAGGAGTACTTAAATAACTTAATTATATTTTGTGTGTCTTGATTGTGTTTTGGATAATGATAGTGTTTTGTGTGTTTATTTATTTATGGAAGGTAACCTAGACTTGGTTTCCATTTACAAACATCTATCTTGTACCAAATTGTCGATTAGTCAACTATCGAATTGACCAAAATATGATTTATGAAGTTATCGAAAGGCTTCACAATTACATACCAATAAGAACCCTTAAGGAGGAGTACTGATATGAAATGTCTCTAGCTTTCGCTTATTTATGAGAGAACTGAGATTGAGTTAACCGAAAAATTCATTGATTGGTTTAGAATAAACCGAGATCGGTAAATGTTCTACTTATCAAATACCACTTTAAAACTAGTATGTGGTCTACGTATAAGAAGTGGTTGTGAAGTAGAATGTTATAGAGTTAAAATCTATCCTAAGTTTAAGTCCAAGGAAAAGCTCGGCGTTAAAATTCTGAACGATGCTATCGTGTGGGATTGTCTATCTTGAGGAGTACCCCAAGGGAGGGGACAACATTAGTATTCATCAAAAGTCTTGTGTGGAGGAACCTATATGGAGGTTCGAGATTTGTTCAAGATGCTCGAATCCATGTAGTGATTCATGATCCGTTCGAGATAGGGAATTTATTTGGGAATTCATGATTCGTTCAAGATGTAGGAATTCAACTGGTGATTCGTGTATTGGCCGAGTGATGAAGACTCGTGTGAAAGATGACAAACGTAACATTGACATCGAAAATGGCTAAAGACGGAGTAGGCACCACAACCTAGGGTTAGCGACCCATGTCAGGGTATTGTTAACTTCATTTCTGGAGATACTTATTAATTTTTGGTCGTTGGGAGTTATTGATATTTGGTTCATGATTTTCATATTTACGTTCGGACTCTAGGCGGCTTGTGTTTACCTAAATTGTATATTTTATCTAGAGATATATGTTGCTCAAAAGATATTTTCTGTCCTTGTGCAAGGGATTGGATCTGGCTCCACTAGAGAGATCTTCAAGAAAAATCCATTATGAAAACATTCCTTATCGGTTTCAATTATACTCCTATTACAGTGGAATGTAATCAATGTGACTATTTCGGCTATGATTAATATTTATTCTACACCTTAGACATTATTATAGTATCACTAGATTTATAATAGAAATGGTTTGGTATCGTAAGGTAAAAACACGTCCATTTTTATTGGCGTAGTCTTATGACATACCCTTATTTTGAAGGGTTTTATAAATATAACAATCCATATGATTCGAGTTTTCTCACACTGGTTTACCAAACTTATCTGGATGTTATTTTCTTATAATACTTAGGTCAGCCCCATATATGTTTTCAAATTTAGCTTAGGACGCTTTTAAGATTCTAGACTAGAGTTGACCTAACATAGTATTTATTTCCCTTGTATTACTTTATGTGTATCATCGGCATTTGTTAGGATAGGTTGTTATAACTGTCAAGCTAAATACTGTACCTCTAGAAACTTTATATCTTAGAATAATAGTTTATACTGTCTTTTGATGTTATATATGATCCTTCCATTGTATGATTCTGATATTGTGTTCTCCTCTTTCTTTTTTTATTTCATTTTTTTATTTTACCCTAACAATTCATCTTTCCAGCACTTGGGTGCTCGGCACATGAATACCGTGGATGTATTAGTGTCGACATTTGATGATCGAAAAGGCCAGTCGTTATAGCAATTTTTACTTGGCTAAAATGGCTAAGTGTCTTCCACTTCAGACTTCCCTAGGACATCCCTTATGCAAGCCCAGAATCTCCCTAACGTCTACTGCACCCAAGCCCGGACTCCCCATCAAAATCCTCCAAAAGTATTATGGTTCGGTGCTAACTTATATAGGTTGGCACCAACCCATTGCACGTTGTACATAGCCAACTTAGGCTAAGTACGAAGGCTTTGGATCCTTTCAAAATCTAACCAAAAATCTTCTGCATGTCGCCATACTTCTTGCCCGAAGACTCCATCAAAGTGAACTTGCACCAACCCCACCTTCATCATTAGGTGCGGACTAGTATGGGTCGGTGCTGAACGACGTAACTTAGCAAAATTTTGCTAATTTTTTCCCAACTTCATTCCGACTCTGATCTGCATCGATACTTCTTATAGCAACTCTAACATTACCCCACATCATTTATTCCATTGATCAAGTCTTCAACATTCATCAAACCACCTCTAATAACCCAAATCAAAGCTAAATCGTGTGCACTGGACTCTACCTCTAGAATATTTCCCTAGACACTAAATCGCCTAACGATCAACATTTCATCCAATATAACCCAATATACATAAATACATTTAAGCAATACATACATACATCACATACAACACATACATATAAATCATTTTGGATTTTACAGCAAATTGTCCTTAAACTAGCTTATTTCATAAAATGGAGTATCCATAAGTGCATATACGCAAAATCAACTTAAATTCATTTCAAAAAGTTTGAAATCCATTTACAAATATGGTTCAGTTTAGATCTTATCAAAATCTAATTTTTAACTTTAAAAACATTTTAAAAATCATCATTTTAACTATATGAACAACCATAATAAAGTGAGATGTGTAGACCACTCACCAAAATACCATATGCACAAAGACTATGTCGATCCAACCTAACCAGTCAAGACACTTTTTACAAGGTAGTAATTCTGAAATCCAGTATGCTTCCTTTTTTAATCCCTATGCTAAACACCTTTAAATTTTTTGATTTAGCTAACTAAAACAAGGATTTAGGTTGCTTTTTGCTAAAAAAAACTGATTAAGGGTGGTTTGGAATGGTTTTTGGAAGTATGGAAATGATTAGTGTTGTTCCATCAACTTGGTTAGGTACAAATTCCAAAATGGTTTAATGTGCATAATTCAGTCTTAAGTTAATTACCCACTAGTTCTGTCCAAAATTAGTCTAACTTCAAATGGCCACATATTCTGAACCGTTGGGCCAAAAGCTACTATGACCACTTTACGAAAAGCGAAACCATCATCCTTCATATGGAAGTCGTTATTGATCCTAATTTGGCACTTATCAAAATTTATATGCTTTACTAGTTTTCAGAGTCAAAACCGTCGAATAAAATTTTTAAGGATAAAAAATGTCAGCTCTCAACATTCCTTGAAGTTAGAGCCTCATATGATCCAATTTGGATTTTAAAATAATATTTTACGATCCTATGGTACGTCAAATATTGGTTGTTACACCACTCCTAAGGGTTTTTTAATTACATATGTTTGATGTGTTAAAAGAAAATAAAAGCATACTGTATTTCGAACAAGCGGGTTTTACAAAAGTTAAGTTACATATTATTTACCTAATTACCTTTTGGGCACATCCTTAACTCTATAAGGGGACAGCCTTCCAGTGAATACCCAAAAGATTCAAAATTTGTTCATTTGTTTCCAAAGAATGGATAAACGTCTTATGGCTAGAAAAACGGACGCAGATGCGGATATAGAGGCAACTACATCCAAAAATTATCCATCTGCTTTTTGTTAAGATAGCTTATATCATATGTATTTAAGTAAAATAAAATATATTTATTTGTGGTTTCATTAAATCAATAGTTTATATTATATGCGTTTAATTCATGTTAGCGACTCAAAGCTACATATTATCATCATATTTGTTTATTTTTCAAATTTTCATAATCAACTAAATTGAAAAAAATTATGTAAAACTAAATTTTCCATTTATATTTTGTGGATTTACTGATCATCAATGGATATGATAAATTTCTAATATTCGTCTATATCCATGGATGTGAATGTAATAATTTGGAATTTTATCGTTTGATTTTGAATATTTAATTAATTTTAAATATTAAATATTGGTTTTAAATTGATAATAACTTGAATTCAAATATAAGCGTTATTTAAAATATTTGAATTGTGAAATAAACATTTGAATATTGATTTAAATATTTGGATTATTAGGTGAATATTTAGATTTAATGACCTTATTTAACTCCTTTTAATTAATAAATAATAACAGTGAATTCAGTTTGTAAATTTATTTGTAATAATAAACGGTTCTAATAAATAATAAGAAAATTAATTTTTAATATAACGATTCGATCCTTATTGACTTTTTTTTATTTAATTTATTTGATTTTATCATATTTTTTATTAGGAAAATATGTAATTTTGTCGATTGATAATTACTCGACAAACGACGATGTTTTATGATTTTACAAAATACAATAACCCGTGTATATTATTATTGTTTTAAGATCGTACTGAATTTCTAAGTGTGATTGTATTTTTGTTTTGTTGCTCGCGATTTGTACGTGAACAAATATCTATGCGATGAGATGCCAGAAATTAGGCTATAGCTAAAACTAACACTTGGCTAAAATTGAACACCTTTATTTTTTCTCTTATCTTTTCACCGTTCTATCCATTTCCTAAAATAAGAAAAATCCCCTTCTTCAAAATTCAATATAAAATCAAATACTCGACTAAAAATTCAAAAGCTTATATCTTTGATCTTGTTTAAGGTAGATCTACAAGATGATATGAGTATGGTAAGGTGCGGTAGCAGTTTGAGGTGCTCGGCGGTTTAAAATAGTGATTAGCTAAGCTAGATTTACATTTTTTGGAATCGAGGAGGAATTAGCTCGATTTGAAGTTGTGTTTGGGTTAGGGAAGTGGAGTAGCAACTGTAGACCAATTTTCAAAGGGTGCAGGTGTCGATGGGGTGGCGTGTCATGATCAGGCAGAGGAAGGAGGAGGTTTGGATGCATTTTGGGAGAGGGGGTCGCGTGGCATGTGATGGAGGAAGATGAAAGAGGAGGAGGAGGGGAATTCGACGGTGATGTCGGATCTTATTGTCGACAAGCATGGAAGGAGGGAGTGGAGAGTGTAGTGGTGGACCATGGTGAAGTTTTGCTCCAGTGTAGGCGGCATTTTTAAATAATGAGGAAGAAGTATTAAACTAGGGTAATTATAAACTAATGTGAAATTAGTGTTTAATTAATATAATTTAAAAATCGAAAACTTATCATTTGAATATCTCTTTGATACGAGGTCCAATCGAGACGTGGTTTTTTGCATTACACTCAAAATAACGATAACTGTGTTTTGGAATTAGTTTAGTTGAATTTAGGGCAAGTGAAAATTTAGGCTAAAATCAAACGTTGTTGAAATTGGAATGCCCAAGTGGCCACTAGAATTTCGGTGGGTTTAACTACCATGTAGCGACTCGGAAATTCAGACACTTCATCTTTGAATATCGATACATTTTGAGATATTTTTAAGTGTTATAAATATGATTTTATAAGTTTGTTTTGAAATAATTTAATTAATAAATAATGATAAGAAAATTTATTTTAAAAAGTGTTTACAAAATATATTCTTTGAAGAAAAATCGATAATGTGACCGAAAATTGGTTCGTCGATAAATAGATCTTTGATCGATATAAATCGTTCGAACTATAGTGTACTTAACTAATGATAAAATAAAAACATTAGCAGCTAGTTGATACACTCACCTCTTCATAAAGCTTGAAATGGTCTATAAGCTTCATTAAGGATAAAGGATATATTATGAGAGCGGTAAATAGTAAAATGAACAAAGGAGAAATGACATAAAGTTGTCATGATAAGAAGCAGTTAGCGCTTTAGGGTTTTGAGGGGATTTTGGTCATTTTCCATCATCATTCCTAAGCCTATATAAATAGGGGTACACCCTTGCATAATATTTGTCACAAATATTCCTAAGCTTTGAGAAAAAATTTCAGTAGCACCATCTTCTTCTTCTTCTTAAATTCTTAAAGCAAATAATTTTCAAACCATCTCCAAATCACCTCAAACTTCGAGGAAAGCCTTGGCACCACATAACAACACCTTTTATATAGTTAGATTGTGAAAAGGCAAAGCCACACTCTATCCATCCCATTAGGCTGTGAGCATATAAGTGAAAGAGGGGGCTAGGGGAAAGGCAAAAGAAAGAAAGCAAGGAAGGAAAGGTGGTTGCTACGTTGCGTTGGACTTTGGTTAGCTAGGATCTTGGTTATTGTAGGATTAAAGGTGAGTTAACACTTCACTTTGAATGTAAAATATCATATATATATATATATATATATTAATGTTTGATTATGTTAAATTTCGTTTGAATTATTAAGTGACATATGTTAAAACATTGATTTGGGGATTCTTGTTTTCAAAACAAGTGTCATATAAGATCCATGGACTTGAACAAACATGGAATGGACTTGAATGGACTTATATGACATTTGCCTAGACCTTCAACAAATCACATAGGCTATATATAGACTTTGGTTTAGATCAGACTCGGTTTTGAAAGTGCACTTATAGCGATAGTCGCTATAGATGTAGTTCGGAATTGCCTTGTTTTTGGCAACTGTTATAGAACTTTGAAGGGAGATCCTTCGGGGTTTCTCGCCATATTTGAAATTTTTTACATGTATGATTGTTTTTATTAAAAGCTTGTATAGTGAAAATTTAATTAACATCTCAAAAATGGCCAAAACATCACTAGTGCAAAAACTGCCCCGTTTAACCTTGATTTTTGGACTTCAAATGTCTCAAAAAGGACTTTAAGTTTGAGCAATCTGTTTTATTATTTTTTAAAATATTGCCTAACTCACATTAGAGTATTTTAAGAAGAGTTTGAGATTTATTTGAATTTTTAAGAATTAGTTGTGTTTTCAAAGGAGGGATATTTTGTTAAAAACATGTCGTTTTCAAGTTTATAATGATTTTTTGAACTTGTTATTTTCAAATGGTATTTTAAAACAGTGTTTTAAAATACATTATAAGTATTATGAACTATAAATATCTTAGAAAATATCTTATATAAATGTCCTTTTTTAGATTATAAACAAAACGTTGAAACGGGATAGGTAATTGCTTAATGACCAAATAGATAGTTATTTATTTACTTATTTGAAAAGTAATTACCTATGCTTAACATAATAAGCCGACGAAGTAAGACTATCTAGTTATGAGAGTTAAAATTGGTGTTGAGTAGGGATGGAGCAATAGAGCTCTAACCTACCAGGCCTCCCTCTTAACCGAGAAATAGGTAAGTGGAAAATGCCGAAAATGTGTTAATCATGTTAATTTCTTATTGTATATGGGAATCTTCAATGCTATACTTAACACTAAAAACTGATGAGGTAGACTTATCTATTTGTGAGATTCAAGAATGAAGTGTTTAGGCAAGGCTTGGAGCAACTTGTGCCCAAATTTACCTCGCTACACTCTTGGACGAGGAATAATTAAGTTGGAATGTCAAAAACGTGTTAAGCGCACGAATCGTGATTTGTATAAGCAATTTTTTTGACTAGATAATCGATTAGTCGATTATCGAAGTTGAAAACTAATATTGACTTAGGAATTTATCGAATGGCTTCACAATTTTTTACCAATAAGAACCTAGGGGAGAAGTATTAATACGAAACATCTATGGCTTTCGCTTACTTTTGAAAGAACGGAAATTGAGTGTACTGGAAATTCATCGATTGGTTTTGAAGAGGCCTGTAACGACCCGTAATTTCGGTACTTCGAAAATGAGAGATTTTGTTTATTTTAAATTTAAAAGGAATTTAAAAATTAAACAAATATGTTATATATAATAAATAATTATCTATTCTTATAATTAATAAATAAAAAAGTACAAATTTGGATTTTAGAACAAATCGACAAAAGTTAAGTTTTGTTAATAATAAATCAAGGCTTAAATAAATAAGTTTAAATATTTATTTGATAAGTTAAATCTTATTTAAAACATCTAATAAAGATAATAAAAGTATATTAAAAGATTTATAATTATATTAATAATCGTTTTACAAAAATAACCAAAATTTGTCGCATTTTGTCAGTTTTACATACACGGTAAAATTATAGATTTTGATATTAATTAAATATGATTTTTAAATATAAAGAGACATGTTTTAATTTATTTAAAGAAGTAAAAAGTTCATTTTAAAGTTTGGTTTACTTCAATATATAGCTTAACAAAAACGTCAAATTTTGACTGTAAAATTTGTCGACAAAAACACCATTTTCAACAGAAACAAGTTGTCGACAAGTTTTTTGCAACTTGATACGTTTTCTAACACATAAAAACAAGTTTACGAACTATTTAAACATTTTACATTTAGCACTAAAGACAAAAAGAGTTCGCTTTTGAAAAGTTTACATGAAAGAGTATAAAAAGTGAAAAGACATGATTTGACTAATTAAATTTTATTTTAAATCTTTATAAACAACATCATTACTTTACATCTTGCCTCATAATTGAGATGTTACTAATTTACATGGAATAAGTGAAAATGTTATTTTAACATTTTTAAAATTAAGAAAAAGAGAAAAAATTATGCCATAAGTACAAAATCAAATCAATACATCAATTCCACATTAATACACTACATTTCAACATTAATAACAAATCAAAATCATACATTGAAAAGTGTGAAAGGGGAGACAAACTTTGATTTGATATAGAGGGAATTTTGGTCTTTTTGGCTAAGGATAAAATGGTAATTTGGTTGTAAAACTTCAACTATAAATATGCACATCCACTTTTTTTTTTTTGCACACTTTATTCCTTTCTTTTTTCTTCACTTTCTCCTTCTTCTTCACCTCCATTTCCATGGGTTTCCACCTCTCCATTCTCTTCTACCTTCAAGCTATCACCTCCACATCACCACACTATCACCTTTCACCACCAAAACCAAGCCCAGCTTCCACCTACCCACCTCCTACACCCACCTATCCTCGGCCACACCTCCAAACCCAAGCTTACCCAAGGTCGTACCCCCTATACACCAAGGTCGTACCCTCTTACACTAAGGCCGAGCCTAAAACCCACTTACCCAAGCACCTACAAGCCATACCCTCCTCCGCATTACCCAAGCTAATACTCCACCTACCCAAGGTCATACACCCCATTCCCTTCCAAAAAGCTCACAACCAAACAAATAAAAAAAAATGAAAAGAAAGAAAAAAAAGGAAAGGTAAACGGCAAAAGTCGAGATGTTGGAAATAGTACGTTAGCGAGAGACGCATATCTCACGTTAAAGTTTGACGGAGTGTATATAACGGTAAGAAAATTCTCATCGCTTTTGAATTTATATTTTGGCTATGTTAAAACAATCATATTTATACCCTTATGACATATGAATATTTTTTTGATTGTTAATATGGATGATTTGATTGCTGGTTAGATAATTAAATTGTGATAATGCATTTCGTTATGGTATAAATAGTGAATGTTGAAATTGAAATCATTTGTGATGTGATTGGTTGAATGGATGTTATGTTAGTGGTAAAAATGAATATTGGTTATGTTTATTTTAATTAAGTAATCACCTTTATTAATAAGACCTTATTTTAGTGATATGAGATATTTTGGAAAAATAAGTCTCTTTTCAATTAGAGTTGAAATTAAAGTTAAAATAAAAGAGAATTTGAAATTTGAAGCGAAACGAATTTAAAAAGTATAGTTAAATTGAAATTGAGATGAATAGTGAAATTGAAACTGAAATCGATTTTGAAAAATTGAAGTTGAGATTAAGGTTGAATTGAAGCTTAAATTGAAATTAGATTTGAAATCTAAGTTTTAAATGTGTTTAATTTGAAGTTGGAATTGAAATTGGACTAAAATTGGAATTTAAAATTTAATATTAAAATAGAAGGAATATAATAATATTATAATATGGTAATAGTGAAAATACATTTTAAAAGCTTTAAAAAGTGAGAATATTGATTTAAAATGATTTGTCATGATTATAAAAGTGTTAAAGTTTAATTTGAATAAATTATTTCAAATATTGAAAAATAAGTTAAAACTAGATGCGTCGCGCAACGATATTTCACGATTTCACGCCGGAAAGTTCAAATGAATATGTAGAGTGAAATATAGCTTGGAATTCTTCAAGATAAGAAAATTCCAGACTATTATATCCATATCTTTGAAATGAAGAAAGAAAATCAAGATTTCGTCTTGTAGATTTTGAATTATGTCCAAAAATATTTTTTAGAAAAATCATGCTAGTGCAATTAAGTGATCATAACATCAAATCTGTTTAAATGAACGTTTTTAATTGTGGAAAAATATGGAATAAATTTGATAAATCTATTTGAATGATTTAAAAGAGATTTGGATTGGAAAATATGAATTATCGAATATTTAAAAGTTTATTTAATCAAATAAGCTTATATAGCACTTTTCGCAGCACTTTTATGCTGCAAATTGTATAACTTTTGAATATGAGTTTAAAAGTAACGATTTTTCCCAGAATCAATTGTGAATGTTTTTAAAAGGGAAGATAAGCGTTTGAAAGATAATTTGAAATCTTTATGATCAATTCCAAAATTTAAGTTGATAACCGAGTATGCGGAAACGACTAGTACATTTGTCCCACTGTGAGATCTAAGGGGATAAAACAAAGGTGTTTAACTAAGGTTAGGAATGGAGCAACGAGTGCCCTGAACTTGCCTGTTTTATATTTTCTTTTCTTAGACGAGGGGTGGAAAAGATCGAAAGGAAAGCCCGGATTCTCTTAAAGAAAAAGATTTTGCTAAGTTTTCCAAAATAAAATAAGATCAGTATGATCCAAAATTTAAGCAATCTCCAGAATGAATGATTACTATTTACTCAAAAATATTTGCAAAGATTTATTTTAGGGTTTATCGTAAATGATGTCTTAAATAACATTGTTTTTGATCCGTCTAAAAATTAAGGAATTTGGGTTAAGAGTTAAGTACAAAAATTTGAGATATTTTCCAAAGAGAAGAATGAATTACTTTGAATTATCCTAAATAAAGAGACTTTGAAATCGGCCAAAAAGAATTAAAGTGAAAAGAGACTTAATAAATCCTATGTACTCATATTCATTTTTTATCTATAATTGGATTTCGAAGGAGCCGGGGTCGGATTTGGTTAATTCCTATCCGAAAACCACTTCGAACCAATGTATACGTTCGAATATGAAGACTTGTTGAAGATGATGATTATTGAAGACTGTGGATCTTCATAGCGTGAAGACTGCTTGTTGAACGTGCTCTGAGTAGCTTCTATTATAGAGTTATTAATAGCAGTGGTCTCCTCGTGATGGAGATTTTTCGAACTGCAAGGACTACTCGCTACTAGTGGTAGTAGGAGAGTGCCTTCGGTTTGTCCTGTTCTTGGATAACTTGTATGGACATTTGTCTTCCAATGCATTTCTAAAGATTACGTACATTGGTTTTTACAAACGTACATGATCAGTGGTGGCGGAGAAGACAACTTCTTTTAGCTTAATACCCTCCTTGAGAGTTATGAGCTCAAGGGTTGTATTTTTGTGGAAGGCAATTAGTAGTTATCGGAAATGATAATGTGGCATTTAAAGATGTGATATGTGCTATGTGAAAATGTAATCGTTACCTCAAGCCTCATCAAATCGGAAATAACCGAAACAGGATTAGATGCAGCAAGGCTAAGTGGGTCCCAAGTAGGGTATGGTCACCCCCTTTGTAACATCCCGCCTTTTTGTACGTTTTAAATCAACGATAAACCACACACGTTAGACTCAAACCGTACAAAAGGGTGAATTTTTATTGGGGTGAATAAGAAAAAAGGAAGAAAGTAATAAAACAAAACAGAATCTTATAGGGGAATGAAAAAAAATATTAATCAAATAATAGTTCATGAAGCTGTTTACAAAACATTTGATTTTACTAATACGATATAGAATCAGAGTTGTACATACCAAAGAATAATAAATAACAATGCAGCGGAACAATGTGATATTGATAGTCTCCTTGCTATATTAAGCTATTTATTAATTTTCTTACGTGCAGGTTGCTTGGGCAGAGAAGCATGGATATTGATAGTCTTCTTGCTAAATAATTCCATGTCCACCATTTCATCTTTGTTCAGCTACTTTATTCGTCTTTGTTGTCTTCTTGACTGTCAATTCTCAATGTTCTCTGATCTCTTTAGTTGTTTCGATTTTAATACTTTTCCATATTTTACTTTGGATGCCTATGTTATGTCAGTACTTCTCCCTGTTATCTTCTGTTCAAATTTCTCCATGTTCTTTCTTGAGTTGGACTGTACATGTGTGTAAGATAATGACCTTTCTATCACCAACTTCTGTTTTCATGTGCATTACATTCCGATGTAACTCCCCATGCGACTATTATAAATATAGCAAAGTAGTTGCATGTTCCTTTGATATATATATGAAATTGTTTAATTATTGCGGGACCATTTTACAGTTTGTATGCACTATATATAGTAACACTGTATACACAACCATTGAACATGTACGTGCAACAAAGTTAGAAGATATAATGCCTTTTGTCAACCAAATTTTCCTCTTCTAACATAAGTTACTTTCGTCTTTGGTTATTGTTGTATACATTACAGTATTCTTGAACTAAGTTTAATTATGTCATGGTGGCGGTTTCCTATCAATGCAATGACTATAATCAAAGCACAGGGACAATATGTGAAGCATGTGGATATCGATTTGAGCATGTCTGTTTTCACCCATGGAGAGTTATACGCAGCTCTTTCTAGACGCATTGCCTTTCATCGAATCTGCGTCCTTCTTCCACCTGAACAAGAGGAAAGTACAAAAAATATAGTGTCTTTGAGGTCCTAATTTAACTCACATTCGTTGCCTTTTATTCATCGGACAACTATTTGACACATCCAACATACCAACTTTCAGGTACTCCTTTCTGTACTACACCGATTTACTATACACTCTATTGTACTTCATAACCTTACTTCTTATCACTCCACTTACTATATATAGCCATTTTGATGAGTGGACTTACGTACCCCTATTTCCACATTTGTTTTCCTAAATTAAATTTTTTACTGTTTGTTTATATGCAGGTTATGGTAGCAGCGACGAACATATATTTTTGATCTCCATGCTTCTATCTGATGTTACATTCGTCTCCTTTCTTTTTTCTTATATTTCATCACTGTTCAGTTATATTTCATTCTCTGTTCTATTCTGTTGTTCATGTTTTTTCTTAGTACTTGAATATCATTTGTGATTACTTTTGCAGCCCGTGCATATTCCTCGGAAATCAACTTTATATAAGTGGTCCCTATCATCTACTCAATGACCATATGCACGTCAAGATTAGTTTTATTTATTTTTTACTCTTCCATTACTATGTTTTCATCTAAACCACATTACTTATCATTTTACAGATTAAGTAAACATTTCTCAATTTGTTACCCTCCGTACAACAAGCGGTTGGCACAACACAATAAAGCTAGAACAGTGTATCAACATGCCACAGTTGCACATCAGGAGGCAAGAGTTGGGCAACAGCAAACAGACACTACATTGCCTAAGCATTGAGTGTATAACTTACCACAACAACAATTCACTATATGGGAATTTGATAAACTAAGCTTCCTTTTTCCTCCCATTCTAACGTTACTACATGACTGCATAAATTTACGGGTATAATTCTTAAATGCATTCTTTACCGATTCTATACATGTTACAACTTCAACATAAGGTACTCCAAATAAAATTATCACACCCTTCCTATATTAACACATACACAAAAACAAAAGGAAAAAAATGTGCTTAAATAAACATTGTCATCCTACAAAACTAGAATGTGTAAACTAAACTTTGATCTTCCTCCTTAATTATTATTGTTGTATGTATGCACAAAGTTAGTGTTATAATTGATGTATATATTGAGTCCTATAGTTGGATTATTAAATGAGTGATCTTCAAAAAATCATACAGTAACTATAGCTACCCAAAATGGTTTCGTGCAGCAGTGTTATTCGTACGAAAATATAATATAACTGTAAGTAAATGAAGATGCACTTAAAATGGCCTGATATCTACATCGCCTGAAAGTTGCATGAACAAATAGTTGCATGGAGTTTGTGCAGTAAGTAAAAAGCATAAATTCCTATACATGCATTGTCCGATAGCCCTGCTTAAAATGTTGATCAGTTACGTGACATGTAGAGAGAAGCATGGTTGAACAGCTGAGTTGGTGTTATCTAATGAAGAGATGATCCTAGAAAATTGTATGGCGTGAACTGATTTTCCAAACAGGTTACAACTCTGAACAGGCAAGGAAAAAAGTGAGCGTATATGCTGCACAAAACTATAGCATCTCAACAGAGCTCATACGGGGTATAGTTGCATCTCTAAACAGGCTGGCAGTCCAAACTAAAGCAGTAGTTTGAGAAGATCGAAGATGAGACAGTACAGGTACTGGAAGCGTCCCGAAAAATGTGAGCGGAAAGTTTGGGAAACTGATGTACTTCTGACATGGTGCTACACAAAACCATCTGCAACAGTTAATCAGGGGATCAACAAATTCTAAAATGGCACCTCAGCAGCTAACTAAAAGTGAAACTGAAACATTGACGTATGGCCTTAACTCTAATATGAGATATACAAATTGAAAGCAGTCAACGACCAGGAAGAACTGAAATAACTATTTGGTGGAGAGAATAGAATCCCTGCGAAGGAGTACTGATAAAGAGTGTTGTTTCAGTGCACACTTGCATTCGCATACATTTACTGCCTCGAAGCTGCAGCGATTATATTTGCTACTATGCTAAATTTGATGGTGGGGATTAAAGGATAGAAAATCAGCCATGGAACTGGAGTGAAGTTGGATTGGCTTCAGTGCAATTCATGTTCAGTGCAATGCAACACAAGAATGTGAATGCACTACACAAAATTGAGGAATGCTTCTGTTGGACTGGATTTAGGGTTTGGCTGCATAAAAGGTTCTGCGTGTGATAATCAAAATTGTTGTTAAGTTGTATGGTACTGCAAAATTCAACACTAATGTTCGTTCAATTCCCATGTATTAACTGACTTAATGTAACTTATAATTCAGTCTCTATGTAAACATGTTATCATTATGTCAAAGATGTATGGTAAATATGCGAGATTTCTGGTTTTAAATTAAGATTTTTTTACTATGAATTATTCTCTTAGTGGAAATTGAAGCCATTAAAGGCAAAAAAATTCACACATTCATGGTAAACTTTCAAACTTTCAATAATCAAAGTACACATTCACACATTCACGATATATGTCTGTATGTACTATATATTCATATAAGGTTTCCAAATTTTGGACATAATCCCGATAATTTCTACATCAGATATACTTCATTATATTTTTAAGAATAAGAAAACCTTAAAGACAACCAAAACTTACAACCGTCTATTGTATAAAGACATAGGTTATATAATAGTAAAAAATCACATCTGTGCCATCGGCACGGGCTTCATACTAGTAGTAACACAATCTTCATCTTCGTCCTCCAGAAATAAGGTCTTCAAACCCTGAAATACTCAGTCTTACCCGAGCGAATTAAAGGACAAAACAATCAAGTCAGAACTAAAAGATCTTATGTAAGTTAAATTAATGGTAAATAATATGAGTAGAACGACGTCAGAGATATTTACAGGATTTGACATCTCCTATCCATTGTCAAACGTGAGTGCAGTAACTTAAGAGATGCTCGGGATTCACATCTCTTAAGGATCCGTTAAATTATTTACTATGTAGTAATATACGCTATTATAATAATGTCGATTAGTAAAGTAAACTTACTTTTAAATAGCGTAAAGGAGTTACCCATATAGCCCTTAACACGTAACAGTGCCAGTAGTCTATACAGTACCTGCATATCTCTAATCGGAAGACTACGAGAAGATACTCCATAAGTACGACACAAATGAAACTCATACAAAGCGTGCTAGGGCAGGTGAGACGGCACAACTAGGCAATGCCAAGGTAGATATACCAATTACTATCCGGACTGGTGGCCATGCATAGCGTGCAGCTACCGCCCACCCCGAACCACACCTCCAAAAAAATCAAAGGGCCCTAATCAATCATAAACTAATAGAATGGTATCGAAGGGCCCCAAAATCAAATGGCCCTAAAATCATAATATAATATCCATTTCAAAACCATATAAATACGATATCATTTCCATTTCAAAAAACCAAATCAATATGATATCATTTTTATGAAAACCCAAATCAATATAATATCATTTTTATTTCAAATATATCCTTTTTCCAAAATCATAGCAATTTCAAAGTTATACACTTCGAAACCAAACACTTGAAATTATAACACTTCAAATCATAATACTTTGAAACTCGTAACTTTGAAACATAACTTCCATCATTAAATGGTTTAAATATTAAAATACTTTATATAATAAAATAGCTTCTTCGATTTCACGAATTAATTCCTAAACAACTCGAATTTCAAAATTTTAATTTTAAACAAATCCTAAATCATAAATTTCAATACGATTTAGTTTCCAATTAAACTAGTCCAAATATTATCGATTTCAAAACAGATTTGATCCATAGAATAAACCATTTCAAATTCAATATATTTCAAACCTTAAGTATTCAACAATTTCAAAACTAAGTTTGGTAATTACGATTCAACAATTCAATTTTCTATTATTTAGTTTTGAAATATTTTACATAATAAATCCATTATCATTTAAATAAAACTCAAAGTACAATTAACTAAATATTTCCTTCAATTTATTTATACTTGAAATATTCATTTAATTCATCTTAAACCAAAATTAAGTTATAAAATCATACCTTCTAAAATTTCAAATTTAATAAATTTCACATCAAGCTTATTTGAGTTTAATTCTTAAATAAATTCAATTTCAAATAAATCTCGAATTTATCTTCCAACCTTAATTTATTTAAATCATTAAAAACTATATATTAAAATATAATTTAAATACTTAAGCATATTATCTTCAATAAAAATCAAAGTTATTATTAAGCTTATTCTATATTAAAACAACTTTATACCTAGCATAAAAATCAAGTATAAAATAACATTTATATAATATCAAAAATCCATATTTATATAAAACCATATATTTCTATATAAAACCATAGAAATCATTTTCAAAAATATTTATACATAGACCAGCGGTGCCTGTATATAATTTTCTATCCTATGATCAAGTGATATGGATATTTATCATTTCAATCCGCAATTTAAAATATAAATACGGTTATATATCACTTCAAACCGCAATCCTGAATGAAATAAAAATCCATAACAAACTTGCAGTTTATAACAATATAAAATACAACATCCATTCATCCAATATCAATCATCGAATATCTATCACAATCATCATCCAATTCACACAGTAACATCAACATAGAACATATAATAAATAACAGGTATTTACTGGCAGTTTATATTCAATAATAAATTAAATAACAATTTAACTGGCAGTTTATATGCAATAATAAATTAAATAATAATTTTATCCAAATAAATTCAAATAAACTGAGATGATGATTCAAAATATGCCAAACAGTCATAAATAAATTTCTAATCACATTATAAATCAATTTAACAAACATAAGAAATTTTAGAAGTTGTGAGTGGGTTAAAACACTCACCTTTGAATTTAAATTGAATTTAAATCCAATTTAAATACAAAATTCAAACAGTCTTAGAATCTGTCTAAACCAGCATTAAAGTGTCTGGAATTTTAATACGATCCTAGCGGAAGAAATCGCGTGTGAATCTGAGTTCGTATGGAAAAGTTATGACAATTAGACGTCAACGATTTAAAAATTAAAAAAATAAATAAAAAAACAACTACCTGACACGTCATAGCTCTGGAAACACACGAAACCCTATGCTCATCTCCTACACGCGATCAAACAGCAACAGGCCTCCACCACCGAACCCTAGTTGCAATTTTCGCCGCCACTACGTGAGGTTCCACCATGATCAGACATCACAAACGAGACGCCCTCCCTTGGCCGACCTCACCACCAATGCGCGGCAACCCGCAAGCCATCTCGAATGCATGCGGCCGACCTACATTCATCTTCCATTCATGGCGAAAACCCTAACTACTTTGACCAATTAGCCGCATGGATCTGGGCTGCTCGACGTCCCCTACACACTGATCACCTCTGATCGATCACTCGATGCAAATCCACCGTCAAACGAAGCGATGATCAATGAACGACCAAGAAAAAATCGCCCAATTCTGGCCACATAGAAACCCAAATCGAAAACGAAGCACGGATTTGACTTGCGCTCGTCGAGAGCTTCAAATCCATATATAATTCGATAGATATTGAGGAGTTTGAACTTTTTGATTTGGTTTTGATTTGCAATTGAATTGGAAATGGATCGTGAATTTTTGGGTTTGTCTGCCATTGAGAAAGAGAAGCCACAGAAATTGTACGTACAGAAATGAGAAATAGAAAGGCTGCTAGGTTTTATAACTGGATATATATAGGCAGAACAAAATAGAACAGATGGGCCCGATCGAATTTGGGTTTTGAACGATAATTGACCTGAAAAGCCCGTTCCGACTCCGGAACGAAAATGGGTCAACCCATATATCAAAGTAGATGTTTTCAAATGTTTTAAAATCAATGGAATGGGTTTCAAGTCCAAATTCCATCATATGAAGAAGTTACGTTAAAATCAGCTTATTTCAAATTGATTTCAATTAAATTGATTTCTAGGCGTTTCGAGTCCGTACGATCAAAGGACAAGTCTGATCATTACGAAACTTGAAATCCTACAATGATTCACTATTACAGATCTGATGAAACTAGTTTCGTCGAAATCTGAGTCAGTGGCCAAAATATCTAATTTCCAGTTAATTAAATAATTTAATATTAAATTAATTAATCACTTCTTCAACTCAAATTTAATTATTTACCATTTCTATCCTTCCTGATTACAATTAAACTTATAATTCATAAACCAAAATCTCCATGTCAATCAATTAAGGATTTATTGAAAAATTCATAGTGTTTACCTTCAATTTAAGTAAATTCAAATAAATTATATTTTTAATTCCAAATAAATTAATTCAATTTGTTTTCAATCTCTTTATTCAATTAATCATCATCTTATGGATAAATTTAACATTAGTATATATATTCAATTACCCAAATATTTTTACATTCTTCAACTAAATTCATATTAACGTACTTTTTAATTACTTTTAATTGCAATGGATGTAGATCTAATTCAATAAATTAAATAAGTGGGTAAACAATTAATAGTCACACTATTTGCCTAATTTAATCCCATTCATACTTTATTATCAACCAATAATTATTATTATTATTTATCTAGTATTGATTCTATCAAATCAAAATTTTCTTATGTATTGTTTCATAAATTAAAATAACTTTGAATCTATTTTCCAATTTACTAATTACAATCAATTATAACCTTACAATTGTTTCAATTAATTGGGATTGCACTAAATTTGTTATTTATCATCTTGCATTAACATTATTGCCTTAATTTACATTCAGTTACTATTAATCAATATATTATTTCATTGGTTAATTCAATGCTTACTTTTATTTACTTATTTTCAATTTTATACCAAAGTGCAACAATTTACACTATTTCCTTACTGGGATTTCACTCCAATTGTCAATAATTATATACAAATCCACCAATTGATTCAATGTTACACTTGTTTTCTTATATTCACTTTATAACCAAGTTATAACTTTTAAATTATTTTGTTTAATTGGAATTCATTCAAGTTCATTAATTGTTAACTTTAATTAACCTTGTTACGTTTCATCTTAGTTATTATTTCATTATTACCTTACAAACTTTTTATTTCTTCCGATATTAAATAACAAGATCCACTAAATTAACAAATTAAATTATCGAAAATTTACGGGTTGTTACACTCTTCCCCACTCAAAACTTTTCGTCCCCGAAAAGGAAAAGATGGAAAAAGAAAGAATTAAGTAAACAATACATCTTATTCAAAAATATTAAATTTATAAACAGATAAATTTACAAAATTAATTGATTTAAATAAAGTATGCCAATTTATAACCATTAAATCTTTTTATACTCAAATTAATAAAGTTTGGAAAACATTTTTCAAAATTTTTTCTAAGTCCAAAATTTACGAATTTTTTTGGCAGAGTCTTCTTTGTACGGAGAGGCTCGGGAGAAAATATAATATTAAATATAATAATATATATCAAAATATCTCAAAATAAGACATCCCAACAACGGGAAAATATATATAATAGCGCTATAAAACCGTAATCCGAAAACGTACCTATTTGTCGGGCAATTAACGCTTATTTTATGAAACCAAAAGTAGTAGCAATTGCTTCCATAACCTAAATTTCACTTAATAATCCAAAAGGAGTTAATAATTATATAAAATGGAATATTTAAAGTTGTTTCAATTAATAACATACAAATCAATACAACATAGCAACCATTATACAATCATCATATAAAATCAACACAAACCAGTTATCCATTCTTATCAAACAAAAAAAATAGTTGTTTAAGTTTTGAACTTTAAATTGTACAGAATGAAAAATAAACTACTGAGCGCACAATTTACTCAACAGTCTAAGATGAAACTAAATAGATTATTCATACCTCCAAACAAATCTAAAGTATCCTTGCCCAAATAACCATAAACTAAACAAACAACAATTCCAAACAATAGGTCAAGTTCATTCTTATTAATTTCATTTCATAACATTCGTCATTTGATTTCCTTTTCATTTATACAATGTTTATCTTTTTAATTTACATTTATTTCCTGCAATTTTCATTTTCATCCATTTTATTTAGTGTTTATTTCACTTATTTGCACTTATACTTACATAAATTCCTTTTTTTATTTATTCATATCATATAAATTTTCTTTTTTATTGCATTACATTCATTCATTTCTCAATTTCATTTATTTCCATTCATTTATCCATAGTATTCATGTTCAATTCAGTTACTTGGCATATCAATTTCATTTACTTAAGTTTAAAATCATCTACTTACAACACTTGCCTTCTATCATATTTTATTATAGTACATTTCAATTGTAACTTAAGTTTATAACTCTATAACATCAATACTTATTTATTAAAGAGTTTCATTGAATACTTTCATTATTTCAAGTTTCACTCGTATAATATCCTATTACATTTTTTTATTAAACATTACAACTTTTAGTTAAGTTATATATATGCCTTTAAGGATGTAATTGAAAATTACACAAGTTTATCTTATTTCTTTTAAATTAACTTAATGTTCCATAATAATATCCTTGTTTTATATGTTACAAATTCAACTTTTCTTTTAATTGCACTTATAACTTAGCATTAAATCTCTTATTTCCTTTAGAGGTTTCAATTTGTTAGTTGATTTTCATTTCACTACACTAATTGAAACTATTAATTAACGGGAACTTAATAATTAAATACCGGGTTTTATTCAAAATCATTTTAAAATAATAGTTAAATGTATATACTTACAATTTATATATCCAATTATATTTAACACAATTTGAAATTTATATTTGTTTATCAAAATAAATCTGTAGTAAAACTACTACAGTGGCCTTCTCACTTTGAAACTCGAAAATGAATGTCGATGATGCATGCACTCATCACCGAATTATTTTCCAACGACAGAGAGGGGAGTACATACCTTATTTCTTTCCAAAATTTCTTTAAAGAAATTCTTTCAAATCATATTAAAATATTTATATCAAAAAATACTTCTAAATCATATTATTATTATATTCCAAAATCATTCGAAAGAAATTTTCAAATACCCTGGACTTGAGTTCTAAATTCAAATTTTCATTTATTTTATTGAAGATCTTATTTCCAACCAATATTTATAAGTTTCACTGCCTAACAACCAATATATTACAACCAAATATATCCCTTTATAAAAAAATAATTTTATATGTAGAAAATATAATGGGCAAAATTATTTCATTCACCTATATTCAAAACAAATATTGTGTCGGTCTGTCCTATTAAGTGTTTAGAAATTCCTATTAATGTCATAGCGTCCCATGCATCGACCAGAATTTATAAATACAAAACGGAACAAATTAACACAATATTAAAACCTTTTTATAACACTAACAAATACGTTCTTTCATATATATACACTCAGCGACTCATCATAGGGTATTACTACCCTATTAATAAAGAGTCGGACCCCACAAAGCTAAGGTTTATTACTAAACCAAAGCTCTGATACCAAATGTAACATCCCGCCTTTTTGTATGTTTTAAATCGACGATAAACCACACATGTCAGACTCAAACCATACAAAAGGGCGAATTTTTATTGGGGCGAATAAGAAAAAGGAAGAAAGAAATAAAACAAAACAGAATCTTGCAGCGGAATGAAAAAATATAATAATCAATAACAGTTCAAGAAGCTGTTTACAAAACATTTTATTTTACTAATGTAATATAGAATTAGAGTTACACATACCAAAGAATAATGAATAACAATGCAGCGGAACAATGTGATGCAGTGGAATAATATAACATATAATAGTAAGACAATCTTCGTCCTCCAGAAATAAGGTCTTCAAACCCTGAAATATTCAGTCTGACCCGAGCGAATTGAAAGGAGAAAACACTCGAGTCGGAACAAAAAGATCTTATGTAAGTTAAATCAACGGTAAATAATATGAGTGGAACGACGTCAAAGATGTTTACGGGATTTGACATCTCCTATCCAGTGTCAAACGTGAGTGCAGTAACTTAAGAGATGCTCAGGTTTCACATCTCCTAAGGATCCATTAAACTATTTACTATGTAGCAATATACGCTATTATAATAATGTCTATTAGTAAAGTAAACTTACTTTTAAATAGCGTTAAGGGGTTACCCATATAGCCCTTAACACGTAATAGTGCTAGTAGCCTATACGGTACCTGCATATCTCCTGATCGAGAGACTACGAGAAGATACTCCATACGTACGACACAAATCAAACCCGTACAAGACGTGCTAGGGCAGGTGACATGGCACAACTAGGCAATGCCAGGGTAGATATAAAAATTACTATCCGGATTGGTGGTGACGCATAGTGCGCAGCTACCGCTCACCTCGAGCCACACGTCCAAAAAAATCAAAGGGCCCTAATCAATCATAAAATAATAGAATGGTATCGAAGGAGTGTGTCCGATAAGAGGAGCTACCTCACTGGCCCGGAATTGCTCATGTTTTAGCCACCTTATGCCAACTCATGGAAGTCGGGTCCACGTATATACATCAAAGGAACGCCGCCACCATCCTACTTCATTCTGGAATCTCTACCGCGTACACGGTTGTTAAAGTGGTTTTCAGAGTTGGCAGAGAGTATAACAACTTCCGATCCCGGTCTCTTTAACAACCAAATGTTATTATAACACCGCGGTCATTTCAAAATAATTATACTCCAAAACCAGAATATAATATCCATTTCAAAACCATGTAAATACGATATCATTTCCATTTCAAAAACCAAATCAATATGATATCATTTTTATGAAAACCCAAATCAATATAATATCATTTTAATTTCAAATATATCCTTTTTCCAAAATCATAGAACTTTCAAAGTTATACACTTCGAAACAAAACACTTGAAATTATAACACTTCAAATCAAAATACTTTAAAACTCGTAACTTTGAAACATAACTTCCATCACTTAAATGGTTTAAATATTAAAATACTTCATATAATAAAATAACTTCTTCAATTTCACGAATCAATTCCAAAACAACTCGAATTTTCAAATTTAAATTTTAACCAAATCCCAAATCATAAATTTCAATACGATTCAGTTTCCAATTAAACTATTCCAAATTTTATCAATTTCAAAACAGATTTGATCCGCAGAATAAACCATTTCAAATTCAATATTTCAAACCTTAAGTATTCAACAATTTCAAAACTAAGTTTGGTAACTACGATTTAACAATTCAATTTTCTATTATTTAGTTTTGAAATATTTTACATAATAAGTCCATTATCATTTAAATAAAACTCAAATTACAATTAACTAAATATTTCCTTCAATTTATTTATACTTGAAATATTAATTTAATTCATCTTAAACCAAAATCAAGTTATAAAATCATACCTTCTAAAATTTCAAATTTAATAAATTTCACATCAAGCTTATTTGAGTTTAATTCTTAAATAAACTCAATTTCAAAGAAATCTCAAATTTATCATCCAACCTTAATTTATTTAAATCATTAAAAACTCTATATCAAAATATAATTTAAATACTTAACCATATTATCTTCAATAAAAATCAAACTTGTTATTAAGCTTAGTCTATATTAAAACAACTTTATACCTAGCTTAAAAATCAAGAATAAAATAACATTTATATAATATCTAAAATCAATATTTATATAAAACCATATGTTTCTATAGAAAACCATACAAATCATTTTCAAAAATATTTATATATAGACCAGTGGTGCCTGTATATAATTTTCTATCCTATGATCAAGTGATACGGATATTTATCATTTCAATCCGCAATTTAAAATATAAATACGGTTATATATCATTTCAAACCTTAATCCTTAATGAAATAAAAATCCATAACAAACTTGCAGTTTATAACAATATAAAATACAACATCCATTCATCCAAATATCAATCATCAAACAATTATCATAATCATCATCCAATTTATACAATAACATCAATATAGAACAGATAATAAATAACAAGTATTTACTGGCAGTTTATATTCAATAATAAATTAAATAACAATTTAACTGGCAGTTTATATGCAATAATAAATTAAATAGCAATTTTATCCAAATAAATTCAAATAAACTGAGATGATGATTCAAAATATGCCAAACAGTCGTAAATAAATTACTAATCACATCATAAATCTATTTAACAAACATAAGAAATTTTAGAAGTTGTGAGTGGGTTAAAACGCTCACCTTTGAATTTAAATTGAATATAAATCCAATTTAAATCCAAAATTCAAACAGTCTCAGAATCCATCCAAACCAGCATCAAAGTGTCTGGAAATTCAATATGATTATAGCGGAAGAAATCACGTGTGAATCCGTTTTTGTTTGGAAAAGTTATGACAATTAGAAGTCAACGATTTAAAATTTGAAAAAATAAAAAAAGCAGACACGTCATAGCTATGGAAACACACGAAACCCTATGCTCATTTCCTACGCGCGATCAAACAGCAGCAGGCCGCCACCACCGAATCCTAGTTGCAATTTTCGCCGCCACTACGTGAGGTTCCACCTCGATCAGATGTCACCAACGAGACGCCCTCCCTTGGCCAACCTCACCACCACAGCGCGACCTCCCGCAAGCCATCTCAAACGCACACGGCTGACTTACATTCATCTTCAATTTGCAGTGGAAACCCTAACAACATTGACCAATTAGCTGCATTGATCTGGGCTGCTCGACGTCCCCTACACACTGATCACCTCCGATCGATCACTCAACGCAAATCCACCGTCAAATGAAGCAATGATCAATGAACGACCAGGAAAAAATTGCCAAATTCTGGCCACATAGAAACCCAAATTGAAAAATGAATCATAAATTTGATTTGCGCTCGTCGAGAGCTTCAAATCCATACATAATTCTATATATATTGAGGAATTTGAACTTTCTGATTTGGTTTTGATTTGCAATTGAATTGGAAATGGATCGTGAATTTTAGAGTTTGTCTGCCATTGAGAAAGAGGAACAACAGAAATTGTATATACAGGAATGAGAAATAGAAAGGCTGCTAGGGTTTATAACTGGATAAATATAGGCAGAACAAAATAGAATAGATGGGCTCGATCAAATTTGGGTTTTGAACGATAATTGACCCGAAAAGCCCGTTCCGACTCCGGAACGAAAATGGGTCAACCCATATATCAAAGTAGATGTTTTCAAATATTTTAAAATCAATGGAACAAGTTTCAAGTCCAAATTCCATCGTATAAAGAAGTTACATTAAAATGAGTCCGTACGATCAAACGACAAGTCTGATCGTTACGAAACTTGAAATCCTACAATGATTCACTGCTGCGGATCCAATGAAACTAGTTTCGTCGAAATCTGAGTCGGTAGCCAAAATGTCTAATTTTCAGTTAATTAAATAATTTAATATTAAATTAATTAATCACTTCTTCTATTCAAATTTAATTATTTACCATTTCTATCCTTCCTGATTACAATTAAACTTATAATTCATTAACCAAAATCTTCATGTCAATCAATTAAGGATTTCTTGAAAAATTTATTGTGTTTACCTTTAATTTAAGTAAATTCAAATAAATTATGTTTTTAATTTCAAATAAATTAATGCAATTTGTTTTCATTCTCTTTATTCTATCAATCATCATCTTACGGATAAATTTAGCATCAGTATATATCAAATTACCCTAATATTTTTACATTCATCAACTAAATTCATATTAACGTACTTTTTAATTACGTTTAATTGCAATGGATTTTGATCTAATTCAATAAATTAAATAAGTGGGTAAACAACTAATAGTTATCACTATTTGCCTAATTTAATCCCATTCATACTTTATTATCAACCAACAATTATAGTTATTACTTATCTAGTATTGATTCTATCAAATCAAAATTTTCTTACGTATTATTTCATAAATTAAAATAACTTTGAATTTACTTCCCAATTTACTAATTATAATCAATTATAACCTTACAATTGTTTCAATTAATTGGGATTGCACTAAATTTGTTATTTATCATCTTGCATTAACATTATTGCCTTAATTTACATTCAGTTACTATTAATCAATATATTATTTCATTGGTTAATTCAATGCTTACTTTTATTTACTTATTTTCAATTTTATACCCAAGTGCAACAATTTAACTATTTCCTTATTGAGATTTCACTCCAATTGTCAATAATTATATACTAATCCACCAATTGATTCAATATTACACTTGTTTTCTTATATTCACTTTATAACCAAGTTATAACTTTTAAATTATTTTGTTTAATTGGAATTCATTCAAGTTCATTAATTGTTAACTTTATTTAACCTTGTTACTTTTCATCTTAGTTATTATTTCATTATGACCTTACAACTTTTTATTTCTTCCGATATTAAATAACAAGATCCGTTAAATTAACAAATTAAATTATCGAAAATTTACGGGTTGTTACCCCCTTCTAGATATTTTTTTTCCCGCTATGACATTCGGGACGTAAAATTAATGTGGTTTGTATGCTATGAGGGCCCTTGGATAAAGGTCCGTGACGACCGGAGGATGACATATTCGGTACTATCTAGTTACATAGGTAGGTCGGTCTTGTGTTGGTAGAGGTTCCTTTGTGCTGTTTCTCAGGGCATCCATCTAGAGGTGTACCCATTTCGGAAGGTAGATCCTTTACCTGGTTATTTGTACGGAAATCCATTATCCAATAAGAACCAACGGACTTGTTTATAGAGCCTAGTATGCTGGAATTTAATAATGGTAACAATTTAGGATAAGATTAATAAGTTTTTTTGCAAATGCTTTCAAAAGAATGTCATTAGAAATAATATCAAAGTTTTTGATATAAAAGTGTTTTAGTTATCATAAGGTAAAAACCCGTCCGCATTTATGTGTGGGCATGGTCTTATGAGATACGCTTTCTTTTAAAGGATTTTATCCAAGGCTGATATATGACACTGTCATTTATTATTGAGTTTTTCTCATGCTGGTTTATCAAGCCTGATCCGGGTGTTTTCAATACTCGGGTCAGATCCGAGTATTTTCAGTTTAGTCGAAAACGATTGGAGTTTCCAAAGGAGCGCTGGAGATATTCATCTACATATGGACATATTCTATTATCCGCTGTACTTAGATGTTTTAGTTGATGTTTTTTAGCAATTGTAAGGACAAATGTTTATAACTGTCCAAGCTGAATTTAGGTTAGACTCTGATATTGTATTTTAAAATTTTCCACTATAAAGATTATTATTGAAATAATATATGTTATTCCATTCATGTGAGATTCTGTTCTGTCTTTATTTTCTTTCCACCCTTAATAATTCGCTTATTAGTGCAATTTGAGTTGGACATGTGTGGTTTATTGTCGATTCAAAGGATATGGAAATTTGAGTTAGTAACACCCCAGAATGAGTTATGATAGTGTTATATATAAGAGCGCATATTTGTTAATTTTATAAAAGTGATTTTGTTTAAAAGAAATTGGTATTTTAATAATTTTACCTTGGGTTTATATATTGAAAAGGGATATTATTATTTTTGGTTGGAAATTAAGGATTGATTGTAATTTAGCTTAGTAAACTAAAATATGAATATCTTGTGATTAGAATTGCACGATTTGACCATAAGATATTCCATATGGAATCAATTAGCTGAGAAATAGAATTTAGAACTTTAATCATATACCCTTAGGTATTTAGTATTAAGAAATAATAATGATTACGTGATTATCATAATTGGTGAATTTAAAAGCTAAGTACAAATATCTTGTGAAGTAAAATTCAAAATTTGACTATAAGATATTTGATGATAATATTGAAGATAAAAGTTGCAATTTGAGAAAGTAAAAAGGAAATGCATACTTAGAAAAATTCTTATCAACAAGATAGAAGAAAAAAAAGATAAACTTAAATTTAGACTTTTTGTAAATATAAGGATAAGTTCTATAACTTATAAAGGAGATAAGGTAATTTAAAATTTAGACACTTTGATTAGGTTAAAAATCAAAATGAAATTTAGGAATATGAGATATAAGAAATATCATCCTAATATAAAACTTTGAACTAGTGATACATTTAGGGTAACATTGGAGGTGGATAAGTTAGAAAGAAAAAAAGAAAAAAGGGAAAGTTTTGAACAATATGGTTAGTAGGTTGATTGTTGGATGAAAATGTTCAAATAACAAATACCATGTGAATTATGTTTCACAATTTTACTATAAGGTATTTTATGGACTTAAGGTTAAGAAATTTGATTTTGAAAATGGTCTTAGGAATTGGAGATAGTGGTTTTGAGACAACGACCTTTGTAACTTATTTTATTATAACTTATATACTAACACAATTGTCTAGATATATATGAATGATATTATGCAGGATATATATAAGGCAGGTATTGATTATTGAAGACTATATAGTACAAAGACTAAGAATGAAGAAATCAAGTTTGAAAACTCATGTGTATCAAGATCAAGATTTCAAGATATGTGTCTAGATTTTGTTAAAACTTCACAATAGCATGGAAATCTTCATTCCGAATTTCATTTGGGATGAAATTCATTTCTACCTTCTTAGTGGCTTACAAACCTATGAAAAGTAGCTTACAAACCTACGACAAGTGGCTTACAAACCCACGAACATCCTTGTTTTGTACAAGTTCTCGAGTCCTGATGTGATGAGATATTCTACAGGAAGAAGCTTGCAAAACTACTTCAAAACGGTTTTTCAAAACGATTTTCAAAACTGCTTTTCAAAATGTTTGGCCTTAAAACTATCTTTTCAAATGATTTTCAAAAAGATGGTAGCCTTAAAATATTCTTTGTTTTTGTGTTTTAAAACATAGTAAAATTAGTTTATTTTACACCAATGTCATTTCGTTTTGTTTTCATTTCAATACCATTTTCAAAACAAGTTTTTCATTTTTTTTAACAAGGGATGTCGACATCATGGGATACCCCATGTCGACATGGTGGCTGTTGAATTCAAAAGTTTCACTTTTCAAAAGAAGTGTCTATTCGTTTAAATCTCTCATTAATGGTTATGGCTGTTGGTACTCTATAAATAGCCTTCTCAAACGAATTTTTTAATATATAATTCTCATATTTGCTTCACTTCTTCTTCTCCACAAATCCATGTTCTATAATTATCATATTTTTAAGATCGTGCCGAAATTCTGCAAAATTCTCAAGTGAATCAAATTAGAATTTCATTCTTGTTTGATTCCCTGTCCTCTCTCGAAGATCAAAGTGCTACTTATAATTATAGGATCAATTTGTAATCAAAAGTTTATCGAGTCTCTCTATAAGGTGTGGTTGTGCTTGGAAATCAATTGGGTAATCTTGTGGCCTGTAAATCAAGAGAGTTTGCTCCGGACTCATGAGATGGGAGGGTACCTCAAGCCCTTTATAAATTGAGGAGTGTAATCTCGACACCGTTTTAATAAAAACCTATATAAGGTGGTTTGCCTTGGTACTGGACTGGATGTAGGGTAACTTCGAACCAGTATAAAATCCGATGTGTTCTTTCCTTTTACTGCTTTTTATTTACTTTTTGCATCTGTGTTTGATTTTGTGATTGTTCTTTGATTAAGTTCTGTATTTATTTGTATCATAATTTCAATTTAGTTCATATAATTTGTCACGACCCGAAATCCAGCGTTCGAAGAATCAACATCGAATACCTCACTTGTATTCGAATGTCGAAGACTCAAACGTCGAACTCCAGTTCGGATGGAGCTTATAACAACATTAGATGAAAATAAATAGCAGAAAATATGAATATCGTTAATCACAACACAGATACAACTTTGATATAATATCCATTACAACATTGATCACCAATATCAGAGTGATACATATATGATACTACAATAAAACGACAACAGAAACTTGAACAAGTTTCCACCATACTTTACTTCAATAAGGTCTCTAAAAACTCCAACACTTCAAAAGATTTCCAAGGCCAAAAGCTTCCAAAATCCGACAGCTTCCAAAAGACTTCAAAATCCAAGCTAGCTCCAAGACATGGATAACCTGCTTCTCGGCTGCCCGTGCGGAAATTATGGGCACCCAGAGTTTAGGAAGGGAACAATAAACTCCGGGTCAGTCATGGTACTGGTATGAGTAAACAAAAACAGTTGTTTGAAATAAAAAACAGTTTATAAAAGAAAAGCGATATGCTTTTGGAAAATGAAACTACCATAAGACCTCCCACCACACACACAATGCAAACGCAAACTCGGAGGAGATTTCTTCTTATGATAGTCAAACATGCTTGATATAAGAAAACTCTTTTGATATTATTATTAGTGCATAGTGTAGAAAATATTTTTAAAAGTATAATATTAATCTTAGCCAGCATACGTACCATTATAGTATGCCTACTATAGCTACCATATTAGATGGCAGGTTATACAACTAAAAGCGTACAGGGATCGTATTTGGATGATTGGATTTCCAACAAATGGTCAGGCAAAGGAACTTCCCATACAAAATGGAATGCCTCTGGAGGGACGTCCCCGAGAACCTAACCGGATCTCTGCCAACACAAGGCAGAAAACTCTTTTGATATTATTATTAGTGCATAGTGTAGAAAATATTTTTAAAAGTATAATATTAATCTTAGCCAGCATACGTACCATTATAGTATGCCTACTATAGCTACCATATTAGATGGCAGGTTATACAACTAAAAGCGTACAGGGATCGTATTTGGATGATTGGATTTCCAACAAATGGTCAGGCAAAGGAACTTCCCATACAAAATGGAATGCCTCTGGAGGGACGTCCCCGAGAACCTAACCGGATCTCTGCCAACACAAGGCCGAGTTACCTCTGTAACTAGGTAACTACTGACACGAGTATGCCATCTCCCGGTCGTTACCAACTTTTATCTGAAGCGCTTCTCAACCAACAACCACAAAGCAATAAGTTTGCAACAACCACAAAGTTAAGTATCTGGGCTCCATACCATGATACCACTTATAATCCAGATGAAAATGGACATACCCTAAGGGGGTCCTACCCCCAAATAACCTTGCTACAACGATTCCTGTTTCAACCATAACCGGGTTGTGGGGTTCGACGAAGTCTTGTCCACAAAGCTACGCTTTTTCACAAAGTCATGCTTCGATCAACAAATGATCAGCAATACTCAGCATGCCACACTACCAAATTGGGATTATATCACTAATAACCCTCAATTAGATAACCTCTGAGCTCATACGTCTCAGAGAAGGGTGTTAAGCTAAGAGAATAAATTCTCCGCCACCAATAGAAATGTATTTAAAAGAAATCAGCTGTATATCTCAAATTGTAATGTCAGACATACAACCATACAGGTCTGTTTCGGGTTCGAACAGAACCGAAGGCACTTCCAAAGAAGTCCTTGCAATCTGGGAATCCACAATCCTGATCGGACTCCCCATTACATATGGAGATCTCTACACCAGAGCAACTCAGTGCAGAGTCATTCGATAGGTTATCCTATTGTTCCCGAAGACGCCCGGTCTTCACCACTCTCTTCAAATGCTATCCATTTCGTTGTATCACTATTCAGAATGGGTTATACGACTCAAAGGTCCTCTTCCGGCTAAACCGAATAATGAGCGTTCAATTTAAAAACACGTGGATATATCATTCACAAAGATTCACTATCAAGGTTCGATGTGGGTTTCGGATAACCAAATGGAATTTGACACCTTGTCGCAACCAAATTCAAATGCCGTTTTACGGGCCAATGGGTTTTCACATTTACACAGAAGTATATTCATCACAGATATCAATGCTCAGCACAAAGCAATTCATATTACATAGCATCACAATCACATATCAGAGATATCAATCTAATACACAACATTCAATAATAATCAATCTTCTTCAATTAAGATGAATAAATCGTGTGGTTTAAATTAACTAACCACATAATTACTTTTCATTAATTACTTTAATCAATGATTAATTATCCTTAATTATAAATTAATTAAATTTTAATCACCTTTATTAATTAATCGTTCCTTAATTAATCATCTTAATTAATTAATCCTTAATTGTTAATTAATTAATCCTTAATTACTTTATTTATTAATTATTCCTTAATTAATTAATAATTATTTTCAAATTAATTAACCTTAATTATTTATTAAATTAATCTTTAATATTAAGTAATTAATTAAGTAATTACTTTTTAAGTAATTATATTAACAAACCATTAATTATTTAATAAATCAAGAGATAAATTAATTACTTTGATTATCCTATAAAACCTTGTTTAATCATTATCCTTATACACTAGTTTCCTTAAAAGGTTAAGATTAGTTTAAACAACATTTTATCTTAATTTCCTTTTAAATTACATTATTTATTTAATATAAATAACTTTTTCAAATAACGTATCAAAAATTAAATAAATTTAATTTAATTCCTTTAAAAACATCTTACTTAAATCCTGAATTAATCCAAAAATTCAATCAAATCATCATTTGAAAACATGGTTTAAAAGTGTTTAAAAGTTTGAAAATTTTGAAAGAAAACTGTTTTACATATCAAGCTCGAGACCTGCTTTGAGTCTTACCCGAGAACATTGCCTGTTTACATCGAGTTTTGTCAAAAATCAACCCGAGCACCCAAATTTTCAAACTTAAATTTTTTCTAAGTGTTTTTACCAGGCGCATCAATAATTTTACTCGAACCCGATCTCGAGTTATCACGCGACTCTCCCGAAGCTTGCTTCGAGACATCAACCCTTCATTCCTCTACCCTGCTTCCTGATACACATCAAGACTTGTGCGCATGCATGGTTGGAATCGCCATCTCTGGTCGAAGCTCCAGCCACCGTCAAGTCGACGACAATCCACCTGAACCCCACGAGCACCCAGAAACCCATAACGTCGACGAATTCGAATTTTTGCTATCGACCCCAAACTGGAGCCAAAATCGATCATCACGAAATCGCTTCGCCATTCCACCTCTGGCCATCAAAGGTCACGTAATCGCACCTGCAGCTCCACCGATGTCTAACGCATGTATCGACAATAGCACGATCGACTCTAGTCGACCAACGATGTCGCAGCAACCAAAATTTCAACCCTTATAAAAAATGGGCTTAAACCCTAGTTCGTCGATCTGCAACCACCATGATGACCTATAAATTCATTCAACAATTTTTTGATGGCCCCCGACCACCATGCTAGCATCTGCCATGATCGCGAGATGTACTTCGTCGCCGATCATCAGAATTTCATTAAAACTCATGTCACGTTCATCTTCCAATTTCTCATTGAATACGTTATTAAAAATCTTAATTTTGCTTTTAAAACTCATGACTTATGAAGACATGTTGGATCATATAGTTAAATCATAGAAAACATGATACTTAATTTTTAACATTTTCTTGAATTTCTTCTGTTTATCTTCCATGCAGACAGAATTGCTTTAAATTCAACTCGAAATTATTTTTGAGCTTAGATCTGGATTTAATAAGCATATTTCATTGAGATCCCTAATTCAAAAAGGAATCAGAGAAGAAGAAATTTGGTTTTGAACGGGTTTTGAAAACCTGGAAGCTAGAAAACAGAGTCATGGGTCTGTTTTCTGACATGCATACACAAGTACCTATCTATAATATACATGCAAGCTTTCCTTTCAACCATTACTTATCATCTATCACAAGCATCAATCCAGATTCAACTTTCAAAATGGTGTTTACTCACCTGTTGTGCCTGAAAACAGAAAGCAGAGAGGAAGTTGATGTTGTCAGATTTGAAGACTGGGAAGAAAAAGAATTTTGATTGCTGAATTGTTAATCTTGATCTTGGAATCTGATGATGAAACTTGATTGTCTAGCTGAAGCTTTACTTTGTTATTTACAAACTTGGTTTTACAATGCTTAATTCCTGAATTTGCTTGAAGCTTTGAAATTGTTTTGTTGATCTTTGGATAGAAATGAAATTCCAGGCTGTAAAAATTTTTGGAATTGAAGAAGTTGTTTTTCTGGTTTGTGAATTTGATGCTTATTAGTTTCTTTTTTTTTTGCTTTTGGTTTTAAGCTTTTGAAAACAGGATAAAAGTGATGAGAGTAAAGAAATCAAATAGTTCCATTTTTCTTTTTATTTATTATCTTAGAAATAGTTAAAATAATGGCACTTGTTCATTTTGTATCTCAAGGTTATTACACTTGTTAAGTTACATATGTTAGATAAGAACACTTGTAGATTCTTTTGCATGAGAAAATATTTTAAAAAAAATTTCTGTATTATTTTTCTTTCTTATTTAAATAATTACATTCTCTTTTATATTAATACAACTTTTTAAAAGAAAATGTTTTTAATACTAATTCATACATTAATAAAATTATACACATGTGTTAATATTTTGAATTCAAATAATTTTTAAGATATTTTATTTTAAATTCAAATACAAGTTCAATTTCAAATTAAAATTAAAATTCAACATAAAATTCAAATTCAAATTTGAAACCCATTATATATATATATAGATAAACAAACTTTATGTTCACTTGTTTTGAAAATTTAAAATTAATTCAAATTAACTCAATTTAAATTTCAGAAATTCAAATAAATCACAAATTTTAAATTGATAAAATTTTGGGGATGTTAGAGGTTCCCCCCTTAAGAAAAATTTATCCTCGAAATTTGAAAGAGAGAGAAAGACAACAAGGAACATATAAAGATATAAAAGATAGAGAAATGGCTTACCAATCAAGCCGGAATATCGACTCCGCAATTGGGATAGGACTTTTGCATGTTATCCTCTGTTTTCCAAGTACAGTTCTTTGGATCGCCACTCCATTGCACTTTAACCAGTTTCACGGTTTTGTTCCTCAGCTGCTTTTCATCACGATCAATGATCTTTATCGGTTCCCTCTTTACTGCCAGATTTGGTGTGATCTCCAAATCCTGCTGAGCAGCTTCTTCAATGATACTATCTGGGTCGTGCACATATTTCAGAAGATTAGAAATGTGAAACACATCATGCACGCCAGATAACCAGCTGGGTAGCTGTACTCGATATGCTAAATGACCGATCCTCCCTAGAATAGGAAAAGGACCAATATATTGTGGTGCCAGCTTACTAGTCTTCCCAAATCTTAACACACCACGCATTGGAGACACTTTCAAGAAAATAGAATCTCCAACTTGAAATTCCAAATCTCTTCTTCTGCGGTCATAATAACTCTTCTACCGACTTTGAGTAGTTATTAACTTCTTTCGAATAAAACCAACTTTCTCCATGGCTTCTTTAATCATATTTGGTCCAAGGATGAGTCTATCACTTGATTGGATCCAACATGCAGGTGATCGACACGGACGGCCATATAAAGCCTCAAAAGGAGCCATTTCTATGCTGGCCTGATAGCTATTATTGTATGAGAATTCAACCAGAGGTAAATGGTCCTCCCAAGAACCACCAAAATCGAGAATAAAAGCTCGCAAAAGGTCTTCTAAAATTCGATTAATCCTTTTTGTCTGACCATCAGACTACGGGTGATAAGCAGTACTGAAGTTCAGCTTTGTTTCCAATGTGGCTCGAAATGCCTCCCAAAATCTACTTGTGAAGATCGGATCACGATCACTCACTATATTGCTGGGTGTACTGTGGAGATGAACAATCTCTTTTACATATAGCTCTGCTAAGCTTGCCGCTGTTCGGGTGGATTTCACTGGAATGAAGTAAGCAGTTTTAGTGAAACGATCCACTATAACCCAAATTACTTCATTTCCTTTCTTAGTTTGTGGCAACTCGTCGATGAAATCCATCGATACTTGATCCCATTTCCACTTTGGTACTTCCAAAGGCTGAAGTAAACCCGTCATTTTCTTTTGACCACTTTTAATTTGTTGACAGTTGGCACAACAACTCACATATATAGATATGTCCCTTTTCATCATTTTCCACCAAAATGTTCTTTTGATATCTCTATACATCTTATTGACCCCTGGATGGATGCAAAGTTTGGACTTATGGCATTCGTCCAAAATTTCACGTTTTAAATCCGAAACATCCGGGACACAAATTCTTCCTTTCAATCTTATAACTCCACTATGATTGGTTTCAAAACTAGTTTCTTCTCCATGAAGGATTCTCCCATAAATATCTCGAAGAAACTTGTCTTCTTTTTGCTTGCTAGCGACTTTCTCAAGAAGAGTAGGAGTAACGACAAGATGAGCAAGAATAGCCTGTTTTCTACTCAGAGCATCGACAACCATATTGGCTTTTCCGGGTGTATACAGAATATCTAGGTCATAGGATGCCAGAAATTTCAACCAACTTTGTTGTCGTAGATTCAAATCTTTCTGGACGAAAAGATATTTCAAAGATTTGTGGTCGGTGAATAATTCGAATTTTCCACCTAAATAAGAAGAATTTATTAAGTGTATATTAAGTTAAATTGAACTTTAAAATTTTCTTTTAGAAAGCTGAAGGAGATTCTTACCCAGAAGATAATGTCGCCAGATTTTTAAGCGAAAATAACAACTAAAAGCTCCAAGTCATGTGTTGGGTAGTTTCTCTCGTGCGGACATAATTGTATACCCGCGTAGGCAATTACCTTCCCATTTTGCATTAATACTACACCTACCCCATCACCACAACCGTCAGTATAGACAGATAAGCCGTGGTTTCCGTTGATAATAGCGAGAACAGGAGCGGTAATCAATCTCTTTTTCAACTCCTGAAAAGTTTCATCACATTTCGGAGTCCAATTGAACTTGGCATTCTTCATTGTTAGCTTAGTCAACGGACTAGTGATCTTAGAAAAGTCCTGAACAAACTTCCAGTAATAGCCTGCTAAACCCAGAAAACTTCGAACTTCTATCGGAGTTGTAGGTCGCTTTCAGTCAAGAATAGCGGAAATTTTGCTAGGATCAACAGAAATCCCTTCTTCATTAACAATATGGCCAAGAAATCTGACTTCTTTGACCCAAAAGTGGCATTTAGAAAATTTGACGAATAAAATGTTCCTTCTCAATATCTCCAAAATAATTCTGAGATGTTCAGCACTCTCCTCTTCGGTTTTGGAATAGATTAGGATATCATCAATAAGTACAAGTCACAAATTTATTCAACACTTCTCGAAACACACGAGTCAATAAATCCACGAAGTATGCGGGAGCGTTGGTTAGTCCGAAAGACATGACTAACCACTCGTCGAAAATATATGGACCCCTGAAAGCAGTCAAATGCACAGTCTTCGGCAATTCGTAGCTAATGGAACCCTTGTGCTAGATCCATCTTTGAAAAGAATCGAGCGTCGTGCTGTTAATCAAACAGATCATCGATTCTAGGTATAGAAAACTTGTTTTTGAAAGTTTTCTTATTGAGATCGCGGTAGTCCACACACAATCTCAAAGAACCATCCAATTTAGCCACAAACACCACAGCAGAACCTATTCATAAACACTAGGACGTATCAATCCTTTATCTAGCAAATCACCGGTTTGCTTGACTAGTTCAATTCTTTCTCTGGGTGCCATCCTGCGACTTGCATGCGCGACAAGACGAGCATTTGGAACTAAGTCAATTCTGAATTCTATTTCTCTATGTGCAGGTAAAGATTTGACCTCTTCGAATACGTCGGAAAAATGCCGGACAATAGGAATGTACTCCAAACTAGGTTCGGGATATCCCAACGCATACCTTATCCCTTTTTGGACTAGAGTCTTAACAAGAAATTTCAATGAAACCTCCCAGTTTTGTTTTGACCAGAATCGTTCTGTTGTTGCAATCTAATTTGGCTTCGTATCTCGTTAACCAGTTCATTCCGAGTAGGATTTCAAATTCATTAAGTCGTGAACATAAAGGTTGATAGGAAATTGATGGCCAGAATACGAGATAGGAACCTTCCTACAATATAGACAAAGATTTGCGGGACCGCCCACGGGATTCTTCATGCAAATAGGTTCATCGACAAATTTAGGTTTAAGTTTTAATTCATTCACGATTTGTTGCGAGATAAATCTATGTGAAGCTCTCGTGTCGAATAAAACTCTAACGACTCTATCACCAACAATAAGGTTACCCTCCAAAACTCCCTTTCCTTTATCTGCCTTGGAAGTTGAGGTGTGATCTTTTACTGCGTACACTTTCGCTATTTGTGCTTGTTTCTTTTTTGGGCAATTTCTAACTCCGTGACCCGGCTGGTGACAGCAATAGCATTCCTTGGATCTTTGACTTGCCTTCATGGGTTGATCTTTCTTTATTTGTTTCTTTGGCTTCTCACAATCATTTGCTAAATGGCCTTTCTCCTGACAATTATAACAAGTAATATTTCTAGCTGAGTTCTCTTGATTACTCCTCTTCTCCTTGCATTGATCCGGCTTCTTCCCTTTGAATTTTCTTTTGTTCCAATTTGAATTACTTGAACTCCCCTTCTCTTCCGAAACTTCCTGCATATCTAGGGTGGCATATCGATAACCCATATCGATCAAGTCCGAAAAAGATTCTTTTATATGGGCTGTCATCCTCTTGTGGTACTCCGTATACATTCTCCGAATGAATATTCCATTCTTCTTCAAAGGTGTATTTACCAGCTCCAGACCGAATCGAGACAATTCGTTGAATTTATTCAAATACTCCTCAAATGATAGACTTCCTTGTTTCAAATCTATGAACTCTTGGTACATTCGAGAGATACCAGCAGATGGAATATATTGCTGCTCAAACACTTCTTTTGGATCGTCTCCAAGTAAACTCATCTTCTGGCTCATCCACAATAACTGCCTCCCACCAAGCTAAAGCTTCCTCTTGGAGTTGCCAAGATGCTATCAATAGCTTTTGATTGTCTTCCAATTTCAACCCTCTGAAAATTCCTTCACAGGATCGGATCCAAGCTTGGGCTTCAACAATAGACTCCTTGCCAGTGAATGCCTTTCCACCAAGTCTCGAGAAGCTTTTATATAGATCTGCCAGATTCAGCTGATGTTGAGTAGGCATAGCTGCTGTTGTAGGGACTTGACCAGTTGTAGTGGTATTTTCCCGTCCCCCTACCTGTCCTCTTCTTCCGCTCATTCTCACTATTTGTAAATAGTAAGAAAACTTGATTTAGGCATAAGGACAACATATCTTAGGGAATATCAACAGTTAAAAGGAATAGACCAAGAAATTTAGGGTTTCGGTCTCTTAGTTTATACTCATTCTAGGGTATACTTAACCCTATCTCTAATGAGCCACCTAATGTGTTATACTCCATAGCTAAAATTCTTACTCAACCTTTAGCTCTGATACCACTTCTCAAGACCCGAAATCCAGCGTTCGAAGAATCAACATCGAATACCTCACTTGTATTCGACTGCCGAAGACTCAAATGTCGAACGCCATTTCGGATTGAGCTTATAACAACATTAGAACATCGAAAAAAATGAATATCATTAATCACAACACAGATACAACTTTGATACAACATCCATTACAACATCGATCGCCAATATCAGAGTGGTACATATATGATACTACAATAAAACGACAACGGAAACTTCAACAAGTTTCCAACATACTTTACTTCGATAAGGTCTCCAAAAAATCCAACACTTCTGTGACGACCGCCCATGACTCCCGCACGAAAACAAGGGAATGGTGCGCTGAAAAGTGTGTCAGGCAGCCATGGATGATAGTCAGGGTAAGATAAAACAGAATAGTCTATCGTATTACTCACAGCGCATGGATAAAATACAATAGAAAAGTATACATAGTGAAGCTCCACAGAACGGAGTCATATAAACTCACAATAGTTTTATACAATCATCTGAATAGTCAATACATCAAGCCTTACTACATAACAAGTATCAAACAAACAGCGTAACATCCAATACATATAGTAAGAAACAATATGCAAAAGCCTCCAGCCCGTCTTCGTCATCAACAGCGTTGGTAGCCAAGAACAGCACCTGTCACCTGCTACCTAGTCTGCCCATCCCAACATGGATGAACAACCCAAGGTAATAAGAGTTGAACATAAAACCTTGAGTCAGACAACAGTCTTAGTGAGCAGTAAATCAACTATCAAACATACCAAAAGAGCATAAAGGGTAAAAGGAATAGGAACTCAACCATCCCACTCCTCCTCATTCTACAGTGATAGCCCCCAGACCCTCTAAGCATAAACAAACATAGCAAAGCAGACAATTTAAGTAAAGCAATTATCACTCGAGTCAAGGTCGATGTTTTCCAAGTACAAACCCCCAAGGCCTAAACCAAGATCAGATAAGCACCCAGAAAGCATCGCTCTTGAGATCGAATGATGGTGCAACCAAACATTCATGACTCTGGCTATCACTGTTATCATTGCTTTGATATCACCGTTAATTGAATGACTGGCACCTTCTTTCAGCCGTCCGTCAAGGGCTAATGGCAACCCCGGTTCTAGACATAACTCCGCACGTCGTCATGACCCATGCCTAGGACTATCGAATCTGCCCAGAGTACTAACACGTCATCATGACCCGTGTCTGAGACGTCGTCGTGACCCGTCCCAACGTACTCTTGCTTTGAGCATGCTAGAACCTTCAATAACGATAAGATCCAAGCCTCCTAGTAATCCTCCTTGACGACTATTCTCATACTAGCTCAAGCGCCTCTCGAGCCCACCATTATCAACCAACTCGAACCGCATCATCGGGTTATCAACATGCTTGGGATGATCCCGTCTGGATTAAACCAAGCTCTCACATCATGCTTTGCTCCATCGCATCATAGCAAAGTCCATCATCTCAACATCATGCTTTGCTTCCTCTAATCATAGCAAAGCCCATCATCATCGAATCTATCCATATGAGCTTCATCACTCGTTTCATATGCCACAAGCAGCTTTCACCATTCAAGAGCCTTTCCACTTAGCTTTTGAATCATCTTCGACCAACTTGTCCAAATCAACTATTAGCTAATTTGCAACAATCTATCAATCAAATCAATCATTAATCCAAGCAATCAATCATTCAAACAAGATCTAATAAGCAATTATACAAGAATGGCAATTTCGTAAATAAATTGTCCAAATCCAACAAAACATGAATTATTGAAATTATCACTACAACTTGATGAATAAACTTGCATAAGTTAACATGTAGTAAAATAGGTGTCAAAACTTCATAGACGATGGATCTACATGCAGACTTAAGGAAAATGCAAGAAATCACTATCTTTAACACACAAACGAGCCACCGATCCAATATACTCCCTTGGGTCCGTGTGAGAGATAACCACCACTCACCGAATCACCTAAACACCTCAAAAACAACCAACTCCAGATCTGGACAGCAAAGAATCAAGCTTGATCCTCCAAAGCTCCGCTTCAAACGATGAAATCTCTCTTCAATGGATGGAGATCTTCAACTTTGGCTCTTGGATCTTCGATTTGATCTTCAATTTAGATGGAAGGAATCACTAGATTAGAGTGGAGAAAAGAAGTGAAGAAGTGTTGAAGTCGAGCTCTCAAAATGGCAGCACTTCGTCGCTTCAAAATCCGGTGCCAAAAAGTGAACCAAACCCCTCTATTTATAGGCTGGAAATCCTTAGGTCGCCGCCCCCATGAGTCGTCCACGACCTAAAAGCCCAACGACTTACGACTTATGCCCCCACACGACTCAATGACCTAACCCCTTAGCCCTTACACGGCTTAACGACTCAACTACAAAGCCGACCTAACGGCTTAGCAACATAGCCGCCTCAACGACCTAACTGATATGCGACATAGCAAATGCCGCGACCTAACCAAACCTAGACCACACGACTTAACTAAACACAGGGTCACACGACCTAACACTCAGTCATTCACACGACTCAGCGACCTAACGTTTTTATCGTAAGTCGTCTAAGACCTAAATATACGTAGCGACCTTCCTTAGGTCGCCCAACAACCTAACTTCCTTAAGTCGTCTAAACCCTTAAGTCGCCAACTTCTATAGGTCGCTCCACCGTCCTAAGCACTACACGACTCAAACTCCAAACGACTTAAGCTTTGGTCGACTCATACTCTAAATGAGTTAACAACATCAACGACCTAATGCAACTATTTTACAATTTGTCGACACGTAAAATACGGGTCGTTACAACTTCAAAAGATTTCCAAGGCCAAAAGCTTGCAAAATCCGACAGCTTCCGAAAGACTTCAAAATCCAAGCTAGCTCCAACACACGGATAACCTGCTTCTAGGTCGCCCGTGTGGAAATTATAGGCACCCAGAGTTTAGGAAGGGAATAATAAACTCCTGGTCAGTCGTGGAACTAGTATGAGTAAACAAAAATAGTTGTTTGAGATAAAAAACAGTTTATAAAAGAAAACCGATATGCTTTTGGAAAATGAAACTACCATAAGACCTCCCACCACACACACAATGCAATGCAGACTTCGAGGAGATTTCTTCTTATGATAGTCAAACATGCTTGATATGAGAAAACCCTTTTGATATTATTAGTGCATAGTGTAGAAAGCATTTTCGAAAGCATAATATTAATCTTAGCCAGCATACGTACCATTATAATATGCCTACTATAGCTACTATATTAGATGGTAGGTTCTACAACTAAAACCGTACAGGGCTCGTATTTGGATGATTGGATTTCGAACAAATGGTCAGGCAAAGAACTTCCCACACAAAATGGAACGCCTCTGGAGGGACATCCTCGAGAGCCTAACCGGATCTCTGCCAACACAAGGTCGGGTTACCTTTGTAACTAGGTAATTACTGACACGAGTATGCCATGTCCCGGTCGTTACCAACCTTTATCCGAAGCACTTCTAAACCAATAACCATAAAGTAATAAGTTTGCAGCAACCACAAAGTTAAGTATCTGGGCTCCATACCATGATACCACTTATAATCCAAAAGATAATGGACATACCCTCAGGGGGCACTACCCCCAAATAACCTTGCTGCAACGATTCATGTTTCGACCATAACCGAGTTGTGAGGTTCGACGAAGTCTCGTCCACAAAGCTACGCTTTTTGACAAAGCCATGCTTTGATAAACAAATGATCAACAACACTCAGCATTCCACACTACTAAATTGGAAGTATATCACTAAAAACCCTCAATTACATAACCTCTGTGATGACCTAGAATTTTAGGCAATATCAATTTAATAATCTGAATTTAAAAATTAAATTGATTTGATGATCTTTGCTAATAAAATTGGAATTAATTTAAAAATCCAGTTAAGTAAATATTTAATTGATAGATTTTATCTTTTAAAGCTAGTAAATTGTTGTCTATTTATAATGTATATAGAAAATGTATATATTATAAATAGATAAGCCTTGTTTTAAATAAATAAATAAATATTGTTTTCTAAATATATACATCTTTGGTAAAATTGGAAATTTGTTTTTATTTAATATAAAGCTTTTTAAAAGCTGTTGAATAAATAATATATGGTTTTAAATTGTTAAGATAAAAATTTAATTTGTTTAAATTAATTTATTTGATATTAAGTTTTTTTTAAAGTATATAATAAATAACTATATAATTTTAAATACATAAGGTAAATATTTAAATGGTTTAAAATATGTTTTAACTTAAGTTTAAATTTAAGTAAAATTAACAATAAGGTTTGTTTTGTTTCATTTTTAAATATAGTGTGATAAAATAAATAATTTATTAATAAAGAAACAATTTGTTTTATAAATTATTTAAAATTACCAAATTTGTTATTTTCAAAATATAATAATGTATTGTTTTTAACAAATAGATTTTTTTTTATAAAAATAGTTTGTTTTTCAAAACCGAATTGTGTAGTTATATATGTATATATATAACTTGATTTCAAAATAGCATTGATAATATTTTTCCTTTTCAAACGATATCTTAACAAGGTTAGCTATAATATTAACAAGGTTAGCTATAATATTAACTTCTTTAAACATAGAACAACTTCCATAGCACTAATAATAGCATTGATAATATTTTTCCAAATTCATATGATAATCCCACTTTAAATAATAGCTTACTTATGATTAATGATAAATAATTATGATCCATCTTAAGTTTTGTTCTTGTCTTTGTTCTTGTCTTAAGTTTGGCTTATATTGGTTTTTAATTTTTATCTTTTATTATAAATACATATATATGCATATTTTCTCAATAAATATACACATATATGTATCTTTCTAAATCTTTTATTCTTAGTCTTGTTTCAGATGCAGGCTTTAGGCGATAGGTTATCAGGTTCATTTTGCAGGCTTCTCTCGTCTCTAGAGTGCGGGGTACCAGTTTGTAGAGAGGTCATCAGAGTAGAGTTTCTTCACCCAGGACTTCTCGCAGATGTCCCCTCAGATAATAGGATTCTGGTACCTCCACTATGGAGTACTTGTTCAGGAGGTTTCTATTCTCCAGTTTGGCACTCCTTCTCCTTGCTCAAAGCCTTCAGAGTGGTCTCTCTATTCAGCAGATCCTATTCATAGCAGATGCTTATTCCCTTTAGCCTTTTTGGTTCTTTCTTCATCTTAATATCGGGTGGTGGCCTTGCCGGATTTTGATATTGAGGTGCGACGGGTGGTGGCACCGCCTGATCTCATCTTAGGAGTACCTGAGTTTAGCTATATATATATATATGTATTTTTGCTCTTGTTACCTGCCAGGCATGTTGGCAACTCCTTATATTCGTGTTATATATATATATACACATGTGTGCTTTCCTCTACGCGTAGAGGATCACATATTTTTCTCAAAAAATAACTTGATTTCAAAATTGAATTTTAGAATTTGATTTGAATTTGAATTTAAAGCTTTGAAATTTAAGGTATGAATTTTTTTAATTGTTTTGGATTTTAAAATATTTGTATAAACTTTTATTTTATAAATATAATTGGATTTATTCATTTCAAAATTATCTACGTGTAAATAAGTATATATTAACTAATTAATTAAACATAAGTTTACATTTATCTTATATTAATCTATTAACTAAATAACTAATTAACATTTAATTATAACTAATTAACTTTAAAAGACAAATATAAACATTTTATAAATTAAAAGACATGTGTTAGTTAATAAAGTAAGGATAATGACAAATGTTAAATTTGAAGACAAGTGTCATTTATTTTAATTTTTCTTTTATTTTAATAAAATCAAATTTCAGCCTTTATAAATACTTATGTTTTCTTATCTTCTTTTTTTTTTCTATTTTCAATTTTCAATTTTCAAAGGCAAGTATGAATCAATACTTCATAAAAACAAATTACCTCAAAACTAAAATCTGAAAACACCTCCATTAAAACCAAATTCATAAAACCAAATTCCTATAATCTTTTCAAATCTGTAGCATGCATACAAATATGTTTTAAAACCTACATAATCAATCAAGGCCTGCATCATTTAGAATATGGAATTCAAGCAGCTGCAAGCATGTAGTTCTTTTTAAAAATCAAGTTTTTAAAGCTCCAGCAACTCAAGCTTTCATCAAGCAATTCAAGATTAAAGCAAAGAAATTTTCCAGTTTTAAAAGTACAAAGTTTTTTTCAAAATCATGGCTTTGTCTTCCAATTTAAACAGGTGAGTAACATCATTTTAATGAGTTTAAGTATTTTAATCTGTTGCATGTTGATTTTTATGTTAAGTATGTATGATATGTATATATATCAGTAGGTCTTCTATGTATAAATGAATGGATATATTTGAACATGCTATAGTCTCTGTATTATACTGTTCTTAAGTTCAGGTTCAAGAAATTATTCAAACCCCATTATCACATAATGTAATCTATGTTATTGTTTAAGATTCATACAAAATATGTTTGTTGAATCATGAATTTAAGTTTAAAAATTTATTCAAGTTAAAATAATTTTGAATTGTCTTTAAAAATCAAGAACAACAGAGCAAGTTGAAGTAGAGTAAAAATCCAATTATTTTAATTTATCAATTCAGGAACCTAAACTAAATCCTTAACATAAATCATGATTTTTAAGAATAAAATTATAATTTATAGCTTGAGGACGAGGGAGTAGTTCGGGGACGAACTAAAAATGGAATTGGGGAGTTTTCTGATGATCTCTGTGGACTGAGAGGTCGGGTTCTTCAGGGTTGAAGGTGTAGTGATCGAGGATGATGGGAAAAATAATTGATGGTGATGCAATTCACTATGGCAGCAGTGGTGATGATTTCTTATCTGGAACCCTAGTTTTAACTAGGTTTGGAAAATCTGATCATCTAGTCTTCTCTAGTTGTTCGAGTTCAACGGAATCGTGGGTGATGGGAACTTGGAAGTCAATGAAGACTTGGCTGGAGTTTCAGAAGTAATGGTGGTACGAGGGCCGAGGATGAAGTGTTGACAGGTTTGGTGGGGGTTGGTCTTTTCTGTTCCAGGTTTTAGAATTGAACTCGAATTCAAATTCAAGTGGTGTGGAAGCGAGATGATGATCGGGGTGGAGTGAGGAGTTGATCGCCATGAGGGAAGGCCACCGGAGGTGGCTGGAGTTGATCGGAGGCACGGTGCATATGCACCGTGCACTTTTGGTTTCTGATGTACTCTGGGTGGAAGCAGAGTAGTTGTCTCGAGTTGTTTCAGGGGAATTCAAGTGCTTTGCTCGAAGCACTTTAGATTTTGACTCGAAGTAATTTGGGGTGGCTTGGGTTTGGTATTTTGTGACAGGTTTTTAACTAAAACCTGTATTGATTTGTTTTGTAATTTTTAAAACTGAAATTTAAATGTAAAGCAAGGTTTTAAATAAGTTTTAAACCTAGTTTATAAAATCTGGAATTTCAAGTTTAAGTTTGAATCTCAATTTTCAAATAAGATAAAGTTTTTAAATTTGATTTGATTTAATTACTTTAGAAATGTTTAAGTAGTTTGAATTTTTAAAATAAAGTTTTAAAATGTAAGTAGAGTTTTAAAATCTGAAGATTAATCTGAATTCAAATTTTAAATAAGTATTTCAGTTTTGAAATGTAAGAAAGTTTTAAAATTTTAAAATGTTTTAAATAATTTGAAATGTTTAAAGTATAATTCAAATTGATTTGAATTTAAATATGAATTTGGTTTTTAATCCTTTTAAGCTTCTTTATTAAATGAGTATTTCTTTAACTTCTAAAATGAAAGAGTTTTAGAAATGTGTTTTAAACTTTGTTAAAGAAAATTTGTATTCATTTTAAATCTTTAGATTTAAAATGAAATTTTTGAAGGTAAATTTAAAGTAAGTTGTTTTAAATACTTTGTAAATGATAACTTGATTATTAATAAGAACAAAGTTTTATCTTAAAGTAAATTAGAATTGAAGGATTTGTAATTCATTAAATTTATAAGGAAATTTAATGGATAATTAATTTGTTTGATTAATTAATCATTTGGATTAATTAAATAAGTAATTAAAGGCTTAAATTAATTAATTAATGATTGAGATTAATTAATTAAGGATAATTAATTTATAATTAAGGATTTTTAATTAGATTTTAATTAATAATTAAGAATTAATTAATCAAGTAATTAAGTTACAGGTAACACTTAATTAATTAAATAATTAAAGGTTAATTAATTGGATATTAAAGATTAATCAATTTGAAATTTAATAATGATTAATGTAAGTTAATTATTTTAGGAAAGTAATTAAAGAATTTTTAATTGTTAATGATTTTCATTAACTTGTGATTATTTAATAATTAATTAATGTGATTAATTTTAATAACTAATTAGATTAATTAATTAAATAATAATCATTTGCGAACTGGTTAAGTTTAATTACTTAATGGAAGTAATTAAGGAATTAACTACCTAATGTAATTAATGGAGTTTAATGTGATTGGTTTAAATTAATTAATTAAGTTTAATTAATTTTAAACACTTGATGATTTGATAATAATTACTTAATGTAATTAATGGATTGAAATTACTTAGTGAAGTAATTAATGATAATTACTGGATGTAATTAGTGGAAGATGGTTTAATTGTGGAAGTAATTTTGATTAAATTACTTTATAATTAATCAAGGGATTAATTAAAGAAATGAATTAAGGAGTAATTAATTTGATAAAGTAATTAAGGTAGTTAATTACTGAATGTGATTAATCCAAGGTGATTAATAATATGGTAATAAAGATTAATTACTTAATGTAATTAATTTTAAATAAGTAATAAATTTAAATTTAATTAAGGATCATTAATTAATTTAATTAATGATGTAATTAAGATTGATTAATTAAGATTAATTAATCAATAATAAGTGATTAAAGGTAAGTAATTAATGTAATTAATTAAGGATTAATGTAATTAATTATAGTTAATTAATTAATGAAGTAATTAAGGGTTAATTACTGTATTTGGTTTAGAGTAATTAATTTTGTGAAATTAATAAAGGATAATTGGTAGAATGTAATTAAAGAATAATTAATCAAGGGTGATTAATTAAGTTGATTAACTAGAGGATAATTAATTAATTAATTTGTAATTAATTAATGGTTAAGTAAGCAAGATTTATATTGATAAAGTAATTAATTTAATTCACTTTAAATTAACTAGGAGATGGAAGTAATTAATTTAATTCATTTTAAATTAATTATAGATGGTGTGATTATTGATCATTGCTTATATATGAATGGATGATATTGGTTGCCTTGAATGGTTGAAATCTCAGAAATGAGATAAGTAATGTTGTGTGATATGGATGCATTGGTTGCATTGTGATGATGATATGGATTATCTTTGATAATGATAATATGGATTATCTGTTGTGATGATAATGTTGATTATGTGAATCTGTGAATTATCTATCTGTGTGTATATAGATAATGAAATTGAATTGTTTTAAACTCTAAAACAACTTGGCCTTAAAAGATACGCTTTGGATTTCGATGAGACCGGGATCGAGTTTCCAAATTTGGATATCCGAAAACCACATCGATCCAAATTAACGATAGGTCGTGAATCTTAAGTGAAGAGTGAAGACTCGAGGTGTAAGGACTATACGTCGTTAAACTCTTAGGGTGATTCCAATACGAGTTAACGGGATAGTACTTTCATATTCAAGATGAAGATTCAGAGTGCAAGGGTTACGTCGTTAACTCTGAGGGTGATTCCAAAATGAGTGTAACGAGGTAATGCCTTCGATTTTGTTCGAACCCGGAACGAACTTGTATGGATTGAATGCTTTCAGAACATCGTCAGGTGGACGATGAGCATTCTAAGATAAATGTGTCCTATAACGGCAATTGTAGCCTCAAGCCTCATCAACCGGGAATGGCTAAAACAAGGGAGGTGCAGCAAGGCTAAGTGGGTCATGCCCAAGTAGGACGAGATTTTCTCCTGTCTAGAGGTCCCTTTTATTCGGCTTAGTGGGCAGTTGGATATGCGCACCAACTGCGGGGTTGTCTTGTTCGGAACTGTTCAGTAAGGAATGGTTCCGGCTTTGTGTTGCAGGGGATTGGAAGTGATCCTCGGTATGGTGATCTAGGCCACGTATCGTGACGGACGGTACCCCAGTAGCCCTGCCATTGTATGGAATCCAAAATCCAATAAGTGCCAACGGTTTTGATTGTATTACCCACTTTTGTGGCTAGTAGCTGGAATTTAATAATGTAACAATTTCAGCTATTTCATATTTACTTGAAAACCCTAGACCTATTATAATATCACTGGATTTCCTATCAAATTTTTTGGTTAGCGTAAGGTAAAAACTTTTCCATGTTTATGTGTGGAAAGTCTTACGTGATACCTTTCTTTCAAAAGGTTTTTCAAAGTCAAACAACTTTAACCTGTTACTCACACAAGACCTATGTCTGACCCAGAGTTTATCTTCTGTTTTCTTAAGCTCTTGGGTACTCAAATTTTTACGAGTAGCCAAGGGATTTAGGTTAGCTTTGACGAATTGTGGAGGAGCAATGGAGCAGGAGGCTTCTACGTGTAGATATGTGTAGTGTTCCGCTGTGTTTGATATCTCTATGTTTTCTCTAAGTTGTATTGAGTTGTAATAACTAGACAGGTGTTTTATAACTATCTAGTATGTGTTGTATTATCTATGTAACTCTGATAGTTGTTGCATACTATGTAATATTTTATGTTAGTAATATAATTTATTCGTTTCGTTGTTTAGATTCTGATGTGTTGTTTCTTCTTTCTTCTCTTTCTTTCTCTTTTCTATCCCTTTCTTTCTTAGTAATGATACATCATTCTGTGGAGATGAATGACGGGTCGTTACAACCTCTGAGCTCGTACATCTCAGAGAAGGGTGTTAAGCTAAGAGAATAAATTCTCCGCCACCAACAGAAATGTATTTGAAAGAAATTAGCTTTATATCACAAATTGTAATGTCAGACATACAACCATACAAGTCTATTCCAGATTCGAACAGAACCGAAGGAACTTCCGAAGAAGTCCTTGCAATCCGGGCATCCACAATCCCGATCGGACTCCCCATCACATATGGAGATCTCTATACCGGAGCAACTCAGTGCAGAGTCATTCGACAAGTTATCCTATCGTCCTCGAAGACGCTCGGTCTTCACCATCGTCTTCAAATGCTATCCATTTCGTCGTATCACTATTCAGAATGGGTTATACGATACAAAGGTCCTCTCCTGACTAAACCGAATAGTGAGTGTTCAATTTAAAAACACGTGGATATATCATTCACAAAGATTCACTATCAAGGTTCGATGTGGGTTTCGAATAACCAACTGGAATCCGACTCCCTGTCGCATCGAAATTCAAATGTTGTTTTACGGGCCAATGGTTTTTCACATTCACACTGAAGTATATTCATCACATATATCATAGCTCAGCACAAAGCAATTCATATTACATAGTATCATAATCACATATCAGAGATATCAATCCAATGCACAGCATTCAATAATAATCAATCATCTTCAATTAGGATGAATAAATCGTGTGGTTTAAATTAATTAACCACATAATTCTTTAATCAATGATTAATTATCCTTAATTATAAATTAATTAAATCTTAATCACCTTCATTAATTAATCATTCCTTAATTAATCATCTTAATTAATTAATCCTTAATTGTTAATTGATTAAATCTTAGTTACTTTATTTATTAATTATTCCTTAATTAATTTCAAATTACTTAACCTTAATTATTTATTAAATTAATCTTTAATATTAAGTAATTAATTAAGCAATTACTTTTTAAGTAATTATATTAACAAATTATTTAATATCAAGAGAAAAATTAATTACTTTGATTATCCTTTTAAACCTTGTTTAATCATTATCCTTATACATTAGTTGCCTTAAAAGGTTAAGATTACTTTAAACAACATTTCATCTTAATTTCCTTTTAAATTACATTATTTATTTAATATAGATAACTTTTAAAATAATGTATCAAAAATTAAATAAATTTAATTTAATTCCTTCAGAAACATCTTACTTAAATCCTGAATTAGTTCGAAAATTCAATCAAATCATCATTTGAAAACGTTGTTTAAAAGTATTTAAAAATTTGAAATTTTTTAAAGTAAAAACTATTTTATATATCAAGCTCGAGACCCACTTCAAGTCCTACCCGAGAACATTGCCTGTTTACTTCGAGTTTTGCCGAAAATCAACCCGAGCGCCCAAATTTTCAAACTTCAATTTTTTCTAAGTGTTTTTACCCGGTGCACCAATAATTTTACTCGATCCCGATCTCGAGTTATCACGCGACTCTCACAAAGCTTGCTTCGAGACATCAACCCTTTATTCCTCTCCCCTGCTTCCTGATACACATCAAGACTTGTGCACATGCACGGTCGGAATCGCCACCTCCGGTCGAAGTTCCAGCTTCCATCGAGTCGACGAAAACCTACCTAAACCCCACGAGCAACCAGAAACCCATAACGTTGACAAATTCGAATTTTTGCTATCGACCCCAAACTGGAGCCAAAAACGATCATTATGAAATTGCTTCGTCCGTCCACCTCTGGCCATCAGAGGTCACGTAATCGCACCCGAAGCTCCAGCGATGTCTAACGCTTGTATCGGCACTCGCGCGATCGACTCTGGTCGACCAATGATGCCGCAGCAACCAAAATTCCGACCCTTACAGAAAAATGGGTTTAAACCCTAGTTCGTCGATCTGCAACCACCACGATGACCTATAAATTCATTCAATAATTTTGTGATGACCCCAAATCACCATGCTAGCATCAGCCATGATCGCGAGACGTACTTCGTCGCCGATCATCAGAATTTCATTAAAACCCGTGTCACGTTCATCTTCCAATTTCTCATTGAATACGTTATTAAAGATCTTGATTTTGCTTTTAAAATTCAAGACTTATGAAGATATGTCGGATTATATAGTTAAATCAAAGAAAACATGATACTTAATTTTTAACATTTTCTTGAATTTCTTCTGTTTATCTTCCATGCAGACAGAATTGCTTTAAAATTCAACTCGAAATTATTTTATAGCTTAGATCTGGAATTAATAAACTTATTTTATTGAAATCCCTAATTCAAAAAGGAATCAGAGAAGAAGCGATTTTGTTTTGAACGGGTGTTGAAAACCTGGAAGCTAAAAAACAGAGTAATGGGTCTGTTTTCTGACATACACACATAAGTACCTTGTCTATAATATACATGCAAGCTTTCCTTTCAACCATTACTTATCATTTCTCACAAGCATCAATCCAGATTCAACTTTTCAAATGGTGTTTACTCACCTGCTATGCCTGAAAACCGAAAGCAGAGAGGAAGTTGATGTTGTTAGTGTTGGATTATAAGGTTTTGAATCCTGACAATAGGTAAATGATATTCACGAATCTATGACTATGCCAACATCCAGACTCAACGACTCAAGTATGGTTCGTATAGTTATATTTTTTTTTAACAAGAGTCATCAAGTATATATATAGAGTCTAGTTCAGTGCTTCATTAAAATCTTTCCTCAAGAATCATCATTCACATTCAAATAAACTTGCATGCATATTTTAATCAAAATCAAGTTTTCAAAAAATGCATGGAGCAGGGCTCAAACCTGGGTCACTAGTTTAGAAGGCAAGTGCACTAACCAAATGAGCTATAGGAATTTTTGTATATCAATAGAACTCAGTCGACTAACAATTGGTATCAGAGCCTGCGATTCTAGAGATCGTAACAACATTCTAGAAAAAATAGCTACAAAGAGATCTAGTCGAGGCAATAAGAAGAGGATGAGCAATAAAGAATAATCAAAGGAGCAAACAAACCAATACTTATGGCTAAACTCAGATCACAGTCGGTATGTTTAGATTCTTTATATAAAGATCTTCTGTTAGCACATGATGAATTATTAAAAGATTGTAAAACTTTGAACAAAATTAATACAATTGCTTTAGCTAAGTTAAAAGATTGTGAGCAAGAAATTTCCAATTTAAAAGAGGAAAATAAATTTTTGGTAAAACGAACTAAATGTTTTGAAAATACTTTAGAAGAACTGGTTTCACAAAAAGATTTCCTACAAAAAGAAAATGAGCAGTTAGAAGATAAAAGCAATGATCTTTTGGAGGAAATCAATGTTTTGCAAAATAAAAGTACTTTTTTGGAAAATTCTTTAAACAATTCTAGTTCTTTAATTTTGTCTCTTAAAAAAGAGAATGAAGCTTTAATTAAAAAGAATTTAGAATTATCTAAAGAATGTGTGGTTTTAAAAATTAATAATAATATTTTTCAAAAATAAGTTTGTGATTCTAAAGCAAATTTTGATATATTAAATAGAAAAATCATAAATATTAACAAAGTAAAGATATCTTATCTTCCTTGGTTACAAATTCAAAAGCTCACAATGATAAAAGTGGTTTAGGATATAAAACTGATCGTAGAAATAGCACTAGATATGCTTTCATGTATAGTAAAAATGTTAGTGCTAGTACTAAATTTCGAGTAAAGTTTAAATCCAATTTTAATAGAAATTCAAATATATCTATGGCCGATAATGTTTATAATTTCTTTAAAAGTACAAAATCATTGATGGGAAATATGAGTAAAAATTATCTAAGTATTTGGGTTCCTGTTAATTGGAAAAATAGAGAAAAAACGTTGATGATTATTTTGATATGGTAGTTAATAAGGAAAATTATATTTATAAAGGTTCAACAACACCCAAATGGGTATGGTTTCCTAAAAATTATGAAATTATAAGAACCTTGGGTATCGCATACTTTAAATGTAATTTTCTGATACCTTACATCATAAACAGTAGTTATTTTGTTTTATATTGTTCTATGTTAACACTTATGTGAAATATAATTTACATCATCATATAAACTCTCCTTTTTGTCGATGACAAAAGGGGAGAAAGATATTACTCTAAAACTATTTGTAGGAATAAACCATGCAAGCACAGATTAAGAGGGAAAAAGATTAAATATTTTTAGGAATATATAGCATAGATTCAGGGGGAGAAATCTATAGCACAATTACAGGAATATAATCAAGGGGGGAGATAAGTCAACAAAGCTTGTCGAAGCTTCGTCTGTAGCAAATGGAGTTGTCATCATCAAAAAGGGGGAGAATGTTGGATCATAAGGTTTTGAATGCTGACAATAGGTAAATGATACTCACGAATCTACGACTATGCCAATATCCAGACTCAACGACTCAAGTATGGTTCGTATAGTTATATTTTTTTTAACAAGAGTCATCAAGTATATATATATAGTCTAGTTTAGTGCTTTGTTAAAATCTTTCCTCAAGAATCATCATTCACATTCAAATAAACTTGCATGCATATTTTAATCAAAATCAAGTTTTCAAAAAATGCATGGAGCGGGGCTCGAACCCAGGTCACTAGTTTAGAAGGCAAATGCAGTAACCAAATGAGCTATATGAATTTTTTTATCAACATAATTCAGTCGACTAAACCAGATCATTCAGTCAACTGAATCTATGCATTTTAACATATATATCCATGTTTTTAAATTCAGTCGACTGAATGATCTGAGTCAGTCGACTGAATCTGAACCCGAGAGTTTTTACACTATATAATCAGTCGACTGACTCAGATTATTCAGTTGATTGAATTCTGCAACAGACATTTTTTTGTGAAAAGACACTTCTTTTTTGAATAGCTTTCTTCTTCCCCAAGAGTTGCAACCATTTCTATTCATAGAGATCTCTTCACCAGTAGTTGCAACTTCTTAACTACTATATATGTGCATGAATTTCAAGATCAAATCACTTCACTTACTTGCTTATGCTTGAATCATATTTTCTTAATTAACCACTCTCTTGAATTCATACATTCATTGCTTACGTATTCGTTTCATATTCTTCAAGCAATTTGAAACTTCCTAATCTTCATATACACACAACTGCACACATCATACTTGAGGAAAAGATTATAGGAAGGGTGTACTACAAGTGACAAATTCGTGTTATTAGAACGCCCAAGGTCAAAACAATCTTTTGTATTTGTTGAAGTCCTGTTCTGCTGCTCGGGCGTGTGAAGTCCTCTTCGGCTGTTGAGGCGAAATCCTGTTCTGCTGCTCAGGTCCTTGTTCGGCTGCTCAAGGGTTGTATGAATCTGTTCCTCCGTGTTAAGTGAGGGTTATTGTAATTGAAATTCCAGAAGGAGTCTGGGTCTGGACGTAGGACTGGAGGTCCGAACCAGTATAAAAACTCTGTTATGATTGCTTCTTGCTTTATTTTTCTATTTATTTGCGCTGCTATTATATTTATATTGCTACTACTGTGATTACTGCACGTCAACTTTATATCTATATTTTTGGCCATCATCGATCCAGTAAATAGCGACTAACAGTTAGATTTAAAGACTGGGAAGAAAAAGAATTTTGATTGCTGAATTGTTAATCTTGATCTTGGAATCTGACGATGAAACTTGATTGCCTAGCTGAAGCTTTACTGTGTTGTTTACAGATTTAGTTTTACAATGCTTAATTCCTGAATTTTCTTGAAGTTTTTAAATTGTTTTCTTGATCTCTGGATAGAAATGAAATTCCAGGCTTTAAAAAAAAATTGAATTGAAGAAGTTGTTTTTCTGGTTTGTGAATTTGATGCTTATCGGTTTCTTTTTTTCTTTTGGTTTTAAGATTTTGAAAATGGGATAAAAGTGATGAGAGGAATGAGAGTAAAGAAATCATATAGTTCCATTTTTCTTGTGAGGGAGAGTGTAACGACCCGTAAAAATTCGATGTTTAAAATGAATTAAATTAATAAGATTTTAATTTAAATTTAGAAAGAAATAAAAATCTTATTAATTTATATGGGAGTGAATGTAGAAATTAGATGTATCAATGGTAATTAAAATTAACAATTTAAAATTTATATTTCAATTAATTGAAATTGTGTAAATTGGCATACATGTTTTTAAGTTTAATATAAGAAACAAAGGGAAATGTTGAATTTGTGATTTACCAAATAAAAATATTAACTAGAAGGGAATTCAAATTTATATAGTAATGGGAAGTGTAAATTTGTTGCATTTGGGTATAAAATTAATGAAATAATACAGTGTTAATGATAATTAATTAAAATTTGTGTATATATGGAATTATAACCTGTGACTGTTAAGTAATAAACTTTTAAATGCAAGTAAAGGAAAATAGGTAATAATCTATATATATTATTTATTTTATTTAATATTTTAAATAAAATTTGGAAATCAAATTGTAATTAAGGGGAAATTTAGTAGTATGTTTATTGGAAATTAATTATAATAAATGTCACATTAATGTGAGGAGTAATACAATGTTTGGAAGTTGTAATTTAGAGGATATTAAGAATTAGAAATTGAATTTTTAATCAATTGCAATAAAAATAAAGAAAATGTTAACGGAGGAAATTATTAATTAATTGAATGAAATTCAAATCAGTGGAAATAATGTAGCTGTATACTTAGCGACAAATTGAATATATGAAAACAAAATGTAAACATTGAATTAAATTAAGGAATATTTGTAAGTAATGTTAAGGTTATTCATATTGGACAATTTGTTGGGCTATAAGGATCGAGAATAAAGCTTTATTAATTTATTGGAATTTAAAATTAAATAAAAGGATTAATTGCAATTAAATGAATTAAATATTTAAAATGGGAATTTAGATGAAATGTGAGAATAGTAATGTAATGAATTTTGAATCCGATGTTAATCTCATCCGTTTGATAAATATGAATCGAATAATAAAATGAAAAGTAAATTTAATAGAAATTTTTGGAAATTAAATTTATAATTTTCGAATTTAATGAAATTGAGGTTAATACCGAAATTTACAAATTTATCAACTCTAATTTGAATGTTAAATTTGGCTCAAATCATTGTAAATGATTGGAAAATTTAAAATGATAAGAATTGGTAATTATCAAATTTAAATTGAAAATTTGATTAAATTGACTAAATTTTATTTATTTAATTAATATAAAAATAGCCATTTTGGCCACTGACCCGAATTTCGACGAAACTAGTTTTGTCAGATCCGTATCGGTGAATTATTGTAGGATTTCAAGTTTCGTAACGATCGGACTTGTCGTTTGATCATACGGACTCGAAACGCCTTGAAATCGATAAATTGAAATCAACTGAAATCAATTTGAAAAATATTGATTTTAGCATAACTTCTTCATACGATGGAATTTGGACTTGAAACTTGTTCCATCACGTTTAAAATGTTCTAAAATATCTATTTTGATATATGGGTTGACCCAATTTCGTTTCGGAGTCGAAACGGGCCTTTTGGGCCACTTTGGTGTTAGTGCGTATATCCAACCTTATCCATCCATTCTAATTTCTGACCTACCTGTATAAACCCGGTTATAAACCCTAATTCCCCTCATTCTCATTTGTTTGCACACAATTCAGCTATCTAGTCTCTTTCTCAATGGCAGATAAACCCTAGAATTTACAACCCAATTTCCAATTCAAATTTCAACTTCAAAATCAAAACTCCTAAAAAAATTCACAAAAATTATATGTCGAAGCTCTCGATGTACGCATCTCAAAACTGGAATTCATTTTTTGATTTGATGCATCGTTTGTCCAGAATTTCAGAGTCAATTCCGGCCGTCCATTTTAGGGTTTAATTTTTGAACGGTGGATCTTCGTCCGGGAAGCGATCGGTTGGCACTGGCATGTAGGGGGAGCCGAGACATGTAGATCCAAGAGGTTCTTGGTGGTCGAAGGCGAATGGAATCGCCAGGATTCTCCTTTGAAGGTGGCGTCGGCATTGTCGCACGAAGGGGCCGGAGCCGATGGTGACAGGCACGTGAGGTCGGCCGGTGGTCAGGAACTCGATGGCATTCTCTGATCGAAGCATTGATGACCTAGGCGACGTCGAATTTGGCTTGATGGTGGCGGCTATGTCGTGATAGGGGTCGAATGGAGGATCTGGAACGAACGTGCATTCTGGAAGAAGAAACGTGCGCGTGCGTTGATGATGTGGAGTTTTGATAATGGTTTGTTTTTCTTCTTTTTATTTATTTCAATTTTCAAACGTTCTAATTTATATAACTTTCACGTACGATATCCGATTTACACGCAATATTTTTTGTTAGGATCGTAATAAAATTCCGGATATTTTGGCTCTGGTTTGGACGGATTCAGAGACTGTCAAATTTTTGGGTTTAAATTGGATTTGAATTCAATTTAAATTCAAAAGGTGAGTGTTTTAACCCACTCACAACTGCTAAAATTTCTTATGTTTGTTAAATTGATTTATGATGTATTTAGAAATTTATTTATAACTGTTGGCATATTTTCAATCATCATCCCAGTTAAATTAAATTAATTTAATTAAGTTGTTATTTATTTATTTATTGCATATAAACCGCCAGTTAAATTGTTATTTATTTATTTATTTATTTATTGCATATAAACTGCCAGTTAAATTGTTATTTATTTATTTGTTGCATATAAAATACCAGTTAAACAGTTAATGTGACGCCCCACCTCTATACCCACATTAGCAAAGAGTATTATTAGGTAATACCGTCTGCTAATACGGAGAATAAGGCTGGATAGGAGCGACCATCTATAGCCTTGCTTTAACTATCCATTAAATACGTCGGCAAAAATCATACCAAACAGATCGACATATCCAATGAATACTTAAAACAAAACCATAGGTGGCTAGAGGATCTATCAGAACAGAATATAACAACTCAAATGTAATATACATCACAGAACAGTAGATCATCATATATACACGTACATGGATACATAACAGAGTATACAAAATGATACATGTCAAGTGGTATGGCAAACCACAAAATACAGATGAATCCGAAAGAATAAATATCAGAGTTACAACATAATAGGACTACACAAAAGCTATGACAAAAAGAAGCTAGCGAAGTAGTCCATGCGGAAGCAAAATAGGCTAAGTCCAAAGTACCTAACCTACAACATCTCGGTCTGACCCGAGTATTAAATACACGGGTCAGTCTAGCTAAACAAATCAGTTAGATAAACTGAACAACAATAAACCTGCAAGGTTACAAAGTATAACAAATATCTCGAAAAGAGATAACACAATCATCAACAAAAGATGAATCATATAGAACAAGCCTCATATCATCGACGACATAGATAAACAAAGGATACAATTATCCCAAATCAAGCCAAAAGGCAAATAACAAATACCCATAAGGTATACAAGTTCCACAAGGTAATCGCTACACATAATGCGGCTCAAAAAGACCAACACCGAAGAGCGATACCAAGGGAATATACATATCAATGAAACATCAGAAAATTGCTCGAGCTCAGTACTGTATAAACAAGGATCCATGAGCCCGAAGACTCCAAACCCAATATCACCCATGCGTCTCATGACGACCAACATAGAAAGCGATACTATCGGGCGACAAACCCGAAGGCACAAACCCAATATCACCCATGCGGCTCATAAAGACCAACATCGTAAGCGATACTATAGGGCGACAAACCGTAGTGGTGAAGGTCGAAGACCCAGTACTGGACACCACTAACTGGCGGAATGTGTCACAACTCTCGAAAAGGAATCCGAAAAGTGTTAACGTGCGTCCCATAACCACTCGTTCGCACTAAACAGTTTACTATCCGTCAGTCACATTCACACTCAAAGCAGTACAAAGTTCACCTCATTTCATCGGTAAACCAGACCCAAAGGTCAAAATGATCAATTGAATAGGTCGGGGATTAATCGGAAGGATAAACGCACAGATTCATGGTCCGTGTTTAGCCCAACCATTTAATCACCCTTCCACTTTGCTCGAAGTGCGAAAGTGTGTGTTTTAAATGGAATTTATAAATTAGAGAAACGAGCTTTTAAATGTGATTCGAGAGATTATTTTATAGAAACCTGTGGATAAAGTCAAGAATAAGTTATCAAAGTAAAAGATGCAATAAAAACTACTAAAAAGCAACTTGAATCGATAAAATTTGGAAAACCAATCAAAATATGCAAAAATAGGCAAAACAGGCAAAACATGAGCAGGTCGGTCGACCGGTTGCAGGGCTCAGTCGGCTGGCCAGATGCAGAAAATAAAACATGGCTCGGGGTAGCAGGTCAGTCGACCGGCTACAGGGCTCGGTCGGCCGAACTGCAAATTTCTGCAGTTTCTGCCCTTTTCCAATGAAATGCCAATTCTTCCAAAACGTGACCGTTCGAGCAATGGACCTAAGGAGCCTTAGCCAATAGATACCCCAGCTCCATTAGCTCTATGATTCGCCACCAAAAACATGTTCAAATATCAAAGTTAGGATCTTTAAAGAATTGAACCCAAACACTAAAAATTTGGATATTCACCAATTCAATCCAAACCAAAAGCAAGTGCATATGAACAAGGTGTTAGGAATTCATACCCAACATCAATGAAATCAAGAGAAGTAGATGTGAGTTCAAAACTCACATTTTCCCAAAGACAAAGAAGAAGAAGAAGCTCAATAACAAGGAGAAGACCAACTAATCTCTACTTCAACTCAACTAGCTTCAATCAAAGGATAAAACACATATTTCCCAAATTAGGTTTTAGGGAACTTTCTGAAATTGAAGAGAGAAAGAGATAGAGAAGATGAAGAAGAAGCTTACCAATGGCTTCCCTTTGATTTTGGAGCAAGATTATGAGCTAGCAAGAAGAACTAGGGTTTGGAGTTTCTAATTCCCTTTCCTTTCCACCATTTTCAGTTGGAGCTTGAGTTTGAGAAGTGGGAATGAGTGAATGGAGAGGAGAGGGCTGAGTTAGGGTATTAGTTAAGCTAGTGGGCTGAACCTAAACCCAAACCCAACTAGAAAAAGTAGCCAATTTCAACTTATTCCAAACATATCGAAGCTTATACTCAAAAAGATCGCAAACGACGTTTTGAACTCAATGGAAGTGGTCTTGAGACCCAATTCGACCGTTTGCAAAAAGTAGTATTTCGGACCCAAAAATCCGACTAAGGACGCTATATTTAAATAAATCATTTAAATATAAAATCCTTAAATATGCGGGTTGTTACAGATCTCACCTCCTTACAAAATTGCGTCCTCGCAATTCCTAGAGATGATATTTGTAACAACTACATACATACAACATTCAAAAGAAAAGGAAATAAGCTTGAGATGAAAAGACATTCTCACCGTTTCAAAGTAAAGATAGAAAATCCGGATAAGATCGCTCAATAAACTCTCTGGTTTCCCAAGTACAGTCATTGGGATTAGCGGACCATTGAACTTTAACGAGCGGCACGTCCTTGTTTCGAAGGTGTCGCACCTCCGTGTCAAGTACGCGCATAGGCTGCTGTACAATAGATAAGTCCGGTGAGACCTCAAGCTCTTACAAATCAGGAGAAGTAATAACAGAATCCGACTCCCGAAGACACTTCCGAAGTTGCGAGACGTGAAACACGTCATGAATACCAGATAAATGAGCTGGAAGTGAAACTTTATAAGCCACAGGGCCAATACGTTCAGTGATAGAAAATGGTCCTATATAATGAGGAGCCAATTTCCCAGTCATACTGAAGCGCATAACCCCATTCAAAGGAGAAACATGAATAAAAACAAGATCGTCGATCGAGAACTCGAGAGGCTTCCTACGGTTGTCCGCGTTGGATTTCTGGCGACTCTGTGCCTCTTTCATTCTCAATCGAATAAGATCAATCTTCTCGGAAGAATCACGAACAAAATCTGGGCCAAGAATAATCTTCCCCTCAGATTCCAACCAACAAGAAGGTGATCGACATGGCCTTCCATATTAGGCTTCGAAAGGAGCCATGCCAACACTAGACTGAAAACTATTATTGTAGGAGAACTCTACAAGAGATAGGTGATTCTCCCAACTCCCACAAACATATCAACACAAAAGAATACCAGAATAAGAAGTTTACCGTAAAGTGCACGAAAGGATAAGTCTGAACTTGTTTGCTCAGAGAATTCTATGGATTCCTAAGCTCAAAAAAATTTGGAACACCGACGTGGTACAAACAATACGTCAAATGAACCAAAGCTCAACAAAATGAAGTACAACAAAACGTCCGATGAACTTGGTAAAAAGACCACTCCATTCGGACATCAACAAAGAAACAATCACTTGCTGCTTACAACTAAATGCATTGGCAACACGATCCCCTTTTCGGAAATTAAAATATCAAGATCAAGATGCTAGGAACTCGAACCAACATTAAGTTCCCTATGAGAAGATAAGCATTTCAAAATTATGATTGGTGAGGAGAGCAAAATCCCTCACTCAAAAGTAATGATGCAAAATACAAAAGGCGAAAACAATAGCCGCGAGCACTAGATCATAGGTGGCATATCTAATCTCGGTAAGCTTTAATGGTTTAGAAACATAAGTGATAGCACGCTCTTTTGCAAGGGAACGACATCCAAACCAATACGATTAGCTTTGGAACAAAAGATAAAGTCTTGGTTCCCTTCGGGACTCCCAAGAATAAGAGTATCGAAAAAGAGTTCTTTCAAATAATCTACCTTCTCGAAAAGCTAAAACTTTCAAAATCACAATTATCTTTGTAATTATCTTTCTAGAAAAATTTATTATTTCAAATCAATTTATTGTGCCTGATCGTCTCATCAAAGCATTTAGGAGATTCCTATCGATAACGTTGATCAAGCGCATCGAGCAGAATTCTTAAAGCACTCAATGGGCAATACAATCACAAAACAATATTCTATATGATAAACATGTTTCTAAAAACTTTATTTTTATTTTTATTTTTATTTTTTAAATTCTCTTTGTTCATTTTAAGAACAAAAATCCAATTATACTTATAAATAAATCTTGCAAAAATTTTAAATTGCTAATTCCATCCAAAATCAACGAATACCAAAAAATGGAATCATCGAGATATTCGTAGAATATTCGATTCATAAAATGGATGAAATGAGCTAGACAAAGGGAATGACATAATAAATCAACGAGTGCGGAATGCGGTACGTGGAGTGCTAACCTCCGCAACTCGTAGCCAAATGAAAACCAGTGGTAAGGTCGAGCTAAAAAAACGCCTTAACACAACTCAAAAGATTGCTTAGGTGATAATCCTAAGACAAGACCAGAAATACCAGAAAATTCTCAAACTACAAGAATGAGAGAAACAACACTTTCCTCGTCATGAGGACATAAAGAAAATGATGCCATCAAATTGGAAATCGAAATCACAGAGAAAGATAGAAATCCGTTTAACAAATTGAAAATGTCGAGGATGAATAGTCCACTCGGGATATAGGATATGGCTTCATAATAATTAAGTCAATCCTTTCAAAAATATCAATTCCGAAGCCTAAGTAACGCATAACATGCAAATTGGCTCGGAAAGAAAATCACATAAATAATCTCAACATCAATACAAGCAAATTGAGCATTGCGGATCCACTAATTCGGATTCGCAATTCTCAAAGAAGTAACAATACAAGAAACATCCAAAGACAAAGAGCTTCTTCGATACGAAAGAATGTGAAGCCCCGTATCGAAGAGAACTCGAATACAATAGTCAAGAAATAAAATAGAACCTTCCAAAACAAATGGAGATATACCTTTTCCCTGAGAAGAACCTCCAGAAGCATCCGCTATATTTAGTTTTCATTTTCCTGACAGAAGATTACTTGGAGCAATAGGACAAGTGGAACTACGATAGCCTTCCTTCTTGCAGTAGCGGCAGAAAAGAGGCTTAGGACAAGCTCGAATCATATGATCAGATGAACTACAATTGAAACACTTCCTAATGGAAGGTGTTCCAGCAGACTGAGACTCAGTTTCAACATGCTTTTTCTTCTTGGAAGGGAAAATTTTCCGCTTATCGAATGGAAACTGCCTCTTGTGGGCGTTTTTGCGAACCTCAACATCATTCCCACAATCACACTCCTTCTCGAAGGCTTCGAGATGAAGTGCCGAATCAACCGACTCCTCAAAGGAAAGCTTAAGCTGGAGCATTAAGGACTTCTTAAGACATTTCTTAAGACCAGATACCAACTTCAGATTCTTCCTATACGAGGTACTAATGAATTCAAGACCATACTTAGATAAGGCCTCGAAAGATGCAACATATTCAGAAACGGAAGATTCCCCTTGCTTCAATTCAAGAAAGCGCCGAGACAACAAAGCTTTCTCAGATTCAGGAACGAACTTGAGTTCGAATCGTTCCCGAAACTGAGTCCAAGAAAGAGCAGACTCATCAAATTCAGCTAAAAGAAGCTCGTACCAATCAAGAGCACGCTTTTGCAATAATCTAGAAGTTACAAGAACTCTATCATGGTCAGAAGGATCCATGCGAGAGAGAACATGCTCGTACAAACGAATCCAAACTTGGACCTCAAGAACAATCTCGGAGCCTTTAAATGGCTTCCCTCCAAGATGAGAAAAATCACTGCACAATCGTGCGAAGGTGGACTTGCATGGAGGAGATGTTCGAGTAGGAGCCAGAGGCTGTGTGCTCCTAAACCACTCCAAAAACTGATCGGCAAACATATAAACGCCGTCCGGATGTGAGCCACTGGATTGCCCAGCATCCAAGCGTCGTCCTCCGTCTCTTCCAGCCATAAGCTGAAAGATAAGGTAAAGATTATTCCCAAGGTAGATAATTCAATATGGAATACTACGGAATTCAAATGTATTCCTAGACATATTCCCAAATCCTATCTAACCTTTGATGGTAGAAGGAATAGAGAGGCACAATGATTCAAGGATTTGTACACTTATACACTTTGATGTACCCGAATATGTGTTTCTATTCTGTGTTTATCATATTTTGTTCTAAACCTGGCTTTGATACCAAGCTGTGACGCCCCACCTCTATACCCACATTAGCAAAGAGTATTATTAGGTAATACCGTCTGCTAATACGGAGAATAAGGCTGGATAGGAGCGACCATCTATAGCCTTGCATTAACAATCCATTAAATACATCGGCAAAAATCATACCAAACAGATCGACATATCCAATGAATACTTAAAACAAAACCATAGGTGGCTGGAGGATCTATCAGAACAGAATATAACAACTCAAATGTAATATACATCACAGAATAGTAGATCATCATATATACACATACATGGATACATAACAGAGTATACAAAATGATACATGTCAAGTGGTATAGCAAACCACAAAATACAGATGAATCCGGAAGAATAAATATCAGAGTTACAACATAATAGGACTACACAAAAGCTATGACAAAAAGAAGCTAGCGAAGTAGTCCATGCGGAAGCAAAATAGGCTAAGTCCAAAGTACCTAACCTGAAACATCTCAGTCTGACCCGAGTATAAAATACACGGGTCAGTCTAGCTAAACAAATCAGTTAGATAAACTGAACAACGATAAACCTGCAAGGTTACAAAGTATAACAAATATCTCTAAAAGAGATAACACAATCATCAACAAAAGATGAATCATATAGAACAAGCCTCATATCATCGGCGACATAGATAAACAAAGGATACAATTATCCCAAATTAAGCCAAAAGGCAAATAACAAATACCCATAAGGTATACAAGTTCCACAAGGTAATCTCTACACATCATGCGGCTCAAAAAGACCAACACCGAAGGGCGATACCAAGGGAATATACATATCAATGAAACATCAGAAAATTGATCGAGCTCAGTACTGTATAAACAAGGATCCATGAGCCCGAAGACTCCAAACCCAATATCACCCATGCGGCTCATAACGACCAACATAGAAAGCGATACTATAGGGCGACAAACTCGAAGGCACAAACCCAATATCACCCATGCGGCTCATAAAGACCAACATCGTAAGCGATACTATAGGGCGACAAACCGTAGTGGTGAAGGTCGAAGACCCAGACTGGACACCACTAACTGGCAGAATGTGTCACAACTCTCGAAAAGGAATCCGAAAAGTGTTAACATGCGTCCCATAACCACTCATTCGCACTAAACGGTTTACTATCCGTCAGTCACTTTCACACTCAAAGCAGTACAAAGTTCACCTCATTTCATCGGTAAACCAGACCCAAAGGTCAAAACGATCAATTGAATAGGTCAGGGATTAATCGAAAGGATAAACGCACAGATTCATGGTCCATGTTTTGCCCAACCATTTAATCACCCTTCCACTTTGCTCGAAGTACGAAAGTGTGTGTTTTAAATGGAATTTATAAATTAGAGAAACGAGCTTTTAAATGTGATTCGAGAGATTATTTTATAGAAACCCATGGATAAAGTCAATAATAAGTTATCAAAGTCAAAGATGCAATAACAACTACTAAAAAGCAACTTGAATCGATAAAATTTGGAAAACCAACCAAAATATGCAAAAATAGGCAAAACAGGCAAAACATGAGCAGGTCGGTCGACCGGTTGCAGGGCTCAGTCGGCTGGCCAGATGCAGAAAATAAAACATGGCTCGGGGTAGCAGGTTGGTCGACCGGCTACAGGGCTCGGTCAGCCGAACTGCAAATTTCTGCAGTTTCTACCCTTTTCCAATGAAGTGCCAATTCTTCCAAAACGTGACCGTTCGAGCAATGGACCTAAGGAGCCTTAGCCAATAGATACCCCAGCTCCATTAGCTCTCTGATTCGCCACCAAAAACATGTTCAAATATCAAAGTTAGGATCTTTAAAGAATTGAACCCAAACACTAAAAATTTGGATATTCACCAATTCAATCCAAACCAAAAGCAAGTGCATATGAACAAGGTGTTAGGAATTCATACCCAACATCAATGAAATCAAGAGAAGTAGATGTGAGTTCAAAACTCACCTTTTCCCAAAGACAAAGAAGAAGAAGAAGAAGAAGAAGCTCAATAACAAGGAGAAGACCAACTAATCTCTACTTCAACTCAACTAGCTTCAATCAAAGGATAAAACACATATTTCCCAAATTAGGTTTTAGGGAACTTTCTGAAATTGAAGAGAGAAAGAGATAGAGAAGATGAAGAAGAAGCTTACCAATGGCTTCCCTTTGATTTTGGAGCAAGATTATGAGCTAGCAAGAAGAACTAGGGTTTGGAGTTTCTAATTCCCTTTCCTTTCCACCATTTTCAGTTGGAGCTTGAGTTTGAGAAGTGGGAATGAGTGAATGGAGAGGAGAGGGCTGGGTTAGGGTATTAGTTAAGCTAGTGGGCTGAACCTGAACCCAAACCAAACCAGAAAAAGTAGCCAATTTCAATTTACTCCAAACATATCGAAGCTTATACTCAAAAAGACCGCAAATGACGTTTTGAACTCAATGGAAGTGGTCTTGAGACCCAATTCAACCGTTTGCAAAAAGTAACATTTCGGACCCGAAAATCCGACTAACGACGCTATATTTAAATAAATCATTTAAATATAAAATCGTTAAATATGCGGGTTGTTACAGATAATTAAATTTTTGTTGAATATGAACTGCTAGTTAATACCTGTTGTTTATTATTCGTTATATATTGATGTATTGTTTGAATTGGATGATGATTTTGATGAATGGATGAATGGATGTTATTGTTATGCATTTTATTGCATTCGGAATTACGGTTTGAAATGATATATAACCGTAAAATTTTATTTTTAAATTGCGGATTGAAATGATAAATATCTGTATCACTTGACTATAGGATAGAAAATTTTATACAGACACCGTCGGTCTATACATATAAATATTTTGAAAATGATTTCTATGGTTTGGATAGGATACGGTTGAATAGATATTTATTTTTGATATTATATAAATATATTTTATATATATATACATATAAACTTAATTATAGAATTTAAGCTATGTATAAATTTGTTAAATAAAAAATGAAGTTTGATTATTTTATATTATATGGTTAAGTACGTGTTTAAGATATTGAGTATATATAGAGTTTTAATGATTTAAATCAATTAAGATTGGAAGGTAAATTGGAAATTTATTTGGAATTGAGCTTATTTTAGAATTAAACTCCATAAGTTAAAGTAGTTATTCACTTGAAATTTTAAAGGTATGATATTTATAACTGAAATTTTATTCAAGACGAATTAAATGAATATTTCTAGTATAAATAAATTGAAGGAAATATTTAGTATAGGTAATTTGAGTTTTATTTAAATGATTATGGATTTATTATGAAAATATTTCAAACTAAATAATAGGACATTGAATTGTTGAATAGAAATTTCCAACCTTAGTTTCTAATTGTTTAATACTCAAAGTTTGAAATATACTGAAACTGAAGTGGTTTATCGAAAACTGAAAGTAAATTTAAATTTTTTGGATTTAGACTTAATTTAAAGAGAATAAAATTCTAAAGTCATGGAAATTATTTACTTTATAAAGAAATTTTAAATTCCAACCATTTTATTTTATATACTGTTTGAATATCCAAACCATTTAAGTTTTGGAAGTTATGGTTTTAAAGCTATGGATTTTGAAGTATTATGTTTTGAAGAGTTATAATTCAAATGTATGGTTTCGAGATATTATGAATTTTAAAGTGGTATGGTTTTAGAAAAAGGATATATTTGAAATGATATCATAATGATTTGGTTTTCAAAAAGGAAAATGATATCGTATTTATATGGTTTTGAAAAGGGATATTATATTCTGGTTTTAAGGTATAAATTATTTTGAAAAGACCGCGGTGTTATAATAACGTTTGGTTGTTGAAGAGACCGGGATCGGAAATTGTCATACTCTCTGCCAATTCCGAAAACCACTTTAACAACCGTGTACGCGGTGGAGATTCCAGAATGAAGTAGGATGGTGGCGGCGTTTCCTTTGAGGTAAATACGATGATCCAACTCCCGTGAGTTGGCATAAGGTGGCTAAAACAGGAGTGATTGACAGGTTAATTTAGGTAGCACCTTTGATCGGACATATCCCTTTGATATTATACTTTGAATTTTGGATTGATTCGGTGGCCACTTTTGATTTTTGATTTTGGGGGTGTTTTTCGAGGTGGGCGGTAGTGGCTGTTACGCGTTACCACCGACCCGGAAGCGTAATTGGTATATCTACCCTGGCATTGCCCAGTTGTGTCGTGTCACCTACCCTAGCACGCCTTGTACGAGTTTCTATTTGTGTCATACCTATGGAGTATCCTCTGGTAGCCTCCCGATCAGGAGGTATTATGGTACTGTATAGACTATTGGCATTATTTGTGTTAAGGGCTATATGGGTAACCGCTTAACGCTATTAAAAAGTAAGTTTAATTTACTATTAGACATTATTATAATAGCGAAATATACTACGTAGTAAATAGTTTAACGGATCCTTAGGAGATGTGAATCCCGAGCATCTCTTGAGTTACTACACTCACGTTAGACATTGGATAGGAGATGTCAAATCCCGTAAACATCTCCGACGCCGTTACACTCATATTTATTTCTGTTGATTTAACTCACATAAGATCTTTTAGTTCTGACTCGAGTGTTTTGTCTTTTCAATTCGCTCGGGTCAGTCCGAGCATTTCAGGATCGAAGACTTTATTTCTGGAGGACGAAGATGAAGATTTCATTATTATTAATATATTATATTGTTCCACTGCACACTGTATTCTGCTGTATCGATTTTTATTCGTTGGTATGTGCAACTCTGATATATATTGTATAAGTAAAATTAAATATTTTGTAAACAGCTTCATGAACTGTATATTTGATTATTATATTTCATCCTTCCGCTGTGAGATTCTGTTTTGTTTTATTCCTTTCTCGTCTTCTTATTTACCCCATAACAATCCGCCCTTCCGTATGGTTTGAATTGGCACGTGTGTCGATTTAAAGCATGCATAAAGAGGCGGGATGTTACAGTAGGAATGAAAATCTATAAGTACTTAGCAGACCCATTTTAAACACCCAGTGAAAATACATGGAAAACATTTTCGAAAACTTTGTGAAAATATAGAAAACATTTTTGAAATGGAAGAAACATCTTTGGTGAGAATGCTCTGGAAATCATCACCCCCTCCATGGTCGCAGTTAACCCGATGGTTACGTTGCCATCGTAGCAAAGTCCATATATAACTGTAGGCACTCCACGCCCCTTAATTATGCCATGGAACCCGCCATAGATCGCAGTTACATCCCGGTTATGTTTCCATCACGGCAAAAGACCATGTTACTGTAGGCATCAGCACCCTCGATTTTCGCTGTCAAATGGAACTTCACCACTCCGCATAGGTCACAGACTACATCAGTCAAGTCCCAATGTATCCTTAGGCGCTCACGGCCTCTCGAATTTCGCTATGTTACCATAGGTCGTAGTTTACGGATGTTACGTTGCCATCGCGGCAAAATCAAACGTAGACTGTTGGCTCTCACGGTACACATGACTTCCGCTATGGCCCACAGTAGATCGCAACGACATCGAGTTATACTATCGTCACAGCATAACCCAAATGTCTCTGTAGGCATCAGCGCCTCGACTTTCCCTACCCACTATACATAATCCTCAGGAACTTCAGTTTGTCTGGACAGCCTCCCAGGATTCAATTTAGAGCCTCCCCCTTAGGGCTCAAGGCAGACCCACCCCATGGATCTTCTAATGAAGTTCATTTCAATGGAAGCGCCTTTTTCTCTAGGGTCAATCTCAAAACATTTTATACTATACACTTATAGTATCTTTCAAATCATACCCTTTATGATTTACATAAATCTCCTTTACATAAAATCGATATTTCAAATCGATAGTTCCAAACTTGGCTTTCCAAACTCCCAAAATTGATTTTTCCCAAAAATCAAAAGCCTTTTCCAAATCCATAGGTTCCAAAACCCTTTTTCCCAAAATCATTCTCATAAAACCACTTATATATATATATATATATATATGCAACTTATGCTTTCCAACTTGGAAATAATCTTTGGATCACTATATAGATTTCCCTTTTTTACTTCAAATATTTTCAAAATCCCTTTCTTCTGGTTCTAGATTCAATCATGGGGGGAGCTTATCACATAATATATATATATATATATATATATTTATTTATTTGTACCAAATCAAATATTCAAATTTGATTTCCCTTATTAATTTATTGACCATGATACTTACTTTCCGAAAAGTAAATTTCAATAATAGAGATATTCAACTTTCACTTTAATCATCGAAAATTCTCTCAAAATATATATTTCCTTTCAAAACCATTTCTCATTTTTTCAAAATTTCAATATCTATTTCATTTAAGCACGTACGATGTACATATACCATCCATACACAATATCAAATCTGATCGCTCACTCGATCACACAATTTCACTTCCGAACAGTATCATCCACCCGATTTTCTAGTGCGGACTCAGATCTGGTTTCTTGATCAGAAACTGTTATTCTCCTTACATAGTCATAACTATGATAGAGAATTCCCAGAATCAACCAAAAATCCATATCCGTGGTTCGCCTTTAGAAATCGAGTGAAAAATCCTAACTTGGATTGATATACTATCTTGAAATTCTATGCTCGAATCTGGATCAAATCATTATACGAATAGAATAATATACGTACATCCTACGTATTTATCTTCATTGATCATTAGCTAAATGAATTCTCTTTTTTATTCACCTTCATCTTGATTCCATTCACTTATCCACAATTGCTCCCATTTTCCATTTGGGTTAACACTTCAATTCTTATCTCAGTTGGTATATAGACAATTTGCACTCTGACCAACTAGTATTAAGAAAACAGCTTGAAAAACTTTAAAATAGATAAGTGGTTGAAAAATAGTTATTAGTTGTAAAATAGATGAAAAATAGTTAAGTAATTATAAAATAATTGTAAAATAGTTAGATAATTGCAAAGTAGTTGTAAAATAGTTATTAGTTTATAAAACAGTTGTAAAATTGTTGTAAAATAGTTAAATAGTTCCAAAAGTAGTTGTAAAATAAATATAAGATATTTTTGGGTTTAAAAAAAAGAAAAGCAAATAACTAGGAAAAATATATTTAAAAACAGTTATATTAAAACAATTTTATTAGAAAAATAAAGTTCAGAGCCAAACTGTTTTATTCCCAATCTCCATTTCCAATCAATTTCAATTTCCACTTTCATTTAAATTAATTCAATTCCAATTCAGTTTAAATTAACTTCAATTCCTATCACAAATTCAAATCAACTCCATTTGAATTTCAACTTCAATTTCACTTCAAATTAATTCAATTCAAATTTTCCATTTGAACTTTATGCTTATCCATCTTCAATCACAATTCCAATTAATTCAAATCAAATTCAATATGAACTAATTCTATTCAAATCTCAACATAGAACCATCTCGAATTTCATAAATTTGAGTAAAATTTTAAATGTTGATTTAATCCTTTAAATCAAATTAACCTTTACTTTTAAATTAACAACTTAAATCTTTAAACCATTTGATCCTGAGTCCAAATTCAAAATTCCATTTTAAATTACCTTAGCTTATTTCAAAGTTCAAATAAGAGTTCCAAAAATAATTAAATCTTCAAAAATCCAATTTATCACCCAATTTTATCTTCAAAACCCATTCCTAAACAATTTTAGTTTGCAAGCTCATTTTTAACATTTGAATCTTTAGTTCAAAGTGATTCCCTTTTTACAAGTGCAAATCTTATTTCTATTCTATTTCAATAATGGATGTATATTACCTCAATCCATTTCTTAATTCATTTAAAATAATCCAATTCTCAGTTTCATAGATTATTAATAACAATAGGATGATATCAGAATAAGTGAAAATGTAAATAAACATCCATATTATTCAAAACGTCCATCCATAGCATCCAATTCAAAATTTTAGATCTCAAACCCATTTTGAGATCACACATACTCCCTATTCGAATCAACCTTTTAACTTGCCAAGTTAAATCCCCATTTCATCTTGAAATTCCCAATTCAGGTTGTAACTTATTTAACTTCCCCTAAGTTAAATTCAATTAATTTAATCATGTCAACTTTTACCCAATTTGAATTCCCATTTCAAATTTTAAACTTCATATTAATAATCTTCCTACTTATAAGTTCAAAAGCTTATCATTTGGGTTTTCACATCACATTCCAAGGAAAAATTTAAAACTCAATACTTAGAGTTTATTCCAAATCATCTTTGATGTATATCCCTCATATATAAATTTTTATTTTCTTTGCACACCAAGATATACTTTAAATTTTAAACCACCCTTGGTTTTAATTCAAAACAAATTTCTTTAAAATTTTCAAACAACTCTTGTTTGAAACAGGACCCATTCATTCAAATACATTGTAAATAATACTATTTATTATTTCTTTTAACACTTTGAAACAAATTCCAAATTCCGGACTTAGATTTTAAAACATCATAGTTTAGAACATCTTCAGTTCCAATTTATAAGTCATACTCACCTAAATGTTTTACTTCCCTAAAACATTTCATTTTGCTTACTCATTAACACACATTTCATTATTTAACACACAACTATTTTAGAGTAATATCCAAGGTTATCATAACTGGATACCAATTTACTATATATATTATCTTATTCTGAAAACACTTCTACAATTTCAGGATTTTAATTTCGGTTTGGACCCATTTATCTTATTTATATAGTTTATAGTATCCAATTGCCATTTGGTTGTATTTCTACTACCACTTAATTGTTATTATTATTTTTAGTTCAAATACTACAACAACCAATTACCTTAATATTTTGAAAAGACTATTGCTTTATATATATATATATATCAAAATATAAACTTATATAAAATCATTTTATAAGAAAATAACAAATACGCCCTCATATATACTACACTCAACTCATGCTAGGGTACCATTGACCCTATCCTTAATGAGTAAAATCACTAGAGTTAAGGTTCTCGCTTAACCTTCAGCTCTGACGCCAAAATGCAACGACTCGAAATTTTCAACTCCGAAAATTTCCAGATCGTTAGAGAAAAGAAGAAGGAGGTAGAAGAAGAATAGAAACAACATCATCTCACATTTCACAGCGGATCAAAATATAATATCAATAATAGCATTTACAAAGAAATTTGTAACTGTTAGATTACAAACATCAAGTTATATACAATTTACCAGAGTTACAACCATTTACAAATAGACTAAACAGATCATCACCCTGTCCATACTAATATCACAACAATCACGAATACACAGCGATAAACTCAATATATTCTTGTCATCCAGCTCGTCTCCTGAGCTCCAGAACGCCCTAACCTGAAATGCTGTAATACTCGGTCAGACCCGAGCATTACAACAAAGTAACACCCGGGTTAGGCTGGAAACCAGCGTGAGTAAACCCATATAACTTGAAATATTAAGTTATAAAACATAGTTGAAACCCAGGGTAACTCGTACCTTACAACGAGTTCTTAACTTATTTAAGCCAATCACTTATTTTAAACCACTGTTACATAGATCAAATGGTCATATTACTTACTTACTTTATTTCATTCCAGCCTATTTAACTTCACATCTCAAATAATTAAAGAATGGTTGTAGATTACTAGTTGTAGTGGTTTCGGGTATTTACTAATACCCAACCTCGGTCTCTTCGAATCCTGTATCATTTCTAACCCAAGTTGTTTTAAGGTTAAACAATTTAATTCAATACAGAACATTTGTATTTACATAGCAACTCAATCACAGATAAATAACTTATGTGTTAGTCCTTGAGATGATGGTTTTGATGACAACAACCTTAGAATAAGATTATAAAATATAAATACTAACATTATAGTTTAGATACATATGTATATGCAGGATCTAATCATGCAGGTATCAAGAATGAAGACTGTATAGTATAGAGATTAAAGATATCAAGATTGAAGACTCATGAGTATCAAGAATATCAAGAGTTCAAGATTTCAATAATAAGTAATTTAATTAGGAATTTTTTTAAAACTCCTAGAAAAGCACTGGCATCTTAAAATCCAATTTATTCATGGAATGGAATCCACTTTGAGTCTGGTAAAGGGATGGAACCCTAAGTAAGATGGAACCTACGAAAAATCTAGTGGAACATTGTTCTGTATCCACTAACCTTTTATTCAAATGATTTTACAAAATTATATCTTGTTTTCAAAATGATTTCAAAACCTTCCTTTTAAAATAATCAAAAACATCTATCCTTGTTTTAAATATTTTTAGCCTCAAAATAATCTTTATCTTCAAAATTAAATAATCCTTAATTTTAAACTATCTTTTAATAATAATATATTTAACTTTTAATATTTATACTTAGATTTAAATATCAAATTATAGTAAAATTTTATATATATACCCAAATATTATCCTCTATATTTACTTATGTATTTTAACTATAATTAAGTATATTTATAAAGTTTAAAATAGTTTTAATACAAGATAGAAGTTATTTTCAAAGAAAAGAAAATTATCAAAAATAGCTTAGGCATGTCGACATCCTCAAGTACCCCATGTCGACATGGTAGCAGTTTATTTCAAAAATTTAAATTTCAAAGGAAGCGTCTATTCATCTTATCCTTTCACGAATGGACATGGCTGTTGTTCTACTATAAATAAGGGCAGTTTTAAATGAATTTTCATTTATATTTTCTATGATTTCACTCCTCTTCTTCTTCCACATTTCTTTATACACATTTTTACCATTACTCTGTCGAAATCAACATTGAATCTAACTAGATCATCTCTGGTTTGATTCTCTATCACTATCTCAACAAGATCTCAGTGCTATTCAGAGTTATAGGTTTCTTTGTAATAAACTAAGTGAGAAAAGGTGTGATTGTAGACTGTGAAATCAATCAAGTGAGAAAAGGTGTGATTGTAGCCTTGGAAATCAATTGGGTGAACTTATTGCCTGTGAAATCAAGTATCTCTACCCAGAGGATTGTGAATCCGGAGTGGTGTATCTCGTGGCCTTGAAATCGAGAGTGTAATTATACAACTTTTGAAAGGAAATCCGTACTTGTGTGCGGGACTGGATGTAGGGTAACTTCGAACTAGTATAAAATCCGGTATGTTTTTTCCTTTATTGCTTTTACTTTATTTCTGCATCTATGTTTGATTTTGTGATCATATCTGTGTCTGAATATTGCATACATTCGTGTTCAAATTAACAAAAACTCAGAAAGGTTTAAGTAATTTCTTAAAACACTATTCGAACCCCCCTCTAGTGTTAATCCTAGCCTTAAGATCCGTATTCCGCATTTCTCACGTTTGGTATCAGAGCAAGGTTTTTAAAGTTTTCACAATCTGAATTTTGAAAAAAATTTCAAAATGGCTACCAACTCTGATACCGTTAACACTATCAACACTGGTTCTATTATCCCTGTCACTAGTTCATTTGTAGAAGGCCAGTCTACTACCAGACCACTACTTTTTAATGACAGTAACTATGCATATTGAGCATGTAGGATGAAAATATATTTACAATCTATAGGACTAGATACTTGGAATGTCACACAGATTGAATATTCTAAACCCACAACTGATTTTGCACAGTGGAATGCTGAGCAAAAGACCGTTGCACAAAATAACTCTAAAGCTATGAATATTCTATTTTGTTCACTTGATAGAAATGAAGTTAATAGAGTTCAGTTTGTAAGTCTACATATGAAATCTGGAAAACTTTGCAAGTTACTCATGAAGGAACAAGCAAAGTTAAACAAACCAAAATTTCCATGCTCACAAACCAGTTTCAATTATTTAAAATGAATTCTAATGAATCTATTTCAGATATGTATAGTAGATTTCAGAACATTGTGCATTCTCTAATATCCTTGGGAAAGGAATTTTCGAAAGAAGATCAAGTCAGAAAAATCTTAAATTCTCTTACTCCAGAATGGGATCAAAAGACGCTTGCGATCGAAGAGGCAAATGACATCGGTACCTTAAAGATAGAAGAATTAAATGGAAATTTAATGTCAATTGAAGTCCAAATGATTGAGAGAAGAGAAAGCAAAGCATCTGAAAATAAATCAATGGCGTTCAATGCATTGACCGATGGATCAGACTCAAACAACGATAATGATAAAGAGATAGCCCTTATGACCAAGAATTTTCGGAAATTCCTGAAATACAGAAAGATGAACAATCTCAAGAAAAACAACTATAAGAACTCTAGAAATCAAAATGTCATGTCAAACAATATCAAATGTTTCAACTGTAATGAAGCAGGCCATATCAAAAGAGACTGCCTGTATCTAGATATGCAAAATCTTCCTATAAATAATGATTTTGTAAAGAAACGAAACCGTGCATTTACTGCTACTCTAGATGACTCAGACTCATCCTCAAGCGATGATGATCAGAAGACAAATAATTCAAATATGTGTTTCACGGCAGTTCACGACTCCGACGAATTCAGAGAAACGGACTCACAAAAAGGTACACATTTATAATACAATTGGTTGAAATTGCATGCTTAGAATTGGATGCTTGATTGATAGATTTTGAACTGGTGCGTTGTTTCAATTTTAATTTTTTTTATTTTTTACTATTATTTTATTATTGTTTTTATTATTATTTTTATTGTGACGCCCCACCTCTATGCTCACAATAACAAAGAGTATTAAAAGAAATACTGTCAATTATTATGAAGAATAAGGCTGGATAGGAGCGGCCATCCGTAGTTAGGCCTTACACTAGTATTGGTTATCTCGATAGGAGTGGTATATATTTTTATTTTTTCATCTCTGATTTATTTACTCCCATCGACATACCCAATTCCAGTATAAAACGAACTACGATGGTTCATAATAGTTTAGGACAATATATATAATAATAACACAGATAATGTAAATGTGGAACACAGACATAACAGAAAGTCTCATATATATATAACTGATGTCAGTTGATATACATGTGGTACAATACATATGATACAACTACAACTGTCGACTCTGGAAGTTACATATACAAGTACATTATCGTGAATAATATACATGAATATACAACATCCTCTACTAAGACAACGACTACACCAAAAAGTATGAAAAGGCTTCAGAGCTCTAGCAGCTACCCACAGTAAGATATCAACAACCTGTAAATACTCGGTCTGACCCGAGTATTACATTCAAAAGAAAATAATACACAGGTCAGTCTAATTCAAACTCAGTTATTAGTGCACAGAAGCAATAATAATTAAATAATGAATAGACGACAGTTACAATAAATCTTATCTATCCGATCCTTAAATAAAGAGATCGGATAAAAATAAATATAACACGTAGCAGGGTTAAACAACAAACCAGCAAATTCAAACAAATAAGAATGCAATTCAGAATATTGAATTAAATAAACAAAATAGTTCAAACCATTGAAATATCAATTAAAATATTAATTTGAGTAGGGCAGCAGTACACGCACGCGTGCACTGCCTCGCCACTACAGCATAAGGAAATACACAACAAAAGCAATTAGAATATCAATAAAAGCAATACCGTGTGGCTGCAGTTCACGCTTGCGTGCACTGCCTTGCCACTACAGTGATGATGTACCCAATGATAATTCACAAGCATCGCTGTGAATGTCTTAAGGACGTGTGTCGAATAAATTGCAAAGACAAATGCGAGGTCAAGCCCAATGTGTTTTAGGCTCAACACAAGGCGATGAGTAAAGTAGCAAGTCATGTACACTAAAACAAAATCAAGAAGCGTATAAATGCACATAACAAGTACTGTGCATATACAAGTGCACATAAACAAGTGTAGTTCAATGACTAGACTAGCAAATGTAGTAAACAAGTGATGCAGGCAACAAGGGATATGCATGCATTGACAAGCTACATCTAAGTGCAGACATGCCATTGAACAAGACAGAGCTTCAGATAGTTGATAATGCACATGAATACTTGCTACAAAATGGTGCCACATAATGCAACAGTCAATGGTAAGATATGAGCAATGCAAGACCAAAAATGCAACTGCACAGACCAAAATGCAACTGCAACCAAAAACTCAGATGCAAGCCATTAAGGGCCAATCAGATTGGAACTGCATTCGTATATACCAAAGACAGGAAACAAAGGTAACTCCACACAATTCAACTACAACTGCACGGCCACAAAAGAAACTGCAGTAACCACACTAATACAATCTCAAGTGGAAGTGCTCGATTAATATGAAATAGGGCAGTGGACAGGACAAGTGACTGCAACAACCAAATGCAGACTGCAAGTACACTGAAATGCACTTTATCAAACAGTGACATAAACGGTGCATAAAGGCTACAACAGTGCACCAGAAAATGTGAACATTCCTCGACCAAATCAAAATGTATTAATACAACATGAAATAGGATAGTGCAGCCTTCAAAAATATCAGACTCGAATATACTGTAGTTATGTGAACAAGTATAGCACATTTGTTTATATGTGTAAATATGTGTATCACAAGTTCCAGCTACAGGTTTCACAAACTCACAATAATTTCAACTAATCAAAGTCAACCACTAACCCGTAATGAACTACATGATGGACATGCATGCAAGTATATGCAACGTGAACCAGCAGTGCACAATCTAACTGGAGTTGACAAAGTAGGGGTGACGAAAAATGCAGCTGCACCAACCCATACAACATGAAGTGGGCAGTTTATTAACAAGCAGATGACACACGGCAGTGGAAAAAAATGCAGCAGTTCGAAATGACAAACAACAGGAAATCAAATGAAGACTACAAGACGAACCGGACCTATAATGACTTGCAAGTGCAACATGTTCATGGCAGTAGGGATAACATGGACACACTAGTGCATAGTGCACAATTTAGTCCAACAAAAACAAACATAGTGAACCGTTGACAGCATATGACAGACAAACAATATATCACCAATAATCACTCCCTTGGCTAATAATAGGAGTTAATCAACTAGGCAACGTTTTAAGTTTCTTAACAGTAACTGAAAAGAAAATCAGATTCTCCCAATTCAAGCTAAATGGCCGAAGGATTCAAGCTAAACTTACAGAAACCTAAAGTCTGATATGAATTAAAAGTAGGATATACAGGAAATCCAAATTTTCCAAATCATGGCCGCAAGGAATCAGGTGCCCAAAGAAAACGCAAACCAAAGCAGTGATTACAAGTAAACAAACTGTAGTTCACAGTCAACGCAACAGCGATGACCCAAAATGGCATGTCAGGGAATAGCATACACAAGAGAGATGACCGAAGTCACAAAAGAAATTTTCAAAACAAAATCAAAGCCGAAGCATAGTGCTGTCAACCAAACAAAAGTCCACGAAAGCAAGTGACCGAAGTCGACAAAAATCAACAGATTCAAAGCCGAGAATATCACTTAATCAAACAACGAAATTCACAATTTTAAACGAACAAAATATAGGAATTCAAACCCTATATACACATGATTGAAGAAGATGTGAATGAAGAGAATCACTCACCTTTTAATTCGAGAAGCAAGCAACGAAACCCATCATTCGATCGAGCAAGCCGAAGTCGCGGCACCTTGGAGTCGAACGAAGCCCTAATTTTTGCAAAGGGAACGAGGTCGCCATTTATTTTTTTTCGTTTATTTTTATTTAGGGTTCGCGATTAATGAATGGGAAAAGGTGGGAAAGGTTATGAATTTTTCACGGCATCAAACAATGAAAACGTGTGCCGAAATCATATACAAGGCCCACACCCCTTATTGAATTTCAAAAGAATTTAAACTGAATTCAAAATGCCCAAACTACACTTAGCAAATTTTTAAATGAATTTCAACTCGATTTAAAAGCTTCAATTAGCAATTAGCAACAATATTAATCGTTTAATGTTGATTATTAATTGATGCGAAGTACCGGGTTGTTACAGACTCCCCTCCTTAAAGAAATTGCGTCCTCGCAATCATAAGGAATAAACGGACAAAAGGTAACAACCATAAGAGATATCATCACAAGATGAAGAAATTTGAAATAGGATGTTCACCATAAAGAGCATGAAAAGGTAAGATTGAACGTGTTTGCTCGATGAATTCTCTGGATTCCAAAGTGAAATCCATAGGATTTGAGAACCACTGAGCTTTCACGAGAAAAACACCTTTATTTCGAGGGTGCTAAACCTCCGAAGCAATGATGTGAATAGAAGGTTGATCAAGAATAAGGATCGGAAATCCCTAAGGCATTTCCGTAATTGGAAGACGTAGGAAACGTCATGAATAGCAGAAAATTGAGCCGGTACACCGGCGTAGTACTATATAAATACCAAAGAAATCTTTTAATTTCATAAAAGAAATTCCCAAATTCTCAACAAAATTTGATTATCAAATAGATAATCAGAATACAGAAATCACAAACAGCAATATCTAATTATCGATACGATAATTAGGAGACAGCAAAATCTAATTATCAACAAGGATAATTAGAAAACAAAATTCGCAAATCGCAAAACCGCAATTATCTAGTTACCAAAACGGTAATAAAAAAACAACAAAGGTCTAATTATCAAAAATGATAATCAGAATTCTCAAATCAACAAATATTTAATTATCTCAAACGATAATCAAATCTCAATTCAACCAATATTCCATTATCAAAAACGATAATTAAATCTCAAATCAACAAATATTCATTTATCACAATCGATAATCAAATTTCAAATATCTAATTATCACAAGCGCTAATCAGAATTCTCAAATCAACAAATATTTAATTATCACAATTGATAATCAAATATCAAATCAACAAATATTCGATTATCAAAAAAACGATAATTAAATCAACAAATATTCGATTATCCAAAACGATAATCAAATCAACAAATATTCGATTATCAAAAAAACGATAATCAAATCAACAAATATTCGATTATCAAAAACGATAATCAAATCAACAAATATTCGATTATAAAAAAAACGATAATCAAATCAACAAATATTCGATTATCAAACAAACGATAATCAAATCAACAAATATTCGAGTATCAAAAACGATAATCAAATCAACAAATATACGATTATCAAAAACAATAATCAAATCAACAAATATTCGATTATCAAAAACGATAATCAAATCTCATAACATCAAATATCTAATTACCTGCAGATAATTAGATTCAACAAATATCTAGATATCAATTAAGATATTCTAAAAAATCAACATAAAAGGTGGATCGATCCCATCATATGGCGAGTTTTAGCTACGCCGCACGTGCATCTCATATGGCCGAAGCCTACCAAGTACCGTCATCATAATTTTGGCGCCCATCATATGACCCGAAGGTCCAACATATGACCCGAAGGTCTAGTACTGGTATTTGACCCAAAGGTCCATCATATGACCCGAAGGTCCATCATAGTGGCTCGAAAGCACACTAAAATCATCATATATTCAATTAATGAGTCCGGAATTAACTGAAATAGAAAATGCACGTGTCCCATACCACGTGTTTTACTAAATCGTTTGATTCTCTTCATCGTTTCCTTGAACGTGTAAAATCATCAAAATCATCGAACATCAAATGTTTCAATTAACGAGTCCGGAATTAACCAAAATAGTAAAAGTGTGGTTCCAAACTCCACACTTTTGCTATATCGTTTAAATCTCTTCATCGTTTCCTTGAAAGTGCAAATTGTGTATTCCAATAATAACAATTCACATTCTCAAACGGACAAGTCCGGAATTGAGCGAATCAGTAAAAGAAAGGGGTCATAATCCTCGATTTTTCTGAAACGTTTAAGTCACTTTTTCATTCTTCTGAAAACGCAAACTGTAAAAATTCTGAAAACAATTTCATTTATTATATAAAAGTAAATAATCTACATTCTCAAACGAACAAGTCCGGAATCAAGCGAATTAGTAAAAGAAAGGGTTCATAGTCCTCGATTTTGCTGAATCGTTTAAATCGCTTCCTCATTCTTTTGAAAGCATAAACTATAAAAAATTTGAAAAACAATTTTATTTTTAAAACGATTTGAAAATCCATGATAATAACGGCAACATTAGTGACAATTTCAATAAGAAAATTGTACTTCTCAAAACACCGTAGAAACGGATCTCAAAATCAGCATTGCGGGATAACCGCTTGAAAAATCCTCTTTAAAAATTTGACGGTTACTGAAGTCAAAGTGACAGTAATTTTTAAACGTCAAAATCTCATCAAAATAATTTGCATCAAAATTTCATATCAGTGAATTTTCATTCAATAAAATGTCAACAAAACACCGTGCTTCAAAATTCTAGCATCGGTTAAAAATCCCGTTATAAAAATAACGGCAACAAAATACGTTTCATAACCAAGCATCGGTTCAACATAAAATCAATGCAGTAACTTTGCAACTTAAATTTGCACGTATGCTACAAAATGAACAAAGAAATCATTCGAATATATCTTCAATGAAGATATTTTTAAAACAGCAAAAATCTAATCAGATATGATTAGCCTTAAGGAAAACCAGCAAGAATTTCAACAAATCAAAACCACTGGTTAAACAACATAATGAAATTAAATTCATTTTCATATTTTGATTTTTAAATCAAAATAATTATCAGCTGTGCTCAGCGAAGCAGTCTTACTATTTCCGCTGCGCACTCTGATAAACAAAACACAATTCAATCAATTCATCAAAACACCAATTTACTTTTATTTTAAATAAAGATATTTAAAAATTTCATCAAAATTTCAAAACTTTAGTTTTGACTCAAAGCACACTAAAATATCGACAAATAGTTGTAACACATGTTCCATCTAAATTATGTTTTATATTATGTCCATAAACCCCAAGCTCTGATACCAAGCTGTGACGCCCCACCTCTATGCTCACAATAACAAAGAGTATTAAAAGAAATACTGTCAATTATTATGAAGAATAAGGCTGGATAGGAGCGGCCATCCATAGTTAGGCCTTACACTAGTATTGGTTATCTCGATAGGAGTGGTATATATTTTTATTTTTTTCATCTCTGATTTATTTACTCCCATCGACATACCCAATTCCAGTATAAAACGAACTACGATGGTTCATAATAGTTTAGGACAATATATATAATAATAACACAGATAATGTAAATGTGGAACACAGATATAACAGAAAGTCTCATATATATATAACTGATGTTAGTTGATATACATGTGGTACAATACATATGATACAACTACAACTGTCGACTCTGGAAGTTACATATACAAGTACATTATCATGAATAATATACATGAATATACAACATCCTATACTAAGACAACGACTACACCAAAAAGTATGAAAAGGCTTCATAGCTCTAGCAGCTACCCACAGTAAGATATCAACAACCTGTAAATACTCGGTCTGACCCGAGTATTACATTCAAAAGAAAATAATACACGGGTTAGTCTAATTCAAACTCAGTTATTAGTGCATAGAAGCAATAATAATTAAATAATGAATAGACGACAGTCACAATAAATCTCGTCTATCCGATCCTTAAACAAAGAGATCGGATAAAAATAAATATAACACGTAGCAGTGTTAAACAACAAACCAGCAAATTCAAACAAATCAGAATGAAATTCAGAATATTGAATTAAATAAACAAAATAGTTCAAACCATTGAAATATCAATTAAAATATTAATTTGAGTAGGGCTGGAGTACACGCACGCGTGCACTGCCTCGCCACTACAGCATAAGGAAATACACAACAAAAGCAATTAGAATATCAATAAAAGCAATACCGTGTGGCTGCAGTTCACGCTTCCATGCACTGCCTTGCCACTACAGTGATGATGTACCCAATGATAATTCACAAGCATCGCTGTGAATGTCTTAAGGACGTGTGTCGAATAAATTGCAAAGACAAATGCGAGGTCAAGCCCAATGTGTTTTAGGCTCAACACAAGGCGATGAGTAAAGTAGCAAGTCATGTACACCAAAACAAAATCAAGAAGCGTATAAATGCACATAACAAGTACTGTGCATATACAAGTGCACATAAACAAGTGTAGTTCAATGACTAGACTAGCAAATGTAGTAAACAAGTGATGCAAGCAACAAGGGATATGCATGCATTGACAATCTACATCTAAGTGCAGACATGCCATTGAACAAGACAGAGCTTCAGATAGTCGATAATGCACATGAATACTTGCTACAAAATGGTGCCACATAATGCAACAGTCAATGGTAAGACATGAGCAATGCAAGACCAAAAATGCAACTGCACAGACCAAAATGCAACTGCAACCAAAAACTCAGATGCAAGCCATTAAGGGCCAATCAGATTGGAACTGCATTCGTATATACCAAAGACAGGAAACAAAGGTAACTCCACACAACTCAACTACAACTGCACGGCCACAAAAGAAACTGCAGTAACCACACTAATACAATCTCAAGTGAAAGTGCTCGATTAATATGAAATAGGGCAGTGGACAGGACAAGTGACTGCAACAACCAAATGCAGACTACAAGTACACTGAAATGCACTTTATCAAACAGTGACATAAACGGTGCATAAAGGCTACAACAGTGCACCAGAAAATGTGAACAATCCTCGATCAAATCAAAATGTATTAATACAACATGAAATAGGACAGTGCAGCCTTCAAAAATATCAGACTCGAATATACTGCAGTTATGTGAACAAGTATAGCACATTTGTTTATATGTGTAAATATGTGTATCACAAGTTCCAGCTACAGGTTTCACAAACTCACAATAATTTCAACTAATCAAAGTCAACCACTAACCCGTAATGAACTACATGATGGACATGCATGCAAGTATATGCAACGTGAACCAGCAGTGCACAATCTAACTGGAGTTGACAAAGTAGGGGTGACGAAAAATGCAGCTGCACCAACCCATACAACATGAAGTGGGCAGTTTATTAACAAGCAGATGACACATGGCAGTGGAAAAAAATGCAGCAGTTCAAAATGACAAACAACAGGAAACCAAATGAAGACTACAAGATGAACCAGACCTATAATGACTTGCAAGTGCAACATGTACACGGCAGTAGGGGTAACATGGACACACAAGTGCATAGTGCACAATTTAGTCCAACAAAAACAAGCATAGTGAACCGTTGACAGCATATGACAGACAAACAATATATCACCAATAATCACTCCCTTGGCTAATAATAGGAGTTAATCAACTAGGCAACGTTTTAAGTTTCTTAATAGTAAACTGGAAAGAAAATCAGATTCTCCCAATTCAAGCTAAATGGCCGAAGGATTCAAGCTAAACTTACAGAAACCTAAAGTCTGATATGAATTAAAAGTAGGATATACAGGAAATCCAAATTTTCCAAATCATGGCCACAAGGAATCAGGTGCCCAAAGAAAACGCAAACCAAGCAGTGATTACAAGTAAACAAACTGTAGTTCGCAGTCAACGCAACAGCGATGACCCAAAATGGCATGTCAGGGAATAGCATACACAAGAGAGATGACCGAAGTCACAAAAGAAATTTTCAAAACAAAATCAAAGCCGAAGCATAGTGCTGTCAACCAAACAAAAGTCCACGAAAGCAAGTGACCGAAGTCGACAAAAATCAACAGATTCAAAGCCGAGAATATCACTTAATCAAACAGCGAAATTCACAATTTTAAACGAACAAAATATAGGAATTCAAACCCTATATGAACATGATTGAAGAAGATGTGAATGAAGAGAATCACTCACCTTTGAATTCGAGAAGCAAGCAACGAAACCCATCATTCGATCGAGCAAGCCGAAGTCGCGGCACCTTGGAGTCGAACGAAGCCCTAATTTTTGCAAAACGAGGTCGCCATTTATTTTTTTTCGTTTATTTTTATTTAGGGTTCGCGATTAATGAATGGGAAAAGGGGGGAAAGGTTATGAATTTTTCACGGCATCAAACAATGAAAACGTGTGCCAAAATCATATACAAGGCCCACACCCCTTATTGAATTTCAAAAGAATTTAAATTGGATTCAAAATGCCCAAACTACACTTAGCAAATTTTTAAACGAATTTCAACTCGATTTAAAAGCTTCAATTAGCAATTAGCAACAATATTAATCGTTTAATGTCGATTATTAATTGATGCGAAGTACCGGGTTGTTATATTTATTTTTATTTTTAATAGTATCATAATATTTTAAGGAATATACTATAATTCTAGTAATATTCCAGATATATATATATATAAACATTAAAAATAATAAATATATATATATATATATATATTAGAATACTTAAGAAAAACAATCATGGAAATTCAAAGACACATGTCGACATGGTCCCCACCATGATGTCGACATGGGTATAGAAATTTGAAATTAAAAATTTGAATTCAAATATTGAATTTCCCTCCATCTTTTCACTTTATTCAATTCTCTGAAAAGCTACCTTTTGACCAAAGAATAAACCCTTTGAGAATCTATTTATTCACTATCTTTTATCACAACTTTTCACTCTCATTTTCAAAATCAAACTCTTATCTCAAAACTTCAAGCTCTCTACTCTAATGGCTTCTTCAAGCAACCTCTCCACAATAAGAATTTCCAAAAAGATAAAAGAGCAACTCTACAATGATCTGGAGGCTATAAAGCATATATCAACTATGCTAACTATGGAAAGGTCCATCCCGGGAAGTTTGCTTTATTTTAAGATTTCTCTACTTATGAAATTGATTCTCTTTTTGCAAGTAACCAAATTCTTAGTCTTGTTTATGCTTATCAAAATGATTTAGTTTGTTATCCAAGTCTTGTTAAAATTTTCTATGCAAATCTTAACCACGGATTTTATAATGGAAATGATAATGAAATTTGGAGTAGTGTCAAAGGCACTAGAATTGTTTTGAATTGTGATCTTACCATTCTCAATTGCAAAAGCATAAGAATGGATCTTTCTAGTTTTAATATCGATGAAAATGATCGTGAGACATTTCATCACATTTTCGAAGGAAATGATAATTTTGAATTCAAAAATCGATACTTTCGACCAAAAGCTAGAGTTGTTAATCTTCTTTTACAACATACTTTGACCCCAAGATCGGGAAATTTAAACAATCCAACTTCAAAAGTTTGCATAGCACTTTTTGCTATTTTTGGAAATTATGATATTAATTCGGCGCAAGTTATTTTGGATGAATTTCTCCCAAAAATCTTGAAATGGGCGAAAACACTTTGTATCATGGAATCTATCTCACTCGGATTTTTAACTATTTTGGAGTAGATTTCAAAGCAGAAGAATTTGTTTCAAGAAAGGTTTTTAATCACTCAAATATTTCTCTTATGAAAATTCCATTTGTTTTTCAACCTTATGAGACGCTTGCCAAAAAGGAAGAGCGTTTGGCTCATGAGGAGATGGAAGAGGAGGAAGAGGAAGAAGAAGAAAGGGATGAAATGGAAATAGAAAAATAAGAAGAAGGTGAAACATCTTTGGAAAGCATTGACTATCCTCCTAATCCAACCAACAAAACCTTACTCAAAAATCAAAAGACTATTGTCGAGAATCAACGGATTCTTAAACTGTCCTTTAGTAAGAAATTGGATGAAATGTCATCGAAGATGAATAAGTTTTTCTCCAAAGTCAACAAGAAGCTTGGATTATCTTCATCTTCGTCATCCTCTAACTAGTTCTACCTTTTTATATCTCGTTGTATTTGTTTTAGTTTATTTTGATTTGAATGTTCGTTAAGTTTTTAATGTTTATCATTGTATCATTCTATTATGAAATGAAATTGAATTGCTTTTTTATTATCTAGCTTATATTATCTCCAGAATAAATGTTAGTATATTATATAACTATATATATACACACACACACACACAATTATTTACAAAATCAAAATAAGCCATCAAAATTCACTGAACCATGTCGACATCCCCCCTTCACCATGTCGACATATGCTGGTCAGAAATGACTTTTCGTTTTAAATTTGAAATTTGAATGACTATCTTATGTATGTTCATTTCAAATGAATTTCTACACCTATATATACCTATCTCTTCCAGGATTCATCACTCAAAATCATTTATTATCTACTTCATCTAAATTTCTCCTCAAAAACTCAAAAATGGCCAATCCAATTCATAATTTAACCGAAAATCTTGAAAAAAAAACCCTTAATTCTTTCAAGAATATTCTCTCATTCTTCGAACCAGCGACACTTAGAGTTGAGTCAAATGCAAATGATAAAGGAGCAAGAAAAGCATTTTAATGCGATACGTTGGATGATTTCCTTCCTACATAAAGATGATAATAAAGCACATCCTCATGTCTCTCTCACCAATGATAATGAAATTTGGGATGCCATTAAAGCAGACCTTATATTTGGAGAAGAAGGATGGGTGGAAGTTCCTCATAATGTTTGATTTTATTTGATTGATTTCAATTGATTGCTTGGATTGATTTGTTTTTATTTGGTTTGGTAAGGATTGATATTTGGTGTGGATTGATGTTTGGTGTGCAAAACATGTATAAAACACATTGATATTTATATGATTTTTTGATTAGTTATCAGTATAGTTATCTCTTAATCTATCTATTATATACTCCATTGAATATAATAATAATGCAGGTACTTTAGTACAAGAATAAGGGGGAGTTCTATAGTTTGAAGCTAGTTTTTGTTGATGACAAAGGGGGAGAAGTATAAAATAGGATAGTTAGGCATAGATTAAGGGGGAGTTATTAGTTTTAGGGGGAGTTATTAGGATAGAAGTAATATTTTATAAACAAAGGTTGTCATCATCAAAAAATGGAGATTGTTAGTCCTTGAGATGATGGTTTTGATGACAACAACCTTAAAATAAGATTATAAAATATAAATACTAACATTATAGTTTAGATACATATGTATATGCAGGATCTAACCATGCAGGTATCAAGAATGAAGACTGTACAGTATAGAGATTCAAGATATAAAGATTGAAGACTCATGAGTATCAAGAATATCAAGAGTTCAAGATTTCAATAATAAGTAATTTAATTAGGAATTTTGTTAAAACTCTTAGAAAAGCACTGGCATCATAAAATCTAATTTATTCATGAAATGGAATCCAATTCGAGCTTGTTAAAGGGATGGAACCCTAAGTAGGATGGAACCTACGAAAAATCTAGTGGAACATTGTTTTGTATCCACTAACCTTTTATTCGAATGATTTTACAAAATTATATATTGTTTTCAAAATGATTTCAAAACCTTCCTTTTAAAAGAATCAAAAACATCTATCCTGGTTTTAAATATTTTAGCCTCAAAATAATCTTTATCTTCAAAATCAAATTATCCTTAATTTTAAACTATCTTTTTTTGGCAAGGCCAGACGGTTTTATAGTGGACCGTCCACTTTTTATTACGAACGTAATATAACTTGAAGTACAGGAGTAAGGTAAAAGCACCTTAACTACAAAGAAAAAAGGAAAATACAGCACAGGTATGTGACAGACATGCCACAGTAACTAAAAAAATCACCAGTCTAGGACTTCTCCGAAGAGGAAGAATCACCATCTTCCGCAGACACCTGGGAAGAAACCAAAGGGACATTCCCACAAAGACCAACGAAGGGGCGGAAATGGATAGAAAGACAAGGATCGTAACCCATAGCATCAGAAGAGTATATGAAAGAACGATCCCAAGTAGTATCGGCTAGCATGACAGAATTCAAACTCGCATAAATACCGTCCATATCAAGAACTAAGGAATCACCAGACGGTATGTAATGAAGGCATCTATGGTCCAGATGATCATCGAAAACAAATCTAAAAAAGAATCATCCACGGGGTTAAATCTAAAATCAGATTTGAGATCAACCCAACACCTCTTGGACTCAACCCAAACAACAGGCAAAAGCGGCGGAGCAGGATCTAGAGCAGCTAAAGGAATAGCTGAGGCATCACAAGGGACCACAAAAACAGAAGGAGATGTAGGCCTAGCAACAGAAAGTGGAGGCGGACCCTGGCCAGATAATGGAACAGCGGGAGGAGGGACGATCTAAGAGACAGTGGAAGAAACCTTAGGAATCCATTTCCTGAGCGGAAGGCAAGGCAGAGGGATCTATGGAGCAGCCGTTAAGGCTTTAGAATGCAGGTAGACATTAGCCAGGTGGCCAAAAGAGTGACAAGAGGTACATATATCTAGAACCCAACCATAGCGAACACGGACTTCCGCTACATGTCCGACAGCAAGCTGAACAGGAATAGAAGAAGGGAGAGGCTTAAAAGGGGATATCTCAATAAAAGCCTTAGCATACACCATTTTTCCACACGTAACTGTATTAGAGTCAAAACATTTCAATTTTCCAACGTTACAGGCTAGCCAATTCGACCCAAGAAGAGGCCGAAGCGCAGAGGGAATTTTCGAAAAGAAGACCCAAACGGGGATAGAAAAAACTTGTTCACGAGCACTCGCCACAGTTAGAGACCAAGGAGTAATAATAAAAGGCCTTCCATGAAAAAAGGAAGGCTCAACCTCAAGAACAAGCCGACGTTCCTCGGAAGAGGAAAACTTAAGGTAATACATGGAGTCAATCAGATTAACATGCAAATTACCACGAAGCTTCCAAGCCCTTCAACAAACTGAAGACGCATCATGAAGACGGTGATTTGCTTCCAAAAAGAAACCGACCAAATAATCAGACCAATAGTCCACGCTGGCTTGCATAACAATTGGTGGAGGGATCATCACTCCATTTTCCTCTACAATTTCAAATTCAATCGGCGTGTAATCACCCGCATTACGAGGCAGAGAATTGAAAAGTGATGACCATGATTTGGGGCATGCCAGCGATGGAGTAGAAGGACTGGGTGCTCCACAACATTATATAGAGCAGAAGGACGCATTATTAAACTATCTTTTAATAATAATATATTTAACTTTTAATATTTATACTTAGATTTAAATATAAAATTATAGTAAAATTTTATATATATACCAAAATATTATTCTCTATATTTACTTATGTTTTTTAACTGTAATTAAGTACATTTATAAAGTTTAAATTAGTTTTAATACAAGATAGAAGTTACTTTCAAAGATAAGAAAATTATCAAAAATAACTTAGGCATGTCGACATCCTCAAGTACCCCATGTCGACATGGTAGCAGTTTATTTCAAAATTTTGAATTTCAAAGGAAGTGTCTATTCGTCATATCCTTTCACGAATGAACATGGTTGTTGTTCAACTATAAATAGGGTTAGTTTTAAATGAATTTTCATTTATATTTTCTCTGATTTCACTCCTCTTCTTCCATATTTCTTTATACATATTTTTACCATTACTCTGCGGAAATCAACATTGAATCTAATTAGATCATCTCTGGTTTGATTCTCTATCACTATCTCAACAAGATCTCTGTGCTATTCAGAGTTATAGGCTTCTTTGTAATAATCTAAGTGAGAAAAAGTGTGATTGTAGCCTGTGAAATCAACCAAGTGAGAAAAGGTGTGATTGTAGCCTTGGAAATCAATTGGGTGGACTTGTTGCCCGTGAAATCAAGTATCTCTACCTAGAGGATTGTGAATCTGGAGTGGTGTACCTCGTGGCCTTGAAATCGAGGGTGTAATTATACAATTGCTTTTGAAAGGAAATCTGTGCTTGTGTGCGGGACTGTATGTAGGGTAACTCCGAAGCAGTATAAAATCTAGTGTGTTCTTTCCTTTATTGCTTTTACTTTATTTCTGCATCTGTGTTTGATTCTGTGATCATATCTGTGTCTGAATATTGCATACATTTGTGTTTAAATTAACAAAAACTCAAAAAGATTTAAGTAATTCCTTAAAACACTGTTCACCCCCCCCCCCCCCTCTAGTGTTAATCCTAGCCTTAAGATCCGTATTCCGCATTTCTCACATTATGTTTAGTCCAAAGTATTGTACAATCACAGATCATCACAGAATAACATACCATAGGTATCAATCAACCCAAACATTTTATTCAACTCATCATCATCCCTAAACCAGATTAATTTATCACATAATTCTAATTAATTTAATTTAACCAATTAAATTTACTAGTTAATTTCTTATCCAGGTTTAATTAACACAAGTTAATTATAAACCATTTGTCATTAAATTAATAAACCATCCTTAATTACCTTCATTAATTAACTATCCCTTAATTACTTAATAATCAATTAGTTATGCTTAATTAATTAATCTTAATCAGTTAATTAACTTTAATTAATTACCTTGATTAATTAACCTTAAGTAATCATTAATTAATCTCATTAATTAATTATCCCTTAGTTATTAATTATTACTCCTTGATTATTAATTAGTTAATCAATAATTAATCTTTAATTACTTATTAATTAATCTTTAATTATCAATCAATCAATTAATTAAAAGTTAAATCATATATCTTAATTATCTTCTTTAATTATCATTTAAATTCTTATTTAATAAACCTTGGAACTAAATTATCATTAATCTGTAGATTAACTTAAAAGCTTTAAGTTTAATTAATAATTAGAACACTTTATCTTAATTAATTAACTACTTAATTACGTATTTCATTTAAGTTTAAAAATAACTTAAGAATTTAACTAAATAAATCATATAACCATTCTTAAACCAATATTTAAACGCATTTATTTTATATAAAGAAATTTGTTCTCAAGAAATAGTCAAATCTTGATTTACTTTAAATTTAAAACTTGCTTCCATGCAAATTTTAAAACTGTTAAACTACTCACTTCGAGTTCAACTCGAGCCATCACCATTATTTTCTTGTGTCAAAACTCGATCCAAACCCACACTTCCCACTTTCGATAAACACGAGAACATCTTCGAGCCAATCCACACTTTCCTCGATCCTCTCTTTCTTCTTCCTCCTTCCTCCTTCATTCCAAAACAACAACTCAGACACCATTCCAATACATGTGCACGTGCACAGGTCAACGCTGGTGCTCCGACCACCACTACCATCGTCGATGAGTCACCTATGACCAGCCCCTTCACTTCCGACCACAAGATCGAAGGTTCGAATTCGAAATTAAATTCAAGATAAATGAACCCAAACTGGAACCAACTTCTTCGACAAACTTGCCTTGCCGACGACCACTCCGACCACCATCATCCACGCCACCAAGACCTTAACTTCGTCTAACTATCCTTTGGCTTTTCCTCCATTACCGATCACGCCCGATCCAACGACGGCGCCACATTGGCTTCGAGAACAACCATGACTCAAACCCAGGTCCGAACCCTTGTTCGCCTTCGTTTCGCCACCACAGCAAATGATAACCACTTCGACCAATTTTGTCGTGACCTCCAACCTCCCAACTTGCTTCAACACTGACCTCGAGATCCCTAACCTCGCCGATCATTAGAGATCAACAAAACACCCAAACACGTTCAACTCTTGATCTTTCTCGATTCACAGCCTTAAAAATCACGATTTCATTTTTAAAAATCCTAGATTTTGATAATGAATCAGATTGTATACCTGAAACAACAATTTATTAAAGTCGAGATCTTGATAAGTTTAGAATTCTACTGTTCTTCTTCCTTTTTATTAAAACTACCATCTGATTTTTACTCGAAATATTTTTAAATCAATTATCTTGTTATTACAAACAAGTTTTGTTTATACACTAAAGTTTAAAATGAATTAGGGAAAGAGATATTTAAATTTGATCAGGTTTTGAAACCTGTATAACCAGAACAGAGTAATCATTTTGTATTCAGACATGCACACCATGTAATCATATATATCTTATATATAAAGCAAATACTTGAGGGGTTGAAGCCTTTTTCGCAGTCTCAAAATTGCCCTGCATTAACAATTGAAAATAATAATTCGCTTCATCAATTCAAGGATAGGTTCGTCTTTCAAGTTCCATGTTTTACTCCATTTCTATTCCACGTTTCCTACACGTTTTCTCTCAATCCGTTTCTTCAACTCCCAATCCCCAATTTCCTTCTCTCACTTCAGTCGCTTCCTAACCCAAAAAAGTTCAAAATTAACTTCAAATACATTTGCGGCTGATTTTGGAGTAACTGCCTTACGGCGTCTCTGGGGAAAAGTGACTGCGAATCTCGAAGTTGCTCATCAAGGTGAGTAATTCATTTTTCAGAAGAGAGACCGTACGAAGATTAAGGGGAGCCTGGCACGACAACTGATAGCGCTTGCAACCCCTTGCTGCCGTGACATGGTGGCGGCTCGGAGGTAAGGTGTGACTTAAGTGCGGTTTATTTTATTTTTTTACTTTCTTAAAAAGTTAATAATTTTTTTGTTCAAATAATTCAGAATTTAAAATCTCCAGCCCTAAAATTTTACAGATCTAATTTGACCTACCGTGTCTTGCGAAGGAGAGTTGGATTTGATAAATTGGCTACACGTATGTATTGCTTTCTAAAGTAGTCCTATTTTCCGTTACAATATTTATAACTTATGTGACTGAAATATTAATGTACATTTTCCTATCATTTCTTTTAAGACTTATATTCCTAGGACATGTTGATGGAGAAAGCTTGGTCCTATGTTTGTTCACGGCAGTTGGGTTGAGGTATGGCTACAGAAGATATTAGGTAAAGTTTCACCTTTAGCTTGAATTATTTTTGCTCCACTTACTGCTGTGTTCCATTCGATTTGTAAACATTTTCTTTCTTCATTTTCCTATGTTTCGAACAAGGTAAAAAGACAGATTCAATAATGTATTGGGAAATTTTTCCTACAATATAATAGTAACGAACTTTACATTAAAAAATATATGCATAGCAACACCTGCATTACAAGCAGAAAGTAAGAAAAACAGCTGCCAGTAGAGCTTATAGCTCTCCATAAGTGCAAACCTTAATGGAGCATAAATTCATGTCAGCCACTAATTCCAAAAGGTGCATTATAACTGTATGTGTTATTTTAGGCACTCTTAAAACTCATTATACCAATACTGTAACGTTATGATGAAGACTAGAATTGGACTGCATTAAAAAAAATTATATATGAATCACATTTTTGTTGGTTTATTTTATACCTTATTTTTCTTTTTAAATGTATATTTTTTATTCCTTTAGTTTGCTTTTGTACGATGATCTATGATTTTAAGAAAATAAAGGCTATTTGCAAAATTTAGGAAGCAAAGAAAACAAAATTACAACAACATTTTTAGACCAGGAATCTATTGTGTGGAAATTCAGTTTCTGAACTGATTGAGTGATGTGTTATAATAAGAACTTTGTTGAAACAACTGATAACAAAAGATACAGGATCACATGGGGAAGAGGAGAGACGTGGGATTAAATTTTCTATTGCATGGAGTCTTAAAATATCACAAAATTTTGAATGTGAGCTTCCAGCCTTTGAAATACGTGAACATGTTTAGTAATTTCAAGAATATTAGTTTTATACATATGTATATGCAGTTTCTTTCATAACAGTCTTCAAAATGTAAGATATTTCAAGCGTTCTTAGTCTTAGAATATACATGGTTATTATATGTTTAATTTCATATGAGTTTACAAATGCATATGTTTTTAGATGAGTATGTTTTCAAGAATATATTAATTTTTTCTTTTATTTTTGTACACACACTAAGTATCAATTCAGATAATGTAAATTAATTTGAATTGGTTAAGGAATAAAACAAACTATTTTTTTCTAATATTTTATTCACGTTATTTATATTAAAAACATGTATTATTAAATTGGTCATCAAATCATTAAGCCTTGGCAATAATACCATTATTGAACGTTTTTATGCTTTTAGTCATCCTGATTTTTCAAACTGTCTTACGTATGGTGCTTAAATTTTCAAAGCTTGGACATTTGATTAGTGTACGGTGCTTAGCCCTTCATCGAATAATTGTTGTGGGAGTTCTACTAAGTGGAGATCTTGGCTTAGCATGCAAGGTATGCAATTTCTCTTCAACAGTAAATTAAATTTTTGTTTAGTCAGTGTATGTAACAATGATCAAAATAAATGTCATGTTTTGTCTTCCAATATCTTCCTTTTCATTTTTTCGATATTCATACCAAGGCAATAATGTCTGCTTCGTGTGAAAATAATAATATTGGTTGTTCCATTTTTATCAAACTAACTTTATACATATTCGTTAAAAATATATTTCTATCCATGTTAGTTTTTTTCATATGAACTTATTAAAGATGGAGATAGTAATTGTTTCTTTTATTGCCTAAAATTTTATGCGTACTTATATTCTAAGTTGGATACTGTTCTTCTTCCTCTTCTTTATAGGCTATTATAGTGGTTTGCACTTTAGAGCTAGCAGAAGCTCGGAAAAGAAATGCAATATATAGAGCTAGGATTAGAGGGGAAGAATCCACCATCGAGATTCTTGCCAAAGAGAAAGGTTTACATTAAAGCATTAAGGTAGGTGTTACTGAATTTTATATCTCAACTTTATCATTGCTATTAGTGTTGTTTACCACCAAGTCAGTGAAACTTACCATGGTTCTATAATTTTATTTACATATTCAAAATTTTCATATTTGTATAATATATATTCACGCATTTCAACTTTAAACACCACACTAAATTATTGGAACAGTTAGAACATGGAATGATAGAAATGTAAAGTCATATAACTTACACTAGAACAAACGGAACATGAATATGAAAATATATGGAAACATTTACGAAACACGAGATTGTTGATGTGTAGAGCCATGTATCCGACAGTAGATTAAAAGTGCAACTTTAATTGATTTTTCAACTAATTTTAACAAATATTTGATGTAGTTAGGTTGAATGTTTTTTCCTTAAAACTATTTTGTACATTAAGTTTACGCATATTTATTAATAAAAATGAAGCAACATACTGGATATGGGGCAACCAAGTGGATTTGAAGCAACCAACTCGATATGAAGCATTTACAATGGATAGGAAAAAACTAACCGCATCAACTGTAAGTTATATATTACTTAGATGTTTCACATTACACAAAGAGGAAGAGGTACAAAATAAACCAATATTTCTATTCAAATTTAGCTAACTGGGTACTTTTCTGTTACTTTTACAATGAAGTAACCACCAAGATCGAGAAAGCAATCTAGCTAAGAAATAACATTGCCAATGAGTACACACCAAATAAATTAACAAATTGTCAATTATATGATTGTAAGATGCAAATATACCAAGTTTTGCAAGTTCAGATTCATCTTTTTATTTAACACATAATGAGAACTTCGGATCATGATTAGCATACATCCAATTGTAACTTTTGCCTGAGCTAAGTAGGGATAAAATAAAATCATTAGATAAAGTACAAAAAACTTAAAATGATAACAATTATTTGAATAATTACCTTCTTTTCTATATGCTTATTTCTACGATTTCCTTTACTGTACTCAACATCAACATAGGTTGGAGCAGCGTAACTGCACAGTAATAGGACTATTAGATGACACATAAATAGCACACATACAGGGATTATTATTAAAGAACTAACAAATTAACCTATTCTCCATTGATTATAAATCTAACCTTTAATTGCTTTTTCAACGATTTAGATGATAAAGTGTCAACGAACAATTGTACAGTTTTGATTACTAAGGAAAGCAAGAGGGATAGCATTAATTTCAGTCCATTTCTTTACCTGATATATTTCACTTTGGACAGTGTTAGTAAATAAATGCTAACTGAAACACTCACCTTGACTGGATCACTTCAATTTACAATTTTGTTAGTTTTTTGAAGCTTTATTACAGTTTATGTTAAAGAAATAGTCATTACTATTTGGTTTTTTAATAGTCTATGATATATTATTGATCATTTTTGACTGTAAATATAATTTTATACCTACTCATGGGTTAGCGAAATTGACAAATGTGAATCTTTCAGCATTGACCATATTTCGTCAAACACCCATTTATTTGATATAGATATACAGACATAACTATGTCAGTCTAATTTATTGAAGTAGTGGGCAATAGAAGACATGTTTTACTGTTACTTGCATTTTTGGGACCATTTAATGTATATGTACTTTCTAGTCAAACAATTATATTACTCTGCAGAACTTATTACAAGTGCACAAGCGCAAGATGCACAGTGCCAAAGCACATAAAAAGAGCATCTCAGGACCTTAAATCAGTCATCACAACATACGAAGGCAAGCACAACCACGAAGTCCCTGCAGCAAAGAACAGCCATCATGCCAGCTCAACGCAGTCTTCCACGTAACTGATTTTGCCAGCTCACAACCCTAACGGTCCAATGGGCTTCAATCGTCCTACGTTTAGGCTCAGTCCAGCATTCAATATCAGGGCAGGCCAACCAGGTATAACTATTTTCGAATTGGGCCATATGGGCCCACCAACCACCATTTTTATGCATGTCGAGGAGAATTGGCTATTTTATTCTTCTATGTTCACTCAAAACTGTTAGTTTTTTTATTATCTAAAAATATTGATTATCAGTGCTGATACTTTGGATATGGGTTTGTGATTGTTTATATAATACCACTGTCAAGCGCATTTCATAACAACAATACACAAATATACAAACAATGAGTTTGTGACTATTTATATAATACCACTGTCAAGCACATTCCATACGAACAATACACAAATACGCATATATACGAACATATACATACACACATATAAACTGTATTTCAATATCGATTAATTCATAGCTAATAGCATGAAACAAGGGGACAACAACCTGCTAATCGATCTTGAAAAATTCCGCTGTCCTAAAATGTTAAGCAATTTGATTGAGGATGCATATTCAATGTTAGAACTTTATGATAATTATTAAGTGAAATGCAGGTTGAATTCTTATTGGAAGAGTGCAGTCATTTGCCCTTCGAGAAGCATGGTTCTGGAAGATCTCAAGGTGGCAGTTAAGAGTATTGAGGGTCAACAACTTCACTCTTAGTCGAGAAACATTTGCAAATGTATGTACTGCAGTTGATTTGTATGTATCCTGTATGTGTTTGACATGTTTGATTCTTCAATTTTCTGTAAATTAATGGAATTAAAGTTATTCTTAAACTTAAAGCATTAATTACAATTGAGTAGTTTTCGTTCAAAGAAATAGTCAATATTAAATTCCAAGGGACTCTTCCTTGGTTTTTGTTTACATTAAAAGAAAAATTCTGTCAAACTTGATCCTTCCATGCTTTTAATACAAGAATAAGACTTACTTTTTCATGCAGTACCATTCTGTTGTTCGTACCTCCATGCTTTTATCTGTTTCATTTTCACAATAGATGGAATGGGGAAGTTGTTATTTATGATTTGACAAGAACTGGTGATGATAACTTGGTTGGATGAATCATTATTTTGGAAAGCAACTTGCTACTATTAGTATTGCATTTGTTTACTTCACACTGATAGTGTTGTGTGTGTGTGTGTGTGTGTATCACGGTTATATTTTTTGCAGATGCAATGGCCTTCTTTTTTGTTGTTTCTTTGTTCTTTGTAAACTTCTTTACCATAACTATTAAATGAATATTTTATAATTCATCGCTAGAGCCCTCTAATGCTTGCATTTTTTGCTTCATATACTAGCTTTGAAATACCATTCATGTTCATTTAACTCAATGACATGACACTTTTGCTCATTTTTATTTTCTATTAATTATGCATATAACTACAAAAATACGCACGCACGAGTACTAAGGCGCACGTCCAATGGACGTGCGCATAGTAGTTTGAATATGATTCATCTAGAAAACATTATTCCTTGGCTTGAAACTGATGTTTTTTAATGTTTGATTGCTATGTTCGCCCTTCTGTCGAGCATAATATAATTTTGTTCACACTTTTTTTGAAGTGTGAACAAAACACTTTCCTTCTATTGGAGAAATTTGAAAGGTCACATATGAGACCCTTTGAATTTCTTCAATAGGAGACCGGTGTTTTGTTCACACTTCAAAAAAAAGTGTGAACAAAATGACTCTCGAACATGTGCGTAGACTATCACTTCTGTACTTTTATATTGTTACTTGAGCATTACTCTCACTGTGCGTTAATTTCTCTGTACATTGATTTTAGCTTTCGTAAGCTTAACTTACAATATGCAATGATATTAACTTTTATATTTCGGGACCATGTTAAATAATTGTTATACTATTACTAATATTTAAAATTTTATTGGGCAACTAATAGGTGAAGAAAGCTAGCGCTATGACTGCAACTATTATTATAATTATTTATGCTCAACATTAATTTAATTAACTTATATTCTTTTGATTTCTGGCTTAATTTCTATGGAAATATGCTTAACATTTTTAAGGATCTATATGCATGTTGTACACTAGAATTTGACATAAGAAATGTAGTAGTGAACCCATTTATTTACGTTAAATACTATCTGAAACATTCTAGAATATAGTTTTCCTTCACTAAGCAAGCCGCAGCCCGTCTGTAGTGATTTGGGCAGTTCCTGTAAGGCAAATTGTATTCATTTTTACTCTTATTCGTGTTTTGGATCACACTATTCCTACTACTAATTAAAAATTTACCAATCTATACATCACAAGCGTATTGGGCCTAACTCTTCAAACATTTGAACCATTTTATTTGCCGATCATCTTTATTCAATCCTGTCTTTCTGATTTATACATTAAAAAATAAGGTTGTATGTTCATTAATTTTCCAATAGAAACTAACTAAGAACAACAAAATAAGTCTATATGATACTAATCTCTACTTAGTTAGTTGCACATACCTCAAATTACTTACCCAGAAGTTACTTTTTGTTAGTTGCGCATACCTCAAAATACTTACCCAGCTACTTGAGCAAAGTCGATGTTTACTTTATTTTCACACACAAGTGTATTTATTTATTTTCCTCGATGATAGTGTATCCTTTGCCAATATATACTCGCTCTAATTCTATATACACAACTTTAAAATTTGAGTTTGATAAATATTATATAATGAATAATGCATATATTTGACTTTATATCATGATTGCTATTGATTTTAATCATCGCATTGAAACTTGACATATAATCTTAATTTTTTTTTTGGTTTCTATTCATTGACATTGAATCAGAATGAAATTGAAATATTCCTTCATATATTATTTAATCATCAGCTGATGTTCAATGCATGTACAAATAGCGTTCCTCACTGAATTAGACTTGACTATCCGAATTATGAACAAAAGTTCAATGTATGTACAATAGAATTCCTTATGAAGTAATTGCTTGAGATGCTCGGCTTTTTGGATGATGCTAAATTTTGAATGGCAGAGCCATAACTATCGTATATATCATATAACTCTCCTTTTATATACAAAATACCAACATTAATGTAAAAAAAACTGATTTGTGCACGTACGCACATAAAAATGCAACAACACATGCAATTTCATTCTGTAAAGTGACAAAAAAAATCTTACAAACAGAGTTTCATAGCACCAATTCCTCCTACGCATGTGCACGTGCATCGCACGTGCCAACGAACTCCTACAAAGGTCCTTCATCATTATCGGGTTTACCTATCGTCTTTCTTAGACCACCTTATTTCTGTTTATTTGTCATATCTTCCTCCTCCTTTTTCCCATAATTAACGAAAATATTACTGTAATCTCTCACAATATCATAATTGTAACAAAGAAAAAATACGTCACTTCCTTCTTTGCACACGTCCAACGGACGTGCCACCATATTCGTGTGTGTGTGTGTGTGTGTATATATATACACACATGCAATTCATATAAATAAACATGTAGATACTTATCATATTTTGTTCCAAGAAATTACTGCATGCAATAGGATTTTAAACAGATTAAAAACTTGGTTTACTCATAGTATATTATAAACAGAGAAGCTTTCTTCCTGAAAGTAGTTTAATTTTGAACTTGATTTGCTTGCTTAATTGAATCTTGATTTGCTTGAATTTGTTAGGCTAATCTCGCCTAACATGCCTTAGGTTTGAAACAAATTTGAAAGTATTGATTGTCGTTTAAATCCATTTAATTTTATTACTGGTTTTGGGTTACAGGATTTTGTTTTCTTAGTTTTGATAATGAAGATAGGAAAAAAAATAAGGTAGAGAGTAGAGAGTTATGTACTTAGTTTTATCTTTTTATTAAAAATAAAAAGAAAATAAAAATTAAGACACTTGTTGAATTAACTTACATTTGTCAATAGAATGTTATAATTAATTTACACTTGTTATAAAGCATAGATGTGACGCCCCACCTCTATACCCACGCTAGCCAAGAACATTACGGAGAATGCTGTCAACTAGCACGGAGAATAAGGCTGTTGAGGAGCGACCATCCGTGTAATTGCTTTGCGCGAGCATCGATATGTCAGATAGTATAACATGCATTTCTTTATCAAGAGGGAAATCCGTCATACCGACACAAACTCAAAGCTACTACACAGTGGCTATAATATCTTCGGAAACAAATATAGAAATAAACATAACATAAATCAGTCACAGACAATTCATATCACAAAGGCGGAAATAGATATGAATACTACACTAGGAAGTGTACATCAGAGTAGTGGTCTAAAAAGATCCACAATATCACAAAAGAATAGTTACATGAACTACACAAAAGAATAAGTATACATTATGGAGTCTATATATCAAATGTATACAACAAAAACTTCTAATCTAAGTAGTTAACCAAAAGTCAGAGAAATAAATCCCAAGAGAGAAGTCAAGCAGAAGCACCTGTAACATCTCGGTCTGACCCGAGTATTATTTAATAAGAAAATAATAAACGGATCAGTCTAACTATAAATATCAGATGAAACGATATAGAGTAAGAGATATGACTAAACACATAATAATCACAATGCCAAGGTGTGATATATATAAGTAATTGAAAATCAACAAGAGATTAATCAATATCACAAATTCTACACAAGAATCAAAGAAAATGTCATACTCCTTATTTCGTTCACCAAACCACAAATATTGACGATAATATCAATGTCAATCACAAAAGTCAATGACACTCAAATTCCAGAATTCAATTCACGAAATCCAGAAATCACAAAAGTCAATGACGCACAAATTCACCAATGCACAAATATCGATAAGGCTTATCAATAGAAATCACGAAAATTGGTGAAGCACAAATTCTAGAAATCATCTCAAGAAATCCAGAAATCACAAAGGGGGGAGGCCTATCACAAACGGGAGCATAAAGCTCGCCAACACGTGTATCACAAACGGAACGCTAATTCCATGGTTGCTAACCATCACAAATTGAGCCGAAGCTCCACAAATGGCCCGAAGACCATGGGTTGCTACCCCACCAAATTGAGTCGAAACTCCACAAAACGGGGTTTAGTCTCCCTCGCAGACAAAGAGACATCGCACATTGCTAGTCTAAATCACAAAGATGATCATCATGATCAACAAGAAGTGTCAATTACACTAAGCTAGTAAATATATGAGTTTAGCTTCACGTCCCATAACCACTTGCTTAACTTAAATATTTACGAACAAACTGTAGATCTCCACTATAAAATTGTCACAAGGGATTCAATCGAACAAGTCCAAGAATTAACCGACAAAGTGAACGCAAGCGTTTCATACCACTTGTTTTACTAAGTCGTTTAATTAGATTTCTCATACGAGTGAGGTAAAGGTTTATATATACTAATAGATTGGAAAACGGTTTTATAAACGAATTTGGTATTAAAATAGTATTGAAATCGTTTGAGGAAAGAGTTTTGATATTTAATACTAGTATAGAAAACCTTTATATTTTTAAAGTGACAAAACACAAAGAAGATTGTAGGAACAATCAATCACTAAAATTCACATACGAATATGTGAATAAAAATCCAACGAAACCGATAAAGAATCCATCAAAATGGATATTCAAAAATCCCTAAAAAGGAGTCATCAAAGTCATAACAAATGATAACAACACATAGGAAACTACACGAATCGATTAAAGTTGGAAATTTAAACAACTAGGCGAAATAGGCAAAAATGCAATAGGTCGGTCGGTCGGCTACAGAGCTCGGTCGACCGGACCCTGTTCTCAAAGTTCCTCGGGAAACAGGTCGGTCGGCCGAACACTGTACTCGGTCGACCGAACCTTTAAACAGGGGAGTGCTTATGCACTTGGCAGCAGGTCGGTCGGCCGGCTGCAGTGCTCAGTCGACCGGACCTGTTGCCAGTCCCCTCCCAGTCCATCCAATTGAGGTCCAACCTCCGCCAAATTGCATTCTCTCGAGCAACGGCACTAAGGGATTATGCCAATCAACTACCCGGCCCTATATGCTCCTCGATGCATCACCAAACACATGTCCAAACATCAAAGTTATGATTTTTAAAGGATTGAACCCAAAACACAAAAAATTTGAATATTCACCAAATCAATCCAAACCAAAAGCAATTGCACACGAATTAGTGTTAGGAATTCATACCTAACAATCGAAGATAAATATAAGCATAGATGTGAGATAAAAATCTCACCTTTTTACAAAATCAAACATGAAGAAGCTTGAAAGCAAATGGAGAATCAACCTCTCTTCAACACAACCCAAATGAGCTTGAATCTATGCTCAAAACAAGAACATTCCTAAAATTAGGTTTAGGAATTTCTGAAATTGGTAAGAGAATAAGTTGGAGAAGAAGAAGAGAAGCTTACCAATGGGTTCTTCTATTAGTTTGGAGCAAGAAAATTGAGGTTGCAAGAGGAACTAGGGTTTTGGAGTTTTAATTTCCAATCTCTCCCACCATTATTGCCTTAGAACTGAAAAGAGGAAGAAAATGAGGGTGAATGGGGAAGAGTGGCTCAGATTTGAGCATAAGTTAAACATAGGGCTGAGCCCAAACCCAAACCCAAAGTGAAAAGTAGCAAAAATCAACTTTCTTCAAACATATCGAAGCTTATACTCAAAAAGGTCGCAAACGGCATTTTAAACTCAATGGGAGTGGTTCCGAGTCCTAATTCGACCGTATGCAAAAAGTAGATTTTGGGACTAAAATCCGACTAACGATAGAATATTTAAATAAAATATTTAAATATAAAATCGATAAATATGCGGGTTGTTACAGACTCCCCTCCTTAAAGAAATTGCGTCCTCGCAATATTTTAAGAAGAGAACATAAAGTAACAACCATAAAAGCATATTCAACACAAAAGAAATTTGAAATAAGAAGTTCACCTCAAAGAGCACGAGAAAGTAAGTCCGGATGTGTTCGCTCGATGTACTCTCTAGATTCCCAAGAACAATCCTTAGGATTTGAAGACCATTGAGCTTTAACAAGCGGAACATCTTTATTTCGAAGTCGTTTGACCTCCGAAGCAATGATACGAATAGGATGTTGCTCATAAGTTAAATTAGGCGAAACTTCAATCTCTTCCACAACACCGGGCTCAAGAATAGAATCGGAATCTCGAAGACATTTCCGAAGTTGAGAAACGTGAAACACGTCATGGATAGCAGAAAATTGAGCCGGTAATAAAAGGCGATAAGCCATGGAACCAATACGTTCAGTGACAGGAAATGGCCCAACATATCGAGGCGCCAATTTTCCCGATCGACTGAAACGTACAACACCTTTCATAGGTGATACACGAATGAATACAAGATCTCCCACAGAAAATTCTAACTTCCTTCTTCGGTTATCGGCATAGGATTTTTGTCTACTCTGGGCTTCTTTCATCCTATGTCGAATAAGATCAATCTTTTCTGTGGAATCGCGAATAAAATCTGGACCTAAAACCAGCTTCTCACCGGCCTCAAGCCAACAAGAAGGAGATCGGCATGGCCTTCCATAGAGTGCCTCGAAAGGTGCCATACCAATACTAGATTGGAAGCTATTATTATAGGAAAATTCAACAAGTGAAATGTGATCTTCCCAACTTCCACCAAAATCAAGAACACATGCACGAAGAAGATCTTCAAGAGTTTGATTCACACGCTCGGTTTGTCCATCGGACTGGGGGTGATAAGCGGTGCTAAAATTAAGCTTCGTTCCCAAAGCTTTTTGAAGACTCTTTCAAAATCCACTAGTAAACAATGGATCACGATCACTAACTATAGAAGTAGGAACTCCATGCAATTTAACAATTTCTTTAATAAAAAGTTTGGCCAAAAGAGGTACGGTTCGGTTAGACCGAACGGGAATAAAATGGTCAAATTTAGTAAGTCTATCAACGATCACCCACAAGCTATCATGACCCGAACGAGAACGGGGAAGGCCATCTATAAAATCCATGGAAATTTGGTCCCACTTCCAAATTGGAATTTATAAAGGTTGCAATAACCCACCGGGCCTTTGATGTTCTGCCTTAACGAGTTGGCAAGTCATGCAACGCTTAACGAAGTTAGCGATGTCAAGTTTCATTCCCTCCCAATAATAAAGTCGCTTCATATCTGCGTACATTTTACTACTTCCGGGATGAATGGTAAATTTAGAATGATGAGAATCTTCTAAAATATCTTTACGAAGATCACCAATTTTTGGCACGGCAAGTCTACCAAATTTTCGAATGCCGCCACGAGAATCGATATCAAAGTCTTTCAAACCTTCAATATCAATTTTATCCTTAATATTTTGGCCAAGAAGAGCCAATTCAGGATCTAGCCTTTGAGCTTCAAGAGTGCGGTCTAAAAGAGAAGGATGAGCCTCAAGGCTACATAAAACAAGAGATGAACATAAATCGGAAACACGGTCTCGAATTTCGCAAGTGGATAAGATCTCGAGATCGTTCCATTCGGATATCATCATAGAAACAACAGCTTGTTGTTTACGGCTAAGAGCAACGGCGACAAGATTACCCGTACCGGGGGTATAAAGAATATCAAGATCATAAGGAGCAAGGAACTCGAGCCAACGTTGTTGACGCAAATTAAGTTCCTTTTGAGAAAATAAATATTTCAAAGAATTATGATCGGTATAAAGAATAAATTTCTCTCCCAAAAGATCATGACGCCAAATCCGAAGAGCAAAAACAATAGCCGCGAGTTCTAAATCATGTGTGGCATATCTAGTCTCGGCTGGCTTCAATTGCCTAGAAGCATAAGCAATAACACGTTCTCTTTGCATAAGAACGCACCCAAACCAACGCGACTAGCATCAGTATAAACAACGAAATCTTGATTCCCCTCGGGAATAACGAGAATAGGAGCATCAGAAAGAAGTTCTTTTAATTTCTGAAAAGAAATTTCACATTTGTCCGACCAAATGTATTTAACACCTTTCTTCGTCAAGCTAGTGAGAGGCACGACAATCTTAGAAAAGTCTTTGATAAAATGACGGTAATAGCCCGCCAATCCGAGAAAACTTCGAATCTCTGTCACACTCTCCGGTCTCTTCCAATCTTGAATCGCTTCAATCTTTGAAGGATCCACGGAAATTCTGGATTCGGAAATAATATGACCGAGAAACTTCACACGAGATTTCCAAAAGTGGCATTTAGAAAAAATTTCTTTTAATTGATTACTCCTAAGAGTTTCCAATATAATCCGAAGATGTTTTTCATGCTCCTTCTCGGTTTTAGAATACACAAGAATATCATCGATAAAGATGAGAACAAACCGGTCGAGAAAATCTTTGAAAACCCGATTCATAAGGTCAACGAAATACGCCGGAGCATTCGTCAAACCAAATGGCATAACAAGCCATTCATAAGATCCATACCGAGTACGGAACGATGTTAAAGGAATGCTATCCTCTGCAATACGAAGCTGATGAAAACCGGTAGCCAAGTCCAATTGTGAAAAGACTCTAGCACCACTAAGTTGGTCAAATAAATCATCAATCCGAGGTAAAGGATATTTATTTTTGATAGTAAGATCATTAAGCTTGCGGTAGTCAACGCAAAGCCTAAGTGTACCATCGGATTTCTTCACAAAAATAGCCGAAGCTCCCCAAGGCGAGGAACTAGAGCGAATAAATTGCTTCGTCTCCAATTCGGATAATTGTTTACGCATCTCCTCGTTTTCTTTATTAGACATACGATAAGGAGGGCGAGTGATAGGTTGAGCTCCAGGAATGAGATTAATTCTGAACTCAATTGCTCGCTTAGGTGGTAATCCTAAAACGGGCTCAAATATGTCGGAAAATTCACGAACGACGTGAATAAGAGAAATAATATCACCCTCATCATCATCATCGTCATCACGAGGGTTTAAAGAATATAAAGATGCAACCAAAGCAGAATCCGAATCTTTAAGAATAACAGAAACCTGATTAACATATTGAGGATGTCGAAGATGAATAGTCCGCTCAGGACATAGGATATGAGCTTCATAACGGTTAAGCCAATCCATTCCCAAAATCATTCCAAAGCCTAAATAACGCATGACATGCAAATCGGCTCGGAAAGAAAAATCACACAAAATAATCTTGACATCTTTACACAATAAACTGATTGTTGCGGATCCACCAACCGGATTCGCAATTCTCAAAGAAGTCATTAAACACAATACATCCAAAGAAAAGGTATCAACAAGTTCTTTTGTTATAAAAGAATGGGACGCACCCGTATCGAAAAGAACTCGAATAGGATGATCACGAAATAAAATAATTCCATCCAGAATAGAATGAGAAATACCTTGGCCACGAGATGTGTTGCCAGGGGCTTAAGCAACATTAAGCTTTCCCTCTTTCCTGTCCTAAAGCTTGGGGAATGAAGATATAACATGACTGGGACCTTTGCAGTAGCGACGAGAGATAGACTTGGGACACTTGTTCGCATAATGGTCCTTCGAACCACAATTATAGCACTCCCCATGACCAAAGGAAGAAGTCTTTTCCACGGAGGTCGCTTGCTTCCCTTTCTTATTGGGATAAGGGCCTTTGAATTTACTGGGCCTTTTCTTGTTGTTGTTGAAGTTTGGTTTGGAACCCACCACTTCAACATCATTCTCCCTATCCGCCTCTTCAAGACGAAGAGCGATATCAATGAGTTGGTCGAAAGAAACTTCTAATTTTAGAAGTAATGGCTTCTTGAGGTTTTTGTTTAAGCCATAGACGAACCTCTGATTTTTCTTCAATGGGGTGTTGATGTATTCAACCCCATATTTGGAGAGAGATTCAAAAGACGCGACATAATCTGCCACGGAAGATTCACCTTGAACAAGGTCTATAAAACGGTGAGCCAAAGTCACCTTCTCAGCTTCTGGTACGAATTTTAACTCGAAGCGTTCCCGGAATTGCTCCCAGGTGAGATCCGCTTCATTAGTCTCAGAAATAAGAAGCTCGTACCAGTCCAATGCTCTTTCTCGGAGCATACTAGAGGCCACCTGAACTCGGTGAAGGTCAATAAGAATCATGCGAGAAAAGATTCGATCGCATGACCTTAGCCAAGCCTGTACTTCAATAATAGTTTCGGAACCTTTGAATGGATCCCCACCCAAATTAGTGTAATCGCTGCACAAGCGTGCAAATCCCGACTTTGGATGAGTAGGTTCCGGGTTAGCTCCAGCTGATTGAGCATTTGTCACTAAATCAAGAAGCTGTTGAGCAGTCATAAAAATTCCATCTTGGGGAGTAGCACTAGGTTGACCGGCACGGGGACGGCCTGGTCTAGACATTTCTCTTCCTTTAGAAAGAAAGAAGAGGAAGAAGGTTATTCACCAATTGAATATCAAGCAATCTTGATAGCTAAAACAAGGAATCATAAAAGAAAATAGGATAGAACGGTACGAAGACACGAATTAAATCCTAAAGCACGACTCCTAAGATGGACTTAGGACGATGATCCTTGTTAAATTATTCTACATTGTTCCGAAGTTTGGCTCTGATACCAAGCTGTGACGCCCCACCTCTATACCCACGCTAGCCAAGAACATTACGGAGAATGCTGTCAACTAGCACGGAGAATAAGGCTGTTGAGGAGCGACCATCCGTGTAATTGCTTTGCGCGAGCATCGATATGTCTGATAGTATAACATGCATTTCTTTATCAAGAGGGAAATCCGACATACCGACACAAACTCAAAGCTACTACACAGTGGCTATAATATCTTCGAAAACAAATATAGAAATAAACATAACATAAATCAGTCACAGACAATTCATATCACAAAGGCGGAAATAGATATGAATACTACACTAGGAAGTGTACATCAGAGTAGTGGTCTAAAAAGATCCACAATATCACAAAAGAATAGTTACATGAACTACACAAAAGAATAAGTATACATTATGGAGTCTATATCTCAAATGTATACAACAAAAACTTCTAATCTAAGTAGTTAACCAAAAGTCAGAGAAATAAATCCCAAGAGAGAAGTCAAGCAGAAGCACCTGTAACATCTCGGTCTGACCCGAGTATTATTTAATAAGAAAATAATAAACGGATCAGTCTAACTATAAATATCAGATGAAACGATATAGAGTAAGAGATATGACTAAACACATAATAATCACAATGCCAAGGTGTGATATATATAAGTAATTGAAAATCAACAAGAGATTAATCAATATCACAAATTCTACACAAGAATCAAAGAAAATGCCATACTCCTTATTTCGTTCACCAAACCACAAATATTGACGATAATATCAATGTCAATCACAAAAGTCAATGACACACAAATTCCAGAATTCAATTCACGAAATCCAGAAATCACAAAAGTCAATGACGCACAAATTCACCAATGCACAAATATCGATAAGGCTTATCAATAGAAATCACGAAAATTGGTGAAGCACAAATTCTAGAAATCATCTCAAGAAATCCAGAAATCACAAAGGGGGGAGGCCTATCACAAACGGGAGCATAAAGCTCGCCAACACGTGTATCACAAACGGAACGCTAATTCCATGGTTGCTAACCATCACAAATTGAGCCGAAGCTCCACAAACGGCCCGAAGACCATGGGTTGCTACCCCACCAAATTGAGTCGAAACTCCACAAAACGGGGCTTAGTCTCCCTCGCAGACAAAGAGACATCACACATTGCTAGTCTAAATCACAAAGATGATCGTCATGATCAACGAGAAGTGTCAATTACACTAAGCTAGTAAATATATGAGTTTAGCTTCATGTCCCATAACCACTTGCTTAACTTAAATATTTACGAACAAACTGTAGATCTCCACTATAAAATTGTCACAAGGGATTCAATCGAACAAGTCCAAGAATTAACCGACAAAGTGAACGCAAGCGTTTCATACCACTTGTTTTACTAAGTCGTTTAATTAGATTTCTCATACGAGTGAGGTAAATGTTTATATATACTAACAGATTGGAAAACGGTTTTATAAACGAATTTGGTATTAAAATAGTATTGAAATCGTTTGAGGAAAGAGTTTTGATATTTACTACTAGTATAGAAAACCTTTATATTTTTAAAGTGACAAAACACAAAGAAGATTGTAGGAACAATCAATCACTAAAATTCACATACGAAGATGTGAATAAAAATCCAACGAAACCGATAAAGAATCCATCAAAATGGATATTCAAAAATCCCTAAAAAGGAGTCATCAAAGTCATAACAAATGATAACAACACATAGGAAACTACACAAATCGATTAAAGTTGGAAATTCAAACAACTAGGCGAAATAGGCAAAAATAGAGCAAGTCGGTCGGCCGGCTACAGAGCTCGGTCGACCGGACCCTGTTCTCAAAGTTCCTCGGGAAACAGGTCGTCGGCCGAACCCTGTACTCGATCGACCGAACCTTTAAACAGGGGAGTGCTTATGCACTTGGCAGCAGGTCGGTCGGCCGGCTGCAGTGCTCGGTCGACCGGACCTGTTGCCAGTCCCCTCCCAGTCCATCCAATTGAGGTCCAACCTCCGCCAAATTGCATTCTCTCGAGCAACGGCACTAAGGGATTATGCCAATCAACTACCCGACCCTATATGCTCCTCGATGCATCACCAAACACATGAATTCATACCTAACAATCGAAGATAATTCACAGACTTAGATGTGAGATAAAAATCTCACCTTTTTACAAAATCAAACAAGAAGAAGCTTGAAAGCAAATGGAGAATCAACCTCTCTTCAACACAACCCAAATGAGCTTGAATCTATGATCAAAACAAGAACATTCCCAAAATTAGGTTTAGGAATTTCTGAAATTGGTAAGAGAATAAGTTGGAGAAGAAGAAGAGAAGCTTACCAATGGGTTCTTCTATTAGTTTGGAGCAAGAAAATTGAGGTTGCAAGAGGAACTAGGGTTTTGGAGTTTTAATTTCCAATCTCTCCCACCATTATTGCCTTATAACTGAAAAGAGGAAGAAAATGAGGGTGAATGGGGAAGAGTGGCTCAGATTTGAGCATAAGTTAAACATAGGGCTGAGCCCAAACCCAAACCCAAAGTGAAAAGTAGCAAAAATCAACTTTCTCCAAACATATCGAAGCTTATACTCAAAAAGGTTGCAAACGGCATTTTAAACTCAATGGGAGTGGTTCCGAGTCCTAATTCGACCGTATGCAAAAAGTAGCTTTTCGGACTAAAATCCGACTAACGATAGAATATTTAAATAAAATATTTAAATATAAAATCGATAAATATGCGGGTTGTTACAATAGAGAATTAATTTACATTTGTAATTTTGTGTGTATATATATATATATCTTACATTTGTAATTTCATATATTAATACGTTTTAATATATATATATATATATACATATATATATATATTTATAATAATTTTCCATTTAGTATTATATTAATAAATGTTGTAAGTGTTTTAATATTTAAACTTCTCCTTTAATTATCTATATATAATTTAAAAGAAAATGATATAAAATTCCAATTATACTCTTTTAAATAGTTATACAAATATACTAGTTTTATGTATAGTCTTTATTTATATTTATAAAACCTTTTAAAAAAATGATATAAAGCTAATTGTATACTATTAAAATCATACATACATATTATTCTAAATTCAATTTATTTTTAAGATGTTTATAATTGAATTCCAAAATAAATATACATAACAATTACTTGCCTTGTTTTCTCGAAAAAGGAAATTTTTTAGATCATTTTAAATAATTTATAAAAGAAGATTACGACATTATTATTACCCAAAAACCTAGGTTATCACAATATGTGTGTGTATTTATATTTAGTGTATATATATTTCTTAATATGCATCTATTAAAATACCATGTACATACATACATATCATATATTATATGTTACTATATGTGTGTGAGTGTGTGTTGGAACTGGGCCAATTAGAAGTGGGAAATTTTCTATTTTGGATCTGTTGAGCCTATGAAGCCTAAAAGATTATTTGATCCAATCTAATAATGTTTTACTAAAATCATATTTTATTTAATTTGATTAAAAGAAATTTTAAATTCACTTTAAATAAATATGTAATATAATGAATGTATCAAATACATTCATGTATTTGAATGGTATGGGCAGCATATAAGCAGTGCATATATGTATGTAAATAAACATGTAAAGTTAAGAGAAAGAAACCTTTTGTTTCTTTTATTTAATACAAATAATTAATTAAGGGAAGACGGGCTATAAATGTGGAGTGAGAAACCTTTTATTTCTCTCTCTCCCCCTTTATTTAGATTACTTGGCATATTAATAACATTTACTAATGAATTCACACATGTCTTTGTTGTCCAAAATTTTGACTATTAAAATATATATATATCTATGGGTCATGTACATATATGCACACATATGTTTATATGTGTGTGTATTATAAAATTTTGATTAACTAATTTACTCACTATGAAATTAAAATTTAAAATAATATCTAATTTGATAAGATTTTGGAACTAAATTAATGGTTACATGTAAGAATATATTTGATTAACTTTAAGCCAAAGGGACTGCAATTATGTGTGTGTGTGTATTTGAAAATTATGGTTTGTGAAATAAAATCGTAGCTTAATAGAAGGGTTAAAGAGGCATGTGACGTTTGCATAAAAGTTCACTTATGATATATTTTTACTTTTTTAAAGTGAATAATGATGAAAAGATTTATATCCAAATCAACTACCTTTATCATGTGAAAATAGTCGGAGTATGTTTCTTAACTTCTAGTAAGCTTTTATCATTTCATGATTATCATATAACAATAATGTAGGATTCTTAATACTTGGTATCACTCCTAACTTGGTTATAAATTTATGCGTTTACATTTATACATTCCTCCTATCATGGTGCTATTCAAAGTAATGTACTTACTCTTTCATTGAAACTACCACAAAGTTTTTTTGGAACATCTCTTAATTAAAGCTCCTTGACTAAGGCTTGAAGATGAATTTAATATTAACATATTATACTTGATGTCACTTATGAAGTTCGAGTCTAAGCATTCCTTCATAAGGAGTTTGTTGTTTCTGCAAACAATTCTCTAGTATTTCGTTAATATTCAAGAATACCTTAAACTACCATTTAGTGATATTAATTTGGATTTGGTATTTTGTTCATGCATCAAATACATAAGCAAGATATGATATTGTAGACAATACAACAAGTATGATAATTCATTTTGTTAATACATAAGGAATCTATCTTACATGTTCCATTTTTAAACATTTTAATATGATGTCTTCGCATATCGTTTGGGAGATTCCCAATATCCTTTATACTTGTTGTAAAAGTTTTATTTACAAATCCAATATCGAGTATTAAACAACTAGACAATTATTGATTTTAAAATAAGTGAATTGTTAACAATCAGTGATTTGTTGTTTATTATAATTTTAGAAAAATCTATGTAACTTTAATGCTCTTTCTTGTGGACGGACGCTTCCTTTACATTTTGACTGAAAATCAAACTATTCGATATTTCTATCAAAATACTTATTCAATTTTGAGTGCAAACATGTAAACGGAAAGCAAGGGCATTTTTGGAATTTCAAAAAGACACCGAGTAAATTAGTTTAACCAATTTTCTTTATTAGTAGCAGAGATGTGGGATATACATAATATAAAAGTTGATTTGAAATAAAAACTAAGTATTGAATTCTGAATTTCCCTAAATTGAGAGTATAACCCAAAGTGAAATAAGTTTTTGAACTTATAAGTGGGAAGAGATATTGATAAGAAAATTAAATTTGCATGGAGAATTTAAATTGCATAAAGTTGAATGAAATTGAAATTTAACTTAAGGAAGTTAAATGTGTTAAGTTGGAAAGGAAGTTATGTGTGATCTCAAAACAGGTTTGAGTTCTAGTAATTGGTAATGAATGCTATTGATTTGTGCTTTAGATAATTTGGATGTTTAATTACTTTAACATATTATGCTATCAACCTATTAGTTAGTAAAGGTATATATCTATGAAACTGTAAATTGGATTGTTTTGAATGAATTAAGAAGTGGATTGAAATATTATATATCCATTGGTGAAATTAAATGGAAATAAAACTTTAATTTGAAATTATTTAAATGATTTTGATTTTTAGAAATAAAACTGAAATTATGGAAATGGCATCACTTTGGACAGGTTAAAAATAAACTTGTCAACTGAAATTGTTAAGAATTGGGTTTTAAAAATTTGAAGTATAATTTGGTAATCAATTGAATTTCGAAAATTAATTTGTTTAAAAGTTTTGAACTCTTACTTGAACCTTGAAGTAAGTTAAGTAAAAGTAATGTAAACTAATATTAGAAATTTGGACTCAGAATTAAACTGTTTAAAGACTTAGGTTGTTAAATTAAAAGTAAAGGTTAATTTGATTTAAGGGATTAAATCAACATTTGAAAATTTAACTTGAATTTGTATAAATTGTGTTGATTTAAAAATTGAAAATAGAATTGGAATTAATTCAAATGTGGAATTGAAATGAATTAATTGGAATTTGAAATTGAATTAAACTAATTGGGAGTGTAATCGAAGTTGAATAAGTTTAAATTCAAATGGGAATTGATTTGAATTTGGAATGGGAATCAAGGTTAATTCAAATTGAATTGGAATTGAATCAATTCAATGGGAATGGAATTTGAGATGGGTTGAAATGGGAGATTTAACAGTTTGGCTCTGAACTATTTTCAATAAACTATTTTAATATAAAATGTCTAAAATCTATTTCCTAAAATATTTAGATATTGTTGATCTTTTCATGCTATTTACTATACAAAACATTCTTTTTAAAATTCAAACTATCTTGTACTTACTATTTTACAACTATTTTGCAATTATCTAAGTATTCTATGACTAATTAACTATTTTATAACTACTTAACTATTCTACAACTACTTTACATAATAATTATTTTACGACGCTTAACTATTTTTACTTTTTAAAGCTATTTTCTAAATTCAAGCTGGTCAGAGTGCAAACTGTTTATGATTAAATACCAACTGAGATAAGAATTGAAGTGATAAGACAAATGGACATTGAAGCAATTGTGAATAAGTGAATAGAAATCAAAATGAATGTGAATAAAAAGAAAATTGATTTAGCTATTAATCAATGAAGATAAATACGTAAGATGTACGTATATTATTCTATTCGCATAACGATTTGATCCAGATTCGAGCACAGAATTTCGAGATAGTATATCGATCCGAGTTAGGATTTTTCACTCGATTTTTCGACGGCGAACCCTGGATATGGATTTTTGATGGATTCTGGAAATTCTCTATCATAGTTATGGCTATACAAGGAGAATGATGGTTTCTGATCAAGAAACCAGATCTGAGTTCGCACTAGGAAGTCGGGTGGACAATAGTAGTTCAGAAGTGAAATTGTGCGATTGAGTGAGCGATTGGATTTGATATTGCATACGGATGATATATGTACATCGTACATGCTTAAATGACATAGATATTGAAAATTTTGAAAAGAAATGTAAAAATGATTTTTGAAATAGAAAAGTATATTTCGAGAAATATATGATGAATAAGATTGAAAGTTGGATATCACTATAACTGAAACTCATTTTATAATAAGTAAGTAATGTGGCAAATAACTATATAAAGGAATTTATATAAGTATGAAGTGATCCAAAAATATTTTGTTCTAGTTAAAAGAATAAACTTTTATATATATATATATATATATATCCATATATATATATATATAAATGATTTTATGAGAATGATTTTGGGAAAAAGGTTTTTGGAACCTATTGATTTTGAAAGGCTTTTAATTTTGTGAAAAAGAAAATTTTGGGAATTTGGAAAGGCAATTTTTGAGAACTATCGATTTTGTGAAAATGGGATTTATATGTGATACATATAAGCATATGATTTGAAGTGATACATATAAGAGTATGATTTGAAAGATACTATATGTGTATAGTATAAAATGTTTTGAGAATGCTATGGGAAAAAAGGCGCTTCCATTTAGAGTTGAAAATTATAGTAGGAGATCCACGGGGTGGTTCTGCTTGAGCCCTAAGGGGGGTTCTAAATTTGATCCCAAAGGATGTCCGAACTAAACTGTAGTTCCTGAGGAATGTGGTTGGGGTAGAAAAATTCGAGGGCGCTGATGCCTATAGAGACATTGGGGTTATGCTGTGACGGCGGTGTAACTCGGTGTAACTACGATCTACTGCGTTCCATAGCGTAAGTTGAGGGGTAGTGATTGCCTAAAGTCTACGTTTGATTTCGCTGGGAGAGCGACATAACATCGGTAAACTGAGATCTATGAGGACATAGCGAAAGTCGTGTGGTAGCGAAAGTCGTGCGGTCGTGTGGTAGCTCAAATATGAGGACTCGACTGATGTAGTCTGTGATCTATGTGGTATGTGTGGTGAAGTTTCATTTGGCAGCGAAATTCGAGAGCATTGATGCCTGCAGTTACATGATTTTTGTCGTTATGGCAACGTAACCCATGGTGTAGCTGCGATCTGTGGAGGTTCCATGGTGAAATCGAGGGGCACGAATGCCTACAATTTCCTTTGTTTCATCGGGATGGCGACGTAATCATCGGGCTAACTGCGACCATGGAGGGGGTGATGATTTCCATAGCATTCTCACAAAAATGTTTTCTATATTTTCACAAAAGTTTTCTAAGTATTTTCACTAGGTGTTAAAAAGGGGTCTGTTAAGTACCTATAGATTTTCAGTCCTACGCCTGATCAAGGTATGACTGAATTTCTATGAGAACAAGGATGGACTTGTTGAAACATCGAGTTATAAAAAGTATTTTTATAAAACTATTTTGATAATATTATGTAGATTTTTAAAGTGTTTTAAAGATTTAAATAAAAAGAGTCAAGAGTTAAAAATGTTTAAAGAGTAATTTAACTGATAATAAACATTGTAATTAAAATTCTTGCTTCGTTCCTTTTCGAGGACGAAAAGATCTGAAGGGGAAGGAATGTGACAGCCTGGATTTTTAAACGTCTGTTAATTGGGTAATTAACTGGTTTAAATCAAGGAACGTTAATTTTATTAGTCAAACAAATAAATTTTTGATAATGGTAATATCTGAACAAATATAAATTGATTTGAAAACTATAACAAATGTTGAATTAAAAATCTCTGGATATGATAAATCCAATAGAAATATATATATATATATACTTTACCATTTTAAATTAAGATAAACACCCAAATATATATATATATATATAAACATATATAAGCTTTATGATGTGGATAATATATGTGTGTATATATGTGTGTGCGCCTATGTAAAGTAAAATATATGGAAGCATAAATGTGAATATATACACATATAAGGACAAAGTACACATGACTAAATCATAGGGAGAATATTGTATAAAATGTATAAACATGTATATATCATAAATAAGGATATATGTAACAACCCGTATATTTGGACCATTTAAATTGACAATAATCCTCACATGTCAACTTAAATAATACAAAACATGAATCATTATGGGATTATAAATACATAAATGTAAATGAGAATCAATACAACATCACAGTCACAGAACAGTCACAGAATAATGCAGCGGAAATACATCGTCATAATAGCAGTTCATGAAGCTACTACATATAGTAAAACAATGTCTAAACAAAAGGTGACTGAAAGGAAATACATAAATGTCCAACAAACACGGACATCAAAATAGACTGATAAAGATAAATTCTAAGTCTTCAGCATCTTCAACCAACCTTGATCAGCAAACTGGATAGCTTCAGACTGACCCAAGCATATACAAAAAGAAACACTCGAGTCAGGACTCAAAATCTTATACAGGATAATCAAGTGCAGGAAATAAAGTCCATAACTCAAAGATGAATAAAATAACATCTCTAAGGATCCGATAAACTATCTATATATACAATAGAATACAGTATGTAGGTAATGTCTAATCAGTAAAATAGAATATTAAAATAGCGTTAAGGCGTTACCATAATTCCCTTTAACACATTTTATATTCCCAAAAGCATATACAAGACCGTGGTTTCCCCAAAACCGGAAGTCACCAGAGGGCAATCCATATACTCAAGGTACAAATCAAAACGTAGTGGTCGCGAATAGGATAATCAGTATGACAAGGTACATGAGGCAATACCAACTAGGATACTAGTAGTTGCGTGAACCGGACTGATGTTGAGCATAGTAGCTACTATCTCAACACCGTGAAACAACACTCCCAAATCAAGGGTGCACCCAAATCGAATCACAAAAGTAATAGATATGGTATCGAAGAAGCGTGTCCGCTAGAGGTGGCGATCCTCAATGGCCCGGCGCGGCTCCTGTTTTAGTCATGTCAGGGGTCATCCAATATCGTTCTCTTTCTTCAGTCAACGCGTTCACCAAACCATCCACTTCATTCTGGATCAACGCTTCGCGCATAATAGTTATTAAAGTGGGTTTCGGTATCGACAGAGAGTATGTCCATGCCCGATCCCGGTCTCTTTAATAACTACGTATTTATTACCCGATGGTCTGTTAAATTAACGTCTTAAACAAATCAAGTCCAAAAGTCAAGGTGCAAATTTGACTTCCAAATTTTGACATTTCACGATTCAATTTATTTTAGATATTTTAAAACATATTTCCAAATGCAAATTTTCCAAATATTTGAATGGTAAGTATTCAAGTTTAATTTAATAAGATCTAAATGTCGCTTATTAAGTTTAGTTCATATCAATGACTTCAATTTAATGGTAAACTTAGTTTAAATTATTAAATCAAATTCTATTCATGTCACTTTATGTTTACATCCACTGTTATCATGAATTCGATTAAATCAATTTCATTAACTAAATTCCTTTCTATCCAACTTCATTTGATTTATTTACCAATTCAACTAAATTTCTAAACAAAGAAGTCCATTTCCATTTACAATGTCCTGATTTGAGTAATTCGTTAAATTTAAAATCATTTTAAGTTAAATAATCACTAAGTTATATTCATAAAGCTTTGGTTAGTTTTTGTATTCTTCCTAAGTCAAATTCTCTACATTTCCAAGTAAAATTTACAACATGTTCCAAATCTATTTAATTAAAACCGAGTTTTAATCTAAACCTAACAAATGTAATAAATTTTTAAGTTATCAAATTCTAAAACTTACTTGTTTCTAAATCTCAATTCAACAAATTTGCCAATTCATTTTTATTTAATTACATAGTTTTATTAATCCGTTTCAATTTAATCCAAAATTTTACTTCAATCTAATCCATAAAATTTATCTCAATTAAATCCGTGAAATCTATTTCAATTATATCCATTAAACTGTTACCAAATTTCCTAACAAATTGTTAAGTTCATTCCTTAATTTAAAATATATTTCAATTTCGAAAATGGTTTTGTTGACCAATCGGGTTTCTTATTTTTATTTTCTATCCTAGGCCAAGTTGTTTACTTAGGTATTTATCATTTCAACCCAATATTATTCAATATAAAACAAAGCATAGCAAAGGGAACTTGCAGTGTGATAACTGGGATGGTGTCAAAGTAAATAAACAAGCAATAGCAACCATACATAACAATTTAACAATGTATTAAATAATCCCGAAATAATCGTATTAACTTACATTTGTTATTTATGCAAATTAATATAATTATTCCTAGAATCCACACTATCGTTTCATGCGGATTAAAGATTATTACGTTAAGGTTTTCACTTGGTGTCTATTATCAAATTACTACATCAATCATACATTCAATGGTTCAAAGTGTAGTTAACGCTATTCTACGCGACGATTTATTTAACATTTAAAGGGGTCAAGTTCAACATATATAATCCATTTTAAATTGTTGACTATCCTATATCAATTTCAATTTCATATTAAATTTCACTTATATTAACAACCAAATTCAACATCACATAATAATTTTAGTGTCACAACTATTTGTCGTAAACTAGCAATATTCAAATTTAACTTGCATAGCGATTTAAAAATTCTTATTTCAACAATTCCAACAATCAACAATTAACATCCAAATTAATATAAGCAACAATTATCACTTGATTATCATAGCATACTAGATTGAGTCGTGAATGAAATATTCACCTTGCGTTGTTGAAGAAGATGATGGCGAAGCACGAAGACGAATAGATAAAATAGACCCTAACAAGCACGACGCAAAATGAACACAACTGCAATCAACAAATAATTAATCAAAATTTGTTTTATAGCAATATATCGATTGAATATGCATATATAACCATACCGATCAACGGAGCAAAATAGATTCGACAAGCGGGGTGGAAATAGCCTATGTTTCCGGAGCAATAGCGGGAGCTGGAATAAAACGCAGCAAAACGTTGTTTGAGAGCATATATAACTGATTCTGTAAAACTTGTACTATATATAACAACTCAAATATGGACACTTATATCTTAATATAAACATGTTTCAACATAACTGCTTTTATATTTTTTTCAAAACCTGTAGCTTTATATATAAATCTTTCAAAACCTGTAGCTTTATCAACTACCTAGGCACCAATATATTCATATACGACTGCACTGTTTCCTCTAAACCCATGCTTCTTTGTACTTTAACTCATATATAATAACAACTCATATGTAAAGTTTATAAAGTTTATACTGTACCCGCAAACCAACTACTCAACAGCCGAGCCAAGCTAACACACACACTATATATATATCTTTCAACAGCACTCTGATATGTGTCAAAATATAACTACATAACCCATACTTATACCACTAATTTATATTATAACAACTATTCATACTTTAACTTATAACTGCTATGCATGCTTCACACTAATATATATAATTCCTATATAGAGTGAACACATTATCACTTAAAACTAAATTTGAAACTAAAACATATGTACTCGTTTATAATATGCAAACCACTCCAAAGATAAGGGAGAAGAAGTTCGGCAGAGGGGGGGAAAAGTGGTGGAGGCGGTTGCATGGGGTGGAGGCCGAGCAGCTGGGGGGGGGGGGGGAAGCAGGGGCGGCCGGTGCTGTGGGTCGGTGTTCATGCGACATGGGGCGGAGGTGAAGCTTTGGAGGGTAGGCTGCGGTGGAGGCGTGCGGTGTGGGTGAAGTAGTGGGTTGGCTGCAGGTGGGGGTTCGGAGCTGTGTAATGGCGGAGGCCGGTAGGGGTTGGTGCAGGGGAAGTCGATGGTGTGGGGGAGAAAGGAGGGGGTTTTAGAAGTAAAAAAAACAAAATATGCAAACGTGACAAAAGAGAACAGAGGGAGGGAGTAAAAGAAAACAAAAGAAACATGAAGCGAAGAAGAAGTGGGGAGGAAGGAGAGAAAGAAAACCATAGGAGTTGGGTCTGTAGTTTTCTTAGGAAAAAATGGAAAGAAAGAAAAAAGAAAAAAAAATTATGAACGAAGAAGACAGAGAGGAGGGAAGAGCAACGTACCAATTTCTTTCCTCTGAGGCGAGGTGAGAAGTGATGCAGCAATAAATGTGATGAGCTGTGTACAGTGTCATAATGGAGAGGGATATATACACGAGATTCAAAGTGCATACCTCAGTGCAATGATGATTTCAAAATGGTGGCTATTTGGGTTCCCAAGGCAGCTGAATGGCTCCAAAATTTTAAATGTTGAAATGTTGGGTACCGGTTTGTGCTGCGTAACGGACCGGTTTGCGCTCCGTTAACAATTATAGTTTGCAACGTCGAACTCCGATCGACACAAATAAATATACCGTTGTGATCAGCGCGTCGAGACGGACACAACGGTATAAAGATATTGATGGTTCGACATCGTTTGCAAAGTGGTAAATCTTATTGAACCATTTGCACGAGCGAACATTTTAGCTAGCAATTAAAAGCGAAATTTGACGAAACGAAATGCGCCGTCAAGTTCAGAATATTTTTCTTATGCAACATCGAGAAAATATTTGGGTTCGGACGATACGAAATTTTCACATAAGATTTAAACTAAAATGTAAATGCGACGAGCGTAATTTACTTCAATATTTTTCAACGAAATTTGGCGCACGCCTATGTCTATCTAGACGCACTCCAAATGTGAAGTTTGGTTGGCAACGGAAGTTGTTTGTGAAAATTCGAATTTCTACATAAAATAAGCGGTTTTAAAATTTTAAACTGGGTCCGAATTTTAGGATCGTTACATTCTCCCCTACTCAAAACTTTTCGTCCCCGAAAATGAACAAAGGAAAGAGTGGAAGTACTATAAAAGAGGTACGATAGATATAGAATAGATTATCGAATAAAGTAAAGAATATAGAATGGAATTTACCTTCAACAAACAATTCTGGATTAGAATCTCGGATACTCTCCTCGGTTTCCCAAGTACAATCACGATCATCGAGACTCCATTGGACTTTGACTAGGCTAACAGACTTCCTTCTAAGCTGCTTCGTATCCCTATCAACGATACGAAGTGGTCTCCTCTCTATAGTCAAATCCGGCTCAATATCAACCTCATCTAACTGAGCAATTGGAATGGTCATGGATGGATCGTGTACAACCTTCCGGAGATGTGAAACATGGAATACGTTGTGCACGCCCTCAAATTTCTCTGGCAGCGCAACTCTATAGGCTAGTGTACCAATCCTCTCAGTAATAGTGAATGGTCCAACAAATTTAGGAGCGAGCTTCCCTCTATGACCAAATCGAACAACATTCTTCAAGGGTGATACTTTAAAAAATACCTCATCCCCAACCTGGAAATTTAAATCTCTTCTACGCCTATCTGCATAGCTCTTCTGCCTATCCTGTGCGGTCTTCATCTTCCTTCTGATCTCATTGACCTTCTCGGATGCTTCCATAATCATATCCGGGCCAAGAACTAATCGGTCACCAGGCTCAATCCAACAAGCTGGCGATTTGCGTGGCCGTCCATATAAAGCTTCGAACGGTGCCATATCGATACTCGCCTGATTATAAAGATAGTTATATTTCAATTCAAATTTTTACTTATTCAAATTGAAAATTTTGGATTACCTGATAGCTGTTATTATAAGTGAATTCAACCAAATGAAGGTGGTCTTCCCAAGATCCACCGAAATCAATAATGCAAGCTCGGAGCAGATCTTCCAAAATCTGATTTACCCTCTCAGTTTGGCCATCTGTTTGAGGATGATAAGCCGTGCTCAGATTTAGTTTAGTGCCCAAGACGTCCTGAAATGCCTTCTAGAATTTACTAGTGAATAAAGGATCTCTATCGCATACAATACTAGATGGAACTCCATGAAGTCTGACGATCTCTCTCATATAAATCTCGGTCAAACTCGAAGCAGTACGAGTGGTCTTAACAAGAATAAAGTGAGCAGATTTTGTCAACCTATCAACGATCACCCATATACTCTCATTACCTTTTCTGGTCCTCAGTAATCCGTCAACAAAGTCCATAGAAATCTGATCCCATTTCCAACACGGAATCTCTAGGGGTTGAAGTAATCGTGCCGTCTTTCGGTGATCGGCCTTGACTTGCTGGCAAGTGGTGCATCTACTGACATATATGGAAATATCTCTCTTCATCCCACTCCACCAATGTAAACGCTTCATATTTCGATACATCTTGGTGACACCAGGATGAAATGAAAGTGATGACTGATGATTCTCTCTAAGCACTTCTTGTCTCAATCCGTCAACATTTGGAACACAAATACGGTTGTCAATCTTCAGAACTCTATTACTATCTATCTGTGCTTCCACTTTACTGTCAGCATTTCCAACTCTACCAAGAACTAACTCCTTCATGCGATAGAGCAAGGTGTCCTCATATTGCTTAGCTTTGATGCGATCCATAAGAGATGGGGAGATAACAAGCTGAAATAGCATGCCTTCTGCAAGATTACAACATGACAATGCTTTGCTACAGCTCAAAGCATTAGCTACAACATTTGCTTTTCCAAAAGTATAATTGATGTTGAGATCATATGCAGCTAAGAATTCGAGCCATCGGACTTGTCTCTGATTCAAGTCCTTCTGAGAGAAAATATACCACAAGGACTTATGATCTATGAATAATTCAAATTTTGTCCCCAAAAGATGGTGCCTCCATAGTTTCAAAGCAAATACAACTGCAAGAAGCTCTAAATCATGGGTCGCATAGTTTACTTCATGAGTTTTCAACTGACGACCCGCATAAGCAATAACCTTTCCATTTTGCATAAGGACGGTGCCTAAACCTTCTCGACAAGCATCGGTATAGACAGTTAATCCTTCACTCCCGTCAATTACCGCAAGAACTGGGGCTGAAGTTAACTTACGCTTCAACTCATTAAAAGATGATTCACACTTCTCACTCCAAATAAACTTGACATCTTTTCGAGTTAAAGCAGTAAGTGGGGCAGAAATCCGGGCAAAGCGCTCAATGAATCTGCGATAATAACCAGCTAGGCCCAAGAAGCTACGGATATTAGTAGGAGTTTTGGGAGTCTCCCAATCCTGTAGATAAGTTTTCAAATTAGAAAGGAATAAGATGGATCGAATAGAAATAAAGAATAGGATAGAACTTACATTGATTACGGCGATCTTAGCTGGAACGACCGAAATCCTGTTTTCAGAAACAATATGGCCAAGGAATCGTACTTCGTCTCGCCAGAAGTGGCATTTCGAAAACTTGGCTTTAAGCTGATGATTTCGGAGAGTTCCCAGAAAATAAGCAAGATGTGTCTCATGCTCTTTCTCATCTTTGGAGAAGACGAGAATATCATCAATGAAGACGAGAACAAACTTGTTAAGGACATCACGGAAGACTCTATTCATTAATTCGACGAAATAAGCAGGTGCGTTAGTCAAACCGAATGGCATAACCAACCATTCATAGAATCCATTCTCGGTACGGAAAGCTGTCTTATGAATACTATCTTCTGCTACTCTGAGTTGGTGGAACCTAGTGGCTAGATCAAGCTGTGAGAAAACTTTAGCTCCATGGAGCTGATCGAATAAATCATTGATGCGAGGCATCGGGTAGCAGTTCTTGAGAGTGCGCTTGTTTAATTCCCGGTAATCAACACATATGCGAAGAGATCCATCAGATTTGGTGACAAATACGACTGCGGCGCCCCATTCAGAACAACTTCTCCTGATCAAACCCTTAGCAAATAGATCATCAATTTGGGCTTTAAGTTCAGATTTTTCTTTAGGAGCCATCCTTCTGCGAGGGAGAACTACGGGAGTAGCTCCGGGAATAAGGACAATGTGGAAATCGATCTCTCGCTTTGGCGGTAGAGAGTCGACCTCTCTAAATACATGAGGAAATTTCTGAACAATAGGAGTAGTACTAAGGTCATCCGGGTGAGCATCAAGAGAGAATATGAAGCTTCCGGCATATTTCTGAGGTGATATGCATTCGATGACAAGCGGTAGACCCTTGTCATTGACTAGAGAAACAGATCGAGCTTTGCAAGAAATAATAGCATCGAATTTTCTTAACCAATCAGCACCCAACAAAATGTCAAATGCTACGAAGCCAAGCACATAAAAATCCCAAGTGAATCGATATCTTCCATATAGAAGCACAACCTCTTTACAAATTCTACTGAGGTTGGCAAGTCCTCCAATAGGGTTGGAGACACATAAGGAAGTAGTAGCAAGAGTAGGTTCTAATTTGAGCTTATTACAAAGATCAATAGATATGAAGCTATGAGATGCACCAGTATCGAATAATACCCTAACAGGTAAATCACGTAATGAAAAAGTACTTCGTAAGGTACCTCGGTCATCCTGGGCAGGTGGTGGAAGTGGTGCAGGAGTGGTGACAGCATATACTCCTGATGGTGTGCCTTTCTTCCTCAATGGGCAGTCTCTCTTGAAGTGACCTGGCTGGAGGCAGACATGGCATAAATCATTCCTCATCTGAGAAGGTGGTGGAATAGCAGCTCAGGTGGATGGACAACTATTAGCATAATGGCCCTTCTTATCGCATTTGAAGCAAGTGATCTTAGCAAGGTCGATTGGGCTTTTCTGGGAATATCCCAATCCTGTAGTCTTTTGCCAAGCTTTCTTTTATTGATCAAAGTTCATCTTCCTCTTTCCGAGATGGCTAGAAGAGGGCTGAGTAGGAGTGGCCTTGGAAGTGGGTCCCCTTGGCTTTGCCTCATATCTAAGAGCATAATCAACAAGCTCTGTGAAGGTGCAGTGAGTGTGGCCAGTAAGCAAGTCATAATACTCTGGTCTAGCTCCCATAATGAACTTCTCGTTCTATAGAAGCGGTGTATCGATCAATCCTGGGCCAAACTTGGAGAGTTCGTTGAATTTCCTCTCGTACTCAGAAAAAGTCATACTGCCTTGCTTAAGATCCATAAAAGCTCTATAAAGTTGGGTTTTCCCAACAGCGGGAATCCATTGTGCCGAGAAAGTATCCCTAATCAAAAGATAGACTAGATGAGTAACATTTTAAAGATTGAAAGAAGAATTACGAAATCCAAATAAATTTATACTTAAACTGGGCCCAAGTGATGGTGTTCTCCTCGATACGGGAAGTAACAGATTCCCACCAATCTTGCGCGGCATCCTGAAGTTGCCACGCAGCAAGCTGACGCTTCTGAGCATCAGTGATCTCCAATCCAGAAAATATCTTCTCTAAGCCTTTGAGCCATTGCTGAGCCTCGATAATACCCTCGGATCCAGAAAACTTAGTACCACCTAGTTGTGTACTCCTTGCTAAGAGTGGTGAATTTGACTGGATCTGGGATGGCAGGTGCATCCCGGGCAGGACCATGACCTCTTCCTCCCCTATTGTTTCTTCCGGAGCTCATCCTGAAATATCGAAGAGATTTAGAACCAAGGATAGAAAATCATACAGCTTGAAGAAAATCTAATGAACGAATCAAAGAAGTTTGAATTTTTAAAGGATCGGGATATTGAATCGGTTCTCCTCATTTTAGGGTATTGCTACCCTATCTCTAATGAGTTTATATAATCCCAAACTAAGGTTTTTAGGGAAACCAAAGCTCTACTACCAACTGTAACAACCCGTATATTTGGACCATTTAAATTGACAATAATCCTCACATGTCAACTTAAATAATACAAAACACGAATCATTATGGGATTATAAATACATAAATGTAAATGAGAATCAATACAACATCGCAGTCACAGAATAATGCAGCGGAAATACATCGTCATAATAGCAGTTCATGAAGCTACTACATATAGTACAACAATGTCTAAACAAAAGGTGACTGAAAGGAAATACATAAATGTCCAACAGACACGGACATCAAAATAGACTGATAAAGATAAATGCTAAGTCTTCAGCATCTTCAACCAACCTTGATCAGCAAACTGGATAGTTTCAGACTGACCCGAGCATATACAAAAAGAAACACTCGAGTCAGGACTCAAAATCTTATACAGGACAGGAAATAAAGTCCATAACTCAAAGATGAATAAAATAACATCTCTAAGGATCCGATAAACTATCTATATATACAATAGAATACGGTATGTAGGTAATGTCTAATCAGTAAAATAGAATATTAAAATAGCGTTAAGGCGTTACCATAATTCCCCTTAACACATTTTATATTCCCAAAAGCATATACAAGACCGTGGTTTCCCCAAAACCGGAAGTCACCAGAGGGCAATCCATATACTCAAGGTACAAATCAAAACGTAGTGGTCGCGAATAGGATAATCAGTATGACAAGGTACATGAGGCAATACCAACTAGGATACTAGTAGTTGCGTGATCCGGACTGATGTTGAGCATAGTAGCTACTATCTCAACACCGTGAAACAACACTCCCAAATCAAGGGTGCACCCAAATCGAATCACAAAAGTAATAGATATGGTATCGAAGAAGCGTGTCCGCTAGAGGTGGCGATCCTCAATGGCCCGGCGCGGCTCCTGTTTTAGTCATGTCAGGGGTCATCCAATATCGTTCTCTTTCTTCAGTCAACGCGTTCACCAAACCATCCACTTCATTCTGGATCAACGCTTCGCGCATAATAGTTATTAAAGTGGGTTTCGGTATCGACAGAGAGTATGTCCATGCCCGATCCCGGTCTCTTTAATAACTACGTATTTATTACCCGATGGTCTGTTAAATTAACGTCTTAAACAAATCAAGTCCAAAAGTCAAGGTGCAAATTTGACTTCCAAATTTTGACATTTCACGATCCAATTTATTTTAGATATTTTAAAACATATTTCCAAATGCAAATTTTCCAAACATTTGAATGGTAAGTATTCAAGTTTAATTTAATAAGATCTAAATGTCGCTTATTAAGTTTAGTTCATATCAATGACTTCAATTTAATGGTAAACTTAGTTTAAATTATTAAATCAAATTCTATTCATGTCACTTTATGTTTACATCCACTGTTATCATGAATTCGATTAAATCAATTTCATTAACTAAATTCCTTTCTATCCAACTTCATTTGATTTATTTACCAATTCAACTAAATTTCTAAACAAAGAAGTCCATTTCCATTTACAATGTCCTGATTTGAGTAATTCGTTAAATTTAAAATCATTTTAAGTTAAATAATCACTAAGTTATATTCATAAAGCTTTGGTTAGTTTTTGTATTCTTCCTAAGTCAAATTCTCTACATTTCCAAGTAAAATTTACAACATGTTCCAAATCTATTTATTTAAAACCGAGTTTTAATCTAAACCTAACAAATTTAATAAATTTTTAAGTTATCAAATTCTAAAACTTACTTGTTTCTAAATCTCAATTCAACAAATTTGCCAATTCATTTTTATTTAATTACATAGGTTTATTAATCCGTTTCAATTTAATCCAAAATTTTACTTCAATCTAATCCATAAAATTTATCTCAATTAAATCCGTGAAATCTATTTCAATTATATCCATTAAACTGTTACCAAATTTCTTAACAAATTGTTAAGTTCATTCCTTAATTTAAAATATATTTCAATTTCGAAAATGGTTTTGTTGACCAATCGGATTTCTTATTTTTATTTTCTATCCTAGGCCAAGTTGTTTAATTAGGTATTTATCATTTCAACCCAATATTATTCAATATAAAACAAAGCATAGCAAAGGGAACTTGCAGTGTGATAACTGATGGTGTCAAAGTAAATAAACAAGCAATAGCAACCATACACAACAATTTAACAATGTATTAAATAATCCCGAAATAATCGTATTAACTTACATTTGTTATTTATGAAAATTAATATAATTATTCCTAGAATCCACACTATCGTTTCATGCGGATTAAAGATTATTACGTTAGGGTTTTCACTTGGTGTCTATTATCAAATTACTACATCAATCATACATTCAATGGTTCAAAGTGTAGTTAACGCTATTCTACGCGACGATTTATTTAACATTTAGAGGGGTCAAGTTCAACATATATAATCCATTTTAAATTGTTGACTATCCTATATCAATTTCAATTTCATATTAAATTTCACTTATATTAACAACCAAATTCAACATCACATAATAATTTTAGTGTCACAACTATTTGTCGTAAACTAGCAATATTCAAATTTAACTTGCATAGCGATTTAAAAATTCTTATTTCAACAATTCCAACAATCAACAATTAACATCCAAATTAATATAAGCAACAATTATCACTTGATTATCATAGCATAATAGATTGAGTCGTGAATGAAATATTCACCTTGCGTGGTTGAAGAAGACGATGGCGAAGCACGAAGACGAATAGATAAAATAGACCCTAACAAGCACGACGCAAAATGAACACAACTGCGATCAACAAATAATTAATCAAAATTTGTTTTATTGCAATATATCGATTGAATATGCATATATAACCATACCGATCAACGAAGCAAAATAGATTCGACAAGCGGGGTGGAAATCGCCTATGTTCCAGATCAATAGCGGGAGCTGGAATAAAACGCAGCAAAACGTTGTTTGAGAGCATATATAACTGATTCTGTAAAACTTGTACTATATATAACAACTCAAACATGGACACTTATATCTTAATATAAACATGTTTCAACATAACTGCTTTTATATTTTTTTCAAAACCTGTAGCTTAATATATAAATCTTTCAAAACCTGTAGCTTTATCAACTACCTAGGCACCAATATATTCATATACGACTGCACTGTTTCCTCTAAACCCATGCTTCTTTGTACTTTAACTCATATATAATAACAACTCATATATAAAGTTTATAAAGTTTATACTGTACCCGCAAACCAACTACTCAACAGCCGAGCCAAGCTAACACACACACTATATATATATCTTTCAACAGCACTCTGATATGTGTCAAAATATAACTACATAACCCATACTTATACCACTAATTTATATTATAACAACTATTCATACTTTAACTTATAACTGCTATGCATGCTTCACACTAATATATATAATTCCTATATAGAGTGAACACATTATCACCTAACAACTAAATTTGAAACTAAAACATATGTACTCGTTTATAATATGCAAACCACTCCAAAGATAAGGGAGAAGAAGTTCGGCAAAGGGGGGGAAAAGTGGTGGAGGCGGTTGCATGGGGTGGAGGCCGAGCAGCTGGGGGGGGGGAAGCAGGGGCGGCCGGTGCTGTGGGTTGGTGTTCATGCGGCATGGGGCGGAGGTGAAGCTTTGGAGGGTAGGCTGCGGTGGAGGCGTGCGGTGTGGGTGAAGTAGTGGGTTGGCTGCAGGTGGGGGTGCGGAGCTGTGTAATGGCGGAGGCCGGTAGGGGTTGGTGCAGGGGAAGCCGATGGTGTGGGGGAGAAAGGAGGGGGTTTTTGAAGTAAAAAAAAACAAAATATGCAGACGTGACAAAAGAGAACAGAGGGAGGGAGTAAAAGAAAGCAAAAGAAACATGAAGCGAAGAAGAAGTGGGGAGGAAGGAGAGAAAGAAAACCAGAGGAGTTGGGTCTGTAGTTTTCTCAGGAAAAAATGGAAAGAAAGAAAAAAGAAAAAAAAAATTATGAACGAAGAAGACAGAGAGGAGGGAAGAGCAACGTACCAATTTCTTTCCTCTGAGGCGAGGTGAAAAGTGATGCAGCAATAAATGTGATGAGCTGTGTACAGTGTCATAATGGAGAGGGATATATACACGAGATTCAAAGTGCATACCTCAGTGCAATGATGATTTCAAAATGGTGGCTATTTGGGTTCCCAAGGCAGCTGAATGGCTCCAAAATTTTAAATGTTGAAATGTTGGGTACCGGTTTGTGCTGCGTAACGGACCGGTTTGCGCTCCGTTAACAATTATAGTTTGCAACGTCGAACTCCGATCGACACAAATAAATATACCGTTGTGATCAGCGCGTCGAGACGGACACAACGGTATAAAGATATTGATGGTTCGACACCGTTTGCAAAGTGGTAAATCTTATTGAACCATTTGCACGAGCGAACATTTTAGCTAGCAATTAAAAGCGAAATTTGACGAAACGAAATGCGCCGTCAAGTTCAGAATATTTTTCTTATGCAACATCGAGAAAATATTTGGGTTCGGACGATACGAAATTTTCACATAAGATTTAAACTAAAATGTAAATGCGACGAGCGTAATTTACTTCAATATTTTTCAAAGAAATTTGGCGCACGCCTATGTCTATCTAGACGCACTCCAAATGTGAAGTTTGGTTGGCAACGGAAGTTGTTTGTGAAAATTCGAATTTCTACATAAAATAAGCGGTTTTAAAATTTTAAACTGGGTCCGAATATTAGGGTCGTTACAATATATATATATATATATATATATATATATACACATACATACATACATACATACATATATATTATTAACACTATGAATTACTATTGTTCATATGTAGATTGTGAATAGAAACTATGATTTGAATTCAATGTAAATTCTCAAAAATAAATTTAAATTTAAAATTTTACATTCTGTAAACATTTGAGATAAGTATATATATATATATATAGTTAGTAATTAAAATATTAATAACCTAAGTTTAAAATTAAAAATAAAATCATAAAATGAAAATAAGAAATATTTGTATATAGACATTTGTAAGTTAGGAAATGACATGTGCACACCAAGTGTGAAATTGTTTTCTTCATTTAAAAAAAGAGAAACAAAAGGCTGTACGGTTATTTTTCTCATTTCTCAGCTTCTTCTTCTTTCTTCTTTGTTTTTCTTTCAAACAAAACCTAAGAAAAACCAAAACCAGAGAAACCAAGCAAATAAATCAACTTCAAGTTTTCAACTGAAGAAAAGCAAGATTTAAAATCAAGTTCAACTTAAGATTCAACTCAAAGTATATCAAATCAAAATCACCTACAGTTCAAATCTAGTAGCAGTTTCCAGATTTCAAACATCTGTTCTCTGTTCAAATTTTAAGTGAGTAAACTTCATTTTTGAAATCAAATCTTTTATAAATTCATGGTTTGTTCTTAAAGATAAAAATAGTAATAGAAGATTGGAATGTGTGTTACAGAGGAATAAAAGTGTACATGCCGGTATATTGAAATATGAGAAACCAATACATATGTGTTGCCTCTGTTTATTCTTTCCTGGTATGTTCAACTCTTCAAAAATCAATATCTCATCCTCTAGTTAGTTTTAAGCCTTGATGTCTGAAAGGTTTCTATTTTCATGTGAGTGTACTTAATTTTAAAGTTGATTTCATATGATATTATCAAGTATACGTATAGGAAGAGCTATGTTTACAGTGAGTTAACCCAAAGTGTAAAATTTCAAGCATCGTATTTCGATCTTTGGCTTGCATAGACGTGATCGTGGGAGGAAATGGTAAATTTGGTGGGAATTTCATAATTTTTAATTGGGTATGTAAGGAGATACTGGAAGATGACCGATTTCCAGTTTTGGGTCAAATTCTGGAGAGGAGGTCGGCATTGGGTCAAAAGGAAGCTGCATGGTTGAGGGACTCGGGAAAAATGAGCGGTGATTTTTTTGATCGTCCTGGTGATCGGTAGAGGGAGGATTAGGGTTTTAGGCGAGTTCGATTATCGCCGATCTACGGCATCGCAGTGAAGTTTTAAGGTTGCGGTGTAAGGAGGAAAGGAGGGGTTAAGTGAGGCGGAGCTTCTGACATATAGGCTTGGCCTTAGGTGGTCGGAGTTGATGGTATGAGGCATTTGTGAGGGAGGCTATTTTTTCAGTTTCGACTCGGTGGGTGAATTTTCAAGCGAGGGTGTAGTCGAGGGATTTGAGTGGATGGAGCTGACGAGATAGTTCAAGGTAACTTGTGTCGATGGTCAGCGGTGACGCCGAGTTGATCGGAGTCGTGTGCAGGTGTACGTGTATAGGTGTGCACACGAGAGTAGTAGCAAGGAAGTAGGAAGGGAATAAGGGGAGTAGAGAAAGAAGAAAGGGGAAGGAAGAAGGGTGGGCTGGAAGGTAAGTGGGTCGGAGAAATAAAGATAAGAGAAGGAAATAAAAATAAGGGAAAAGAGAGAAAAAAAATAAAATAATAAGGAAAAGTATAGAGGCATAAGTATAAAACAAACAAGTTTTTCCCAAGCAAAACTTCTCTAACCTTCTTTTAATATTAGAAGTTTTACTTAAGTATTATTTGGTTTAAGGTTGTAAATAATTTATTTTAACTTAAATTAACTAAGCTTTGAATAATTAAGTTATATGCCATTATTTAATTTAATTCTTGAGTTTATTTAAATTAAATATTATAGGATAATTAAGTAAATGGTTGAAATAAGTCAAAGGTCTTAAGTTATTTTACATGTTAATAATTATCTAATTCCAAATATTTAATTTAAATAAAATATAATTGGCTTGTGAATAGTTAATGACAATTAAGAAGGATTTTTAAGTAATTAATTTATTTTGTGTTAAATTAAATTAATTAGAAATGGTGTGACCATTTTATCTAGCTTATAAATGTTTAATTTGAATTGAATGCTTTGGACTTCTTCATATCTCTAGTATGTAAAGTTGTGATAACTATGATATGAAATGCCTTGGATTGAACTGTGATAAATGTGAGTTAATTATCTGTGATGAATTTCTATACGAATATGACTTTCTGAAATTTAAGTAGAATTGTTTTACTTAAACAACTTGGCCTAAAAGATGGCGTTAGGATTCAAGGAAACCAGGATCGGATATCAGCGATATCCGAAACCACTTCGATTAGTAACTACTATAATTCTTTATAGATTTGATTATAGAATCAAACAGGCTGGAATGGAATAAATTAAGTAACTTGGCCACGGTACTTAGATATTATTTTGTGAAATAAATGTTGGCTATAGCAAGATAAAAATCATAGTGATGAATGAGTTACCTGGATTTTCAAAGAAGCTTTACAACTTAAGTATTTCATATTAAATGGGTTTACTCACGTTGGTTTCCACCCTGACTCGGGTGTTACTTTAGTGTAATGCTCGAGTCAGACCAAGTATTATAGATTTTCAGGTTAGGACGTTCTGGAGTTCAGAAGATGAGTTAGATGGAAGAGACGTATTGTATAGGTTCCACCGTGTATTTATGGGCTGTGTAGGCAGTGTTCGGGGACAAGTTATTATTACTGTCCAGTTTACTTGTGAATGATTGTACTCTGGTATATTGTATGTAAATTGACATTTACAACTTTTCTTAGTATAAATGATGTTATTGATATTATATTTTATTCCCCTGCGATTGTGAGATTCTATGTTTTGTTTCAGTTTCTTCTTCTACCTCTTTTTCTTATTAACCCGAACAGTCTGGGATTTTCGGCACTTGATTGCCCGGCACTCTATACAATGAATGTATTAGTGTTGATTTTCGAGGTCGAAAATTTCGGGTCGTTACAAGAATACTCATAGTATTCATATATATATAAAACTATGTCTATTTTTCAATCAACGATGAAAATAACTATTATTTCATAAATAATGTTTCGAACGATTTATAAAAAAAAATTGTAACTTGATGCAACTAATAAGTGCTATATGGCATTCTCCTAATATTTCTACTATTATTATAATAACATACAAAATACGAAGGTCCATTCAACCACTTAATGTAGGCTATTTATTCCATCGACAATAACCATATTACAGCCGTGAGTTTTCTGATCAAATATTTTAAACTGAAAAGAATAAATTTCATAGAAAACAATTTTCTATATAAAAAATACATTTTGGAATAGAAATCATATTTTACATTCCATTGTTAAGTATTAACTATTATTTTACAATTCTCATTTCCGATGTTTATTTATGAAGCAGAAGTGAACATTCACTTTCTTCATCCTAATTGTACCTTAAGTTAAATCTATCCTCATACATTTGTTTTTCTTTCTAAATGGTCGAACTATTCAACAGTAAACCTTACTACAATATCGTAACAAACCTTTTACAAAAGTGCATTCAATCATCTCTAACATTTGAGGATATAAAATATTATAAATTGATCAAAGTGACATTTGAGTCATCGAATTCTTATGTCTATCTTGTAGCTCTTGGTCTATTGTTACATTTTACACGATAAGATCATTATTGTAATCAGTCATATTGAATATAGGATCTCATACTATGTTTTACTTGCTTATTTCGAATGAATTTTGCACATCATGAATTATGACCATTCACCATATAACATTAATATTTAATTATACATGGATCAAAAATCCATATTCAAGTGTTGCTTTTAGAGTCGAAACTCATAAAGGAAACCACACAATCTTAGGAAAATAAACACGTAAGTGATCAATTACGAATGTATTTTGTAGTTATTAAATTAGGCACTTGCATGGGTACAATAACATGCAAAAAATATTTATTGGTAAATAATTTTATATTTCTATTGTCAATCTTTAATTCAATTCATCTGTATATCTTAATTGATAAATGTTCTATCAATTATATTAATTACACAAATTAATTAGTGTAGACTATCATAATTTATATAGCAGATGTTCTTACAATATTTGAAAAGTTAACTGTTACCATTTCATTTCTCTAATAGGGATCCCATTATATTTTTATGTTTATCAAAACCCTAAGAAAAACATAGGAATCAGTTTGATTTCTCTAGTAGGTGTTAGGACTAGCTTGCCTTGGGATTCCGACCTTAAGGAATATCTTTAAATCAAAGATGTGACGACCCACATTTCAAAAGGTTTAAATCGACAATAATCCACACTTGTTCGACTTAAATAATCCAGAACATAGATAATCAATGAGGTTAAATAAGAATAATAAAAAGAGAAGAAGAAAACAAAACACGGAATCTCACAGCGGAAACGATAAAATATAATAATCAAATAAATAATTCATGAAGTTGTTTACTATACATTTGATTTTAATCTATACACATTTGTCAGTCATATATATACATCAGGGATACATAGTCAATACAACAGAATAGCATGGTGCAAGGGATAATAATAATAGTAATATACCAAAACTCTGTCTTCGTCCTCTGGAGAATAGTCTTCAATACGCTGAAAAAACTCAAGATTGACCCGAGCATAATGAAAAAAACAAAACATTCGAGTCAGGACTAAAATACTCTTATGTAAGTCAAATCAATATCACAAATGTGGGTGCAATAACTTAAGAGATGTTACGGGATTTTCTATCTCCTAAGGATCCATTAAACTATTTATATATAATAGTACACACTATAATAGATAATGTCTATCAGTAAAATAAATATCAAAATAGCATTAAGGCTTTACATTGATCCACCTTAACACATTTTATAGTTTTAAAACAAAATCGCAATGGGCTCGTATAGGGATAAACATGACAAGGCACGTGAGGCAATTCCCAAGGTAGAATTCTACCAGTTTACCCTTTCTGGCTGGTCGTAACCCATCTGTGGCCGACCGCGACAATCAATCCAAATGACAAAAAGCTGCACCTGTCGAATACGAAATCACAATAGTAATACGAGGGATCAACGTCGTTAGAGGTAACTAACCTCAATTGCCAGACAAAGACTCCTATTTTAGTTATTTTAATAATGACATGAATGTCAAGGCTATCCATCATCGTTCTCGTACTTCATTCCAGTAAATATCGCCAATTCAACCACTACAATCTGGATATCATCCACCACGTACATAGTTGATAAAGTGGTTCCAATATTAACAAAGAGTATGCCAATAAGAGGCCCCGGTCTCTTTAACAATCAAATGTCATTTTACACACCGATTGGTTCTTTTACATTTCAAAACAAATCGTACTTGATATTAAAATATCATATTCGGTTCAAAAGTCAAAACCATTTTTGAAATCATTATATTTACTCAAAAATCATATTTTACATCACTGTAATGACCCTGACTCGTCCTTCGAAAATCGACACCAAATACATTACACGTATTCGAATGCCGCAGATTCAGACGTCGAATCTGGTTCGCTGGCGCTTATAGCACATTAAGTAAACAACACAGCGAAAATAGAAATGAATGATTTTGTGGATGCATAATGGATACAACAATGATACAAATGAAATGATCAATAATACCATAGATATGATACAACAACAGAAATAAAATGACAACAGCGGAAAGACAACATCTTCAATGCCAAGCTCCAAAGATGCCAAACCAAGAAACTCGAACAACCATCATGCTGAACTTATAGCAAATTCGGTGCACAAATGTTGAAGTGAAACAAATACAATTCCGAACCCACAGACTCCAAAGAATTGCCAAAGCTATACCTACTATTTGATTATCTGAAATCCTGAGTCTAGGCTGCCCGTGTGGAAAATTATGGGCACCCAGAGTTTAGAAAGGGAACAATAAACTCTTGGTCAGTCATGGGACTGGTATGAGAAAACAAAAAAGTTTATTTTTGAAACAAATAAACAACCAAAAGAAGTAAAAATAAATCTGCAATGTTTGTTGGAAAATGGAACTACCGTAAGGCCTCCCGGCACACACACAATGCAATCGCACACTTGTGGGATATTTCTCCTTATGATAGTCAAACATGCTTGATAGCAAAATCCTTTTTGATATTATTATAAGTGCATAGTGCAGAAAACAATTTCGAAAGTATAATATTAATCTTAGCCAGCATAGGTACCATTATATTATGCCTACTATAGTTACCACCTGAGCTGGCAGGTTTTATAACTGCAATCGTAAAGGGCGCGTATTGGATGATTGGATTTCCAACAAATAGTCAAGGCTAAGGAACTTCCTCATCGAATGGGTACGCCTCTGGAGGGACACCTCGTGTAACAACCCGCATATTTATCAATTGTATATTTAAATATTTTATCGATACTCGAAATTTAGTCCGGAAAGCTACTTTTTGCATACGGTCGAATTAGGGCTTGGGACCACTCCCATTGATTTTAAAACGCCGTTTGCGACCTTTTTGAGTATAAGCTTCGATATGTTTGGAGTAAGTTGATTTTTGCTACTTTTTACTTAGGGCTTTGGTTTGGGCTGAGCCCATTAACCCCACTTAACTCAGTTCCAACCCTCTCCTCTTCATTACTTTATTTCATATTCCTAACACTTTAAGCTTTATGCAACAATGGTGGAAGAGAGTGGAAATTAGAAATTCCAAGCCCTAGTTTCATTGCAAATCCAAGATCTAGCTCCAACTTCTAAGAGAACCCATTGGTAAGCATCCTCTTCATCTTCTCCAACTCATTCTCTCTTTGATTTCAGAAAATTCTAAACCTAATTTGGAAAATGTTTCTCTTTTAAGCTTAGAATCAAGCTTTTTGAGTTGAATTTGAAGAGTGGTTGATTCTCCTTTGCTACTAAGCTTCTCTTTCAATCGTTTGGGTTCAAAGGTGAGATTTTTTATCTCACATCTATGCTTATATTTATCTTCGATTGTTAGGTATGAATTCCTAACACTTATTCGTATGCAATTGCTTTTGGTTTGGATTTATTTGGTGAATATTCCAATTTTTAGTGTTTTGAGTTCAATTCTTTAAAAATCCTAACTTTGATGTTTGAACATGTTTTTGGTGATGTATCGAGGAGCATATAGGGCCGGGTAGTCGATTGGCATAAACCCTTAGCGCCGTTGCTCGTGCGATTGCAATTTGGTCGAGCGTTGCACCTCTTTTGAAATAGGGTAGGAAGTGCAAGCATACAGGTTCGTCCGACCGAGCTCGGGGTCCGGTCGACCGACCTGCTACCCAGGCACTTCCTGCCTCTGTTTGGAAGTGCTGGTTACAGGCTTCGGCCGACCGAGCCCCTAGGCCGGTCGACCGACCTGGTGCCCGAGCACTTCCAACCCCTGGTTCGGTCAACCGACTCAGGGAGTCCGGTCGACCGACCTGCTGCTATTTGCCAACTATGCCTATTTTGCCTAGTTGTCTGAATTTCCAACTTTAATCGATTTACGTTATTTCCCTATTTGTTGTTATCATTTGTTATTGACTTTGATGACTTATTTTCTTCGGGAATTCTTGGAATATCCATTTCGATTGATTCGGTATCGCTTTCTTTGGATTCTATTCACGTCTTCAAATGTGAATTTATTGATTGATTGTTACTACAATCTTCTTTGTGATTTGTCACTTTAAAAATATAAAGATTTTCTATACTAGTAGTAAATATCAAAACTCTTTCTTCAAACGATTTCAACTATATTTTCAATATCCAACTCGTTTATAAAACCGTTTTCCAATCTACTAGTGTACACAAACCTTTACCTCACTCGTACGAGAAATCTAATTAAACGGCTTAGTAAAACAAGTGGTATGAAACGCTTGTGCTTATTTCGTCGGTTAATTCTTGGACTTGTTCGATTGAATCTCTTGTGACAATTTTCTAGTGGAGATTTACAATTTGTTCGTAAATATTTAAGTTAAGCTAGTGGTTATGGGACATGAAGCTAAGCTCATATATTTACTAGCTTACTGTAATTGACACTTCTCAGTGATCTTGACGATCATTTTATGGTTTAGACTAGCATTGTGCGATGTCTCTTTGTCCACGTGGAGAACTGTACGTCGTTTTTATTGAGCTTCGGCTCACCAGGAGGAGCTTCGGCTCAATGTCCGCAATGGGGGACTATACCCTGTCATGAGGAACTTCGGTTCACCAGGAGGAGCTTCGGCTCAATGTCCGCAATGGGGGACTATACCCTGTCAGGAGGAGTTTCGATTCACCAGGAGGAGCTTCAGCTCAAAGTCCGCAATGTGGGACTATACCCTGTCAGGAGGAGTTTTGACACACCAGGAGGAGCTTCGGCTCAAAGTCCGCAATGGGGGACTATACCCTGTCAGGAGGAGTTTTTGACTCACCAGGAGGAGCTTCGGCTCAAAGTCCGCAATGGGGGACTATACCCTGTCTGAAGGAGCTCTGGCTCATTTTTCTGGGATTGGCCATCCTTTTCTTGTGATTTCTGGATTTCGTGTGTTGAATTCTGGAATTTATGTTTCACCAACTTTTACGATTGGCATTGATATATATGTCATTTATTGTGGCTTAGTGAATGAAATTAGGAGTATGACATTCCTTTTTATCTTTGAGAAGATCTTTGCGATATTGATTAATCTCTTATTGATTTTTCAATTACTTATATTTATCACAGCTTGGCATTGTGATTATTATACATTTAGTCATATCTCTTATTCTATATCATTTCTTCTGATATTTATAGCTAGACTGATCCGTTTATTATTTTCTTCTTAAATAATACTCGGGTCAGACCGAGATGTTACAGGTGCTTCTGCTTGACTTCTCTTCTGGGGTTATCATATGATCTTTTGGCTAACTATTTAGATTAGCAGTTTTTGTTGTATACACTTGAGATATAGACTCATAGATGTATTCTTTTGTCTAGCACTTGTATCTATTCTTTTGTGATGTTGTGGATCTTATTTGACCACTACTCTGATATACACTTTTATGTGTAATATTCATATCTTCTTCCTCCTTTGTGATATGAATTATCTGTGACTGATTTGTGTTATGCTTATTTCTATATTTGTTTCCGAAGATTATTATAGCCACTGTGTAGTAGCTTTGAGTTTGTATCGGTATGTCGGATTTCCTCTTGAAAATTAAATGCATGTTATACTATCTGACATATCGGTGCTCGCGCAAAGCAATTACACGGATGGTCGCTCCTCAACGGCCTTATTCTCCGTGCTAGTTGACAGCATTACACCGTAGTGTTCTTGGCTAGCGTGGGTATAGAGGTGGGGCGTCACACCTCGAGAACTTAACCAGCTCTCTGCCAACATAAGACCGGGTTACCTCTATAACTAGGTATCTAACTGTCACGAATATGCCAACCCCCGATCTAGACCGACCTTTTCCGAGCGCCCAACACCAACAAATTCCAACAACAACATAAGATAAGTATCTGGGCTCCATACCATGATACCACTTTTTATCCAAAAGGAAATGCACGTACCCTAAAAGGCACGACCCTTATAACCTTGCTGCATTCTTCCTGTTTCGACCATTTTCAGGTTGTGAGGTTCGACGAAGTCTCGTCCACAAAGCTATGCTTTTCACAAAAGCCATGCTTCGATCGACAAATGATCAGCAGCACTTAGTATGCCACATTACCAAATTGAGAATATATCATAAGTAACCATCAACTACATAACCTTTGAGATCGTACATCTCAAAGAAGGGTGTTAAGCTAAGAGAACAAATTCTCCGCCACCAAACAGAAATGTATTTGATAGAAATCAGCTTTATATCTCAAAGTGTAATGTCAGACATACAACTATACAAGTTTGTTCCGAGTTCGAACGGAACCGAAGGCACTTCCAAAGAAGCCCTTGCAAATCAGGTTATTCACAATCTCGATCGGATTCCCCATCACATATGGAGATCTCTATACCGGAGCAACTCAGTGCATAGTCATTCGATAGGTAATCCTATCATTCTCGAAAATACTCGCTCTTCACCACCGTCTTCAAATGCTATCCATTTCGTCATATCACTATTCGGAATGGGTTATATGACATAAAGTCCTCTCCCGGCTAAACCAAATAATGAGCGCTTAATTTTTTAAAAAAATATGGATATATGGGATCTTAGTTAAGTCACAACTTTCAACAAAACCTTCCATTTTGGATGGTTTAAACAATTTTCCACCTTTAATCTTTTAAATAAAAGATTCAACCTTTTAAGATCCTTTTCAATTTGAAACAATGTTCACCAAAATCTTTAACAAAGATTCATTCATAGCTTTCAAAACTGTGGCATACTCGTGATAGTTAGTTACCTAATTACAGAAGTAACCCGACCTTGTGTTGGTAGAGAGCTGGTTAAGTTCTCGGGGCGTCCCTCCAGAGGCGTACCAATTCGGTGAGGAAGTTCCTTAGCCTTGACCATTTGTTGGAAATCTAATCATCCAATACACGCCCTTTATGATTGCAGTTGTATAACCTGCCACCTCAGGTGGTAGCTCTAGCAGGCATAATATAATGGTACCTATGCTGGCTAAGATTAATATTATACTTTCGAAATTGTTTTCTGCACTATGAACTAATAATAATATCAAAATGGATTTTGCGTATCAAGCATGTTTGACTATCATAAGGAGAAATCTCCCCCAAGTGTACGATTGCATTGTGTGTGCGCCGAGGGCCTTGTGGTAGTTTCATTTTCCTAAAAGCATTGCGGATTTCTTCTTACTTCTTTTGGTTGTTTATTTTTTTCAAAAATAAACTTTTTTGTTTGCTCATACCAGTCCCATGATTGACCTGGAGTTTATTGTTCCCTTTCTAAACTCTGGGTGCCTACAATTTTCCACATGGGCAGCCTAGAGTTAGGTTTTCAGATAATCAAATAGTAGGTGTAGCTTTGGCAATTCTTTGGAGTCTGTGGGTTCGAAATCGCATTTGTTTCACTTCAACATTTGTGCACCGAATTTTCTATTAGTTCAGCATGATGGTGGTTCGAGTTTCTTGGTTTGGCATCTTTGGAGCTTGGCATTAAAGATGTTGTCTTTCCGTTGCTGTCATTTTATTTCCGCTATTGTATCTCTGATATAGTTGATCGTTTATTGTATCATTGTTGTATCCATTGTGTATCAATAAAATCATTCATTTCTGTTTTCGGTGTGTTGTTTACTTAATGTGTTATAAGCTCTGGCGAACCAGATTCGACGTTTGAATCTACGGCATTCGAATACGGATGATGTATTTGGTGTCGATTTCCGAAGGTCGAGTCAGGGTCGTTACATTTGGTATCAGAGTTGAAGGTTGAGTAATAACTTTAGCTCCGGATTATAACACATTAGGTAACTCATTAGAGATAGGATTGAAATGCCCTAGAATGCGCATCCCTAAGATATCTGTCTGTATGTCTCAGTAAATCCTCTTACTATTCACTGATAGTAAGTATGAGTGCAAGAAGATGACGAGGTAGGGGACAGGGGAGTGCTACTACAAATGTTCGATACCCTGCAACAACAAGGAACAATCTTTCTCTATCAATCTCTTTTGATCATCATCCAATTTCAATTCTTTGATGGCTTCGGGGCAGCTCCGGGAAGAGGCTTTGGTGTGGTGGCGGCCTGTAAATCTTCAATTTTCTATCTGTCTTTTCGTTTTAACTTTAATGACTTTGAAATTTTATTTGAAATAATTGATTAACAAAATATAAAGCTGAATTAAATTGTACATGTTGTTTATTCTTTGGGATCTCGATACATTCTACGAATGGTTAGTTATTCCTTCGGACTAACTAATGCTCCTGCATATTTCGTAGGCCGGATAACCCGAGTATCTCGTGTAATGTTGAATAAATTCGTTCTCATATTTATTGATGATATTCTGATTGGTAAACCAAATGTGGAATAGATATTTTAGTTTGATCTAATGAACCATTTCTCTATCTTTGTTTGTCTCTCTGTGTAGCAAATTTCGGGGACGAAATTTTCTTAAGGGGGAATCTGTAATGACCCCGGTTTTGGGTCAAATTTAAATTGGTAATTAAAATAAATTTTTGGATTAAATTGTGAATTAATTTGAATTTTCCAAATTTAATAAGATATTTGTTTGTTTATTTATATATATGTGTATAAAATTGATTTTTAATTAAATTATGGGTTTGAATTTCATAAATAAATATCTTATAAATATATTGGATTTGAGAAACATTATATATTAAATTAATGAAAATTTGTTTTCTAATTATAACATATGATATATATATGGAAGTTATATTTTGAAATTAATATAGTAAATTTTCAAAAGTTGTTTAAAGCTAAATTCTATATTATACAATATACATATGTATGTTTATTTATTAATGTATAATTAGTTTTAAAAACATTTTTTCTTAAGGTTATATAAATAGTTACGAAAGTAAATGTATATAGATAAATATTTTTAATTAAAATAAGATTTAATAAAAAGTTATATAAGTATAAATAATAAGAAAATGTATGAATACAAATGTAATAAGAATGAATAAAATCTTATATACATATATCTTTTGAAATTTATGAGATAAACATATTAAAATATAAAGATAAATATGGGTTGTATGTATATATATAGGATTAATAAAAAGGTTAATCTTCTTTCTTTTAAAATTTTAGTTTGTATATATGTTATAATTTATTAAACAAGGGTATAAACATTAATTTATTTCACAGGACATTTGTAAATATATAAATCCATGTATTAACATTTGTAGGCTTTGCATGCCATACAATAAACAAGTGGCAAACAATTTTTTTCTTTTAATTTAAATTATAATAACATGTTTTAAGAGTAGAAACCAAGCTTCATCAACTTCTCTTCATCTTTGTAAAATTAAAAATGAAATGAAAAGGAAATCAAAATAGAATTCAAAACAGCAACAAATTATCAAAACATCAGCTTCAACCTGAATCAAACATTTCAGTTTCAAGCTTCAAATTCATCTCAATAATTCAAAGCTCGGATCAAAATTCAAATTCTAGTTTTTCAGAATACAATTCATCTGAAACAAGCAAAGTTAAAACCAGAACTAAATCAAAGCAAGATCATCCCAAAATAATAAACAATTTAAACCTGAAGCTTAGATTCAAAGCAAATATCAACTAAACAGATTAATTTCAAATCAACAATCAGGTGGCATATCAAAATCATCCTCCAGTTTCCAAAATTTCCAGGCTCTATTTAACCAATATCCAGGATCTTCTGTCCAAATCAAAACACAATGAGTAAACCTATATACTTGAGGCTTGAATCTGTATATATAGTTGTTGATTGTGATCATGCTTGAAGTAAAGTTATGGATCTGCTTCCATGTATACAAATTTTTGTGTGTGTGTGTATAGATATGTCTGTGCATGTTTATTGTACATGCATACATCTCTGTTTCCAGTTTTTACAAAAAGTTAAACCTGTTCCAAAATTAAAATCTCTTCCTCCAATTCATTTTAGGTTTTAAGATCTAAATGAAATGTGTTTATATAATCAAGATCTAAATTCTAAAAATATTTTCAAACTGAAATTGAAGGAAATTTGGACTGGGTAAAAGATATATGGTAAAAATTCAAACTATGTCTAAATTCAAGTATCATAATCTCTAGATTCACCTACATCATTGGGTTCAACTTGGAAAATCATGATTTTTAAAAATAAATTCAACATTTTTAGTTTGTTATCGAGGGAGAAATCGCGAGTTAAACGGAAAGTCTATTTTGGGTAAATTCTGGTGATGGGATGATGTTTGGACCTCGGGATCATGGGTGGAGTTTGCGAGGAGGTCAGTGGTGTCGGCAAAAACGGTGGTTGGATTTATTCGCCACCGTGGTGGTCGGACGACAACATTTTAGGGTTTTAAACCCAGTTTTGCTCGACGAGGTTTACGAGGAGAGTTCATTGTCGATTTAGCACCGGAGTTGATCGTGTGAGAAATGCGGATTATGGATCTTAAGGCTAGGATAAACACTAGAGGGGGTGAATAGTGTTTTAAGGAATTACTAAATCTTTTTGAGTTTATGTTAATTTGAACACAAATGTATGCAATATTCAGACACAGATATGATCACAGAAACAAACACAGATGCAGAAATAAAGTAAAAGCAGTAAATGAAAGAACACACTAGATTTTATACTGGTTCGGAGTTACCCTACATCCAGTCCCGCACACAAGTACAGATTTCCTTTCAAAAGTAATCTTTACAATTACACCCTCGATTTCAAGGCTACGAGGTACACCCTCCAGATTCACAATCCTCTAGGTAGAGATACTTTATTTCACGGACAAACAAGTTCAGCCAATTGATTTTCAGGGCTATAATTACACCTTTTCTCACTTGATTGATTTTCAAGGCTATAATCACACCTTTTCTCACTTAATTGATTACAAAGAAGTCTATAACTTTGAATAGCACTTAGGATCTAGTTGAGATAATGATAGAGAATCAAACCAGAAATGATCTAGTTAGATTCAATGTTGATTTCGGCAGAGTAATGGTAAGAATGTGTATAAAGAAATGTGGAAGAAGAAGAGGAGTGAAACCAGAAAAATATGATTATAAATTCGTTCAAAACCACCCCTATTTATAGTAGAACAACAGCCATGTCCGTTCATGATGGGATATAACGAATAGACACTTCTTTTGAAATTCAAATTTTGAAATCAACTGCTACCATGTCGACATAGGGTATTTGAGTATGTCGACATGCCGAAGGAAATTTTGGCGATTTGTTTTTCTTTGAAAATAACTTCTATCTTATATTAAAACTATTTTAAACTTTATAAATATACTTCACTATGGTTAAAATACATAAATAAATATAGAGAATAATATTTTGGAATGTATAAAATTTTACTATAATTTTATATTTAAATCTAAGTATAAATATTTAAAAATTACTTATATTATTATTAAAAGGTAGATTAAAACCAAGGATAATTTGATTTTGAAAATAAAGATTACTTTGAGACTAAAAGTATTAAAACCAGGATAGATGATTTTTATTCTTTTAAAAGGAAGATTTTGAAAACATTATGAAAACAAGATATAATTTTGTAAAATATTTTGAATAAAAGTCAGCGGATACAAAACAATGTTCCACTAGATTTTTCATAGGTTCCATCCTACTTAGAGTTCAATCCCTTTAACGGGCTCGAAGTGGAATCCATTACACGAATAAATTGGATTTTAAGATGCCAGTGCTTTTCTAGGAGTTTTAACAAAATTCCTAATTAAATTACTTATCTTGAAATCTTGATAATCTTGGTACTCATGAGTCTTCAATCTTGATATCTTCAGTCTTGAATCTCTATATTGTACAGTCTTCATTCTTGGTATCTGCATGGTTAAATCCTGCATATACATATATATCTAAACTATAATGTTAGTATTTATATTTTATAATCTTATTCTAAGGTTGTTGTCATCAAAACCATCTTCTCAGGGACTAACAATCTCCCCCTTTTTGATGATGACAACCTTTGTTTATAAAATATTACTTCTATCCTAATAACTCCCCCTAAAACTAATAACTCCCCCTTAATGTATGCCTAACTATCCTATTTTATAATTCCCCCCTTTTGTCATTAAAAAAAACCATCCTAAAACCGTAAAAATAAAAATATCCCCCTTTAACTAATAGTAGAACAAAGTATAGTAAATGAAATGTGAAAGACATTAACATAATTATATTATAATTATTCAATACATAAATATGTATAAGTATATTTCAACACACACATCAAAACCAATCATATCAGACAAGTCAAAATAATCAATCAAGTAAAACAAGTCAATCAAATCAAACAATTCAGTCAAGTCAAACAAGTCAATCAAGCCAATCAAGTAAAAAAAGTCAATTCAATCAAACAAGTCAATCTAAACATACCAAATAAATCAAAAACTAATAATCCTATATTATAAGATAATATTACAAACACCCCTAAATAAAATACAATCATTATGAATATATGTATGCAATATGTAGTTTGTAATGCAGTATGAAATGTATGACATATGCAATATAGCATGAGTTGATATGCAGAATGAAGTGCAACTTGTGATGCAAATTATTATGATATTTCATGCACTGTAATTTATGATGCAATATGCAATGAAATATGATATGAAATACGATGCATAATGATATGTAATATGAAATGAAATGATAACGAAGTAAAAAAATATAATATGCAGAATGATATGATGATATATATACACTACAGTAAGAGATATTCAGATTATAAGATAAATATGAGTGATAAGTAATATCTAATTGACAGATATATATATATATATATATGTGTGTGTGTGTGTGTGTGTGTGTGTGTGTATACATATGTTAAACTATTTATCTCTTTAACAAAACAAAGGTAATACACACCAATTACTAGACTTAGGTTAAGGAAACTAATGAATAGGACTGAAGGAGCAGTAAAGACAAGAGTTTAAAGGTAATAAATGGTATTAAAACTCTAACATATTCATGAAAGGTAGTAATCAAACTTAATATTAAAATCAAATGCTAAGAAATATGGACTTAAACTATATATGATCAAATATGGTTTTTATAAAAATTAATACCCTCCTTACTTAATTCTATATATATATATATATTTATATATATATATATATATATTTTAATTGTTTTTGTTAAGAATCCAGACTTTCATGTTTATAAAATACTTAACTTATTAATTTAAACTTATATATTAAATTATTATTGATTAAAATATTTAGAAACATGTTTAAACACCTTTTAGTTTAAAAATATATCATAATGAAATATGATATAACAAAGATTGAAAAACTAAAATAAACATGTGTCATATTAAGGCTTCTTTCATTAAAAACTTTAATTAATTATTAAAAAATATTTAAGCATAAAATTAATTTTAAAATATTCTAATATAAGTTAGAAAATAACGCTAAAAAGAATAGAGAAAAATACTTAACTTAAATATTATTATTAAATAGTTTAAAGTTTTAAAAAGAGAAGACAGCATTTACAGAATGCTGTAAAAAGTTTTTGCTGTAAAATATATTCAAAACATTTTAAACAGAAAGTGCAGCATTTACCAAATGCTGTGAAATGTTTCTAAAACACTAAAGTGTTTCAAGGCACAGAGATGCTATAAAAACGAATTTGCAGCACATAAGAAACGCTCCAGAAGAAAAGACAGCATTTCAGATATACTATCTATTGTTCTGGGCCTGATTTTAACATGATTTTGCACTAATTTTACGACTAGATATTAATATGTTAATAATTGATTTTTTACCCAATTTTTTATAGTATTTATTTAATATAAAAAATAATGGGAAAACATGTGTAAAGACACTTGACATTATTCATGTAAAAATGCTTTTCTACTTAATATAGTTGTGATAAATTAGTAATAAGATTTTATTTGAAAGAAAACACATTTTAAAAAAACTTTAAAAAAAATTAGAATGGTATATCGAAACTTATACTATGGTGTGTTGATATATGGACCTAAATATCAAAACTTATAAAAGAGATAATTTTCTATACCTAACTAAATGCATAAATATATATTCCTAAATGCTACAATAAAGATGAAATAATAGTAAAGCGTACCGATTTTTGCACTCCATCTTTCTAACTTTGTTGTTCTTTCATTATTGTCAACCACATATTTATATCTTTCAGAATTTAATGTCGTGATCTGTTCTATTGCGAAGGGTTCGTTTTTTGATCAGCGTAGTATATTCATTTGCTGAATTTGAAGACCGTATGAGAAAGATAAAGATGATTTAGTAGATTGACCAACTTAGCGCCAAAACTTTGAATTTGAATTTTGAATGAATGGACACTTCAACTACTATAAATAGGCCCAATAGTCACCACTTTTCATAAAAGTTTCTCTTCTTCTTCTTCTTCTTCCCGTTTTTCTATTTACCATCAAACTTCTAGCAGGCATATCACCTTCGTTTCTTAACGGAATTGGATGAAACTAGCGGAAAATCGAAGAGGAAGGCAAGGGCTACGACTCAGTAATAGTTTGATGACAAATTTGGATAGTATTGTGGCGCAACAAGCCGAACAGTAAGAGAAATGTAGAAAATCCTGTACACAGTTTTTCAGTTTTGGATAGCCAACTTCAAATTGTCATATCTCACTCAGTTTTGATTGGAATTTGATGATCCACCCATCAAAACGACCGTGAGAAAAAGAAATACAATCTGAAAAAGAAGTGGGAATAGAATACTCAAATTTTTGGATGAATTTGAAGAATACCATTGACAGTTTTGCTTTCTTTCTCTCTTTGTTCACCAAAACTTCATTTGACCATAACTTGGTCATTCCTTAACAGATTCGCACAAAACCAGTGACATTGTGAAGTAGATGGAAAGAAATACAGTATCATATCAAGTTTTAGATGAGAATCAAAAGCTTTGTATTGATCTGGTACCCATTTCATTGTCGATTTCCATTATATATCCATTTGTTCTTCTTGATTCATGAATGGTTATCTAGTATCTTTTAACCAATAGTCATTGGACATAATTCTTCTCCTGCAAAACAACATAACAATTTAAAGAATCAAGTGACTTTTCAAAATAACTAAATATAATTTTAAACAACAATATCATGATGATTCTGTGACATATTCATATGAAAATAGTGTTAATAATTTTATAAGAAAATTGCCATTTTAAAATTTTCAAAATTAAGATTATGAAAACTTTGAAAACCTAGCTCTGATACCAAATGTGAGAAATGCGGATTATGGATCCTAAGGCTAGGATAAACACTAGAGGGGCAGTGAATAATTTTTTAAGGAATTACTAAATCTTTTTGAGCTTATGTTAGTTTGAACAAAATGCATGCAATATTCAAACACATATATGATCACAGAAACAAACAGATGCAGAAATAAAGTAAAAGCAGTAAAGGAAAGAACATACCGGATTTTATACTGGTTCGGAGTTATCCTACATCTAGTCACGCACATACGTACAGATTTCCTTTCAAAAGCAATCTTTACAATTACACCCTCGATTTCAAGGCTACGAGGTACACCCTCCAGATTCACAATCCTCTGGGTAGAGATACTTGATTTCAAGGACAACAGTTTCACCCAATTGATTTCCAGGGCTACAATCACACCTTTTCTCACTTGATTGATTTCCAAGGCTACAATAACACCTTTTCTCACTTAATTTATACAAAGAAGTCTATAGCTCTTAATAGCACTGAGGATCTTGTTGAGATAGTGATAGAGAGTCAAAGCAGAAATGATCTAGTCAGATTCAATGTTGATTTCGGTAGAGTAATGGTAAGAATGTGTATAAAAAAATATGGAAGAAGAGGAGGAGTGAAAACCAGAAAAATATGATTATAAATTCATTCAAAACCACCCCTATTTATAGTAGAACAACAACCATGTCCATTCGTGAAGGGATATGACGAATATATACTTCTTTTGAAATTCAAATTTTGAAATCAATTGCTACCATGTCGACATAGGGTACTTGATTATGTCGACATGCCAAAGGAAATTTTGGTGATTTGTTTTTCTTTGAAAATAACTTCTATCTTATTTTAAAACTATTTTAAACTTTATAAATATACTTAACTATGGTTAAAATGCATAAGTAAATATAGAGAATAATATTTTGGTATATATCAAATTTTACTATAATTTTATATTTAAATCTAAGTATAAATATTTAAAATTACTTATATTATTATTATTAAAAGATAGTTTAAAACCAAGCATAATTTGATTTTGAAAATAAAGATTATTTTGAGGCTAAAAGTATTAAAACTAGGATAGATGTTTTTGATTCTTTTAAAAGGAAGATTTTGAAAACATTTTGAAAACAAGATATAATTTTGTAAAACATTTTGAATAAAAGTTAGCGGATACAAAACAATGTTCCACTAGATTTTTCGTAGGTTCCATCCCACTTAGGGTTCCATCCCTTTAACGGGCTCAAAGTATATTCCATTCCACGAATAAATTGGATTGTAAGATGCCAGTTGTAACAACCCGGTATTTCGTACCGATTAATTATTGTCTTTGCACGATTTCTTTTCCTAGCTAATTGTTGTTTGGGATTTTTAATTCAAGTTGAAATTCCTTTGATAAAATAAATTGGTTAAAGGTTAGTGGGCTTTACAATCGTGTTGGCCCGTGTTTTCTTTGTTGATGCCGTGACTATTAACAAAGGCATGTGACCGTTCCCCTCTCTCTCGATTCATTTTCATTTTAAAACCCTAAACAAAACGAGATAATGGCGGCTCGTTCTTCTTCAAATTGGGGCTTCCGTGAATTCGAAGATGGCTTGCTCGATTCTTCGATCGCCCCGGCTTCGTCTCAGAGATGCTCGGCTGCTTCAATTCATCGACAAGGTGAGTAATTTTATTGCTCACATCTAATTCATCCTAATTGATATGCTTCAGATGTTCGATTTTGCTTGATGTTGATGTTTTATCCTACTTTGTTAATTTGGTATGCTGTGTGGCCTCGGCTTAGATGTTTTGACTCGTTCGTTGTTCACGGTTTTGACTTGAATGTTTTGGTGATCTCTGATTTTGTTATCGCGACTCTGACTTGACTATGTCGATGATTTCTTTTCGATTTTTGGCTTTGAGTTGTAATTTGAAACTGCTTGCCGATGAGGTTTCTGTTTTTATAGGGTTCGAAACCCTTTATTTTTGTTCGTATAATATATACGACTTCGTCTGATCATTTATTTGAAATCGCCAATTCCTTCGTTTGGCCACTTGACAATTTTAGAACAATGATTTGTATTGCTACAGCCTGTCACCGTTTTTGGGTTAAGACTCGGTCTTGCATTGCACTTATTCTTTAAGATATCATCTATGTTTACTTTGATTATTAGTGCATATATATATATATATACACATATGTATGTGTGTGTGTGTGTGTATAAATTGGTGGATTGGCTTGAATTGCAATCGAGTCAGGCACATTTGTTTGTAGACTTGATTTTCCTCACTGTGTAAATGAACTTGTTTCATTAGTGATGTACTGTACATTCACTATCCTCATGAACTTGTTTCGTTAGCGATGTACTGTACATTCACTATTGTCTCTTGATGTTGATTACTTCTTGTCTCTTACAGTTTTGTTTTTGCATGTTTACGACTTGGTTGAAGATTGTTGGTTCAGTTCATACTGTACTTTGACTCGTGTATGCTTCTGATTTGTATAAGACATTTCTTTTTATGTCTGCACTGTGTATTCGAGTCTGATTCATGTAGTCTTGCATCTTGATTCAGGTATATTGTCACTGCACACTTGTATATGGCTGAAGCACTTTTGTACAGTCTGGTTGCTTCACCATTGATTAAGTCATGTGAATGTTTTTACTGTGTACATACTTATATTCAGTTTTGTGGTTGTGTCTGCACATGTTTCACTGGCATTTGACTTGTAGTCTATAGTGTGCATTGCTGCTTGCTGACCACTTGATTTTTCCTGTAGCACTTCGGTTTCACTTGCCTATTGTTGCACTTGCATACTGCTGTCTCATATACTTGTGTTTGTTGCAGTTTTTGTATCGTTGAGTTTCCATATCTTGTGCGTTGTTTTGAACTGCAGTTCTTTGTTGAGACGATATTTGTGCATGATTCAATTCGAACCTGCATTGTTTAACTGGTTAGCCTGTTCTTTGTTCCACCCGTTGATATGTTTTGTGTCATCTTGAAGTCTGATTCATTTCGTGTTTGTGATGAACTCTTTGGTTTGGTCTAGTTGTTGTTTCCTTGTATCCACACTTCAAGTTTTAGTTGTTGGATATTGTTTATGGGTTTGAATTTGGTCTTGATTCCTGGTTTATGTGAGTCTGTTGAATTTCACTTTATTGCTGCCTGGATTGACGTGTATATATGGATACTTTGACTATAGCATTCATATGTACATTGAGTTCAGGTAGTCCAGGTTACACATCATAATGATTGAGTTGCTGCCATTTGTTGTTGGCACTGATTTCATCATATGTGCATTTTGATTTGATTTGATGCTATTTATTTCTGACTCATTGAGCTTTTGTGTACATCATCACTGTTGTGGTAGGGCAGTGCACACAAGCGTGAACTACAGCCACACGGTATTGAGTTTTTGGTACATCATCACTGTTGTGGCAAGGCAGTGCACGCAAGCATGAACTGCAGCCACACGTTATGGATTTTATGATATTCTATCTTGTTTTGATTTATTGATCTTTTGCATATTCCATATGCTGTAGTGGCGAGGCAGTGCACGCGTGCGTGTACTGCAGCCCTACTCGAATTAATATTTTAATTGATATTTCAATGGTTTGAACTGTTTCATTTATTCAATTCAATATTCTGAATTGTATTCTGATTTGGTTTAATTTGCTGATTTGTTATTTTAACACTTTTACGTGTTATATTTATCGTTATCCGATTTCTTTATTTAAGGATCGGATAGACGAGATTTATTGTGACTGTCATCTATTCATTATTTAATTATTATTGCTTCTGTGCACTAATAACTGAGTTTGAATTAGACTGACCCACGTATTATTTTCTTTTGAATTTAATACTCGGATCAGACCGAGTTATTTCAGGTCGTAGAAATCTTGCTTTGGGTAGCGGTTTGAGCTATGAAGACTTTTCATATCTTTTGGGAGTTGTCGTGTCATAGCATAGGTTGATATGTATTCATGTATGTTAGTCGATAATGTACTTGTATATATAACTTCCTGGGTCGACAGTTGTAGTTGTATCATATGTTCTATGTCAAATGTATTGTAACTGACATCAGTTATATATATGAGACCTTTTGCTTTATCTGTGTTCCGCATTTATATTATCTGTGTTATTATTATATTTACTGTCCTAAACTGTTATGAACCATCGTAGTTCGTTTTATACTGGAATTGGGGTATGTCGATGGGAGTAAATAAATCAGAGATTAAAAATAAAAGAATATATATATACCACTCCTATCGAGATAACCAATACTAGTGTAAGGCCTAACTACTGATGGCCGCTCCTCAACAGCCTTATTCTCCGCGCTAGTTGACAGCACTACACCGTAGTGTTCTTGGCTAGCGTGGGTATTGAGGTGGGGCGTCACAGCTTGGTATCAGAGCCTGGGGTTTAGGACAAATATAAAACATAACTTAGATGGAACATCTGTTACAAATATTTGTCGATGTTTTATCTCTCATCTTTGCATATGATTATCTTTGATTGTTAGGTATGAATTCCTAACGTTTATTCATGCGCATTTGATTTTGATGTCGTGAAAGTATTTTGGCTTCGGCCTCCGTTTGATTTGCGAACTCAAGTTGGGTTTTTGACGATGAGGATTTTGTTCTTGTGTTTTCGGCTTTGAATTGATTTAGCCGATGTTGATTTTGTTCGAACCTCAGCGATTTTGGACTTGATATTTTGTGTTTTCCTCGGCTTGATTTCCATTCGACTTCGGTCACTTTGTTTTCGTGAAATTTCTAGTTTCTTGATTTCCAAGACTCTGACTTTGTTTGTCGTTGAATTCTTTGATGAGGATGTTGATTCGTTTTGTACTCGACTGTGGCCAATAATGGTTGACTTCGGCATTGACTTGATTTTTATTCTTGTTGAAGTCATTTACGCGTTTATGCTCGTTTTGCTCTGTTTTTCCAATTGTTAATCGATTCTCCTTTTCCGATTAGTTCTTATCACTTATGTCGACTTTGATAACTTCTATTTCTGGAATTTTTGAGCATTTCTACTTTGACCGATTTGGAATCGAATTCTTTGGATTTTATTTACGTCTTCGAATGTGAATTTTAGTGAATTGATTTGGTTTCCAAATTTAATCGATTCTTGTCAATTCCCCGATTTGTTGCTATCATTTATTAGCAACTTTGATGACATTTTCTTCGGGATTTTCGTGAACATACCTTTTGAAGAACTTAGTATCGATTTCTTTGGATTCTATTCACATCTTTGTATGTGAATTCTTGTGATTGATTGTTTCTACAATCATTTTTGAGATTGTCACTTTAAAAATATAAAGGTTTTCTATACTAGTAGTAAATATCAAAACCCTTTTCTCCAAACGATTTCAAAACTATTTTACTACAAAGCTCTTTTCCTAAACCGTTTTCCAATCTACTAGTATATACAAACCTTTACCTCACTCGTATGAGAAATCTAATTAAACAACTTAGTAAAACGGGAGGTATGAAACGCTTGCGTTTACTTCGCCGGTTAATTCTTCGACTTATTCGATTGAATCTTTTGTGACAATTTTCTAGTGAAGACCTACAGTTTGTTCGTAAATATTTGAGTTAAGCAAGTGGTTATGGGACATGAAGCTAAACTTTTATATTTACTAGCTTAGTGTAATTGACACTTCTCGTTGATCATGACGGTCATTTTATGATTTAGACTAGCAATTGTGCGATATCTTTTTTGCTTTCTGGTTAGGCTTGACAACATTTGTGTGATTCCACTCATACATACCTTTTTGCTTTTTGGTTAGCCTAGACACCATTTGTGTGATTCCACTCACACATATCTGTTTGCTTCCTGGTTAGGCTAGACACCATTTATGTGATTCCATTCACACATACCTTTTTTGCTTTCTGGTTAGCCTAGACACCATTTGTGTGATTCCACTCACACATATCTTTTTGATTTCTGGTTAGGCTAGACACCATTTGTGTGATTCCACTCACACATACTTTTTTTGCTTTCTGGTTAGCCTAGACACCATTTGTGTGATTCCACACACACATATCTTTTTGCTTTCTGGTTAGGCTAGACACCATTTGTGTGATTCCACTCACACATACCTTTTTGCTTTCTGGTTAGCCTAGACACCATTTGTGTGATTCCACTCACACATATCCTTTTGCTTTCTGGTTAGGCTAGACACCATTTGTGTGATTCCATTCACACATACCTTTTTGCTTTTTGGTTAGCCTAGACACCACTTGTGTGATTCCACTCACACATACCTTTTTGTTGCGAGGTTAGGCTAGACACCATTTGTGTGATTCCATTCACCCATACCTTTTTGCTTTTTGGTTAGCCTAGACTTCATCTGGGTGATTCCGACTCATCCATATGGGGTAGCTCCCCACGGTCTTCGGACCATTCGTGTGTCAAAATTTAATGGTTGGCCACCATGAGATAGCGTCTCGTTTTGCGTTACACGTGTTGGTGAGTTTCATGCTCACGTGTAGGTGAGTTTTCATGCTCCCGTTCTCGCTTTGCGTTACACATGTTGGTGAGTTTTCATGCTCATGTGTAGGTGAGTTTTCATACTCCCATTTGAGTTTTCATACTCCCATTTGAGTTTTCATACTCTCATTTTGTGATTTCTGGATTTCTTGTGTAGTCTTCTGGAACTTGTGCTTCACCAATTTTCGTGATTTCTATTGGTAAGTTTTATCAATTTTTGTGCATTGGTGAATTCGTGTGTCATTGACTTGTTATGAATACAAGTTTAGGGTAAGATACCCCTTTCTATCTTTGAGAAGATCCTTGTGACATTTTTGATGAATGAAAATTAACTGGTATTATGTTTTAATGCCAATTATTTTGATGAGATTTTGACGTATAAAAATTACTGTCGCTTTGACTTCAGTAACCGTCAATTTTAAAATGGATTTTCAAGCGGTTATCGCGCGATGCTTATTTTGTTGTCTGTTTTTACGGTATTTTGAGAAGTGCAATTTCCTTGTCGAAGTTGCTACTGACGTTGCTGTTTTAATCACGTGTTTTAAAAATTGTTTCAAAATAAAAATAAAAATTGTTTTCAAAATTTTTACAGTTTACGCTTTCAAAAGAATGAGGAAGCGATTTAAACATTTCAGCAAAATCGAGGACTATGATCCCTTTCTTTTACTGATTCGTTTAATTTCGGACTTGTCCGTTTGAGAACGTAAAATGTTATTTATTTAAAATACACAATTTTGCACTTTCAAGGAAACGATGAAGTAAATTAAACGATTTAGTAAAACTCGTGGTTATGGGACATGTGCGTTTGCTATTTCGGTTAATTCCGGACTCGTTAATTGAAATATTTGTGATTTCTGATTATCGTTTTTGATAATCGGATATTTGTGATTTCTGATTATCGTTTTTGATAATTGGATATTTGTTGTTTCTGATTATCGCTTGTGATAATCAGATATTTGAGATTTAATTATCGTTTGTGATAATTAAAAATTTGTTGGTTTAATTAGCGTTGTGATAATTAAATATTTGTGATTTAAGATTTGATTATCAATTGTGATAACTAAATATTCGTTGAGTTGTGATTTCTGATTATCATTTTTGATAATCAGTTATTTGTTGTTTTTGATTATCGCTTGTGATAATTAGATATTTGAGATTTAATTATCGTTTGTGATAATTAAATATTTGTGATTTAAGATTTGATTATCGTTTTGATAATTGAATATTTGTTGATTTGAAATTTGATTACTATTGTGGTAATTCCTGATTATCGTTTTTGATAGTTAGATATTTGTGACTTGTGTTTTCTAATTATCTTTGTTGATAATTAGATTTGCTGATTTTACTGTCTTTTAATTATCGTATCGATAATTAGATATTGCTGTTTTGTGATTTCTGTATTCTGATTATCTAATTGATAATTAAATTTTATAGAGAATTTGTGAATTTCTTTTATGAAATTAAAAGATTTCTTTGGTGTTTATATTGTACTACGCCGGTGTACCGGCTTAATTTTCTGCTATTCATGATGTTTTCCACGTCTTCCAATTACGGAAATGCCTTAGGGATTTCCGATTTTTATTCTTGAGAAACCTTCTATTCACATCATTGCTTCGGGGGTGTAGCACCTTCGAAATAAAGATGTTTTTCTTGCGGAAGTTCAATGGTTCTCAAATCCTAAGGATTGCACTTAGGAATCCTGAGAATTCATCGAGCAAACACGTTCAAGTTTACTCTTTCATGCTCTTTATGGTGAACTTCCTATTTCGAATTTTCTTCATCTTGAGATGATATGCTCTTATGGTTGTTACCTTTTGTCCATTTATTCCTTATGATTGCGAGGACGCAATTTCTTTAAGGAGGGGAGTCTGTAACAACCCGGTATTTCGTACCGATTAATTATTGTCTTTGAACTCCTTTTCCTAGCTAATTGTTGTTTGGGATTTTTAATTCAAGTTGAAATCCTTTGATAAAATAAATAGGTTAAAGGTTAGTGGGCTTTAAAATCGTGTTGGCCCATGTTTTCTTTGTTGATGTCGTGACTACTAACAAAGGCATGTGACCGTTCCCCTCTTCGTTTTTTTTGGCTAACCCGTTCCCCTCTCTCTCTCGATTCATTTTCATTTTAAAACCCTAAACAAAATGAGATAATGGCGGCTCGTTCTTCTTCAAACTGGGGCTTTCATGAATTCGAAGATGGCTTGCTCGATTCTTCGATCGCCCCGGCTTCGTCTCTGAGATGCTCGGCTGCTTCAATTCGTCAACAAGGTGAGTAGTTTTATCGCTCACATCTAATTCATCCTAATTGATATGCTTCAGATGTTCGATTTTGCTTGATGTTGATGTTTTATCCTACTTTGTTAATTTGGTATGCTGTGTGGCCTCGGCTTAGATGTTTTGACTCGTTTGTTGTTCACGGTTTTGACTTGAATGTTTTGGTGATCTCTGATTTTGTTATTACGACTCTGACTTGACTATGTCGATGATTTCTTTTCGATTTTTGGCTTTGAGTTGTAATTTGAAACTGCTTGCCGAGCTGTTTTTATAGGGTTCGAAACCCTTTATTTTTGTTCGTATAATATATACGACTTCGTCTGATCATTTATTTGAAATCGCCAATTCCTTCATTTGGCCACTTGACAATTTTAGAACAATGATTTGTATTGCTATAGCCTGTCACCGTTTTTGGGTTAAGACTCGGTCTTGCATTGCACTTGTTCTTTACGATATCATCTCTGTTTACTTTGATTATTAGTGCATACATATATATATATATATATACACACACACATATGTATGTGTGTATGTATAAATTGGTGGATTGGCTTGAATTGCAATCGAGTCAAGCACATTTGTTTGTAGACTTGATTTTCCTCACTGTGTAAATGAACTTGTTTCATTAGTGATGTACTATACATTCACTATCCTCATGAACTTGTTTCGTTAGCGATGTACTGTACATTCACTATTCTCTCTTGATGTTGATTACTTCTTGTCTCTTGCAGTTTTGTTTTTGCATGTTTACGACTTGGTTGAAGATTGTTGGTTCAGTTCATACTGTACTTTGACTCGTGTATGCTTCTGATTTGTATAAGACATTTCTATTTGTGTCTGCACTGTGTATTCGAGTCTGATTCATGTAGTCTTGCATCTTGATTCAGGTATATTGTCACTGCACACCTGTATATGGCTGAAGCACTTTTGTACAGTCTGGTTGCTTCACCATTGATTAAGTCATGTGAATGTTTTTACTGTGTACATACTTGTATTCAGTTTTGTGGTTGTGTCTGCACATGTTTCACTGGCATTTGACTTGTAGTCTATAGTGTGCATTGCTGCTTGCTGACCACTTGATTTTTCCTGTAGCACTTTGGTTTCACTTGCCTATTGTTGCACTTGCATACTGCTGTCTCATATACTTGTGTTTGTTGCAGTTTTTGTATCGTTGAGTTTCCATATCTTGTGCATTTTTTTGAACTGCAGTTCTTTGTTGTGACTATATTTGTGCATGATTCAATTCGAACCTGCATTGTTTAACTGGTTAGCCTGTTCTTTGTTCCACCTGTTGACATGTTTTGTGTCATCTTGAAGTCCGATTCATTTCGTGTTTGTGATGAACTCTTTGGTTTGGTCTAGTTGTTATTTCCTTGTATCCACACTTCAAGTTTTAGTTGTTGGATATTGTTTATGGGTTTGAATTTGGTCTTGATTCCTGGTTTATGTGAGTCTGTTGAATTTCACTTTATTGCTGCCTGGTTGACGTGTATATATGGATACTTTGACTATAGCATTCATATGTACATTGAGTTCAGGTAGTCCAGGTTACACATCATAATGATTGAGTTGCTGCCATTTGTTGTTGGCACTGATTTCATCATATGTGCATTTTGATTTGATCTGATGCTATTTATTTCTGACTCATTGAGCTTTTGTGTACATCATCACTGTTGTGGCAGGGCAGTGCACGCAAGCGTGAACTGCAGCCACACGGTATTGAGTTTTTGGTACATCATCACTGTTGTGGCAAGGCAGTGCACGCAAGCGTGAACTGCAGCCACATGATATGGATTTTATGATATTCTATCTTATTTTGATTTACTGATCTTTTGCATATTCCATATGCTGTAGTGGCGAGGCAGTGCACGCGTGCGTGTACTGCAGCCCTACTCGAATTAATATTTTAATTGATATTTCAATGGTTTGAACTGTTTTGTTTATTCAATTCAATATTCTGAATTGTATTCTGATTTGGTTTAATTTGCTGATTTGTTGTTTAACACTGTTACGTGTTATATTTATCGTTATCCGATTTCTTTATTTAAGGATCGGATAGACGAGATTTATTGTGACTGTCGTCTATTCATTATTTAATTATTATTGCTTCTGTGCACTAATAACTGAGTTTGAATTAGACTGACCCGCGTATTATTTTCTTTTTAATTTAATACTCAGGTCAGACCGAGTTATTTCAGGTCGTAGATATCTTTCTTTGGGTAGAGGTTTGAGCTATGAAGACTTTTCATATCTTTTGGGAGTTGTCGTGTCATAACATAGGTTGATATGTCTTCATGTATGTTAGTCGATAATGTACTTGTATATATAACTTCCTGGGTCGACAGTTGTAGTTGTATCATATGTTCTATGTTAAATGTATTGTAACTGACATCAGTTATATATATGAGACTTTTTGCTTTATCTGTGTTCCGCATTTATATTATCTGTGTTATTATTATATTTACCGTCCTAAACTATTATGAACCATCATAGTTCGTTTTATACTGGAATTGGGGTATGTCGATGACAGTAAATAAATCAGAGATTAAAAATAAAAGAATATATATATACCACTCCTATCGAGATAACCAATACTAGTGTAAGGCCTAACTACCGATGGCCGCTCCTCAACAGCCTTATTCTCCGCGCTAGTTGACAGCACTACACCGTAGTGTTCTTGGCTAGCGTGGGTATTAAGGTGGGGCATCACACCAGTGCTTTTCTAGGAGTTTTAACAAAATTCCTAATTAAATTACTTATCTTGAAATCTGGAACTCTTGATAATCTTGATACTCATGAGTCTTCAATCTGATATCTTCAGTCTTGAATATCTGTACTATACAGTCTTCATTCTTGGTACCTGCATGGTTAAATCCTGCATATACATATATATCTAAACTATAATGTTAGTATTTATATTTTATAGTCTTATTCTAAGGTTGTTTTCATCAAAACCATCTTCTCTGGGACTAACAGACCGGACCTGGGTGAATCAAAGCATGGATCTTCGGTGCATCATTGGCCGGGTTGCATGGCCTCGGGTTGCCTGAGGCGTCGGGACAAGGCAGTTTTTGATGATCGAATTTTGTTCCAGGTTAGGTTAAGTTCCTCGATTTTGAATTCGTGGATTCTCTGATCTGGATGGTCTGAGGGTGTGAGTAGATGGTCGTCGACATGTTGAAGACGGCAAGGTCGACTGGAGTTCGTCGGAGCATTGGTACACGTGCAAACGTATCAGGGAATATCAGTTGATCTGGGTGATGAGATGGTCTCGAGGTTTTCTCGGGGAAAATTGTAATTAGCTCGAAGTCGAGCATATTTGAATCGAAGGAAATGAGAAAGCAATTGCTCGGGGACATGCTTGGGAAAACTTATGTTTTGCTCGGGTTTTGTTATGATAGCAAATTTTTGAATAAAGGAATATAACAAGTTTGAAAATTTAAACCAAGTCAAGTTTTAAAAATTATTTCTTAATTAAATTCTTTGTTATAACATGAGTTTATTTAAGTTTGGTATTAATGAAAAGTTTGAAAATAAATTATTAATCAAGGTTAAAAGTGTTTCAATATATATACATATATAAATAACCTTTATTTTAAAGGTTCATTTTTAATTAAACATAATAATGCAATTAGAGGTTCATTAAGAAAGATGAAAATGTTTTTAAAGGTTAATTAATTTATGATTAAAGGTAAATTAATTAAAGTGATTAATTTAAGGGATAATTAACCAAGGTGATTTATTAATTAATATGATTAATTAAAGTTTGATTAATTAATGTTAGTAATTAAAGGATTAATTACTAAATTACTTAAAGAATAATTAATTAATGTGATTAATTAATTAATGATTAAAGGATAATTAATTAATGTGGTTAATTAATTAAGGTAATTAATTTGAGGATAATTAATTAATTAAGGGTGATTTATTAATTAAGGGTTAATTAATTAATGTAATTATTAAGGATAATTAATTAAAGAATAATTAAATAATTAAGGATTACTTGTTTAATCATTAAAGGTTGATTGATTTATTACTTAGTTGGTTAATTATTAAAGGTTAATTAATAAATGATTAAAGGACGATTAATTAAAATGGTTTTTAATTAATTAATGTTAACTAACCAGGATTAGTAATTTATTCATAAGCAATTAACCTTGTTCAAGTTAATTATGATCAAATAATGAATAGATCTTACTGATGGATGATTAGGATTCTATTGAATGCTTTGAATTGTTTCTCTAATGTGTGATGTTCTATGATATGAATTGTGAATTGAGCTGTGAACTGTGATTTATTTATTTTTGATGAACTTACATATTTATCTGTGAATCTATGAATGAAGATAAGCGTTATAGGATTATACCGCTTATCGATTTTGTTGTGCTTGAATTGATGGTGCTTGTGATATGTTATTGTTGTGTGTAAAACCCCTGGACTACACCACGCACACACACAAATATGGATTTCACGGGAAATTGGTAAGTCGCAGATATTTTGAATTTAAATATTATTTTGTTTAAACTTTGAATCCAAAATGGTTTTGGAAATGTAACTAGGTTGAATATAAAAGCTTTTGACAAAGGAGTTTTGAAATCTAGAATTAGTTGAATATAATATATCTAATTTAAGATTCGAAATTTATGTTGGAAATTATGGTTTGAAAGGGTTATACAAGTTATACAATTTTTAACCATTTTAAAGTATGTTGAATAAATTATTTTGGAGATTTGAATTTAATTCAAATAGAAGTTGCCGAGAATACGGTAGTCCGCTGATATTTCAATGTATATTTTGAAATGTTATATCTTGAGTAAATTTAATCGGATTTTCCCGAAATAAAAAGCATTTGTTTTCAAATGATAATAGCTTTCATATAATGAAAGAATTTCTAGTTTTTATTGAAAGGTTTTCAAGTTTGAAATGGTAATTGTATTGAAAGCTATAAGTAAATCTTTGTTAAAGATTGGTGAAATTTGTTTTCAAATTAAAGATGATCTTAAAGGTGTATCAAGCATGTTTGACTATCAAAAGGAGAAATCTCTCCCATGTGTGCGATTGCATTGTGTGTGTGCCGGGAGGCCATATGGTAGTTCCATTTTTCAAAAAGCATTGCGGATTTCTTCTTACTTCTTTTTATTGTTTATTTGTTTCAAAAATATACTTTTTTGTTTGCTCATACCAGTCTCATGACTGACCAGGAGTTTATTTGTAACGACCCGAAATTTTCGAAGCCGAAAATTCCAGATAGTTATGAAAAAGAAAAACAAAGATAGAAGAAGAAGAACAGAAACAGTAACATCTCACATTCGCAGTGGATAAAATATAATAATAAATAATAACAGTTGACAAAAGAATATTATATCTGTCGATTACAATTTAATACATCAGAGTTTCACATTATATACAGCCACTGAATATTTACAATTATCATGTCTCAGATGAACAATAATATAAATACAGCGGAAATACTCTATACGATATGGTCATCCAGCTCGTCTCCTAAGCTCCAGGACGTCCTAACCTGGAAATCTGTAATACTCGGTCTGACCCGAGCATTACACCAAAGTAACACCCGGGTCAGCCTGGAAACCAGCGTGAGTAAACCCAACTAACATGGAATACCAAAGCAAACAACTTAAATAAACCCGGGGTAATTCGAATCAATTCACAAGTTCACAATATGTTATAGACTTCACTTATTCCACACATAAGTTTCTACTTAACGAATTCAAATTTATAGCCCAATTCATTTAAATCAATTCATTCCGGCAATTAGATTTTTGATGTCAATCTATAAAAATTCGAAGTGGTTTCGGGTATTTCCTAATACCTGATCCCAGTCTCTTCGAGTCTCAAGTCATCCTAACCCAAGTTATCCAAATGGAATACACACATTTCATATCAAATATATCAATTTATTCAAAACATCCAACACCATCCAATCATTCAAGAGAAAAACTTAATCATAAACAAATTTAATTCAATTGATTCTAATTGAATTTCGAATCTCAATCACTTAGATTCCTTCATTTAACATTAATTTATTCCAAATCAATTAATTAGTCAACCCTTCATTATTCTTCTTAATTAATCACCCTGGGTTAATTATTTTCAATTACATTCAATTAATTATCTTTATTTAATTTCATGATATTAATTATTCTTAACCAAATTCAATAAGTAATCTTAATTACTTCATAAATTAATTAACTATTTTAATTACATTAATCCTTAATTAGTTATATTAGTTAATTTTTCATAAGTCATTATTTATGGGTAAATCAATCTTAATTAATCAATCTTTGATTACATCATTAATCATATAGATTAAGGATTTCCAATATATTTTAACTTATCCTAATCTAAATTAATTACATTAAATAATTAATCGTTAATTAAATCATGAATATTTATCACTCTTGATTTATCTTAACCAGTAATTTACCATCTTTTTATTTACTTTATTAAATAAATTAATTACTCCTTCATTTAGGTATTTTAATTAATCTCTTGATTAATTTCGCAAAGTACTTATATTTCATTAATCACAATTGGTAATTATTAAGCTACCCAATGATCATTCCAATTTAAATAAAAACCCAATTAATTAACCCAAATCATTAATTAATAAATTTTCCATTTAAATTATCCTACCTATTTAATGATTCTCCGATCATTAAACCCTATTTGATTTTAAACCGAACCATTTTCTTATTTATGATTTAAGTTCAAAACCATTTAAAATTCAAATATCTCGAGTCAGACTACAATTAGCTCGAGAAACAACCAAATCTATATCACTAGATCATCAGTTACATCCAAACAATTCAATCATTCATCCAATTATTTAAAATTTAACTATTTAAAATTAAATAATTTCCAGAGCGTGAGATTACTCACCTTTGATTTTCGTTTTGCAACCCACTTCCAAACCTGCTTACTTTTTTTCAGTTTATGACCTTGTATAAACATTTTATAATTTTTATTAATAATTTGATCTAACTTAACAACTATCATTATTATTATAATTATTTTTTTAACAGCACAAATTCAACATTTAATTTATTTGAATTACCCACAAACAATGCCTGCAACCTCACAAGAAATCACATCTGCCAGAGAACCAAGTTGACAAAACGACTCCAACTCGTCGCTGCCCCAAGAATGCGTCCAAACTGCCAAAATTCTCGCGACATCAAATCCACGTTTCCACGCGCGACGACAACTCAAGCACCAAGCCCTAATTCGACGCCAATCTCATCGCCTAACATCCTCAAGCTTGAGCTCGAACCCCGACATTAACTCGATCGCGCGCAGGTGCTTTGGGGTTTCGAGTCGATCTCGAAGGGGAAGTAACACGCGCGAACGATCAGGCTTCCAATCCAATAGCTTGCCTGCGACGGAGTTCGCTTCGATCGCAAGAATGAAGAAAGGGGTTCGTCTAATTTAGAGGTTGAACTGAAACCATGGCTAGATAAACCCTCCTTTTTTTTATTACTCGGCTATGAATTCAGGTTTGATTTAATTGAAGGAAAAGAACGAGGTTTCAAGATCAAAACACGGCGACTTCTTCTTTTTTTTCTTTCTTTTTTTAGTACGGTTCTGCTTGAAGATTAGTTGATAAAGAGGGGAGAACGAGATGAAATATAGGAGGGTGGAAAGCTTCTTGAGCACGGCGTTGTAAAAAAAATATCTTTCTAATTAAATTTAATTATATTATAAAACTTACAAATGTCTCGTTAAGCATAACGCGAAATTTCGAACCGCGAATCAGACATGCCGACAGACGTTTATAAGGTTTTGCCCGCATTCCGAACACGATGGAACGTGTTTCAGAGGCTAATTTGATTGTATGCGCGAGTTACGGAAGCAAACGATCAATTTTAAATTAAATCGATTAAAATAGTTCTACGCGTTTCGAGCTGCCAGGGTCAAACGACAACTCCGATTGCTACGAAAATTGAAATCCGATAATAACTAACTATTACGGATCCAATGGAACTTGTTTCGTCGAATTCCGAGACAGTGCCTCGGCAGGCTATTTTTTTAAATTCAATTTAAACGATATATTTTTAAAATTGAACAAATTACCTTTAAATTAAATTTCACACATTCTATTATCTTCAGTATCACCATTATAAAGTTTATAAGTCTTCAGATTATTTTTAATAGGCTTAAAATTCCATATTCAACATCTTACCCAATTTCAATTATTAAATTCAATATTTAAACTATATAATTCAATGGTTTAATTATCAAGTAAATATTGATATTTCGAATTCAAGTCAAAATTAACTTTTAAATGTTAAAAATCAATTTAATTATCCCATTTTAAATCGTTAAAAATTCCGGGTCGTCACATTCCTTCCCCCTTAAAAGAATTTCGTCCTCGAAATTACCAAATAGGAAGAACGGTCCAATACCCATTTACCTTCTCCCAAAACTCACAATTCAACATTCTACCAACTATCTTTTATTAAAGGCCCACTATCACCTTAAGCAACTTCCAAAACCTTCTATAGTTTCAAATAATACCCCTTTGCTCAATCATTTAAATTTCAATTTAAAACCAAATTTTGAATTACCAAAATTTCCTCAAAATTTTTCTAACTCTCTAAATTTCCAAAAAAATTTGCCAGTGTCTCTTTTGCGCGGCTAGCTTGGTACAACTGCAAAAGGCCTCTACGGGCTCCCACATTCCAAAAGAAAACAAAAGCCAAGTGGCTAGATCAAAAACCCAATCCAATTTTCATACAGAAATTTAAATACATACCTTTTGTCGGGCAATTCACATTATCTCCTGAAATCAAATCCAATTTTTCTTTTTCCATTAATACCTGCATATCTTGTTTAGCAACAATATTCAACCGAAACTTTACAAATCATTTTATACATTCTCTTATATAGGTTTTCATATTTACTTCTATTCAAATTCGTTTTTCCCATTTTAATATGAATTCAACTTATTTCAATTTTAAATATTAAATTTTTATTTTCCATTTATAACTGAATCTTATTAGTTCCATCTACTAATCTATTTCAGTTTCATATTTGAAATCATTTAATTGCTTAACAAAAAAATTTCTCAAAAATTTCAAAAAAATTCTAACTCCCAAAATTTTGACAGAGTCTCCTTTGTACGGAGGAGCTTTTGCAATTTGACAAGAGATATAAATATATATACATCGACCCACCCAGTCGGAAAAAGCAAAAACAGTTCATATTTCCTATTTGTATTGCGTAGGCGTACCTTTATTTAGTATTTTAAGCAAGCAGCTTATTTATTTTAGCAATTAGTGCAATCCAAATCCAGCCAAACGGCCTTCAGGTACCTGTACTTACTCAATTTAAACATATAAGTGCCATGTATAGAAAATCTATTTGCCTTTCATTTACTTTCAATAGCCAAACACATGTATTTCATAAGCAACAAGCACTAAACGCTTTCCATAAGCAATTTATATAACTTTAAAGCTAATTCAATTGCTTCCAACCAATTCATAAGCCATCTCATTCAATTTTAATGGTTAGCAACTCAATTTTCTTACATTCAATTAATTTTTAATCCAAACAAGCTATTATTCTCTTCAAATGATTCAAAATCAATTTTGATTTAATCCCTATCCATTCATAGAATTTTAATTACTTCCATTTACGTCAAACGACAATTCATTCTATGCAAATTCGACAATATTCACTTAATAGAGTATTTATTTAGTTTATAACTATTTTAAATTAATTTCAACCCATTCTGCATTTAATTCCATTTCTTTTCTAAATTATTTACGAACCATTCATTGCATTTCATTTTATTTCAGCCTTGGATTCATCCAAAACAATTTATTAGGCTTTTCTCATTCAAACTTATAAATTAACGACCATTTTCAACTTAATTTAATCCAAGCTTTCATTTAATGGGCTTTCACTCTTATTCAAAGCCAAGCATCCATAAATTTTAAACTTAAGTTAATTTACTTTTTAGTTTATTCCGACATCAAACTTAAGTTTGCTTCTATTTGATTCTCATTTAAGCAACTTCCATTAAATTCAGTTAGCCCATCCATTTTAAATTTTAATTTCAAACTCACCTTCTCAATTTATCAAAATAGTATCCAAGCACATACTTAACTTATTTATACTTCAAATTAATATACCACCAAATTTAAGTTCAGTCTGATAATCCAATTCCAATCACAACTTGATTTAGTTTTTATTTAATCAGACTTCATCTATTTATTATTTAACTCAATCAACCTATTTTAAAAATTTTAATTTACTTATTTAATTCGTTATCGAATTTATTTTATTAATATAAGAACATTCTCAATTTATTTCTATTCACCTGGGTTTTGTTTTGCAACTCAAACCATTTCTATTATAATCACTTCTCTTATATCGAATTTACTTGCAAATTTCATTAAATATTATTCAAATTAGCTTTGGATTTTATTTGTAATTCAATCCATCTCATTTTTCTATCCAACTCTATTTATTTTTATTTTACCACATTTCCTCTTTTTAATTCATTACCAAATTCAAGTCGAATTCTATCTACAATTCTAATTCATTTCCAAACTCCATTATTAATTTACAATCCATTTATTTACCAAAGTTAAATTTTATTAACATACTCAATCAAACAATTATTTAACCAATTAGCTTATTTCCAACTTCTAAATCAATATTCGATTTTAATTACAAAATCACTTCATTTAAAATTCTAGTTTGGATTACCTTTTATTTCCCCAAAATCCCAACACCTTTATTTCAAAATTTTAGAAAAGCTTTTAAAGTCACATAATACTATTAAAATAACTCTTTATAAAAATACCTTTTTATAACTCGATGTCTCAACCAGTCCATCCTTATTCTCACAGAAATTCAGTCATACGTTGATCAGGCGTAGGATTGAAAACCTATAAGTACTTGGCAAACTCGTTTTCGACACCCAGTGAAAATACTTGGAAAATAATTTTATTAAAAATATTGATTACAGTTTTTGAAAATAGAGGAAATAACTTTGGTGAGAATGCTCTGGAAATCGTCACCCCCATCCATGGTCGCAGTTAACCCGATGGTTACGTTGCCATCCCGATAAAATCCATAGATAACCGTAGGCCTCCGCGCCCCTCGATTACACCATGGAAACCACGACAGATCGCAGCTACAACTAGGGTTACGTAGCTATCACAGCAAAAACCCATATAACTGTAGGTGTGACGCCCCATCTCTATACCCACGCTAGCCAAGGACACTATGGTGTAATGCCGTCAACTAGCACGGAGAATAAGGCTGTTGAGGAGCGACCATCTGTATAATTGCTTTGTGCGAGTACCGATATGCCAGATAAGATGTAACTTGCATTTCTTTTCAAGAGGACATCCGACATACCGACACAAACTCAAAGCTACTACACAGTGGCTATTATGTTTTCAGAAACAAATATAGAAATAAACATAACACAAATCAGTCACAGATAATTCATATCACAAAGGCGTAAATTTGATATGAATATATATATAACACATAAAAGTGTTCATCAGAGTAGTAGTCAAGAAGATCCACAATAATACAAAAGAATAGCAACACGTGCTATACAAAAGAATACAACTATGAGTTCATATCTCAAGTGTATACAACAAAATAAACTACTAATCTAAGTAGTTAGCTAAAAGTCAGAGAAATCAATCCCAAGTGAGAAGTCAAGCTGAAGCACATGTAACATCTCGGTCTGACCCGAGTATTATTTAATAAGAAAATAATAAACGGATCAGTCTAGTTATAAATATCAGATGAAACGATATAGAATAAGAGATATGACTAAACACATAATAATCACAATACCAAGCTGTGATATATATAAGTAATTGAAAATCAACAAGAGATTAATCAATATCACAAAAATCTACTCAAGGATCAAAAGGAATGTCATACTCCTAATTTCATTCACCAAGCCACAATAAATGACATATATATCAATGCCAATCGTAAAAGTTGGTGAAACATAAATTCCAGAAATCAACACAAGAAATCCAGAAATCAAATAATTCGGAGCATCGACGTCGTACAGCGTGACGTCCGATGATCCAGAAACACAATAGAAGGGAACAACGATGTCGTACAGCGTGACATCCGATGAACCAAAACACAATCAAAGGGAATAACGACGTCGTACAGCGTGACATCCGATGAACCAAAACACAATCAAAGGGAACAACGACATCGTACAGCGTGACATCCGACGAACCAAATCACAATCAAAGGGAACAACGACGTCGTACAGCGTGACATCCGATGAACCAAATCACAATCATAGGGAACAACGACGTCGTACAGCGTGACATCCGATGAACCAAATCACAATCATAGGGAACAACGACGTCGTACAGCGTGACATCCGATGAACCAAATCACAAAGACATCGCACAACGCTAGTCTAAAACATAAAAATGACCGTCATGATCATCAAGAAGTGTCAATTACAGTAAGCTAGTAAATATATGAGCTTAGCTTCATGTCCCATAACCACTAGCTTAACTTAAATGTTTACGAACAAATTATAGATCTCCACTAGAAAATTGTCACAAGAGATTCGATCGAACAAGTCCAAGAATTAACCGACGAAGTAAACGCAAGCGTTTCATACCACTTGTTTTACTAAGTCGTTTAATTAGATTTCTCATACGAGTGAGGTAAAGGTTTGTATATACTAATAGATTGAAAAACGGTTTAAGAGAACGAGTTTTGTAATAAAATAGTGTTGAAATCGTTTTGATGAAAGAATTTTGATATTTACTACTAGTATTGAAACCTTTATATTTTTAAAGTGAAAAATCACAAAGAAGATTGTAGGAACAATCAATCACAAAAATTCACATTCGGAGACGTGAATGAAAATCCAAAGAAATCGATACCGAATCCATCAAAACGGATATTCCAAAAATTCCCGAAGAAAAGAAGTCATCAAAGTTAATAACAAATGATAACAAATAGTGAAATAACACGAATCGATTAAATTTGGAAACCACGCAAAATAGGCGAAATAGGCAAAACAGCAACAGGTCAGTCGGCCGGCTACAGAGCTCGATCGACCGGACCCTGTTCTAGAAAAATTCTCGGGAAGCAGGTCGGTCGACTGAGCTCTATAGTTGGTCGATCGGACCTGTGACAGAGAAGTGCTATGCACTTTTAGCAGCAGGTCGGTCGACCAGCCCAGTGGTTCGGTCGGTCGAACTTGTATTCTTGCACTTCCTATCCTATTTCAAAAGAGGTGCAAACTCCCTCAGTTTGCAAACGGTCGAGCAACGACACTAAGGGTTTACGCCAATCGACTACCCGGCCATAGAAGCTCTACGGTTCATCACCAAAACATGATCAAAACATCAAAGCTATGATTTTTAAAGAATTGAACCCAAAACACCAAAAATTGGAATATTCACCAAATCAATCCAAACCAAAAGCAAATGCACATGATTAAGTGTTAGGAATTCATACCTAACAATCGAAGATAGTTATAGACTAAGATGTGAGATAAAAATCTCACCTTTGAACCCAAACAAATGAAGAAAAAGCTTGAAAGCAAAGAGGAATCAACCACTCTTCAAATCCAATTCAAGAAGCTTGATTCTATGCTCAAAAAGAAGAACATTCTCAAAGTTAGGTTTAGGAATTTCTGAAATCCAAGAGAGAAGGAGTTGGAGAAGATGAAGAGAAGGCTTACCAATGGTTCTCTTAGAATTTGGAGCTAGATCTTGGATTTGCAATGAAACTAGGGCTTGGAATTTGTAACAACCCTGTTGTTGGTTACCTGCTTAATTAGACCTAGTTAGGGATAATTAATTCTAAACTAGGATTTGTGAAATTTAACTATGAAATTAAATCTAGTTTTATGAATAATTGAATTGTTTATCTTAATTAATTTTAAGATAACTTTGGAAAATGTTGTAAATGTTGTTAAGTGTTAATATTGTGATTTATTATTTTAAAATGATAAATTGTGATTATAATTTATTTTATTTTAATTAAAAATGATAAGAATAACTTTCTCTTTTTGAATGGGTTTGATAAATTATGAATGGTTAAGACAATGTTAACTAAAACCTTAGTTAAAATGTAAAATAGTGTTTTATAAATTATTAACACTTAGGATTTTTGTAACACTTGGCAATTGGGTCCATACCTCAAACCACTTAGCCCATTTAAGAGAAGCTTCCTTCTCATTTGATGAAAAGAGTACGTTCTTTTCTAAAAGCTTAGAAAACCAGATAATTCAATTCCTCTTTCAAAACCTAGAAGAAGAAAAAAATCAAATCTCTTCTTCAATTCATGGTAAATTAAACATATTTGGGAACTTATTTGTGCAGGTAATCATCTCTAGCTTAAATACATCTCAATTGTGATTTTATTTCTCAATTTACAGTAAACTAAATTAGGGCTTTTGGGTATATTTTGGATTGATTTTTGTTTAGGGTTTACTAGTTTGGAAATTTGGGCTGAAGTGATAATATGGATTGTTGAATTAAAGAATAGAGGTGAGTTAATCACTCACATGCTTATTTCTAAATCTTTTTTTGCTGCACATTATTGTTTGAATGATTTTTGATTTAATTGTATGCAATTTGGTTGAGAACTTATGTGATTTTTGTGTTATTGTTTGCTGGAAATTTGATAAAACAAAGTAGCTGTAGTAAAACAACGATAATATATGGTAGATTAATCCAAATTGACTCAATATTTTTGTGGTTGAAAGATATTTCAATTAGCTACAAGTTTCATTTTAATCATATTTCGAAATTTTGCTGTTAAATTGGTCAAAATTGAGTTTGAAACTAATGTTATAGCACAGCCATATAACAATTTCCTGAGTTAATACCTGAAAGTAAAATGGACATAACTTTTGATTGATTAATCCAATTGTGTTGAACCTTTTTGAAGTAGAAAGATAATTTTCTAAGGAAGAACTTTTGTTTTAATTACTTTCTTATATTTTGAAGATTTCTTGGTCAAAATCTGGTTTTTTTAACAGAGTAATAATCTCTGCCCTGTCAAATTTCTATGATAGATATTGGTTAGTAAATAAAGCATAACTTTCTCGTTTATTATCGTATTTTGACAAAATTTAAAGTTCTGGAAAGCTTAAACTTTGCGCTACAACTTTTCTGTTGTAAGTTTCTGCAGATTCTATTATTTAAAGGGTCGAAATTGGGTTTTAATCTGAGATACATGCTCCGCTCTGTTGATTTTCAGAATTGAAACCTAAAACTAAATTAGACATAACTTTCTCATTTTTGATCGGATTTTGATAATATTTTATGTTCCGGAAAGCTTATTTCATGTAATACAACTTTCATGTTTTGTATTTTCTGAAATTATGAAGTTAGCTATGTCAAAATCGTAATTTTCTACTGTAATCCCGAGAGCAAAATCAATATTTGCTCTGTGAAAGGCTAAAACTAAATTCGCCATAACTACTTCGTTTCTTAACCAATTTTGATGATCTTAGTCATTTCGGAAAGATTAGAAACTAAGCTAAAATTTTCATTTTATACGTTTTACCAGATTTCAAAGTTATCTAGTCTAAAATTACAATTGTTTGTCGCTGTCCTGCAAATGCATAAGTTCAGGCTGAGTTGATGTTTGTTTTTAGTAATTTGATCATAACTTTCTTGTTTCAAATCGAAATTTAGAAATTTTAGATGTTCCGTAATCCATGTAAAATATGCCACAACTTTTCTGTTTTCAGTTTTGAATGACTTTGAGGTCTATATAGTGAATAACTGACATTTTTATCGCTGGCCGTTGTTGATAGCCAGTGCACATAAATTTTTCTAAGTAGTATTTCACTCATAACTTATTCGTAACTGATCGGAATAACGAAATTTTTGATGTTCTGGATACCTTGTGATGTAGGCTACAACTTTTATGTTTTGAATTTTGTAGGATTTCGAAGTTTACCTGGTGAAAATTTGACGTTTTCACTGCGGGCCTGTCATTGACAGCCACAATATTTATATTTGTCTGATTTCGACGATTCCATTTGCATTCTTTGCGAATTTTTTTTTTTATGAAATTTGATGCTAATATTTGATCATTTTGTCTAGCAATGGACTAATCCAGTTAAGATGAGATTTGAATTTAAATTAATTCAAATTCGATTTAAATTTGAATATCGGTTTAGGCCGATTAAATTGCAAACTGATGTTTTTATGAGTTTTAAAAAAAAAAAAGATTCCGAATAAATTCCAGAATATCTTCTAACATCATGGTTGGAGAATAAATGTTTTTATGTATTTTTAGAGGTTTTTAAACAATTATTCTTTATTTTTAAGGCTTTTAAAAATTATTAAAATCCTTTTTAATGATGTGTTTTCTCTCAAAATCTTTTAGATAAGTTTCTAAAATTTGTTTTATAACCCCGTTTTCTCAAGTAAAATCTTTTAAAATTAATTTTATTCATTTTAATTATTTTGATGCTTTTTCGGACGTATGAGGAAGTAAATTAAACGGTTTAGTAAAATTACGAGGTATGGGACTCGTGAATTTACTTTATCGGTTAATTTCGGACTTGTACGATCGAAAATCTTTCGATGAACTGTTAGAGATGATTTAAGATGCTATTGAATTTTGGGTAGTTATATGGTCCGAGAACTCCAATTTAGAAGTATATTCGATGAAGGACCGTTTTAAGATATTGTTTTACTTGCCGATGAGATGAGGTGAGTCTTGAGATGAGATTTCCCTTTTCGGGGATGATGGTTTATGAGAAACCATTATGAGATTTAATTGCATTTGCCGATGATATGAGGTAAGAGTATTTATGAAGTATTCATGAAGCTAAGATGTTTATGATGATTTATGAAGTTAAGATGGTTATGATGATTTTTACTTGTCGATGAAATGAGACAAGTCACGATTGAACCATTACCCGTCGATGAGTAGAGATGAGTGTGGTATTATATTAACTCACCGATGAGATGAGGCAGAGTGAGTTTTATGATGATTTTGATGTTTTATGATGTTTTCTAATGTGGAACCAACTAACGATTAGTAAACCATTGGGGAGAACGTATAGTATGGGATATACGTTCTCGCCTTTTGGGTTCCTATTCGAATAGTTGATATACATTCAAGATGTTACTAGTACTAGACCGAGTATGATTGGAGTCACCACGATGTTCACGATGTTATTACTCAACTCCAATCACCATGAAGTTTTTACTCGGATTTGTGACAGGGTGTCATTAAGATGTTCCGACTAGTCAATCACGATGTTATGATGTTTATGAGACCCCAAGTCATCACGATGTATGGTACCAAATTACTAGTACAAGTCAAGATGTAAAGCACGTGTTGTTTTCCATGAAGTTTAGATGTTTAGTTTTCACTGTTTTGATGATGATGCTTTATTATAGCCTTATGTAAGAAAAGGGCTAATTTATATACATGGTTTTATGGTGATTTCGAATATGATGTTTTGGATTCTTTCTGGGCTCTATCAAGATGGATTTGAGACATTTTATATATTTATACCAATGAAATGAGGTATAAATTATGGTAATGCTTTTATGATGAGTGTTGATAATAGATTTAAGATAGATATATATTTATACCAATGATATGAGGTATAAATGATTATGGAGGTTCCTTTATAATGAGTTTAATGATGGATTTGAGATGTATTTATATTTATACCGATGAGATGAGGTATAATAATTAAGAAGTTTCTCTTAGATGGGTTTTATTTATGATGGATTCTTGAAGTTTAATTATCTTATGAAGATTTACTTTATGGTCCATATCCTCACCCATTTCATTCGGTTATATATATAATTAGATAAACCATGTCTATCTAATATACATATTGTATTCCTCTATGCAATTATGATGAACCATTGATGTATCACTCTAGAGATAACTTGATGACCTATATCATTCCATTGGTAATGATGGAATGGTTTTCCCCTTATCTCTTATCATCACCCTTACTAATGATAAGTTCTAGCTAGCCTGACCCGTGTGTTTTCACTCGGGTCAAACCGAGTTGTTTCAGGTATCATCTATTGGGCTTAGCTTGAAGTTGATGTTGGATATCAGCTCTTCTTTCTCTTGAGTAGTTACTATTCTTTCGCATACTCTGATGTAGTTATATTTGATTCGATATTTATGGTGTGGTCGAGTACCACCTTTATTGTATTCATATTGTATTGTACTAAACACATATCAGTGTATATGTATATATATGATGTTGGTTACTGTTCTGTGATGTGATTTACATTCAGTTATTGTATTTTGTTCTGATAGATCCGTTAGCCACCTATAGTTTTGGATTAAGCATTTACTGGGTATGTCGATCCACTTGAGTTGAAAAAAAAATATAATGCATTTATCGACGTATTCAATGAATGTTTAAGACAAAATTGTAGATGGTCGCCCTTAACCAGCCCTATTCTCCGCTTTAGTAGACGGAATTACTTGTTAATTCTCTTTGCTAAGGTGGGTCTCGGGGTGGGGCGTCACAGAATTTCTAATTTCCACTCTCTTCCACCATTTTTGCTTAAAGCTTAAAGTGTTAGGAATATGAAATGAAGAAATGAAGAGTTGGAGTGGAGCTAGGGTCTTAAGATGGAACATTGGGCTGAAACCCAAACTCAAACCCAAAGTGAAAAAGTAGCAAAACTCGACTAACTCCAAACATATCGAAGCTTATACTCAAAGAGATTGCAAATGGCATTTTGAACTCAATGGAAGGGGTCTCGAGTCCCAATTCGACTGTTTGCAAAAAGTAGGTTTTCGGACTAAAATCCGACGAACGATGAAATATTTAAATAAAATATTTAAATATACGATCGATGAATATGCGGGTTGTTACAGACTCCCCTCCTTAAAGAAATTGCGTCCTCGCAATACTTGAGAAGAAAATAAAGAGTAACAACCATAAAAGCATATCAATACAAAAGAAATTTGAAATAGGAAGTTCACCATAAAGAACATGAAAGGGTAAGCCTAAACGAGATCGCTCAATGAATTCCCAGGATTCCCAAGAGCAATCCTTAGGATCTGAGAACCATTGAACTTTCATAAGAAGAACATCTTTATTCCGAAGGCGCTCAACCTCCGAAGTAATGATGCAAATAAAATATAACTCCTAAGTCAAATTTGGTAAAACTTCACTTCCTTTAATAATACCGGCCTCAAGAATAAAAATCGAAATCCCTAAGGCATTTCCGTAGTAGAAAGACGTGAGAAAACGTCATGAATAACAGAAGATTGAGCCGGTGCAACGACGTAGTACAAAAACGGTACGCTCGAGAAATGAGGAACTCGAATAATTTGAAACAACGGCGTAGTACAATAACGGTACGCCAGATGATCTAAAGCTCGAATAATTTCGAAACACCGACGTAATACAAAAACGGTACGTCCAATGATCCGAAATTCAAATAATTCGGAACACCGACGTAGTATAAAAATGGTATGTCCAATGAACCGAACACCATAAAAGAACATCGCACACCAGTCCATAAAAGGAATGAGATAAAGCTCAATAAAATGAAGTATAACAAAACATCCGATGAAATTAATAAACAGATAATTCCATTCAGACATCATCAAAGAATCAACCACTTGTTGCCTACGACAAAGCGCATTGGCAACACGATTTCCCCTCCGGGAATAAAAGAATATCAAGATCATAAGATGCCAGGAACTCTAGCCAACATTAAGTTCCTTATGAGAAAATAGATATTCCAAAGATTTATGATTGGGGTAGAGAACAAATTTCTCATCCAAAAATAATGATGCCAAATTCTAAAAGTGAAATAATAGCCGCGAGTGCTAGATCATGAATGACATATCTAGTCCTGATAGGCTTTAATGATTTAGAAACATAAATGATAGCACATCTCTTTTGCAAGAGAACGGCGTCCAAACCAATACGATTAGCATTGGTACAAAAGATAAAGTCTTGGTTCCCCTCGGGAATCACAAGAATAAGAGTATCGGAAAAGAATTCTTTCAAATAATCTTCTTTCTCGAAAAGCTAAAACTTTCAAAATTACATTTATCTTAATGTAAAAATCATTCTAGAAAAAATTACATTTTACAAGTCAATATATCGTGTCTGATTGTCTCATCAAAGCGTTTAGGAAATTCCTATCGATAACGTTGATCAAGCGTATCGACCAGAATTCTTAAAGCACTCAACGGGCAATACAATCACAAAATCATCTTCTATATGATAAAAATATCTCTTAAAAAGTTTTAAGATTATTCTTTGCTCATTTAAGAACAAAATCCAACTATAGTTATAAATAAATCTTATGAAAAAGATTTGCAAATTTTATTTTTTAAATTGCTATTTTCATCCAAAATCAATAAATACAAGAATGAAGTCATCGAGATATTCATATAATACTCGATTTACAAAATGGATGACACAAGATGGGCAAACTGAATGACATAATAAGTCATTCATAAGAATCGTAACGAGTGCGGAATGCGGTAAGTGGAATGCGAACTCCCGCAACTCGTAGCCAAATGAAAATCGGTGGCAAGGTCGAACTAGAAAGACCTTAACACCACACAAAAGATTTCTTAGGTGATAATCCTAAGGCAAACTCAAAAATACCGGAAAAGTTTCACAAATTATTGAGATAAGAGAAGTAAAACTTTTCTCATCTTGAGGGCTTAAAGAATAAAATGATGCCTTCAAAAATTTGAAATCGAAATCTCAAGAAAAAATAGAAATCTGCTTAACAGATAGAAAATGTAGAAGATGAATAGTCCACATGGAAAATAGGATGAGTAGGCTCTGGAATGGGTCCGGCTGCTTGAGCATTCTTTACAAGATCAAGAAGCTGCTGGGCAGACATAAATACTCCATCCTGGGGAGTAGCACTAGATTGTCCAGCACTGGGACGATTTGATCTAACCATTTCTCTTCTTTAAGAAAGAAAGAAGAAGAAAAATTATTCTCGAAATAAATACCAAGAAATCTTGATAGATAAAATAAGGAATCATAAAGAAAATAAGATGAATCGGTACGAAGACTCGAATTAAATCCTAAAGCACGACTCCTAAGAAAGACTTAGGACGATGATCCTTGTTATAATATTTCATATTGTTCCGAAGTTTGGCTCTGATACCAAGCTGTGACGCCCCACCTCTATACCCATGCTAGCCAAGGTCACTACGGTATAATGCCGTCAACTAGCACGGAGAATAAGCCTGTTGAGGAGCGACCATCTGTATAATTGCTTTGTGCGAGTACCGACATGCCAGATAAGATGTAACTTGCATTTCTTTTCAAGAGGACATCCGACATACCGACACAAACTAAAAGCTACTACATAGTGGCTATTATGTCTTCGGAAAAAAATATAGAAATAAACATAACACAAATCAGTCACAGATAATTCATATCACAAAGGCGGAAATAGATATGAATATATATAACACATAAAAGTGTTCATCAGAGTAGTGGTCAAGAAGATCCACAATAATACAAAAGAATAGCAACACGTGCTATACAAAAGAATACAACTATGAGTCCATATCTCAAGTGTATACAACAAAATAAACTACTAATCTAAGTAGTTAGCCAAAAGTCAGAGAAATCAATCCCAAGTGAGAAGTCAAGCTGAAGCACCTGTAACATCTCGGTCTGACCCGAGTATTATTTAATAAGAAAATAATAAACGGATCAGTCTAGCTATAAATATCAGATGAAACGATATAGAATAAGAGACATGACTAAACACATAATAATCACAATGCCAAGCTGTGATATATATAAGTAATTGAAAATCAACAAGAGATTAATCAATATCACAAAAATCTACTCAAGGATCAAAAGGAATGTCATACTCCTAATTTCATTCACCAAGCCACAATAAATGACATATATATCAATGCCAATCGTAAAAGTTGGTGAAACATAAATTCCAGAAATCAACACAAGAAATCCAGAAATCAAATAATTCGGAGCATCGACGTCGTACAGCATGACGTCCGATGATCCAGAAACACAATAGAAGGGAATAACGACGTCGTACAGCGTGACATCCGATGAACCAAAACACAATCAAAGGGAACAACGACGTCGTACAGTGTGACATCCGATGAACCAAAACACAATCAAAGGGAACAACGACATCGTACAGCGTGACATCCGACGAACCAAATCAGAATCAAAGGGAACAACGACGTCGTGCATCGTGACATTCGATGAACCAAATCACAATCAAAGGGAACAACGATATCATACAGCGTGACATCCGATGAACCAAATCACAATCAAAGGGAACAACGACGTCGTACAGTGTGACATCCAATGAACCAAATCACAAAGACATCGCACAATGCTAGTCTAAAACATAAAAATGACCGTCATGATCATCAAGAAGTGTCAATTACAGTAAGCTAGTAAATATATGAGCTTAGCTTCATGTCCCATAACCACTAGCTTAACTTAAATATTTACGAACAAATTGTAGATCTCCACTAGAAAATTGTCACAAGAGATTCAATCGAACAAGTCCAAGAATTAACCGACGAAGTAAACGCAAGCGTTTCATACCACTTGTTTTACTAAGTCGTTTAATTAGATTTCTCATACGAGTGAGGTAAAGGTTTGTATATACTAATAGATTGGAAAATGGTTTATGAGAACGAGTTTTGTAATAAAATAGTGTTGAAATCGTTTTGATGAAAGAATTTTGATATTTACTACTAGTATTGAAACCTTTATATTTTTAAAATGACAAATCACAAAGAAGATTGTAGGAACAATCAATCACAAAAATTCACATTCGGAGACGTGAATGAAAATCCAAAGAAATCGATACCGAATCCATCAAAACGGATATTCCAAAAATTCTCGAAGAAAAGAAGTCATCAAAGTTAATAACAAATGATAACAACAAATAGGGAAATAACACATATCGATTAAATTTGGAAACCACGCAAAATAGGCGAAATAGGCAAAACAGCAACAGGTCGATCGGCCGGCAACAGAGCTCGGTCGACCGGACCCTGTTCTAGAAAAATTCTTGGGAAGCAGGTCGGTCGACTGAGCTCTGTAGTTGGTCGACCGGACCTATGACAGAGAAGTGCTATGCACTTTTAGCAGCAGTTCGGTCGACCGGCTCAGTGGTTCGGTCGGTCGAACTTGTATTCTTGCACTTCCTATCCTATTTCAAAAGAGGTGCAAACTCCCTCAGTTTGCAAACGGTCGAGCAACGACACTAAGGGTTTACGCCAATCGAATACCCGGCCATAGAAGCTCTACGGTTCATCACCAAAACATGATCAAAACATCAAAGCTATGATTTTTAAAGAATTGAACCCAAAACACCAAAAATTGCAATATTCACCAAATCAATCCAAACCAAAAGCAAATGCACATGATTAAGTGTTAGGAATTCATACCTAACAATCGAAGATAGTTATAGACTAAGATGTGAGATAAAAATCTCACCTTTGAACCCAAACAAATGAAGAAAAAGCTTGAAAGCAAAGGGGAATCAACCACTCTTCAAATCCAACTCAAGAAGCTTGATTCTATGCTCAAAAAGAAGAATATTCTCAAAGTTAGGTTTAGGAATTTCTGAAATCCAAGAGAGAAGGAGTTGGAGAAGATGAAGAGAAGGCTTACCAATGGGTTCTCTTAGAATTTGGAGCTAGATCTTGGATTTGCAATGAAACTAGGGCTTGGAATTTCTAATTTCCACTCTCTTCCACCATTGTTGCTTAAAGCTTAAAGTGTTAGGAATATGAAATGAAGAAATGAAGAGTTGGAGTGGAGCTAGGGTCTTAAGATGGAACATTGGGCTGAAACCCAAACTCAAACCCAAAGTGAAAAAGTAGCAAAACTCGACTAACTCCAAACATATCGAAGCTTATACTCAAAAAGGTTGCAAACGGCATTTTGAACTCAATGGAAGGGGTCTCGAGTCCCAATTCGACTGTTTGCAAAAAGTAGGTTTTCGGACTAAAATCCGACGAACGATGAAATATTTAAATAAAATATTTAAATATACGATCGATGAATATGCGGGTTGTTACAATAGGCATCAGCGCCATCGAATTTCGCTGTCAAAAATGAAACTTCTCCACTCCACTTGACCATAGATCGCAGTCTACCGATGTTGCGTTGTCTTCCCGGCAAAATCAAGTGTAGACTGTTGGCACTCATCCTCCACACGATTTCGCTATGGTCCCCACAGTAGATCGCAGTGACATCGAGTTACACTATCTTCACAACATAACCCAAACGCCCCTGTAGGCATCAACGCCCTCGACTTTCGCTACCCAATAATCCTCAGGAACTAGTTTTGTCCGGACTCCTCACAGGATCAACTTTTGACCCCCCCACCCCCCCGGGGCTCAAAGCAGCACCACCCGGTGGCACTCCTGAGAAGTTCATTTCAAGGGAGCGCCTTTTTCCCCAGAGCCATCATCATAACAATTTATACTATACACATATAGTATCTTTCAAATCATGCACCTAGTATGATCTCATACAAAGCTCATTTATACAAAATCGATTATTCCAAAATCGATAATTCTCAAACTAGGCTTTCCAAATTCAATATTGATTTTACCCAAAATCAAAAGCCTTTCCAAATTCAAAGGTTCCCAAAACCTTTTCCCAAATTCCTCGTAAGATCCTTTATATATATATTCAAAAATATATAATTTTAAAAAAACTTTGGATCTTTTCAAACAGGTATAAAACTCCTTTTATACTTCAAATACCTTCAAAAATCCTTTTCTTCCGGCAATAGATTTAACAAGGAAAGATTTATCTTATATAACAAAGATATATAATTTTGTTTATCCAAAATAAAATATTCAGATTTGATTACTCTTTTCAATATCAATTCCATTCAAATCCGTACGATGTACACATAACATCCGTATGCTATACCAATCTGATCGCTCATTCGATCACACAATTTCACTTTTGAACTAGTATCGTCCACCCGACTTCCTAGTGCGGACTCAGATCTGGTTTCTTGATTAGAAACCACCATTCTCCTTGCATAGCTATAACTATGATAGAGAACATTCATAACCAATCAACGATCCATATGCAGGTTCGCCGTCGAAAATCAAGTGAAAAATCCCAACTCGGATCGATATGACTATCTCGAAATTCTATGCTCGAATATGGATCAAATCACTATGCGAATAGAATAATATACGTACATCCTACATATTTAACTTCATAGATTATTAGCCAAATTAATTTCCTTTCTATTCACATTCCTTTAACTCCCATTCACTTATTTACAATTGCCTCAATTCCATTGAATTATCACTTCAATTCTTATCTCAGTTGGGTATTTAATCAATAACAGTTTGAACTCCGACCAGTTTATATTTAGAAAGTCGCTTGAAAATTTTTAAAAAAATAGATAAGTGGTTGAAAAATAAATATTAGTTTGCAAAATAGCTATAAAATAAGTAACTATAAAATAGTCAGAAAATAGTTGAAAAATAGTAATTAGTTTAGAAAATAGTTGAAAAATGGTTAAATAGCTCCAAAAATAATCGTAAAACAAGTATAAAATAATTTGGCTTTAAGAAAGAAAGGTTGTATATATTTAATAGCTTGGAAAAATAAGTTTATATCAAAACAATTTATATTGAAAATAGTCAAGAGCCAACTGTTCACTTCCCCAACAATTCAATTTAAATCTCCACTTCCATCTAATTGACTCAATTCTAACTTGAATAACTTCAAATTCTATTAAAATTTATTTAAACCCAATTCAAGTTGAATCAACCTTGATTCCCTTCCCAATTTAAATCAACTTCCATTTGACTTAAATCCTGTTCAACTTTAATTATATTTTCAAATTATTCCAATCAATTTGAATTATTATCAATTGAACCCATTTCAAAGTTCAAATCATTTCAATTTAATCCAATTCAATTAATTCAAACCAAATTAAATTTTGAACTAATTCAATTTCAATCTTGAATTTAAACTATCTCGAATTATATAAATTCGAGTTGAATTCTCAATGGTTGGTTTAACTCTTTAAACCAAATTAACTTTTATTCAAAGTTTTTAATCAATTTAATGTCTGAGTTCAATTCTCAAAATTTCATTTTAAATTATCTTAACTTATATATTTCAAGGTTCAAATAAGATTTCAATACAATTTTATTTTAAAATTTTAATTTATAATTCAATTTTATCTTCCAGTTTGAAGCCAGTTCTTAAACAAGTTTATTTTACAATTCAATTATTCAAATTTATTTTATTTATACCATTCTCAAATTAAAGATTTTTATTAACAATAGGATGGTATCATCATATTTATTTTAAAACGTCTATCCATTTTCAATTTTTAAATCTCAAACCCGATTTGAGATCACACAAACTACTAATTCAAATTGACCATTTAACTTTCAAAGTTAAATTCCAATTTCGTCTCGAAATTTCCAATTCTGGTTGCTTTTCTACACTTATTTAACTTTCCCAAAGTTAAATTCCAATTTACTTAATCCAATCAACCTTGCTCAAATTGAATTCCCGCTTCAATCTTTAAAATTCTTTCCCTCTTATAGGTTCAAAACTTATATCACTTTGGGTTTTTACATCACTTCAGAGAAAAATCAAAACTCAACCTCTTAGAGTTTATTTCAAATTATCTTTGATATCATGTATATCCATACATATATACATATTTATTTCTTGGCCCTCTCAGCCATGTTTTATAATTTTAAACCACCCTTGGTTTTAAATCCAAATCAAATTTCAAACAAAACATTGTTTGCAACAAGTCTCAGTTACCCAAATAATACTTATTCATTATTTTTCAACACTTTGAAACAAAATTTTCAAATTCCGGGACCAGATTTAGAATTTTATTTTCAATCAATTAAATTTTAATTTAGTTTTATTTCTATTTCTACTTAATTTTATTCCAATTCAAGACTTCAGTTTGGTTGTATTATATTACTTCTTAATTTTAATATCAATAATTTAACAATCAATCGCCTAAATATTTATTAGAAGGAAATATTACTTTATATATATCAAAATATATTTTATATAAAATCATTTAAAATCTTTTTGTAAGAAAATAACAAGTACGCACTCATACATATACACTCAACTCATTCTAGAGAACTTTGGACTCTATTAAATGAGAAATCCCCACCAGTGCCAAGGTTCTCGCTTAACCTTTCAGCTCTGATACCAAATGTAATGACCCGAAATTTTCGAAGCCGAAAATTCCAGATAGTTATGAAAAAGAAAAAAAAGATAGAAGAAGAAGAACAGAAACAACGACATCTCACATTCGCAGCGGATAAAATATAATAATAAATAATAACAGTTGACAAAAGAATACTATATCTGTCGATTACAATTTAATACATCAGAGTTTCACATTATATACAGTCACTGAATATTTACAATTATCATGTCTCAGATGAACAATAATATAAATACAGCGGAAATACTCTATACGATATGGTCATCCAGCTCGTCTCCTGAGCTCCAAGACGTCCTAACCTAGAAATCTGTAATACTCGGTCTGACACGAGCATTACACCAAAGTAACACCCGGGTCAGGCTGGAAAGCAGCGTGAGCAAACCCAACTAACATGGAATACCAAAGCAAACAACTTAAATAAACCCGGGGTAACTCGAATCAATTCACAAGTTCACAATATGTTATAGACTTCACTTATTCCACACATAAGTTTCTAATTACCGAATTCAAATTTATAGCCCAATTCACTTAAATCATTTCATTCTGGCCATTAGATTTTTCATGTGAATCTATAAAAATTCGAAGTGGTTTTGGGTATTTCCTAATACCCGAACCCAGTCTCTTCGAGTCTCAAGTCATCCTAACCCAAGTTATCCAAATGGAATACACACATTTCATATAAAATATATCAATTTATTCAAAACATCCAACACCATCCAATCATTCAAGAGCAAAATTTAATCATAAACAAATTTAATTCAATTGATTCTAATTGAATTTCGAATCTCAATCACTTAGATTCCTTCATTTAACATTAATTTATTCCAAATCAATTAATTGGTCAACCCTTCATTATTCATCTTAATTAATCACCCTGGGTTAATTATTTTCAATTACATTCAATTAATTATCTTTATTTAATTTCATGATATTAATTATTCTTAACCAAATTCAATAAGTAATCTTAATTACTTCATAAATTAATTAACTATTTTAATTACATTAATCCTTAATTAGTTATATTAGTTAATTTTTCATAAGTCGTTATTCATGGGTAAATCAATCTTAAATTAATCAATCTTCGATTACATCATTAATCATATAGATTAAGGATTTCCAATATATTTTAACTTGTCCTAATCTAAATTAATTACATTAAATAATTAATCGTTAATTAAATCATAAATATTTATCACTCTTGATTTATCTTAACCAGTAATTTACCATCTTTTTATTTACTTTATTAAATAAATTAATTACTCCTTTATTTAGCTATTTTAATTAATCTATTGATTAATTTCACAAAGTACTTATATTTTATTAATCACAATTGGTAATTATTAAGCTACCCAATGATCATTCCAATTTAAATAAAAACCCAACTAATTAACCCAAATCATTAATTAATAAATTTTCCATTTAAATTATCCTACCTATTTAATTACTCTTTGATCATTAAACCCTGTTTGATTTTAAACCGAACCATTTTCTTATTTATGATTTAAGTTCAAAACCATTTAAAATTCAAATATCTCGAGTCAGACTACAATTAGCTCGAGAAACAACCAAATCTATATCACTAGATCATCAGTACACATCCTAACAATTCAATCATTCATCCAATTATTTAAAATATAACTATTTAAAATTTAAATAATTTCCAGAGCGTGAGATTACGCACCTTTGATTCCCGTTTTGCAACCCACTTCCAAACCTGCTTGCTTCTTTTCAGTTTATGACCTTGTATAAACATTTTATATTTTTTATTAATAATTTGATCTAACTTGACAACTATCATTATTATTATAATTATTTTTTTTAACAGCACAAATTCAACATTTAATTTATTTGAATTACCCACAAACAATACCTGCAACCTCACAAGAAATCACATCTGCCAGAGAACCAAGTTGACAAAACGACTCCAACTCGTCGCTGCCCCAAGAATGCGTCCAAACTGCCAAAATTCTCGCGACATCAGATCCACGTTTCCACGCGCGACGACAACTCGAGCACCAAGCCCTAATTCGACGCCAATCTCATCGCCTAACATCCTCAAGCTTGAGCTCGAACCCCGACATTAACTCGATCGCGCGCAGGTGCTTTGGGGTTTCGAGTCGATCTCGAAGGGGAAGTAACACGAGCGAACGATCAGGCTTCCAATCCAATAGCTTGCCTGCGACGGAGTTCGCTTCGATCGCGAGAAGGAAGAAAGGGGTTCGTCTAATTTAGAGGTTGAACTAAAACCATGGCTAGATAAACTCTCCTTTTTTTTATTACTCGACGATGAATTCAGGTTTGATTTAATTGAAGGAAAAGAACGAGGTTTCAAGATCAAAACACGGCGACCTCTTCTTCTTCTTTTTTTTAATACGGTTCTGCTTGAAGATTAGTTAATAAAGAGGGAGAACGGGATGAAATATAGGAGGGTGGAAAGCTTCTTGAGCACGGCGTTGTAAAAAAAATATCTTTCTAATTAAATTTAATTATATTATAAAACTTACAAATGTTTCGTTAAGCATAACGCGAAATTCCGAACCCCAAATCAGACATGCCGACAGACGTTTATAAGGTTTTACCCGCATTCCGAACACGATGGAACGTGTTTCGGAGGCTAATTTGATTGTATGCGCGAGTTACAGAAGTAAACGATCGATTTTAAATTAAATCGATTAAAATAGTTCTATGCGTTTCGAGCTGGCAGGGTCAAACGACAACTCCGATTGCTACGAAAATTGAAATCCGATAATAACTAACTATTACGGATCCAATGGAACTTGTTTCGTCGAATTTCAAGACTATGACTCGGCAGGCTATTTTTTTAAATTCAATTTAAACGATATATTTTTAAAATTGAACAAATTACCTTTAAATTAAATTTCACACATTCTATTATCTTCAGTATCACCATTATAAAGTTTATAAGTCTTCAGATTATTTTTAATAGGCTTAAAATTCCATATTCAACATCTTACCCAATTTCAATTATTAAATTCAATAGTTAAACTATATAATCCAATGATTTAATTATCAGGTAAATATTGATATTTCGAACTCAAGTCAAAATTAACTTTTAAATGTTAAAAATCAATTTAATTATCCCATTTTAAATTGTTAAAAATTCCGGATCGTCGCATATTGTTCCCTTTCTTAACTCTGGGTGCACATAATTTTCCACACGGGCAGCCTAGAGTCAGGTTTTCAGATAATCAAATAGTAGGTGTAGCTTTGACAATTCTTTGAAGTCTGTGGATTCGGAATCGCATTTGTTTCACTTCAACATTTGTGCACCGAATTCGCTATAAATTCAACATGATGGTGGTTCGAGTTTCTTGGTTTGGCATCTTTGGAGCTTGGCATTGAAGATGTTGTCTTTCTGCTGCTGTAATTTTATTTCCGCTGTTGTATCATATCTCTGATATTGTTGATCGTTTCATTTGTGTCATTGTTGTATCCATTGTGTATCAATAAAATCATTCATTTCTATTTCCGCTTGTATTATAAGCTCCGACGAACCAGATTCGACATTTCAATCTGCGGCATTCGAATACGGGTGATGTATTTGGTGTCGATTTTCGGAGATCGAGTCAGGGTCGTTACATTCACAATGTCAATTCAACTCGATATATCGATTTCACTTCAAAACTTGACTCGAATTCTAGTTTTGGTTATAATTCACTTTAACCCAATTCGTTTTTAAATCCAAGATTTAAATATAAATATTTCCACTCCTTTAACCAGCTTGGATTTTAGAAAATATTTTTCAAGTTCTTAAATAGTTTAATAGAAAATAGTTTGAGAAATAAATCGGTTTATATAGTAAAATAGTTGGGAAAATTAAAGTAGTTTGAATATTTAAAGAAAATTGATTTGAAATAGTTTATACTAAAATAACTTATTTAAAAGTAGTTTCCAAGCCAAACTGATCCAATTCCAAAATTTCCATTCCAAATCAATTTCCATTTTGATTTACTCGATTCAATTCTGATTTTCAAGTCAAATTTAAATTCTAATTCCAAATTAATTTCACTTCCAATTACAAATTTATTTAACTTCCAATTGCAAATTAATTTCATCTCCAATCTCGAATTTAAAACCACTTCGATTTATATCAATTCGAGTCCATTTCCAATTATCAACTCAAAACATTTAAATCAAATTTTCTTCAATATCCAATTTAAAAATCCAAATTTTTAAATATGATTCAAATCCGAGCTAAATTTCAAAATATCATATTATCACTTTTACTTAGAAAAATTCAAAATTCGAATAAAAATCCAATCTTTAAAACAATCGATTTCTGAAATTCAAATAATATTTTGATTATAACTTCAAAATCTCAAATTCGATTATTTAAACAATTTCGTTTATCAAATTTAAATTTCAACATTTCGAGGTCAAATTCGAAAATAATTCAATTTTCATAAATTCGATTTTTTTGTTTCTTAAAAATAAAATAAAAAATTCAAATCAAAAATTTAAATAATTTAATTTAACCAATCTGGTGTCCGTATGTAATTTTCTATCATATAGCCAAGTGAATCAATTATTTCAATTTATTCCAGGGTTGGATAAATATCATTTCAATCCAAAATAAATGTCATAGGTATATATCATTTCAACCCATTTTTTAGTTATATCGAAATAATTTAATTTGCAGTTTTATACATTGTAAACAACATACATGATGATAACATGATACGTACAAAATAAATAACATCCAATCATTCAAATATCAACCAATTTTCATCCATCACAATCAATCATCCAAACAATCAATAATTTACAACAATTTATCAGTTTTCAAAAATCAGGAGTTTTTACTAGCAGTTAAATTCTAATTTAATCTAACTATCAATTCAAATTCTATCTGTTAATTCAGATGTCAATTTAAATGCCAATTAAATTTACCAGACAATAATTTATAAATTTAAATCACATCATAGCTTTAAATTTAACCGATATAAAAATATTAAAGTCAAACGTGAGCATATAAAACACTCACCTTTTCATTTCAATTTGAAAATACTTTCGGCTTCAAAGAAATGCCAAACCAGCTTCCTGACGTAGACGACGTCGATACGAACATAAGGCGCCTTATCTCATCCAAAATAGGTCTCGTATAAAAGTTACGAATTTTATTAATATCGATATGGTTAAAATAAAACTTACATAACAAATTTAAAAGAAAAAAATCAAAACACAACCTTCCCAAGCACGCTTCAATCTCTCTTCCCCATTCTCCTTCCCAAATCGTACGCAGACCCATCCTTTTTTTTAACGAAAACGCATCTCCATCGCGGCCCTACGACCACTACCGCCATCGCCTAGAAACCACGCGCACGCTCCAAGCTACGTGACTCATCCCAGATCCGAAAAAAAAACCTAGGTCGACGACTTCTTCCTCCGCCGTCTCTGCCTGCGCGTCGCACTCCTCCGATAGCGCTAGAGGCCTCGCACTCGCCACCCTTGATCACGTTCATCACGATCTATCTTCGTTCGAGACTCTCCTTTTTTTCATTTTGAATTTCGATCTGATTTGTTTTATATAAAAATTCGATCTAGATTTGAAAACAAAGGGGTAGAGGGAGAGAGATATGGCAAAGAAAAGAACGTGAGTTTGATTTGTTCAAAACGGGTGTTGAGATATTTTATTATTATTAAATTTGAAAATATCTGATGTTTAACGTCCGAAATTTCTCGAGCTTCAAATAAAACGTGTCGCTTGGTGTTTATAATGTTTTACCCTCATTTCGAATGCAATGGAACTAGTTTCGAGGTCTAGTTCGATCGTATGCGAAAATAGCTTTTCGAATCGAATTATTTATTTAAATTTTAAATTTTAATTCTACGAGCTTCAAGCTCGCAAGGCCAAACGACAAGTCTGATAGCTACGAAAATTGAAATCCTACAATAATTCACTATTACGGATCCGATGAAACTGGTTTTGTCGAAATCTAAGACAGTGGCCAAAATGGCTATTTTAACTCGTTAATTTGAATATAAAGTTTCAAATTTTAAATTATTCACATTTAAATCCAATTTTAAATATTAATTATCTTCATTCATATTTTTATAAAATTTGAATCAATTTCTGATACCATTTTTAATCACATTAAATCCAGAATTCAATTATCCAAATAATACCCAATATTAAATTCAAACAATTTAAATTATCCAATAAATTAGTATTAAAAAATTATTATATTTTTTCCCATATTCACCCAATAATTTCATTAAATTTAGTAACTTACAATTGTCAAAAGTAAGGGTCGTTACATACTCTCCCACTCAAAACTTTTCGTCCTTAAAAAGGCGTTAAGCACAAAATTTAACATACAATATATTTTTCCAAAATAATTTGCTTATAAAACATAATCATCTTATTTTCAAAATTATTATTACCCTTCTACTACGCCATTTCTATATTGATTTTACGGAAAATACAATTTATGTACAAAAAAAAGTTATAAAATTTTTAAAACTTCAAAAAAAAAATTAACTCCCGGATTTATGGAAATTTTCGACAGAGCCTCTTTTGCACGGCACGATCAGAAAAATTTAACAATTCAATATATAACACAAATATAACCAATATATATCAAATATACATCCCATCTCAGTAATGAGGCATCCCGAAGGGAAAAAATATAAAATCGCGGTATGTAATCTGAGCACGTACCTTATTATTTACAATACGAGCGAGTTCGCTCGTATTAAGCAAGCAAAGCATATAAAAATCCACGTATACGTCCAACGGTCTTCGCATGTACCTATCTCAACTCAATTTGGTATGTTAGTCACTTATAGAAGATGTAGAACATGCATAAGTTCAAATAAGTATAAAACATGCATTCTGAATCCAAATCTCCATTACGAGCACCAATATGCAACCATATAACCATCATATGCACTCAAACAATTAAACAATGATTTACAACGAAACAAATCATTCGACAAATCAATATTCATTCAATTCAATTTATAACTAACACAATTTACATTTTAATGTCAATGTTTAATTATACACTCTCAATCTTATGAACATTAAATTTTCATTAACATTTTTATTTGCTCATTCCATTTATTCATAACATTAAATCAACTTATTTTGAATCTGATTTGTTTCCATATTCTTTTTCACTCATTTAAATTTTATTAAGCTCACATCCACTTATTCCATTTCAATCATTCATATAGTTAATTACACTTAAATAATTTATTTCCATACAACATTCCATATATTTAAAATTGATTCACATCCACTTATTAACATTCATTTCGTTAATCAGACTATGGATTTATATTTAATCTATTCGCTTTTAATCAATTTACATTAACTAATTTAGTTTCAGTTCATTCTTTTCTTTCAATCAATATTTATTGCATTCACATTTGATTTATTACAATTCAATATACTTACATTCAAACGATTTATTTCAATTATTTACCTTTTTTTTCACCCATATTTAATTGGTTTACATTCCATTGGTTTCTTTCAATTAATTAACATTCGTTACAAATTCATTATATTAAATTTTATTTAATTCAATTTGCGAAATTCCAGTTATTTCACTTTTCGTTTAACCTATTTCATATAAATTCAATGGTGGAACATTTATAAAATTATTCCACTTAAGCTTGCTTAATTTAAATTTTCTTTCCACCTAATTTATTCTCTTTCCTATTTTTATACTAACATCATTTATAACTTAGCTAAGTTTATTATAAATATTTTATACAACATAACTCGCGTTTATTATTATTACTTCATGTCTTAAGTTATTATTAATTCGTCGATTCACTTCTTTTATTCAAATTAATATTATTTATTTACTAAAATAAATTTAATTTTATAACTCAATTCATATTAATAATAATATATTTTCTTCCATAATCAATTCATTTAACCTCTCTTAAGTTAACTACTATTTATAAAAAAATCAACAACTTATTCCATATTATATTAGTTAACATTCAATTTTTTTTAATATTTTAATACTCCACTAGCAATTTATTTATTTATATCCAATTTACATTAAATTCAGTTAACCATAATTATTTTTTAATTACACTCATTTTTTATTCAATTTCTTACCCAATTCAAATTGCATTTTATTTTATAATTCAAGTTGTATTCATTTTATTAATTCATACATAACCTAAGTGGAATTACTTCGCTTTACTAATTTATCTAGTTCGCTTAATATCCACTTCCATTAATTTAATATTTAGTCAAACTTCATTTCATTTTTAATCCATTACTCATTTTATTTAATTTTATTCAAGTTAAATTTCCTAATCATTTCCATTTACAAATTTAAATTCATTTTTTTTAGCTTATTAATTTTCAAGTCTATAAGTTATACAAACTAATTTCTTAGAATTTCATTTCGTTAATTTATCTATTTCATTTCAAATGCAATTCATTTTTTATTTAATCTTTCATGAGTTAAATATATTTTGTTTACTTCATTTTACTGACTCGATTAATTTAACATTTCTTAAGTCAATTGTTTTGTTTCATTTCTCGGATTCAAATTTATTTTATTTGCTTAATCAAAATGTTTAACCAATTTAAATTTCCTATTCCAATTTATAATTTGCAAAATTATTTCTTATCCATACTATTTATAATTTTAAGTTCAAACAATTTCCATATACTTATTAAATAACATTTAGAATATATTTTCTCATTCAAAACTTGTTTAATCGAAATTTAATTTTCTTTTGGTAGCGATCTTCAATCGGAAACTCGAAAATGAACGCTGGCAATGCTGTAGTCATCTCCAGAATTATTTCCCAGCAACCAAGTGAGTCTATTGCTTTTATTTCTTCAAAAATATTTTTCTAGTCAAAACTTTTCAAATAATATTAATATTAATTTTTAAGGTTTCAAAAACAATTCTTTTAAAAAAATTGTTTTTTAAATTCTAAAATTCTCGTTTTTTTTAAAGTCATTTCTATATACAAGCTATATTATAAATATACTTATACAAATTTTCTCACCTTATTACCAAATATTTATTTAATTTAAAACTAGGTCATCTTAAGCACTTCTTATTTTAACTGATTTCAATCCAATTTAATTAACAAATGCTTCATAAATAAAATCATCAAGTGTTCATTTTATTTCTTAATTCAACCAACAATTGATAATAACTATCATTCATTAAATTTATCATTTTATATGTATAATGATTTAGGAAAATTATTCTATTTACCCGATTTAAAACAATATTATGTCCACTTACCTCGTTTAAGTGTTTAGAAACCCCTATCGATAACATGGCGTCCCGCACATCGACCAGAATTCATAAACAACTCAAGGGATAAGTAAACACAATACAACTAACTAGTATGGTCTCTCATATATATACACTCAAACTGACTCATTCTAGGATACTACTACCCTATCTCTAATGAGTCAAACCCCACAAAGCCAAGGTTATCGCTAAACCTTCGCTCTGACACCAACTGTAACGACCCACATTTTGAAAGGTTTAAATCGACAATAATCCACACGTCCGACTTGAGCAATCCAGATAATAGATAATCAATGAGGTTAAATAAGAAAAATAAGAAGAGAAGGAGAAAACAAAACATGGAGTCTCAAAGTGGAACGATAAAATATAATAATAAAATAAACAATTCATGAATTTGTTTACTATACATTTGATTTTAGTCTATACACGTTTATCAGTCATATATATATACATATATACATATGTAAATATATATATATATATATATATATCAGGAATAAATCAATACAACAGAATAGCATGATAATAACAATAACAGTAATATACCAAAACTCCATCTTCGTCCTCCGGAGAATAGTCTTCAATATGCTGAAAAAACTCAAGACTGACCCGAGCATAATGAAAAAACAAAACACTCGAGTCAGGACTAAAATACTCTTATGCAAGTCAAATAAATATCACAAATGTGGGTGCAAAAACTTAGGAGATGTTACAGGATTTTCCATCTCCTAAGGATCTGTTAAACTGTTTATATATAATAGTATATGCTATAATAGATCATGTCTATCAGTAAAATAAATATCAAAATAGCATTAAGGCTTTACATTGATCCACCTTAACACATTCTACAGTTTAAAAAAAATCGTAATGGGTTCGTATACGGATAAATATGATAAGGCACGTAAGGCAATGCCCAAGGTAGAATTCTACCAGTTTACCCTTTCTGGCTTGTCGTAACCCATCTGTGGTCGATTGCAACAATCAATCCAAACGACAAAAATGTGCACCCATCGAATATGAAATCACAATAGTAATACGGGGGATCAACGTCGCTAGAGGTAGCTAACCTCAATGGCCAGATATAAGCTCATGTTTTAGTCATTTTAATTATGACACAAATGTCAAGGCTATCCATCATCGTTCTCTTACTTCATTCTAATAAACGTCACCAATTCAACCATTACAATCTAGATATCATCCACCACGTACACGGTTGTTAAAGTGGTTCCAATATTGACAGAGAGTATGCCAATAAGAGACCCCGGTCTCTTTAACAACCAAACATCATTTTACACACCGGTTGGTTCTTTTACATTTCAAAACAATTCATAGTTGGTATCAAAATATCATATTCGTTTCAAAAGTCAAAACCATTTTTGAAATCATCATATTTACCCAAAAATCATATTTTACTACACAATGTCAAGTCAACTCAATATATCGATTTCACTTCAAAACTTGATTCGAATTACAGTTTTGGTTATAATTCAATCGTATTTAAATCCAAGATTTAAATATAAATATTTCCACCCCTTTAACCAGTTTCGATTTTAGAAAATAGTTTTCAAATAGTTAAATAGTTAAAATAGTTTAATAGAAAATAGTTTGAGAAATAAAATGGTTTATATAGTAAAATAGTTGAGAAAATCAAAATAGTTTGAATATTTAAAGAAAATAGATTTGAAATAGTTTATACTAAAATAATTTATTTAAAAATAGTTTCCAAGCCAAACTGATTCATTCTAGAATTTCCAATCCAAATCAATTTCCATTTTGATTTACTCGATTCAATTCCGATTTCCAAGTCGAATTTAAATTCCAATTCCAAATTAATTTCACTTCCAATTTCAAATTTATTTAAATTCCAATTGCAAATTAATTTCAACTCCAATACCAAATTTAAAACCATTTCGATTTATATCAATTCCGAGTCCATTTCCAATTATCAACTCAAAACATTTAAATCAAATTTTCTTCAATATCTAATTTAAAAATCCAAATTTTTAATTATGATTCAAATCTGAACTAAATATCAAAATATCGTTTTATCACTTTTACTTAGAAATATCCAAAGTTCATATAAAAATCCAATCTTTAAAATAATCGATTTCTGAAATTCAAATAATATTTTGATAATAACTTCAAATCTCAAATTCGATTATTTAAACAATTTCGTTTATCAAATTTAAATTTCAATATTTCGAGGTTAAATTAAAAAATAATTCAATTTCCATATATTCGATTTTTTTATTCCTTAAAAATAAAATAAAAAATTTAAATAATTTCAAATCAAAAATTTAAAATCATTCAATTTAACCAATCCGGTGTCCGTATGTAATTTTCTATCCTATGACCAAGTGAATTAATTATTTCAATTTATTCAAGCGATGGTTAAATATCATTTCAATCCAGAATAAATGTCATAGGTATATATCATTTCAACCCATTTCTTAATTATATCGAAATAATTTAATTTACAGTTTTATACATTGTAAAAAACATACACGATGATAACATGATGCTTATAAACTAAATAACATCCAATCATTCAAATATGAACAATTTTCATCCATCACAATCAATCATCCAAACAATCAATAATTCACAAAAATTTATCAATTTTCAAGAATCGGGAGTTTTTGCTAGCAGTTAAATTCTAATTTAATCTAGCTATCAATTCAAATTCTATCAATTAATTCAGATGTCAATTTAAATGCCAATTAAATTTACCAGACAACAATTTATAAATTTAAATCACATCATAACTTTAAATTTAAATAGTATAAATACTGTAGTCAAACATGAGCGTATAAAACATGCACCTTTTCATTTCAATCTGAAAATATTTCCAGCTTCAAAGAAATACCGAACTAGCTTCCTGACGTAGACGACGTCTATATGAACATAAGGCACCTCGTCTCATCCAAAACAGGTCCCATATAAAAGTTACGAATTTTATTAATATCGATATGATTAAAATAAAACTTACATAACAAATTTAAAAAAAAAAACTCAAAACACTACCTTCCCAAGCATGCTTCAATCTCCCTTCCTCATTCTCCTTCTCAAATCGCATGCGGAACCATTTTTTTTTTTAACGAAGACGCTTCTCCATCGCGGCCCTTCGACCACTGCCACCATCGCTTAGAAACCACGCGCACGCTCCTAGCTACGTGACTCATCCCAGATCTAAAAAATCCTAGGTCAACAACTTCTCTCTCCACCGTCTCTGCCTATAGTGTCGCACTCCTCCGATCGCGCTAGAGACCTCGCACTCGCCACCCTTGCCTGCATATGATCTATCTTCGTTCGAGACTCTCCTTTTTTCATTTTGAATTTTGATCTGATTTTTTTTGTAAAGTTTATCTGCAGTTGCTTTTTTTTATAAAGTCGATCTGGATTTGAAAATAAAGGGGTAAAGGGAGAGAGATACGGCAAAGAAAAGAACGTGGGTTTGATTTCTTCGAAATGGGGTGTTGAGATATTCTATTATTATTAAATTTGAAAATATTTGACGTTTAACATCCCAAATTTCTCGAGCTCCAAACAAAACGTGTCGCATGGCGTTTAGAATGTTTTATCCCATTCCGAACGCATTGAAACTAGTCCTGAGGTCTAATTCGATCGTATGCGAAAGATAGCTTTTGGAATTGAATTATTTAATTAAATTTTGAATTTAAATTCTACGAGTTTCAAACTCGCATGGCCAAACGACAAGTTCGATCGCTATGAAGATTGAAATCCTATAATAATTCACTATTACGGATCTGATGAAACTAGTTTTGTCGAAATCCAAGACAGTGGCCAAAATGGCTGTATTAACTCGTTAGTTTGAATATAAAATTTAAAATTTAAAATTATTCACATTTAAATCCAATTTTAAATATTAACAATCTTCATTCATATTATATAAAATTTGAATCAATTTCTGATATCATTTTTAGTCTCATTAAATCCAGTATTCGATTATCAAAATAATTTCCAATATTAAATTCAAACAATTTAAATTATCTAATAAATTAATATTAAAAATTCATTATATTTTTACCCATATTCACCCAATATTTAATTAAATTAAATAACTTACAATAGTCAAAAGTACGGGTCGTTACAATAGACCTGCAAGCGATGGATAACACTTTACTAGTTATATCAAATACAACTCCTAATCTGTGGTCTTTGTCTTAAACTCATCTCTAAGGGACCCATACTCACCCGCAGGGGAGAAATGGGTAAATTTAAAAAAAAAATCCTATTGGATCTTTTTTGGCCAATGTAATCTAAATTCATTTAGAAATTTTCTAAATTTTCCTTATAATTTTTTTCATGCTATTATGATTGTTTAAAAATTAGTTTAGTTTAATTTTAATTAATTATATATAATGATTTATATTGTAAGGGCAACGTATAAAAAGTATACAAAGTTAATGTGAATGTTGTTTAAGTGTTGGGATTTACACCACAATAGACACAGTTCCCCTCCATATATGCCTTTGTAATCTAAAACATGAATTTTCTTTAATTTATATATGTATGCACGTATATATATGTATATATATATGTTTACATTTATAAATGTATATATAGATACACAATAAATATTTTGCATAGCAGTTCAAATTAAAATATACATTATTTATATAACATGCAATAAATCAAAGAGTTATAAAGTCTAATTAAAGTAGTTTAAAAGTATATTATTATATGTTATACAAAATTCCTTTTAAAAACTTTGAGTTCAATGCAAATACACACACATAAATGATATTATGTAAATGTATAAACTCATACATGCATATAAACAAACTAAAATTTTGAAATAAAATAATATAAAAGTAGTTTGTGAAATACAATGTTTCCTTTTAAACAAAGATTTAGTACTATACTAAATACAATTATAAAACTTGGAATAAATCATTAATTTAATGTTTATGTTTTTTTTCAATTAGCAAATCTTGTTTTAAAACGATTTAAAGTATTACACAATTAAGTCATCCTATTATGTTGACAATAAATACTAATTAATCCAGTTATTTCAAAGTATTATCATATTGCAATTTATGTGTAAACATTCAAGCCTAAATCTTCTAATATGGAAACTAAATTATTGAAAAGAGTATTCAAAATTCAATTTAGTTTTGTTTTTTAAATAACAATGATAAAATCAAACGACATAGACATATACAAATTCGTGATAAGAAGGTCTAGATCTAGGTTATATATGGATGAATCAATATGCAGAATAGATAAAATAAAATTAAAAGGATTTAGATCTAGGATAAACAAATTGGATAAATAAACATATAGAACAGAGAAAAAAATTATTATCATTATTTATAACAAAATAGCAATGAATATAGCAAGGGTTTTTTTAATGGAAAAATTATTCAATTGATTCAAGCAGGGGGATTGGGACATCCAAATCAAAATAACTGTTCATATATATGAAAAGAATTAAGAGGTAGAGCGTTAAGGGGATGTAAACAAAATTAAATATTAAATAAATATAAAGAATTATCTTAGGATGCAGCTTAGAGAATACACCTTGAATGAAGAAGAATTCCTAGATTCTTCAAATCGATCTCCAGATCTGTAATAACCCAAAGCCAACCGTCTTTTTCTCTTTTAATTTATTTTGAAATTTGTAGAGACTTACAACCATGGAAACTTTAAATTTTTAGAGGAGAATATAAGATTAAAGAGGCAAATGACTGAATTTTATCAAAGGAGAAAAGAAATGTAGCATTCAATATATGCTGATTTATCTCCTTTTAATAATATTTTCTTCTCATTCGAAACAAAATGCCCCTCTTAATCCTCAAAGTAAGTCCAGCTATTACATAAGCTAATTGAGCTCCAAAACATTCCAAAAACCAATTAGTATTATTCCTATTTAAATCCAATTTAAATTTCCTATCGATATTGTATACTGATACGCGAGCATATAACTATTATATACGCACTTTATTAAGTACTAGTGGAAATCAAGCAAATCAAATAAGAAATTTTTTGCAAATAATCTTTCATAGATATTTATTAATTTAATTTATTTAAAATGATTTTTAGTTATTTGTTCTATTGAAATCAAATTTAAATATTCTATCGGTATTGTTAGCGCCACAATTGGTCACTAACACCCAAATGCCATCGAAAGCACCAAATTGAAGTTACAGTTCACAGACAGAATGTATGTAGAGAGTATAAATATAAAGAACAGTTAAAATTAAAAGAAAAGAAGAACAATAGAGGATTTATTGTGACGACCCACATTTCGAAAGGTTTAAATCGACAATAATCCGCACATGTCCGACTTAAACAATCCGGAATGTAGATAATCAATGGGTTGAATAAGAAAAATAAGAAGAGAAGAAGCAAACAAATCACAGAATCTCACAGCGGAAACGATAAAATATAATAATAATAAAAAATTCAAAATTTATTTACTATACATCTGATCATCATCCATACACACTTATCAGAGTTATATCTATACATCAGGGATAAATAATCAATACAGCAGAACAGCATGATGCAGGAGATAATAATAATAATAGTCATATACCAAAACTCAGTCTTCGTACTCCAGAGAATAGTCTTCAATACGCTGGAAAAACTCAAGACTGACCCCATCGTAATGAAAAGACAAGACACTCGAGTCAGGACTAAAATACTCTTATGTAAGTCAAATCAATATCACAAATATGAGTGCAATAACTTAAGAGATGTTACGGGATTTTCCATCTCTTAAGGATTCGTTAAACTATTTATATATAATAGTATACGCTATAATATATAATGTCTATCAGTAAAATAAATATCAAAAGAGCGTTAAGGCTTTACATTGATCCATCTTAACACATTTTACAGTTAAAATCAAAGTCGTAATGGGCTCGTATAGGGATAAATAAGACAAGGCACGTGAGGCAATGTCCAAGGTAGGATTCTACCAGTTTACCCTTTCTGGTTGGTCATAACCCATCCATGGTCGACCGCGATAATCAATCCAAACAACAAATAAAGTTCACCCATCGAATCTAAAACCACAATAGTAATACGAGGGATCAACGTCGCTAGTGGTAGCTAACCTCAATGGCTAGACATAGGCTCTTGTTTAAGTTATTTTAATTATGACACGAATGTCAAGGCTATCCATCATCATTCTCTTACTTCATTCCAGTAAATGTCGTTAATTCAGCCACTACAATCTGGATATCATCCACCGCGTACATGGTTGTCAAAGTGGTTCCAATATTGAAAGAGAGTATTTCAATAAAAGCCTGGTCTTTTTAACAACCAATCGTCATTTTACACACCGGTTGGTTCTTTTATATTTTGAAAACAATTTGCACTTGATATCAAAATATCATATTCGTTTCAAAATCAAATTCATTTCGAATCATTATATATATCCACTTCAACGTCAATTCCAATTTGAAATTATCATATATTCAAAATTTTAAATTTTGTCGAATAAATCGATTCCATTTCCAAAATTTAATTTGAATTCAGTTTAGGTTATATTCTTCACTTTAACCTAGTTCGTATTTAAATCCAAGATTTAAATATGAATAATTTACCCTTTAACCAGTTTGAATTTTATAAAATAGTTTAAATAGTTAAAAATAGTAAAATAGTTAAAAATAGTTTAATAGAAATATTTGAATAATTTAATCGAAATAATTTGAATAAAAAAATGGTTTACATAGTAAAATAGTTTAGAAAATCAAAATAATTTGAATATTTAAAGAATATAGATATTAAATCATTTATACTAAAATATTCATTTTAACAAAAATAATTCCAAACTCAAACCGGTCAACTTTCCAATTTCCTAACCAAATCAATTCCAAATTCCATTTCAATTTAATCGATTCAATTCTGATTCCAACTCGAGTAAATTTTGATTCCATATAAATTTCGATTTCAATTCATAAATTCTTTCACTTCAATTTCACTTTTAAATTAATTTAAATCCCAATTTTAAATTAATTTCCAATTCCAAATTAATTTAAATTCCAATTTCAAAGTAATTTCCAATTCCAATTCCAAATTAATTTAAATTCCAATTTCAAATTAATTTCCAATTCCAGCTCCAAATTAATTTAAATTCCAATTTCAAATTAATTTCCAATTTCAGTTCAAATTCCAAATTCGGTTTCAAAATATCGATTTAAACACTTAAATCAAATTTACTTTCAATACTAAATTTTAAATCTAAATTTTCAATTCCAAGCTCAAATTTTGAAATATCATTTCATATCAATTTTTTTGAGAAATATTCAAAGTTTGAATGAAAAATCAATCCTTTTAAAACCAATCAACTTCCGAAAATTCATGTTGTATTTCAATTTTTAACTTAAAATCTAAACTCCGATTAATTAAACAAATTTCGTTACCCAGTTTAAATTCCAACATTGCTAGCTTCAATTCAAAATAATTCAATTTCCATAAATTGGATTTTTTTCTCTAAAAATCAATTCATTTAAATAATTTCAAAACAACTTTTAAAATCGTTTAATTTAACCAACTCGGTGTCCGTGTATAATTTTCTAACCTATGGCCAAGTGGATAATTATTTCAATTGAATTTCAAGGATTGATGTATATCGCCTCAATCCAAATTGATGTCATAGGTATATATCATTTCAACCCATTTCTTAATTTATTCAAAATAATTCAGTTTACAGTTTTATATGCAATAAACAATATACAGGATGCACTACAAGAAAGTATGTTATTAATAGCGCCATTCAATAACACATTAATCTAAAGCGTTATTTTTACATTTAATTATTTGTTTTTCTTACTTGGTTTGTTCTTTTCTGTAACGCATACTCATTTCTTTACACACATAACACCCCAAAACAAAATTACCCCTCCCAAAATTTTCGTTTCCTTCTCAAAACACTTCCTCCCAAACCCCTAGATTTTCATCTCCCTCCTCATTGCTCGCCATTGCCACCTCCGATCTCCGCTTATCGCTCTTCAGCAGTTCCCAAGTCGACGTGTCCAGAATCCTAAATTATCTGCTTGGATTTCTAGGTTAGAAATTTCTAGGTTATGTTTATTAATTGTTTTTATTTGACTTTATCATTTGGTTATGATTATATTTGCGTTCAATTTCGTAGCTCAAACGCTGCAAACCTTAAATTCAATAATTCTAATGTAAACAATAACGATAAATTTAGGGTTCTAATCGAGGGAATTTATTGTACAAATCTTAGAATATAGTAATTCAAAAACCAAAAAATCAAAGACTTACATTATTTTTCGTACAAATCTTAGAATTTAATATATTTTTTTGGCTTACAATTTTCATACTTCAACACTTATTGCATACACTGCCTGCCCTTCTAATATTTCTATAACTATCGTTCTTTATTTGTTATTGTTGCATGCCTTCACATGCTCTAGTTTTTCTACAACTTCGTTTCTTTATTTTTCTGTTGGTATTTGTACAATAAATTGTGTTAAGTCCATCTATTTAGCGGGGGGGATTATTAATGATTTTACTTGACATACATTTTTTATGCATTAGAAATAATTCTAAGGTAGGAAGCTTTGATTCTGTAAGTCTTACGATTCATGATACTTTCCTATAATAGCAGTACAAACAAGTATAATTATACTTTATATGGTCAAACTTAACTTGTTTCATTATCTTTATTTTCTAATTTTCTAATTTTTGTTTTATAATCTACCTTTTTCTTAATAATTTTAGATGATCTCTTCCATGATTTATTTAAAACATATGGTAATGTGTTGTTTTGCTTTTAGCTTTAAATTTATTTTAGTTTTCAATCTTTATGAATTTAAGTTTTGGAAAACATCCTGGGCATACATGATTTGAAAATTATTTATTAAGATGAAAACTTGAAACACTTTTGCTTTCGGGTAATTCTTTGGGGATTTTGCCATTCAGAACGAAAGGTTAGGAACTTGGAAATTTGCTTATAATTTGTTGGAAATTTGAATATTATTTTTTTCTTGGTAGCACAACCTTGTATTATTGTAGTATTTTTGTGTAGATACGAAGTTAGTGAGTAATGAATATAATATTGTTATATAGAGTAGGTGCTTTCTCGTGTAGTTTGCTTCAATGATGTTATTTTGGAGCTTGGATTCGAGATCGATGATTTTCTTTGTTCTTTTTTAATGTACTACTTCCTTCATCTCATCTGGAGGTGGATTTTAATGTTCAGATATGATTTGTTTACTATTATGAAATAAAAGGTGCATAAAATTCTATTTAAAATTCATTGTTCACCTTTCGAAATTGAAATCATCTTTTATTAGCGTGTGAACGCATTTTCCTTTTGAACTATTATTTTTATGGTTTTGGGTCTAGTGTCCAGGCTTGTATTAAAGAGTATTTTTTGAATTTTGTGTTGAAAATTGAAGTGATTTTATTTGAGTGTACATTGTTCTTTCACCAAGTTTTTTATTCCTTTAGTTAAAATTTCAATATGATGTAAGGTGTTTTTAAAATGTGTTGTTAAGTGGAGAAAATATTACAGATAAGAAAAAGAAAAAAATATGTTAATATTTTTAATTTTTCTTTTAAATAGTTACTTAACTTGTTTTTTATTATAAATATTCAAAATGAAAATATTTTATTTTAAATAAGTTTGGAGATGGTAATTTTGAAGTTCAAGTAAATTATATTTTAAATTGCAACAGATATTCAAAACAAAATAGATTCATATAAAAATTTCAAATGGTAGTAGGGTGGAAATATTGGATGATAACCAAGGATGGAAATTTTAGAGCCATGCAGAAGCGCCTTGGCCATCTAATGTACCACTACCCTTAATAACAAGTCCATTGATGTATCGGAAATCTAACCAGTTCTTATTGTATTTCCCAAGATTTGTATCGGCTAGTAGGTTTCCATCTATTTGGAATACATATGTCCCATTTTGGCACTTTTGACAATTAAATTCAACTGGTCCTACCTAGAAATTGCCTTTTGGGGGTAATTTTCAGTTTGATCTCTTCAGAAGCATTTTTGTCATTTGTGCAATAATAAAGGTCTTAGCGTTATTATTGCATATTCAATTTCCTCTTTATATCAAACATAAAATTTGATTATGCATGTCGAAGAGGAATCGACTTTGAATTTAAGAGTATCGGCCCTGCCTGAATTTACGGTGTTTAATTGATTGCTAACCTTGGTGAAATCATGTTTGCCATCACCTACAACACCGTATTTAGAAATTGATGGAGCTGGACCAGTTGAAACTGCACTGACAATGCATGCCAATCAGCTACGATGTAAGTGATATATAGATTAGAATTCATGTAGTAAATTGATTGAGTTTTTTCAATTTTTTCACCATTAGAAATATGCTGAAATTTGTACGATGATTTCTTCCTGATTTGGAAAAGTTTGTTGATTAATATCTAAGTTTGTCATGGTAATGAATGGTGGTAGCAACTCGTTAAAAAATTTAGGAAAATATTCTTATTTTAGGATTTTTCATCTGTAAGATACCTATAATTAGCATATTATTTTTGTTATTAGTTTGAGGTTGTGAAATGGTTAAGTAAAATTCTTACAATAGTTAGGAGTATTATTTACTGTGTTGGACGAAATACATGTTGGGGGTAAAAAAAGAAATGGAAGCTGTTAAATAGTAATTAGTTAAATGCGCTTCAGAAGGTCATCATAATTAAATAATGTATTAAGAATTTAACATGTTTACCTATTTTTTCTTAATGGCACGCACAGATGTATCAAAATAAAACTCCATATTAAGTTAAGAGAGTCTTTTTGATTTTTCCTCTGTGATTTCAAGGAAGAAAATTTCTTAAAACACTACATGTGTTATTTGTATCTATGAGTTCAAAATAATTAATAAAATGTCATAGTTTCAAAATCAATTCATGCTATAAAGCATTTCGGACTGATTATAATTATGCATACATAATTTCTCGAATTGAATTACCTTTCTTATATGTTATATGTTTTGAAGAAATGGGGAAATTACGTAGAATAAAAAAAGCATATCAATCTGCATCGTATATCTTTCGTCCAATCATAAATAGCAACTTCAAAGTAGACTTTTGTTGCACATATTTATCCTCTAACATAATATTTAACTTCTTTACTTGTCTAGAATAATAAATGTGAGTTTATTATATGTATGGAAAGTATGTGATAGTGTTCTGTGCAAGTAACTTGCACAAAATGTACCCATATATATGGTTATCGGTTAGGAACTCACAATTATTCAAGCATTGCATCATGTTTTCTAAGCGCATATCTTGCAAGTCGTGGCCATGAAAATGACTTTACTTTCCTGTTTATTAATCAAGGAAATTGGGTCTACAATTCATCTATCTCTTCAGTTCAAGTCTATGCACGATACAAAATTAATGTCAACAATTTCCAAAATTTTATAGCATATCTCTTCAGTTCAAGTCTATGCATGATACAAATGCTGATGGTATTCAAATTGTAACAACCCTAGTTTTAGCTATTTATTTTATTTAATTATTTAAATTTTGAAATATATTTTATATAAATTGTGTTTACCAATATAGTTTAATTATTTAATTTGGAGATATATTTTATAAAATTTTGTATGCCAATTAAATTTAATAATAACCGTGAAAATTTAAGCTATGTTTGAACTGTTAAATTTCGCGTTTAAAAGGCGCGTCAATTATAGGGTATAAGTGACGTAATAAAACGTGAAAATTTAAAATGTTATATTTACAGAAATTTTTGATGTTTTAGATTACATCTGCTTAACGTAGTGTAAAAATCATATTTTCGAACATTTTTGAAGAGAAATATCAGTCAGTGACTTTTAAGACGGACGTTATTTTGTTTTAAAGGACAGTTTGATTCTTTTAAAAAAATTGTATACGTTTCTTTGCCTAAAGCCTACATAAAAATTTACCATTTCCATTTAATAATATCAAACTAAAATCATAATACATATATAATGAAATAGAGATTAACATAGAGTAACGTTCGAATTAATTCTTTTCTCTGATATTTTCTTTTCACAATCATGCGTGCACCTTAAAGCTGATACGTGCACACCAATTCTTTTCCTTTGCTCTCTGTTCTCAACAGCTCTGCCAAAAATCAAGTACATAAATCACGCAAGAATTAATCTGGCTTTTAAATCATCAACAAGTTTTCAAAAATTTGAAACCTCTCGGCCTTCCATCCTTACCAAGTCTTTATATCTGCTACCATCTATTCATTGCTTTAATCACGCAAATTAGCAAATCCATATTTTGTAACTGATGTTTGCTCTCCCTCCCCATTGATTTAGCAGCAGTTCAAATCTCTTAGAATTTTTCAAGTTGCAACGTTCGAACCTTATTAATTTCTTTTACAACCGATGAGTAAATCACGCATGCATTAAATCTAGTTTTGTATAACTGGTTTAAATCACGCAATATGCATCCAAAATCAACTGATGCCTTTACCTCTCCTTTAATTCATTCAAAATATTGCCTTCAGTTTGAGATTAGGCAGTAAGTAACGTGCACAATTGTACTTATATATTCGCAACTTTATCAATGAAATCAAATTTTCACCTGACCTTTTCCCTGTAATCTCGCAAGCCTTACCTATAAGTATACCTTTCGTTCCTCTGCACCTCTTAAACTCAGCCTTTCTTCCTTTTTGTGAAGTTTTCCAATCTACTTTTTCCTCTGGCTGATTGCTACAAGCTTCAGGTATAGTTATTTCTTTTCCTTCCTTTCATCTTTCCAGTTCTTTTTTTTTTCTTTTTTTTTTTGTTGGTGATTCTGATCTGCCTTGCTCGGCCACTATACCACCTCTTCACCTTGTTTCTCTGATAACACTTGCCCTGAACCTAAGTGCATGGGGTATGAGTAGGTAGTGTTCCAGAGATTGGTTTAGGTACTGATGGTCTAAAGTTTGTATAAGTTAAAAGATTTAGTGGAATGACTGGGATATAGGCAGAGATGGGGTGAGTTTGTTGTGCATAAAAAGAAAATATAGACATGTTATAACAAAAAAAACTGGGAAGAGTTGAATTAGAAGCTGGGATTAAAGTGAAAGGATTTGGTAGTGCATTGAAAAAAAAAAAAAATGTGACTATAGTAGTGAGTTTTTCAGTTTGCATTTATGTTTTAAAAAAAATAGTCTGCATATATGAAAAAATTTGTAGCCTGTGCATGGCTTGGCATCACTGTGTGCACGTATATCAGTGAGGCATGACCATGGATATGATGGCCGAAGATTCATCTAGCATAGGTTGTTTAGTTGAATAGCTAGTAGTTGGGGTTCTGCCTGGCAAGTTATAAGGTCTGGAGTTGTTTAAAGGGAATAGGAAGGGCAGTGTTATTAATTTTGACAGAGAGGGTTGCGTGATTTTTCTCCAGACGTGCATATGTGACACGAAGAAATTGCCATATGGACTCGAAGTAGTTGCATATTTTCTCGAAGCAACAATTTGTTTTTTTCTCGAAGTAAAATGGAGTGGGGCTCGGGGTAGTGAAGATAGGTTGGGCCTTTTGCATGTTTCAGTTTTAAAGACTAGAGAGTTTTAAAGTAGGAGGTAATATATTTTTAAACTAAGTTGAATTGCAGAGGAAGATGAATTATGAATTATGAATTTGGAGAGAAGTACATGAATCTGAGTGAAAATTTAGGCAACAAATCTAGGCTAAAATTAAGTGTTGGCATGTGCGAAGGAAGGAAAGTGTGCACGTGTATATGTATTCAACATTTTGCCGTAGTTTGTTTTAGGGAAATTTTGTCGAAATTTTAGTGGTAGCACGGTTCACGGATTTGGGTATATTTTGGTCAAATTTACACGGCGAAGTGGTCGAGCAAGGCAAATCAATTCTCGTTCTATTCTAATTTTTCTTTGACCATAAATTCTAAAGTCGCGTATTCAATATTTGAATTTTGTTCTAGATTTGAATCTAGGCGACATCCGAGAATTTTGATCATTACCCTCTGTCGGTCTTTACCGGTGAATCGTCGTTTTGAATTCGAATTTTCTGCAACATACAGGTGAGTCTTCTCACCAGACATACGTACATATATTTTGGTAAATTATCGCACGTGTATGTGTAAAATTTTATTTAAATATTATCTGTCTGTAGTATAATGTAGAATGATGAACCCCATTTAAATTGACACCACATCAGTTATTATCTGTTGTATTATTTCTGCAGTTATATTATTAATTGTTTATTTACTGCTTATATCATCACTGCAAGTTCCCTGTTAAATTTAGATTGTTATGGGCTGAAATGATAGGCCTAACGATGATTACTGTTCATTTATTCTGTTAACTGCTTAAATTCTACTTGGGATTGCGGGTTCGAAATGATAGAACCCGGGATTTTAAATCTACGGATTGAAATGATATACATCCGTTTCACTTGACCTAGGCTAGAAAATTTTATACAGACCCGTGGTTTATATAATATTTTCTAAAATTATTTTAAAATTATTTAAATTTAGAAATTGATGATATTCTGGTTTAAATGATATAAAGGATTTTTATAAGATTTATAATGATTTAAAAATTGTTAAATAAATGTTGAATAAAAATTTTTGGGATATAACTTGTTTTAGAAATTCTGGATTTTTGAAAGGGTAAGATTTCATTAAAATAAAAGAATAAGTTATATCGGGAAATAAAGGATTAAGTTAAAAATACTACAGCATTTAAAATGCTGTCTTTTTGAAATTGGACTATTTTAAACCCGTAACTTTAGATAGCATTTCCTAGATGCTGCAGAAATTGTAATTTGATCTAAAAAAAAAAAAAGTTATGGGAATCTATTTTGGAAATAAGTTAAATTTTTGGAATTTAATATATAATTCATAAAGATTTGAGAAATTGACTTTGGATAGATTTAAAGGAAGAAATTGATTTCTATTTTGATAAAAGCAATAAATTCCAAATTAAATTGAAAGGGTTGAAATGGTATCTATCAAATGAAATGTTTTAATCAAAGATTTGATATTAAAGGTATTTGAAATATATTTGATTTGAAAATATAAATACCATTTTTAAAAAACTACAACCACGGGTTATAATAACGTTTGGTTGGCAAAGAGACCGGGATCGGATATGGACATACTCTCTGTCGATACCGAAAACCACTTTGACTAACTGTGTACGCGGTGGAGTTTACAGAATGAAGTAAGATGGTGGTGACGGTTTCTTGAAGGTAAATACGTGGACCCGACTCCCGTGAGTTGGCATAAGGTGGCTAAAACAGGAGCGATTCTCGGATTAATGAGGTAGCTCCTCTGATCGAACGCACTTCTTCGTATACCATTCTATTACTTTTGTGATTGTTTTGGGTGCACCCTTGATTTGGGAGTGTTGTTCGAGGTGGGCGGTAACTGCGGCTACGCGTTTCCACCGGTCCGGATAGCAATTGGTATATCTACCCTGGCATTGCCTAGTTGTGCCGTGTCACCTACCCTAGCGAGCCTCCTACGAGTTTCTATTTGTGTCGTACCTATGGAGTATCCTCTGGTAGCTTCCCGATCAGGAGGTATTACGGTACTGTATAGACTATTGGCATTATTAGTGTTAAGGGCTATATGGGTAACCCCTTAACGCTATTTAAAAGTAAGTTTATTTTATATATAGACACTATTATAATAGCGCAATATACTATATAGTAAATAGTTTAACGGATCCTTAGAGGATGGGCGATCCCCAGCATCCTTTAAGTTACTTGCTCTATATTACAGTACACTTGAATTAGCTTACATTATATAAGTATGTATGTCCTGACTCGAGTGTTTGTTTTATTTTACGCTCGGGTCAGCCTGAGTTGCAGCTTTAGTTTCCTCTCCAGAGCTAGGACACTCGTAGATCATTCATGCTGCTGGAAGCTTTTCTGTTTTATCTTATTTGAAATCAAGACCTTTGAAGACTTGTTCTATTTATGTTTAAAATTGTATTGGAGATTATAAACAATGTAATTCTGTTTGGTTAAAGTTTTCAAGTGGCTTCATGAACCACTGAATAGTTTATTTCCGCTGTGAGATTCTGATATCTGTGTCTGTGATTCTGTGTATTTGATTTCATTTGTTCCTTAACTATTTTACAATCTATTGTTTTGAACCATTCCAGCTCGACATTTATTTAATTATTGTCGAAATTCGAATGGTACAAAATAGTGGGTCGTTACACAAATGCTCCGGTCAATTGAAAGTCGGTCCTATAATGCTGCTAGATTATCATCTGAGGCGATTACAAAGGTGAGATAACAAGAATCTTTAAACATTTCAATGGATTCATAATGGTTAAAACAGGGAGAATGATTATCACATTATTATTGCAGACTGCCTCACGTTTTTCCATGAATATGGCTGGAACTAGCAGTGCAGTAGCTGATAGATGCACTCCTGCTGCACCAAATGCTGGATTGGTAACTTAGAAATCGTGCAAACTTATGAAATATAATTATATGTTTTTATCCTATTTGATTGAAACAAGTTCACATGGCGTTAAATTTTGCTAAGATAACATTGGTTTCCAATATGCAGCCAAATGGTGACAACTGTATCCTGGAAGATGTGAAGCCTAGAATTGTTGAGGAGTCGAGTGAAAAGTCCAAGATCTGGAAGCTGACTGAGATCAATGAACCATTCCAGTGTTGCTCGTTGAAGCTTCCTGATAATTTATTACTAGTGAAGGTAACACCTTCTCTTTGTTAACCTTTTCTGTATTAGTTTGCTGGCATCCAGATATTCAAAGTGGTTGATTGTGGCTAATTTGTGTCGTGTTACATAGTAGAACCTGCGTTTAACTTCATGGTATCATTTCTTTTCAAAAATAAAAATAAAATAAGCCCAATATTAGAGGTATGCAAACTTAATTATTTGATCAATATGAAACATACATCACCAGTATTCTCAAAACGGCATGTAACGACCCTAGATTTTAATTTAATTTAAATTGATAATTAAATGAATTTCTGAATGAAATTGTAAGGGAAATTGATTTTAAATGGAAGCGAGTTTCCCCAAGTTCAAATATATTCTATATAAATCATTTAAATTTTTAAATATTATATATATATATATGTATATACGTGAATATATATATGTATATGTATATTTGGATATATATGAGTTAATTTGAAATTATAAAATCTTGAGTGTGTATATATATATATATATATTTTGATTTGAATTTAAATCTTAGATGCATGATTTAATAAATATTTGGGTTATAAAATAAATTAAGAAAAATATATATATAGTAACTCATAAATAAATTTTAACAACATGTTAAAACAGAAGTTATTCATACTATAAAGTAATAATAATTTTAAGTTATGAATAAAAATAAGAAACAAATGCACTTACCAAGTTAAAATAAATGTTTAAAAATTTAACATAGAAACATATCTATTAAAGTATAAGATAAGGAAAGTAAGTATCCATAGCAAACTAAAAATAAAATAAATGCCATACACCTCAACAATTAATGCAAGCCTCTTCACCCATGCTTATTATACAAAGGACATCACCTGTACAAGATATTATCACTATTACAAATAATAACATTACCCTGTAAACTTATTTCATATATCAACTTCATCTCATTTCGTTCCATTCAAACAAAGAAGGATTCTTCAGCTTGCAATGTCACATTCTGTTCTTTCTCCTCTGTTCTTCTTCTCATGACAAGTGAGTAACTTTTGTTTATATAACTCAAAAGTAAGATCGGTTGCATATATCTGTGAATGAAGATATTTACACGTATATATTTATATCTGAATGCTTTGTGAATATCTACATGATTGAAGTATTGGTAGCAGGCTGTTGTTTTCATGTATTCCCTGTCTCAACTTATAAACAAAGATTTTAATTTAAAAAAATATTTTCTGCACAATCCACCTATTGTTTGGATTTAAGATCAAAACAACTACTGTTTGTTTTACCATAAACTAAAATTTAAAAATCAATTTAAATCAAAACAATTTGTAGATATCTCTGGGAAGCAAGAAATCTGAGCTAATCTCCTCAATGGTTAAAATACAAATATTTTTATTTGCGAATTCAGGTATATAATATAAATCCTTATACCTTAACATGATTTTTAAAACAAAAACAGTGGTTTTTAGTTAAGTATGTCGAGTGCAACTCGCAGTTGAACTCAAATCATATTTTGATCGATTTCTGTTACCTGGATAATATTTGAGTGTTAAAATTTTAGGTGAAGTAAGTTTGAACACCATGGATTTCATAAAAAATGGTGAATAATTTTTCTAATGAACGAATCGATTGAACGAATCGAAGATAGGGTTTAAGCGGCGAGCTGAGTCGAGTCTGGGAATGTGATCGCCGCTCCGCCTGTAGATCACCGGACTTCGTCACTCCGGTGCCAGTCGCGGCGTCCCACGTCAATGAAGCTTCAGTCAAGTTTGCGTGGCCTCTGATGGCCATGGGAGGTGGCGCGAGTGAATTTCCTGGGGACGAGGCGTTTTTGGATCGGCTGTAGTTTTCGTGCAAATGGCTACATTTTGGTTTCGAGCCAATTCCTTCAATTTGATGTTTAAATTCGTGTGTATAGGAGATTTCTGACTTGTTGAGGGTGGTGGTGGCCACCAGAACGACGGCGCGACTTTGTGTACGTACACGAGATCGTCTCCGTGTCAGCAAAGTCGAGCTTGGGAAGAGCTCGAGGGGATGCTCGAGTCGAAGTGAAATCGTCTCGGGTCATAGCACGCGAGCACGAAAAAAATTTTCTTACCTGATGCTTGCGTTCGAAAATTTAAATCAGCTTGCTGGAAAAAAAAAAAAAAAGAAGAAGAAGAGAAGTGAGAAAGGAGGGAACTCGAGAAAATAGGTAAATCACTCGGGTCTTAACTCGAGTTACCAAAGTTTTGCTCAGATATAGTTTTGTTAAACTTGAAAATTTTAAAGTTACAACAGCTTTTGTTTAAATACAAAATTAAGTTTACTATGGCAAAGTAATTAAGTGAAAGGGAATTGGAAACAGTGTTTTAAACACATTGTGAATAATACTTAAATTATAAATATGATTGAACTTTACTTTAAGTAGTGAAGTTAATAATTTCTATTTCATTAACGAATGAAATTTCTATAGTAAATCGATTTATAATTAATAATGGTTAATGTGAGAAAATTTCTTTAAAAAAAAAAAGGGGATTAAAGAAACTAAATAGTTAATGAAATCATTAACTAAGATTATCTTAACAATTAATTAATGTGATAAAAATTTTAACCATGAATTAGATTAATAAATTTAATGATAATAAATTGTGAAACTACTAAGTATAATTACTTAATGATAGAAATTGTGGAATTGATTTATTTAGCATAATTAATTTAGTTATAATGATTTATTCAAAACTTAAATTTCTTAAGTTAATTAATTCAGAATAATCACTTGATAATTTTGAAAATATAATTACCTATAGAAGTAATTAATAGATAATTAATGAATGTAATCAATTAAATGATGATTGAAATTTTAGTAAATTATTTGTTAATAAATTTAAAGTATTAATTAATAATGTGATTTATTAAGATTAACTTAATAATTTAAAAATTAATTGATTCATTAATTAAGAATGATAGTTAAAAATTAAGGGTTACAAATAAATTGTGAAAGGGAATTTATTTCAGATAATTTGTAATTAAATTATGATAATTAACCCGGATTAATAATTGATACATCCGATTTAAATTAATTATTTGATTAATAAATTCAATTGTGAATGTTTGGACTTGGCTGAATAATAGTTTTGTTTGATACCCCTGATATGTGATACTTAGTTTTGAGCTGTGTGACTTATTTATCTGTAATTTATTATCTGTGAATCTGTGAATAGACGATAAGCGTTATAGTTTATATCGCTTATCAACTATATTTCTGTATTCTGATCTGTGATGATTGAATGATGTTGCACTATTGTGTAAAACCCCTAGACCACACCCATACACACACAATTATGGATTTCACAAGGAAATCGATTTAAGTTGCAGATTTGTGAAATAGTTAAATTTGAATTTTTAAATTCAAATGTTTTGGAAATGGAATCGGAATAAATGTGAAAAGCTTTTGGAATGGAATTTCAAAATAGAATTTATTATTTTTAAATTACTTGATTAAGTTTTGGAATTTAAATAAGTTGGTTTAAATTTAAATTCAATACTTGAAATTGAATTCTGTAATTTGAAATTAGGGATTAATGATATTATACTAGTCATTATGAGTTAAACCATTTTTAAAGTATTATTTTTGGGAATTTGAATTTAACTCAAGGATTTCAACTCGTATAAATGAATCAGATTTCCAAAATGAAAACTGTTGTTTTCAAATGATAAACACTTTTGGATAAGAACTGAGATTCCAGTTAGTTAGTGGAATTTCAAGATTAAATAGAGAAATGATTTTCCTAAGTTATGAATGAATTCTTTTTGAAAGCTATGAATTAAATCTGTTTATTTTTAACAGATTTAAATTGATGATTGTTTAAATCAAATTGAAATGAAATTGTTTTGAAAGCTATAAGTTAAATCTTCGATTTAAAGATTTAATGAGTTAATCAAATTGAAATGAAGATTGATTTGGAAAATCTGTGAATGAATCTTTTGTTTAAAAGATTAAAATGTGAAAACTGTTTAAACCGTTAAAGGTTGCGAAAATGAATCTTTTTGTTAAGAGATTTGAGATGGTAATCGGTTTAAACCATTTGAAAGAAAGTTTTTGAATTATTAAGTTGTGACTTAATTGAAATCCCATTATCCATTTGTTTTTGAAATATCGTGCTCACTATTCGGTTTAACCGGGAAAGGACCTTTGTGTCGTATAACCCATTCCGAATAAGTGATTCGACGTTATGGATAGCATTTAAAGACCGGTGATGAAGACCGGGTATTTGCGAAAGCGATAGGATGACCTATCGATTATCTCTGCACTGGGTAGCTCCTGGTATAGAGATTCCCTAAGTGATGGGAAATCCGATCAGGATTGTGAATATCCGGGTTGCAAGGACTTCTTTGTAAGTGCCTTCGGTTCTGTTCGAACCCAGAACAGACTTGTATGGATTGTATGTCTGACATTACAAGTTGAGATATAAAGCCGATTTCTTTCAAATATATTTCTGTTGGTGGCGAAGAATTTATTCTTTTAGCTTAACACCCTTCTCTGAGACGTACGAGCTCAGAGGTTATATAGTTGAAGTTATCAGTGATATATTCCCAATTTGGTAATGTGACATGCTGAGTGTTGCTGTAAATGATCATTGTGTTGATTATTGTGATAGGATCGTTTATTTGATCGTCTATCTTAGTGATCATTGTGTTGATCATTTGTTGACCCAAAGCATGGCTTTTGTATAAAGTATGTTTTTGTGGACGTGACTTCGTCGAGCCTCACACCCCGGAAATGGTCAAAACAGGAAAGATGCAGCAAGGTTATGAGGGGTAGCACCCTTTAGGGTATGTACATTTCCTTCTGGATAGAGGTGGTATCATGGTATGGAGCCCAGATATTTAACCTATGTGGTTACTACGAATTTATTACTTTGTGGTTGTTGGTTTCGGGATCCCGTGAGAAAGGTCGTTTACGATCGGGGAATGGCGTGCTCGTGTCAGTAGTTACCCAGTTAGGGGTAACCCGGCCTTGTGTTGGCAGAGTTCCGGTTTGGTTCTCGGGGATGTCTTTCCAGAGGCATTCTCATGTGGCAATGGGAAGTTCCTTGGCCTGATCATTTGTTGGAAATCCAAAGAAACAATACGAGACTTGTACGGTTTTAGTTGTATAACCTGCTATGGAATGTGGCGGTAACCTGCTACTGAACATAGTTAGCTATAGTAGGCATACGATAATGGTCGTATGTTGGCTAAGATTTATATTCTACTTTCGAAATGAATTTTCCACTACACTATGCACTAGTAATAATATCAAATGTTCTTTTAATGCGTATCAAGCATCTTTGACTATCATAAGGAGAAATCTCCTCCGATTCTGCGTTTGCATTGTGTGTGTGTGTGTGTGCGGGAGGCCTTATGGTAGTCTCATTTTTCAAAAGCATTGCGAATTGACTTTGAAAATCTTTTGTTGAATGTTATTAATAAATAAACTGTTTTGTTGCTCACACCAGTCCCACGACTGATCCGGAGTTTATTGTTTCCTTCCTAAACTCTGGTGCTCATTATTTTCTACACGAGCAGTCTAGAGTTGGGTTTTTCAGATAGTTAGATATAGTGGATTATCTGGAGTTAGTTCAGTCTTTGGACCACACCAGTCTTGCTGAGCTTGGTGATATGTTATTGGGAGTTCGAGCTACTGCTGGATTGATTCTTGGAAATGGAGTTACAGTTCCGATTTGGAGTTCTTCGTTGAAGACTATCTTAGAGTTATTTGTTCCGCTGTTAAATGTTATCTATTTTCTTTCCGCTGCTATTTTATTGTATCATATCTCTGATGTATATTGATATCTATTGGATTATCTGTTGTATCAGATATTGTATCAAAGCTGTATATCAATGTATTGTTCTTTTATTCCGCTGTGTTGTTTACTTAATGATTGTTATAAGCTCCGGCGAATCGGATTTGAACGGTCGAATCTATGACATTCGAGTACGATTTGAAGTATGGATGTCGATTTTTGAGCGGGCAAAATCCGAGCCGTCACACGGCCACTCAAAAATCATGATCGCATCAGATTATATGATGAGTACGGTACATAGTGTTATAAACACTATTATATGCCAGGCGAGAGGGGACATAACAAAAGGAAGCAACAATATTGGTAACTACATATGAAATACTGCTAGAAATCTGGAAGTAATAGATAGTTGATACCTCAACAGTTAAACTACATCCTACATCAGGTAGCCAGATTGATATACACTAATGATGGATCTACAATATTGGCTTTGTCATATAATGCTATTAATCGGCTATGGAAATGGCTTAAAACTGAAAGAAATGCCAGTGGGAAGGTAAATTACTCAAATTAACCATTTGATATGCCATTCTTCCACTTGTTGTGTGTTGACACGTAAGGTTCCTTCTTTCTGTCTTCAGGCCACAGCTTTGGTTTCACCGCAGCTGTGCAACCTGCAAATGGAATTCTTATGACTAATGATATAAGCGATGCAAACCCAGAAGAATCCATCAACTGTTTGTGCTTGGAATACTACATGTAGGTTCAAGAGTGGTTGAGGTTAATATCAAGGAGTGACCTGAACAAATTTATATTTCAACATGCAGTAAGTTGTTTTGCTATCATGCTTAAGTTATCGAATTACTTTTACACAGCTGCGTTAGTAGAATTCACAAAATCTGAGGTTGTCGCTGCTATTCCAAGAATATTCTTCTATATTTGGTCTGCACCGGATTGGCTAGCAAAAAACAACTTGGGACTATAATTTTACATTAAGGTTCAATCCTTTTTTACCAGATGGTTTTAACACTAACTAGTTGTAAGAAATAACAAGCATGTGTTAAATATAGTTCATAAGCTCGAACTGTGATATAACATGTTTATTTGGTTGAAATTTAATTATATACTAAAACATGCAAAATTTGGATTTTGGATTGTTTATAATTAAACACATTGAAGGCCTCTTTCATTGATTTTTGGATCTCATGAATCTCAGTTGTTAACTTCATAAAATTTCAGAACATGCATAATTTCAACGTACTCTTTGTTTTCTATGATGTAGAAACAAAAGCCCTAACTATATTTCGTAATACTTTATAGCTGAAACTAAAGAATCAGCTAGGTTCTATTTATTGTTTAATGGTCTTTATCGATATATGCTTTGGCAATCACACAAAACTTATTTTTCATTATCACTAACATCAATTTTGGCCTTTTAGCTAGATTCATTGTGATTATAAAATTAACTTAGTTGACATAGTTTTATAAAAATTAACTAAGTTGATATTAATAATAATAAATTAACCAGTATTTATGAAAATTAACTAAATTTATAATAATAATAATAACAATAAATTAACTAAGATTATAAAAATTAATTTTGTGTATTAAGTCATATAAAATATAAACAAGCTTATAAAAATAACCAAGTTGATGTAACAATAATAATTTAACCAATATTTATAAAAATTAAGTAAGTTTATAATAATAATAATAATAATAATAATAATAATAAAACGATAATAATTAACCAAGTTTATAAAAATAACTAAATTTATTTATATCAACTGTTGTCAAAGGAGAAGGTTGAAGAAGATATCAAGTGTAACGAGATTGCAAGCTTGACCGAAGGATATAGTGGAAGCGACTTTGAGGTTTGTTCTTAGTTTAACTTATGAATTCCTAGTTTATGGTATTGATAAATTTGTTTAATTTATGAAATAAGAGCCGTCAACATGTCTGAATTCACGATACAAAATGTTTGTTATGATGAATAAATAATATGGGATCGTCACATAGATGATAGACATAAGTGATAAAGAAATATATTATACATGAGGTAAATGAAATATATGTAAATCTATTGCTGTATACGGCATTGTGCAAGTCCTTAATGCTCTCCTAATAACATTATACCTGCTGTATATGGGATCAGAGAGAGTCTGTAAACAGAGGATATAGTCTGTAAAAAAATTTCAAATTTCAAACAAGCTTGACCGAAGGATATAGTCTGTAAACAAATTTCAAACAAGCTTGACCGAAGGATATAGTCTGTAAACAAATTTCAAACAAGCAAAGATCAACTCATAAATATCAAGCTTCAGACCCAACAGAATCAAAGTCTTCAACATCAAACAACAAAGATCAAAACAAAGAAAACAAATGGAAAGGTGATGTATGGTTGGTGGTAGTGCAGCACTGGATAGAGGATTTGAATGGTGGTTTATGTTGTTGTAGAGGCTTGTTCTGATGGGATTTGTTGTTTGGGAAGTTGTAGTAATTGAAGTTTGTGTATGCAAACAAGTTGAAGTTTGAAGTTTGGGGATAGGGGAGGTGAGCAGTGGGATGGAGTGTTGATGGTTGAAGATGATCAGAGAGAGTTATTTGGCAGAAATGGAGATGTAGTTGATTGAGGCAGTGGTTAAGTTGTAATGTTGTTGTTTGGGTAGTTTGTTTGGCAGATTGATGGTTATGGCAGAGGTTGTAGGAGAATGGGTGGAATGGGTGGGGAATGGGTGAAGTTGGCAGGGCGGTTGGATACAACACTATAATAAACAAAATTTATACACATTGTCTATAAGTACGTACTTAATATTTTGAATTTTTTTAGTGGTTCTTGAGTCTTGAATGATTAATTACATCCCTTGATTGAAGGGCGCAGTGAATGGTAGACACATAAAACAAGTAGAAGCCATAATTTTCGAATATACATGATACTGTCCAAAAGTAAATTAGGTATCTGACTTAATAAAAGTCAGTTGGCTACCAACTTATGCCAGAAATTTTGATGTAGATTCAAATGGATAGTAACATGTACGAATATAAAATGAGACATGCAATAATATGCAATAATTTAGTTTTTTGTTACATGTAAAAACATCTATCATTAATTATGTATCGTTATTAATGTAATTATTTATCTTATTTGCAGGTGTGTGAAAGAAGAAGATGCTAAAGTTGTGATCTTCATTTTAATGCAAACAATCAAATATGTACTTGTTTTTTTTGTTAAACGATACTACTATTTTTTGGGGTGTGCTTAAAATATTTGCTACTACGTTTTGATGTGTATGAATATTTGGTATGTTTAATGTAGTGTGTTACATCTCTATATTTATTATATTTTATGATTATTATTGTGCCTTTTGATATTGGTATTTAATACTGCAGTTTATTAGTAGGATGTGTATCAATACTATAACATGTTGATTTAATAGCGTGAAATGACCGCTATTGAATAAATATTTTATAGCGGCAAAATGGTGTTATAAAGATTTCCAATTCCGTTGAGATTTAGCTGTATTATAGTGGCTACAATGAGCTATTGAATAAATATTTTATAGCGGCAAAATGGTATTATAAAGATTTCCAGTTCCGTTGAGATTTAGCTGTATTATAGCGGCTATAATGAGCTATTATATTAACGTACCATAGCGGCGAATTTGCGTTATAAAACTAAGCTCAACCATAGAGGCATATTTTGTGTTATAAATATTCAACAGTTTTTTATAACATGTCGATATACAGCGCTTATCAAACCGCTATGGTTGTGATTAATAGCGGCTATATGGCGCTATAAAAGACACTTTTTGTTGTAGTGATGATAGCATGATATATCAAATTAAATAAACAGCCAATATCAACAAATAGCATTGTGACGCCCCACCTCTATACCCACGCTAGCCAAGAACACTATGGAGTAATGTCGTCAACTAGCACGGAGAATAAGGCTGTTGAGGAGCGACCATCCATGTAATTGCTTTGCGCGAGAACCGATATGTCAGATAGTATAACATGCATTTTATTTCAAGAGGAAATCCGACATACCGATACAAACACAAAGCTACTACACAGTGGCTATAATAATCTTCGGAAACAAATATAGAAATAAACATAACATAAATCAGTCACAGATAATTCATATCACAAAGGCGGAAAAAGATATGAATATATAACTAACACATGAAAGTGTATATCAGAGTAGTGGTCAAAAAGATCCACAATAATACAAGAGAATAGCAACATGTGCTATACAAAAGAATACAACTATGAGTCTATATCTCAAGTGTATACTACAAAAACTACTAATCTAAGTAGTTAACCAAAAGTCAGTATGATAACCCCAAAAGAGAAGTCAAGCAGAAGCACCTGTAACATCTCGGTCTGACCCGAGTATTATTTATAAGAAAAATAATAAACGGATCAGTCTAGCTATAAATAGCAGATGAAATGATATAGAATAAGAGATATGACTAAACGTATAATAATCACAATGCCAAGCTGTGATAAATAAATAATTGAAAAATCAATAAGAGATTAATCAATATCGCAAAGATCTTCTCAAAGATAAAAAGGAATGTCATACTCCTAATTTCATTCACCAAGCCACAATAAATGACATATATATCAATGCCAATCGTAAAAGTTGGTGAAACATAAATTTCAGAAATCAACACAAGAAATCTAGAAATCAAATAATTCAGAGCATCGACGTCGTACAGCCTGACGTCCGATGATCCAGAAACACAATAGAAGAAAACAACGACGTCGTACAGCGTGACATCCGATGAACCAAAACACAATCAAAGGGAACAATGACGTCGTACAGCGTGACATCCGATGAACCAAAGCACAATAAAAGGGAACAACGACGTCGTACAGCGTGACATCCGATGAACCAAAGCACAATAAAAGGGAACAACGACGTCGTACAGCGTGACATCCGATGAACCAAAGCACAATAAAAGGGAACAACGACGTCGTACAGCGTGACATCCGATGAACCAAAGCACAATAAAAGGGAACAACGACGTCGTACGGCGTGACATCCGATGAACCAAAGCACAATAAAAGGGAACAACGACGTCGTACAGCGTGACATCCGATGAACCAAAGCACAATAAAACGGAACAACGACGCCGTACAGCATGACACCGATGAACCAAAGCACAATAAAAGGGAACAACGACGTCGTACACCGTGACATCCGATGAACCAAAGCACAATAAAAGGGAACAACGACGTCGTACAGCGTGACATCCGATGAACCAAATCACAATTAAAGCGGAACAACGACGTCGTACAGCGTAACGTCCGATGAACCAAATCAAAAAGACATCACACAATTGCTAGTCTAAATCATAAAACGATCGTCATGATCATCAAGAAGTGTCAATTACAGTAAGCTAGTAAATATATGAGCTTAGCTTCATCTCCCATAACCACTAGCTTAACTTAAATATTTACGAACAAATTGTAGATCTCCACTAGAAAATTGTCACAAGAGTTTCAATCGAACAAGTCCAAGAATTAACCGACGAAGTAAACGCAAGCGTTTCATACCACTTGTTTTACTAAGCCGTTTAATTAGATTTCTCATACGAGTGAGGTAAAGGTTTGTATATACTAATAGATTGGAAAACGGTTTAAGAAAAGAGCTTTGTTATTGAAAATAGAGTTGAAATCATTTTGATGAAAGAGTTTTGATATTCACTACTAGTATTGAAACCTTTGTATTTTTAAAGTGACAAATCATAGAAATGATTGTAGAAATAATCAATCATCAAAATTCACATACGAAGACGTGAATAAAATCCAAAGAAATCAATTACGGAATCTATCGAAATGGATATTACCAAAATCACGAAGAAAATGTCATCAAAGTCAATAACAAGTGATAATAACAAAAGGGAATCAACACGAATCGATTAAAGTTGGAATTCTCAAGCAAATAGGCAAAAAGAGTGCAGATTCAGACGTCTGAAATCAAGGATTCAGACGTCTGAATCTGGAAAATAAATATTTTCCAAAAACAGAATTCGGACGTCTGAATCTTTGATTTCAGACGTCTGAATCTTTGATTTCAGACGTCTGAAATAGGCATATTTTAGCCTATTTCCTTTCTGGTTCCAAATGAACCAATTCAGACGTCTGAAATATAGATTCAGACGTCTGAATGCTGGGGGATAAAAAATCCCAGTATAATATTCAGACGTCTGAATCTAACGTTTCAGACGTCTGAAACTGGGGTTCAGAGCATTCCCTGAACCTAGACCAAGAGTGGCCAAACGAATACCGGAAGCGATCGATCGAGCGACGACGACTAAGGATTTACGCGAAGCGACAACCCAGCCTTAACGGCTCTTCGATACGCCTCAAATATCAATGTCTAAATATCCATAATATGATTTTCATAAATTAGACCAAAACACCAAAAATTGGAATATACACAAAATCAATCCAAACCAAAATCAATTGCACAAGAATAAGTGTTAGGAATTCATACCTAACAATCGAAGATAATTATAGACTAAGATGTGAGATAACAATCTCACCATTTCACAAAATCAATGAAGAAGAAGCTATAGAGCAATGGCAAGAACAATCACTCCTCAATTCCAACCCAACAAGCTTGAATCTAAGCTTAAAGGAGAAACATTTCCTAATTTAGGTTTAGGAAATTTATGAAATTGAATGGAGAAAGAGTTGGAGAAGATGAAGAGAGGGCTTACCAAAGCTTCTTCTTGAATTTGGAGGTAGAAGCTTGAATTTGCAATAAAGGTTAGGGCTTGGAGTTTTAATTTCCCTTTCCTCCCACCATTGTTGCTAAAGCTTGAGTATTAGGAATTAGAAATGAAGTAATGAAGAGTTGGAGTGGAGTTGAGTTCATATGTTAGGTTAATGGGCTGAAACCCAAACCAAAGCCCTAAGTGAAAAAGTAGCAAAATTCTACTATCTCCAAACATATCAAAACTTATACTCAAAAAGGTTGCAAACGGCATTTTAAACTCAATGGAAGGGGTCTCGAGTCCCAATTCGACTGTTTGCAAAAAGTAGCTTCTCGGACCAAAATTCGATGAACGATAAAATATTTAAATATACAATCGATAAATATGCGGGTTGTTACAAGCATCCATCACAACCAATCAACCATAAAGCCGATAACATTCACAGATTCCGATTTTTACCATATCGGGTAACATGCTGTCAATTAAATTCAAATTTATTTAACGGTCAATTTAATTCTATCAATTAATTCATATGCCGATTTAAATGATAAATAAACCTAACAAACAACAGCCAATCAAATTTATATCACTTTAGAAAACAAATATAACTATCATAAAATTATTTTAGTCAATTATGAGCGTAAAACGCTCACCTTTCTATTTGAAACTGAAAATATTTCAGTTTCAAACAAATTTCCAATCCGATTCCAAGTTGAAGCCTTCATCTGATTCCAACGCGACTTGATTCGTCCAAAACCGATCACGTAAGAAAAATTTATGCAATAATTAATCACGATATTTATAAAATTAAATTAAGATAATCAACATCATAATCAAATTAACATACCCTAGTCACCTTAGTACCTTCGTTCAACTACAGGAATGCACACAAATACCCTTCCTTCCTCTCGCGACATTGCGACCAACATCGATAATAATTTTTTTTCGAACGACTACTACAGACTGCCAACCCCCTTGCCTTTGCCCCCACCAGTCGCGACACCTTCAACCACACGCACACGCTTCTCCTCCTCGCTCAAGTGCGAAACAAAGAATAGCACGTGCACCTGAAACCTTACACTGGTCGAGCCCTCGACGCGCTCCGATGCTTCCCCGTGCTACGAGGTCGACTGCGACCATTGCCCTACGCCAACGTGTCCTCGGTCGCGCGTCCCTATCGCGTTTTGATCGAGCAATATTTTTTTTAGATCGGCCACCCCATTTTTTTCTTCAATTTGAATGAAAAGGAGAAGGGGTAAAGAAGGGATGCGGTTGAGAAAGTGGGCTTGGGCCTGAACGAGATAAAGGAAGCTCGAATTTTTTTTATCGGCTGCGGCCATTTTTATTCAGATCGAGAGAAAAAAATTATTTTTTTTAACAAAATGGCTGTGGATTCGAAATTAAAAAGGGGAGAAAGAGTATAAGTAGGCGTAAAAGGCTCGGGTGGTTTTGAATGAGTTTTAATTTTTATTATATTATTAAATTTGAAAAATATCCGACGTTTAACGTCCGAAATTTCTCGAGCTCCAAACGGGACGTACCGCCTGGCGTTTATAATGTTTTACCCTCATTCCGAACACACTAGAACTAGTTTCGGAAGACAATTCGATCGTATATGGAAGATAGCTTCTCAAAGTCGATTTATTTATTTAAATTCTACGCGTTTCAAGTTCGCACGGCCAACCGACAAGTCCGATTGGTACGAAAATTAAAATCCTACAATAAATCACCATTACGGATCCGATGAAACTGGTTTCGTCGAAATCCGAGATAGTGGCCAAAATGGCTATTTTTACTCGTCATATTAAAATATAGAATTTCAATTTCTGATTTTTCACATTTAAATCTAATTTTAAATGTAATCCATCTTCGTTCATATTTAAATAAAACTTAAATCAATTTTCGGTATCATTTGAATCATCTTAGATCCAGAATTAAATTATTCAAATAATTTCCAAGTTTTAAACAACTTAATTATCCGATAAACCAATATTCATAAATCATTAAATTTTATTTCTATCCATGTTTATCCAATAAATTTAATAATTTAAAGTAGCTGAAAATACAGGTCGTTACATACTCCCCCACTCAAAACTTTTCGTCCTCGAAAAGGCATTTAGGTAAAAAAAATTAACGTACAATAATTTATTCAAAATTGTCAATTTATAAAAGTAAACATCTTATTTGAGAAACTATTACTATGCCACTCCTATATCGATTTTATGGAAAATACAATTTATATAGAAAAACAAGTCATAAATTTTTTAAAACTTCAAAAATTTTCCAACTCCCGGATTTACGAAAAATTTCGGCAGAGTCTCCTTTGAGTGGCTCGATCGGAAAAAATTTCAATATCAATATATAACACAATATAACCAATATATATCAAATATACATCTCATCTCAATGATGAGGCATCCAGAAGGGAAAAAATATAAAATCACAGTATTTAATCCAAGATACTTACCGTATTATTAATAATACGAGCGAGTTTGCTCGTATTAAGCAAGAAAAAGCATGTAAAACCATGCATATATACCCGAACGGTCTTCAAATGTACATATCTCAACTTAATTTAAGATATTAGTTGCATATAACGTTATAGAAACATGTGTAAGTCTAATATAATCATATAATTTGGATTTTGAATACAACCAATAAATACAAGCACAAATACACAACATACAACAATCATGCGCAATCAAAACAGTAAAAACAATGGTTTGCAACAAAAGAAACCATCCAACCATCAATATCCGTCCAATTAATCCAATTAATTCATAACCACGTGAAATTTTTATTATACAATGTCAATTTTTTAATTTATACCCTTCATTTTTTTATTAACATTCATTTCATTAACATTTTAATTGATTCATTTAAATTTATTTGCATTCAATCAACTTTTATTCAATTAGATTCATATTCAATTGATTTTTCATTCAACTCATTTATTTCTAATTGATTTGTATGCACTTATCAACATCAATAAATCCACGTTCTATTTATTTCCACTCGTTTATAGTTACATTCATTTTCTTCATTTCAATAATTCATATAATTTGTTACACTTAAGTAATTTAATTCCATACCACATTCCATATATTTCAAATTGATTACCATTCACTTATTAATATTCATTTCGTTAATCGTGCAATGGATTTATAATCAATTGATTCGTTTTTAATTAATTTACATTTAACAATTTTGATTTTTGTTCATTCTTTTCTTTTAATCAATATTTATTTCATTCACATTTGATTTATTACAATTGAATGTATATTTACATTCCATCGATTTGTTTCAATTATTTATATTTGTTTCATCCATATTTAATTGGTTTACATTCCGTTGATTAAATCTCTATTATTAACACTCGTTACAAATCCAATATATTCATTTTTTTCAATTTATGATTCTACTTTGTTTCACTATTTATTTAACCTATTTCATATAAATTCATTGGTGAACAATTTATATAATTATTTCACTTAACATTGCTTAACTTGAATTTATTTCCACTTAGTATATCCCTTTTCTATTTATATACATTAATATCATTATAAATTAGCAAAGTTTATTATAAATATTTTATACAACTTAACTCATTTTTATTATTATTACTTCATATCTTATGTTATTATTAATTCATCAATTCACTTCATTTATTCAAATTCACATCATTAATTTACCAAAGTAAATTTCATTTTATAACTCAATTCGTATTATTAACTTTTTTTTCTTTTTCACAATTTATTCATTCAGCTTCTCTTAACTCCACTTTAACTTATAAATATATTTTATTCAATAACTTATTCCATTTTATATTAGTTAACACAAAATTTTCAGTTACTTCCATCAATTAATTTATTTCATGAACTTATTCCTATGCAATTAGTTAACATGCAATTTATTAAAACTCGTTTCATTTGTATTTAACTCTTTTTCATCCAATTTTAAATTAAATCCAATTACTCACATTAATTTATATATTCTTATACTCATTTATTTTTATTCAATTTCTCTCATTAAAATTTTTCTTCACACTTAAATTACATTTCATTTTAGAAATTGAAGTTCATATCTATTTGATTAATTCATCTTGTAGCTTAAATGAAATTGATTCACTTTACTGATTTATCTGCACTTAATATCTAATTTAATTTTTATTTAATATTAAGTAAACTTCATTTCAATTTTAATCCATTTCTCATTTTATTTAATCTTATTCAAGTCAAATTTTCTCAACATTCCCATTTTAACAAACTTTAAACTTTGTTTTTAGCTTAAAATTCTTAAATCTATAAGTTTTACAATTTTTTTTTTCATTCAAAATTCCATTCGTTAATTTATTTCAAATGCAATTAGTTTTTATTTTAGATTTCATGAATTAACTATATTTTACTAACTTCGTTTCACTAATTCCATTTAATTTAACAATGTTAAGCCAATTAATTTTATATGCTTAATTAAATGTTTAACCATTTTAAAATTTACTTTTACTTCCCTATTCAAATCTACAAGTTATAACTTTTTTTCTATTCAAATTTATATGTTACAACTTATTTCTTATACACTATTTTTAATTATAAGCACAAAACTATTTTCACACTCTTGTTAATCATAATTGAATATATATTTTTATTTTACGTTTTTTCATCAAACTTTTTTTAATCAAAAATAAATTTCTTTTAGTAGCAATTTTCACTCAGGAACTCGAAAATGAATACTGGGGATGTTGTAGTCATCCCTATAATTAATTCTAGCAACCAAACGAGTTTAATGCTTTTATTTCCTCAAAAATCCTTTCAAAATATATTTTTTCTAGTCAAAACTTTTCAAATGATACTATTATTAATTTTTATGGCTTTGAAAAATAATTTTGAAAGTAAATGGATTTTAAATTCAAAATTTCTAAATTTTTAATCATTTCTATAAATAAGCAATATTATGAATATACATATACAAATTTTCTCACCTTATTACCAAATATTCATTAATTTACACTTGGTCATTTTAACCAATTCTTATTTCGATTGATTTCAATTCAACTTAATTATCAATGCTTTGTAAAATAAATTTACAAAGTATCCATTTTATTTTAATTCACTCAATAATCGATGATAATTAAATATTATCATCTCCTAATCAAAATTTCATTAAAAATTTATCACTTTATATATGAAATATAATTTAGGTAAAATTATTCCATTTATTCGATTTTAAAACAATATTATGTCCACTTGCCTCGTTTAAGTGTTTAGAAACTTCTATCGATAACACGGCGTCCCGCACATCGACTAGAATTTATAAATAACTCAACGAATAAGTAAACACAATATAAAACATTTTATAACACTAACAAGTACGCTCTCTCATATATATATATATATACCCTCAACGGACTCATTCTACGGTATTACTACCCTGTCTCTAATGAATCAAACCCCACAAAGCCAAGTTATCGCCAAACCTCTTTCTGTTACCAATTGCGACGATCCATATGTCGGAAGGTTTAAATCGACAATAATCCACACATGTCCGACTTAAACAATCCGAAATGTAGATAATCAATAGGGTTGAATAAGAAAAATAAGAAGAGAAGAAGCAAAATAATCACAAAATCTTGCAGCGGAAATAATGAAACATAATAATCAAATAAAAATTCAAAAGTTGTTTACTATACATCTGATCATAATCTATACACATTTATCAGAGTTATATCTATACATCAGGGATAAATAATCAATACAGCAGAATAGCATGATGTAGGAGAAAATAATAATAGTAATATACCCAAACTCAGTCTTCATCCTTCAGAGAATTGTCTTCAATACGTTGGAAAAACTCAGGACTGACCCGAGCGCAGTGAAAAGACAAAACATTCGAGTTAAGACTAAAATACTCTTATGCAAGTCAAATAAATATCACAAATTTGAGTGCAATAACTTAACAGATGTTACGGGATTTTCCATCTCTTAAGGATCCATTAAACTATTTATATATAATAGTATACGCTATAATAGATAATGTCTATCAGTAAAATAAATATCAAAATAGTGTTAAGGCTTTACATTGATCCACCTTAACACATTTTACAGTTTAAACCAAAGTCGTAATGGGCTCATATAGCGATAAATATGGCAAGGCAATGCCCAAGGTAGGATTCTACCAGTTTAACCCTTTCTGGCTGGTCATAACGCATTTGTGGTCAATCGCGACAATCAATCCAAACGACAAATAAGGTGTACCCATCGAATCCGAAAGCACAATAGCAATACGATGGATCAACAACGCTAGAAGTAGCTAACCTCAATGGCCAGACATAGGATCCTGTTTTAGTCATTTTAATTATGACATGAATGTCAAGGCTATACATCATCGTTCTCTTACTTCATTCAGTAAACGTCGCCAATTCAACCACTACATTATGGATATCATCCATCGCGTATACGGTTGTCAAAGTGGTTCCCATATTGAAAGAGAGTATTTCAATAAGAAGCCTCGGTCTCTTTAACAACCAATCGTCATTTTACATACTGGTTGGTTCTTTTACATTTCGAAACAAATTTGCACTTGATATCAAAATATCGTATTCGTTTCAAAATCAAATTCATTTTGAAATCATTATATATATCCACTTCAACATCAATTCCATTTTGAAATTATCATATATTCAAAATTTTAAATTTTGTCCAGTAATCGATTCCTCTTCCAAAATTTGATTCGAATTCAATTTAGCTTATATTCTTCACTTTAACCTAGTTCGTAATTTAAATCCAAGATTTAAATATAAATAATTTACCCTTTAACCAGTTTGAATTTTATAAAATAGTTTAAATATTTTAAAATAGTTAAATAGTTAAAAATAGTTTAATATAAATATTTAAATAATTTAATCGAAATAATTTGAATAAAAAATAGTTTACATAGTAAAATAGTTTAGAAAATCAAAATAATTTGAATATTTAAAGAATATAGATTTTAAATCATTTAGACTAAAATATTCATTTTAACAAAAATAATTCCACAGTCAAACCAGTCAACTTCCCAATTTCCTACCCAAATCAATTCCAAATTCCATTTCGATTTAATCGATTCAGTTCCGTTTCCAACTCGAATAAATTTTGATTCCATATAAATTCCGATTTCAATTCATAAATTCTTTTCACTTCAATTTCCATTTTCAAATTAATTTAAATCCCAATTTCAAATTAATTTCCAGTTCCAATTCCAAATTAATTTAAATTCCAATTTCAAATAAATTTCCAATTCCAATTCCAAATTAATTTCAAATTCCAGTTCCAAACTAATTTAAATTCCAATTTCAAATTAATTTCCAATTTCAGTTCAGATTCCAAATTCGATTTTAAAATATCGATTTAAACACTTAAATCAAATTTACTTTCAATACGAAATTTTAAATTTATATTTTCAATTCCAAACTAAAATTTTGAAATATCTTTCATATCAGTTTTTCCTAGAAATATTCAAAGTTTGAATGAAAAATCAATCCTTTTAAAACAAATCAACTTCCGAAAATTCATGCCATATTTCAATTTTAACTTAAAATCTAAATTCCGGTTAATTAATCAAATTTCGTTACCAAGTTTAAATTCCAACTTACTAGCTTCAATTCAAAATAATTCAATTTCCATAAATTGGGATTTTTTTTTTAAAATCAATTCATTTAAATAATTTCATAACAACTTTTAAAATCATTTAATTTAACCAACCCGGTGTTCGTATATAATTTTCTAACATATGGCCAAGTGGATAATTATTTCAATTAAATTTCAAGGATTGATATATATCGTCTCAATCCAAATAAATGTCATAGGTATATATCATTTCAACCCATTTCTTAATTTATTCAAAATAATTCATTTTACAGTTTTATATGCAATAAACAATATACAGGATGATAGCATGATATATCAAATTAAATAAACAACCAATTGACCATAAAGCCGATAACATTCACATATTTCAATTTTTACCATATCGGGTAACATGCTGCCAATTAAATTTAAATTTATTTAACGGTCAATTTAAATTCTATCAATTAATTCATATACCGATTTAAATGAGAAATAAACCTACCAAACAACAGCCAATCAAATTTATATCACTTCTGAATATATGTATAACTACCATAAAATTATTTTAGTCAATTGTGAGCGAAAAACACTCACCTTTCTATTTGAAACCGAAAATATTTCAGTTTCAAACAAATTTTCAATCTGATTCCAAGTTGAAGCCTTCATCTGATTTCAACGTGATTTGATTCGTCTAAAACCAATCTCGTAAGAAAATTTTATGCGATAATTAATCTCGATATTTATAAAATTAAATTAAGATAATCAACATCTTAATCAAATTAACATGCCCTGATCACCTTAGTACCCTCGTTTAACTATATGAATGCACACAAATACCCTTCCTTCCTCTCGCGACATCGCGACCAACATCGATAATAAATTTTTTCGAACGACTACTACAGACCGCCAACCCCCTTGCCTTCGTCCCCACTAGTCGTGACACCTTCAACTACACGCACACGCTTCTCCTCCTCGCTCAAGTGCGAAACAACGAATAGCACACGCCCCTGAAACCCTACGCTGGTCAAGCTCTCGACGCGCTCCGATGCTTCTTCGTGCTACGAGGTCGACTGCGACCACTGCCCTACGCCAACGTGTCCTCTATCGCGTGCCCCTTTCGCGTTTTAATCGAGCAATTTTTTTTTAGTTCGGCCGCCCCTTTTTTTTCCTTCAAACTTGAATAAAAAGAAGAAGGGGTAAAGAAGGGATATGGTTGAGAACGTGGGCTTGGGCCTGAACGAGATAAAGGAAGTTCGATTTTTTTTTTATCGGCTACGGCCATTTTTATTTAGATCGAGAGAAAAAAAATAGTTTTTTTAAACAGAGTGGCTGTGGATTCGAAATTATAAAGGGAAGAAAGAGTGAAGGTAGGCGTAAAAGGCTCGGGTGGTTTTGAACGAGTTTTAATTTTTATTATATTATTAAATTTGAAAAATATCCGATGTTTAACGTCCGAAATTTCTCGAACTCCAAACGGGACGTACCGCCTGGCGCTTATAATGTTTTACCCTCATTTCGAACACACTTGAACTAGTTTCGGAAGACAATTCGATCGTATGTGGAAGATAGCTTCTCAAAGTCGATTTATTTATTTAAATTCTACGCCTTTCAAACTCGCACGGCCAACCGACAAGTTCGATTGCTAGAAAATTAAAATCCTATAATAACTCACCATTACGGATCCGATGAAACTAGTTTCGTCGAAATCCAAGGCAGTGGCCAAAATGGCTATTTTTACTCGTCAAATTAAAATATAGAATTTCAATTTCTAACTTTTCACATTTAAATCTAATTTTAAATGTTATTCATCTTCGTTCATATTTAAATAAAACTTAAACCAATTTCTGATATCATTTGAATCATCCTAGATCTAGAATTAAATTATTCAAATAATTTCCAAGTTTTAAACAATTTAATTATCTGACAAACCAATATTAATAAATCATTAAATTTTATTCTATCCATATTTATCCAATAAATGCACTAAATTTAATAATTTAAAATAGCCGAAAATAAGGGTCGCTACATACTCCCCCACTCAAAACTTTTCATCCTCGAAAAGGCATTTAGGTAAAGAATTTAACGTACAATAATTTATTCAAAATTGTCATTTTATAAAAGTAAACATCTTATTTGCGAAACTATTACTACGCCACTCCTATATCAATTTTATGGAAAATTCAATTTATATAGAAAAACAAGTTATAAAAATTTTAAAACTTCAAAATTTTTCCAACTCCCGAATTTACGAAAAATTTCGGTAGAGTCTCTGTTGCGCGGCTCGATCGAAAAAAAATTCAATATCAATATATAACACAATATAACCAATATATATCAAGTATACATCTCATCTCAATGATGAGGCATCCAGAAGGGCAAAAATATAAAATCGCGGTATGTAATCCACGATACGTACCTTATTATTAATAATACGAGCGAGTTCGTTCGTATTAAATAAGCAAAAGCATGTGAAACCCCGCATATATGCCCAAACGGTCTTCAAATGTACCTATCTCAACTTAATTTAAAATATTAGTTGCATATAACGTTATAGAAACGTGTATAAGTCTAATATAACCATATAATTTTGACTTTGAATTCAACCAATAAATACAAGCACAAATACACAGCATACAACAATCATACGCAATCAAAACAGTAAAAACAATTGTTTACAACAAAAGAAACCATCCAACCATCAATATCCGTCCAATTAATTCATTACCACGTGAAATTTTTATTATACAATGTCAGTTTTTTAATTTATACCCTTCATTTTTTTATTAACATTCATTTCATTAACATTTTTATTGATTCATTTCAATTTATTTGCATTCAATCAACTTTTATTCAATTAAATTCACGTTCAATTGATTTTTCATTCAATTTATTTATTTCTAATTGATTTGTATGCACTTATCAACACGAATAAATCCATATTCTATTTATTTCCACTTGTTTATAGTTATATTCATTTTCTTCATTTCAATAATTCATATAATTTGTTGCACTTAAGTAATTTAATTCAATACCACATTCCATATATTTTAAATTGATTACCATTCACTTGTTAATACTCATTTCGTTAATCGTACAATGGATTTATAATCAATTCATTCGTTTTTAATTAATTTACATTCAAAAATTTTGATTTTTATTCATTCTTTTCTTTTAATCAATATTTATTGCATTCACATTTGATTTATTACAATTCAATATTTATTTACATTCCATCGATTTGTTTCAATTATTTATATTTGTTTCATCCATATTTAATTGGCATTGGTTACTTCCAGTTTATTAACACTCATTACAAATTCAATATATTCATTTTTTTCAATTTGTGAAATTTCAATTTGTTTCACTTTTTGTTTAACCTATTTCATATAAATTCATTGGTGAATAATTTATACAATTATTTCACTTAACATTGCTTAACTTGAATTTGTTTCCACTTAGTATATCCCTTTTCTATTTATATACACTAGCATCATTATAAATTAGCAAAGTTTATTATAAATATTTTATACAACTTAACTCATTTTTATTATTATTATTTCATATCTTATGTTATTATTAAGTCATCGATTCACTTCATTTATTCAAATTCATATCATTAATTTACCAAAGTAAATTTCATTTTATAACTCAATTCGTATTATTAACCTTTTTTTCTTTTCATAATTGATTCATTCATCTTCTCTTAAGTCCACATTAACCTATAAATATATTTTATTCAATAACTTATTCTGTTTCATATTAGTTAACACAAAATTTTCAGTTACTTCCATCATTTAATTTATTTCATGAACTTATTCCTATGTAATTAGTTAACGTGAAATTTATTAAAACTCATTTCATTTGTATTTAACTCATTTTCATCCAATTTTAAATTAAATCCAATTACTCACATTAATTTATTTCTTCTTGCACTCATTTATTTTTATTCAATTTCTCGTACTAAAAATTTTCTTCACACTTAAATTACATTTCAATTAGAAATTTAAGTTCATATTCATTTGATTAATTCATCTTATAGCTTAAATGAAATTTGTTCCCTTTACTAATTTATCTGCACTTAATATCTAGTTCAATTTTTATTTAATATTAAGTAAACTTCATTTCAATTTTAATCCATTTCTCATTTTATTTAATCTTATTCAAGTCAAATTTTCTCAGCATTCCCATTTTACAAACTTTAAATTTTATTTTTAGCTTAAAATTCTAAAATCTATAAGTTATACAATTTTTTTTCATTCAAAATTCCATTCATTAATTTATTTCAAATGCAATTCATTTTTATTTTAGCTTTCATGAATTAACTATATTTTACTAACTTCATTTCACTAATTCCATTTAATTTAAGAATGCTAAGCCAATTAATTTTATCTGCTTAATTAAATGTTTAACCATTTTAAAATTTACCTTTACTTCCCTGTTCAAATCTACAAGTTTTAACTTTTTTTCTATTCAAATTTATATGTTACAACTTATTTCTTATACACTATTTTTAATTATAAGCACAAAACTATTTTCACACTCTTATTAATCATAATTGAATATATATTTTTATTTTTCCTTTTTTTCATCAAACTTGTTTTAATCAAAAATAAATTTCTTTTGGTAGCAATTTTCACTCGGGAACTCGAAAATGAATACTGGCGATGCTACAGCTATCCCTAGAATTATTTCCCACCAACCAAACGAGTTTAATGCTTTTATTTCCTTAAAAATCCATTAAAATATAATTTTTTCTAGTCAAAACTTTTCAAATGATATTATAGTTAATTTTTAAGCTTTGAAAAATAATTTTGAAAACAAAAGGATTTTAAATTCAAAATTTCTAAATTTTTAATCATTTCTATAAATAAGCAATATTATGAATATACATACACAAATTTCCTCACCTTATTACCAAATATTCATTAATTTACAATTGGTCATTTTAACCAATTCTTATTTCGATTGATTTCAATTCAACTTAATTATCAATGCTTTGTAAAATAAATTTACAAAGTATCCGTTTTATTTTAATTCACTCAATAATCGATGATAATTAAATATTACCGTCTCCTACTAACAATTTCGTTAAAAATTTATCATTTCATATATAAAATATAATTTAGGTAAAAATATTCCACTTATTCGATTTTAAAACAATATTATGTCCACTTGCCTCGTTTAAGTGTTTAGAAACTTCTATCGATAACGCGGCGTCCCGCACATCGACTAGAATTTATAAACAACTCAACGAATAAGTAAACAGAATATAAAACATTTTATAACACTAACAAGTACGCTCTCTCATATATATATACATACCCTCAACAGACTCATTCTAAGGTATTACTACTCTATCTCTAATGAGTCAAACCCCATAAAGCCATGGTTATCGCCAAACCTCGCTCTGATACCAACTTTGACGACCCACATTTCGAAAGGTTTAAATCAACAATAATCCACACATGTCCGACTTAAACAATCCGAAATGTAGATAATTTATGGGATTGAATAAGAAAAATAAGAAGAGAAGAAGCAAACAAATCACAAAATCTCACAGCGGAAACGATAAAATATAATAATCAAATAAAAATTCAAAAGCTGTTTATTATACATCTGATCATAATCTATACACATTTATCAGAGTTATATCTATACATCAGGGATAAATAATCAATACAACAGAATAGCATGATGAAGGAGATAATAATAATAGTAATATACCACAGTCTACATCCTCCAAAGAATAGTCTTCAATACGCTGGAAAAACTCAGGACTAACCCGAGCGTAATCAAAAGACAAAACACTCGAGTCGGGTCTAAAATACTCTTATGTAAGTCAAATCAATATAAAAAATATGAGTGCAATAACTTAAGAGATGTTACGGGATTTTCCATCTCTTAAGGATCCGTTAAACTATTTATATAATAGTATACGCTATAATAGATAATGTCTATCAATAAAATAAATATCAAAATAGCGTCAAGGCTTTACATTGATCCACCTTAACACATTTTACAGTTTAAACCAAAGTCGTAATGGGCTCGTATAAGGATAAATATGACGAGGCATATGAGGCAATACTCATGGTAGAATTCTACCAGTTTACCCTTTCTGGTTGGTCGTAACCCATCCGTGGCCGACCGCGACAATCAATCCAAACTACAAATAAGGTGCACCTATCGAATCTGAAACCATAATAGTAATACGAGGGATCAACATCGCTAGAGGTAGCTAACCTTAATGGCCAGACATAGGCTCCTGTTTTCGTCATTTTAATTATGACATGAATGTCAAGGCTATCCATCATCGTTCTCTTACTTCATTCCAGTAAACGTCGCCAATTCAACCACTGCTTTCTGGATATCATCCACTGCGTACATGGTTATCAAAGTGGTTCCAATATTGAAAGAGAGTATTTCAATAGGATGCCCTGGTCTCTTTAACAACCAATCGTCATTTTACACACCGGTTGGTTCTTTTACATTTCGAAAACAATTTACACTTGATATCAAAATATCATATTTGTTTCAAAATCAAATTCATTTCGAAATCATTATATATATCCACTTCACATCAATTCCATTTTGAAATTATCATATATTCAAAAATTTAAATTTTATCTGATAAATCGATTCCTCGTCCAAAATTTGATTCGAATTCAATTTAGGTTATATTCTTCACTTTAAACTAGCTCGTATTTAAATCCAAGATTTAAATATAAATAATTTACCCTTTAACCAGTTTGAATTTTATAAAATAGTTTAAATATTTTAAAATAGTTAAATAGTTAAAAATAGTTTAATAGAAATATTTAAATAATTTAATCGAAATAATTTGAATAAAAAAATGGTTTACATAGTAAAATAGTTTAGAAAATAAAAATAATTTGAATATTTAAAGAATATAGATTTTAAATCATTTGTACTAAAATATTCATTTTAACAAAAATAATTCCAAAGTCAAACCGGTCAACTTCCAAATTTCCTACCCAAATCAATTCCAAATTCAATTTCGATTCAATTCCGATTACAACTCGAATAAATTTTGATTCCATATAAATTCCGATTTTAATTCATAAATTTTTTCACTTCAATTTCCATTTTCAAATTAATTTACATCCCAATTTCAAATTAATTTCCAATTCCAATTCCAAATTAATTTAAATTCCAATTTCAAATTAATTTCCAGTGTCAGTTCAAATTCTAAATTCGATTTCAAAATATCGATTTAAACCCTTAAATCAAATTTACTTTCAATACCAAATTTTAAATTTAAATTTTCAGTTCCAAACTCAAATTTTGAAATATCATTTCATATCAATTTTTCTTAGAAATAGTCAAAGTTTGAATGAAAAATAAATCCTTTTAAAACCAATCAACTTCCGAAAATTCACGCCATATTTCAATTTTTAACTTAAAATTTAAACTCCGATTGATTAAACAAATTTCGTTACCAAGTTTAAATTCCAACATTTCTAGCTTCAATTCAAAATAATTCAATTTCCATAAATTGGATTTTTTTCTAAAAATCAATTCATTTAAATAATTTCAAAACAAATTTTAAAATCATTTAATTTAACCAACCCGGTGTCCGTATATAATTTTCTAACATATGGCCAAGTGGATAATTATTTCAATTAAATTTCAAGGATTGATATATATCGTCTCAGTCCAAATAGATGTCATAGGTATATATCATTTCAACCCATTTCTTAATTTATTCAAAATAATTCAGTTTACAGTTTTATATGCAATAAACAATATATAGGATGATAGCATGATATATCAAATTAAATAAACAGCCAATATCGACCAATAGCATCCATCACAACCAATCAACCATAAAGATGATAACATTCATAGATTCCAATTTTTACCATATCGGGTAACATACTGCCAATTAAATTTAAATTTATTTAACGGTCAATTTAAATTCTATCAATTAATTCATATACCGATTTAAATGACAAATAAACCTACCAAATAACAGCCAATCAAATTTATGTCACTTCAGAATATAAATATAACTACCATAAAATTATTTTAGTCAATTGTGAGCGTAAAACACTCACCTTTCTATTTGAAACTGAAAATATTTAATTTCAAACAAATTTCCAATCTGATTCCAAGTTGAAGCCTTCATCTGATTCCAATGTGATTTGATTCGTCCAAAACCGATTTCGTAAGAAAAATTTACGCGATAATTAATCACGATATTTATAAAATTAAATTAAGATAATCAACATCTTAATCAAATTAGCATACCCTAATCACTTTAGTACCCTCGTTCAACTACAGGAATGCATACAAATACCCTTCCTTCCTCCCGTGACATTGCGACCAACATCGATAATAAAAAAAATTCGAACGACTGCTACAGACCGCAAACCCCCTTGCATTTGCCCCCACCAGCCGCGACACCTTCAACTACATGCACACGCTTCTCCTCCTCGCTCGAGTGCGAAACAACGAATAGCACGCGCCCCTGAAACCCTATACTGGTCGAGCGCTCGACGCGCTCGACGCGCTCCGATGCTTCTCCGCGCTACAAGGTCGACTACGACCATTGCCCTATGCCAACGTGTCCTCGATCGCGCGCCCCTATCGCGTTTTGATCGAGCAATTTTTTTTAGATCGACCGCCCCTTTTTTTCTTCAATTCAAATAAAAAGGAGAAGGGGTAAAGAAGGAATATGGTTGAGAACTTGGGCTTGGGTCTGAACGAGATAAAGGAAGTTCTATTTTTTTTATCGACTGCGGCCAATATTATTTAGATCGAGAGAAAAAAATTATTACTTTTTCTAAACAGAGTGGCGATGGATTCGAAATTAAAAAGGGGAGAAAGAGTATAGGTAGGCGTAAAAGGCTCAGGTGGTTTTGAACGAGTTTTAATTTTTATTATATTATTAAATTTGAAAAATATCCGACGTTTAACATCTGAAATTTCTCGAGCTCCAAAATGGGACGTACCGTCTAGCGTTTATAATGTTTTACCCTCATTCCGAACACACTGGAACTAGTTTCAGAAGACAATTCGATCGTATGTGGAAGATAGCTTCTCAAAGTCGATTTATTTACTTAAATTCTACGTGTTTCAAGCTCGCACGGCCAATCGACAAGTCCGATTGCTACGAAAATTGAAATCCTACAATAACTCACCATTACGGATCCGATGAAATTAGTTTCGTCGAAATCCGAGACAGTGGCCAAAATGGTTATTTTTACTCATCAAATTAAAATATAGAATTTCAATTTCTAATTTTTCGCATTTAAATCTAATTTTAAATGTTAACCATCTTCGTTCATATTTAAATAAAACTTAAATCAATATTCGATATCATTTGAATCATCTTAGATCCAAAATTAAATTATTCAAATAATTTCCAAGTTTTAAGCATTTTAATTATCTGATAAACCAATATTAATAAATCATTAAATTTTTTTTCTATCCATATTTATCCAATAAATGCACTAAATTTAATAATTTAAAATATCCAAAAATACGGGTCGTTACATTTATAGTAGTTCAGCTGATTTTGGCCTACATCCACCGTAGAAATTTCCTTTTTATTGATATCAGAATCAGTTACAGTTACAATCCGGAGTTCTTAAAGCAATAATGGCATAGTAACCTTAATGAAGAAGATGAAGGGAAACAGAATGAAGATCCTCCTTTCTGAATCCCCGCCTGCCTTATTTATCGGCAAAACTAAGTTACTGGGCTTCCTGAGTGGTCCGGGCCCATCAACACCATAGCCGATCCAAAATCCATCACTACGACCGATCCACCGTTGGAGTTTTGCTGACTCGAAGTGAACACAGCATTGGCCCAAAGCATGATTGTCCATGACTCGAAGAAAAACATGTTTGAACTCGAAGTAACCAAGTGTTGATCCTCCTCCTCGAAAACACCGACCTCCTTTAGCCGACCCGGAACCTTCATCCTACCGATCCGAAGTAGTTGGTTCCATAACTCGAAGTGAGATTGTACCGACCCTATGCCTTTATAACACCGACCCGAAGAACGTATACTGCCGACCTAGAGATTTCCCTGTACCAACCCAAGTCCATCTCAAAGCCAACCAAAAGCAAATGTCGATCAACTCGTGCTGCCGACCCACTCGAAATGCTGATCCATTCACGATGCCGACCCACTCTTGCTACCGACCCACTCAAAATGTCGATTCATTCACGATGCGGACCCACTCATGCTGCTGACCCACTCGAAATGTCGATCCATTCACGCTGCTGACCCACTCATGCTGTCGACCCACTCGTAATGCCGAACCACTCAAAGGCTCGGTGCCAACCCTGGTAAAGGTCCTCGTCGACTCGGAGTTACACCGACCTCATGGAAAACTTGCCGATCCTATGCTAACTCGAAGTGCACCCGATTTTAACTTGAAGGAAACTGCTTCAAAACCCGAAGCCGACCCATAAGCGTGACTCGAAGCAAACCCAAAACAACCTGGAACAACTCGATTTTTGTCGAAACTCATATTTCCAATATCCCATGACTTTTGTCCATCGACCATGCTGAATCCTGGCTTTGTAATCATGATCATTATCCATGATTTTTTGTCTATCCATCCAGCTGAATCAAACTCGTCATATTCCAACCTCGATAATTGAGCAATCGATTTAGTTAAATTCACCTGTCTACGGCCTTGCCAAACGGCAGGTTAACATTTGCCTCGAAATCATGACTTGTTATTGGAAGGTGTGTTTTTAATAGTCTCAAATCCGATATCTAAACTCATTGTTCCATTCACTATTAAGAAATTCCATCCACATCCGATAGTCTACTCCGCGATTGTTCCGAGTCGTTATTCAATTCTGACTCCATTCCAAATCCATTATTCGATTCCACGATCTCTTCGAATCATTTTATCCAAGTCCAAGACCTCTCCGAGTTCGATAATCCAAATCGAGGACCTTGTCGGTCCAAATCCAAAGCCGGGACCTCGCCGGGTCCGAAAATCCATATCCAAGACCTCAACAGATCCAAATCCAAATCCTTAGCTGTTCATAACCAATATCCAAATTTGTAACCTCTCCGGGTTCTTGCCAAGCAAAATCTACACCCGACGACCTATGTTAAGTAATACCATGGCATTCCTGGTTCAGTGTCCCTAAATGCTAAGTATAGCCGTGGCTTAAGTCCTAAGCCGAATCACAGTCGCTTCGGACCCTTGTCGAGCATAGCGCATACTCGATGACCTGAAATAGTAGCTGATAGATAATATGGGGCCTAAGTCCTAGGTCGAATCCTGGTCCCTCCGGACCCTTGCCGAGCATAATCCATGCTTGACGACCTTTTAGCCAAAAGCCAGACAAAAAGTTAACCAAAATCCAATTCGAAATACAGATTCAAACCAGAAAACCAGAAATCGATATTAAAAGTCCAAATCAAAATCCAAAGCAAATCAAGCATCCAAACCAGAAAATCAACAAAACCGGGAGTTCAAACCGAACTCCAAAACCAAAGCAAAAAAGTAAGTGTCGAAGCCAAAAAGAAAAAACAGATTTCACAAACCAGAGCTTCACGGTCTATCATCATCTTAGTGCATACCTAAGGGCTATCTCTGTCCCCATACATGAGTAAGTGATTTAGCCGTTTACCCGGAGATTGTTACTTATTCCAAACCATCACGACTAGTTGATGATCAACCGACCACCATTCCTGGGCCTCGCGCCATCGTATTTCAAGTAGGCAGTGGCTGCTCTTGTTCCACCGCCGCATTTTGAGTTTTGACATATTGCCGAAACTGACCATTCCTTACATGCTCCTTGATTATATCCTTTAGATGCCTGCAGCTGTTAGTATCATGCCCATCCAGCTCATGAAAGAGACAGTGCTTTCCCGATGCTCTTTCTCATTCTAAGGGTTCCTTCATTGCCTGCCTTCGATAAGGAAGGTGATCTCGAGTATCCAAGTATATCCATTCCAATGTCCCATTCAGTCTTGTGTAAGTGGAGAATTTTGATTCTCCCCGGCGCTTCCTCTTCCCCTTATCCTTGTCTTTACCCAAGCTTTCACCGGACGGTTCTCCATCCTTAACCATGTTTACTTCCTTTGACTTCATATCCAAACATGCATCCTCTTGTCGAAGAAACGTCTCAACTTTGTGAAATAATTCCTCGAGATCCATTGGTGAGTTCCGTATCAATGATACTTTGAAATCCAAATCATCCCTGACTCTTGACACTATCGCCATTAGAACCATTGATGGATCCGGTCGATCCACCGAAGCAACTGCTACATTAAACCGAGTTAAGAAATTCCTGAGAAATTCATCTGTCCTCTGCTTAACTAACGTCAGTGTCATCACATTCTTCGGCCTTTTTATGTAAACTCAAAACTGCTTCAAGAACCTATCCATCAGTTCTGTCCATGTCCCAATGGATCCATCTTTCCGCTGTCTGAACCATATAGCGGCTATATCGGTCAAGTACAGAGGGAAACACCAAGCCATAACCTCCTTTGATACCCCCAGCACCTCCATTTGTTTTGTGAACCTCGTCAACGGGTCAGCATGATCTGTCTTACCATTGTATGCTTCCAGAGTGGGCAGCTTGAAGTCAGGTGGATTCCTAGCCATCCAGATGTTACGAGTAAATAGAATTTTGTTTACTCCCTCTAAATCTCGGCTTATCAGATCTCCATGAATAGTTTGCCCGATAATGTCAGCTAATCCAATGTTACCTACCATGGATTGCCCCCATCCATATTTCCTACCCGCCCTTCAAGCGCTCGGGGGAATTCAGGTACATACTCCTTGTCATGCACTCCTGTATTTCTGTTGGCGCCGGGCTTCGCAGTGTCATCTGGTATCCCTCCATGGATCAATCCAGCATTACCAGGTGGCATGCCCCTGAATCTAGGTCCATCCAGATTGATAGTTGTTTGCTGATTGGGGGAAGCCACCTGGTGAACTACTCCATCTACTTGCCGGTTGAGTCCTTCTGATCTAGCTCCATGGATCTGAGATCCTACAGTTCCTGCTTGTCCAAATTGTTTGAAAATTATTTGCATCATTTCATCAATTGCTCCTACATGGAATTCAGCATAACCTGCATCTCATCCCTACCGATGTAGACGGAGGCTTAATTAGCTCCATAGGAAACCTCCTGACTTCCCTCTTGCTGAATTCCTTTCGTCCTCTGTCTCCTGGTTGATTGCTTTTCCATAGTCTCCAAGATCCAAGTTCCTAAGCCTTTAAATCCAAAATCCTAGCTTTCCAATTCTTGAGCGCTAGCCTTCTCAGTGAAAGCACCAAAATGTTAGCACCCAAAATTGGTAACTAACACCCAAATGTCGTTGAAAGCACCAAATTGCAGTTACAAATCACAAACAAAATGTACATTGAGAGCATAAATATGAAGAACAGTTAAAATTAAAAAGAAAGAGTAATAACAGAGGATTTATAGTGGTTCGACTGACTTTAGGCTACGCCCACTTCAGTTACAGTTACAGTTACAATCCGGAGTTTTTAAAGCAATAATGGCAGAGTAGCCTTAATGAAGAAGATGAAGGGAACAGAATAAAGATCCTCCTTTCTAAAGCCCCACCTGTCGTATTTATAGGCAAAACCTAAGTTACTGGGCTTCCTGAGTTGTCCGGGTCCATCAACACCATAGCCGTTCCAAATGCACCACTACGACCGATCCTCTGTTGGAGTTTTACCGACCCGAAGTGAACACAGCATTGGCCCGAAGCACGATCGTCCATGACTCGAAGCAAAACATGTTTGGACCAGGAGTAACCAAGTGTCGATCCTCCTCCTCGAGAACACCGACTCACTTTAGTCGACTCGGAGCCTTCGTCCTACCAACCCGGAGTAGTTGGTTCCAGAACTTGAAGAGAGATTGTATCACCCCTACGCCTTCATAACACTAACCCACTTCCCTTGGCTGACCCAAAGAACATGTACTGTCGACCCAGAGATTTCCCTATACCGACCCGAGTCCATCTCTAAGCCAACCGAAAGCAAATGCCGATCCACTCACGATGCCGACCCACTCATGCTTCCGACGCACTCAAAATGTCGATCCATTCACAATGTTGACCCATTCATGCTGCGGACCCACTCGAAATGTTGATCCATTCACAATGCAGACCCACTCATGTTGCTCGTAATGCCGAACCACTCAAAGGCTTGGTGCCGACCCGGGTAAAGGTCTTCGCCGACCTGGAGTTACACCGACCCTATGGAAAACCTACCATTCCTATGCTGACTCAAAGTGCACCCGATCCTAATTCGAAGAAACTGATTCAAAACTCAAAGTCGACCCACAGGCGTGACTCGAAGCAAACCCAAAACAACCTAGAACAACTCGACTTTAGTCAGAACCCATATTTCCAATATCCAGCGACTTTTGTCCATCGACCATGTCGAACCCTGGCTTTATAATCATGATCATTATCCGTGATTGTTTGTCTATCCATCCAGCTAACTCAAACTCATCGTATTCCAGCCTCGATAACCAAGCAATCGATTTAGTTAAATCCACATGTCTACGGCCATGCCAAATGGCGGGTTAACAGATATCATATATCGATATGCATATTCATAACTTTTATATACGCACTTTACTAAATACTAATGGCATTCAATTAAATTAAGTAAAATTAATAGCAAATATTTCATAAATATAAATTAATTTTCAACTACTAAAAATCAATTAAATCATATGGTTCATTCAAAGGCTTCATCATTTCAGTTATGTGACTCATAAGTGTAAATTCAGTCAGTGATTAACACTGAACAATTCAAATATTAACATTCGCACGTCACCTTAGCTAGTGGTGTGACATTTTGGCTGAATTTATCACTTATACATCTTTTGGTTAAATCCAATTTTATTTGTTATAAGCATTACCTATTAGTGATAATTATTTACACCAATCTCTTCGTCAAAACTATGCCTTTAAGCAAATGGATATGATACTTGGAATATTACTCAGAGTGGACACACTATATCTACTGCACCATTTGTAGAATGGTCAAATACATAAAGGTTAGATGCTACATCGAATGCAACAGCCATGAATATGTTATTTTGTGCCTTAGATAAAAATGAATGTAATAGAGTTAGCATGTGTACAACTGCTTATGAAATTTGAAGAATTCTTAAGTCACACATGAAGGAACTAACAAAGTTAAGCAAACCAAGATTTCTATGCTTAAAAATCAGTTGCAGAATTTTAGAATGAGACCAGATGAAACTATAAATGACATGTATTCTAGATTTCAAGACATACATCATTCATATTAGCACTAGAAGAAAAAATTTCAGATTTTGATATTGTCTCAAAAATTCTAAACTCTTTAATGGATGAATGAGAACGAAATGTCTTAGCTATTAAAGAAGCTAGTGACATTTCTACCATCAGACCTGAAGAGTTAATTAGAAATCTCATGTCATATGAAGTTAATTTGCAGGCAAAACGAGATCAAGCCTAAGATAAAAAGAATATTGCCTTCAAAGATGAACAAGAAGATTTGGATTCAAATGAAGATGACATGGCATTGATTGCAAAGAATTTCAAAAAGAAATTAGAAAGAATAAGAAGTTTGGAAACAGCCAGAGAGACAATTCTAGTAAACTATTAGTCTCGAATCTCGAATGTTATGAATGTCATGAGAAGGGTCACATGAAGAAAGATTGTCCTGATAGAAAGAAAGACAGATTCAAGAATTGAAGGACAAGTACAAAAAGAAGCAAGCATTCTATGTTACACGAGATGATTCGGAATCGTCTTCATCATTAGATACTGACACGTACAACGATTCTGAACAAGCCAACGTCTTTTTATGGCTTGGACTAACGTTGTAAGTGATTTAAATTTTGATGATTTAATTAATATAAATTCAAAGATGTTAGATAAACTCAAAGAAGTTAAAAAGAAATATAAAGTTGCACTAGAAAAATTAAACATAAATGATATAGAAGTTGATATGCTAAGAGATGAAAAGAAAAATCTAGAAGAACTTTTTAATACACAAGTATCTTTACCTAACATTTCTTCTCAACTCACTACGCTATCAAATGAAGTAGAAGTGTAAAAAGAAAAGAATGTGGCAGTAGCTTTAGAAAATCATGATTTAAATCAAATGTTAAAATTCTTGAATTAGAAAATACATGTCTCAAAACTAAGTTAGAGAATATCACTTAAAATGTAAATAATTTAATAAAGGAAGAGAATATCACTAAAAATGTAACTAATTTTAACAATGGAAAAGGAAATCTTTCTAAAATTATCTGTAATTCTCAAACTGCTACTAATAAGAATGGATTAGGATATAAAAACTCTTCAAAGACTAGTTCAAAGAAGAATAGTATATCATATAAAAATTTCAATTTACATAACAATTTTGTAAAAGCAAAACCAAAGGTTTCACTCAAAAGAAAGATATTGGCAATACAATTACTATAAAAATTTGGGTACCAAAAACTAATAACAATTTAATCAGAAATAAGTATATTAAAACTTTTATAAATTCAGTTCATAAAAATAAAGATTTTACTTATAAAAGGAATTCTGAACCCTCTTGGGTTTGGCTTCCTAAAAGCTAACTCTTAGGACCCTAATAAAAAGTGGGTACCAACGTCATTCCTATATTTTTTGCAAGTACCAACTAAGAAAAGAGGAATGGATACTTGATAGTAGTTGCTCAAAACATATGACAGGAAACAAAGATATGCTGACTAACATTATCTACTCAGATAGAAGATCTGTCACATTTGGACATAATTCCAAAGGTTATATCATCGGTAAAGGCAATGTGAGCAATGAGGGTACATCTAACTTACCTCTTATTACAAATGTTTTACTAGTTAAGAATTTAAAACATAATTTGCTTAGTATAAGTTAACTTTGTGGTAAGGGTTTTAATATAAATTTTTTCTAAAAATAAATGCAACACATTTGATTAGAATAATAATATTATATTCGAAGGAACCAGAGAAATAAATATTTACACATTAAATATGAAAGTCAATCATAATTCAAATATGTGTCTAGTAGCCAAAGAGAATGATCCTTGGTTATGGCACAAAAGAATTTGACACATAAATGTTAAAGCAATAAACAAATTATCTAAGAATAATTTAGTTAAAGGTCTGCCAAAATGAATTTCAAAGTAAAAAGTATTTGTGATGCTTGTTAATTAGGAAAATTAAGAAAATCTTCTATTAAATCAAAAAAATGATTTCTACATTACAACCACTTAAACTATTACATTTGGATCTTTTTGGACCAACTCAAGTTCAGTCCATAAACCATAATAGATATGTTTTTGTAATAGTAGATTATTTTTCAAGATTTACTTGGACAATATTTTTGAAAAATAAAAGTGATACTTTTGAAAATTTTAAAATATTTGCTAAAAAAATCCAAAATATTAAAGATTTAAAAATTGAAAACATTCGAAGCAATCGCGGTGGTGAACTCGAGAATGAATCTTTTGAAAATTATTGTAATAAGAAAGGACTTGTTCACAATTTTCATTTCCTAAAACTCCATAACAAAATGGAGGTGTAGAAAGGAAAAATAGAGCACTTTAAGAATGTGCTAGAACTTTATTAAATGGAAGTATTATACTAATACAATTTTGGGCAGAAGCTGTACCAACTGCTTGTTATGTTTTAAACAGAGTTTCCATTAGACCATTAACAAAACATACTCCATATGAATGTTTTAATGGAAGAAAAACCAACATATCATATTTTAAAGTCTTTGGTTCAAATTGTCCATATTAAATACAAAAGATAAACTTGGTAAATTCGATCCAAAATCTGATGAAGGAATATACATTGAATATTCGAAACAAAGCAAAGCTTACAGAATTTATAATAAAAGAACTAAAATAATAGAAGAAACACTTCACGTGCCATTCGATGAAAATTTCAAAGTTAACCATAAAATAGAAGATGAAATTATTTCTAAATCAAATAACTTAGATAATGATTTTAAAAATATTGTAGATAACAATAATAATGAATTAAGATCCCCACCATGACTTCTTAGAAATCACCCTATTGAAAATATCATTGGAGAAATAATACTAAAGTAAGAACACAAAGTCAACTAAATCAAATGGGTCACGTAGCTTTTCCTTCAAATATTGAACCTAAAAATTCTAAAGAAGCTTCAACTGATGAAAACTGGATTCTAGCTATGCAAGAAGAATTAAATCAATTTGAACATAATAACGTTTGGGACTTAGTTCCTAGACCAAGTGATCAAGCGGCGATCGATACAAAATAGTTACACTTGTAGCTCGTCTAGAACCTATACGTATTTTATTAGCTTATGCATGTTTTGGTAATTTTAAACTATATCAAATGGATGTAAAAAGTGCTTTTTTAAATGGTTTTATAAAAGAAAATGTATATGTAAAAAAAACCTCCTCTATTCGCACATGAAAAATTCCTAGATCATGTTTATAAATTAAAAAAGCTTTATACGGTCTAAAGCTGGCACCTTGTGCTTGGTATGAGCGTCTTAGAAATTATTTAATTGATTCTGGTTTTAAAATTGGAAGAGTAGATCAAACTTTATTTATAAACAAGATAAAATGATATTTTAATAATTAAAATCTATGTAGATGACATTATCTTTTGTTCTACAAACGAAAAAATATGTCAAGAATTTTCAGATATTATGACAAGAGAATTTGAAATGTCTCACACGGGAGAACTTTCATATTTTCTTGGTTTGCAAATTAAAAAATTAAGTAATGAAATTTTTATTAATCAAGAAAAATATTGTGATAACCTCATAAAATGATTTGGTATGAAAAACACTTATGTTAAACCAACTCCTATGAGTACTATAATACATCTCGATAGCGATGAAAATGGAAAAAGTGTTAACCAAAAACTATATCGTAGTATGATTGGTTCATTACTATATTTAACTTCTAGTCGACTAGATATAACAATGAGTGTAGTCTTATGTGTACGATTTCGAGAAAATCCTAAAGAATCACATTTGCGAGCAACGATGCGAATTTGATACTTAAGCCAGACAAAAGACTACGGTCTCTTTTATCCAAAAGAATGTCTTTTTGAATTAGTATCATATGGTGATGCCTATTTTTGAGGATGTCGAATGGATCAAAAGAGTACTAGTGGTACTTGTCACTTTATCGGACGATCTTTAGTATCTTGGTTTAGTAAGAAACAAAATTGTGTTTCACTTTCAATGTGTGAAGCATAATATATCTCTTCTGCTTTGGAATGTGCTCAAGTAATCTACATGTAGCAAACACTACAAGATTTGGAATACATCTTTATAATCCAACAATTTTCTGTGATAGTACAAATGCAATAACTTTATCAAAAAATTCAATAAATAATTCTGGAACTAAACACATTGACATTAGACATCACTTTCTTCGAGATAAGATAGAAAAAGGAAATATATCATTAGATTTTTTTCCTTTAGAAAATTAGATAGCTGATATATTTATTAAACCATTAAATGAAAATATTTTTATTAAATCACGTCAAGAATTAGGTATTATATCTTTGCATTATTTATAATTGAAATTTATTTTATTAAAAAAAATTGAATACAAAACTAAATTTTTTTAAAATGGAGCTGCTGGCACTCGATCTCAGGTCACTATAAGGAAGTTGTATGCTATTCCATTATGCTATGATGTTTGTCGTTTTTAACAACATTTACCCACTTATAATTTCTTGTCTGGTCATTATTCTTCCAATTTATCTACCTCTCATTTTTTTTCTTTGGTTAAGAATATTCAACAGTTCTGCACCTCACCTTGCTCAAACCTAAAAGTAGTGCTTATAAAAAGTATATAAAGGCTTCATTTTTTCTTTTATCAACTCACCTTTGTTAATTACTTCTGAAATTCACACTTTCTGGCTCAATCTTTTTCAAACTCCTGTACAATCTTCATAATGTCTTCTCAAGAATGATCTAATCAATCTTCTATAGTTTTTAGCACTCCAACTTCTGAATCATCAAGAAATTCCAACAACTCAACTCCTATGTATATCCCAGTTAAGTTTACACCTTCTTCAACACATCACACTGGGTAAACGCCATAGGGAAAAAGAGCTAAACATAATTTAGGTTTTGGCTCTCCATCCACTAAAGACAAAATTGATGATATTCACCATTATCAAAGAGAGACTATAGAACTTCAACGCGAGATGTACTAAGAATAGAAAGTGAATGCTAAACGCTTGAGCATTTTAGAACAATTCGCCTTGAATTTTTGCAAATCATCCTTGAAGCAATGTGTGCATCAACCATCACCACAACGTTCTCAAGTGCCACATAACACTTGGGAATGAAGCCCTCGACATCCTCAGACTCCTGGGAATGCAGTAATGTATGCTCACCTATCCATCCACTATAATAAATTAGGAAGGTTGAACCGCATTCGGATGATTCAAAATCTTCTAGAAACTAAGTCTTCTTGTATATTGTTTTATATTAAATTTTGTATTAAATAAGTATATATATATTTTTTTTAATAGATTATAATTAGAAAACTAATAAGTATATATATAAATTAGTTATGTTAAATAAAAGGTTTAAATAAAGCTTAGTTCAGAAAACATAACAGTTTCAGTCGACTGTTTGGTGCAAACCAGTCGAATGAACATTCAAACAAAAATAATTTTCATTCCAGATTCAGTCGACTGGGCTCACCAAAACAGTCGACTGAAATGTCTTATTTTTAGCTATAAACTTGTGGCCACTTTTTTCCTGCATAGCAGTCGATTGACCTATATTTTCAGTCGACTGAATCTTCATGTGTCCTTCAAATTGTTTCAGAAATCAGTCGACTGACCATATTATAACAGTCGACTGGATTTGCTATTTTTACACTGCAAAGGCACGGGTTAGATTTTCCTACATATCGATCGACTGATTGCTTCATTTCAATAAACTGATTCATATAAATTTTGTTTTTTAAAACCCACCTACACATTTTCCCAAACACCTTTTTACCAACCCTATATAACTATCTCTTCCTTTCATTAAATCCTTGCTTCTTTCAGCAAACAAAACCCTAGCCTCCATTTTTGAAATCAATCTTTTTTCCTCCAAATCCAATTAATTCAATGGCCCTCAGAAGCAAAATAGCGTGTGATTCCTTCGCCGGACCTTCGGAAAACCAAATCTGATCTTGGCTCCATAATGAAATTGCAGCAAGATTCAATGCTATGAAAAGCTCCAGAATTTTCGATGGCTACTTTGTTAAATTCCCTTATTTCAACACCAATGCCATTCACGAGATTGCTAAAGCTAGTGGTATCGATAGCTTAATTGGGTTTGACGCTAACAATGTCAAGATTTATCGCCTTCTCATTAAATTATTCTTTGCAAATATGAACTTAGATCATCAAGATCCAAGAAATAAAAATGATTGCATATGGACATTAGTTTATGGCGTCCGGATCTATCTTCCACTTCAATGACTCGGACATATCCTTCGGTGTCCATACGATGGAACAAATATTAATGACATTGATGTCAATATGTATAATAGAGATGACCCATAGATTACTGTCCGACGACTTGACCGTACTCAAATCCGTTGCATTACGACCAAAAGGGCATATTCTACACCGTGCTCTTATCTGATCTCTTCAACCTCGTACTGGGAGTTACAGAAGGTTTACAAGAGAGACTTTCAAGCTCTCTACGCCATTTACTCTTCCTAGGGAGTAAATTGGGCTAAAGTTATCCTTGACGAATTCCTCACCGTCAATCATAAGCGGAGCTATAAGACCATTTTCTATAGAGCTTATATAATGCGTATTCTTATGAATTTTGGAGTCACCTTACCCGATGCCGACTTCATTACTATTGGCGAACTAAATACTAAGACTCTAAGTCTTATGAACCTTCCCAAGTGCCCTCAACCTCAAGAAACCATAAGCTTTCAACAGTGGCCGACCAATAGAGAGCAAGGGATTCCATAACCCTGAGATACGCACATTCCCTCTTCCTCCACACAACCTTCCCGTCAAATGGAAGAAGAAGAAGACGATGAAATCTAAGAGCTTCACGGTGAATTTAATCCGAAGCAAGCACTTGTCGCACTCTCCCGTAATCAAAGCAAGCTCTAACGACGATTGGTCACCATCAAAAAGGGTTTCATCACGACCAATAAGAAGCTTGATTCCATCGAAGGCTTCTTAAACAAGATATAGGAGAGGATATCATGTACCGGCTCTACTTCTATAGGTATTGTCGAAAGTCCCGCTTCCTTCACATGGTCTACGTCCAAAGAGGAAGAGGAAGAGGAAGAATCGGAAAGTGAGGAAGTTTAGATTTTTTTTTATCTTAGCTTATGCCTCTTTTTTCATGACATTATTTCATGTTGTTTATTTCTAAGACTTTGCTTATTTCCTCTATGATATTGTTGTTTTTGGTGTTTTTCTTCTATGATATTGTGGTCGTTTATTTATGCATGTGTGTTTATGCTCATATATATATATACACACACACACTCATCATGCTATCTATATATTCTTTTTTGTCGATGATAAAGGGGGAGAAATATAATTGTTCGGCAAGTAGAATATTTATTCAGGGGGAGTAATAATCATTTTATAAAAAAATTAGACTTACACAGTTGTTATCATCAAAAAGAGGGAGAATGTTAAAACTTTGTAGTTTGATATATTGATCATGACAACCATATAAGTAAATATTCTATGAACTAACCATATTTGCAGGAGAAGATACTATTATACTCGACAATAGATTGCTGACCAAGAATTCAAAGAGAAATTTTCAATATTATTAATGGTTTGTCTATAGTCTAGTCTAGTAGTTGATGGTTGTTAAATCTCTCCTAGGTGGTATATCCACACACACAAGTACTTAAAATTATTTTTAAATCATATACACACAAAGTGCTTCATTTATTTCAAGTTTTGCTTACAAAATTTTTTCACAAGAACCTTTAATATGGCAGAAATATAGAATTCAGTTGACTGAACCAAGGGGTTCGATCGATTGAATAGTTGTGCACGTGCATAGTGCACTTGAAGGTTCAGTCGATCGATCACCCTATTCATTCGACTGAATTATGGGTCTTTTTAATATAACTCTTTTAATTTGAAAATTTTTAAATATTCAGTAGACTGAAATCTTTTATCGATCGACTGAAAATGCATAACGGCTGTTTTTTAAACAGTCACTTCCATTCAACGAGCAGAAAGTACCCTTAATTCAAGGGTTATTTCCATTTTTTTGACCGTAACTTTCATAAAGAATTGCAACACTTTAACTCTTTATATATCCTTCATTTCAGTTGCTTTAATTACCTAATTTTCCGATTCTATTCTTATATACTTACTATCTAAAATATTCTGCCATTTGCTTTCAAATCTCGTTCTAATCACTTGCACATTTAAGCACAAATTCATTTTTGATTAAATTAACTTTCAGTCTTCATGAACTATACTATATACCGCAAAGGAGAAGATTATAGGAAGTGTATGACTTATCCATGCTATCAAAAGAGCACAATCAGTCAAGAATTTTTTTTTGTATTGTTGAAGTCCTATTCGGTTGCTCAAGTGGTAGAAGTCCTATTCAGTTGTCTAGGTGATAGAAGTCCTGTTCGATTTCTCGGGTAGTGTAGTACATATTCCTCCAGTTTAAGAGAGGGTTGATAGTTAAATTCTAGAAGGAGTCTAGGACTGGACGTAGAATGGTAGTTCGAACTAGTATAAAAGTCCCTGGTGTCATTTACTTTACTATTTAATTTTTATATTCATATTTCACACTAGTAGATAACTTAGATTATATTCCATATTTACGATCCTTAGCAGCACTTTCAATAACAATTATTATTAACCAAAATGCTCTGGCCAGAGAATTTGACTTTGAGTTGACTTCAGTTGACTATGATACTAACCTCATATAACTAAGGAGATTAATCCTCTCTTGAATAGTATTTAACTTCCAATGCTTCCACTCAACCCAACTATAATCATTCGTTAGACACTATGCCACAATTAACTATAATCAAAGCAGAGCTTCCACATTGAAGATCGATAGTATTCTCAAGTCAAGAGAACTGTGTAATTTTGTTACATCGATATTTTCTGTTTGACCTTAGTTATATTTACTACTAGAAAACTATCGAGTGAGTCATTCCATAGTTATCCAATATTATTGGTACGTAACCCCTTGGTACCCTCAGCAGGCATGAGTAATACACTACCCAATAATTGGAGAGCATCATGAACTCTAGTCTCAACAGATTTATTGATACCCAGTCTCGACACATCTTGACTAGGAACATTTAAAATGATATATTTATTTCTATTGTGTAAATCACTCATGGTTACAACACATTATAACTACTATCACAAAACATACCATTTACTTATTTTCTATTAAATATAGTTTTAATTAAATTAATTGATTAATATAACATATTATATCAAGTGTATAATAGGAAGAAAACACCTTTTATTTTGAATAAGATTTGTTATCAAATTAGATATACGTAATAAATTACATAATTTCCTCCAAGACGTACCTCTAACTCTATCAATCTCCCACTTGAACTTGAATTCAATTACGGAATCTTATTCCAACTTCTCTGATTGACTTCCTTAAAAACCAATTGGGTCAGTCCCTCAGTAAACATGTATGCTATTATGTTTCAATCATCTACTTTGTCCATCAACTATCTTTGATGCTAATAAACTACATTTATCATGCAGAACAATTAAGAGTATGTATATCGACTTCTATTAAGCTCAAAGTTTCATTACGAACTATATCGTGACATTGCTATTATATAACAATGTTATGGGATTCTCAACATTTGGAATCACCCTCGGCTCGGTTATAAAATTTGTGCATATATTATATACATTGCTTTTATCATGGTGTTATTCATAGCAACGTACTAAGTCTTTTTCATTAAATCAACTATATTCTTTCATTTAGAACATTTCCAAATTAAAGATTCTTAACTTGAATTTATTATCGACACATTATACTCAATATATGTAACATCCCGCAAATTAGTAGGCCCAAATTTTCATTAAATTAAAAGTCTAGGTCTTCCAAAGTATGGATCATTGGTGTTTGGTAATCTACAAATGACAAAAGTATATTAGGGCTCTATCGATATAAACTCGTAGCGAAATAATAAATTATAATAAAACCTGTGTTGTTAATGCCCCGCAATATCTCATAGCGGATTTCTACCGCTACGATTTTTCCGTATAGCCCCAAAATATAGCCTTTCCACTTTAATCCCTGCTATTTTCGCTATATCCCGTTATTCCCGCTATACTTTGCTATTTCCGCTACATCTTCTTTAATAAAATGAATTAAAAAATTGCATTTATACATTATAAAAATTATGAAACTAATTTATTTGATTTAATTTTTAATATGTTTTTAGAAATGAAAATACTCTAATATTCTACTAAATTCAATTATGTTATATAACAGTTTTACGTTTATTTAAAGTATATTCGTACATGTTTTTTGTTTAAAATCATTTATGTATTAATTATAATTCAATTGAATGATAATTTTTCATTTAATTACCATTTATATATTTGTAAAAACATTAAATATGAGTTTTATATGCTATTTTAGAGCTATCTGCTATATCCCGCTATATCCTCGCCGTATCCCCGCTATGACTTTTTGCACCTCTACCGCTTTGAATCTGTCGAGCGCTTTAACTGCACAGAATAAAACATATGGTTACCGACCACGGTTGACATCTTTGATCTTTGGTGCCTTTGTCAGTGTCGAGTATGCATAAGGAAATCTGTTCGTCCACCGTTCTCGCCTGTTACCAGTACATGTCCCTCTAAAGCTATGTTATGGGTTGTAATGAGGAGCGGGGTCAGAACAACATTCTACTGACTGGTGCATTTCACACTTTATCCATACAACTAGTTTATGCTGATTACGTTCCATTACATCTTATGTTTATTATTTCATTTAGTCATCTAGACTTTACGTATGTGCACAATACGCCCCATCTACTCAAGGTAGATAATAACTATATATGCATGTATATGCATGTGTATACCACGGTCCTCCTATGGAACAAGTTACTTTTCCTACTAGTATCTGTAACTTAGCATCTCGTCAGGGTCCATCGTTAAAGCAGTATCGCGTCCTCGTCGCCATGCATACCAAGGAACTCCCACTGTCTAATAACGACATTACAACTATTAACCTATATTCTATCTTGTCTTGCCTTTAATCATGGACTCGTCTCCATGTACTATTCCATTCGTTTAAAAAACCTCCATTAAAGGGCAATCTATCCTTGCCTTCTAACAACAAACAAACTAGCAAACAACTGTGAGGCGATGCATATCCTAAACGTGGTCTATACTTGTAAGAGGTGGTGCAACGCTTATCTTTCCGTTGATCACTTAGGAACTGATGATGATCTCGGCCTATGTTAAATATTTCATACTCCTCATATATATAGTTCCAACCTCATTGTCATATCACCGAGCCTACGCTCACCGTCCCATTTAGGTTTCCTAACGCGATCAAGAAAATGCCCATTTGGTTACTTAACATTTACCTCTAAAAGATTGAAGTGGACTCTATTTTCCCTTTGACACTTCGAACAGGCCAAACCATCTTACTTTAGTATATTCCCATCACCTATATGTGAATGTATAATTCTATGAGTCCTACAATTGGTGATATCTCACATCAGTACAATGTATACACAATTGTTGGTAGCCTCATTCGGTAGGTAGACTTCTGTGTGTAATATTACCGACCTCGCATCTTAACCCATACCAATGACATTTTCATTTCTAATTAATCTAAGTTATTAACTAAATTCAATGATTCACACACATCCTAAACGCATACTTGAGGCTTATATAAACTTATTTGATTACCATGCCTCTTAAGTTCAGCTTCTGAGTTTAGTTATTTTTACACAACTTATTTCTTGTTCATTTAATGCCACTTTAATCTAATTTACCACTTACTTTTTATTTAAATAGATTAATCACCATTTACTGCATAACTTCTACTTGATACTAGTAAATACATATTCTACACTTCCTTATTAACTGTTATCGTCTTTCTTTAATTACTTTAATCCTCTTAGTTATTTATTTCGTCATTTTACATGTCAATCGCCTATTGTTTATTTCTTAACTTATCACGTATGTTAGACTATTATTAAATTGTTGTTGTTATCTCTACTTAAACTACTTTGGTTGTACTTAGAGATTTCTTCATTTTAATGCACTGGAATTACATCTTCAAAAAGGAAATGTAATGCTGTAAATTTTCATAACTTGCATGAAGAGGACTTGTTTTAGGTTTGAAATTACAAGGAATCATCTTTTCTATTCTTATTGAAATAGTCAATGCAAAATACAATAAACATCCTTATTTTGTACATCTCTTTTTTAGGCATGTTCCTTGTTATTTCCAAAGTTACACATTTGTTTATTTTAAAACTGGATAATTTATAGAAATTTACATTGCAACATACTTCATTCCAATGAATTAAAATATAACTTAAATCTCAATCCATTTTATAATAACTTCTAATTAACATTTATGTACATGTATTTTTGAACCAACAAACCCAGAATTACTATATGCTCTCTTTAATTTAGGGATAACATTTACCCTTACTTTCCAAATTCAAGTATATGTAATATTAAATCAATTTTCTTTTATATAATAAATGTTTTTAAATATTTGGTTTAAGAAAAGTTGTATGATTTATTTAACTTAAATTTATTAAGTTAAATCTTTAAGTTTATTTTAAACTTAAATTAAATGTGTAATTAAGTAAGTTAACTAAAGAGTAAAATGTATGTTTTTTTAATTTATATGTTAATGATAATCAATTCCAAGATTTACTAAATAAGATTTTAATAGTAATTAAGTAATTAATAAAGATAAATGGTTTGTCTTAAAAATAATTAGGGTCTTGGGTAATTAAAGATTAACTAATTAATTAATTAGCAATTAAGGATTAATTAAATTAATGAAGTAATTAAAAAGAATTTATATTAATTAATTAAGAATTAATAAATTAGAAATTAAGGATTAATTAATTAGCAATTAAGGATTAATTAATTAGCAATTAAGGATTAATTAGTTAGCAATTAAGGATTAATTAATTAGTCATTTAGGGTTTATTAATTAATAATTAAGATTTATTAATTAATAATTAAAGGTTAATCAAGTAATAATTAAAGGGGTTAATTAATTAATAATTATAAGATAATTAATTAATGTAAGTCATTAAGGATGGTTGATTAATTTCATTAATTAGATAATAACGAAGGTTTGTAATTAATTAATGATTAGTTAAGCAGGTTAGGTAATTAATTCGTAATTGATTAATTTATTGGTTAAAAATTAAATTAATTATAGTTATGGTTAATAAGTCTTGCTTATGGATGATTGATTGTGTAGAATGTTTGGAGTGATATTTGTAGTATGATAATCTATGATATTCTGTGATGTGAAATACCTTGGATATAGCTGTGATAAATGTAAGTTATTTATCTGCGATGAATGCTGTGTAAATACAATGTTCTGGATTAAATTAAATTGTTTACTTAAACAACTTGGCCTTTAAGAAACATTTGGAATTCGATGAGACCGGGATTGGATTTGCTTCATTACAGCGTGATAGGGGGTTCTCGCTTCGGGTTTGGTGGCGAGCAGGATACTCTTACCCCTACATGTCCCTGTGAGGGTTGGTTGCGAGTTGATAGGCTGGCAGTAAAAGCAAATTCGAGGTACCAATGTGAGCCACGACGGAGTGAGCCGCTGTCGATGGCTGTAAGGCCTAAACCGTCACGGTTGGTATCAAAGCACTAGGTTGAGATAATACCTAGGCTTGGAGTAGTATCTAACTTGAGAGCGCGTATGTAATTTTTATATATCTATATACCTATCTAAATTTTTAGGCTACCTATCCAGGTTGCCAACATGAGTTCTAGAGGAAGGAGAGGCAGAGTTGTGGGTAGCACGACGACCACTAATGGAAGTGGTCCGACTGCTAGCGAGGCTGTAAATCCAACACCGCCTCGAGTAAGTTTTGCTTCTTTGTGTAAGGATTTCACCAATCTGGGAGGGAAACCTTTTAAAAGAACAGAGTCCATCATTGAAGTTCAGGTTTGGTTACACTCGTGTGAGTGAATTATTAAAAGTTTAGATCTGTTCGATGAGCAAAAGAGAGTGATGGCATCATGGCAACTTCAAGAAGGAGCAGCTGCATGGTGGGATGCAGTTACCGTGAATATTTCAAAAGATGATATTTCTTGGAGTAAGTTTAAGGAACTGTTTGAGGAACAGTTTATGCCTATAGCTGGGAAGACTCATCTGTATAGAGATTTTCTAGATCTAAAGCAAGGGAGTATGTCGGTATCCGAATATGAGACTAAGTTCAATGAATTATCTCGCTACAGACCTGGACTTATTGACACACCCCTCAAGAAGAATGAGATGTTTATGTTGGGAATGAGGCCCGAGTTCCATGAGAAGATGATGGGTCATCTCAAAGGATCATTCGTGGAATTGACTGATGTGGCATTGAGGTATGCAGAGCTTATGAATAAGAAACCCCTGGCATTTGCAGCAGCACCAAGTGGAACTTCTTCCAATCCGAACAAAAGGAAATTCAACCCAAATTGGAAGAAGAAGGCAAAGGGAAATAGGGAGACAACAACGGAGATCGTAAGTGTTATGTGTCTCCACAAGAGGGTCATTTGGCTAAGCAGTTCCCTAGAGGAAGAACTCAGCAGCAGCGTCAGAGTGGACCCAGTTCCGCAATGGTTCAAAAGTCTTCGTGTTTCAACTGTCAACAGCCAAGGCACATGGTGAAGGCTTGTCCGCTTCTTCAAAGAGCTCAGCCAACTAAGGTGTTTTTTCTATTCAAGAAGGACCTTCAACTTCTTCGGATAGGAAAGGAAAAGGCGTTTTGGAAGGTACTTTGCTTTTAGATGGCATTTTTGTTAGAGTTTTGTCCGACTCTGGTGCATCCCTTAGTTTTATTTCTTTGGATACGGTACAGAAGTTCCATCTTACCCCTAGTATTGTGGACCGCCCTATTTTTGTATCTAATCCTATAGGAGGAGTGACCAAGTTAGACAAGATTTGTAGAGGCCTAAGAATTTCTTATCTGTCCCATAGTTTCTCTTACGACCCATTTGTATTGGATTTCAAAGGGTTTGACCTTATTCTGTGAATGGATTGGTTGGACAAGCATAAGGCTGTTTTGATTTGTGAAGAGAGAACTGTGACTTTGGAAACTGAGTTGGAAAGGATCAAAAAAGTGACTTGCGATAATTCTGGAGTTCACTTGAGTACTCTTTTACATGGAATCGAGGCATCTCCATAAGGCATAGAATCCATCGAAGTGGTCATAGATTTTCCAGATGTCTTCGAAGAAGTCAAAAGTCTGCCTCTGCATCGGGAGATAGAGTTTCGGATCGACTTGGTTCCGGGAGCAATACCTATTGTTTAACCCAGTAGAAGGATGGCGCCGAGGGGGAGAGAAGAGTTAGTGAAGCAGACCCAATATTTCATAGAGAGAGGTTTGATCCGGCCTAGTTATTCTAGTTGGGGTTCTACTGTAGTCTTTGTGACCAAGTCGGATGGGTCATTGAGATTCTGTGTGGATTATCAACAGTTGAATAAGGTTACTATTAGGAATAAGTATCCCTTGCCCCGTATAAACGATCTTTTTGATCAACTCCATAGAGCTTCTGTTTTCTCCCAGTTGGATCTAGCTTCGGGTTTTCACCAGCTAAGGGTAGCTGAGGACAGTATACCCTTGACTGCGTTCAGGGGACCCAATTGTTTTTATGAGTGGCTGGTTATGCATTTTGGGCTAACCAACACTCCAGCATATTTTGTGGATTTGATGAACCAAGTTTTTCGAGATATGCTGACAAGTTCGTGCTCATGTTCATCGATGACATTCTCGTCTACTTCAAGTTTAAAGAGGAGCATAAGCATCATTTGGCGATAGTGTTGGAGACTTTGAGGAGGCATGTCCTGAAGGCTAAGTTTTCAAAGTGCCGTTTCTGAAAGTCGGAAGTTAGATTTTTGGGGCATATTGTATCTGGTGAGGGTATTTCTATAGATCCGGCAAAGGTAGCAGCTATTCAAGAGTGGAAGCAACCACAGACTCCTACGGAAGTCCGCGGTTTTCTTGGTTTGGCAGGGTACTATAGGAAATTTATCAAGGACTACTCTAAGATTTCTTCACACTTGACCAAGTTGACTAGGAAAGGAGCAAAGTTTAAATGGACCCCCAAGTGTGAAGAGAAATTCCTGGATTTGAAGGCTAGACTGACCAGTGCACCTGTTCTAGCTATTCCTGATGGTAAGAGTAAGTTTGAAGTCCACACAGATGCTTGTAGAGTTGGGCTGGGTGCAGTGCTGATGCAGAATGGGAAAGCGATTGCGTATGCGAGTAGGCTGTTGAAGCCACATGAGAAAAATTACGCTACGCATGATCAGGAATTATTAGCCATCATCTTTGCTTTGAAGATTTAGAGGCACTATCTGTTGGGAGAGAAGTTCGAGCTTTTCACAGATCATAAACCTTTAAAATATCTTTTCTCCCAGAAGGATCTGAATTTGAGGCAGCAGAGGTGGGTAGAATTTTTGGCATCATATGATCCGGATATTCTTCATACTCCAGGGAAAACGAATGTTGTGGCGGATGCTCTGAGTAGGAATGCAGTTTTGGCTATTTTGGAGGTTGTTCCGTCTTTACTTGAAAGATTTGTGAGTGAGCAAGGATCAGATATAAGTTTGAGAGCAATTATTAGGAAAGTTAAGAATGGTCGGTGCTTCAGTTTTGAGATTGATGACTAGGAAACTTTGAGGATTAACGGGAGAATTTGTGTTTCGAATTTCAAGGATTTGAGGCAAGAAGTTTTGTCAGAGAGTCATCACTCCAAGCTGAGTATCCATCTGGGGATTTCAAAGATGTATAAGGATATGAAGAGAATTTTCTGGTGGCCAAACATGAAGAAGGATGTTGCTGCTTTCGTGAATGAATGCGCAATCTGTCAACAAGTTAAAGGCGATCAACAGAAGACCGAAGGATTGTTGCAGCCTCTGGAAGTCCCAAAGTGGAAGTGGGAAATGATATCGATGGATTTCGTCGATGGTTTGCCAAGGACTAGAAAAGGAAATAAAGGAATATGGGTAATCATAGACCGGCTGACCAAAAGCGTGCACGTTATTCTGGTTAAGGCAACCAGAACGGTGGCGTCTTTAGCGGAGATTTTCTTAAAGGAAATCGTCAGGTTGCACGGAGTCAGCATAGTAAGTGAACGAGACCTAATCTTTACCAGCAAATTTTAGGAGTCTCTGCAGACAGCTTTGGGTATAAGATTGAGTTTAAGTACAGCCTATAATCCCCAGACCGACAGACAAATAGAAAGGCTGAATCGAATTCTTGAGGATATGTTGAGGGCTTGTGTTCTGGATTTCCGTGGATCTTGGGAGGACCATCTGCATTTAGTAGAATTCTTGTACAATAATAGTTATCAGGCGAGTATTAAGATGGCACCCTATGAAGCTTTGTACGGAGACCTTGTAGATCACCATCCTGTTGGGTAGAATCGGAAGATTGTCTTGTTCTTGGTTCAGATTTAATCTGAGAGGCATCTACGAAGGTGGAGCTAATCAAGAAGAGAATGAAAGCAGCCCAGGATCGTCAGAAGAGTTATGCAGACAAGAGACGAAGGCAATTGGAATTCTAAGTCGGAGTTTTGGTTTTTGTCAAGGTTTCCCCGATAAAAGGAGCGATCAGAATTGGAAAGACGGGAAAGCTTGCCCCGAGATATATTGGACTGTTCTGTGTACTTGAGAGAATTGGTGCTTTGGCCTATAGGATTGAATTGCCAGTCCAGATGGTTGGAATTCACAATGTTTTCCATGTATCTCATTCGAGAAAGTACATGTACGACCCATCTCTAGTTGTGGAACCAGCAGTGCAGGAAGATTTAGAGGTCGAACCGGACTTAACAGTAGTCAGGCATCCAGTCTAGATAATTAATCAAGATGAGAAGCAGCTCAGAAACAAAGTAGTGAAGTTAGTCAAGGTTCAATGGAGCGAGGATCCCACAGGTTGTACCTGGGAAACTCTGGATAGTTTTAGGAAAGCCTATCCGGATTTGTGTCCGGATAGTTAGAATTGTTGTTTAAATGAATTGTTTGTTTAGATGTTAGTGTATGACTGATATGTATGCTTGAATTGTTTGAAATAATATCTTTTGGATTATCTTTTGCTTTTAAATTTCGGGGACGAAATTCTTTTAGGGGGGAGGAAAGTGATATCCCGGAATTTCAAGCTAATAAATATGTGATAATCTTCTTTTATAAATTATTTAAAATGTGCAAGATTATTCTTTTAAAACAAATTAATTATGTGTTTGTTTATATGTATATATATAAGTAGATTTTAAATAAAATTTGAATTTGAAATTCAAAAGATAAATATCTTAAAAAATTGGATTCAAAAATAATATATATATATATATATGATTTTTATTAGTATATAATTAGTTTTATATCATTTTCTTTAAAAGATTTTATAAATATAAATAAAGGAAATATATTAAACTAAATAGAAAATAAAATATAAAATTATACAAAAACATACACAAAATAATTAACACATGAAAAATACAAGTGTGAGATTAATAGCATGCAATTTGAACAAGTGTCACATTTATTTAGTTTCTTTTCTTTTTTAAAAACAATCATAAATCAAGGCTATAAATATATCTATACTCTACTCTTCTAATTTTTCCTTATTTCAAAACTAAAGAAATCAAAGCATGAAAAAACTTAAAACCAGAAATTTAAAAACAACAACAACTCTTTCAACTATCTCAAACCTCAAGCAAGCAAATCAAAGCTTAGATTCATCTCAACTTAAAACAAGATCATCTAAACAAAGTTTTCCAATTTCAAGTTTCAAAAAGGATCAATCATCATCCAGTTTTCAAAGTACAAACTGTTTCAAGCTCTCTGTTCAACATCATATCTGTGAGTAAACAAAACTATAACCTATTTTAACTTGTTGCATGTGATGGATATATGAAATAATGTTGTGATAATTGTTTGCATGAATGAGAATTATGTTTGCATGTATGTAAATATGGATTTGTTGAGTGTGCATGTCTGTGTATATATGAATGAGTCTCTGTTTTGAATTTACAGACTAAATATAAGTTCAAAAACTAAAATCTCTATCCTCATTCACTTTTAAGTTAAAATATATAAAGGAAACTTGTTTGAATTAACAAGATTTAAGTTTTAAAAATATTGTAGGTATAATTAATTTGAATATTACCTGGAAACTAGAAAATACATTGGAAAATCTAAAACATGTTAAATTCGAACATCATGATTCTTTGATTCACCTATGTAATCTAAATCATCTTCGAAAATTATGAATTTTAAAGGTTAAATCTAGATTTTTAGTGTTGTTTTGGGTGAGTATTCATGGGTTGATCAGAATTTGGGTTTTGAGCATTTTCTGGTGATCGGCGGGTTCCGGGTGGTTGGGATAGCGATTGGAGGTGGCTTGGAGGTTGGTGGTCTTGGAAAAAATGCTCGCTGGATTTATCGTCCACTGTGGTGGTTGAACGACGTTGAAACATTGTTTAAGAGCTGACTGGGTCGACTGGGTTTGCGAGGCTAGATCATCGTCGATGGAGCATCGGACCCGATCGGGTGAGGGGGAAATGAAGCGTGGGTCTTCGGCGAGGCTATGGACGAGTTGGCGGGAATCTGGTGACCTGAGGTGGCGGGCTAAGGCGATTTTTGGGTGTCCAGTTTCAATCCAGTAGAGCTTCTGATGCACGTTTTCGAAGTTCGTGATCGATTCAGGCTTGGGTGGTCGTAATTGAAGGGGGTGGTCGAAGTCGACTTATCAGCGGTGGTATTGGTGACCAGAGCATCGGCGATGGATGGTGTAGGTGCACATGTATCTTTGTGTATCAGTGTTTTGATTTTGAGAAGAGAAGGTTGCCTCGAGGGAAAGCTCGGGGAAATGATGGAGTGGCCCGGGTTTAGCCTCGAGTCATTTCACGAGTGGTTTGACGTTGCATTAGTTTTTTAAAACATAACAAAGTTAAAAAAAAGTTTTCTCGGGTCTGGACTCGGATAGGTACCGGGTTGAACTCGGGTAATATTTATAACAGATTTAAAATTCAAATAACAGCAAGTTTTTAAAATTTAAAAAAAATCAAGTTTAAATTATTTCTTAAATCAATTTTCTTTTATATAATAAATGTTTTTAAATATTTGGTTTAAGAAAGTTGTATGATTTATTTAACTTAAATTTATTAAGTTAAATCATTAAGTTTATTTTAAACTTAAATTAAATGTGTAATTAAGTAAGTTAATTAAAAGAGTAAAAAAAATTAATTTATATGTTAATGATAATTAATTACAAGACTGATTAAATAAGATTTTAATAATAATTAAGTAATTAATAAAGATAAATTGTTTGTCTTAAAATTATTTAGGGTCTTGGGTAATTAAAGATTAACTAATTAATTAATTAGCAATTAAGGATTAATTAAATTAATGGAGTAATTAAAGAGAATTTATATTAATTAATTAGTAATTAAGAATTAATTAATTAGCAATTAAGGATTAATTAATTAGCAATTAAGGATTAATTAATTAGCAATTAGTAATTAATTAGCAATTAAGGATTAATTAATTAGTAATTTAGGGTTTATTAATTAATAATTAAGATTTATTAATAAAGAAATAAAGGTTAATCAAGTAATAATTAAAGGGATTAATTAATTAATAATTATAAGATAATTAATTAATGTAAGTACTTAAGGATGGTTGATTAATTTCATTAATTATATAATAACAAAGGTTTGTAATTAATTAATGATTAATTAAGCAGGTTAGGTAATTAATTCATAAGTGATTAATTTATTAGTTTAAAATTAAATTAATTACAGTTATGGTTAACAAGTCTTGCTTATGGATGATTGATTGTATAAAATGTCTAGATTGATATTTATAGTATGATATTCTATGATATTCTGTGATGTGAAATACTTTGGATATAGCTGTGATAAATGTAAGCTATTTATCTGTGATGAATGCTGTGTAAATACAATGTTCTGGATTAAACTAAATTGTTTACTTAAACAACTTGGCCTTTAAGAAACGTTTGGATTTCGATGAGACCGGGATTGGATATCAAATTTGTTATCCGAAAACCACATCGATCCAAGTTAAACGATAGGTCGTGAAATCTCAAGTGAAGATCGAGATGAAGTTTCAGAGTGCAAGGGCTATTTGTCGTTAACTATGAGGGTGATTCCAAAACGAGTGTAACGAAGATAGTGCCTTTGGTTTCGTTCGAACCCATAACGAACTTCTATGGATGAATGTTATCAGACCATCGTCAATGGAGGACGATGAGCATTCCAAGATATGTGTTCTAAAAAGGTAATCGTGGCCTCAAGCCTCATCAACCGGGAATGGCTAAAATAGGAGAGGTGCATGCAAGGCTATGTGGGTAGCACCCAAGTAGGATAAGATTTTCCCCTGTCTAGAGGTCCCTTTATTTGGCTGTGTGGGCAGTTGTTGCCACAACCGCGGGGCTATCTTATTCGGAAAACATAGTAAGGGGTATCTCCGGTTTTGTGTTGTAGGGGATCAGGGTGGATCCTTGGTATAGTGATCTAGACCACGTACTGTGGCGGGCGGTACCCTATTAACCCTGCCATTATATGGAATCCAATCTCCAATAAGTGACCTCGGACTTGATTGTATACCTGTGTATGCTGGAATTTAATAATGTAACAATTTCGGCTATGTGAATATTTATTTGAAAACCCTAGACACTATTATAATATAACCATATTTCTTATCAAATGTTTTGTTTATCGTAAGGGTTATCATAAGGGAAAAAATTGTCCATGTTTATTTGCAGAGAGTCTTACGAGATACCTTTTATTTCAAAGTTTTTCAAGTTAAACAACTTAATTGTTTACTCACACCAGACCCATGTCTGACCCGGAGTTTACTCTTTTTTCTTAAACTCTTGGGTACTCAAATTTTTATGAGTAGCCAAGTGTTCAGGTTTGCTTGATGAATCATGGAAAGCTTGGAGCAGGAGTCTTGGCATATATCTTATATATAAAGCAAATACTTTCCAAGTGAAGCATTTTTTAGATTGCCAAATTTGCTCATCTTTTTTGTTCTTCTAAAAAGGTGCGTCAAAATGTTTCTCAGAGGGTATATTTGTCTTTCCTAGCAACATGTTTTTTCATCCTCCACGTTTGTCCCCCATTTGTCGCCTACGTCGTTTTTTGAACCCCACTTCTTCCTCACCTTCCTCTCATCACTTTCCCAATCTCAGAAAAAGAAATACGATCTGTGAATCTAATCTGACTTATCAAATCACAAAAAAAGCAAATCATATCAATCCTCTACAATAGTACAAAATTTTGCATCGACCTTAAGTTTCCCAAATCATTAAGTGGTGCTGACATTCAAACCGTTCAAACACTTTGAGTAACAAAGCATCATTATAAGGTACGTAGCTAATCAGAAATGGTTCAATTCGATTATAATATAAAGTTTTGAATGTCACTTTGAATTTTATTTGATTTTTTAGATATTAGATCTAATTGTCATAGCAAAAGGAATGGACGGAACTACTTCGTGGTTTGAATTGGTAATGATAAATTGGTTGGAGAAATCATCAGAGTATGGGTGGCTTAGCAATCATTCAAGGTAAAATAATTCGATTTCCAATATGAATTTCTAATTTTCTTTTCTAGAAATTTATGTTTGTTTTTTATATTCAGACATCGCTGAATATATACGCATAATATCAAAAATTAAATAAGCACACTATTTATATTATTTTGATAGTAATGTAGGTACACTAGCTACTACTCTTGCTCGCCATAGGATGAAGCCAAGAACTTACATCAGATGCATGAAATCCCGTCCAGTTCTTTCTAACAGGTAACTAAAATTTTCTAACCCGATGTTTTGTTAAGCATAAAAGTTGACGTTGTAATATACAGCTTAAAGTCATGTACTTTACTGTCAGCTTCTCTTGCAGTCTACTTTTCATTGTTTTAGACTGGGAAGCTAGAATGGACATGCGTGATTAGAACGTGGTCAAAATGAATGACTAAAATGCTCATGAATTCCCTTTATTGTTGGATAATAAATGTGTAGTTGATTTAGTAATTTCAAAAGCTTCATATTGATGTTTAACTATTATAACACATACACACATGAAATTTTATTGGAACCCAAATTGTGGATTCAATTTATGACACATCAAATCTTCCCATGACTTCAACCTCTTTTATAAACACAATGAGATCCAATGATTACTATATATGTACAGTGTGTATGTTCGTCCACACACATACATAAATGTGTGTGTAACTGAAAGAGAGATCAAGTGTCCATTGAATTTTCCAACTTCTTCTTCATCTGTTTATCAAAGTTACCTTGACTAGCTGATTTATGAGTGCAAAGCAAACAAGCATATCATAATTTTTTCATTTTGATCTTCTGAACTCTAAAACATCATATAGTTGTCTTTAGAATTTCTAATCGATGGAGATGTAATATTTGGAATATTTTCTTTGCTTTCTCTTTAGTTATGCTTTCACTGTTCACTTATTCTACTGACGTAATGACTTAAATGAAGTGTCATAAATGTGTGGAAACATCAAGCAAACAACCGGTTTCAAAATTACTTCGGTAAAATTCTTCTGTTTTCTGATAAATTGTTAAGGTCTTGAAAATTCAAATAACATGAATGGGAACTGTATCCATCCCTTGAAGCATGTTTAGAAATTGCTTCTTGAGAAAAGTTTGTTGGTCAAGCCAATATTATGCTGCAAATAATACAAAAGGTCAAACTGTTCCTGGAAAAGTGTTTGAGATAGAGATATCTTTCTTACGTCTATTTACAGTTCTCTGGAGTTTGCACACATGCATACACGGAACAAGTGATACATGCCCACACATATTGTCATTTCCTCATCAGCCTCATCCAAAAAGCACTTGGATATTTGAGAAGGACGATGTGAAAGGAAGTAGCTGGGAGAACTAGCTCACCTAACCTTTTAGCTTTATATCATAGTGAATCAATATTCATCTATTAACCGTTTGACGTAGAAACTAAAATTAATTAATTATAAAATTTAATTATTCAATATTATTATTTTCGAATAGTGTATGTGCACGCACGCTCATGTGTCTGTGTGTACTATCGTGAGTTGACCCAGATTAGCTGCATAAATCTCCCTGATATATCCAAAAAAATAATAACAAGGAACTATACAACGCTGTTATGGTAACGGTAAATTTACCATTACCATACCATTACCAGGCAATCGGTTACCATTTTCGAATGAAATCGGTATACCGGTTTAATCGGTATGGTAATGGTAAATTTACCATTTTTTAGGGTAAATCATCGGTAAAATTTCTTCAATACCAGCGGTAACGGTAATTTTACCAGTCAATTTACAATACATGTATATTCATGTAACATGCTTTATTATAGTCATTTAGAACTAAACAAATGATTAAATTTAGTTTATTAATTAGGTGAAATAATGTTAAATACACTTAACTTCTTTCTTATTTATGTCTTTTATTAAGTAACACTATAATTTGTATAATGAAAGCACCGTTATGGTATGAATATGTGTTATGTTACTAACCTTTTGTAGGAAAACGGTAATTTACTATTACCAGTGTAACGGTTACCAAATTATCGGTATACTAGTTTTCGGTATACCAGCCTATTGGTAACGGTAACAGAAAGCTATTTTCATTTACCAGTAAAAATGGTACGGTAACGGTATTTGTGAAATGGTAACGGTAACCATTACCATAACAGCCCTAGAACTATATGTTGTCTGATTGTACGATATATGATCGAGGAGCTATAACTTTTGAAATATTACTTAGAAATTAGTTTGATAAGCAAATATGAATAACATACATGTAAAACCCCTAAAAATGATTCTGTAAGTACAGTATGCAAATGACATAATGTAAAAAAGCTAATAGAAGGCATGATTATAAGAACTAATTTTAGAAAACTCAAACTAAGCTTTTGGTAATTTTTATATTATTCTGCTTTAGTAACCCAAAGAAAAGAGAAACATGTTTGCATCCTACCTACAAAAATAAGAAAAACAAATTGTTGATTAATATATTCAATTTAAATTGGGTTCTTATTTGATTTATTCATTATTGAAGTTTAAGTTTTTTGTCTACTTTTTTTACAGACTATTCTTTTAGATATTTGGTTTTTTCCCCTACCTGGATTATATAAACCAAGTACTGCTCTAATTCACTACTACAAATCTTTGTCGAAGTAGTCAAATAACAACACTAAAATACCCCATACATAGAAGTTTCTTCTATTATTTTGTGTCACTTCTTTGTTAACTACGTCGTTCCATACCAATACTGTCATTATGATGCATATTTAATCACAAATTTTTCACAAATATCATGCATTATATACGTATTTCATTGTGCTCAAAATTTTGGCAGGTAGACACCACAGTCATACACATTATAAATGCAGAGACATTCATTTTAATGCATGGCGATGATAATGGAGTTATATACCTTCCTCGAATATAAATGTTGTAGGTTTCATTCAGCGATCAATAATAACTCTCTGTTTTTTCTATACAGCAGAAGGTACACTGGGATATGGCAACAAGAAACAGGTTTATTAATCTGTTGCAACATCAAAGTTCTTTGTACGGATAATTACAATTACATATGTATCAAGAATTGGCAAGATCGAAAAATGTTTTGCATGATAGAAGTGTAAGCAAGTGCCACGAAACGATGTTGCAATCAAGAAAAGATAGATGGCTCATACTGTAGGTACATGTTACAAGCATCTTGGCCTGGAATTCCCAGTGTAATGTGTTGTGAAAGATGGTTAATGAATTCCAGTAGAAATTCATAAATTATATGTTTCATATTTGTATGTATAATAATTATTTATATTAGACGTGTTTGTAATGAATTTAATGTTGAGTTTTAACTGTAATTAATTTTTGTAAGGTGTAGTTAACTGTCGGGAGAAATTATATAACAGCAAAAACGGAACTTACATATAAAATAGTATACGATCATATAAAATAACCCATGACATTTTCACCTGTACATGATTGGAATATGAACATAAATAGCATTGTATCGGACACAGTATTACCCGTTATCAGTCAGTTCTATTAATTGTTTTGAGAACTAATATATACATATCTTCCATCGCCGTTCAATCAGTCAGTTTGCTTCTTTTTATTTTTTATTAATTTCTTATTTGATTTGCCTATCTGTTGTAAGTGAACTAACGGTTCATTCAAGTCCTGCATGAGTTAGTTTTAACAGCTCAGGTATTTTCGATTTATATTAGACGCGGTATTACAGTTAAGCAAGCACAAAAAAATACACACCACTCCTACATGTATGTGTTATATATGCACTGTCACATGTTCAAATTCACGCACACTTATATGAATGCACACTAACTCACACTTACAAACCCAACCATGCACACGTTCTCACAAATATACACACATGCACACATCCCTGGAACAACACACAAGCACAGGCACGCAAAACAAATATTACAAGCTCACACCTTCTTGCGTATATAAGCTCACGTACACGCACTCTACGTGCAGCCCACGCACTCACATGTATATCTAATATTTATCAAAGAAAACTATTATTCAATATTTATTTAAAATATTAAGTATGTATTAAATATTCGTACAAACTCACACCAAATGATACGCACATATGCATAAAGTAACCACTCAGCATTTTGCAGTATACAGCAGCGTGTTTATAATAGCAAGATAATTGAATTAATAGGACCAAAACGTGAAAGTGATTTCATTCATTTTCTCCACTACTAACAGCAGCATCTACCGATGTTTTAAAAACTCAACCCAACATCGGTTCGACCACAGTTAACCTTCGACCTTGGAGCGCTATGGTTTTGAAAATGAAATAACCCTGTATGTGCATGAATCCGCAATTTAACCTCAAAACCTTAAAAATACCTCTGGGCTGACCTCTTTTAACCACATGGTTCTTCAAATTTGAGAAAAATTATCCTTTCATTCTTCATTTTTTCGCATAATTAATTTGACAAATAGTTTCATAACCTTAACCACTAAATTATTGAATTATCTTATCAATTTTGGACGATATTAAATACTATTTGTGTACATTTTGCGAATTATTGTTGGACTAAACTTTTTCCGTGTTAAAAAAATCAGTAAATTTACAATTTTACGCTAAAAAGGTGTTATAGAATTATTCCAATTAATATTTATTATGAAATGTTTCAAAATAATTGTTTTAAATTTTGATATATTAATTGTAATTGTTAAATTTTAACATTGATTAAAATAATTAATATTTAAATCGATAAAATAAAAATTAACGATCAACGCAAATCTCACGGTCTGACCAGTTGAACGACTAGAACCTTTGACCTCGCATCAGCACTGTCTGACCCATGATTCGTTCTTTGAAACTAGGGTATCTACACAACCACGCTTGCTTTGCCTATAAAAACAAAGTATCATACAATACCCAAGCAATAATAACGAAAATAAAGAAATGGTAAAGATAGTAGTGGGGTTTATAATAATATACTACAAAAAAAAATATTTGTCTCCATCATCAGTACTCTACCAAGTTCCCAATTGCTGCTCCTATAAAGTTTGATAAATACTAGGCTAACACGTCTTCTAACCGCAAAAAATTAATAATCACGTATAATACTCATTCTTATATCGTATCTACATCATACCCACTACTTTATTAACATGCTTCATCCCCATATTTTGTACCCACATCAGCTCACATTTATAAGTTCTTTTACGTATTGGAAATGGAGATGAACTATGTTCAAGATGATATTATAAAGCTCCCAGGTGATATAGTTGAATCTTGGAGCAATACTGATTCGATTTACATTTTGATTAATGAAGTCTTCACCGAACTGAATGACAAATTAGTGATAATAATTATATAATGGATAGACCAATATCCCTTAAAAATGAAACAGTAGATGAGATCAACATTAAAGTTATAGAAATGTTTCCAGGTAGTGAATGTATCTACAATTCATTTGACAAAGTCGAAGAAGATACAAATAACCTATATCAGTTAGAATTCTTGAACTCAATTTCTCCAAGTGGTTTGCCATCAAATAATTTAACACCGAAAGTAGGAACATCAATCATGTTGCTTAGGAATATTGAACCAAGAATTGGATTATGTGATGGAACTAGATTACTATGTCGTGTCTTTCACAGAAATCTCATAAGTGCAGAAATTACTATTGGACATTTTCGTGGTACAAGGGTATTTATTTCGCGTGTACCACTTAAGCCTTCTGGGCATATTAACATGCCTTTTAGCCTAATACGTAAACAGTTTCATGTTAAATTAGCTTTTTCCTTAACAATTAATAAATCACAAGGACATACCATCTCTCAAGTTGATATTTATCTTTCCGAACATGTTTTCAACCATGGCCAACTATATGTTGATTTATCTAGAGGAGTTGCACAAAAAAAAAGTTTTGGTGAAAAATGAAAAGATTCGAAATAGAAAGGGTAGGCATACTAGAAATGCAGTATATAAGGATGTATTATTAACATGTAATCATGAACTTAGTTAACTACATTTTTTCCACTTCACACGAAATATTTTTACACTAAATATTATACTTCAACATGCATGCACATATGTTTTCCACTCTTATTGTATTGCTCCATTTACATAAGAGATATTTTATATGACTATAAATGGAAAATAATTGCAGTTAACATCGATTTCTTCATGTTATTGTTTTTTGGTCATATTTTAAGTGTTGCTTCTATAAATTACATCATTAGGTTAATTTTATTATATACGTAAGAAAGAAAAATTCCAACTTTATTACTAGAATATAATTTTAGTTAACATATAAAAATCCCTTATAAAACATTTTTAACTCCGCCATCAAAATATTAGTGATGTCGGTCTCAAGCCTGGAACAAGGTGGAGAGAAAATGATTAATACAACTGTACTTAGTTGTTACAGATGACTTTCAAGCTACCGTTGTTGATAGCAACCAAGAAAAATAATGGAGAAAAATAATTACATCAATTTAACTCCTATAAAATTTTATAATAATATTACGGTAACGATAATTCAAAATCTATACACTAGCGTCAAATGGCTTTATACTTCAATAAGTATTAAGCGTTCGCGAGGAAGGGAGTATTATGTGAGCTACGATCTTTATAGTCAAAAAGAAAAATTCCTTATATATTAACTGGCTGATTTATTACTTTTTAAAATAGAGGCGATGCAAGTTTTTTAAGTTTCAAACTATTGAAAATGCTAATTTTAATATTTATTACATTTCTCTGCATATCGATCTACTATTTGATTACTCTCTTTATCTGATTAATTATTTTCTAAAATAACTTAGTCTTATTTATGTTTTGATAATGGTTTATTTGTGCATGTATGCACATAGAAAATGTAATTTCATAAACATCAAGTCATTTCAAAGGATTAAAAAAATCTTACAAATAGTGTTTTATGACATCAATTCCTCCTGCGCACGTGCATCGCACGTGCCAAAGTACTCGTGTGTATATATATATATATATATATATATATATATATATATATATATATATATATATATATATATATATATTTCCGCTGTATTGGCATTTTTCTGTTTGTATTTTGGAATGTAATGGATAGACAGGTCTTCACGACTATCTACTGTGATGTTGTAACTATATGACTCTGATGCGTAATAACTATGTAATATTTATGTGATATAATATATTTTTCCCGTTTCCGCTGTGATATTCTAATATTGTTGTTTCTTTCTATCTATTCTCTTTTCTACCTATTTCTTTCTTAATGATGATACGTCTTTCAGTGGAATGAAAGGCGGGTCGTCACAACTATCATCAGCTTGGACAGTTATAATAATTTATCGTCATAATACTAATATGTACAGTAAAGTAATGCAATGGAAATAGGAATACTAAAGTAGGTGAAACATCCAGCTCGACTTTTTGAACTCCAGTGAACATCAATGAAAACCAACCTTTCTCAAACTACTCGAAAGAGCACACTAGGGATTTAAGGAAAACAAATACCATGTATCAGACATAAGTCTGCTATGAGAAACCTAAGAAATATGCGATCAAAATATAACAGTGCTTTTGAGACCACACGGAATGCTATAACAGTTGTTCCCTCAAAAGAATCACCATTTAATAAGTACATAAGGCGATATAATAGATAATATCTTAGATGAAGAATATAAATCAAAAAATAGCTACGATGCATACATTGATCACACCACAATAATATTGAGGGTATACTTAAAACCGCTAAGGTACGTTCGCATATGGATTTTCCATTGTAGACGTCCCTAGAACAACCAAGGCTAGCCTCCTAACAAGGATCAGAAACTACCTCCAAGAATCGTATATCTCTAGATAAAATATACCATTAAGGTAAACATAGTTGTTCCATGCAAAAAACACTCATGATCCCAAATATCATCAACTCCCATACGTAACATCCATAAGCATACTCTAGATTTAGATTTGAGATACCCTATGGTATGGATAAACCCAGGCGGCTATGCTCATACTATGTTTTTTTTCCATTTTCAATGCCGAGTCTATGTTCGGCATCTCTCACACGAGTTTTCATCTCTTGAATAGAACACGGATCTCCACAAGCATCCTAGCATCTCGAATAGTCCATAGATAACCATAAGGATCCTAGCGTAAGTCATCTGATGAATGCAAATACTGACCTCTCCATTGGACTTAACCTTATGATACACAGTTCAACTCTATAGCATTCCACTTCACAATCACTTCCAAAACGTAGAACCTATATACCATTTTTTATGTAGTACTCGATAAGTAAAACATTTATTGATCCTGGTCTCTTCAAAACCAATTCGATGAATTTTCAGGTCAAGTTCGATCGTCGACTACTCGACTATCAAGTTTAAAATAGGCGATTGTATATGAAAACCAAGTCTCGTATACTTATCACGTTTTCGATCTTTTCAACTTACACTATCCTTTTATCAAGAGTAAAGCCAGTAAGTTAGAGTACTTTTGCTACTAAACCCTACTCGAACATCAGCCTTAACTCTTATAGATAGACAAGCCTAGTTCATCGACTTTTAGTGCTAAATGCATGACTAAATACTTTCCATAAATGAGTAAACACACAAAGCACAATTAAGTCATGCAAAGCGCCATTAAGTCGCATAAGCAACTCCTAATCTCCTTTTAAATTAATTAATTCTTTCATTAATTAAAACCACTTTTATTACCAAAACTTCTTTTATCTAATAAAATTTCTTTCCTTAATCAAAACCTCTATTTGATTAAACTTCCTTTATATACTCTCCAGCGTAGGGTTTTTTAAAAATAATGATTAAACTTCCTTTATATACTTGTGTGTGTGTTTATATATATATATACACACACACACACACATATATATACATATATATATATATATATATATATATATATATATATTCAATTTCTCCTTATAAAAGATATATACTTGTATTCTTCTATTTCACTATTCATTTGTACTCTTTTCAATATTTTAAAACATATTCATATGCTTATCTCAAAGGTATAGGTATACTCACCAATCACTATTAAGATTAGTTACATTAAAATATAATAAAAGAGGTTAAAAACAAATATTACATAAACATTGTTTGTTGTAAACCACTTCTTTTTTAGAAGTTAAGCTTTTGCCTTTTCTATCTTAAAATATAATTTAGAGTTTAAAAACAAATGTTACTAAAACATTGTTTATACAAACCCAAAATCGCTTCTCTTATAATTATCTTTAAAACATTCTTTTAAATACATAAGTATAATATTAAGTATAATATAAAAGGGTCAAAGACAAATGTAATTAACACATTGTCATAACAATCCCAAAATCCGCATGCACTTGTTATTCCTTTCAAAACATTCATTTTAAAGCTCTAAGTATATCTAACTTATTGAACAAGGTAATATACATTAGCTAACTTTGAAAAACCATTAATAATAACATGACTGTTAACAATCAATATACAATAACTTAACAATCAATTCCAAACTCGGCTAAAAATCATTATCAAAGAAAACGAGATGATAAAAAGAAGAAACGATTGTTTAACGGTTAGTTTATCATAGGAGGCACAACTTGTTGCCAAACTCAATCAAACTCGTGTTGTCAAAATCAAAACTATTTCATATTCTATAATAAAATACTCAAAATGATTTTCCAAACTTATATACACATAAATATTTTTAAAATGCTTAAAAATAGGTTTTAAATATCTGTGTAAAATTTAACTAAAAGTAACTACTTTATAATTTACTAAAACAATTAAAAGCAGGTTTCATTATTTAAAAGTCCTTTACTTAAAAAAATCCATAATTAATTATCAAAGAATAAATGAACTTTGATATCTTCTCCAACTATAAGTACTATAATGACTGGGATTATATCACTTTGATTTTTGTAAATATTTCATCGATTTTAATATTCAATTTGAGATTTTAATATAAAAGAAATAAATTTTTAAATAAAATAATTAGATTTCAAATAATAAATCTTTATTTGAATATATAGAATTTTTCTATAATTTTTATTTCAGAAAATATTTCTTCTCCGATTGACGTATCTTACATCGAACGTCAATATTTTAAAATTTAATAGAATTCAGTATATGGTGTGTTTTAGTGCTATTTTGAGATCTTGTTATAGTGTGAACTCAATCGTATTTTTTCGATCGTTTACGGCTCGTACGCGAACATTGTGTTTCGAACCCCAAATTCGAACCAAATCAACACACTTTTATATGCACGCGCACAGTGCACTTTACATCTCCATTCTATCTTTGTCCATTCTCTCCTTGCTTTGTGCCTATTTCCATGCCTTAGATCCTACCATGATTGGCAGGGAGAGGGATATGGAAACATCACTTGTCTCCCGATATATGCGTATGTATACACGTCTTCTTTACTTGGATCTGTTGCTATTTTTTTTGCTCTCATCATCTCCGTTCTTTGCAAAATCAAAGATAATAAATTCCTTCCTCTTTTTCAAAAATCAATTTCTCCTATCTAGTTATTTTTAACAAATTGTTCCAACAAGAAAATTGTTCATTTGATCCATAGGATTTTTAGAAATTGGTTTCACTCGATTTTGTCGAGCAACGATTGAGATATCTTCGATTTACAACAAGGAGCAAATATTGTTCATAAACTTTAAAAAAAGTCATATCCCTTGATTCAGGTCGAATCGTTCGACACCGCTAGCATCGTTGGTTTCATAGTATTTTTGGTGGAAGTTCAGTAAGGTTTTGCATCGATGATCGACGATGGTTGAATGCTAGGTCTTGGTTTTTCCAGTGACCTGGGAGACGATGGGGAAATCGAAGGGTGGCGTGTTGTCGAGCTTGGAAAGTGCGAACTTGTGGTTAATTTTGGTGGAGATTGGAAACAAAAAGTGTCATGAATTTTGTATGCACGTACGCGATGGGTTCTATCACAATTTGTTCTAGAGGCAGGAGGCCAGGCGAGGTGATGAAAGTTCTTTTGGTGATGGTGGATGAGGCTATATGAGGGTAGTGGGTGAGTTTGCTCAATTCTATGCTTGTTTAACAAATATTATTCTCCTGTATTTTGGGTTCCAAGACGAGATGAATGGAAATTGCAACGGAGGGCCAGAGCGGAGGTGGGTGGGTCCCTCATGATGAGGGCGTGAAGTGGGATGGGAAGGTGGAGTTAGATGGTTGGGTTGGTGGCCAAGAGTCGTGTGCACATGCGCACTATGCACGTTAGTGGTTACTGGAGAAGCAAAATGGAAATGAGAGGAAGAAGAGAAATATAGGCAAGAGTTTTGGCCGGTTGGATTACATTCGGCTTCAGCCCAAAGAAATTTATGTGAGAAATTTTATTTCTATTTGATTAGTTAAAATGTTTAAACTTTGAAAATTCATATCTCGGCCATTTGAAATCCAATTTACCCATGGATTTTTGTGTTGGACTCGTACAGACGAGTATAATATTGTAGTGTAATATGTTGATAGTTTTGGCCATGAATAAATTCGTGACATATTTAAATGAACTAAATTTAAATTACATTATTTTAATTGATAGCGTCATTTAAATTATATCTTAATTGGTGATGTTTATTTGGCCAAATAAAATACTGTTGAGTTAATTGGACCAAATATGGTAATTGGGAATCTGTTTAGCGGAATAAACATTGTTTCGCTAATTAAATTAATTGGACATCTTTTAAGCAGAATAAATCACCATAATGTTATTATTAAGCGGATAGTTCAAATTTGGACATTTATTTAGCAGAAATAAATCTCGTTTGGTTATTACATTGGTATAGACACTTTTGTGTCTTCCAATTGATTAGTGTTGGATAATTGTTATGTAAACAATCTATTTGTTAAATATAGATTTAATTTACACAGACATCTGCCTATGTAAATAGAAAGTGTTATATCTTAGAAAGTTGAATTGAATGGATTGGTAACTTGTTTTAAGTACTATAGTGGTCGCTAGGCCTCTTTCTAAATTATAAAAGTTTATTATGGATTCAATGTTATTTTAGAGCTAACTATTATTTATTAATAAGGTTTTAAATGTAACTATTATTTATAGTAAAGTTTTAGAGATAAATAAATATCGTTTTGAATAATGATTTAAAATTAATCATTTTATTTATATGATTCTAAAAGTTATTTAAATAATATTTAGTTATTGTTTTAAGGTTATTTTATTAAAATTGTACTAAATTATATTTTATTATTAATTAAAGTTATATTTAGAGTATTTAAGTTGTTTAAAAATGTTATAATTTAATTTTAATTATTAAAAATTATTTAATTATATTGATTTTAGTTGATTAGTTATATTTGAAGGGTTAATTAATTATCTTGTTAATATTATTCAAAGGTTAATAAATTATTACAATTACATTATTTTAAGGTAAATACATGGTTGTATTAATAATGTTGAAATAAATTAACAATCGTATAAATATTATTTAGTTATTTATTTTATTAATATTGTTTTGGGTTAAATTGTTATTGTAATAATAATATTTCAAGTTAGTTAATATATTATTAATGGTATTTTAAAGTTATTATTTTGAATGAGGTTTAAAGAAAACTAAACGAGGAATGTAATTAGTAACTTGGTAATTTAAAGATGTTTAAATAGTCGATTGTTATCAAAGAACTTTATTGATTAAAGTATTTGGAAGTTTGTTCAAAACAAGGGAAGTTGATCAAACGAATTTTTATAAATTCTTAAAGAGATCTTGAATTGAGAAAAACTATAAATGATTCTTCAAGTTATATAATTATTCTATATAGGATTTATAATTAACTTGGAGCTTATAAAAGTGAATTTAAATTTATTTTGGAAGTTATACGTTATTTGAATTATGTAGTGATTTTTTAAAGGGAAATTTGATAAAGGATAGTGGGTTGGTTTTATGGGAAGTAATGTTTTATATAGAATTTATTTGGGCATTTAATGAGTTGGAAAGAACAAAATTTTTGTATATTTTTGTAAAATATACTTATACCAATAAGATAAGCATTGATGTTTATAAGAATAAATGGTATGTAAGGAGTTTGGGAATAGTGTTTCGAAAAGACTTTAGATTAGGTTTATAAAGTGTTTTAAATAAATGAAAGATTAATTTTCAGTGGCTTAGTGATTTCCATGGGAAATGTAATCTTTGTTGTTGTTTGTTATTGATAGTTAAATAATCGATTATCGAATTTGGACCCAAACGTAACTTTGGAAATATCTAGGAGAAACATGGGAGCTATATGGCACATCCATCTCCTAATGGTGTTATATTGTAGGTATAAATCTCATTTCGTTCTCCTAGGATAACGATAAGGAAATCCGTCCAATAACGGTTAGGAGATTATCTCCGCTCTTATTTTTAACTGTTTATTTCCTAAAGAACAAGGGTTGAGTTTATCGAAAACCATTGAATGTTGTTTCGAAGAGATCGGTATTGGGTATGTTATGCAAAAACCACTTCAATCCAACTCAAGAGTTTTGAAGTGAAGATATCTTGAAGATTATGGAGTTGAAGATAGAGCTCTCAAGCATTTTGTTCAACTCCAGAACGAACTTGTATGGATGAATGCTGACATTGCATTGTCTGCCTAGAGGGCAATGCTAGAATTCTAAGTAAGAGGTACTACATAAAAGGTAAAACATAGCCTCAAGCATCACCAACCAGGAATGACTAAAACATGGGATATGCAGCAGGGCTAAGTGGGTCACTCCTAAGTAGGGTATGATCGTCCCTATCTAGAGTCGATATTATCTCTCATTTATATGCTTCGGATCCCATTAATAGAGGGGTGATCATATTCTGTATTACTAGTCAAGTGGTAGGCCGGTTCTGTGTTGGCAGGAGATCCCGATAAGGTCCTTGGTGTTATTTTGTCTATAGATGCACTGTGACGGACGGTACCCCAGTAGCCTAGTCATTGTATGAAATTCATTCTCCAATAAGTTCCTTATGGACTTAGTTGTGCCCAACTATGCTGAAATATGAGATGCAAGCATTTCAGCTATATTCATATTTTATTTGATCCCCAGACACTATTATAATATCAATGGATTTTCTGTAGAAGACGTATTGGTTATCGTTAGGTAAAAATTTATGTGCAGTGTGGTCTTACAAGATCCCTTTGATTTACAAAGATTTTACAAGTTATAATAAACAAAATTCCTTATGTTTTGAGTTTCTCACGCTGGTTTTACCATACTGACCCGGGCATTGTTTTTCCTAAATGTTCTGGTCAGATCGAGCATATTACAGATTTGGATTGGACGCTTTGGAGCTTCAAGAGATAGGCTAGAGGCTTAAAGACGTATTCATGTTATTTTTCCTTTACATTCATTGTTGTATTGAATGGTAATTGTGAGGACATGTTGTTATAATTGTCCGGGATGAAATAGGTTAGTATACTCTGATTGATGTCTATATATACATATACTACAGTCTATTTTTTGTAAAAGATCTGTTGTATATTACAGATTATTCATTCCGCGATGAGATTCTGTGTTGTTTAGTTTCTTCTCGTCTTCTTTCTTTTTCCCAACTATCCGCCTTTCTATTCAATTAGAGTCATTTGAGGTTGATTTCCTGCAAAAGTGGGTCATTACAAGTACACTTACAACAATTATTAAAAATACAAACAAAACCCCAAGATCTCTTTCAAAGTTAACTTTAAAATTGCCGAACACAAAGCGATTTCAAAGTGCATCCATAACGACCTTTTCGCTTCTAACTTTCACAACTTCCATTTACAATTTCTATAACTTCCCAACCCAATTCCTTGCTGCCTGTAAACTAAATAATGTGTAGAGAATAGCCAAAATATATTATGTAATAATATATTCACATTTTAACCAATTTAACACATGTTAAATACAAGGGATTTTAAAGTGCGTTTATAGCGACTATTTCGCTTCAACCATTCAAAAAACTCAAACAAGTAAATAACAAGTCTTGGGCACGATATATGTTTTAGAGGGTTATAAGAGAGATTACACTACATATAATGTTGTCACTTGCTTTCCAAAGCAAGGAGGGGCCTAAAAGTAATAACTTGCATTATTATCTATTTTAACTTATATTTTCAATAAACAACATTATATACACAACATATACATTGATTATGAGTAAACTCACCCAAGCCCAAGCCAAATCAATACGTAGATAATCCCATTACAAGTGCAACGGTGAAGATGGCATCTCAATTGCGAGAGTTATAGATTTTATAAGAAATCAGATTATATAATTTAATTAATTGATTAACAATTACCTTAATCACATCCTCTAATCCTTCTCCATTTTCTCCAAATTAAATTTCCCGCTCCTGCAGCCTAACCAATACATATCATCCCTTTTCTCTACAACCACGTGTGCTACGCTCAGTGAAATCAAACGCCGCCTCTTCCAATCTCATTTTCTTTGCATGAACTTCGATTTGCACCCAACCGCATCAACTCCGGCCCTCCTCACAATTTCACGACCACTCCCTCCAGTATGCGACAAAGTTAATGGCGTGATTCTCCAAGTGCAGCCGCACCTCCTCAGACCAACACCAAACCCATTGGCTTTGTAAGAGGAACCCAACGACACCCACCACTTTGCCTATCTCCACCTCCATCGCCACCAAATCAAAACCCTAATTCCGCCACTATAAGTCGACTATGACCAAACTTCACCGCACCCATCATCGCACATACCAATTTGAAGCGCTCCCTCCCCTTAGTCCAGCTAATCCAACGTTGAGCTCAATCGATGTCTCTAGCTTCCAGAACAATTAAAGTATGGTAGCTGTTGAATATGTGAGTATATGATTTTTGTTTGATGGTAATAAACATATATATATATATATATATATATATATATATATATATATATATTCATTTACACGTATTTGTTAATGTACTATTTTATTTTTCACATAATTAAATAAATATTTGCTGGATAAAATAAATAACACAGAGTTTGAATTTAAACAGATATTATATTCAAATAATTGTTTATTACAATTTTGAATAGTACAAATTTTGAGCTCTCACTATATATATATGTATGTATGTATGTATGTATGTATGTATGTATGTACGTACGTATGTATGTATATAATTTTCAATTACAACACAAATTTGACTACGTCACAATTTTCAATGTACATTTGCACCTCACTACATATCAGTCGTTCACTCATATTTATCTTAAACTCCAGTCCAGATTGAATCCAGCATCTGAATTATCTACAAAGAAAACACTGACATGGTAAAATTGAAAAAGATATATTTTGCAATGTAAAATAAAATGTATTTTGAAAATATCATTTGCCTCAGTTATTTGGGATGTTCATCATCATTTAATTTTGAATTCATCATACACGAACAATTAGTGACATGTATAGTGTATCGTTGTACATGCCATATGGCCATGCACATCGATATACACTTGATAAAATTACAGGAACAGGTGAGCACAAGGTCAAACCCAATCAAAAGCCGGGTTCAACTCAAGTTAAATACAAGTAAAGTCACAACACGAGCATAAGGTCAAACCCGAGCTGTAAGCTGGATTCAACACAGGAGCAATTCAAAAAGAAAATAATTCTCAATTGAAACCAAGGCCACTAATTCATCAGAAATTCACATAAACTAAAACTACAACCATGTATGAATCTTTAAGCATTGCAGACTACACAGTCAACATGCATAATATACATGAAGCCACCAGATTATATGAATACATGGAGTAACGCAGCATAGCATTTTCAAGTGCATCAGACCACACAAGCTCACATGACTCAATGCACACACTTATACACATTTATATGCTGCAGATGATACATAAGTGAATGGCAACAACAAGTGATGCATCGGGGAAATAGTGGCTCAACAACTCAATATTCAAACAAATGCAGTGAAACTTGTAGGCATGTACTCGATGCAAAACAAAGACCAGACTCCATGCAGACCTGACTACAAGTGTAATGCACAATGAAGACAAAACAAGCATGGTGAATGCAATAAATAGGTCAGTGCAAGTTCAGGTGCTCGACAACTTACAAACTACAAATGAAACAGCATCTCTACTAAGAAACCAAACACAATACATCGTAGCAGTATGGAAGCAAGACTACATGAACCAGACTCGAGCAAGTCCAGACCACACATGAAAAGGCAAATGTCGAAGACAATAAAAATCTCAACATACATATATACATGTGTGAAACATCAAGTGAATATACAACAAATGTACTCGATACAACTACAAATGCACAGCAAATATCAAGTGCAGAAAGCTGCATGAACAAGAGTGAAAACTGCAGTAACTCGAAGCAACGACTCGATTCAAACAAAAGTCAATGTCAGAGTTCAAATGCCAGAAATTCATAGCCGTGGTGGCCAAGGTGATCGATCAAGCAGAATTTTCAATGACCGAAGTCAAATGTAATAGCAATTTTAAACAAAGACAAAGGCAGCAGTTTCAAAATAAATAGTTTGAACAAATCCAATTCAAAGCCGGATGATAACATGAATGAAAAAGTCAAGATAAATCAAGTCAAAAACAATATGTATACATATGCAGTTCAAAATCAAGTCAGAGCCGTGATGACCAACGAAGTCGAACAAATCAGAAACCAAAGCCGCGACAAACAAGAAATCACAATTATACAAATTGGACAGGTCAGAGAAATCTCCAATGGTCGATAAAAAATCAGTGGTCATCTTCAATTAACAGAAGAATTCCAAAAAAATATACGAACGAATTTATTGGACTTCGAATCCTATTTAACTGTTAACATCATCGGTAGATAGTTCATCAGTTCAAGCAAGCTAATATGTAAAGCAAAGAACATAAAATCACAAATCATACCGAACTCGATCGAGATGGAGCAGCCGTGTGTGAAGTGAAAAAACACTCGATCGACAAAGCCAGGAACGATAAATCATATTTTCGATCGAGTAACTGAGTCGGTGCCTTCAAATTCCAAAAGCCCTAATTTATTTGAAGAGGAACAAATGAAGATTAAAGCATCCATTTTCACAAACGAAGAAAAAAGCAGGTTGGCATAATATAATAGAAAGAAAAAGGGGGTTTCCTTTTTATTTTACATTTGGCCCCTTTTTTATATTGAGCATTAGTATATTTAAATTAGGGTTTTATTTTTAAATTGTTTTTTAATTTTGTATTTCTCTTCTTAACTTTTGTAAATTCTAGTCGTGTAACTATGGGATGAACTACGGTGGTGTAGTTCGAGAATTCGCAACTCAGTTGCTGAATTGTGGCAGGGTTTTGAGCGTAGAGTTTGGTTAGTCAATAGTGGGTGTTATAAGTTTATGTGTGTAAGAATTTGACTACTTAGTTTCTAGTAGAAACCTTGGGGGCAGAACGTACGCAGGATTTTGCCGAAGCTAGGTAAATCTATGTGTTTTATTTTCTGCATTTTATATTCTATTATTATATGTGCTGCTATTATTCTGCTGTGATCTGTGTTGAAATTATTTTATACTTCCGCGTTAAATTTTTATAACTATTAATATCACCTTATTGACCCCCCTCTAGGGTGAAATCAATCCTACAAGTGGTATCAGAGCTAGGAATAAAACCAAATTTTTATTTTAAAATTTTTATTTGTTTTCAAAAACCAATTTTTTTAAAAAAAAATTGAATTTTTAAAATGGCTTATTTTGATAATGCTTTTGCTGAGGGTCAGTCCATAGTTAGACCACCAATGTTTAATGGTGAATATGTAGGATTGTCAATGGGTACCCAAAAAATTCGGTATCCGTCCGAATCTGTATCCAAAAATATGAAAAATATTCGTTATCTGAAATGTAAATACGGATATTCGATATCGTAAAAGCTTTTCGGATAAGGATATGGTAATTGTGGTATCAGTATCCGAAAAATATCCGTCTGATTTACTGATGCATATATATATATATATATATATATAATTAAAATTATATTTAATATATGATTTTCCAACTATTTCCTAACCATTGGATGTTACTACGATATGATTTTTTACTAACTTTTAGTGAAAACAGACGGTTTTAGTGTTTAATTTTCGAATTTTGTTGGATACACATACGGATATTGGTATAAAACAATGTTTTATTATCGCATTTCTTTTATTCCTTCGATTTTCATGAACATTAACAAAAACTGTTTTATATTGATCCAAACCTTTTCATTTATACTTTTAAATTTATTTATTATGGGCGGAGTGGATAAATATATGATATCCGTGCGTATCCGAAAATTAAATGGATATGGATATTTGATATCCGAAAATTAAGCAGATACGGATATCCGATATCCAAAAATGATTTCGGATACGGATATGGCACTATCTGTATCCATAAGTATCAGTTGACACTCCTATGAATATGCTTACTGAAAAAATAGAATGAAATTTTTTCTGAAAACCATTTGATGCTTGGAATATAGTTGAGATAGGATATAGAACGCTAGCTATAGTGGTAGATAATCAGGAGATAGAAAAACCGTTGGATCAATAGACAGATCTAGAAAATAAATTATAGAATGCTAATGCCAAAGCTATGAATTCTATTATCTGTTCATTAGATCAAATTGAATTTAATCGTGTCTCACATTGTCCAACTGCGTAGAAAATATGGCACACACTTGAAGTGACTCACGAAGGAACATCTCAAGTCAAAAAGTCTCACCTTGCCATGATTAGTAGCGAATACGAGAATTTCAAAATGGCCAAGGATGAAAATGTTAAAGAGATGTACGGACGACTTTCCAATATTGTATACAAATTGGAAGCTCTTGGAAACTATGAAAAAAATGGAAATAGTCCGAAAAATCTTTAGATTCCTTCCATGAAGTTTTGAAGCAAAAGTGACTGCCATTCAAGAATCGAAAGATTTAGAAGAAACCAAAGTTGAAGAACTCATTAGAAATCTCACCACTTATGAGCTAGAAATGAAATTCAAGGAAGAGCGTGAAGGTGGAGATATTCAAAAGAACTTTCAAAGGAACAACTGAAAGTGATGATGATGATGATGATGGAGCAGTTGAACTGGCACTATTAATAAAGAAATTCAAAAGATGGAATCACAAATACAAAAATCCAGCTCTAAATCAACAATTGAAAAGCAGAATAATCAAAGCACTAAACAACCCAAAAGAGCGGGAGATCATCTGTCACAAGTGCAATAAACTCGGTCACATCAAGCCCAATTGTCCTTAGAATCAACATGGCCAAGAAAAGAAATCAAAATGAAGAAGTTTTACAGCCACGTGAATAAAAGTGATGATGATAATAAAAGCACTAGCAGTGAGAGTGAGAAAGCAGATTTGTGCCTTCGAGGTGATAAAACTGACAATGACGATGACGCGCCAAGCGAGGTATCAAAACTCACTTACTTATAATTACTTATATATTTTCGCGAAGTAAATGGATGTTTCGAAAGACTTAGGGAAAAATACACTAAAATTGAATCAAAAAGAGATACTTTGATAGATTTAAATAACCAGCTTGATCAATTAATTAAAAACTATCAAAGTAAGAGCCTTAAGTGTGATAAGTGTCCATCATTTGAAGAAGAGATTAAAAAATCAGAAATTAAAATTAAATCGCTTGAAAATGAAATTCTAATTTTGAAAGACAATGAAAATGCGAGGAGAAAAATTCTATTAAAACGTGCACACAATTATTAAATGAAATGAATCTCTCAAAACACAAGTTCAACAACTGTCTACGACCTTAGGAAAATTTTCAAAAATGAAAGATCGTTAACTATGCTATTAGGGAAACAAACAGTTAATACAGATAGATAAGGACTTGGGTATAACCAATCTGAACATGATAGAAGCAAAATTAATCAAGTCAAATCCATGTGCACAATTTGTAGAAAATTTGGACACAATCGAAATAATTGTTGGTATAGACCCAAACACATGAAAACCATTCCAATTTGGGCTCCAAAAGGCACAAATATAAAATCTCTCAAAGTTGAACAAATCTGGGTGCCGAAAGAAACATATATAAAATGTTTTAGGTCCCTGCAAAATTATTTTTCAAAATTTGTTTCCACTACCAACCATGGACCTATAAAAACAAATAGGTCACAAAAATCTTCTCTCGTGTAGGTATGGTGGCAGGCTAAGGAATAACAACAGTGCTATCTGGATTTTGGCTGTTCCAGGTACATGAAGGGCGACAAATCAAAGTTCCTTAGCCTAGTATAAAGGTCGCAGAATCACAATGGACAACAACAAAATACTATCGGTAAAGGTAAAATAGGTAACGGTATATTATCTTGAATTATTTATTAAATGTGATAATCTGCACCATAATCTGAATTTAATTCAGCCGGTTATTGATGAAGAAATGAATGTTAATTTTGATTTTGACTTATTCAAAATTGTTGGCCAATTATATTCTTATACCAAGAACACTTTAAAAATCTCTAGAGTCTTTGAACTACTTCATATAGATTAGTTTGGATTAATGATGGTGTTTTATTGGTTGATGATAATACATTTGGTTATTTTACGGCTGACTCTATATTCACGGTTTTTGTTTATTGGCACAGCTTCAATTAAAATCCAAAAGAATTTCATTTAAAAAGTTGTAAAAAGGATTTCAAGAAATTGTTGCAACTTTACGGTTTGATCTATAACATTCAATTAATGATAATCTTGAGTCAACGGGAAATTCAGATGCAAATTGCACTGGTAATGTAGTTGATAGAAAAATTTCTAGTGGAACATGATTTATGTTGAGACATTCAGTAATTGCATCACTTTTTGAAAGAAAATATCTGCATGTTTTTCACTCGATTTTTTTTTCAAATATCAGACAATTTATGACACCCTACCTCTGTACTCACATTAGCCAAGGACATTACGGGGTAATGCCATTGACGCATGAAGAATAAGGCAGTTGAGGAGTGACCATCCGTGTAATTGCTTTGTGCGAGTACCAATATGCCAGATAGAAGGTCGTGCATTTCATTTAAAGAGGAAATCTGATATACCAATATAAACTCAAAGCTATTACACAATGGCTATGTAGTCTTCGAAAACAAATATAAAATAAATATAGCATAAATCAGTCACAGATATTCATATCACTAAGGCGGAAATAGATATGAATATAACACATAAAAGTGTACATAAAAGTAGTGGTCATATAAGTTCCACTACATCACAAATCTATAGGTACAAGTGCTAGACAAAAGAATATGTATACATCAAGGAATCTCTATCGCGAATGAATAAAGGCAAAAACTACTAAAGCCAAAAGTTAGATGACGGACCCTGATAAGAAGTCAAGTAGAAGCACCTGAAATACCTCGGTCAGACCCGAGTATTATTTAAGAAGAAAATAATAAACGGATCAGTCTTGCTGCAAATATCATATAAAATGAGATAGGATAAGAGATATGACAAAAATGTATTATAACAATAATGCCATACTATGACAAGTATACATTAAATAACAACAAAAATCATACAATATCTCGAATATTCTAAAACACCAAAAAGAATGTCATATTATTTAACATATTCACCAAACCACAAATATTGATAAAACTTATCAATGTAAATCACAAAAATTGGTGAAACGTAAATTCTAAAAATCAACAATTAGAAATCTAGAAATCATAAAGGGAGAGTGTTGAATATGCGCTTATATGTTTTTGTTTGATGATAATAAACATATATATATTCATTTAAATGTATTTGGTAATGTACTATTTTGTTTTTCGTAGATTAAATAAATATTTGTTGAATAAAATAAATTACACAGAATTTGAATTCAAACAAAACAAGTTACACAGAATTTGAATTCAAACAGAAATTTTATTCAAACAAATATTTATTACAATCTTGAATAGTACAAATTCATGCTTTCACTATACATATACAATTTTGAATACACAACGATTTTATATTTACATCAATAACCTCACTACATATCACTCACACTCGTATTTTGTCTTCAACTACATTCCAGTTTGAATCCAGCATCTGAGCAATCTGCAAAAATATTCACTAACGCAGTAAAATTGAAAAAGAAATATTTTTGCAATATAAAATAAAATATGATTTTTGAAAATATGGTTTGCCTCAGTTATTTGGGTTGTTCGTTATCATTCACACTTGAATTCATCACAAAGTCGTGCACATAGATATTACAGGGACAAGTAACCATAAGTGGCTGCAATACACACGTGTACATTCATACACGTGTGCACTGCCAAGCCAACTCGTGTGTGCAGCCAACAAGAGCAAGTGTGCAAGTGCAAATCCCAAAGACCACAAAGAAATATCAAAAATCAACATGCAAGCCATCAAGAATCAGTGCACAATGACAAGTATGGTAGTAAAACTCAAGCAAGTGCACAAGCAACATGGCAGCAGACCAAAGTGCAACCAGATGAACCAGTCAAGTCATCAAGTTCAAGTTAGACCACTGTAATAAAGGCAACATGTCCAGCACAACTTCAACAAACAAGGCAATGCACTATGCAATGTACAACAAGTCCAGCAGCCCAAGTATGCAATAAAAGATTCAGTGAAGCCCAAATATAACAGTGAATACAAGAACAAGATGAGATGAACAATGCAAGAACAAAGTCGACACAAACAACAAGCTGTAGTAAAGCATGAACAAGTGTAGAACAATCAAAAGACACAGTACACAAATGCAAGACCAAAGATATGACATCAACAGTGAAGAACATAGATGTCAAAGGCAAGACACATGTCAATGCAACACTGCATGCAACATGGTGCAGAAACAAAACTAAGGATGATACAATACAGTGAACATGGAACTATGCAAGACCAGAATATTACAGTATGCACAAAACCGCCACAAGATACAGTAATGCAACAGTGACCAACCAAAGGTTCAAGTAAATCAAAGTGTGCAACTCGAGAATAGTGAAGCTACTGAAGGCAGCATGACTAAAATATGACAATGCAAACTGAGCAACAGATCAGACATGACCAAAGAGAAGTAGTGCAAGCATATGAAATGGCAACTCAGTGATATATGCAACAAGTTCAGATAAACAGGCCAGAGCCACCAAAGTGCAGAGCAACTACAAAGTGGCAGCAGTTCAGATGACATAGCAGAAACGACCAAAGTACAACAATGCACAATGATACAAAGCAAATTCGACAGGCAAACAACAATCCCAACGGCAATGCATGCATGAAGAACCAGAACACAAGTACAGGGAACAAACTCATGAATGCAGTAACAAATTCTGCTACTCAAATATACTAAATGCAATCCGAAGCAGTGACAATCAACAGTGAAGTCGTAATTCATGTAAAATCAATCAGAGAAGATGGCCGTAGCAGTGACAATCAACTAAAGCCGTAATTCACAGTAAAACCGAAGTCAAAGTTGACAAAATCAGATGACCGTGTGAAAGAGTCAGCAATAAATACTAGAGACTACAAGTAGACCAAGTCCAATTCGAATTCATGACAGCGTATCAAATTCGTATCTTTATTTTTGAAATGGTCAGAGATGTAAAAATAGGAAAGTTTGAAATGCCGTGAGAATCAAGGAGATTCGAGAAACCGTGATTATCAAGTTAAAAAGTAAAACAGGAAAATCGTGCGCATCAAGTATTAGAAAATTAGGAAAGTGATGAAGACGTGAATTCATATAAATATAAAACCCAATCATCGTCATCAGAGGCATCGAGTTTAATACGACAATCAATAGCAAAAACAGAGAAATTACATACCAACAACTCGATCATCAGAGAACGAGCGAGCCAGTCAACGCAAATCAATCATCAGAGAACGAGCAAGCCGAGCAACACAATCTCAAAGTCAACAATCGATCATCAGAAATCGAGCACGAGCAAGAGCCGAAAGCCTCAATTTGGATCAATAGCACAAAGCCCTAATTTCAGAAAAAGGAAGATCGGCCGACATTATTCACACGAGAAAGAAAGGAACGGGTCAAAGAATAACAGTAGATCGGGTTCAAGAATAAGGGGTCGGCCTTATTATTAAAAGGGGGTTTAGTTTTTAATCTTATAAAAGGGGTTTTTAGTTTTTTTATTTTGAGCAAAAATTGTAGAGTCAAAGTTCTTATTTTAGTTTTTTGCTCCTGGTTTTAATTTTGAAGTCTGCTTTTCTTTTTTGAGTCAAAGAATTTGTAAATCACCACCTAGGGTTTAGGTAGTGTCAGATTGTCTAGTTAGAATTAGTTCAGTGAGCAGGGTGTGCGAGTTTGCAAAGCTCTATAGGCGGGAGCAGTGCTTGCGAGTAAGCGAAACTCTATAGGTGGGAGCAGGGTGTGCGAGTCTAGTAGAGTGTTTGTGAGCGGGAACAAAAGGGTCTGCGAGTCTAGTAGAGTGTTTGTAAGCATGATACTGTTTAATTCTAATAGAAATCTGGGAATGCAGCAGTAGGCAGGGGTTGCCGAAGCTGGGTAAATTTTGTGTGTGATTTACTTTTCAGCATATTTATTTCTGCAGTTTATTTCTGTGTTTAATTCGAGAAAATTTGCTATAACCCTATTCACCCCCTCCCCCCTCTAGGGTTAATCTAGATCCTACAAGTGGTATCAGAGCACGGTATTTTTCTTTAACTCTAGAGTCATGAATTCATCAAATAATGCTTTTTTTGTGGGGCAATCTATTGTTAGACCACACATGTTTAACGGGAATGATTATGCTTATTGGAAAGTTAGGATGAGTATTTACCTTAGTTCCGTTGATTATGATGTTTGGGATATTATTGAAACTGGCTATAAACCTCCCACTATAATTGTTGGTGATACTGAGATTCCTAAACCTAAGGATAGGTGGGATGCTAACGATAAGAGATTGAAAACGACAAATGCTAAAGCCATGAATGCTTTGATATGTGCTCTTGATAAAAATGAATTTAATAAAATTTCTCATTGTACAACAGCACAGGAAATTTGGCACACTTTGGAGGTGGCACACGAAAGAACTTCCCAAGTCAAGGAGTCTCGTCTAGCCCTATTCAGCAATGAATACGAAAACTTTGTGATGGACAAAGGCGAGAGCATAAAGGATATGTTTGGACGTTTTTTAACCTTGGTATACAACGCTAGAGCGCTTGGGAAAGTCTTCACTGAGGTAGAGTTTGTGCGGAAGATACTACGAGTATTACCGATGAACTTTGAGGCAAAAATCACGGCAATCCAAGAATCAAAAGATTTGAGTAAACTAAGCATGGAGGAGTTGATTGGTAACTTGATGACATATGAGCTTGAGTTAAAAGCAAAGGAAGAACGCAACAACTCCGAACCAAAGAAGAAGACGATTGCCTTAAAGAGCAAAGAAGAAAGCGATGAAGAAGGAGAAGATCCAATCGAAGAGCTTGCAATGGCTGTCAATAATCTTAGAAAATGGTCGAGATTCAAGCCACGCAAGAAGAAAACAAAGGGTAATAGGTCAAAAGATTCTGACAATTCCGATAATGAACTGACTTGCTATAACTGCAACAAACCTGGCCACTTCAAACAAGAATGCCCACTTCTCAAATACAACAAAGGAAAGAAAAATAAGAAGAAGGCTTTTGCAGCGACTTGGGATGATGAAGAAGGAGAAGAAGTTTCGGATAGCAGCTCAGAGGAGGCTAACTTGTGTCTTATAGCGAAATCAGATTCAGATTCAAGCTCAGAGGAATCTAGTGAGGCAGGTGAGTATTCCTATAGAGATCTTGTTTTTATGTTTCTTGATCTCACTAAAGAAGTTGATACTCTTGAATCTAAAATTGAAAAACTGAAATCTGAAAGGAGGAAACTCGCCCATGAAAATTTTAGGTTAGAAAGTGAACTTGAAAATATTCAAAACCTAGAATGTGAAAAATGTAAGATTTTAGATTCAGAATTATTAAATCTTAGGAATAACTTTGAGAATCTTGAAAAAGAAAACTTGAATCTTAAGGAAACCATCGACACTAGGAAAAAGGATTTTATAAATCGATGCACCTCACTTGTCACTGAAAACACAACACTAAAAACCGAAGTCCAAAATCTTGAGAAATCTTTGAATAACTTTTCAAGAGGCAAAAAATCTTTCAACATGCTATTGGGAAGTCAAATTTTTGCTAACAACAGAAAAGGACTAGGTTTTAGGAAAACACAAGTTGAGGATAATGCAAAAGGGAAGAGTGTCTTTGGTAGAAGTGAAATAATTGGACATCGTGTTGAAAATTATAGTCATAGGAACAAGAACACAAAATTTATACAAGTTTGGGTTCCTAAGAATTCTACAAACAAATTTCATGTCTATTGGAACAAGAATAAAAGGACTAAACAAGTTTGGGTTCCAAAGGGTTTGTTTATTCATAATGCTTCTGCCACTAACAATCATGGACCTAGAAATAGGTCACAAAAATCTTTCATCGTGTAGGTGTGGTGGCAGGCTAAGGAACAACAACGGTGTTCTCTGGATTTTGGCTGTTCCAGAAACACAACGGGCAACAAAGCAAAGTTCCTTAGCCTAGTATAAAGGTGACAGAATCACAATGGGCAACCACGAAAAATTATCGTAAAGGTAAAACAGGTGAAGGTATATTAAATGTGATATTCTGCACCATATTCTGAGTGAAATCAGCCAATTTTGAGATGTTGAAAAGATGATTTTTTTTTTTTGACTTGTTCAAACATAGTTGGCCAAATATATTTATGCCAAAAACATTGTTCTTTGAATTACTTCATACATATTTGTTTGGATGATAATATTTTTGGTTTTCTGATTATTTCCACGGCTTCAATTCAATTTCAAAGAATGTCATTTAAATTGTTGCTAAAATTGAGTTTGAAATTTTTTATGCACACTTCATGGTTTGGTTCATCAATTTTAGTTAGTGATATTTTGGATTAAAAGAGATACTCGGATGTAGATTACACTAGTAATATAGTTGATAGAAAAATTACTAGTGTAACGTGATTAATTTTTGAAACATTCATTTGCTGCATCGTTTTTCAAAGAAAATATCTGCATATTTTTCACTTGAAATAATTTTTCATTTAGCAGAATTTTTTTTCTCATATACCCCCTTCGAGAAAATAATTGTTTGACCATATTTTCTGATTAGTCATTTTATTTGATTTTAAATGACAAATTTTGACTAATCCGACTCCCTACTAATTATCAAAAAGGTAAATAGTGATTGAAAAGATGATAAGTGTTGATATTTAACATACATTACTCAAGAGAGTATATTTGAAAAATTTCTTTAGGAATTTAAACAAGAGTTATAAAACTTTTTGTTGGGTAAAAATTCCATGATCATTTCTATATCTATCATTATTTCTATCGACCATGGTTTATCAAATATTCAATATAGTTTGTCGATATGTGGTACTATAATCAGGAATCATTTGTTTTTCATGTAACATTTTTTTAAAATAAATAAATATCCAAAGTATTCACTCTCATTTAAAAGTCCTCACAGTTATGCATGGGTGAATTACTTGGATTTTTGATTATGTGCTTCCATGCTCATTTAAAAGTCCTTACGGTTATGCATGTATGGAACGCATATCAAAATTAATTGATTAAATAGACAAGTTGATTCTAATCCCATTTAAAAGTCCTCACGGTCATGCGTGGTTAGAAGATACTTGATTTCATTTTTAAATTTAAATTCGAATACTACTAATCTCATTTAAAAGTCCTAACGGTTATGCATGATTAGTAGATATTCAAATTCCTGATATAAATGTACCACAAGAAGATTCAACTGTATGATTTTATATGAACATCATATCCATCATTTCTAAAAGTGGAATATGCGCCTAACAAGGGTAGTTATGGTTTTTGTTTGATTCTTATTGAAGTTTACTATTTATATTCAATTTGAGTTTAATGTTGGATTAATATTGATCATTTAATCTCTATTTTTCTCTAACACTATTATTCTTTTGCTGATAACAAAAGGGGGAGAGAAAAGTTAAGATTTTGTCAAATAGAATCAAGCAAAGGTCAAATAATTTTCCATTTGCATCTATACTTATTTGAATATTTATATTTGCATGCATACATGTAGGGGGAGCATCATGTAGAGAGGAAGCATTTAAATAGGGGGAGCAATTAAAGTATATAATTGGTCAAATACATTTAACACGGTCAAAATCTTAAATATATGTTTGTTATCATCAAAAGGGGGAGATTGTTGAATATGCGCTTATATGTTTTTGTTTGATGATAATAAATATATATAAATTCATTTAAATGTATTTGGTAATGTACTATTTTGTTTTTCATAGATTAAATAAATATTTGTTGAATAAAATAAATCACACAGAATTTGAATTCAAACAAAACAAGTTACACAGAATTTGAATTCAAACAGAAATTTTATTCAAACAAATATTTATTACAATCTTGAATAGTACAAATTCATGCTCTCACTATACATATACAATTTTGAATACATCACGATTTTATATTTACATCAATAACCTCACTACATATCACTCACACTCGTATTTTGTCTTCAACTACATTCCAGTTTGAATCCAGCATCTGAGCAATCTGCAAAAATATTCACTAACGCAGTAAAATTGAAAAAGAAATATTTTTGCAATATAAAATAAAATATGATTTTTGAAAATATGGTTTGCCTCAGTTATTTGGGTTGTTCGTTATCATTCACACTTGAATTCATCACAAAGTCGTGCACATAGATATTACAGGGACAAGTAACCATAAGTGGCTGCAATACACATGTGTACATTCATACACGTGTGCACTGCCTCGCCAACTCGTGTGCGCAGCCAACAAGAGCAAGTGTGCAAGTACAAATCCCAAAGACCACAAAGAAATCTCAAAAATCAACACGCAAGCCATCAAGAATCAGTGCACAATGACAAGTATGGTAGTAAAACTCAAGCAAGTGCACAAGCAACATGGCAGCAGACCAAAGTGCAACCAAATGAACCAGTCAAGTCATCAAGTTCAAGTCAGACCACTGTAATAAAGGCAACATGTCCAGCACAACTTCAACAAACAAGGCAATGCACTATGCAATGTACAACAAGTCCAGCAGCCCAAGTATGCAATAAAAGATTCAGTGAAGCCCAAATATAACAGTGAATACAAGAACAAGATGAGATGAACAATGCAAGAACAAAGTCGACACAAACAACAAGCTGCAGTAAAGCATGAACAAGTGTAGAACAATCAAAAGACACAGTACACAAATGCAAGACCAAAGATATGACATCAACAGTGAAGAACATGGATGTCAAAGGCAAGACACGTGTCAATGCAACACTGCATGCAACATGGTGCAGAAACAAAACTAAGGATGATACAATACAGTGAACATGGAACTATGCAAGACCAGAATATTACAGTATGAACAAAACTGCCACAAGATATAGTAATGCAACAGTGACCAACCAAAGGTTCAAGTAAATCAAAGTGTGCAACTTGAGAACAGTGAAGCTACTGAAGGCAGCATGACTAAAATATGACAATGCAAACTGAACAACAGATCAGACATGACCAAAGAGAAGTAGTGCAAGCATATGAAATGGCAACTCTGTGATATATGCAACAAGTTCAGATAAACAGGCCAGAGCCACCAAAGTTGTAACGTCACGGATTTTCGATCTTCGGAAATTCAACATCGATACTCACTTTATCGACTGCCGAGAAATCAAAGGCCGAAAACCGAGATGTTATGGGTTTTAAAAAAGAATTTGAGAAAAGAAAAAGAAAGAAGAAGATAGAAATAGAGAAAACAGAGAAAAAGAAAATTTGAAAATAGAACGGATAGAACAGAAACAACAGAACAACAACAGAATCTCACAATTCGCAGCGGAACAACATATAATAATAAATGAATAATCTTTAAACAAAGAACTATATCAGTTATTACATTTTATACATTACATTACAACATATCATCAGAGTGTACAACAACATCAACAAACAGTGCAGCGGAAAAGAAATACTATATAAACTAGTAATACGCCATGCCATCCAGCTTGCCTCCAGCAACTCCAGAATATCCAGAATATCCTGATAAACCTAACTCTTAACTGCCCGTGTGGAAATTGGTGGGCACCCAGAGTTTAGGAAGGAAAACAATAAACTCCGAGTCAGTCATGTGACTGGTGTGAGAACTCAAAACAGTTTATTTACTTTAAAATCAAAATAGAGGAATATTTTTAAATTAATTCGCAATGCTTTTAAAAATGAGACTACCATAAGGCCTCCCGCACACACACACATGCAAACGCAGAATCGGAGGAGATTTCTCCTTATGATAGTCAAAGATGCTTGATACGCATTTAAAATAATATTTGATATTATTATTAGTGCATAGTGTATAACAAATTCATTTCGAAAGTAGAATATAAATCTTAGCCAACATACGACCATTATCGTATGCCTACTATAGCTACTATCCAAACAGTGGTGACCACCATAAGTGAATAGCAGGTTCTACAACTAATACCGTACAAGTTTCGTATTGGGAATTGGATTTCCAACGAATGGTCAGGCCAAGGAACTTCCCATTGCCACATGAGAATGCCTCTGGATGGACATCCCCGAGAACCAAACCGGATCTCTACCAACACAAGGCCGGGTTACTCCTAACTGAGTAACAACTGACCGAATATGCCATTCCCCGGTCCTTTGGGACCTTTATCAACCGAGCGCTCGTAATCAATTCACACAATCATAAAGTGTTTTCAACATGAGTAAGTATCTGGGCTCCATACCATGATACCACCCTTTTCCAGAAGGAAATGGACACATCCTAAAGGGTGCTACCCCTCATAACCTTGCTGCTTCTTTCCTGTTTTGACCATTCACGGGGTGTGAGGCTCGACGAATTCACGTCCACAAAAACATACTTTATACAAAAGCCATGCTTTGGGTCAACAAATGATCAACACAATGATCACTAAGATAGACGATCAAATAAATGATCCTATCACAAAAATCAACACAATGATCATTTCAGCAACACTCAGCATGTCACATTACCAAATTTGGGAATATATCGCTGATAACTTCAACTATATAACCTTTGAGCTCGTACGTCTCAAAGAAGGGTGTTAAGCAAAGAATAAATTCTCCGCCACCAACAGAAATATATTTGAAAGAAATCGGCTTTATATCTCAAATTGTAATGTCAGACACACAATCCATACAAGTCTGTTCCGGGATCGAACAGAACCGAAGGCACTTACAAAGAAGTCCTTGCAATCCGGATATTCACAATCCTGATCGGATTCACCATCACATATGGAGAACTCAATACCGTAGCTACTCGGTGCAGAGTCAATCGATAGTTCATCCTATCACTCTCGCAAATACCGGTCTTCAACACCGATCTTCAAATGCGATTCACAACGACGTATCACATATTCGGAGTGGGTTATACGACCCCATGGTCCTTTCCCGGTTAACCCGAATAGTGAGCGCTTATTCAAAAATAAGTGTGCATTCAAATTCAATCAATTCACATCAAATACCCATTCAAAGGGAAATACTGATAGTCGGTTATTGAACTATCACTGGATATGCACACATCACCAGATTCCAAATAATTTTCCAAATTATTTATTTTCCAAAAATCTTTACTAGATATATAGTTTCAACACTTCAAAAATAAATAAATATTTATTTTTAACCAATTTCACTTTTCACATATAAATTCCATAATGAATTTATATTTCAAAATATTCGTGCATATACGATTTCAATAATTCATTTCAATTTATCCTCCAAAAAGATAAATTCTAATTATTCACTTCATATTGGAAAACATTTCCATACTTATTAAATAAGTAATTCACAATCTTTTATTTTCAACACTTAGAAAATATTCAATATACTTAAACCGAATTAAGTATATATTTCTTTCTTTAAGGAAATCATTCACTTAACATATTTATTTGGGCCAAAACGAATGTTGCGTAAAACATCGTTACGACAACCCAAAATCACTAGCATAGGGATTCGAAATTAAAAATAGATATATAAATCCCAATACTATTCAAAACATTTCCTTTCGGAAATCATTTACTATAACAACAGTGTTATAGTCCACTATTTCCTTTTATTTCTCGAAAACGTCTATTTCAACAATAAATGTTGAAATCTATGGTTTCGAATCACAACACCTTTTAAAACATCGTTAGATCGTTTTAATTCTATTTAAAACATTCACATTCTAAACAATTTCTTTAACGTGTTATTCACTGTTCAAAAACGTGAATAAACTACGTTAACAAACTTCATCATTTCTATTCACTTTAACTTAAAGGATTATTCACTGTCTAAAACGTGAATATAACTCCATTTATAAGTTATAACAATTAACTTATCAAAATAAGTCGTTTGCGGATTTATAAAACAACGTTTATAAATTCCGTTTCTTTTTATTTATAAAAACTTCCTTTTTATAAATTCCTTTATTAACCTATTTGATTTCATATCTCAATTATAAACTAAAAGTTCATATTATAAGTCAATTGCTTATAAAACGATTATTTTACAAAATCGTTCTTTTTAAAGACTTTTCAATTTATAAACCTTATAACTTATAAGATTTATTTATTTAATCAATCTATTCTTCAAATAATTTCACCAAATTTATAAATCTTACTATTTATAAATTTCATTTATAACTTCACAGTTTATAATTCTATAAATTTCATTCTATTTTGAAATTCATTTTTCACTTCATTTAAAACACTTATAAAAACTCGTTTTATAATGTCAATATTTCGATTTATAAATATCTATTTATAAATCTCTTAATGTAAATCAGTTTATATTATTATTCTGAAACGTCTTTAATTTCCTTTATAGTTTAACCATTTTGATTTATAAAATAATCAAATTTTATAAATCCTATATTTAAACTTTTCACAATATATTCTAAAATCCCGATTAAACTATTTTATAAAATCATTAGCATCATATTTTCAAAAATCAGTTTTTAACTATTTTGCTCAAAAATCATAATTCTTATAACTTTAAAAATTATGACGTTTATTTATTTAATATGGATCAATTCCAAAATTATTTTATAAAACGTATACTTTCTAAAATCACCTTTAAAAATCATTTTAAAATCCCAAAATTTGGGTCCAATGATGCTACATACCAAATAGTCAATCACGACAACAACGATATCACATATCGTATATGATAATCAACGAATATCAAAATATCCATAATCAAATAAATACTGTTGAGGAATCCAGTTGGATCCCTCCAACCTGTTTTCCTGCATCCAAAAACATTAGCACAATACCAATTTCGCTCCAGTACGAAATTATCGCGGTATATGTTCTTATTAAATATTATCCGCTTAATAACGGCGTAATAGGGTCTCATCCGCTAAACAAAAAATGCGGGAAATCAACAACTGCAATATATACATATGCCAATATATATATATTGATATTATATATAATACCAATTTCACTGTTTATGAAATATTCGCGGTATATGTTTTTAATAAATAACATCCGCTTACTAACGGCGTATAATGTCTATTTTAACAATCAATAGATATCAATCATCATTCAAACATGCATTCAAATATTTTAAATCTAACTATTTAAAATAAAATCGAAACCTATTCGATTGAGTGAGAAATTCTCACCTTGGTTTTAATTTCCGTTTTAGCGATTTATTTCGAATAAAATTAAACACGCGTTTAATTTTACCCGAAATTCTCACTAACTCCAAACGACTCCAAACCAACTCCATCGCGTAGTGCTCGTCCATACGATTCCAACGCAACTGAGTTTGCATTTTTTCGACCTCGTATGAAAAAGTTATGTATTTTTGAAGTTTACACGTATTTAAACAAACTAATTACAACATAACTTAATTAATTTTCCACCTTGATCAAACTAGAGCCATTAGATCCAACCTCTCCTCATCTCCACCGTCCCCCCCCCCCCCCTTCTTCCCTCTCTCGTTCAAGCTACAGGTAACTCAAAGTTTAGGCCGAACCCAATTTAGAAACTAGGGTTAAATTATTCTCCCTCATTTCTCAACGAAACTCGATCCCACAACCACCATCGCGTAGAGCACGACGCAAGCTACCCTCACCATCCTTGGCCTGAAGCTCGGCCACCCATAGCACGAGAAAATACGTGCATGACCTGGTACGGTCGGCCCCCTATTGCTTCCCCTACGCAACTCCAAACTCCATCAAATCCGTATGGATTGAAAGCTCATCTCGTGTTCTTCATTTTTGTAGTTGATGGCTTCGTGAATCGATGAATGGATTGGGAGTAATTGAGGGTTGAAATTGGGCAATTTTTGGCCTTAGAAATAGGATGTGGCGGCTAGCAATTATTAGGGTTAGGGTTTGTGAATATTTTCTAAGTTATGAAGAGGTGGGTCTATTTATAGAATTTCGTTCGACACTATTCACCCGGAAATTCCGAACTCCGATTTAGGCGCCGTTACCAGCGTACCTAGGGTTTATCCCGCGTTCCGGACACAATGGAACAGGTTTCGGAAGCTAATTCGGAAGTATGTGCGAGTTATGGCTGTAAACGCTCAATTTGAATTAAACCGATTTAAACCGATTTCTAGGCGTTTTAATTTGTACAGGACAAACGGTAAATTCAATTGACTTGAAATTTGAAACCTTACAATAATATCACATTACGGATCCGATGAAACTGGTTTTGTCGAAATCCGAGACAGTTTGAAAAATGGCTATTTTGACTCGCCAAATTTAAATTAAAAATAATTCGATGTGTTTCGAGCTGCCACGATCAAACGATAACTCCGATTGACACGAAAATTGAAATCCGATAATAACTAACTATTACGGATCCAATGGAACTGGTTTCGTTCAATTTTGAGACTGTTCAAAAATTGGCTATTTTACAGTCGATTATTAAATATTAAAATATTCAATTTTCACAAATTAACTTTTAATTCGATTTTAAAAGTTCTAAAATATCATTCTAACTTCAATATGATAAAATAAAATTTTACAAATTAATTTCAATCATATTTAACTCAATTTTCAATTATTTCCATAATTTAACGTATTAAATTATCGATTTAATTATTCAATTAAATCCAATAATTCAAATAAAAATTTATTTGACTTATAAATTCACTTATAAATATTTAAAATTAATTAAATATTCAAATTTAAATTTATAAAAATTCTGGGTCGTTACAATCTTTCCCCCTTAAAAGAATTTCGTCCTCGAAATTACAAGTAAGAAGATTACAGAATCTATTAACTTTCCAAAATTTATAATTAAACTTCTTTCAAATCTTTACTAAGTTTTCAAATCATACTTAGTTATCTTTTCAAAAACAATTATATCATTTAACTTTCAACTTTAAAACAAAGTTTAAAGTTTTCAAAATTTTCCAATTTTTCTCAAATTTTTTCTAACGCCTTAAATTTTCGGAAAAATTCGCCATAGTCTCCTTTGCGCGGCTCGATCCGAAAAAAAAATGACAGTATATATATCACAAATATACATCTCATCAAGTAATGAGGCATCCCGCAGGGAAAAAAGTGTAAAAGTACGATATTTAATCCGAGATATGTACCTTATATTTTATTAGCAAGCATATACGGCTAATATAGCGCTAAAGCGAACTCCAAATGCGAAGCAAACGCGATCCGCACCTACTAAACACTTAACAAACAACATGAGAAACATGCATATATGACAATAGTATCGATATCCAACATATAGTAACATAACAACTATATATGTCACATAGCAAATGCAACTAAACAACAAATGCAAACATCAACCATCTATTAAATCTATATTCATTCATATTCTCATTAATATTAAATGAAATGGTTTTCAATTTAATCACATTTGATTCATTTACATTGGATGTTCTTACTAACATTCATTCTCAATTTTAATTAGTTTGCATTCACTAATTAAATCTAATTCACATTCAATTCTATTCAAATTTATTTACTTTCAATTTGAATTCAATTACATAGCTTCCAATTTCATTAACTCTTAATGAATTTTATACAACCAATCAACAATCATATAACAACCAAAGTATATTAATTTCAACCAAATTCCTTTGCTTATATTCTTTCATTTTTTTATTCAACTTCTAATAACATTAGATTTTAATGAATCAACACTTATATTCATTATTTTATTAAATCCATTTGATTATTTACAACTCATATTCATAAATATATTAACTTCTTATATATATAAGTTTATTTCACAATTGTAAATCACTTTAATTATAATTCAATTCTTCTAATTCTTTTACTTATACAATTACTCTTTTATTTAGATTATCCAAACAACTAAACAATCACTTATATACACTTTAACAATTCTGAAAAATTATTCCTTTACATATAAAATATAATCAAGGCAAAATTATTCCATTTACCCAATTTAAAATCAATATTGTGTCGAATTGTTCTATTCAAGTGTTTAGAAACCCCTTCGGCATAGTTTGACTGACCGTGCTGACGAAGGTTCATATGCCACTCAACAAACCAATCATCACAATATAAAACAATTTCATATTCACTAACAAATACGCTCTCATAGCTATTATTACACTTAACTCATTCTAGAGTACTACTGACTCTATCTCTAATGAGTAATACCCAACAGAACCATGGTTGTCGCTTAACCATCAACTCTGATACCAAATGTAACGTCACGGATTTTCGATCTTCGGAAATTCAACATCGATACTCACTTTATCGACTGCCGAGAAATCAAAGGCCGAAAACCGAGATGTTATGGGTTTTAAAAAAGAATTTGAGAAAAGAAAAAGAAAGAAGAAGATAGAAATAGAGAAAACAGAGAAAAAGAAAATTTGAAAATAGAACGGATAGAACAGAAACAACAGAACAACAACAGAATCTCACAATTCGCAGCGGAACAACATATAATAATAAATGAATAATCTTTAAACAAAGAACTATATCAGTTATTACATTTTATACATTACATTACAACATATCATCAGAGTGTACAACAACATCAACAAACAGTGCAGCGGAAAAGAAATACTATATAAACTAGTAATACGCCATGCCATCCAGCTTGCCTCCAGCAACTCCAGAATATCCAGAATATCCTGATAAACCTAACTCTTAACTGCCCGTGTGGAAATTGGTGGTCACCCAGAGTTTAGGAAGGAAAACAATAAACTCCGAGTCAGTCATGTGACTGGTGTGAGAACTCAAAACAGTTTATTTACTTTAAAATCAAAATAGAGGAATGTTTTTAAATTAATTCGCAATGCTTTTAAAAATGAGACTACCATAAGGCCTCCCGCACACACACACATGCAAACGCAGAATCGGAGGAGATTTCTCCTTATGATAGTCAAAGATGCTTGATACGCATTTAAAATAATATTTGATATTATTATTAGTGCATAGTGTATAACAAATTCATTTCGAAAGTAGAATATAAATCTTAGCCAACATACGACCATTATCGTATGCCTACTATAGCTACTATCCAAACAGTGGTGACCACCATAAGTGAATAGCAGGTTCTACAACTAATACCGTACAAGTTTCGTATTGGGAATTGGATTTCCAACGAATGGTCAGGCCAAGGAACTTCCCATTGCCACATGAGAATGCCTCTGGATGGACATCCCCGAGAACCAAACCGGATCTCTACCAACACAAGGCCGGGTTACTCCTAACTGAGTAACAACTGACCGAATATGCCATCCCCCGGTCCTTTGGGACCTTTATCAACCGAGCGCTCGTAATCAATTCACACAATCATAAAGTGTTTTCAACATGAGTAAGTATCTGGGCTCCATACCATGATACCACCCTTTTCCAGAAGGAAATGGACACATCCTAAAGGGTGCTACCCCTCATAACCTTGCTGCTTCTTTCCTGTTTTGACCATTCACGGGGTGTGAGGCTCGACGAATTCACGTCCACAAAAACATACTTTATACAAAAGCCATGCTTTGGGTCAACAAATGATCAACACAATGATCACTAAGATAGACGATCAAATAAATGATCCTATCACAAAAATCAACACAATGATCATTTCAGCAACACTCAGCATGTCACATTACCAAATTTGGGAATATATCGCTGATAACTTCAACTATATAACCTTTGAGCTCGTACGTCTCAAAGAAGGGTGTTAAGCAAAGAATAAATTCTCCGCCACCAACAGAAATATATTTGAAAGAAATCGGCTTTATATCTCAAATTGTAATGTCAGACACACAATCCATACAAGTCTGTTCCGGGATCGAACAGAACCGAAGGCACTTACAAAGAAGTCCTTGCAATCCGGATATTCACAATCCTGATCGGATTCACCATCACATATGGAGAACTCAATACCGTAGCTACTCGGTGCAGAGTCAATCGATAGTTCATCCTATCACTCTCGCAAATACCGGTCTTCAACACCGATCTTCAAATGCGATTCACAACGACGTATCACATATTCGGAGTGGGTTATACGACCCCATGGTCCTTTCCCGGTTAACCCGAATAGTGAGCGCTTATTCAAAAATAAGTGTGCATTCAAATTCAATCAATTCACATCAAATACCCATTCAAAGGGAAATACTGATAGTCGGTTATTGAACTATCACTGGATATGCACACATCACCAGATTCCAAATAATTTTCCAAATTATTTATTTTCCAAAATATCTTTACTAGATATATAGTTTCAACACTTCAAAAATAAATCAATATTTATTTTTAACCAATTTCACTTTTCACATATAAATTCCATAATGAATTTATATTTCAAAATATTCGTGCATATACGATTTCAATAATTCATTTCAATTTATCCTCCAAAAAGATAAATTCTAATTATTCACTTCATATTGGAAAACATTTCCATACTTATTAAATAAGTAATTCACAATCTTTTATTTTCAACACTTAGAAAATATTCAATATACTTAAACCGAATTAAGTATATATTTCTTTCTTTAAGGAAATCATTCACTTAACATATTTATTTGGGCCAAAACGAATGTTGCGTAAAACATCGTTACAACAACCCAAAATCACTAGCATAGGGATTCGAAATTAAAAATAGATATATAAATCCCAATACTATTCAAAACATTTCCTTTCGGAAATCATTTACTATAACAACAGTGTTATAGTCCACTATTTCCTTTTATTTCTCGAAAACGTCTATTTCAACAATAAATGTTGAAATCTATGGTTTCGAATCACAACACCTTTTAAAACATCGTTAGATCGTTTTAATTCTATTTAAAACATTCACATTCTAAACAATTTCTTTAACGTGTTATTCACTGTTCAAAAACGTGAATAAACTACGTTAACAAACTTCATCATTTCTATTCACTTTAACTTAAAGGATTATTCACTGTCTAAAACGTGAATATAACTCCATTTATAAGTTATAACAATTAACTTATCAAAATAAGTCGTTTGCGGATTTATAAAACAACGTTTATAAATTCCGTTTCTTTTTATTTATAAAAACTTCCTTTTTATAAATTCCTTTATTAACCTATTTGATTTCATATCTCAATTATAAACTAAAAGTTCATATTATAAGTCAATTGCTTATAAAACGATTATTTTACAAAATCGTTCTTTTTAAAGACTTTTCAATTTATAAACCTTATAACTTATAAGATTTATTTATTTAATCAATCTATTCTTCAAATAATTTCACCAAATTTATAAATCTTACTATTTATAAATTTCATTTATAACTTCACAGTTTATAATTCTATAAATTTCATTCTATTTTGAAATTCATTTTTCACTTCATTTAAAACACTTATAAAAACTCGTTTTATAATGTCAATATTTCGATTTATAAATATCTATTTATAAATCTCTTAATGTAAATCAGTTTATATTATTATTCTGAAACGTCTTTAATTTCCTTTATAGTTTAACCATTTTGATTTATAAAATAATCAAATTTTATAAATCCTATATTTAAACTTTTCACAATATATTCTAAAATCCCGATTAAACTATTTTATAAAATCATTAGCATCATATTCTCAAAAATCAGTTTTTAACTATTTTGCTCAAAAATCATAATTCTTATAACTTTAAAAATTATGACGTTTATTTATTTAATATGGATCAATTCCAAAATTATTTTATAAAACGTATACTTTCTAAAATCACCTTTAAAAATCATTTTAAAATCCCAAAATTTGGGTCCAATGATGCTACATACCAAATAGTCAATCACGACAACAACGATATCACATATCGTATATGATAATCAACGAATATCAAAATATCCATAATCAAATAAATACTGTTGAGGAATCCAGTTGGATCCCTCCAACCTGTTTTCCTGCATCCAAAAACATTAGCACAATACCAATTTCGCTCCAGTACGAAATTATCGCGGTATATGTTCTTATTAAATATTATCCGCTTAATAACGGCGTAATAGGGTCTCATCCGCTAAACAAAAAATGCGGGAAATCAACAACTGCAATATATACATATGCCAATATATATATATTGATATTATATATATAATACCAATTTCACTGTTTATGAAATATTCGCGGTATATGTTTTCAATAAATAACATCCGCTTACTAACGGCGTATAATGTCTATTTTAACAATCAATAGATATCAATCATCATTCAAACATGCATTCAAATATTTTAAATCTAACTATTTAAAATAAAATCGAAACCTATTCGATTGAGTGAGAAATTCTCACCTTGGTTTTAATTTCCGTTTTAGCGATTTATTTCGAATAAAATTAAACGGGCGTTTAATTTTACCCGAAATTCTCACTAACTCCAAACGACTCCAAACCAACTCCATCGCGTAGTGCTCGTCCATACGATTCCAACGCAACTGAGTTTGCATTTTTTTGACCTCGTATGAAAAGGTTATGTATTTTTGAAGTTTACACGTATTTAAACAAACTAATTACAACATAACTTAATTAATTTTCCACCTTGATCAAACTAGAGCCATTAGATCCAACCTCTCCTCATCTCCACCGTCCCCCCCTTCTTCCCTCTCTCGTTCAAGCTACAGGTAACTCAAAGTTTAGGCCGAACCCAATTTAGAAACTAGGGTTAAATTATTCTCCCTCATTTCTCAACGAAACTCGATCCCACAACCACCATCGCGTAGAGCACGACGCAAGCTACCCTCACCATCCTTGGCCTGAAGCTCGGCCACCCATAGCACGAGAAAATACGTGCATGACCTGGTACGGTCGGCCCCCTATTGCTTCCCCTACGCAACTCCAAACTCCATCAAATCCGTATGGATTGAAAGCTCATCTCGTGTTCTTCATCTTTGTAGTTGATGGCTTCGTGAATCGATGAATGGATTGGGAGTAATTGAGGGTTGAAATTGGGCAATTTCTGGCCTTAGAAATAGGATGTGGCGGCTAGCAATTATTAGGGTTAGGGTTTGTGAATATTTTCTAAGTTATGAAGAGGTGGGTCTATTTATAGAATTTCGTTCGACACTATTCACCCGGAAATTCCGAACTCCGATTTAGGCGCCGTAACCAGCGTACCTAGGGTTTATCCCGCGTTCCGGACACAATGGAACAGGTTTCGGAAGCTAATTCGGAAGTATGTGCGAGTTATGGCTGTAAACGCTCAATTTGAATTAAACCGATTTAAACCGATTTCTAGGCGTTTTAATTTGTACAGGACAAACGGTAAATCCAATTGACTTGAAATTTGAAACCTTACAATAATATCACATTACGGATCCGATGAAACTGGTTTCGTCGAAATCCGAGACAGTTTGAAAAATGGCTATTTTGACTCGCCAAATTTAAATTAAAAATAATTCGATGCGTTTCGAGCTGCCACGATCAAACGATAACTCCGATTGACACGAAAATTGAAATCCGATAATAACTAACTATTACGGATCCAATGGAACTGGTTTCGTTCAATTTTGAGACTGTTCAAAAATTGGCTATTTTACAGTCGATTATTAAATATTAAAATATTCAATTTTCACAAATTAACTTTTAATTCGATTTTAAAAGTTCTAAAATATCATTCTAACTTCAATATGATAAAATAAAATTTTACAAATTAATTTCAATCATATTTAACTAAATTTTCAATTATTTCCATAATTTAACGTATTAAATTATCGATTTAATTATTCAATTAAATCCAATAATTCAAATAAAAATTTATTTGACTTATAAATTCACTTATAAATATTTAAAATTAATTAAATATTCAAATTTAAATTTATAAAAATTCTGGGTCGTTACAAAAGTGCAGAGCAACTACAAAGTGGCAGCAGTTCAAATGACATAGCAGAAACAACCGAAGTACAACAATGCACAATGATACAAAGCAAATTCGACAGGCAAACAACAATCCCAACAGCAATGCATGCATGAAGAACCAGAACACAAGTACAGGGAACAAACTCATGAATGCAGTAACAAATTCTGCTACTCAAATATACTAAATGCAATCCGAAGCAGTGACAATCAACAGTGAAGTCGTAATTCATGTAAAATCAATCAGAGAAGATGGTCGTAGCAGTGACAATCAACTAAAGCCGTAATTCACAGTAAAACCGAAGTCAAAGTTGACAAAATCAGATGACCGTGTGAAAGAGTCAGCAATAAAATGCCAGAGACTACAAGTAGACCAAGTCCAATTTGAATTCATGACAGTGTATCAAATTCGTATCTTTATTTTTGAAATGGTCAGAGATGTAAAAATAGGAAAGTTTGAAATGCCGTGAGAATCAAGGAGATTCGAGAAACCGTGATTATCAAGTTGAAAAGTAAAATAGGAAAATCGTGCGCATCAAGTATTAGAAAATTAGGAAAGTGATGAAGACGTGAATTCATATAAATATCAAACCCAATCATCGTCATCAGAGGCATCGAGTTTAATACGACAATCAATAGCAAAAACAGAGAAATTACATACCAACAACTCGATCATCAGAGAACGAGCGAGCCAGTCAACGCAAATCAATCATCAGAGAACGAGCAAGCCGAGCAACGCAATCTCAAAGTCAACAATCGATCATCAGAAATCGAGCACGAGCAAGAGCCGAAAGCCTCAATTTGGATCAATAGCACAAAGCCCTAATTTCAGAAAAAGGAAGATCGGCCGACATTATTCACACGAGAAAGAAAGGAACGGGTCAAAGAATAACAGTAGATCGGGTTCAAGAATAAGGGGCCGGCCTTATTATTAAAAGGGGGTTTAGTTTTTAATTTTATAAAAGGGGTTTTTAGTTTTTTTATTTTTGAGCAAAAATTGTAGAGTCAAAGTTCTTATTTTAATTTTTTGCTCCTGGTTTTAATTTTGAAGTCTACTTTTCTTTTTTGAGTCAAAGAATTTGTAAATCACCACCTGGGGTTTAGGTAGTGTCAGATTGTCTAGTTAGAATTAGTTCAGTGAGCAGGGTGTGCGAGTTTGCAAAGCTCTATAGGTGGGAGCAGTGTTTGCGAGTAAGCGAAACTCTATAGGCAGGAGCAGGGTGTGCGAGTCTAGTAGAGTGTTTGTGAGCGGGAGCAAATGGGTCTGCGAGTCTAGTAGAGTGTTTGTAAGCGTGATACTGTTTAATTCTAATAGAAATTTGGAAATGCAGCAGTAGGCAGGGGTTGCCGAAGCTGGGTAAATTTTGTGTGTGATTTACTTTTCAGCATATTTATTTCTGCAGTTTATTTCTGTGTTTAATTCGAGAAAATTTGATATAACCCTATGCAACCCCCCCCCCTCCCTCTAGGGTTAATCTAGATCCTACAGAGAGGCCTATCAAAAATGGGAGCATGAAAACTCACCAACACGTATATCACAAACGGGTCGCTATCCCATGGTCGCTAACCATAGAGCCGGTGCAATGATGTAGTACAACATTACGCCTGATGAACCCGAAACTCCAATAATATGGAACAACAACGTAGTACAGTGTTATGCCTAATGAACCCGAAATTTTAATAATCCGGAACAATGACGTAGTATAGTGTTACACCCGATGAACCCGAAACTCCCATAATCCGAAACAGAGACGTAGTACAGCGTTACGCCCGATGAACCCAAAACTCCAATAATCCGAAACAACGATGTAGTACAGCGTTAAGCCCGATGAACCCGAAAATCCAACAATCTAGAGCAATGACGTAGTACAGCGTTACGCCCGATGAACCGAACTCCTTAAAAGAACATGGGTTGCTAGCCCATAAAAGAAATGATTCGAAACTCCAAAGAACCCATAGGTCGTTAGCTTATAAAAGAAATGAGGCGAAGCTAAATAAAATGAGGTACCGTCCCCCGGGTGGACAAAGAGACATCGCATATCGCTAGTCTAAACCATATAATGATTACTATTGATCGATAAAAAGTGTGAATTACACTAAGCTAGTATATAAATGAGTTTAGCTTCATGTCCCTTAACCACTGGCTTAACTTAAGTATTTATGAATAAATTGTAGATTTCCACTCGAAAGCTGTCACAAGAGTTCAATCGAACAAGTCAAAGAATTAACCGACAAAGTAAACGCAAGCGTTTCATACCACTTGTTTTACTAAGTTGTTTAATTAAATTTCTCGAACTAATGAGGTAAATGTTGGTATATACTAATAGATTGAAAAATGGTTTTAAAAACGAGCTTTGTATTAAAAATAACTTTGAAATCGTTTTTGTGAAAGAGTTTGAATATTTACTACTAGTATAGAAACCTTTGTATTTTAAAGTGACAAATCACAGAAACGATTGTAAAAACAATCGATCACCAAAAATTCACATTCGAAGACATGAATCAAATCCATAGAAATCAATACCAAATCCATCAAAATGGATATTCCTAAAATACAAAAAAGAAGTCATCAAAGTCGATAAAAGTGATAACAACTAATGGATCAACAAAAATTGATAAACATTGGAAAATCACTCAAAAAATAGGCAAATATGCAAAAATGAACAGTTCCAAACGTCTGGGGATTAATCTAGACGTCTGGATTTGGGTTTTGGAAATATTTTGAAATCCTCCCAGACGTCTGAACTCTAACTAGACGTCGGAATACTAACCAGACGTCTGGTAGATTTTGACAAACGCCTGGTCTAAGTCTCTGCCGTTTTTATTTTATGTCGGGACCATAGCTAGATGTCTGGACTTGATCAACCAGTTGTCTGGTTGCCTGATCTAGGCAACATTTTGCCTAGGCCAATGATGGCCAAATTGATTCGGAAGCGATCAGACGAGCGACGGAGGTTAGAGATTTATGCCAAGCAATGACCCAGTTTTATAGGCTCTTCGATACACCCCAAATAACATGTCCAAATATCCAAGATAGGATCTTTAACGATTTTGACTTCAAAACACCAAAATTTGGAAAATTCACCAAATCAATTCAAATCAAAAGCAAACGAACATGAATAGATGTTAGGAATTCATACCTAACAACAATAAAAGTTATAGACATAGATATGAGTTCAAAAACTCACTTTTTTTAGTAAACCCAAAAACAACGAATGAGAAGCTTTAAAACAAAGGAAAGATCAACCATTTTTCACTTCAACCCAAGAAACTCAAATCTAAGCTCGTAAGCAAATATTTCATAAGTTAGGGTTTAAGAATTTCTGAAAGTTGAAGAGAGATTAAGATGGAGAAGATGAAGAGGATGAATACCAAAACTTCTCCTTGATTTTAGATCTAGAACTTGAATTTCCTAAGAGAACTAGGGCTTAGGAATTTCTAATCTCCTCTCTTTTCCCCCATTTTTCCTTTTGTTTGAGTGTTAGGAAATGTTTTGAATGAATGAAGAGGAATGGAGTGGCAGTTAATAGGTAGAGGATTTGGGATCTCTTATTGGGTTAGTAGGCTGAAACCCAAACCTAAAGCCCCAAACGAAAATATCAAAATTCTAATCAACTCCAAACATATCGATGTTTATACTCAAAAAGGTTGCAAACGCCGTTTCGTACTCAATGGAAGTAGTCTCGATTCCTAATTCCACTGTTTACTAAAATTAGCATTTCGGACTTTAATCCGACTAACGATGGTATATTTAAATAAATCATTTAAATATACAATTGTAAAATATGCGGGTCGTTACAGACTCCCCTCCTTAAAGAAATTTCATCCTCGCGATGCTTAAGAAGGAAATAAAGCGTGGCAACCATAAAAGCATATCAACACAAAAGAAAATTTTGAAGTGAGAAGTTCATCCTAAAGAGCACGCGAGAGTAAGTCTGGATGTGTTCGCTCGATGAATTCACTGGATTCCAAAGAGCAATCCTTAGGATTTACGGACCATTGAACTTTCACAAGTGGAACATCTTTACTTCGAAGGAGTTTTACCTCCGTAGCAATGATACGAATAGGATGTTGTTCATAAGTCAAATTAGGTGAAACTTCAATTTCTTCAATAACACCGGGCTCAAGAATAGAATCGAAATCCCTAAGGCCTTTCCGTAGTTGAGAGACGTGGAAAACTTCATGAATAGCATAAAATTGAAACGGTAATAAAAGGCAATAAGACACAGAACCAATACGTTCGGTGGTGGGGAATGAGCCAATAAATCGAGGCGCTAATTTTCTCGATCGACTGAAACACACAGCACCCTTCATAGGTGAACCACGAATAAACACCAAATTTCCTATAGAAAATTCCAAATTCCTTCTTCGGTTATCAGCATAGAATTTTTGTCTACTTTGTGCTTCTTTCATCCTATGACGAATAAGGTCAATCTTTTTTGTGGACTCACAAATAAAATCTGGACCTAAAACCAGCTTCTCACTGGCCTCAAGCCAACAAGAAGGAGATCGGCATGGCCGCCCGTAGAGTGTCTCAAAAGGTGTCATACCAATGCTAGATTGGAAGATATTATTATAAGAAAACTCAACAAAAGAAAGATGATCTTTCCAACTTTGACCAAAATCAAGAACACAAGCACGAAGAAGATCTTCAAGAGTTTGAGTCACACGCTCGGTTTGTCCATCGGACAGAGGATGATAAGCGGTGCTAAAATTAAGCTTCGTTCCCAAAGCTTTTTGAAGACTCTTCCAAAACATCCACTAGAAAATAAAGAACCATGATGACTAACAACAGAAGTTGGAACTCCATGCAATTTAACAATTTCTCTAACATAGAGTTTGGCCAAGAGAGGTACGGTCCGGTTAGATCGAAAGGGGATAAAATGGGTGGATTTTGTAAGTCTATCTTCAATCACCCATAAACTGTCATGACTCGAACGAGAACAGGGAAGACCGTCGATAAAATCCATGGAGACTTGATCCCACTTCCAAATGGAAATGTCTAAAGGTTGCAATAACCCATCGGGCCTTTGATGCTCGGCCATTACGAGTTGGCAAGTCATGCAATGCTTAATGAAATTAGCAATGTCAGATTTCATTCTATCCCAATAATTAAGTTGCTTCATATCCACGTATATTTTACTACTATCGGGATGAATGGTAAATTTAGAATGATGAGAATCTTCTAAAATGTCTTTACGAAGATCGCTATTATTTGGCACAATAATTCTACCAAAATTTTGAATGCCGCCACGAGCATCGATTTCAAAGTCTTTCAAATCATCAATATATCTATCCCTACAACTTTGGCGAAGATGAGCCAATTTGGGATCATGCTTTTGAGCATCAAGAATACGGTCTAAAAGAGATGGATGAGCCTTAAGACTACATAGAACAAGAGATGAACATGAATCGGATTCACGATCTCGAATCTCACAAGTGGATAAAGTCTCAAGAGCATTCCATTCGGATATCATCATTGAAACAACTGCTTGTTGCTTACGACCAAGGGCATCGGCAACACAATTTCCCTTTCTAGAAGTATAAAGAATATCAAGATCATAAGATGCAAAAAATTTGAGCCAACGTTTTTGATGCAAATTAAGTTCCTTTTGAGAAAACAAATACTTCAAAGATTTGTGATCGGTGTAGAGAACAAATATCTCTCCCAAAAGATAATGATGCCAAATTCTAAAGGCGAAAAACACTAGTTGCGAGCTCTAAATCATAAGTGGCATATCTAGTCTCGGCAGGCTTTAATTGCCTGGAAGCATAAGCGATAATATATTCCCTTTGCGTGTGAACGACACCCAAACCAACACGACTAGCATCGGTATAAACAATAAAGTGTTGGTTCCCTTTGGGAATCACAAGAATAGGAGCATCAGAAAGGAGTTCTTTTAAATGATCCTCTTTCTCGAAAAGCTAAGACATTCAAAATTATAATGAACTTTATGTAATCATCTTTTTAGAAAAAATTACTTTTTTACAAGTCAATTTATTGTGTCTGACTGTCTTATCATAGCATTTAGAAGATTCCTATCGATAGCGTTGATCAAGCGTATCGACCGGAATTCTTAAAACACTCTATGGGAAATACAGCACAAAATCATCATTTATATAATAAAAATATCTCTTAAATTTTTTACGAATATTCTTCATTCGTTTTAAGAACAAAATCAAATTATACTTAGAAATATCTTATTAAAAAGATTTGCAAATTTTAAATTGTTGTTTTCATCCATAATCAATGAATACAAGGATGGAGTCATCGAGATACTCGCAAAATACTCGATTCATAAGATGGATGAAATAAGTTGGAGGGTTCGTCAAACCAAATGGCATAACAAGCCATTCATAAGAATCATAATAAGTGTGTAATGCGGTTAGTGGAACTCTATCATCCGCAATTCATAGCTAATGAAAACGGTGGCAAGGTTGAGCTGAAAAGAACTTAGCACAACTCAATAGTTCGCTTAGGTGGTAATCCTAAGATAAGCTCAAAAATATCGAAAAATTCACAAACTACTTGAATGAGAGAATTAACATTTTCCTCATCATGGGGGTTTAAAGAAATAAATTATGCTACCGAATTGGAATCGAAATCATTAAGAAAAATTAGAAACCTGCATAACAGATTGAGAATATCGAAGATGGATAGTCCTCTCGGGACATAGGATATGGGCTTCATAATAATTAAGCCAATCCTTTCCCAAAAATAAATTACAAAGCCTAAGTAGCACACAACATGCAAATTGGATCGGAAAGCATAATTACATAAATAATCTCGACGTTTTTACAGAGTAATCAGAGTGTTGCGGATCCATCAATCGAATTCGCAATTCTCAACGAAGTCATCAAGTCCCTAATATTTAAAGAAAAAGAATAAACAAGTTCTTTTGATATAAAATAATGAGATGCGCCCGTATCAAAAAGAACTCGAATAGGATAATCACGAAACAAATTAATGCCATCAAGGACTGAATGAGAAATACCTTGATCAAGAGAAGTGTTACTGGGGGCTTGCACAACATTCAGCTTTCCCTCTTTCTTTTTTGGAAGTTTGGGACATGAAGATAAAAAATGACCCAAACTTTTGCAATAGCGACAAGTAAGGGGCTTCAGACACTTATTTGCATAGTGGTCCTTAAAAGTGCAATTTTAGCATTTTCCATGATTAGAGATTGGAGTCTTTGCTACCGAAGTTGCTTGCTTCACCTTCTTCTTGGGATTAAGGCTTTTGAACTTAATATGTCTCTTCTTGTTGTTATTGAGGCCATTTTTGGAACCTCCAACATCACTAACACTTCCTTTATCGGCCTCTTATAGTCGAAGAGTGATATCTACAAACTGATCGAAAGAAACTTCTAGTTTTAGAGGTAAAACCTTTTTGGGGTTCTTACTCAAAGAACATATTAGCCTTTGATTCTTTATAAGATCCAAAAATTGTTGGGCAACCATGAATACGCCATCCAGAGAAGGACTACTGGATTGACCAGCGCTAGGACTGCCGGATCTAACCATCTCTTCTTCTTAAAGAAAGAAAGAAAGAAAGAAAGAAAGAAGAGAAAAAGGTTATTCTCAGAATGAATATCAAACAAACTTGATTGATAAAACAAGGCATCACAAAAGAAAATAGAATAGAACGGGTCCTAAGACTCGGATAAATCCTCAGGCACGATTCCTAAGAAAGACTTAGGACAATGATCCTTGCTGGATTATTCTACATTATTCCGAAGTTTGGCTCTGATACCAAGTTGTGACGTCCCACCTCTATACTCACACTAGCCAAGGACACTACGGGGTAATACCATCGGCTAGCATGAAGAATAAGGCTGTTGAGGAGAAACCATCCGTGTAATTGCTTTGTGCGAGTACCGATATGCCAGATAGAAGGTCACGCATTTCATTTAAAGAGGAAATCCGACATATCAATACAAAGTCAAAGGTACTACACAGTGGCTATGTGGTCTTTGGAAACAAATATAAAATAAACATAACATAAATCAGTCATAGATATTCATGTCACTAAGGCGGAAATAGATATGAATATAACACATAAAAGTAGTGGTCGTATAAGTTCCATTATATCACAAATCTATAGGTACAAGTGCTAGACAAAAGAATATGTATACATCAAGGAGTCTCTATCGCGAATGTATAAAAGCAAAAACTACTAAGCTAAGTAGTTAGCCAAAAGTCAGATGATGGACCCGGATAAGAAGTCAGGTAGAAGCACCTGAAATACCTCGATCTGGCTCGAGTATTACTTAAGAAGAAAATAATAAACGGATCGGTCTAGTTATAAATATCATATAAAATAAGATAGGATAAGAGATATGACAAAAATGCATTATAACAATAATGCCATACTGTGACAAGTATACATTAAATAACAACAAAAATCATACAATGTCTCAAATTTTCTCAAGCATAAAAAAGAATGTCATATTCTTTAATATATTCACCAAACCATAAATACTGATAAAACTTATCAATGTAAATCACAAAAATTGGTGAAATACAAATTCTAGAAATCATCAATTAGAAATTCAGAAAACACAAAGGGGAGGCCTATCAAAGATTGGAGCATGAAAACTCAACAACACGTGTATCACAAACGGGTCGCTATCCCATGGACGCTAACCATAGAGCCGATGCAACGACATAGTACAGTGTTACGCCCAATGAACCCAAAACTCTAATAATCCAAAACAACGACATAGTACAACATTACGCCCAATGAACTTGAAACTCCAATAATCCGGAACAACGACATAGTACAGCGTTACGCCCGATGAACCCGAAACTCCAATAATCCGGAAGAACGACGTAGTACAGCGTTACTCCCGATGAACTCCATAAAAGAACATGGGTCGCTAGCCCATAAAAGAAATGAGTCGAAACTCCAAAGAACCCATAGGCTGTTAGCCTATAAAAGAAATGGGACGAAGCTCAATAAAATGAGGTACAGTCCCCCACGTAGACAAAGAGACGTCACATATCGCTAGTCTAAACCGTAAAATAATCACCATTGATCGATAAAAATGTGAATTACATTAAGCTAGAAAATAAATGAGTTTATCTTCATGTCCCATAACCACTGGCTTAACTTAAGTATTTACGAACAAATTGTAGATTTCCACTCGAAAGTTGTCACAAGAGTTCTATCGAACAAGTCCATGCATTAACCGACAAAGTAAACGCAAGCGTTTCATACCACTTGTTTTGCTAACTCGTTTAATTAGGTTTCTCGAACAAATGAGGTAAAGGTTGATATACACTAATAGATTGAAAAATTGTTTTAAAAACGAGCTTTGTATTAAAAATAACATTAAAATCATTTTTGTGAAAGAGTTTGAATATTTACTACTAGTATAGAAACCTTTGTATTTTAAAGTGACAAATCACAGAAAACGATTGTAAAAACAATCGATCACCAAAAATTCACATTCGAAGACGTGAATCAAATCCATAGAAATCGATATCAAATCCATCAAAATGGATATTCCCAAAAATCCAAAAAAAGAAGTCAACAAAGTCGATAAAAGTGATAACAACTAATCGGATCAAGAAAAATCGATAAACATTGGAAATTCACTCAAAAAATAGGCAAATGGTCAAAATTGAACAGTTCCAGACGTCCGGGGTTAATCCAGACATCTGGATTTGGATTCTGGAAATATTTCAGAACCCTCCCAGACGTCTGAACTCTATCCAGACGTCTGAAAACCTAACCAGACGTCTGGAAGGTTTGGACCAGACGTCTGGTCTAAGTCTCTGCCATTTTTATTTTATGTCGGGACCATAACCAGACGTCTGATTTGATCAACCAGGCGTCTAGTTGCCTGATCTGGGCAACATTTTGCCTAGGCCAATGATGGCCAAATTGATTCGGAAGCGATCAAACGAGTGGCGGAGGTAGGGATTTATGCCAAGGGACAACCCAGTCCTATAGTTTCTTCGATACATCCCAAATAACATATCTAAATATCCAAGATAGGATCTTTAAAGATTTTGACTGCAAAACGCCAAAATTTGAAAAATTCACCAAATCAATTCAAATCAAAAACAAGTGAACATGAATAGATGTTAGGAATTCATATCTAACAACAATAAAAGTTATAGACGTAGATGTGAGTTTAAAAACTCACCTTTAATCCTAAGAACAACGAATGAGAAGCTTTAAAACGAAGGAAAGATCAACCATTCTTCACTTCAACCCAAGAAGCTCAAATCTAAGCTCATAAGCAAATGTTTTCTAAGTTAGGGTTTAAGAATTTCTGAAAATTGAAGAGAGATTAAGATGGAGAAGATGAAGAGGATGTTTACCATAGCTTCTCTTTGATTTTAGATCTAAAACTTGAATTTTCTAAGAGAACTAGGGCTTTGGAGTTTCTAATCTCCTCTAAATGTTATGAATGAACGAAGAGGAGTGGAGTGGGATTTATTAGGTAGAGAAGTTCGGTTCTCTTGTTGGGTTAGTGGGCTGAAACCCAAAGCCCCAAACGAAAATATCAAAATTCTAATCAACTCCAAACATATCGATGTTTTTACTCAAAAAGGTCGCAAACGTCGTTTTAGACTCAATGGAAGTGGTCCAGAGTCCTAATTCGACTACTTACAGAAAGTAGCATTTCGGACTTTAATTTGATTAACGATGTTATATTTAAATAAATCATTTAAATATACAATCGTCAAATATGCGGATTGTTACACATTTTTCTCGAACTCCTTCCAGAAAATTTCTTTTGTTGACTTATTTCAGATTAGTCATTTTAGAAAACTTGATTTTAAAATTATTTTTGAATTTAAAGTTAAATGATTACATTAATTAATCTGACTCCCTACTAATTATCGAAAAGATAAATAATGATTGAAAAAGTGATGAGTGTTGATATTAATCATATATTTTAACTTGAGACTGTATAATTAGTAAATTTCTTTAGAAATTTAAATAAGAGTTATAGAAAAAAATTGTTGTTGGTAAAAATTCCATGACCATTTCTATTTTTACCATATTTCTATCGACCATCACTCATCAAAATCCAATATATTATGTCAATATGTGGTATTTTAAATGGGAAATCATTTGTTTTTTCAGTTTATTATATTTCTAGCAATAAAAAAGGCATTCAAAGTATTCACTCTCATTTAAAAGTCCTCACGGTTATGCATGTATGGAATGCATATCAAAATTGATTGATTAAATAGATAAGTTGATTCTAATCCCATTTAAAAGTCCTCACAGTTATGCGTGGTTAGAAGATACTTGAATTCATTTTTAAAAAAAAAATTTGGAATACTACTAATTTCATTTGAAAGTCCTAATATTTATGCATGGTTAGTAGATTTTCAAATTCTTGATATAAATATACCACAAATAAACACAACTGTATGGTTTTATATGATGACATCATCCCTATCATTCTAAAGTGGAATATGCACTACCAGAGTATTTATGATTTTTGTTTGACTTTTTATTGAAATTTAATATTTTTGCCCGATTAAGTATTAATGTTGTATTAATGTCTATCACTTTATCTCTATTTTTCTAACACTATTACTCTTTTGCTGATAACAAAAGGGGGAGAGAAAAGTTAAGATTTTGGAGAATAGAGGTCAAATATTTTATTTGCATCAAGATCCATTTGCATATTTTTATTTATTTTCATGCATATATGAAGGGAGAGCTTTATTGTAGAGAGGGAGAATTCAAATAGGGGGAGCAAATTGAATGATCAAATACATTTAACAAATTCAAAATATTAAATATATGTTTGTTATTATCAAAAGGGGGGATTGTTGAATATGCGAGTATATGATTTTTGTTTGATGATAATAAACATATATGTATATATATTCATTTACATGTATTTGTTAATGTACTATTTTATTTTTCACATAATTAGATAAATATTAGCTGGATAAAATAAATAACACAAAATTTAAATTCAAACAGATATTATATTCAAACAAATATTTATTACAATTTTGAGTAGTACAACTTTGAGCTCTCACTATATATATATATAATTTTCAATTACAACACAAATTTGACTACATCACAATTTTCAATGTACATTTGCACCTCACTACATATCATTCGTTCATTCATATTTATCTTCAACTCCAATCTAGATTGAATCTAGCATCTAAATTATCTGCAAAGAAAACACTGACGTAGTAAAATTGAAAAAGGAATATTTTTGCAATGTAAAATAAAATGTATTTTGAAAATATTATTTGTCTCGGTTATTTGGGTTGTTCATCATCATTTAATTTTGAATTCATCATACACGAACAACTTGTGACATGCACAGTGTATCACTGTACATGCCACATGGTCGTGCACACCGATATACACTTGATAAAATTGCAGAGACGGGTGAGCACAAGGTCAAACCCAATCAAAAGCCAGGTTCAACTCAAGTTAAATACAAATAAAGTCACGACACGGGCATAAGGTCAAACACGAGCTATAAGTTGGACTCAACATAGGTGAAATTCAAAAAGAAAATAATTCTCGAGTGAAACCAAGGACACAAAGTCATCAAAAGTTCACACAAACTAAAACTGCAACCATACATGAATCTCTAAGCATTGCAGACTACACGGTCAACATGCATCATATACATGAAGCCACCAGAATATATGAATATATGGAGTAATTCAACATAGCATATTCAAGTGCATCAGACCACACAAGCTCACATGACTCAATGCACACACTTGTATATATTTATATGCTCCAGATGGTACACAAGTGAATGGCAACAACAAGTGATGCATCAGTGAAACAGTGGATCAACAACTCAATATGCAAACAAATGCAGTGAAACTTGTAGACATGTACTCAATGCAAAGCAAAGACCAGACTCCATGCAGACCTGACTACAAGTGGAATGCACAGTGAAGACAAAGCATGCATAGTGAATGTAATAAACTGGTCAGTGCAAGTTCAGGTGCTCGACAAATAACAAACTGCAAATGAAACAGCATCTCTACCAAGAAACAGAACACAATACATCATAGTAGTATGGAAGCAAGACTATATGAACCAGACTCGAGTAAGTCCGGCCACACATGAAAAGGCAAATGTCGAAGACAATAAAAATCTCAACATACATATATACATGTTTGAAACATCAAGTGAATATACAACAAATGTACTCAATACAACTACAAATGCACCGCAAATATCAAGTGCAGAAAGCTGCATGAACAAGAGTGAAAACTGTACAAACTCGAAGCAACGACTTGATTCAAACCAAAGTCAATGTCAGAGTTCAAATGCCAGAAATTCACAGCCGTGGTGGCCAAGGTGATCGATCAAGCAGGAATTTTCATAAATGACCGAAGTCAAATGTAATAGCAGTTTTGAACAAAGATAGAGGCAGCAGTTTCAAAATAAACAGTTCGAACAAATCCAATTCAAAGCCGGATGATAACATGATTGAACAAGTCAAGATAAATCAAGTCAAAAACAATATGTATACATATGCAGTTCAAAATCAACTCAGAGCCGTGATGACCAAGGAAGTCGAACAAATCAGAAACCAAAGCTGTGACAACCAAGAAATCACAATATATACAAATTGAACAAGTTAGAGAAATCTCCAACATTCAATCAAAAATCAATGGCCGAGCTTAAATTAACAGAAGAATTCAAAAAAAAAATATGAATAAATTTATAGGACTTTGAATCCTATTTAACTGTTAACATCATTGGCAGATAGTTCATCGAGTTCAAGCAAGCTAATCTGTAAAGCAAAGAACATAAAATCACATACCAAATCATACCGAACTCGATCGAGATGGAGCAGCCGTGTGCAAAGTGAAAAACCAATCGATTGACAAAGCTAGGAATGATAAATCATATTTTCAATCGAGTAACTAAGCCAACGCCTTCGAATTCCAGAAGCCCTAATTTATTTGAAGAGGAACAAACGAAGATTAAAGCAGCCATTTTCACAAACGAAGAAGAAAGAATGTCGACATAATATAATAGAAAGAAAAAAGGGTTTCCTTTAAATTTTACATTTGGACCGTTTTCTTTATACTGGGCTTTAGTAGATTAAAATTAGGGTTTTATTTTTAAATTTTGTATTTCACTTTTTAACTTTTGTAAATTCTAGTCGTGTGACTAGGGAACGAACTACGGTGGTATTGTTCAAGAATTCGCAACTCAGTGGCTGAGTTGTGATAGGGTTTTGAGCGTAGAGTTTGGTTAGTCGATTGTGGGTGTTGCAAATTTATGTGTGTAAGCGTCTGACTACTTAATTTCTAGTAGAAACCTTGGGAGCAGCACGTATGCAGAGTTTTGTTGAAGCTGGGTAAATCTGCGCATTTTATTTTCTGCATTTTATATTCTGCTATTATCTGTGCAGCTATTATTCTGTTGTGATCTATGTTGAAATTATTTTATACTTCCGCATTAAATTTTTATAATTATTAGTATCACCATATTCACCCCCTCCCCTCTAGGGTGAAATCAATCCTATAGTAGTGTCTACTTATTTTTTATTACAGGCAAGAGAACAGAGAGAGAGAGGAAGATAAGTATGGGTGAAGGGGTATTTATATTAAAAATGTATATTTTTTAAGTTTTCACAGATTAATCGCAATGCATTTCGAGCTCGCATGATCACACTGGACATCGTATCGCTACGAAACTCGTCGCTGTATATCATCTCATTATTTGGGTTCTAATGGCACTAGTTTTGTCAAAATCTGATACAGTGCCCTGAGGTGATAATTTCACACATTTCGAGATCGTTTATCAATAAAATGATTTTCGATCACATTATCGATATTTATTCGACTATTTATTTTTGTAAACATTTTTTAAAAACAAATTACTTATAATTACTTATTGTTTAAAAGGGGATTGGCAAGGTTATTAAACCAATTTAATCACATTAAATCCAAATTTAAATATTTAAATACAAAGTGTCCGAAATTCTGGGTCGTTACATTCTCCCTCACTTAGAATATTTCATCCTCGAAATTCCAAATGAGAAACCAAGGAAATAATCACACATCAACACTTTACAGTATTACAATCACCAGCAGACAAAACTCATGGTTTGTTCAAGGTAAAAAATCCTCTTATCGCACAAGGACGATAATCAATCTACTAAGTGTACCTTATGCTATTAGCCTCAGGTTATTATTTAGTCGACCATCCATCCTACCTCATAACAAATCGAAGAGTCGTCACCTAAACTCCCCATAAGCCAAAAAACCATAATATACAAATATTCTAAAACCCTACGGTGTACACAAATCACCCGTACGCAATATCAAATTTGTCCACTTGCTTGATCACATAAATTCCACTTTCAAATTAATACAGATCACTTAACCTCTCTAATGCCGACTTTGATCAGGTTTCTTGATTAGAAACCTCTGTTTTTCTTATAACCATATACTATGATAAAAAAAACCTCGCGATCATATCAAGAATCTAAATCATGTGTTCACCGTCAATGATCTGTTGAAAATCCTTGTTTGGACCAGTGTAAATCACCTCGAAATCATATACTCAAATACTGGATCGGGAACACTCATGTGAATAAAACGATCTATGTATAGCTTACGTAATTGTCCTATTAGTTTCTTAACTACATAATTTTTTTTTAAATCACATTCTTTTTCAAAAATAGTATATCACTCGATAATAAAATCATTTATGAATCATTTCGTAAAAGCATAACTTCAAGTTTATAAACATTTTATAACCTCGCTTATAAAACATTTCATAAAAACTTACTTCCCTTTATTACCCATATAATACTCTACTACATCCTAAGAGTATAGATACAACATCAAATTTACCTTACTTAATTCAAAATTTTAAAACTTGTTTCAACCTACTACCTTCTCAATTCAAGAGTTACAAAAACTCAACTTTTATATTTTCACAAAAACACTTAGTTTTAAGTTGTATATGATTCGAAAGTTTCCGACTGTCCAAAATCATCGAAAATCTCATTTCATTTTAACAAATGAAATGTGCCAAACAACATATCATAACATGATGCATATACCATACAACCCTAATGCACAGGCTACATCTGTCCATTAAATAAATAACAAAGTTTCGAATATTTAATAAACAAATTTTACCCAAAAAAGGAAAACATGAAAAGTTCCAACATTTTGTGGGTTATGCCATTAACACTTGGACCTCTAACATGGCGTACATATAAATCTTTTTTCATATAGAAAGTTCATTTCAAAATCTTTATTAAACTACTATAAATTTTATATCAAATTCTTTCATTAAGGAAAGCTTTAAAACTAAACGCCAGGTTTTATTTCAAATAAATTTAAACAATAATATATATACATATATCCTTTGCATATGAAACCATTATTTTGGGATTAAATCAAAATATGTTTTACTGAAACAACTTTTTAGCGTTCCCCATTCAAAAACCAAAAAAATGAATGTTGATGATGTTGTAGTCATCACCAGAATTATTTCAGATGATGAAGTGAGTTCAGTACACCCAAATCATACCTTTCAGACTTAACCAAAAATCGTTTCCAAAGCTAATTCGTAAATATTACTAAGTATCATGATCTCAAACTCACAAAACAATTTCCTAAATATTTACTTTCCAATGATACTACTATTATTTTTTCAAAACCTTGAAAAACATTTCTAAAATACCGAAATTTAAGTTCTTAAAGTATCGGTTTAAATTCTTCTTGTTTATAAACCATGTTTATATAAAATCATACTTATACAAAATCACTTTCTTATATAAAATCTTTTCACAAATGTTTATTCCTAAAATGCCTCATCGTTCCTCAAATTTTAATAAACATCTTTTATTAAATTTAGATTTTTACCAAACATTATCACTGAATGCCTTATAGTCAAACTGTGAAACTCAATTCACAAGGTGTTTGTTTTTAATGTACCCACAAATACTATCTACCCATCCCATACAGTGAAAAGGTAGACCACTCAAAAATTGGTCAAGCATAAATCAACAATCAATAAATAATAATCGATGCTCGTAAACTTACTGAGCGCAATTAGTCAATCAACAAACGATAACAATGCTCATAAACTGGCTGAGCAACGTTAAGCTAATAATTCTACAAACGATAATAAATCTTATAAACTGGTTGAGTATGTCAAATCATTCTACGGGGATAGCAATGCTCATAAAATGGCTAAGCAAGGCTAAACAAATTAATGATAGGTAACTAATAAACATCATTAATCCCTACATCAATTGAACTATGCTTTAATATTCCATACTTACAATCTCCTTCTCTACACACATCCTCTGATCTACACCTAATCACATCAACTCAGACCCTCTCCATAAAATTATGACCGTTATCTATAGCATGCGAAAAAGCCAATGTCGGGATTCACCAAGTGTAGCCGCACCTCCTCAGACCAATACCAAGCCCTTCGGCTTTCCAAGAGGTACCCATCGACACCCACTACTTTGCCTAACCCCGCATCCATCGCCACCAAATCCGAACTTTAATTTGGCCACCACAAGTCGACCATGACCAAACATTGCCACATCAAACATTGCATACATCAATTCGAAGCCCTCCCTCCCCCGAGTCTAATGAATCCAACGTTGAGCTTTATCGATATCTCTAGCCCCAAGAACAATGGAAGATATGGTAGCAGCTATTTTTGTTTATAGGCAAAAGAAGAGAGAGAGGAGGAGGAGAAGTGGGAATGAAAGGATAAAAATATATGATATTTTAATTTTCAATAAATTAATTGCATGGTATTCGAGCTAGCACGATCACACAGGACATTGTATCGCTGTGAAACTCGTTGATGTACATCACCTCATTATTTTGGTTTCGATGGAACTAGTTTCGTCAAAATCCGAGATAGTGTCCCAACGTGATAATTTCATGCATTTTGAGACTGTTTATTGATAAAAAGATTTTAGGTCAAATTATCGATATTTATTCAACTATTTATTTTTGTAAACATTTTTGAAATCAAATTTCTTATCGTTGGTTATTGTTTAAAAGGGGGTTAACAAGGTTATTAAATCAATTTAATCACATCAAACCCAAGTTTTAAATATTTAAATAATTCATATATTTAAATACAAAAAGTTCAAATTCCGAATTATTACAGATTTTAACACTAGTAAACCAATACAATCCAAAGTGTGTTGTTTACTTATAGTAGAAATATCAATGTACCTTTGAATGAAATTTCTTATAAACGCATGCTTCCTCTGCATTTTGATTGATAATTAAACTATTTGATATTTCTGTCAAAACACTTACTCAATTTTGATCCTTTTTTGAATGATAATTCCGTATCTGTTTTTGGATTGCATTCCAGAAACTACAAACTCAATATCGCTCCTACTAACTTCGAGACTCTTCGGTTGTAATGCACAAACAATCTAGTATAAATCTATATTTATAACTTTTTTCTTTAACATATATATACCAAAACATAAAGTAATACTAGGCAATAATTTTCTGAGTAAAATCTAAAGAACCTAAGCACGTCGAATGGTGAATCTATTACTTTTGATTCAACGGTTTGAAAGTCATGGTATTGTTCTTATCAATGTGATTCACTATATTCCAATTGCAACTGCCTTTCTCTTAAAGACATATTTGCGGCCAACGGATCATACTCCTTCAGGTACAACCATTAAAATCATATTTTGATAATGTTTTTGGAATCTTTTTGGATTTGCACATAATACCATTTCATAGAGTTAATACTTTAAATGGTTTAATTGAACAATCAAGGATTATTTATTCTTAACATTTACAAGAAACTCATGGTTTCTCTTCAATATACAAGAATATTAATTAGATATTTTAATGCATTATGCTCATTCAGGTTTGGTTAATATCATTACATCCTTGTAATCAGCTTCATCTTTGGATCGTATTCAAATCCGTTTCACTACGAAGTATTTTTCAAAGAAATTCATTTGCTTAAGTTGGCAATTTGAAAGAATAGTTGTTTATCGATGTAACGGAACAAGTATTCATAAACATTTTATGAGTTGCCTTAAATATAAAACTGATTTGGTTTTAATTTACAGAACTTATGTTCAAACATAAACAGGCCATCCAATGTCTTATGCCACTACAAGCATTGTGGAGCATGGACCTAGAAAGTTCTGCGATAAAGAATTGGATTGGTCCGAGTATGATGGGGAGAAAGTCTGGTGGAAGGAATAAGGACTTCTCATCCTAAGCCTTACTTGGTAAATTTTCTCTTTAAAATTAGGATTTGGTTGCATTGGTTACTAGATTAGATGATAGGAGATGTTTGCTACACTTTTTCACCATCACTTTACACCCATATAGTAGTTTTATGCATGTTTAGGGTATTTGCATGACATAATTACGCAGCTATGCCAGGATTGAGTTCATTTTAGTATATCTATGATTCATACTCACATTGCACTTTAGTTGAGTGGATGGTTGTGTAGATAACTTGGTTGTATAACATGGATGTTAGTACGCGTTATGTTGTTCGCTCCTTGAAAGATTTTGGAATCAAATCCTTTTTTGGGGGGAGAGAATGTAACACCCTATAAAATTTACCATAAATAAATGAAATAAATTGAATTAAATGTGATACGCTAGAAAATGGAAATTTTATAAAAGTTAGAATTTGAACACGAAAGTTATTCCATTGCATTCATGGCAAAATTCTGATCTGTTTCCATATATTAATGTTTAAAACGGTGCTCAAACGAAGAAGTTATGAGCTTTTGAAATTTTCAAATTTAAATTCATTTAATGTGAATTCAAATTCAAATGAGTATTTAAATTTAGGGTTTGAAGTAAAAATTAACTATAGGTTTACTTAGGGTTAAGTAAACGTTTAATCGGCAATTAACATTCAGATTAATCAAGGAATAGGATTAATTAAAAACAATGGAAATAAAAACATTCCCAAAAACAAATGTACCGGCCGAGTGAGATCGGTCGACCGATTAAAGGGGCGGTCGACCGGTCGTTCTCAAAATTTAACGGTGGCGGCTAGGATTGGCTATGTGTTGTATTGAGTTGCAAGCTCTAAATTTATTCGTTTTTCACCTAACTTCATCTTACGATTCTGGTGTGTTTCAACCCCTATAAATAACCTTATCCTCTCCACTTTTTATTCTTTTATTTCGAGAAGTCAACGGACCTCTGCCATTATTATCTCTTCAAATTAGATTCAGAAACTCCAAAGATAATTCAGGTAAGAATCCAATCTATATTCTATTTATTTGTTCTCCCTCTAACGTATTCTTGTTCTATTCTCCTCCAACTATTCTGAATCTAATTAATATATATCTCTCTTTAGCTCTGTGTGTGTGTATGTGTGTGTGCGCGCGTATCAAAAGAAAGAGGTATGGAACAGATTGTAAGGTGTGTAATCCAAGGAAGGCAAAGGTAAGGCTATTCTGTGAGTAGAAACCTTAGTATTCTTTTTCAGTAATTGTTTAGCATATATCTATGGATTTGAATATGCCTGAGGGATTTTGAGATTGCACAAATACGATAGATAAAATCCTCCAAAGTTCTCTTTTATTTTGAAATGTCAATTCTATGTAGCGATTCTCAATTATTTATGTTAATTTGATGGAATTTATTTTGTTTACGCAATTTTTTGATAATTTCATAGTCTATTCCGCTTCTCCTCCTTCTTTGATTCAAATTGCGATTTTTAATAAAAATAAGGGTTTAGATTACGAATTTTATTCATAATTTACACCGCTTATTCCATACGAATTTTCCTTCATCTGTTTCTTTGTAAAAGAGAAGTTGAATAGAATATGAGGTTAATGTTGTCATTCCTATTACTTAGGATATTCCATTGAATTGATGCAATAAATTGGGTTCTATGTTATTTACAAGTCCGTTATTGCAGTTTTGCTTATGAGTATTAATTTCTTTTTATAGATATTAGAATACCTTTTTTGCATGTTGAAATCTTGGGAATTTGGAAGAAAAAGACCTGTAGTATTTTGGTTAGGGAATTGACATCTAATGCTAGTTTAGAACATGTAAATCGCATACTTCAAATTTATTAGGTGTGAATATTTAATTATTTCTATTAGCATAATTAACGTATAATTATGGCCTATATTGCGTAATTAATTAGGCATTTATTTGTCATTTTTTCCCCCGTTAGGAAGGTAATTATTATTTAAAGTGTAATAAAGAAGATTCCTTATAAGGCCTTAATTATGGAACGACGAGATGAGTAATATATATATATATATATATATATATATATAGAATTTAATTTACGGCTAAGTCATAGGGATGTGAGGTCAATAGAGTTGCAGGACAGAAGTCTTCCCTTCACTTTGAGGCTACCAGCTATTATGTACACTTCCTATTGATGTAAGATATCCTTTATGATAAATATTCGTGATAACGCAAGGTTAGTCCAAATTCTATAGGGTAAATCTGCCAGTTAATCTGGCTACCAGTTCCTACAAATAGTAGGACTAACGTGAGACATCATTATGAGTATGGGCGTAATACAAAGGGCGTGCTTCGGGGTTATGAGGCATTAAGTGGTTTTTTGAGAGCCCGCCTACCTCTTTTTCCCAAATGAAGCATTAAATGGCCAATGGGCTAGTTATTAGGTATGCTAGGTGGTATCTCGACAGAGGTCTGCTTTAGGATAAGATTAAGTGGTTGATTGAAGGTTCGTCTTTCCATAAAGAAGTATTAAGTGATTTGAGAGATTCCATATGATGTCAGCTAGATAGGTACCATTAAGGGGTCCACTTAGAAAATAGGTATCAAATAATGGGGTCTGCCTTAATTGAGGTATTAATTGGCCAGAGTTCGCCTATTTTCCAAAAAAATAATTAAGTGCCTTGGGTACCATCTCTTGCATTATTAGCTATTTATGACATGAGATTTGGGTCATGGGATTTTAGAAATCTACTTCTGGAATGGAAGGTATTAAGTGGTTGATTGAGGACCTACCTCTTTTCCTTGTAAAAAGTACTAAATGGTTTTATGTAACTAGACATATTCTTATTCTGAAATATACTACCTATGTACTGGAAAAGTAAGACTTGAGGTTTTTATGCACTAGACATTTGTTGTTCTGACTCCCTCCTCGTTACAACACATGTTAAGGATAGAGTGATGGCAGTAATTATGCTTGAAGGTGGAGTAGCTTGGCTTGTGGCGGTTATTATTATTTATAATGGTTTTATGTTGTATATGTATTTAGACAAATAATATAACAATTTTTATGATATTTTATATTATGACATTCAATGATTTTGAAATAAATAGGTATAATTTAATATTATATTTTACTCCCTTCGCTATGAGTTCTGAAAGAATAGCTATTACTCTGTACTATTATCTCTTTTTCTAACCAACAACCTGATAGAGTTAGGGGTACGCCCTAAGGGAAATTATGTAATTTGTTATATATATATATATATATATATATATATATATATATAACTCGTTGAACAATCTCGTTCATAATAAAGGTGTTTCTTTTTATTATATACTTGATATAATGTGGTTATATTAATTAATTAATTTAATTAAAAGTGTATTTAATAGAAAATTCGTATATGGCATATTTTGTGATAGTAGTTACAAAGTGTTGTAACCGTGATTAATTTATCACAATAAAACAAATATATCATTTTAGATGTTCCTAGTCAAGATGCATCGAGACTAGATATCGATGTATCTGTTGGTACTAGAGTATGTAACGCTCTTTAAATATTGGGCAGTGTATTGCCCATGACTGCTGGAGGCACCTAAGGGTTACTTTAAATCAAAGTATAGAGGAAGCGTGTGTTCACAAGAAAAACGTTAAAAGGTACATTGATATTTCTAAACTATAACAACACGCTGTTGATTTTAATGATGTATTTGCGTTAAAATCAACCTTTGTTGTTTTAATACTCAACTTTGGATTGGAAATGAAGTCTTTTATAGTGAGTATAAAAGATATTGGGAATATCCCAAATCAATATGCAAAGACACCTTGTTAAAATTGTTTAATACGAAACATGTGAGATTAGTTCCTTATGCATTGGCAATAGGAATTATCATACATGTTATGATATCTACGATAACGTGATTTGTTTATGTATTTGGTACATGAAGAAAATATAAAATCCAAATTGACATCACTAAATGATTGTTTGAAGTGTTCTCGTGTATTTATGAAATACTAGAGAATTGTTTATCCAAACAAAACCTCCTTATTCGGGAGTGCTCGGACTCAAACTTCATAAGTGATATTGAGTATATCATGTCGATAATAAATTCAAGTTAAGAATCTTTAAGTTGGAAATGTTTCAAATGAAAGACCATGGTTGATTTAATGAAAAGGCTAAGTACACCGCCTTGAATATTGCCGCAATAAAAATAATGTATATAAAATTATAAGTGCACAAATTTGTAATTGAGCTGGTTCCAAATGTTGAGAATACCACAAAATGTTCTATGATAACAATGTCGATAGTTCATAACAAAACTTAGAGCTCACTAGAAGCCAAGAGACATACCCTGAATTGTTACACATGATAAAACAGTTTATCAACGTCGGAGAAAGTTGATTGATAGAGTAGAAAATTAAAACATAATAGCATACCCGTTCTTAAAGGGGATGACCCAATTGTTTTTGAGAAAACCGATTGAAGAAGTTGGAATAAGATTCCATAATTGACCCCAAGTGCAAGTGGTAGATTTATAGAGTTAGAGATATTCCCTAGGGGCAATTATGTAATTTGTTACATGTATCTAATTCGTTGAACAATCTTGTTAATAACAAAGGTGTTTCTTTCTATTATATACTTGATATAATGTGGTTATATTAATTAATTTAAGCAAAAGTATATTTAATAGAAAATCCATAAATGACATATTTTATTATAGTAGTTACAAAGTGTTGTAACCGTGAGTAATTTATCACAATAAAACAAATATATCATTTTAAATGTTCCTAGTCAAGATGCATCGAGACTGAATATCGATGTATCCGTTGAGACTAGAGTATGTAACGCTCTCTAAATGTTGTGCAGTGTATTACACATGACAGTTGGGGGCATCTAGGGGTTATGTAATGATAGTTATTGGATAACCATGAAACGGCTCACTCGATTATTTTCTACGGGTTAATATAACCAAGGTCAAACAGAAAATATCGATGTGACTGATTTACACAGTACTCTCGACTTAAGAAAACTATGGATATTCAATATGAAAGCTCCGCTTTGGTTTTAGTCAAATCATGGCATGATGTTCCATCGAGTGACTATAATTGGGTCTAGTGGAAGTATTGGAAGTGAAGCATTATTTAAGAGAGGATTCGTCTCCTTGGTTATATGGGGTTGGTATCATGGTCAATTCAAGTCAACTCAAAGTCAAAGTCTTTGGCCAGAGCATTTTGGTCAATAATAGTTGTTATTATTGTACCAAGGACTTTGTGTTTGTACTATAAAATTAAATGTGGATGATATTGGAATTTTGACCATTATGAAATTTCATAAGTCCTAATATAATATAGTTTTGACAAAGAGAATTAGTGTAAATAATTATCACTACCAGGTACCGCTTATAATAATAAGTGAAATTTGATTTTACCGAAAAGACCTGTAAGCGATGAATTCAGCCAAACTGTCATACCACCTGCTAAGTGACGTGTGAACATTAATATTTAAATTCTTCTAGATTAATCGTTGGCTGAATTTACACCTCAGAGTCGCGTAACCACATTTGTGATTTCTCCGAAAACCACATAATTTAATTAGTTTGTAAAATGTTGCAAACTATTTAAATTAATTAATATTTATGAAATATTAATTATTGTTAATTTATTTGAAGTTTTGAATGTTGCTGGTAATTAATTTAATGCATATATAATAGTTATATTTGCATATATCAATATGCGATATCGATAAAATTTTAAACAAGTTTTAAATAATGAAATAATTACATAAAAGTTGTTTTCTTTTATTCGAAAAAGTTGCATATTTGGAATGTGCTTGGATCAGCCATATAATGGTAAGAGGAGGAAATCAATTAACGAGATTAGCTGAAATTTAAAAGAGGAAATAAAGGAGGAAATTCTAATAAGAGAAAAGGAAAAGGTTCCTTTAATTCTATTAAAACAAAACCTCATCATTTTTGAAAGTTCGAAGAACGGAATGTGACTTTCATTTTTTGTTCTCTTTTTCTTCCTCTTCTTTATCATTCATCTATGGATGAAACTTTATCCAAAATGAAAAACATCAAAACAAATTCAAATCAATATCAAACTAAATTAAAACGGGTGGTTCATTCTTCTCTTGCAAAGTGGGATGATGATTTTTAAAATATGAGGAGAAGCCACAAATTAAGGTGTGATGAAGGGCAAGGTTTATTGGATCTAGAGAGTAATCAACCAGATCTAGATATTCTTCTATCATTCAAGATGTTTCTACATACTTCCTCCTAAGGTAATTATATGTGCATATAATTCGATATTTACATGTTTATTGTATTATCATTGATCAATGTTTGTTTATCATTTCCTTTTAATGTATGTTTATGATGAATCAACATGTCTTGAATCTCATATTACTACTGATAAATTGTCATCATTCTTTGTGTTGTTTGGATCTATAATTTCTTATCACAAATTTACGCATGTATTGTGGGCATTTCCGCCCACTACATAGTGAATATGAAGAGTCGGGGTAAGATTGTCATTGTCTTGGAATGGACCTAAACTAGTTTAAAAGTATTCTCGAGATCAAAATATGGACCTAGGTTGAAACCGCGTTTCAATCCGAGTAACAGTTTGAAAGATATGAACATCTTAATATTAGCCCATTGAAAGTCTAAGCTATATAGGTCCCACTTTGGAGAACTGCTAATTTTCTCTCTCACATAGAATATTCAGGGGCATTGGAATGCTCTACTTAGCGATACACAACTAATAGTTCAAGTCTCATTCAATTCTGACCTGGATTAAAGGAGGTATAGCATAATAACATGTGTAGCACAATGATAAAGACTTGCGCCTTTCAGCCAACCCACCTGCGTTCAAGTCCTTGCAAGCGCTTATTTTTATGAAGAGTGAAGCTCTCATCAACAATGACAGACAATGTTGAGAGGGAAAACTCTTAGTTCCAATAGCATGTCTACTCATATTCAAAGCTTGTACTGTTGATCAGAAATGAAATAAATAATAAAAGAGGAACAGTGGACGTAGGCACATTCAGGCCGAACCACTATAAAATCTGTGTCTTTTTACATTTAAGTTCTTTACTTATTCTTTATTGCACACTCTTGATTTTCTATCTCAATCATCCACAATTAAAATTCATCAAACAATAGCTCTATACTAAAGACAATATTCACAGCTCTACTACTATGACTTGGAGGTGTTTACCCATTTTTTATGTAAACATTTTTGGTGCTTTCATTGAGAGGCTGAACTTCTTTTTTAAAAAGAAAATTCTCTCTTTATTATTTCTCTTTTTTACTTTGAAATTTAAACCACTCTCTTTTGGAGTTTGAAGTTCATTTTTGGCCTTAAACTACTGTTTCGTTTAAATTAGAAACGATGTTGTTTCTAATCTTCATACTAGAGATTGCTCTTTTATCAATCTTTGTAGATCTGAAATCTAATTCTCCTTTTGGATTTACCGTCACTGTTTTCATAAAAAAAAAATTCCTTCTTCAACCCTGAGTTATCTTTTATTTAAAAAAAGAATATAGTATCAATCTTTCAAATTTTCAAATCTACAATCATCTTTTAGTCAAAATAAAATAGTATCACGACCCAATTTTTCGACGTCCGAAAGTCGACATCAATACGTCCACTGTATCAAATGTCGCATAATCGAATGCCGGAAAATCAAACCGTTAGGATTAAAGAAGAAGAAGATAAAAGAAGAAACAAAAACAATAACAGAATCTCACATTTCACAGTGGAACAATATATAATAGATGAATGAATAATCTTTAAACAAAAGCACTAAATCAGTTTTACATACATCACATTATCAGAGTTTACAACAACACAAAACACAACACTGGCAGTTATTATAACTTGCTACATGGAACTGAACTTGCCCTAACCCATACGTAAAGGATAATATATAGAATAAGTGATACGATTCGCCATCCAGCTTGCCTCCTGATTTTCACAGCAAACTTTTTGATTAACTTCGCTCCAGAATAATCATAACCTGGCTCTAGGCTACCCGTGTGGAAAATTATGGGAACCCAGTGTTAAAATTGAAATAACCATTTCTATGAGAAAAAGAAACAATCTTCTTTTTCAGATCTAAATCATTGTAAAAGAAACCATCTTTTCCTATTCAAGATCTGAAATAATTGTTTCTATGAGAAAAGGGAACAATCTTTTTTTTCTAGTTCAAATTCATTGTTAAAAAAACTATCTTTTTATTGTTCAAGATCTGAAATAATTGTTTCTATGAGAAAAGGAAACAATCTCTCTTTTTAGATCTAAATTATCGTTTCTATAAAGAAAGAAATTGTCCTTCTCCTTTTATACCTTCCTTACACCATTTTATACACAAACCCTGATGCTCTGACATTAGATTGCTAAAATCTATCCTTCTAAGTTGATAAAACTAGCGAAACTGATGTGCAAAAAAACTCTAACATCAGATTGTTGAAATTTATCCTTCCAAGCTGATAAATCCAACGATATTGATGGATAGAAACACCAGGATCAAAAATAGAAATGGTGAAATATTTCATACTTTCCAACACCATTCTATACGCCAACCCTGATGCTCTGACATCAGATTGCTATGATCTATCCTTCCAAGTTGATAAATGTAACGACTCGTAAATTTCGATAATTAAGTTGGTTAATTTAATAAGATTTTTGTAATTAAATTTAGAAAGAAATAAAAACTTTATTATTTATAATGAAGCGAGTGTAAAAAATGAAATGTAGTAATGGTAATTAAAATTAACTATTGACAATTGGAGTGAAATCCCAATAATGAAATAGCGTAAATTGTTGCACTTGGTTATAGAATTGAAAATAAGTAAATAAAAGTAAGTATTGAATTTACCACTGAAATAATATATTGATTAATAGTAACTGAATGTAAATTAAGGTAATAATGTTAATGCAAGTTGATAAATAACTAATGTAGTGCAATCCCAATTAATTGAAACAATTGTAAGGTTATAATTGATTGTAATTAGTAAATTGAGAAATAAATTCAAAGTTATATTAATTGATGAAATAATACGTAATAAATTGAAATTTGATAGAATCAATGCTAGATAAGTAATTATAAAATTGTTGGTTGATAATAAAGTATGAATGGGATTAAATTAGGAAAATTGTGATAACTAATTGTTTACCCATTTATTTAATTTATTGAATTAGATCTAAAATCCATTGCAATTAAACGTAATTAAAAACTACGTTAATATGAATTTAGTTGATGATTGTAAAAATATTAGGGAAATTGGATATATACTAATGTTAAATTTATCCATAAGGTGATGATTGATTGAATAAAGAGATTGAATACAAATTGTATTAATTTAATTGAAATTAAAAAAATAATTTATTTGAGTTTACATAAATTGAAGCTAAACACTATAAATTTTGTTATAAATCCTTATTTGATTGATATGGAAATTTTGGTTAATGAATTAGAAGTTTAACTGTAATCAGAAATGATAGAAATGGTAAATAATTAAATTTGGATTGAAGAAGTGATTAATTAATATAATATCAAATTATTTAATTAACTGGAAAATAGACTTTTTGGCCACTGACTCTGATTTCGACAAAACCAGTTTCATAGAATCTGTAACGGTGAATTATTATAGGATTTCAAGTTTCGTAGCGATTAGACTTGTTGTTTGATTTTACGGGCTCGAAAGGCCTAGAAATCAATAAAATTGAAATCAATTGAAATCAATTTTAAATAACTTGATTTTAGCATAACTTCTTCATACGATGGAATTTGGACTTGAAACTTGTTCCATTGATTTTAAAATATTTCGAAACATCTATTTTGATATATGGGTTGACCCAATTTCGTTCCGGAGTCGAAACGGGCTTTTTGGGCTGTGTATCGTTCAACTTTCAAACCGATTCGATCCATTTGTTCCTATTTTAATCTGCCTATATATATCTGGTTATAAACCCTAGCAGCATTTCTATTTCTCATTTCTGTACGTACAGAAACTTATGTTGCTCGTCTTCCTCAATGGTTGTAAACCCGAAATTTTCCAACTCCATTCCAATTCAAAACCAACAACAAAAATTCAAACTCCTCAAATAATATCAAATTTTATATCGATGTGAAGCTCTCAACGAGCGCATCTCAGATTTGACATTCGTTTTTCAATTTGAATCATCAGTTGACCAGAAATCGATGATCAATCCTCGACCATTCATCACGCGACGATCAACTTCCACGGATCGTCGATTTGCGGGTAGCGTATTGTAGAGGGGGCCTAGTGTTATTCATCGGTGGGGTTCGCAGGTGGTATTGATAGTCAGATCGACGCCAGAAATTCAAGTAGGGTTTGGAATTGGGGGGTAGCGCTGAGGCGTTTCTGGTCGTCGAGGTTCGTGGAAGGAGCTGTAACCGGCTGCATTGCGGGGGCAATCGCAACCTGCTCCTGGAGACAGTGGTTTGCGCCAGCTCGACGGTGGCGGCATCATCTGGTAGGGCGGCGTGATCTGCTGTCGAACACGGGTTTTGGGTCTTTGGGCTAGGGCTCTGCTTTGCGTGTAGAACGCAGTGACGTGACACTAAGTGGCCTTTCTTTTTTTTGTTTTATTTTATTTAAATTTAAATTTCAAATCATTCTAAATTGTATAACTTTTACGTATGAGATTCAATTCGCGCGCGGTTTCTTGCATTAGGATCGTATTGGAATTTCGGACATTTTGGCGCTGGTTTCGATGGATTCGAAGGCTGTCTGAATTCTGGGTTCAAATTGGAATTTAAATTCAATTTAAATTCAAAAGGCGAGTGTTTTAACCCACTCACAACTTCTAAAATTTCTTATGTTTGTTAAATCAGTTTATGATGTGATTATGAATTTATTTATGGTCGGTTGATATATTTAAATTACTATTCTAGTTGATCTAAATTTATTTAAATCAAATCGTTATTAAATTTAGTATTGAATACAAACTGCCAGTAAATACCTGTTATTTATTATCTGTTCTATATTGATGTTATTGATTAAATTGGATGATGATTGTGATAAAAGTTTGATGATTGATATTGGATGAATGGATGTTGTATTTTATATTGATATAAACTGCATGTTGTTATGGATTTTATTTCATTCGGGATTGCGGTTTGAAATGTTATATAACCGTATTTATATTTTAAATTACGGATTGAAATGATAAATATCTGTATCACTTGACCATAGGATAGAAAATTATATACAGACACCGTGGTCTATATATATTAATATTTTGAAATGATTTCTATGGTTTTGTAAAGAAATATATGGTTTTATGAGATATTGATTTGGATATTTTATAAATGTTATTTTATGTATAATTAAATTCTTGATTTTAAGCTATGTATAAAGTTGGTTTAAAGTATAAAATAAGTTTAATAATAAAGTTTGATTTTATTAAGATAAAATATGGTTAAGTATTTATTTAAATTTTTTTTTTTTGGAGTTTATAATGACTTAAATGAGATTAAGGTTGGAAGATAAATATGAAATTGATTTGAAATTTAATAAAATTGAGATTTTAAAGGGTATGATTTTATAACTTGATTTTGGTTTAAAGTGAGTTAAATTAATATATCAAGTTAAATAAATTGAAATAATATTCAGTTATTTGAAGTTTAAATTTTTACTTAAATGATATTGGATTTATTAAGTAAACATTTAAATCTAAATAATAGTAATTGAATTTGATATATATGGGATTATCAAAATTTAGTTTTGAAATTATGGAATATTTAAAGATTTGAAAAATATGGAAATTATATTGTATTTGATTTTGAAATGGAAATGATATCGTATTAATATGGTTTTAAAAGGCAACGATATTTTGGTTTTAAAGTATAAATTATCTTGAAATGACCGCGGTGTTATAATAACGTTTGGTTGTTAAATAGACCGGGATCGGAAGTTGTCATACTCTCTGCCAACTCCGAAAACCACTTTAACAACCGTGTACGCGGTGGAGATATCAGAATGAAGTAGGATGGTGGCGACGTTCCTTTGAGGTATATACGTGGACCCGACTCCCGTGAGTTGGCTTAAGGTGGCTAAAACAGGAGCGATCTCAGGCCAATGAGGTCACTCCTCTGATCAGACACACTCTTTCGATATTATATTCTGACTTTGAGATTGATTTGGTGGCCGCTTTTGATTTTTGATTTGGGGGTGTGGCTCGAAGTGGGCGGTAGTAGCTGCTTCGCATTACCACCAACCCGTGTGCGTAATTGGTATATCTACCCTGGCATTGCCTTGTGTGCCGTGTCACCTACCCTAGCGCACCTTGTACGAGTTTGATTTGTGTTGTACCTATGGAGTATCTTCTCGTAGTCTCCCGATCAGGAGATATGCAGGTACTGTATAGACTACTGGCACTATTACGTGTTGAGAGGAATATTGGGTCACTCCTTAATGCTATTTTAAAGTAAGTTTATTTTACTAATAGACCTATTATAATAGCGTATATTACTACATTGTAAATAGTTTAACGGATCCTTAGGAGATGTGAATCCCGAGCATCTCTTAAGTTACTGTGCTCACGTTAGACACTGGATAAGAGATGTCAAATCCCGTAAACATCTCCGACGCCGTTTACACTCATATTTATTTATCGTTGATTTAACTTACATAAGATCTTTTAGCTCTGATTCGAGTGTTTTGTCTTTTCAATTCGCTCGGATCAGTCTGAGCATTTCAGGGCTAGAAGATCTTATTTCTAGAGGACGAAAATGAAGAGTGTATTATTACTGTTATTTATTATATTGCTCCACTGCATCACATTGTTCCGCTGCATTATTTATTATTCTTTGGCATATATAACTCCGATCTGTGTTGTATAAGTATAATCAAATGTTTTTGCAAAACAGCTTCATGAACTGTTATTTGATTATTATATTTTGTCATTCCGCTATGAGATTCTGCTTTGTTTTAATTCTTTCTCTGCTTTTCTTATTCACCCTAATAGCAATCTGCTCTTTTGTACGGTTTGAGTCTGATATGTGTGGTTTATCATCGATCTAAAGCGTAAAAAAAGCAGGACGTTATATTTGGTACCAGAGCTTTGGTTTGCGATAAAACCTTAGCTTTGTGGGGTCTGACTCCTTATTAATAGGGTAGTAATATCCTATGATGAGTCGCTGAATGTATAGATATGAGAGAGCTATTTGTTAGTGTTATAAAAAGGTTTTGATATTGTGTTAATTTGTTCCGTTTTGTATTTATAAATTTTGATTGGTGCATAGGATGCTATGACATCAATAAGGATTTCTAAACACTTAATAGGATAGACCGACACAATATTTGTTTGAATATAGGTGAATGAAATAATTTTGCCTATTATATTTTCTATATATAAAATAAAATTTTTATAAATGGTATATATTTGGTTGTAATATATTGGTTGTTAGGTAGTGTAATTTATAAATATTAGTAAGGTTGTAAATAAGATTGGAAAAGTAAAATAAATGAGAATAAATTGAAAATTTAGAACTTAAGTTCTACGGTTTCTAAAAATTTCTTTCGTATGATTTTGGAATATAATAATAATAATATTTATAAGTATTTTCTGATATAAATATTTCAATATAATTTGAAAGAATTGTTTTAAAGAAACTGAAAAGAAATAAGTTCTGTACTCACTTCTCTGTCGTAGGAAAATAATTTCGACGATGAGTGCACGCATCATTGACATTCATTTTCGAGTTTCAAAGTGGGAAGACCACTGTAGTGGTTTTACTACAGATTTATTTTGATGAATAAATATAAATTTCAAATTATTTCAAATATAATTGGATATATGAATGGTAAGTGCATGCATCTATCTATTATTTTAAATGATTTGAAACTTAACCCGGTATTTAGTTCTTAAGTTTCCGTTAATTAATAGTTCCAATTATTATAGTGAAATAGGTTGTAACTAATTAATAATTGAAACCTCTAATTAAAATAAGAGATTAAATGCTAGGTTATAAATGAAATTTCAAGATAGTTGAAATTGTAACCTATAAAACAAAAGATGTAATTGTTGAACGTTAATTTATTAAAAGAAATAAGGAGAACTTGTATAATTTTCAATTGCGTCCTTAAAAAGCATATATATAACTTATCAATATTAAAAGTTGTAATGTTAAATAAGAAAATGTAATAGGACATTATGCAAAAAAAACTTAAAGTAATGAAAGAATTCGATGAAGTCCTTAATAAATAAGAATTGATGATATATTGTGATAACTTAAGTTATAATTGAAATGTTACTATAATTAAATATAATAGAAAGGTAAGTATTATAAATAAATGATTGTAAACTTAAGTAAATAAATTGAAATGCTAAGAAATTGAATGTCACATGAATACTATTGATAAATGAATGTAAATAAATAAAGCTAAGTAATGAATGAATGTAATGCAATAAAAGAAAATTTACATGATATGAATAAATGAAAATGAATGTATGTAAGTATAAATGCAAATAAATGAAATAAACGCAATGAATAAATGGAAATAAAATTGTAAGAAGTAAATGTAAATTAAAAAGATAAATCGTTGTATGAATGAAAAAGGAAATAAACAATAAATGTTGTGAAAAGAAATTTATGAGAATAAACATGAACTATAATTAGAATTTGTTGTCTGTTTTGCTTTATGGTTGTTTGGAGAAATGATACTTTTAATTGCTTGGATGTATGAATAATCTGTTGAGTTTTTATCTAAGGTTGTTGAGTATATGGTATACTAATAGTTATTGGTCATTCGATAATTTAAAGTTCTGAAATCAAACAACCCATTTGCCTTTTTTGTTATAGATGGATGATTGACTTTATCGATTTCGTATGATGATTGTATGCTGGGATTGCAAGCGATTCTTGTTTTATATTGATTTGTTGTTAGGTGTTTAAACAACTTTGAATATTTCTTATATATAATTATTAACTTCCTTGGATTATATAAGTGAAATATAGGTTATGGAAGCAATTGCTACTACTTTTGGTTCCATAAAATAAGCGTTAATTGCCCGACAAATAGGTACGTTCTCAGATTATGATTTTATAGCGTTATTATATTGTTTTTCCCGTTATTGGGATATATTATTTTGAGATATTGTGATATATATTGTTATATTTGATATTATATTTTCTCCCGAGCCTATTCGTACAAAGGAGACTCTGTCGAAATTTTTTCAAAAATTTTGGACTTAAAAATTTTTGAAAGGTGTTTTCCCAATTTTATTAGTTGAGTATAAAAGGAATTAATGGTTATAAATTGGTATACTTTTTAAATTGTTTTGTTTTGTAAATTTATTGTTTATAAATTTAATATTTTAAATAAGGTATATTGATTTCTAAATTCCTTTTTTTCCCCTTCTTTTCCCTTCTTTTCATTTTCATGGACGAAAAGTTTTGAGTGGGGAAGAGTGTAACGACTGGTAAATTTCGATAATTAAGTTGGTTAATTTAATAAGATTTTTGTAATTAAATTTAGAAAGAAATAAAAACTTTATAATTTATAATGAAGTGATTGTAAAAAAAGAAATGTTGCAATGGTAATTAAAATTAACTATTGACAATTGGAGTGAAATCCCAATAATGAAATAGTGTAAATTGTTGTACTTGGTTATAAAATTGAAAATAAGTAAATAAAAGTAAGTATTGAATTTACCATTGAAATAATATATTGATTAATAGTAACTGAATATGAATTAACGTAATAATGTTAATACAAGTTGATAAATAACTAATTTAGTGCAATCCCTATTAATTGAAACAATTGTAAGGTTATAATTGATTGTCATTAGTAAATTGGGAAATAAATTCAAAGTTATATTAATTGATGAAATAATACGCAATAAATTGAAATTTGATAGAATCAATGCTAGGTAAGTAATTATAATAATTACTGGTTGATAATAAAGTATGAATGGGATTAAATTAGGAAAATTGTGATAATTACTAATTGTTTACCCATTTATTTAATTTATTGAATTAGATCTAAAATCCATTGCAATTAAACGTAATTAAAAAATACGTTAATATGAATTGAGTTGATGACTGTAAAAATATTAGGGAATTGGATATATATCAATGTTAAATTTATCCATAAGATGATGATTGATTGAATAAAGAGATTGAATACAAATTATATTAATTTGTTTGAAATTAAAATATAATTTATTTGAATTTACTTAAATTGAAGGTAAACACTATAAATTTTGCAATAAATCATTACCTGATTGATATGGAAATTTTGGTTAATGAATTAGAAGTTTAGTTGTAATCAGAAATGATAGAAATGGTAAATAATTAAATTTGGATTGAAGAAGTGATTAATTAATTTAATATTAAATTATTTAATTAAATGGAAAATAACCATTTTGGCCACTGACTCGGATTTCGACGAAACCAGTTTCATTGGATCTGTAACGGTGAATTATTATAGGATTTCAAGTTTCGTAGCGATCGGACTTGTCATTTGATCGTACGGGATCGAAACGCCTAGAAATCAATGAAATTGAAATCAATTTGAAATAACTTGATTTTAGCATAACTTCTTCATATGATGGAATTTGGACTTGAAACCTATTCCATTGATTTTCAAAATATTTTAAACACCTATTTTGACATATGATATGACCCAATTTCGTTACGGAGTCGAAATGTGCCTTTCGGACTGTGTATCGTTCAACTTTCAAACAGATTTGATCCATTTGTTCCTATTTTAATCTGCCTATATATATCCGGTTATAAACTCTAGTAGCCTTTTTATTTCTCATTCCTGTACATACAGAAACTTCTGTTGCTCCTCTTCCTCGATGGCTGTAAACCCTGAATTTTCCTATTCCATTCCAATTCAAAATCCAACAACAAAAATTCAAACTCCTCAAATAATATCGAGTTTTATATCGATCTGAAGCTCTCAACGAGCGCATCTTAGATTTGAGATTCGTTTTTCAATTTGAATCATCAGTTGCCCGAAAATTGATGATCAATCCTCGACCGTTCTTCACGCGATGATCAACTTCCACGGATCGTCGATTTGAGGTATTGTAGAGGGGGCCGAGTGTTGTTCATCGGTGGGTTTCGCAGGTGGTATTGACGGTCAGATCGATGCCAGAAATTCAAGTAGGGTTAGGAATTGGGAGGCGGCGCTAAGGCATTTTCGGTCGTCGAGGTTCGTGGAAGGAACCGTGATTGGTGGCGTGGCGGGGGGCGACGCAACCTGCTCCTGGCGACGGTGGTTTGCGCCATTCGATGGCGGCGGCAACATCTGGTAGGGCGGCGCGATCTGCTGTCGAACATGGGTTTCGGGTCTCTGGGATTAGGCTCCGGTTTGCGTGTAGAACGCACTGACGTGGCACTAGGTGACCTTTCTTTTTTTGTTTTGTTTTATTTTATTTAAATTTAATTTCCAAATCGTTCTAAATTGTATAACTTTTACGTATGAGATCCAAGTCATGCGCGGTTTCTTGCATTAGGATCCTATTGGAATTCCGGACATTTCGACGCTGGTTTGGATGGATTTGGAGATTGCTTGAATTTTGGGTTTAAATTGGATTTTAAATTCAATTTAAATTCAAAAGGCGAGTGTTTTAACCCACTCACAACTTCTAAAATTTCTTATGTTTGTTAAATCAGTTTATGATGTGATTGTGAATTTATTTATGGTTGGTTGATATATTTAAATTGCTATTCCAGTTAATCTGAATTTATTTGAATCAAATCGTTATTTAATTTTGTATTGAATATAAACTGCCAGTAAGTACCTGTTATTTATTATCTGTTCTATATTGATGTCATTGATTAAATTGGATGATGATTGTGACAAATGTTTGATGATTGATATTGGATGAATGGATGTTGTATTTTATATTGATATAAAATGCACGTTGTTATGGATTTTATTTCATTTGGGATTCCGGTTTGAAATGATATATAACCGTATTTATATTTTAAATTACGGATTGAAATGATAAATATCTGTATCACTTGACCATAGGATAGAAAATTATATACAGACACCGTGGTCTATATATATAAATATTTTGAAATGATTTCTATGGTTTGGTAAAGAAATATATTGTTTTATGAGATATTGATTTGGATATTTTTTAAATGTTATTTTATATATAGTTAAATTCTTGATTTTAAGCTATGTATAAAATTGGTTTAAAGTACAAAATAAGTTTAATAATAAAGTTTGATTTTATTAAGATATAATATGGTTAAGTATTTATTTAAATTATATTTTTTGGATTTTATAATGACTTAAATGAGATTAAGGTTGGAGGATAAATATGAAATTGATTTGAAATTTAATAAAATTGAGATTTTTAAGGGTATGATTTTTTAACTTGATTTTGGTTTAAAGTGAGTTAAATGAATATATCAAGTTAAATAAATTGAAAGAATATTCGGTCATTTGAAGTTTAAATTTTTACCTAAATGATATTGCATTTATTAAGTATACATTTAAATCTAAATAATAGTAATTGAATTTGATATATATGGGATTATCAAAATTTAGTTTTGAAATCATGGAATATTTAAAGCTTTGAAAAATATGGAAATTATATCGTATTTGGTTTTGAATGGAAATGATATCATATTGATGTGGTTTTAAAAGGCAACGATATTTTGGTTTTAAAGTAAAAATTATCTTAAAATGACCGCGGTGTTATAATAACGTTTGGTTGTTAAATAGACCGGGATCGGAAGTTGTCATACTCTCTGCCAACTCTGAAAACCACTTTAACTACCGTGTACGCGGTGGAGATTCCAGAATGAAGTAGGATGGTGGCGACGTTCCTTTGAGGTATATACGTGGACCCGACTCCCGTGAGTTGGCTTAAGGTGGCTAAAACAGGAGCGATCTCGGGCCAATGAGGTCATTCCTCTGATCGGACACACTCCTTCGATATTATATTCTGACTCTAAGATTGAAACTATATAGTTTTTACTTTTTTAATAATTTTGTGTGTTAGAATGTCTAAAAAGCTTATTGACAAACCAACCAATTTGTTTTGGATTATCCCACCAGATACAAAGATTTATCTATGCATTAATGTTAGTGTATATGGAATGACCAATATTTGTGTCAGGTGAATGGTATAGCATATGCAAAACAATGCAATTCTAAGTATATAATATTTTTCAATATAGTCTTACAGTGATTATACCAAAATTTTAAACACAATACATTGTTAGAAGACCGTATTGTTTACATTTTGGGTAAATATATTATCTCAGTTATTAAAATTGTAACTGCATTTAACTTCTTTATCCTCAAGGCTATTGGATTCCCTACCACTTTTTACAGTGATAAATAAGTCATCGTTTAAACTTAATAAGGTATAATATATTGTAATACTCTAAGGACTCACTACAATAATGGAATCCCCTTTCCTTTATGGTGCTTCTCAACCAACCCACCATTGTAAGCAACACCGGTCTACTGATCAGCTCCAACCTAACTCAGCTCGCCAGCAGTCGGCCGGTCGCTTTTGCCCATCAATATGAAAGTATCACATTAAAAAGATTTCATTTATCAAATGATCCAAATTTGATATTCAAGTGTTTTGAATGTGAAGGTGGATGTGAATGAGAGTAGAAAAAGAAACTCTAAAAGAACAGATGATAAAAACACAAATTAATGGACCGTAGTTAGAGATTAAAAGTAGCAATGTTAAAATTAAATACCTCCTTAGGTTGAATGGACCTCCTGAAAGTAAAAGGTATAAGATCTTCATTCGTAGTGGTTGAATGTACCTAATACAAAAATCGGTACAAAAAATAATTATAAATAAATCAAAGATCAAATTTGTACATTAGAGAATAAATAAGGATAATAGAAAACCAATAACAATAGATAAAAAGTTTTCCCCAAAGTTTATATGAATAATATTTCAATTAGCATCGGTTTAAAGTAGAGGCAAATCAACCAATCGTCTAAAACCACGATTCTACTAATGAAGCACAACCATAATAAATTGTCTAGAAGTTTTGAAATAAAATTTACAAAAAACATAAAACAGTGGAATTTTAATCGAAAATATATGAAGAAACAATACCTATTTGTCTTCCTTCAATTCTTCACCTATGTGAACAAAGCCGTTTAACTTCTAACTCGTCATTGTCAATCGTCGCTTCCTGTTCATCAATTGATTATTGGAGCTTCACTGGAAACTTAACTAAAGCCCTAAAATTTCATCTAAAAATTGTAAAAGAATAAAATTACGATTTCACTCAGAAACATAATAGGATTTAATCGAATTTAGTGGATAAATTAGGGTGATATAATTACCATTGGAGGTGGGAAATTGAATAATCGACGAAGGTTATTGAGAAAAATGAGAAGAGATGCGTGATTGTGGTAAAGGAGGAACCGTTCTAGAATGTGGAAAGATGAAATGACGACAATACCCTTACTTCATTTTTTCCATGTTTTCTTATGCTAGGGTTGTTCATGGAAGTCCTTAAAATGCTTCACTTTGACTCAGTGACCGAGGTATTTACTTTATATATAAGATATATATATATATAATAAATAGTTTTGATAATGATAATTAAAAATATTAGTAGCAATTATTAAAAAATCAAAATTTAAAATTTACGAAAATTTAGGATCATAGAATACAGGTTTTTAAATTTTTCCATAATTTTTTGAAATAAAATATTATTTTTAATAAATAAAAGAAATGTTCAAACGAAGTAATTTATTTATTAAAAATAATAAATAACAACAAAAAATTCTGAAATTTTTTCCATAGGTTACTGCATAGATATAGTAATTTTAAAAAATATGAAATTAATATGAAATCGAATTTTCAATATGATAATTATTTTAGATATAATAAACAATTCAAGTAATCAGTAAAAACTAATTTAAAATTACTTATATACATAAAAATATGTTTTCTAATTTTATAATTCATATTATGTATAAAATATGTATAAGGAAAAATTCTAAGCTATTTATACATTATAAATATACATATATGTAACTATATGTTTACAATATACATTAATCTATATCTAAATTAATATATAAATGTACACAAAATATTTAATAACAACAAAATTTAATTTTTTACAGCAAATTAGATTTGTTTATACATAAATTATAACACATAACCATGTACATAACCAAACTAATTTGTGACAGCTACATATACCTACGAAATCTCACCTAACTGGATATACAACATTAATATATATACAGATTTGGGTTAATCAATATAAAATCATTAAAAATAATATAATTACTATAATATATAATTAAAATACCAATTGATGATGCCTTTGAGTCCACTTGAATCAATGAATTTCCTTATCTAGTTATGCTTGATCCGTCGGATTGCTAGTTTGGAATCGTCGACATTTTCTATCAAATAGTGCTTTTACTTAACTTGAATTGATTTGAGATTCTCAGAACTGATATGGGGATCAATTTTGGCTACCAAACTGATAATTATGGCAGCCAAAAGTTGTTGTTGTTTAAGGGTTTAGAGATCCATATATATAGCCTTGTACAAGAGAGATATTAGGCCAATCTCATTACATATTCTCTCTTGATCTTAGTCATCCATCGCTAAGTTTAATCCTAAGTTTTAGCCGCCTCCAATAACTTGTCAAACCGAAATTTGTAACCCTAATGATGGGCTTTAAACCCATTTAAGCCCAAGCCAAAATGTTATGCAATTAAATCTAATTTAATCTCTTATCGATATCATATATTGATTGGTACGTTTATAACTATTATAAGTATATAACAATTTTTATTTCTCAAACCATATTCGAATTTTAAAATTAATATTCCATAAAAATAATTTAATTAATTTGTACCAATTATAAACTAATTAAATCATTCAGTCTTAAGGGAATTCATCATTTCAGTTGTATAACTCTTGGGTGTAAATTTGGTCAGCAATTAACACCGAACTATTCGAATGTTAACGTTCACAGTCACTTAGCAAGTGGTGTGACATTGTGGCCATATTTATCACTTATTCATTTTTAGTAAAATCTTATTTAATTTAATAAGCGTTACTTGTTAACGACATTTATACACACCAATTATCTTCGTCAAAACTGCATCACTTTGGATTTATGGAATTTGGTAATGGTCAAAATTCCAATATTGTCCATATTCAACTCTATAATCCAAACACAAAGAAATTGGTTCGGTAATAACAATTATTATTAACTGAACTACTATGACTAGAGAATTTGACTTCGTGTTGACTTGAGTTGACCGTGGTACTAACCCCATATAATTGAGAAGACGAATCCTGTCTTGAATAGTGTTTCACTTCTAATACTTCCACTCGACCCAACTATAGTTACTTGATGGACGTCATGCCAAAATTTGACTATAATTAAAGTGGAGCTTCCACATTGAAGATCCACAGTATTCTCAAGTCAAAAGAAGTAAATTAATCACATCGATATTTTCTATTTGACCTTAGTTATATTAACCAACAGAAAATTAGCGAGTGAGTCGTTCCATAGTTATCTAATAACTATCAGTACATAGCCCCTTAGCGCCCCCAACAGTCATGAGTAATACACTGCCCAACATTTGGAGAGTGTTACGTACTTAGTCTCAATGGATGCATCAATATCCAGTCTTGATGCACCTTGGCTAGGAACATTTAAAATAGTACATTTGTTTCATTGCGACAAATTACTCACGGTTACAACACTTTGTAACTACTATCACAAAACATAACATTATGGATTTTCTATTGAATATAATTTTAATTAAATTTATTAATTAATATAACCACATTGTATAAGTATATAATAGAAAGAAAATACTTTATTTCGAACAAGAATGGTCAACGAGTTAGATATATGTAACAAATTACATAATGGGTACCTTTGGCACAGGTCCTTATTAATTTTCAAAATTCACGAAAAGTCCTTCACTAAATTTCAGTGTAAATTATGTCCATGATTTTTATTCACGATTATTGCAGAGCATGATGCAACTTTTCATAAAAGTTGCTGACATTTCCGTAACTTTTCTGTACACTGTGAACACAGTGTATGAAAGTTGCTGAAATATCAGCACTTATTATAAAAGTTGCTGACATTTCAGCAACATTTCTGTACACTTTAAACACAGTTTATAAAAGCTACTGAAATATCAGCACTTATTTATAAAAGTTGCTGACACTTTAGCAATAATTTTTCTTTGTTTCTAGAAAATAGGGACCGAATTTACAATGAAACTTTGATAGGGAAAGTTGCTGAAATACCAACACTTATTTATAAAAGTTGCTGACATTTCAGCAATGATTTTTCTTCGTTTCCATAAAACAGTGACCCGCTTTACAACGAAACTTTGATAGGGACCCGCTTAACAATATGAAAGTATGATAGGGATGCCTTCCTAATTTCCACTTACATAATTACCCCAGGGCATACCTCTAACTCTATCAATCTCCAACTTGCACTTGGGTCAATTACGGAATCTTGTTCCAACTTCTCCAAGTGGTTTTCTCAAAATTAATTTGGTCTGTCCCTTTGTGAACGGGTGTGCTATTATGTTTTAATTATCTACTATGTTAATCAATTCTCTCCGACGGTAATAAAATGTTTTATCATGTGGAACAGTTCGGAGTATGTCTCTCGAATTCGAGTGAGCTTAAGTTATATTACAAAGTATATTATGACATTATTATCATATAACTCTGTCATGAGATTCTCAACATTTGGAATCGGCTCGATTACAAATTTGTGGACTTATATTTTTTTTACATTGTTTTGATTGTTGCACAATTTAAGGAGATGTAACTAGCCTTTTTTCACTGAATCAACCACGGTCTTTCATTTGGAACATTTCTAACTTAAAGATTTGTTACTGATATATTATACTCAATATTACTTGTGAAAGTTTGAGTCCGAACATTCCTTCATAAGGAATTGATGTTTCTGTAAACAATTCTCTAGTATTTCAAAAATACACGAGAATACTTCAAACAACTATTTATTGATATCAATTTGGATTTATGATAATTCCTTTTGCCAATGCAAAGGAATCAATCTTACATATTCCATATTAAACATTTTAATAAGGTGTCATTGCATATCATTTGGGACATTACCGAAATCTATTATACATACTATAAAAGTTAACATTTATTAATCTAACGTTGAGTTTAAAAACAACTAAGGATGATTTTAACTCAAGTACATCATTAAAATCAACAACTTGTTGTTTACTTGTAGTTTAGAAATATCAATGTGCCTTTTAACGTTCTTTCTCATGAACACACGCTTCCTCTGCACTTTGATTGAAAATCAAGCTATTTGATATTCATATCAAAGTACTTATTCAATCTTAATGCTTACAAAATGATGCGTTCGTATTATTTCTTGGATCATATACAAAGACACACAAACTCAATATCTCTCCCACCGACTTCAAGACATTTTGGTTATTATGTGTAAACGGTTTACTCTAAATTATTATTTAGAATTTTCTATTTCAATACATACGTACCAAACATAAAGTCATATCAAGTGGTAATTTTGTGAGTAAATTTGAATTAACTTGAGCACGTTGAATATTAAATCTATTACGCTAATTTCAACAATTGAAATTTGCGATATTATTATCATCGATGCTGCTCATATAATTCCAACTGCATTAATTTTGCTCATAAAGACACAATCACGGCCAATGGCTCACATCCCTTAGTTTACGACTACCAAAATCATATTTTGATAGCATACTTGGAATTTCTTCAGATTTGCACATCGTACCATACGATAGAGTCAACACTCTTAGTGGTTTAATTAAAGAATCAAGGATTATATATTTTTGACATTGACAAGAAACTCATAGTTTCTCTTCAACGAGTGAGAATACTTATTAGACATTCTAATGCAATGTGTTTGTTTAGGTTAGTCAATTTCATTTCATCTCATCTAATCTGTTCTATCTTTGGATCATATCCAAATCCATTTTACTACTAATAATACCTCAAAGAAATTTCTTCACAATGAAGTTGGTATATCTTGAAATGTTTCTCAGTGCAAATAAAATAGGTACATAAACGTTTTATGAATTTCCATATTCATAAAACTGATTTGGTCTTAGTTTAAATTATGTTCGAAACATAAAAATGTCACCCAATGATAGACTTTTCAAAATTCTTTTGGGAAGATTCATGCAAGATCTTTCATGAACAATTATTACGTGCAATCTTTCGACTCGTACAACTTGCTAACTTCTTGACCTAGCATATGTTGGAGTTTCTTATAAACCTTTATTTTATGTGATTTTGTAAACCATTATTTAGATGAAATAATATTAACCTTGTGTACTACTCTTGAGTATATGACCTTATAGAAAGAAACTATCCAAACTTAACTCACAATTAATCGCACATTGTTCAACAAAGTTCGATTACCTCTTATCAATGTATCATTATGCATCACATGGAGGAGTGACTTTCGAAATTGAATCTTTATTCATTTTTAGGTACATTCAGACCTTTTCCAATATACTCACTCATTCAATCAAATCAAATCATTTCTATTGCATGTTATTTTATCTACTTTTGTTTTATACTCTATGAGTTTACCATAGACATACTACATGTATATCACATACACGTGTCCATGTCGACGATAACTCATCGGCGAATATGACAAAGTACAAGGAACTGTTTTGGTATTTACAGAATTATGATTGCATACATCTATATGTATCAATCCGAAGAGTTCATCAACTCTTATGATACTTCCATTAAATGGATGGATGGCCCTTTATTGTTTGAGATATAATTAACAAGTATCATATGATTCAAAATTATACAATAAAATTATTTCTCAAAAACTACGACTTGGTGCATAATTCCAAAACAACCATAAATAATATTAGTTACTTTTGTATTTTCCAACGCATCACTTTTGTTATAAAAAAATTACCACGTTATAGTTTATTTCACAATGAATATTCATATTGAAATATACCTATGTCTATATACTTTTTTCCAATCGATACCAAAAAATAATCATTATTTCGTAAATAATGTATGGTAAGTTTTATGAAAATAATTTTCGTACTATGATGCAATTAATAAGTGCTATATGGTATACTCCCACTATTTCCCCCGTTACTATAACAATGTATTAAATTTGGAGATCCGTCATTTACTTAATACAATTTGTTTATTTTATACACTGCAACTATTTACAGTGGAAAGTTCGTTGATTAAATATTTTGAGGTTAAAGAAATAAATCTCATAGAAAATAATTTTATATATGAAAATACATTTCAGAATAGAAATCATATTTCTTATCCCAATATTAAGTATCAATTGTTTATTACAATTCATATTTCCAATGTTTCTCTGTGAAGTAGTAGTGAGTATCCATTCTCTTCATTCCAACTGTACCTTAAATTACATCTATTCTTATACATTCGTTTTCCTTTCAAATGGTCAAACTGTTCAAAAGAAAACCTTACAAAAGTATCATAACACGCTCTTTACAAAAGCACCTTCAATTATCCTTAGCTTTTAAGGACATTAGATATGTTCTGCTTTATGTAAACTGATCAAACTAACATTTCGCGATCGAGTTCTTAGATTTATAATATAGTTTTGGTCTAGCGTTACATTCAACATGATACATTTGGTAATCAATAAGATTGAATACTCAATCTCGCACTAAGGTTTATTTGGTTTTTCGGGTGAACTAATTTCATTGAAGTATTGTACATTACAAACTTTGACCGTTCACCATATAACATTTATATGCAATTATATATGGATCGAATATCCATAATCTTGTATTGCTTTTAGAGTTCGAAACTCATAGAATGTAATACAAGGTCTTGACCAAATAAATGTGTACGTAACCAAACCACGAATGTAATCGGTAGTTGTAAAATTAGGCACTTACATGGGTGTTGAAACTTTAACATGCAATAGGAACTTAATAGCGGGTATCATATCTCCATTTGTCAACTTTCAATTCAGTTCGTTTGTATATGTTAATTGATAAACATTTTATCAATCATATTAAATGCACAAATTTATTATTGTAGATAATTATAGCATTATTTAGCACATATTCTTAATGTTACTATTTAATTTTCCTAATAAGGCTTCCACTAGTCTTTTATGTTTCTCCAAACCCTGAGATGAAATACAAAAGTCTTTCGACTTTACTAGAGGGTGTTAGGAGTCGTCTATCTTGGTATTCTGACCATGAGTTTTCTCAACAAATCATAGCCTCAGAAACAATGGATAACTCCTTATCGGTTGTATCACATACAACTCCTAACTCGTTTTCCTTTGTTCTAATCTCATTTTGACTTTGAGTTTGCTCAACAAATTAAAAGAGATTATTCACTCGTACCTACCATATCATGATGGCCTAAGTATAATATATGTACCTTGAGTTTGCTCAACAAATACATATAGTCATCTTACCTCATCTGTTAAATATTAATAATACTACACATAATACTCCAGCTTGAGTTTGCTCAACAACTAAGGAGTATGCAAGTAATTTATTAATATATATATATATGGTAGAGGACAACATTATATTGAGTGATATCGACTTATGGAATAATGTATTTCTTATGAAATACCCTCGTGATTCAAGTGTTAGACACATCAAAAATCACAGTATATGTACATTTACATATGTATTCATTCCTTAAGTCTATTTGGGTTTCTTTAATGTTTCATTTTTAGTTTATGCATTCATATCATGTAAGTTTTGATGTTAAATAACTTTTATATTTCATATTGCTTATATGATAGTCTTATGTATAATATTTCATTAATTAAATCTTATTTAATTAATTTTGATTAATTAACTCTTTAATTAATTTTATATTAGTATTCCATTACAACTTTCATATTGGACATATTACTATAACCTTTATAGTGTAACGCATATACCTTATATATGTGTATTTTATTTAGTTAATTAACCTTTAATTAATTTATTAATTAAACAATTTTAATTAAATTATATTAATTTCAGAATTTTCTCTTATATAGATATATGTATGCTTTTGTTGTCTTAAACACTTTAAAATAATATAACATATATCAACATATATCATACATGCATACAAGTATTAATTAATTAACTCATTTAATTAATTTATATTATTAATCTTAAGAATAATTTTATATTTTGAAATTAATATTAGTTTCAAACATTTTGAACTTTTTCATTACATTTTAAAACATTTTGAAAATTTATGTTATATTATAACCTTTTATAATAAACATGTTTTTATTTTAAATTTAACTTTTAAATGTAAAATCATGTCTTAATTTTCAAAACTATTTTGAAAATTAGCTCAAGGCCCAATTTAAACTGAGTCTTTTCTATCAAGGGTAACCTTTGGGCTCACATCACCTTTTAGACCAAACATGTAACCAGGTAGGGCAGGGTACTTGATTACCGAATTCTAATCCTAGACATCACCTTTCTAGGCACCGTACTAAGTGAAAAAACTTAATTAGCTAGCCCTAACATGATAATTTAGACCACATGAGCTATTGGGCTTTGATACCATTGTTGAAGCTAGGCCAGCCCGCAGCGGTAGCGGTGGGTGTATTTCAATTTTTTTATCCTATTGGATCTTTATTGCCTATGAAGTCTAATTCATTTAGAATAATTCTAATTTTTTTTAAAATAAAATCATGTACTTTATTTAAATTTGAGTATTTTGTAATGTAAAGTTAATTTGAATGTTTTAATTCATACACACACATGTATCATATACATATACATATGTGTGTGCATGTGTAACATAATAATCTATGAAGGGTATGACATGTCCATATATAGATATTGAGAATTACATCGCAACAGACACATTAGCTCATTTCGTATGTATTATATGTTGTCTAAATATGTGCAAAAATCTATAATGCAAAGTATATTTATATAAATATATGTGTACATATATTTAAAATATATTTTATAACTAAAAGTCTCAAAATTAAATATACATATAATTTAAAACATTTTTATAAATATGTATACACGATTAAACATATAAAATTATACATACATGTATGTATGTATATAATAATTAAAATTATATATATAAGGTTAAATAAAATTATATATATAAATAATTAATTACATTCAAATACTTAAAATATAATTATATTAATTTTAAAATTATTTCTAGATCAAAATTAGCATAAAAAACATAAAATAATAATTTTATAATTTTATCATTATTATATACATATAATAAATAGTTTTGATCATAATAATTAAAAATATTATAATACTATTAAAAAATCAAAATTCTAAATTTACCAAAAATTTAGGATCATAAAATACAGGTTTAAAAATTTTTTCCATTATTTTTTGAAATAAAATATTATTTTTAATAAATAAAAGAAATGTTCAACCTAAGTAATTTAACTATTAAAAATATTAGATATTAAAAAAAATTCTGAAATTTTTTCCGTGGGTTACTGCATAGATGTAGTAATTTAAAAAAATGAAATCGAAGTTTCAATGCAATAATTATTTTAGATATGATAAACAATTTAAATAATCAATAAAAGATCATTTAAAATTATTTATCTATATATATGTATATAAATTATTTTCGAATTTGGTAATTCATATTATATATAAATAGATGTAAGGAAAAATTATAAGTTGTTTATACATTATAGATATACATATATGTAATTATATGTTTAAAATATACATTAGTCTATATTTAAATTAATATATAAATATACATAAAATATTTAATAATGACAAAATTTAATTTTTTCAGCAAATTAGATTTGTTTATACATAAATTATATCACATAACCTTCCATGGCGTCCTCTTCCAGGCGATTTTTTCAATTCGCGATTCATTTTTCTCCTCCGTGAATCCCCCCTCTTTTTGCCACGTCCCATTTCTTTCTGCCTTCTTCCCTAATCGCGTCTTATGTCCTTTTCCCCTTCTCTTTCCTCTCCATCGATCCCCCTCTCTCCCTCTTCGACCAGATCTGGTCGTCTATATAAAGTTATGTCAGCTGTTGCCGAGACTTCAAATCCAAACCTACATTCGACCACTGAATTTCCGCCTCTGCTTGCTACCAATCACTCCACCATTGCTCCAATTGCTCGCCCGATCACGAGTGCTGTGGTTCATACTGCTGCTGCTAGCTGTGAGCCTACTGGTGCTGTTTCGCCTACGGCTACGTTTGGTATGCGGCTTTATCCATCTCCTCCTGATGTTGATGTGAGTATGCATGTGAATTCTATTTGTGATAAGGGTAAGCATGTTTCTGATGCTGTGTTCAGCGAGGGAGGTATTAGTGGTATGTTTGGTAGTAATGTGGGATTGGTTTTGGCTGATGATTCTGGTCGATGCTCTTCAATTGCTTGTTTAAATGACTCTAAGACCTTTGGCCCTTTAAACTATGACAATAGTTTGGATGCTTCCAAGTCTGTTGCATCTCCTGTTTTGCCCCATGTTGAGAATCATCCCGGTCCTACTGCACCATCGTCGGCTTGCCCCAAAGTTTGGTCTTCTCTTTTCAATTCTCTACCACGAAATGCGGGTGTTTACAATCCAATTGAATTTGAAATTGTCGAAGAGAATGGAGTGATGATCCCTCCTCCAATAGTGATGCAAGACGGAGTTGACTTTTGGTCTGAATATTTGATTGGTTTCTTTCTGGAACCAAATCACCGTCTTCGTGATCCGTCCTTGGTTTTACGTAAGGCTTTGAAGCTGCGTGGTAATTTGCAAATTAAGCTGATTGACTCCATGTATTATCTCAAGTTTTCCTCTTCCGAGGATCGTCGGCTAGTTCTTGGTGCAGAGCCTTCTTTTTTTGCTGGTAGACCCTTTATTATAACTCCTTGGTCTCCCACTGTGGCATGTGCTCGAGAGCAAGTGCTATCCATCCCCGTTTGGGTGTACTTTTCGCAAATCCCCTCTGCGCTTCATCCTTTTCTTGGGTTGAATTGGTTAGCCTGCAACGTCGAAAAATTGAAATGCTTTGACACTAATACGGTTGCCCGAGATAAATTGATGTATGCAAAAGCTCTTATTGAGATATCCCCCTTTAAGCCTCTCCTTGCTTCTATTCCTGTTCAGCTTGTTGTTGGGCATGTTGCGGAGTTCTGTGTTCGCTATGGTTGGGTTTTAGATATATGCTCCTCCTGTCACTCTTTTGGCCACCTAGTTATCTCTTGTTTGCACTCCAAATCCTCTACGGCTCCTCCCAAGATTCCTCTGCCTCGTCCCCCGCTCCAAAATTGGATTCCAAAGGTTCCTTCCTCTGCCTCTTAGGTCGCCCCCCCTCTTGCGGTGCCTTTGCCTGATCTAGGTCCGCCTTCTACTGTTGATAGGCCTGCCTCTCCTTCTGTTGCTGTGGTACCTTGTGTTTCCCCAGCTAATCCTTTAGTTGTTCCAGATTCTACCTGGGTTGTTTGGGTTGAGTCTGAGAGGTGTTGGGTTGATCTCATTTCTGATGTGAGATTTAACCCCATGGATGATTCATTTTTCAGATTTATTTCCGATGATCAGATGGACCTTAGATGCCTTTATTACAAACCATCTGGTGATTCATTAGTTCTTGATTTGGATGGTGTGTATGAGAGTAAGAATTCTGACATGCTAGCTGATTCTTCTTGGGATCGCTCTTTCATTTACTTTACTGATGCTTTGGGTTACGACCCTAGTCTTGCTATCTGTTTCAGCCCCTTTGTTGGTCTATGTGGCAATGTCCCTTTGGTTTCTGCTGAAGATGGTGATTCTACCTCTTCGGAGGAGTCATTGTCTTGGTTATTATTATAGTTACTGTGACATATCTTTCACATACCTGTGCTGTATTTTTCCTTTTTTCATAGTAGTTTATGTGCTTTTACCTTACTCCTGTACTTCAACTTTATTACTTTGGTAATAAAAGTGGACGGCCCACTATAAAACCGGCTTGCCTTGCAAAAAAAAAATTATATCATATAACCATGCATATAACCAAACTAATTTGTGACAACTACATAGACCTATGAAAATCTCACCTAACTAAATATACATCATTAATATGTATATATATTTGAGATTAATCAATATGAAATAATAAAATATAATATGATTGTTGCAATATATAAATAAAATACTAATTAATGATGCCTTTGAGTCCACTTGAATCAATGAATCCCTTATCTAGTTATGCTCGATCTGTCAAATTGCTAGTCAGAAATTGTCGACCTTTTCTATCAAATAGTGCTTTTACTTAAGTTGAATTGATTTAAGACTCTTAGAACTAATATAGGGATTAATTTCGGCCAGCAAACTTAATAATTATGGCAGCCAAAAGTTGTTTTTAATTAAGGATTTAGAGATCCATACATATAGCCTTGTACATGAGAAATATCAGGACAATCTCATTACCTATTCTCTCTTAATCTTAACCACCATCTCTAAGTCAAATCCTAAGTTTTAGCTGCCTCCAATAACTTGTCAAAACCGAAATTTGTAGCCCTAATGATGGACTTTAGACCCATTTATGCCCAAGTCAAAATGTTATGCAATTAAATCTAATTTAATCGCTTGTCGATATCGTATATCGATTGGTACATTTATAAATATTATAAGTATATAACAATTTTTATTTCTCAAACCATATTCAAATTTTATAATTAATATTTCATAAATATTAATTAATTTAATTTATTTATAACAATTATAAGCTAATTAAATCATTTGGTCTTAAGGGAATTCATCATTTCAATTGTGTAACTCTTGGGTGTAAATTTGGTCAGCAATTAACACCAAAGCATTCGAATGTTAACGTTCACACACTTAGCAAGTGATATGACATTATGGCCAAATTTATCGCTTATTCATTTTAGTAAAATCTTATTTAATTTAATAAGCATTACCCATTAGTGACATTTATATACACCAATTCTCTTCGTCAAAACTGTATCACTTTGGATTTATGGAACTTGGTAGTGACCAAAATTCCAGTATTGTCCATATTCAACTCTATAACCCAAACACAAAGACCTTGGTTCAATAATAACAATTATTATTAACCGAACTACTCTGTCCAGAAATTTTGACTTTGTGTTGACTTAAGTTGACCGTGATACTAACCCCATATAACCAAGGAGATGAATCCTCTCTTGAATAATGTTTAACTTCCAATACTTCCACTCAACCCAACTATAGTCACTTGATGGACATCATGCCAAAATTTGACTATAATTAAAGTGGAGCTTCACATTGAAGATCTACAGCATTCTCAAATCAAAAGAACTGTGTAAATTGATCACATCGATATTTTCTATTTGACCTTAGTTATATTAACCAATAGAAAACTATCGAATGAGTCATTCCATAGTGATCCAATAACTATCAGTACGAAACCCCTTGGTGCACCTAGTAGTCATGAGTAATACACTGCCCTACATTTGAAGAGCGTTACGTACTCTAGTCTCAACGATGCATCGATATCCAGTCTTGATTCATCTTGACTATGAATATTTAAAATGGTACATTTGTTTCATTGTGATAAATTACTCACGGTTATAACACTTTATAACAACTATCATAAAACATACCATTTATGGATTTTCTATTAAATATACTTTTAATTAAATTTATTAATTAATATAACCATATTATATCAAGTATATAATAGAAAAAAATACCTTTACTTCGAACAAGATTGGTCAACGAGTTAGATATATGTAACAAATTACAATAATTTCCATTAGGACATATTCCTAACTCTATCAGACGGCTGCATGACAAGCGAGGCAACTCCTGATTAAACAAAGCACACTTTGCATTCACAAAAGTATGCTTTGGGGGGCAAATGTTGTGGGCATTTCCGCCCACTACATGGTGAATATGAAGAGCCAGGGGTAAAATTGTCGTTGTCTTGAAATGGAGCTAACCTATTTTAGAAGTATTCTCGGGATCAAGATATGGACCTAGGTCGAAACCGCATTCCAATCCGAGTAACGGTTTGGAAGATATGAACATCTTAACATTAGCCCGTTGTCTAAGTAATATATGTCCCACTTTGGAAAGCTACTCATTTTCTTTCTTACATGGAATATTCATGGGCATTGGAATACTCTACTCTGCGATACACATCTTCTAGTTCAAGTCTCATTCAATTCTGACCTGGATTGAAGGAGATATGGCATAATAACATGTGTAACACAATGGTAAAGACTTGCGCCTTTCAGCCAACCTACCCGAGTTCAAGTCCTGGCAAGCACTTATTTTCACGAAGCATCAGTAATGGCCCAATAGCATTTCTACTTATAGTTCCAATAGCATGTCTACTCATATTCAAAGCTTGTACTATTGATCAGAAATGAAAGAGATAATAAAAGAGGAACTGTTGACGTAGGCACATTCAGGCCAAACCACTATAAAATCTGCGCCTTTTTACATTTAAGTTCTTTACTTATTCTTTATTGCACATTACTGATTTTCTATCTCAATCATCCACAACTAAAATTCATCAAACAATAGCTCTATACTGAAAACAATATTCGCAGCTCTACTACTATGGCTTGGAGGTGTTGCAAACAGCGTGCCCACCTTGTTCAATTTTTTTTATTTTACTGTAGGTAGTTATGAAATCAAAAATTGACTTTGAATGAGATTTATATATACTATGAAATAACATTTACTTATTCAAATGCTAATCGATTATATATATGTATGTATGCATATGTATATATGTGTGTGTTAAGTTATTTACCATTCCTTGAATCTGATTTTAATTACATATGTTAAACTGGATACCTTGATTTAATATTAATGAATGAACTTTAGTGCAAATTTTAATTATTTGTTCTTTTCTATATTTAAGTTTTGTGTAAAGTTTGATGTATCGTTTCATTTCTAGATTAAATATTTAATGAAAGCTTTTAACTTTAAAATCGAAAACATTTTGTACAAATGTATATACGCATATACCATATTCTCATTGTTCGCAAATATATGCTTTCAGATCCAAATTATTAAATTTCAATTATAAGTTATATGTAATATAAATGTTTTGTTTAAATAAAATTTACACAAAGATTATGAGCAAAAATGTAACCTTTTTTAAAAACATTTTCTCAATTAAAAATTTTTCTGTTAATGTTAGGATTTCAAATTATTTAAAACAACCAATAGGTTTTCACTTTGTATGTACGTATGTATCCATAACTATTATGAATATATGCATTCATAATTATTATGAATGTGTGCATATATTTCATTAACAAAATTTAGACAACGAAAGCATGTGTAGATTTGGTTGATAAGTAATCAATGTCATTTAATGTATTAATTATTACAGCTAAATTATGAAAGAAATGAAATTTTTTCCTCTTTTCATATTCTATCATATCCATGTGTAGATTTGATTGATAAGTAATAAATATCATTTAATGTATTATTTGTCACATTTAAATGGTGAAAGAAATGATAAGTTTCTCTCTTTTCATATTGTATTATATACATACGTAGATTTGATTGATAAGTAATAAATGTCATTTAATGTATCCGTTGTCATAGTTAATGTTGAAAAAATTGTATGTTTCTCTCCTTTCATATTCTGTCATATCTTCCCTTTATTAATTATATATAATAACAGAGGAAAACAAGTAATTTCCTTTTCTTAATTTATTTTTACATGTTTCATTTATACACACACACACACCACTTATACACCGCACTTACACTTGACATAAATGAATGTATTTGATACATTCATCATATCACATACATTTGTATATTTAAAGTTCCTTAAATTACCATATTGAATAAGATATTGATTTTATTTAAAAGAAAATTTAGATAAGATCTAAATGCATTTAGACTTCATAGGTCCGTTAATGATCCAAAATGGTAATTTTTTTGAAATTCACTCATTTCTTCCACTGCGGGATGACCCGGTTCTAACACAGTCAACCGTAGAATGGATCTAAATTTCGATGGGCCTTTCCTGGGTCAAAATTTAGGCATGTTCCAAGGTGGGTTGTTATATGAATTCTTTGTTGAATAGTATTTTACTTCCAATGCTTCCACTTGCCTAACTATATCGTTTAGTGGACGTCATGCCACGATTTAACGATAATCAAAGCGAAGTTTCCACATTGAAACTCGACGTTATTCTTAAATCAAGAGAGCCATGTAAATTAGTCACATCGATATTTTCTGTTTGACCTCGGTTATATTAACCAACAGAAAATTATCGAGTCAGTCATTCATTCCATAGTTATCAAATAAATCAGTAAGTGACTCCTTGGTGCCTCCAATGGTATAAGCAATATATTACCCAACATTTGGAGAGCGTCACATATTCTAGTCTCAATAGATACATCAAAATCTAGTTTTGACATATCTAAACAAGAAATATTTAAAACGATATGTTTATTTTATTGTGATAAATCACTCTTGAGTACAACACATTGTAACTACTATCACAAAATATACCATTTATAGATTTTTTTATTTTATATACTTTTAATTAAATTAATTAATTAATACAACATATTATATCAAGTATATAATGGATAAAAAAACACATTTTATTTCGAACAAGATTGGTTGCCGAGTTATATATATGTAACAAATTACATAATTGCCCCTAGGGCATACCCTAACTCTATCAATATATACACACATGCGTGCACACATACACACACGTGCGCATATATGTGTGTGTGTCTATATATACGCGTGTGTATGTGTATGCACACAGGTGCATATGGTTATAGATCCTAATAATTATGTTTGTGTGCTTACGCGTATGTATATCTTCTTAACACTATTGTAATATTTATGTATCTATATAGTTCCCTTATATCATTAAACATGCGACGTTCATGTTATTATAATAAAAAATAAGATTAACATTATTATTCAGATATTTTAATTTGTGTTTTATAAGAAAACCATTGAGAAATATTTAATATAATATAATATAAAAGAATATTGTTCATAATAACACAAAATGATCTTGTGCAAAATAAATGAAATGATTCTTTTTTGAAATTCATCGCCTTTACCACGTACGTGACACACCTGATTCAACATTATAAAGCAATACATGACACATCATTTGTCATCTCCATTGCCAAGTCACTTCTTTACTAATTGCTATGAATACCTTAGGATCTGTAGTTGCCCAAAATGAGTGTTTTTCTCGCTCCTTACTTAGGTCTTAAATACAACTATAACTACTTTAATATCACTATTAATGATGGTTAGAGGCGTTTGTAATAATCTTTGGATAATTCAACCTTGATTCCCACTTAGAGGTAGGAGTACTATTTCTAAACCACATAAGTTCTTGTATATTTATCTCTTTACTCTTTATTATATTATCTGTATCCAATCAATAGCATTCAAGTCTGTCAATGGACCAGGTTCGGCGTGAAACATCCCACACCCCTTAATATACCCAAAATGACACATTAAAAGGTGTGGTGCGTTGTAAGTATAACTAAAGCTAACAGAGACTAAGATTCACAAGACAAAAATAGATAAAAACAGTGGAAACTTAAAATAATAACTTAATTAAAACAAAACTTCATAGTGGCTTCATAAATAAGTCAAATACCAAATACCACATACATGTTTAAAAATCCAATACGTCTCATGAAACAAAACTCATAGTCTCAAAAATAAGAGTACATAATATCCCTCATAATAAGCCAATACATAGAAAGAACTAAAGTTGAAATAAAAGAAATACATAGTAGAGAACTCCTCCACGAAACCGCCAAGAAACGGCAATCTATTATCCTCTCCCTTGATTTCCTATGGAGGGAAAGGGAAAAAAATAGAGGAGTGGATCAGACAGAAAGTCTGGTGAATGATAGTAATTAGTAGAGTCTTTAAACAAAGTAAAAGTAATAGACTCCACAATAGTTCTAGTATATAAAGAGGAAGCAAAGGTAATAGGAAAGAGATAAACTGAAAATAAATACGATTAACTATAAGATAGGTTAATTTCTATTGTTTGCACTTGTACTTGATTTCTGCTTTGATTAGGCTGAATTCCTAATCCTTTAATTAGGATGTGATCCTAATTCTGCCCTTTTTGATTGGCCTGATACTCTATAGACCTACTACGGACCAGACGCTATATAACTCCCTACATAGCAGCCAATGATATCTACAAAAGATGCAAAAAGCACCCATTGTGGATCCGGGTGACATATATAGCTCCCTACATAGAAGGCAATGGTGTCTACGAAAGACGCTCATACTAAGAGCTTGGATGTGACGACCCACCTTTCGGACCCTTGAGAACGACACTTAATACATCCATGGTATTCATGTGTCGTTGCCCAAGTATCTGAAAGACGAGTTGCCATGGGGTAAAAATATAAGAACGGAATAACAATCTCACAACAGAACGGTTAAATATAACATAAAAATAAGACGGTACATAATGTTACTCCCCAATATGGAGTTATCAGAGTTACAACAAAAGTACCACTACCAGTCTAGGCAGTTATAACAACCTGCCTTTAAATATACATACATAGAGTCAACATCTCATAATAGCGGAAATAAATAGCTAGATAGATAAGGAGCCTCCTGCTCGTCCACCATCTTCAAAAGAGCCCAAAGAAACCTGTCATTTCTGGACTACTCAAATATAAATGAGTACCCAAACGTTTAGAGAAAAAAAACAATTCGGGTCAGACAATAAGTCTGGTATGAGTAAACTCCAAAAATAGAACACACAAAGTAACTAGTGAGACCACATCGGAAAAACGCAGAACAGGTTTTTCCCTCACAAGGACAACATCCAAGTATAAAAGAATGGGTACAGATAATTAAACATCGCGAAGAGTGCAAGACGCTTCCCGATGAAATTAAGAAAGAATCAATCCAAAGATTTGAATCAAAAATAAGGAAAAGGAATTTTTTCCAACAATGACTAGGAGGGTGCGCCCCCCTTATCGAAAGTATACCTCTAGAAAATATACTTGAGAACTACGATGGCTCTCGGAAACCTCCAAGCCGGACCCCGCCATCCTTACCGAGTATCCGAGTATTTCACATCTCCGTGCGCATACAACCGGAACCAATCTAGAGTAGATGTGAAAATACCCTAATGGGAGCAACCCCACATAGCTTGGCCCCCACTCGCTCTTTATTTAGTCATTTCCGATAAAGGATATCAATGCTCAAATTGAGCAACAAATCGTCTTAGATTGACGAAACAAAAATCAAAGGAAGAAGGGTATCGAAATTGATAGTCAAGATATCGACTATCAGGGATAACAAAACGATCGTATATGGAAATTAAATCTTATACTCTTTAAATACTTGGAAAATATCCATATAATTATCCCATCGGTATAAGCATATTCTCAAAACAATTAAGAGGATTTCATATTTCAAAAGCATACTTAGATGGGTCAAAAACAATTGTCTATAAGAATTGCAAACGTTTTCCATTATAATTATAAAGATCATTTATGGAAATCAAATCTCCTACACTTGTCACGTTTCCGATATTCTCGACTTACTCTATCCCTCGCCCAGAAACAAAGCCAGGTAAGTCAGGGCACTGGTTGCTCCTAGCCTTCCCTAGACACTTCGGTTCCAGATCTCACAGATAGAGAATCAATCTACTCATCGGCTTTTAGTGCTAAGTATAGGACTACATATAAATAACTCTTTTAATTTATTATATAAATTTTGAAGCTCCTTTAAAATACTTTAAACAAAGATTTAAAACTTCCACTCAAATCATAACTTAAACCCATCATCTTTAAAGGAGATTACAACCAAGAGGCGATGAAGCTTCCTCTTAATCAAATGAGATAGCTAAAAGGGGTGTTATTTCCTTTTAACCAAAAGGTCACTAAATGTCAATCCTAAGTTAAAAGGCGGTGTAAGTTCCCTTTAACTAAACATCAAAGTTATTGCTCATAAACTGGCCGAGCACAAATCAAACAACCAAACAAGAATAATATCAAGAATAATAATAGACTCATTATTATTAACAATTTACAACAACAGTTAACATAACGTTTGTTAAAATATGAATGAGTAAAAGGAAAGAGATTAAGATTACACCGACTGTAAAATAATTAAATTAAACTTACAGAATAAGTTATACCCACTAAACTATGAAAACATGAAATATACTCACATCCTATTTGCTTTGATGGAGACTTGGAATACTTCACCTTTTAAAATGAATTTTAGTTCTTTTCTTTAGTTTGTGAATGAAATAAAATGAGATATGGACTTGGTTATTTATAGGTGAAGAGAAGGGTACTTTAGTAATTTCCTATAGCCTAACCTGATTCAACCAGATTTTGGTCCAATAGAAGCTAGCCATATGGCATAATTTGATTCGACCATGTTTTGGTCCAATAGAAAACATCCTTGTGGCTTAATTTGATTCGACCATATTTTGGTCCAACAGAAAACATCCTTGTGGCTTAATTTGATTCGACCACCTTTTGGTCCAATAGGAATCCTTCTTATCAACTATGGGCTAAACTGATTTGACCAGATTTTGGTCCAATGGCAACCATCCGCATGACATAACCTGATTCGACCAGATTTTGGTCCAATGGCAACCATCCGCATGGAATAACCTGATTCGACCAGATTTTGGTCTAATGGCAACCATCCGCATGGAATAAAATAATCATTATGCTATTTTGTTTTATTAGGCAAGTAATTATACTATTTTGTTTCATTAGGCTAGGTTAATAATTCTTTCTTGTTTTATTAGGCAAGTAATTAAACTATTTGTTTTATTAGGCAAGTAATTATACTATTTTGTTTCATTAGGCAGGGTTAATAATTCTTCTTGTTTTATTAGGTAAGTAATTATATTATTATGTTTTATTAGACAGGGTAAATAATTATTTCTTGTTTTATTAGGCAAGGTTAATACTTCTAGATATAAAATCCATTATTTAATCATTTAAAAACATATTAACTATTCATGTTCAAAGTGATTAAATTATGGGTTGTTACATCCTCCCCTCCTTAAAGGAAATTTCGTCCTCGAAATTAATCGGATAAACTCTAGATATCAAAGAACCCAAATGATATCATATATACTACACAAAGATACAAGGAAAGTGACATTAACACAAACGGTGAGTACACTAAAAAGAAACAACAAAATACAAACAACAACTACATCAACTCGGGATAAGAATCCCTAATATAGTCCTCGGTTTCCCAAGTACAATCTCTAACATCTCCACTCCACTGAACCTTAACGAGATTCACAATCTTCTTCCTTAATCGCTTTATATCTCGAGCAACAATACGAATAGGCCTCCTAAGAATGGTTAGGTTAGGCTGAACCTCCAAATCAACTTGTTGTCCTGGTTTTATTATCATCGAAGGGTCGTGTACATACTTACGTAAATGAGATACGTGAAATACGTTGTGCACATCTGATAGTCGATCTGGTAACTCCACTTTATACGCAAGTTTACCAATCCGGTCTAGTATGGGAAAAGGGCCAATATATCGAGGGGCTAACTTCCCTGTCTTCCCAAACCTTACGACACTTCTCAGAGGAGAGACTTTTACAAATACCAAGTCCCCGACTAAGAACTCTAGATCCCTACGCCTTTGATCTGCATAACACTTTTGCCGATCTTGCGCTTCCTTCATCTTTCTTCTAAATTCAACTACCTTTTCATTGGCTTCTAAAATTATGTCTGGTCCAAGAACAAGTTTATCTCCAGATTCAACCCAACACGAAGGAGAACGACATGGACGACCATAAAGAGCTTCGAAAGGGGCCATACCAATGCTTGCTTGATAGCTATTTTTATAAGTGAATTCAACTAAGGGTAAATGATCTTCCCAAGAACCCCCGAAGTCTAGAATGCATGCTCGTAATAAATCTTCCAAGATTCGGTTCACTCTCTCTGTTTGCCCATCTGTTTGGGGATGGTAAGCTGTGTTTAGACTTAGCTCAGTCCCTAAAGCAGTCTACAGTCCCTCCCAAAACCTACTGGTGAATATCGGGTCTCGGTCACTTACAATACTACGAGGAATCCCATGGAGTCTCTCAATCTCCTTCACATACAAACTCGCCAGACTCGTAGCAGTCCTAGTCAGCTTAACAGGGATGAAATGGGCACTCTTGGTTAGTCGATCGACTATAACCCAAATGCCATCATTACCTCTTCTTGACCTAGGAAGCCCATCAATAAAGTCCATAGAGATCTGCTCCCACTTCCACTTTGGGATCTCAAGTGGCTGAAGCAATCCAGCTGTCTTCAGCTGGTCACTCTTAATCTGCTGGCAGTTTGCACAACGGCTCACAAAGATTGAAATATCTCGCTTCATCCCCTTCCACCAGAATACCCTCTTCATATCTTTGAACATCTTGGTCACTCCTGGATGAAAAGATAACTTTGAATGGTGGCATTCGTCTAGCACTTCTTGCCTAAGTCCATCAAAGTCTGGAACACAAATACGCCCATTCATTTTCAATATGCCCCGGAGATCAATCTTAAAGCTAGAAACAACACCTTCTTCAACATCTTTCTTAAGTCGAGCTAAAATAGGATCTGCCTCTTGACTGGATGCAATTCTCTCTAACAATACTGGCTTAACTTCTAGATTTGCAACCATTGCTACATTCCTACTCAATGCATCAGCAACGGCATTTGCTTTTCCAGGGGTATAAAGAACCTCTAGATCATAAGAGGCGAGAAACTCCAGCCATCTCTGCTGCCTCAAATTCAAATCTTTCTGCGTAAAAAGGTATTTTAAGGATTTGTGGTCCATGTATAACTCAAACCTTTCACCCAAAAGATAATGCCTCCACATCTTTAGTGCAAAGACAACAGCCAAAAGTTCCAAATCGTGCGTAGCATAATTTTTCTCATGCGGCTTTAGCTGTCGACTCGCATAGGCAATAACTTTCCCATGCTGCATCAGAACTGCTCCTAATCCGGTTCCACAAGCATCTGTATACACGGTTAAACCTTCGCTCCCATTTGGAATGGTTAAAACAGGAGCGCCAGTCAACTTGTTTTTCAATTCATTGAATGCTCGATCACACTTAGAAGTCCAAACGAACCTAACAACTTTCTTTGTTAACTTCGTCAGATGAGAAGCAATCTTCGAGAAGTCCTTGATAAACCTAAGGTAAAAACCAGCCAATCCCAAGAAACTCCTAACTTCCGTCGCACTTTCGGGCTTCTTCCAGTCTTGGACCGCAACAACTTTAGCTGGATCCACCGATATACCTTCTCTCGAAATAACATGCCCTAGAAATCTAACTTCAGATTTCCAAAAATGGCACTTGGAGAACTTAGCCTTCAACTCATGGCTCCTTAAGGTATCGAGTACGACACGGAGATGATATTTGTGTTCCTCCTCTGTCTTTGAATAGATAAGAATGTCATCAATAAAGACGAGAACAAATTTATTAAGAATGTCTCGAAATACTCGATTCATTAAGTCCACAAAATAAGCGGGTGCATTAGTCAATCCAAACGGCATAACTAACCACTCGTAGAAATTTTCAGGAGTTCGAAAAGCTGTTAAAGGAACATTCTCCTCTGCCACTCTTAATTGGTGGAAACCAGTGGCAAGATCTAATTGAGAAAATATCCGAGCACCATGGAGTTGATCAAACATATCGTCAATTCTTGGCAAAGGATATTTATTCTTGATAGTCCTTTTGTTCAACTCCCGATAGTCTACACATAACCTTAGAGAACCGTCTGCCTTTGTAACAAAGACGACTGGCGATCCCCAGCTCGAGGTACTACGTCGGATCAAGCCCTTCTGCAACAAGTCATAAGTCTGCCTTTCTAACTCCCTCTTCTCTTTTGGAGCCATCCTTCGTAAGGGTTGTACAATAGATCTAGTTCCCGGAATCAAATCAATACGGAACTCGACTTCACGGTGAGGAGGTAAACCTTGCACCTCGTCAAAAATATCTTTGAAATCTCAAACAACCGGCACATCTCCAAGCTCCGCTTTAGTCACTTCGAGTGAATAGAGAAAACTGCTCATTAACTTCTTAGGCTCTTCACAACTAATATCAACACCAACATCTCCTGCATCACTAACTCTAACAAGCCTTCTACCACAATCCAAGATAGCTTTAAACTTAGATAACCAATCCATTCCCAACAATACTCCAAAACCCATAAACCCAAGAACAAACAAATCAAAAGGAAAGAGATGATTTCGACAAGAAATAGGTATATTTAGACACATGGTGTCAAGATTTGTCGGACCTCCAATTGGGTTTGACACACAAAGAGGGTTACTTGTGATAACATATTTAAGGTTTAATTTGTCCACTAGATCATAAGAAATAAAACTATGGGAAGCTCCTGTGTCAAATAGCACCCTTACAGGAATATCATAGATGGATAATGTACCTTGCAACACTTGCTTCCCCTTTTTATCTGAAGAAGTGGATGGTATCTCTTCAATGGTAAAAGTTTGTCCTTGAGATCCCTTTTTAGGAAAATGGCACTCATTCTTCATATGTCCTGGCTGGCCGCAATTAAAACATGTGGCAATTGGGCAATGATTTGCAAAGTGGCCCATCTTATTGCACTTAAAACAAAGAATGTTTGCCAAGTTGGTCTGCTTCTTCTGTGCTGGAGCGCCATCTTCGGGTTTCTTCCCTGCACCCTGCTTCTTTCCCTTAAATTTACGCTTGAAGTTTGGCTTACCTTCAACCGGTATAATCGATAAAGGCTTGGCACTTATTGCTGGTATTACGCCCTTCTGGACTCCTTCCTTAATATCAAGAGCCTCAAACCTCAAAGCCATGCTAATAATGTTGGTGAATGTACCCATAAGATGATTGGTCATTTCACGATGGAACTCTGTCGCATTCCATTCACAAACATTTCATTTTTCTTGAGTGGTGTGTCAATCAATCCAAGTCCAAAACGGGACAAAGCATTGAACTTATGCTCATACTGCGACACGGTCATATCACCCTGCTTTAAGTCAATGAAACTTCTAAATAAATGAGTTCTTCCGGCTTCTGGAATAAACTGTGCTTCAAAAACTTCCTTGAACTGGGCCCAAGAAAACTCCCCCTCTGGAGCACTTGCTGTTTCTGAATCCCACCAATCCATCGCTGACTTTTGAAGTTGTCGTGATGCCAACAGCCGTTTCTCAGCATCTTCCAACCGAAGATCTCCAAATATTCTTTCACAAGTTCGGAGCCACATCTGCACCCTAAGAATGTCTTCAGTCCCATAGAATGGTTTCCCACCCAAAGTGGTAAAATTCTTACACAAAGCCGCAAAGTTCATAGGGGTATGAACTTGCACTAGCATTTCCTCTGTCGGATCTACAGCTGACATAGTAGCATTTCTAGGTACCCTACCATTAGTATCCGTGCTAGTTCTAGATCCTCTCCTTCCTCCTCTTCTTGTATTCATTTTCTATTATCTGAACAAATAACAGGTATCTTTAGAATGCAAAAATAGGATTAAAATGGTTTAACTAAAACTAGACTTTAGAGGATAATAATTATTATTATTACAAAAATTACAAATACGCTCCCTCAGGATTAACTCATTCTAGGGCATCACTTACCCTATCTCTGGTGAGTTGCACCCCAATCAGGCTAAGGCGTTCGCTCAACCGAAGCTCTGATACCAACTGTGACGACCCACCTTTCGGACCCTTGAGAACGACACTTAATACATCCATGGTATTCATGTGCCGTTGCCCAAGTATCTGAAAGACGAGTTGCCATGGGGTAAAAATATAAGAACGGAATAACAATCTCACAACGGAACGGTTAAATATAACATAAAAATAAGACGGTACATAATGTTACTCCCCAATATGGAGTTATCAGAGTTACAACAAAAGTACCACTACCAGTCTAGGCAGTTATAACAACCTGCCTTTAAATATACATACATAGAGTCAACATCTCATAATAGCGGAAATAAATAGCTAGATAGATAAAGAGCCTCCTTCTCGTCCACCATCTTCAAAAGAGCCCAAAGAAACCTGTCATTTCTGGACTACTCAAATATAAATGAGTACCCCAAACGTTTAGAGAAAAAAAACAATTCGGGTCAGACAATAAGTCTGGTATGAGTAAACTCCAAAAATAGAACACACAAAGTAACTAGTGACACCACATCGGAAAAACGCAGAACAGGTTTTTCCCTCACAAGGACAACATCCAAGTATAAAAGAATGGATACAGATAATTAAACATCGCGAAGAGTGCAAGACGCTTCCCGATGAAATTAAGAAAGAATCAATCCAAAGATTTGAATCAAAAATAAGGAAAAGGAATTTTTTCCAACAATGACTAGGAGGGTGCGCCCCCCTTATCGAAAGTATACCTCTAGAAAATATACTTGAGAACTACGATGGCTCTCGGAAACCTCCAAGCCGGACCCCGCCATCCTTACCGAGTATCCGAGTATTTCACATCTCCGTGCGCATACAACCGGAACCAATCTAGAGTAGATGTGAAAATACCCTAATGGGAGCAACCCCACATAGCTTGGCCCCCACTCGCTCTTTATTTAGTCATTTCCGATAAAGGATATCAATGCTCAAATTGAGCAACAAATCGTCTTAGATTGACGAAACAAAAATCAAAGGAAGAAGGGTATCGAAATTGATAGTCAAGATATCGACTATCAGGGATAACAAAACGATCGTATATGGAAATTAAATCTTATACTCTTTAAATACTTGGAAAATATCCATATAATTATCCCATCGGTATAAGCATATTCTCAAAACAATTAAGAGGATTTCATATTTCAAAAGCATACTTAGATGGGTCAAAAACAATTGTCTATAAGAAATGCAAACGTTTTCCATTATAATTATAAAGATCATTTATGGAAATCAAATCTCCTACACTTGTCACGTTTCCGATATTCTCGACTTACTCTATCCCTCGCCCAGAAACAAAGCCAGGTAAGTCAGGGCACTGGTTGCTCCTAGCCTTCCCTAGACACTTCGGTTCCAGATCTCACAGATAGAGAATCAATCTACTCATCGGCTTTTAGTGCCAAGTATAGGACTACATATAAATAACTCTTTTAATTTATTATATAAATTTTGAAGCTCCTTTAAAATACTTTAAACAAAGATTTAAAACTTCCACTCAAATCATAACTTAAACCCATCATCTTTAAAGGAGATTACAACCAAGAGGCGATGAAGCTTCCTCTTAATCAAATGAGATAGCTAAAAGGGGTGTTATTTCCTTTTAACCAAAAGGTCACTAAATGTCAATCCTAAGTTAAAAGGTGGTGTAAGTTCCCTTTAACTAAACATCAAAGTTATTGCTCATAAACTGGTCGAGCACAAATCAAACAACCAAACAAGAATAATATCAAGAATAATAATAGACTCATTATTATTAACAATTTACAACAACAGTTAACATAACGTTTGTTAAAATATGAATGAGTAAAAGGAAAGAGATTAAGATTACACCGACTGTAAAATAATTAAATTAAACTTACAGAATAAGTTATACCCACTAAACTATGAAAACATGAAATATACTCACATCCTATTTGCTTTGATGGAGACTTGGAATACTTCACCTTTTAAAATGAATTTTAGTTCTTTTCTTTAGTTTGTGAATGAAATAAAATGAGATATGGACTTGGTTATTTATAGGTGAAGAGAAGGGTACTTTAGTAATTTCCTATAGCCTAACCTGATTCAACCAGATTTTGGTCCAATAGAAGCTAGCCATATGGCATAATTTGATTCGACCATGTTTTGGTCCAATAGAAAACATCCTTGTGGCTTAATTTGATTCGACCATATTTTGGTCCAACAGAAAACATCCTTGTGGCTTAATTTGATTCGACCACCTTTTGGTCCAATAGGAATCCTTCTTATCAACTATGGGCTAAACTGATTTGACCAGATTTTGGTCCAATGGCAACCATCCGCATGACATAACCTGATTCGACCAGATTTTGGTCCAATGGCAACCATCCGCATGGAATAACCTGATTCGACCAGATTTTGGTCTAATGGCAACCATCCGCATGGAATAAAATAATCATTATGCTATTTTGTTTTATTAGGCAAGTAATTATACTATTTTGTTTCATTAGGCTAGGTTAATAATTCTTTCTTGTTTTATTAGGCAAGTAATTAAACTATTTGTTTTATTAGGCAAGTAATTATACTATTTTGTTTCATTAGGCAGGGTTAATAATTCTTCTTGTTTTATTAGGTAAGTAATTATATTATTATGTTTTATTAGACAGGGTAAATAATTATTTCTTGTTTTATTAGGCAAGGTTAATACTTCTAGATATAAAATCCATTATTTAATCATTTAAAAACATATTAACTATTCATGTTCAAAGTGATTAAATTATGGGTTGTTACATCCTCCCCTCCTTAAAGGAAATTTCGTCCTCGAAATTAATCGGATAAACTCTAGATATCAAAGAACCCAAATGATATCATATATACTACACAAAGATACAAGGAAAGTGACATTAACACAAACGGTGAGTACACTAAAAAGAAACAACAAAATACAAACAACAACTACATCAACTCGGGATAAGAATCCCTAATATAGTCCTCGGTTTCCCAAGTACAATCTCTAACATCTCCACTCCACTGAACCTTAACGAGATTCACAATCTTCTTCCTTAATCGCTTTATATCTCGAGCAACAATACGAATAGGCCTCCTAAGAATGGTTAGGTTAGGCTGAACCTCCAAATCAACTTGTTGTCCTGGTTTTATTATCATCGAAGGGTCGTGTACATACTTACGTAAATGAGATACGTGAAATACGTTGTGCACATCTGATAGTCGATCTGGTAACTCCACTTTATACGCAAGTTTACCAATCCGGTCTAGTATGGGAAAAGGGCCAATATATCGAGGGGCTAACTTCCCTGTCTTCCCAAACCTTACGACACTTCTCAGAGGAGAGACTTTTACAAATACCAAGTCCCCGACTAAGAACTCTAGATCCCTACGCCTTTGATCTGCATAACACTTTTGCCGATCTTGCGCTTCCTTCATCTTTCTTCTAAATTCAACTACCTTCTCATTGGCTTCTAAAATTATGTCTGGTCCAAGAACAAGTTTATCTCCAGATTCAACCCAACACGAAGGAGAACGACATGGACGACCATAAAGAGCTTCGAAAGGGGCCATACCAATGCTTGCTTGATAGCTATTTTTATAAGTGAATTCAACTAAGGGTAAATGATCTTCCCAAGAACCCCCGAAGTCTAGAATGCATGCTCGTAATAAATCTTCCAAGATTCGGTTCACTCTCTCTGTTTGCCCATCTGTTTGGGGATGGTAAGCTGTGTTTAGACTTAGCTCAGTCCCTAAAGCAGTCTACAGTCCCTCCCAGAACCTACTGGTGAATATCGGGTCTCGGTCACTTACAATACTACGAGGAATCCCATGGAGTCTCTCAATCTCCTTCACATACAAACTCGCCAGACTCGTAGCAGTCCTAGTCAGCTTAACAGGGATGAAATGGGCACTCTTGGTTAGTCGATCGACTATAACCCAAATGCCATCATTACCTCTTCTTGACCTAGGAAGCCCATCAATAAAGTCCATAGAGATCTGCTCCCACTTCCACTTTGGGATCTCAAGTGGCTGAAGCAATCCAGCTGTCTTCAGCTGGTCACTCTTAATCTGCTGGCAGTTTGCACAACGGCTCACTCTTAATCAGCTGTCTGATTCGACCATGTTTTGGTCCAATAGAAAACATCCTTGTGGCTTAATTTGATTCGACCATATTTTGGTCCAACAGAAAACATCCTTGTGGCTTAATTTGATTCGACCACCTTTTGGTCCAATAGGAATCCTTCTTATCAACTATGGGCTAAACTGATTTGACCAGATTTTGGTCCAATGGCAACCATCCGCATGACATAACCTGATTCGACCAGATTTTGGTCCAATGGCAACCATCCGCATGGAATAACCTGATTCGACCAGATTTTGGTCTAATGGCAACCATCCGCATGGAATAAAATAATCATTATGCTATTTTGTTTTATTAGGCAAGTAATTATACTATTTTGTTTCATTAGGCTAGGTTAATAATTCTTTCTTGTTTTATTAGGCAAGTAATTAAACTATTTGTTTTATTAGGCAAGTAATTATACTATTTTGTTTCATTAGGCAGGGTTAATAATTCTTCTTGTTTTATTAGGTAAGTAATTATATTATTATGTTTTATTAGACAGGGTAAATAATTATTTCTTGTTTTATTAGGCAAGGTTAATACTTCTAGATATAAAATCCATTATTTAATCATTTAAAAACATATTAACTATTCATGTTCAAAGTGATTAAATTATGGGTTGTTACATCCTCCCCTCCTTAAAGGAAATTTCGTCCTCGAAATTAATCGGATAAACTCTAGATATCAAAGAACCCAAATGATATCATATATACTACACAAAGATACAAGGAAAGTGACATTAACACAAACGGTGAGTACACTAAAAAGAAACAACAAAATACAAACAACAACTACATCAACTCGGGATAAGAATCCCTAATATAGTCCTCGGTTTCCCAAGTACAATCTCTAACATCTCCACTCCACTGAACCTTAACGAGATTCACAATCTTCTTCCTTAATCGCTTTATATCTCGAGCAACAATACGAATAGGCCTCCTAAGAATGGTTAGGTTAGGCTGAACCTCCAAATCAACTTGTTGTCCTGGTTTTATTATCATCGAAGGGTCGTGTACATACTTACGTAAATGAGATACGTGAAATACGTTGTGCACATCTGATAGTCGATCTGGTAACTCCACTTTATACGCAAGTTTACCAATCCGGTCTAGTATGGGAAAAGGGCCAATATATCGAGGGGCTAACTTCCCTGTCTTCCCAAACCTTACGACACTTCTCAGAGGAGAGACTTTTACAAATACCAAGTCCCCGACTAAGAACTCTAGATCCCTACGCCTTTGATCTGCATAACACTTTTGCCGATCTTGCGCTTCCTTCATCTTTCTTCTAAATTCAACTACCTTCTCATTGGCTTCTAAAATTATGTCTGGTCCAAGAACAAGTTTATCTCCAGATTCAACCCAACACGAAGGAGAACGACATGGACGACCATAAAGAGCTTCGAAAGGGGCCATACCAATGCTTGCTTGATAGCTATTTTTATAAGTGAATTCAACTAAGGGTAAATGATCTTCCCAAGAACCCCCGAAGTCTAGAATGCATGCTCGTAATAAATCTTCCAAGATTCGGTTCACTCTCTCTGTTTGCCCATCTGTTTGGGGATGGTAAGCTGTGTTTAGACTTAGCTCAGTCCCTAAAGCAGTCTACAGTCCCTCCCAGAACCTACTGGTGAATATCGGGTCTCGGTCACTTACAATACTACGAGGAATCCCATGGAGTCTCTCAATCTCCTTCACATACAAACTCGCCAGACTCGTAGCAGTCCTAGTCAGCTTAACAGGGATGAAATGGGCACTCTTGGTTAGTCGATCGACTATAACCCAAATGCCATCATTACCTCTTCTTGACCTAGGAAGCCCATCAATAAAGTCCATAGAGATCTGCTCCCACTTCCACTTTGGGATCTCAAGTGGCTGAAGCAATCCAGCTGTCTTCAGCTGGTCACTCTTAATCTGCTGGCAGTTTGCACAACGGCTCACAAAGATTGAAATATCTCGCTTCATCCCCTTCCACCAGAATACCCTCTTCATATCTTTGAACATCTTGGTCACTCCTGGATGAAAAGATAACTTTGAATGGTGGCATTCGTCTAGCACTTCTTGCCTAAGTCCATCAAAGTCTGGAACACAAATACGCCCATTCATTTTCAATATGCCCCGGAGATCAATCTTAAAGCTAGAAACAACACCTTCTTCAACATCTTTCTTAAGTCGAGCTAAAATAGGATCTGCCTCTTGACTGGATACAATTCTCTCTAACAATACTGGCTTAACTTCTAGATTTGCAACCATTGCTACATTCCTACTCAATGCATCAGCAACGGCATTTGCTTTTCCAGGGGTATAAAGAACCTCTAGATCATAAGAGGCGAGAAACTCCAGCCATCTCTGCTGCCTCAAATTCAAATGTTTCTGCGTAAAAAGGTATTTTAAGGATTTGTGGTCCATGTATAACTCAAACCTTTCACACAAAAGATAATGCCTCCACATCTTTAGTGCAAAGACAACAGCCAAAAGTTCCAAATCGTGCGTAGCATAATTTTTCTCATGCGGCTTTAGCTGTCGACTCGCATAGGCAATAACTTTCCCATGCTGCATCAGAACTGCTCCTAATCCGGTTCCACAAGCATCTGTATACACGGTTAAACCTTCGCTCCCATTTGGAATGGTTAAAACAGGAGCGCCAGTCAACTTGTTTTTCAATTCATTGAATGCTCGATCACACTTAGAAGTCCAAACGAACCTAACAACTTTCTTTGTTAACTTCGTCAGATGAGAAGCAATCTTCGAGAAGTCCTTGATAAACCTAAGGTAAAAACCAGCCAATCCCAAGAAACTCCTAACTTCCGTCGCACTTTCGGGCTTCTTCCAGTCTTGGACCGCAACAACTTTAGCTGGATCCACCGATATACCTTCTCTCGAAATAACATGCCCTAGAAATCTAACTTCAGATTTCCAAAAATGGCACTTGGAGAACTTAGCCTTCAACTCATGGCTCCTTAAGGTATCGAGTACGACACGGAGATGATATTTGTGTTCCTCCTCTGTCTTTGAATAGATAAGAATGTCATCAATAAAGACGAGAACAAATTTATTAAGAATGTCTCGAAATACTCGATTCATTAAGTCCACAAAATAAGCGGGTGCATTAGTCAATCCAAACGGCATAACTAACCACTCGTAGAAATTTTCAGGAGTTCGAAAAGCTGTTAAAGGAACATTCTCCTCTGCCACTCTTAATTGGTGGAAACCAGTGGCAAGATCTAATTGAGAAAATATCCGAGCACCATGGAGTTGATCAAACATATCGTCAATTCTTGGCAAAGGATATTTATTCTTGATAGTCCTTTTGTTCAACTCCCGATAGTCTACACATAACCTTAGAGAACCGTCTGCCTTTGTAACAAAGACGACTGGCGATCCCCAGCTCGAGGTACTACGTCGGATCAAGCCCTTCTGCAACAAGTCATAAGTCTGCCTTTCTAACTCCCTCTTCTCTTTTGGAGCCATCCTTCGTAAGGGTTGTACAATAGATCTAGTTCCCGGAATCAAATCAATACGGAACTCGACTTCACGGTGAGGAGGTAAACCTTGCACCTCGTCAAAAATATCTTTGAAATCTCAAACAACCGGCACATCTCCAAGCTCCGCTTTAGTCACTTCGAGTGAATAGAGAAAACTGCTCATTAACTTCTTAGGCTCTTCACAACTAATATCAACACCAACATCTCCTGCATCACTAACTCTAACAAGCCTTCTACCACAATCCAAGATAGCTTTAAACTTAGATAACCAATCCATTCCCAACAATACTCCAAAACCCATAAACCCAAGAACAAACAAATCAAAAGGAAAGAGATGATTTCGACAAGAAATAGGTATATTTAGACACATGGTGTCAAGATTTGTCGGACCTCCAATTGGGTTTGACACACAAAGAGGGTTACTTGTGATAACATATTTAAGGTTTAATTTGTCCACTAGATCATAGGAAATAAAACTATGGGAAGCTCCTGTGTCAAATAGCACCCTTACAGGAATATCATAGATGGATAATGTACCTTGCAACACTTGCTTCCCCTTTTTATCTGAAGAAGTGGATGGTATCTCTTCAATGGTAAAAGTTTGTCCTTGAGATCCCTTTTTAGGAAAATGGCACTCATTCTTCATATGTCCTGGCTGGCCGCAATTAAAACATGTGGCAATTGGGCAATGATTTGCAAAGTGGCCCATCTTATTGCACTTAAAACAAAGAATGTTTGCCAAGTTGGTCTGCTTCTTCTGTGCTGGAGCGCCATCTTCGGGTTTCTTCCCTGCACCCTGCTTCTTTCCCTTAAATTTACGCTTGAAGTTTGGCTTACCTTCAACCGGTATAATCGATAAAGGCTTGGCACTTATTGCTGGTATTACGCCCTTCTGGACTCCTTCCTTAATATCAAGAGCCTCAAACCTCAAAGCCATGCTAATAATGTTGGTGAATGTACCCATAAGATGATTGGTCATTTCACGATGGAACTCTGTCGCATTCCATTCACAAACATTTCATTTTTCTTGAGTGGTGTGTCAATCAATCCAAGTCCAAAACGGGACAAAGCATTGAACTTATGCTCATACTGCGACACGGTCATATCACCCTGCTTTAAGTCAATGAAACTTCTAAATAAATGAGTTCTTCCGGCTTCTGGAATAAACTGTGCTTCAAAAACTTCCTTGAACTGGGCCCAAGAAAACTCCCCCTCTGGAGCACTTGCTGTTTCTGAATCCCACCAATCCATCGCTGACTTTTGAAGTTGTCGTGATGCCAACAGCCGTTTCTCAGCATCTTCCAACCGAAGATCTCCAAATATTCTTTCACAAGTTCGGAGCCACATCTGCACCCTAAGAATGTCTTCAGTCCCATGGAATGGTTTCCCACCCAAAGTGGTAAAATTCTTACACAAAGCCGCAAAGTTCATAGGGGTATGAACTTGCACTAGCATTTCCTCTGCCGGATCTACAGCTGACATAGTAGCATTTCTAGGTACCCTACCATTAGTATCCGTGCTAGTTCTAGATCCTCTCCTTCCTCCTCTTCTTGTATTCATTTTCTATTATCTGAACAAATAACAGGTATCTTTAGAATGCAAAAATAGGATTAAAATGGTTTAACTAAAACTAGACTTTAGAGGATAATAATTATTATTATTACAAAAATTACAAATACGCTCCCTCAGGATTAACTCATTCTAGGGCATCACTTACCCTATCTCTGGTGAGTTGCACCCCAATCAGGCTAAGGCGTTCGCTCAACCGAAGCTCTGATACCAACTGTGACGACCCACCTTTCGGACCCTTGAGAACGACACTTAATACATCCATGGTATTCATGTGCCGTTGCCCAAGTATCTGAAAGACGAGTTGCCATGGGGTAAAAATATAAGAACGGAATAACAATCTCACAACGGAACGGTTAAATATAACATAAAAATAAGACGGTACATAATGTTACTCCCCAATATGGAGTTATCAGAGTTACAACAAAAGTACCACTACCAGTCTAGGCAGTTATAACAACCTGCCTTTAAATATACATACATAGAGTCAACATCTCATAATAGCGGAAATAAATAGCTAGATAGATAAAGAGCCTCCTTCTCGTCCACCATCTTCAAAAGAGCCCAAAGAAACCTGTCATTTCTGGACTACTCAAATATAAATGAGTACCCCAAACGTTTAGAGAAAAAAAACAATTCGGGTCAGACAATAAGTCTGGTATGAGTAAACTCCAAAAATAGAACACACAAAGTAACTAGTGACACCACATCGGAAAAACGCAGAACAGGTTTTTCCCTCACAAGGACAACATCCAAGTATAAAAGAATGGATACAGATAATTAAACATCGCGAAGAGTGCAAGACGCTTCCCGATGAAATTAAGAAAGAATCAATCCAAAGATTTGAATCAAAAATAAGGAAAAGGAATTTTTTCCAACAATGACTAGGAGGGTGCGCCCCCCTTATCGAAAGTATACCTCTAGAAAATATACTTGAGAACTACGATGGCTCTCGGAAACCTCCAAGCCGGACCCCGCCATCCTTACCGAGTATCCGAGTATTTCACATCTCCGTGCGCATACAACCGGAACCAATCTAGAGTAGATGTGAAAATACCCTAATGGGAGCAACCCCACATAGCTTGGCCCCCACTCGCTCTTTATTTAGTCATTTCCGATAAAGGATATCAATGCTCAAATTGAGCAACAAATCGTCTTAGATTGACGAAACAAAAATCAAAGGAAGAAGGGTATCGAAATTGATAGTCAAGATATCGACTATCAGGGATAACAAAACGATCGTATATGGAAATTAAATCTTATACTCTTTAAATACTTGGAAAATATCCATATAATTATCCCATCGGTATAAGCATATTCTCAAAACAATTAAGAGGATTTCATATTTCAAAAGCATACTTAGATGGGTCAAAAACAATTGTCTATAAGAAATGCAAACGTTTTCCATTATAATTATAAAGATCATTTATGGAAATCAAATCTCCTACACTTGTCACGTTTCCGATATTCTCGACTTACTCTATCCCTCGCCCAGAAACAAAGCCAGGTAAGTCAGGGCACTGGTTGCTCCTAGCCTTGCCTAGACACTTCGGTTCCAGATCTCACAGATAGAGAATCAATCTACTCATCGGCTTTTAGTGCCAAGTATAGGACTACTTATAAATAACTCTTTTAATTTATTATATAAATTTTGAAGCTCCTTTAAAATACTTTAAACAAAGATTTAAAACTTCCATTCAAATCATAACTTAAACCCATCATCTTTAAAGGAGATTACAACCAAGAGGCGATGAAGCTTCCTCTTAATCAAATGAGATAGCTAAAAGGGGTGTTATTTCCTTTTAACCAAAAGGTCACTAAATGTCAATCCTAAGTTAAAAGGTGGTGTAAGTTCCCTTTAACTAAACATCAAAGTTATTGCTCATAAACTGGCCAAGCACAAATCAAACAACCAAACAAGAATAATATCAAGAATAATAATAGACTCATTATTATTAACAATTTACAACAACAGTTAACATAACGTTTGTTAAAATATGAATGAGTAAAAGGAAAGAGATTAAGATTACACCGACTGTAAAATAATTAAATTAAACTTACAGAATAAGTTATACCCACTAAACTATGAAAACATGAAATATACTCACATCCTATTTGCTTTGATGGAGACTTGAAATACTTCACCTTTTAAAATGAATTTTAGTTCTTTTCTTTAGTTTGTGAATGAAATAAAATGAGATATGGACTTGGTTATTTATAGGTGAAGAGAAGGGTACTTTAGTAATTTCCTATAGCCTAACCTGATTCAACCAGATTTTGGTCCAATAGAAGCTAGCCATATGGCATAATTTGATTCGACCATGTTTTGGTCCAATAGAAAACATCCTTGTGGCTTAATTTGATTCGACCATATTTTGGTCCAACAGAAAACATCCTTGTGGCTTAATTTGATTCGATCACCTTTTGGTCCAATAGGAATCCTTCTTATCAACTATGGGCTAAACTGATTTGACCAGATTTTGGTCCAATGGCAACCATCCGCATGACATAACCTGATTCGACCAGATTTTGGTCCAATGGCAACCATCCGCATGGAATAACCTGATTCGACCAGATTTTGGTCTAATGGCAACCATCCGCATGGAATAAAATAATCATTATGCTATTTTGTTTTATTAGGCAAGTAATTATACTATTTTGTTTCATTAGGCTAGGTTAATAATTCTTTCTTGTTTTATTAGGCAAGTAATTAAACTATTTGTTTTATTAGGCAAGTAATTATACTATTTTGTTTCATTAGGCAGGGTTAATAATTCTTCTTGTTTTATTAGGTAAGTAATTATATTATTATGTTTTATTAGACAGGGTAAATAATTATTTCTTGTTTTATTAGGCAAGGTTAATACTTCTAGATATAAAATTCATTATTTAATCATTTAAAAACATATTAACTATTCATGTTCAAAGTGATTAAATTATGGGTTGTTACATTGGAACTCATAGATATTACGGAGCACTAGAATGGAATTCGCACGCGTAACTGCCACCATGCCCATGCTACCTTTTGCTTCACCTATTGGGTCTTCTTATTACCTCAAACTTCAGCATAAGCGTGCCCCTCATCCCACTTCAAGATAACGTGATATCACCGTGTGTCCATAGAATCTATAGAGGAAATGCCATTGGTACTGGCCGGTCATCCAAATAATATCTAGTTGCGCCCCTTATCCAAATCCCCCGTGATTTGGACTTCTATTTGATCAATTGCACCATTCTTAGCATAAGCGTGTCATCATTTCTCTTCAGGCTAATGTGAGACGTTGTTTTGTCTAATAGGGAATGCTATATGGTACAGGTTCTACTTTCATCTTTGCTTATTAACTTAGATAAATTATTTAATTAAACTTTTATTTATCATCTTTACTTTCCACGCTTATTAATTTATCCCAAGTTTAAAATAAGCCACGTTCTACTCTTTTTCTTATTATAACCTATGTTATAATCATGCTTATTATTTAATCCAAGGTCTAAGTATGAAAATAAGTTTCTTTCATTTTTTTACTCTTTTTAATTATAATTCTTACGTTATAACTAAACCAATTAATTAGTCCTGTTTTAATCATAATTAGGCATAATTTCAGTCCAATTTCATTTATATTACAGTCCAATTCTATTATTTATTACAGTCTTTATAATTTACATCTTATTTTCTTCGTTCAATACTCGTACTTATATAATCCACATTCGCGTTTAACTTATTCTAATCCATACGCGAAGAAAAAAAGGAAGAAGAGAATAGGCGCTTGCATAAAATCCCAAACGTCGAAAAAGATGTAAATAAAAAATAAATAATAGTATATGAACTGCAAATAAATAAAAAGCTATACTTAACAGTAATAAATTATCATTAACTGAAAAAGAATAACCAAAAGGGAATGGACTGAAGAATAGATCTAAAACCGATAAAAAGGCTATTCCAAAATCGTAGTAAACCTACAACTATTGGAAACCCTATTATTTAAATCACTTAAAGAAATCTTAAAATAGTTGTAATCACTCATCTCTGGTTCTAAGCTCTTCCTTTGGTCTTTCCAGATCCACTTGGAGTTGTAAAATATTTAATTTATAACGATTTTCTCCTTTGGAAAAATTATTTCGTTTATGGTCCTTCCAAAAAAGGTGAAACCAATTGGAGAAAACCTAGAATGAGAAAAAGTGTTAGATCCAGGGGTCTATTTATAGGGGTAGAAGTGGATCTTGGACCATTGGATTTGGGGATTGAATAGGATGCAACAACGTTATAGACCGAATAGGAGCCATCAGATGCAAGAATGGATGGACCGGATTGGTCAAAAGGATGCAAAACACGTCAGTTTAAGGCTCTGGAACGTTCGAACGAACGAACGTTCGTAAATAGCAGAGGCGGGTCGACCGCCTGATGTCCAAATCGACCGACCGGTCGATCTGCCTATATATTATGTGTGCGTGTGTATATACATATATAACTCTTCATTTTCTGCTTATTTTGTTTATTTTATAACTTGGCCATATTAGCTCATATTTTGACGTTCTATATATGAAAATTAACAAGAAAATTACCACAGATACAATAGTGCAACTCCGTAACTTAATTCCGATAATTTCACAAAGTTATTTTATTATTTAATTAATTAACGAATTTATTATTATGCTTTAAATTTCGGGTTGTTACATTCTCCCCTCCTTAAAGGATTTCGTCCCCGAAATCTCCAAGGATAAAAGAATGACTAAATGTTTTCGTCCAAATTCGACCACCAACTACTCAATCATCAACCATTCATCCATTGTCCTTAAGTTTTCTAATGAAGTTTATGACACTTATGCAATTAGTGTAGTATAAATGACCCTGACTAATGCAAAAGGTTAGGTGGTCCACTGATTCAGTTGACCTCCTTTTATGCAATCATGTATGTGCCATGTATCCAAATGAATGCAAAAATTCCTAATGATAACTGATAGTTCTATATGCATGCTACAACCATCATCCAAATGCAACAATCATGTGATTAACACCAGTTTATGGCGACCATGGAAATAAAGTAAAAAATGTGCACACATCCATATGCATATGCTCTAGTGTCCTAATTAGGCCAATCCCTAAGGAATAATAGTGCCTAGTATACCTATATGCATCCATTAGAATCCACTAGCAAACACTTGCAACCACTAACATACATCATCCACAACATGTTCTATTAACATGTTTACATCAAGTCCTACCATCCATATGTTAAATCCTAAGTTCTACCCTCCGAAGGGATAATAAAGGAAAGAACTTATTCAAATATATAGATGGAAAAAGGAATTCTAAAATTTACTATCAAAAAGATAAGGATAGAAAGTACGAATCTTCTCTTCTGCTTCCCAAATGGCATTTGCAACATCATCACCCCATTGCACCTTCACCAGTGGAACCTCCTTATTCCTTAGTTGCTTGATGTCTCTTCCAACAATCTTTGTGGGGATACGCCGAACAGAAGCTTCCCTTTCTACCTTCACCTCCTCCAACCGACTAGGCTCTACAACCTCCGTAGAGTCATGTAAACACTTTCGCAAAGTGCGAAACATGGAAAACGTTGTGCACTCCTGCGAGCCTATCAGGTAGCCTTACTCGGTAAGCCATCTTCCCAACTCTTTTTGTGATGGAAAATGGTCCAACAAATCTAGGAGCTAACTTTCCATTTGATCTGAACCTTACGACCTTCCTAAGCGGTGATACTTTGATAAAAACTAAATCTCCAACCTTAAATTCTAAGTCTCCCGCATACGACTTTTGTCTGTCTTGAGCTGTCTTCATCCTTCGCTGAATCAAATCCACCCTCTCAGAGGTCTCCCTAACCATATCGAGTCCAAATAATAACTTCCCCGTAGACTCTACCCAACATGATAGGGACTTGCAAGGTCTTCCATATAAAGCCTTAAATGATGCCATTCCTATACTTGTTCGTAATTATTATTGTACACAAACTCAACCAATGGAAGATGCTCCTCCCAAGTTCCACCAAAGTCCAAAATGCACATCCGCAGCAAATCCTCAAGCACCCTATTAATCCTCTCCATTTGGCCATCTGTCCGAGGGTGATAGGCCGTAATCAACCTAAGTTGCGTCACTAGCGCCTCCTATAAGCTTCTCCAAAACTCACTAGTGAAAATGAGATCTCTATCACTAACAACTCTAGAAGGGACTCCGTGTAGACAAACTATCTCTCGAATATACAAGGATGCCAAATATGAAGTCGTACCCTTACTCTTAACTGGGATGAAGCGGGCAAGCTTGGTCAATCTATCAACAATCACCCAAATGCTAGCGTTCGCCTTCCTAGAATGGGGTAAACCATCAATGAAATCTATAGAAATACTATCCCACTTCCACTCTGGCACATCTAAGGGCTAAAATAATCCACAGGGATTCTACTGCTCTGCTTTTACCTTTGGCAAATGAGACACTTAGCTACGAATTCCACCACATCATTCTTCATGCCACCCTAGTAGAACATCCTCTTCATATCCCGATACATTTTGTCACTACCCGGATGAATAGTCATACGACGATGATGTGCCTCTTCCAAACCACTCTCAACAAGTCGCTGGCGCGCGAAACACAAATCCCACCATTTCTCCTAAGTCACCCCCTACTATCTATGGAATAACGTTGGAGATGCCTAGAGGCCTCCTCCAAAGTTGCTCTCAACAAGTCACTTGCATGTTGAACACAAAGCCTCCCATCTCTCTTAAGTCATCCTATGCTATCAATGGAATAGCATTGGAGATGTCTCGAGACCTCTCCTTGGCTAATCCTATCCATAATGTCCATGAGCTCCGAATCCTCCGCTTCTTCGAGCCAATCTGATCCATAAGGGTAGGCCTCACCTCTAATGTCGCCAACAATACGGGAGTAATGTCCGTAGAGGGCTTAAAATCAAAAGTAGAAATAAACTCCAAGATCCTCCACTCTACGAACAAAGACTAAGGGTTGCTTTATTTCTACTCAATGCATCCGCAACCACATTACCCTTTCCAGGGGTATAAGCAATCTCAAAATCATACGAGGCTAAAAACATAATCCACCTCTGTTGCCTCAAGTTCAAGTCCTTCTACGAGAGTAGGTATTTCAAACACCTATGGTCGGTAAAAAGCTCAAATCTCTCTCCAAGCAAATAGTGCCTCCAATACTTAAGTGCAAAAACTATGGCAGTTAACTCCAAATCGTTGATAGGGTAGTTCTTCTCATGCGTACTCAACTGCCTACTACCATAACACACTACCCTCCCTTCTTGCATCAACACCGCTCCTATACCCGTCCCGCATGCATCAGTGTATATGGTGAAAGGCTTAGCTCCGTCCGGTAAAACTAACGCTGGCGTACTAGTAAGGGCTCCCTTAAGCTTCGTGAAGGAATCCTCACAATTCACGCCCCACATGAAAGTTTTTTATTCATCTTAGTAAGGCGCGTGAGTGGTACCGAAATCTTGGTAAAGTCTCTAATGAATTTCCTATAGTAGCCAGCCAATCCTAGGAAGCTTCTAATCTCAGTAACATTTTTGGGGGCCTTCCAATCTTGCACTGCAATAACCTTGGCGGGGTCAACAGTCAAACCTTCCTTCGACACTACGTGCCCTAAGAAACGAACTTCCTCTCTCCAAAAATGACAATTCGAAAACTTAGCTCTCAAATGGCGACTACGAAGTATGTGAAGAACTTCTTCCAAATGAACAACATGCTCCTTCATATTCTTGAAAAATACCAAGATATCATCCACGAATACCACCACAAACTTATTTAGGACGTCCCTAAAGACGCGGCTCATCAAATCAAGGACATACGCCGGAGCATTGGTTAGCCCAAAAGGCACAACCAACCACTCGAAGAATTCGTTTGGTGTCCTAAAGGCAGTCTTATTTATGCTGTCATTAGCGACTCTAAGCTGATAGAATCCCATGGCTAGATCAAGTTGAGAGAAAATCGAAGAACCTGCCAATTGGTCAAAAAGATCATCAACCCTAGGGAGTGGATATCTGTTCTTCTTGGTGAGCTTATTTAATTCCCTATAGTCCATGCAAAGTCGGAGAGAACCATCTATCTTAGTGGTGAAGACGACTGGCGCTCCCCACTCCAATATGCTCCTTCTTATGAACCCATTTTCTAAAAGCTCACGGATCCTCTTGCTAAATTATTTCCTCTCCCTAGGTGCCATGTGCTTCACAGGTAATGTTACTGGCTTAGCATTCTCAGTCAAATAAATTCTGAAGTCGATCTCTTTCTTAAGGGGCAGTCCCCTAACCTCCTCAAATACGTCTACAAAATTTTTGATGACAGAAACTGAATGCAACGCTGATGAAGATGAATCGATAGAATAGAGAAAACTCAATACGACCGACCCTTACGGGTCGCAAGATACCTTTAGGGCCCTACCATTGCAAGTCTTAAATCTAACGACTCTCCTCTCGCAGTCTAAGATAGCTCCGTATGTGGATAGCCAATCCATCCTATACCCCGAGAATCCCAAAACATAGGCATCACAGTCAAATTCTACGCCTATAATAAAGATTTTCAAACCCCTATAAATCATAGATAAGTGTGCCGATCCTCCTACGGGGTTTGAAACAATAATAAGGTCTACTACTAATGATATGTTCAAGTGCAAACAATTTACTATAGAACTAGAGATAAAAGAATGTGATGCTCCAAAATCGAATAAAGTACGAATGGAAAAATCAGATATAGAAATCAAACCTTCAACTGTGACTTTCCTACCTCTATTTTGGAATGCTACCGGAAGGTGCTATGTCTGACGCCTGAATCTATACAACTGGCGCACTCGCTCCCTGACCAGCCCTTTGCGGACAACTCCTACTTATATGACCGGGTTGCCGGCAAACATAGCACTTACCCTTTATCTTATCCTTCCTGCAATCCTTGGCCACATGTCCAACATTCCCACAACTATGACACTTTACTCCCTTCTTAATCTGCTTCTGAGGAACATCACCTTTCTTCTTCTTCTTCTTCTTTTTCCACCACTTCTGCTTTGAACCTTCTGACTTAACTCCTCTTTAGACACTCCCTCCTTGACTGTATCTAACATAAGTGCCATCTCGATTAAAGACTCAAAAGTAGCTCTCATCGATACATGAGTCGGCAATAATCCCTGAAGGAGTTGATTCAATCCCTTCGCAAACTTCATAGCTTTCTTATGCTGCATGCTCACCAAATCCATACCAAACCGCGACAAGTCATTGAATTGATTGATGTATTCCTTAACAGACAAACTCCATTCATTCAAATTGATAAACCTCTTCAGTTGAACACTCTCTTCCGCTTGAGATAGAAACTTCCTATCGAATCGCACCCGGAATCCATCCTAAGTAATATTCCTTCCCTCCAACTCGACCACCTCCTACCAATAAGATGCCTCCTCCTTCAGCTGCCAAGCGACTAGTTGAATTCACTACTGACCATCCAATCTCAAAAGACCAAAAATCCTCTCTGTGTGCCTAAGCCATGCTCTCACCTCCACATAAGTCTCCTTTCCCGAAAAAGTCTTCCCGTCCAAACTCGTAAAATCTTTACAAAGCTTAGAGAAATTGATGGCGATAGGTGGGTTGATGAGATTCCCACCCACTGGTGTAGGATTGAGCACAGTCCTATGCACCTCTAGAGTCGTGGCTTGTAAGTACCTATGAAATCAGGCTGGGATAGGTATGCCCTTGGGAAGGTTCGGGGCACCAACCATTTTATAAAAAGAAAAAGATAGTTTAGTAAAGAGTCAAAGGAAGATTGAACTGGACTTATGAGGAGATTTTTATAAAAATTTCTTTTATACTTAAAACAATTCTAAAAATTCTTTTTTTGATTTTTTTAAAACAAGTTATTTGGAAAAATAATAAATTTTTAGAAATCTTGTAACCTTATGCTCTGATACCAGGTGAAACACCACACACCCCTTAATATACCCAAAAGAACGCAGTAAAAGGTGTGGTGCGTTGCAGGTACAACCACGGCTAACAGAGACTAAGATTCACTAGACAAAAATAGATAAAAATAGCAGAAACTTAAAATGATAACTTACTTAAAACAAAACTTCATGATTGCTTCATAAATAAGTCAAATACCAAATACCACATACATGTTTAAAAATTCAATATGTCTTATTAAACAAAAACTCATAGTCTCAAAAATCAGAGTACATAATATCCCTCACAATAAGCCAGTACATGGAAAGAACTAAAACTGAAATAAAAGAAATACATAGTAGAGAACTCCTCCAAGAAACTGCCAAGCATCTACAATCTACTACACTCTCCCTTGATTGTCTGTGGGAGGAAAAGGGAAAAAATAGAGTAGTGAGTCAGACAGAAAGTCTGGTGAATGAAAGTAATTACTAGAGTCTTTAAGCAAAGTAAAAGCAATGGACTCTACAACAGTTCTAGTATATAAAGAGGAAACAAAGGAAATAGGAAAGAGATAAACTGAAAATAAATACGAATAACTATAAGATAGATTAATTTCGATTGCTCGCACTTGTCCTTGATTTCTGCTTCGATTAAGCTGAATTCCTAATCCTGTAATTAGGATGTAATTCTAATTCTACCCTTTTTGATCGGCCTTCTACTCCATGGACCTTACTACGGACCAGACGCCATATAACTCTCTACACAATAGTCAATGGTATCTACGAAAGATGCAAAAAGCACCAACTATGGATCTGGATGACATATATAGCTCCCTATACAGAAGGCAATTGTAACGACCCGAAATTTTCTAACCAGAAAATTCCAGATAGTTATGGAAAAGAAGAAGAACAGAAAACACCAAACATCTCACGTTCGCAGCGGATAAAATATAATAATAAATAATAACAGTTTGCAAAAGAATACCATATTTGTCGATTACATTTAATATACATCAGAGTTTCACATTAATACAGTCACTGAATGTTTACAATTATCATGTCCAAGATTTACAATAATATAAATACAGCGGATATACTCTATACGATATTGCCATCCAGCTCGACTCCTGAGCCCCAGAACGTCATAACCTGAAAATCTGTAATACTCGGTCTGACCCGAGCATTACACCAAGTAATACCCGGGTCAGGCTGGAAACCAGCGTGAGTAAACTCAACTAATAAGGAATACCAAAGCAGACAACTTAAATAAAACCCGGGTAACTCATTCAAATTCACAGGCCATAATTTTGGTTATAGCCATCACAAATTCCACACATCCATTTCCTAAGTACTAAACTTAGATAAAATAATCCAATTCACTTAAATCGTTTTATTCCAACCTATTGATTCCACACATCAAATTTGTTTTTATCCAAAGTGGTTTCGGGTATTTCCTAATACCCGACCTCGGTCTCCTCCGATCTCATGTCATCCTAATTCCAAATTATCCAAATGAAATTCACAACATTTAATATCAACAATATCAACTCATTCAAAGTATCCCATACCATTCAATCATCCATGAGCAAAGCTTAATCACATACAAGTCAATTCAATTGATTCTAATTGAATTTCAAACCTCAATCACTTAGATTTCTTCATGTAACGTTAACTAATTCCAAATCAATAAATTAGTCAACCCTTCATGATTCATCTTAATTAATCACTTTGGATTGATTATTTCTCAATTACATTCAAGTAATTATCCTTGTTTAATTCCATGATATTAATTATTCTTACCAAATCGATGAGTAATCTTTAATTATTTCACAAGTTAATTAACTATAATCAATCACTCTAATTCTTAATTACTTATATTACTTAATTTCTCATGGGTCACTTTGATTAATTCATCTTACTTAATCAATCTTTAATTACATCGTTGATTATATAAATTGATGAATTCCAATTATGTTTTGATTTGTTCTAGTCTAAATTAATTGCTTTAATTCAACCCCAAATATTAATCATTCTCGATTAATCTCAACCTGTAATTAATTATTCTTTCATTTACTTCTCTAATAAATTAATTCTCCTTAATTAAATTATCTTAATTTATCTCTTGTTTAATCACACCAGTAATTTTATTTTATTAATTACATTAAGTAGTTACTTATTAAGCTCTCAAATGATTATTCCAAATTAATATAAACTTATTTAACCCATATCATTAATAAATTTAATTAATAAATTTTCCATTTAAAATTATCATACCTATTTAATGAATCACCGAACATTAAACCCTATTTGATTTTAAACAGAACCATTTACTTATTTATGACTCAAGTTCAAACTATTAAAATTCAAGCACCTCGAGTCAAACCACAATTAACACGAGAAACAACCAAATCTAAAATCACTAGATCATCAGTACACATCCAAACATTTCAATCATTCATCCAACTATTTAAGTTTAACCATTTAAATTTAAATAAAATCCAGGGCATGAGATTACTCACCTTTGATTTTGCTGTTTGCAATCCATTCCAATTCGATTTTGTCTTCTCGGTTAAGACCTTAAATAAATACCATATAAAGTAAATAACACTTGAATTTTAAATCAATAGTTTACTATCATTAATTTATTTAATTTAATTCATTATTTGATTTTAAATAAAATTTAAACTAATAGTTAAATAGTTTCTTTTAACAAACTATTTTTACCAACTCAAAAATTAAACGAGTTAATTACATCAGCTTAATTACCAATTATTTTTATTATTATATATATATATTATTATTTATTTTATTTTTACTGATGTTTTAATTTTAAACCAAAAATTTTCTTACAAAGTGTCCAAGATCACATACTAACTGAAACATTTACATCTATATACTTCAGTCCGTAGCATAACGATTTACAACCAAAATCATCTTATAATTTTCTGCAGTCTTGATAAGTGATAATTAAAATTTATTCACGACCTTACTTAAATACAAGTTTAATTAGGGTGTATTAAGAATTGAATATACCTTAATTCGAACAGGAACCCCGATGCCCTAGCTCGAGCTCTGCCATGTCGACAATGACGCGGAGCCTATGGCTACTCCCCTATCTTGAGCGCCATGACCTCGAGGAAATGCAACTCCAGTAAAACCCCAGCCGCCGATGTCGCTGCTCTCCCTTAAATCGAATGCGACGGGAAGATTTTGACCCCTACCTCTTCGAGCTCGAGACTGCCCTCACGACCCGCCTTCGCCTCGTTCAACAGCCAACACCCCACTCGAGTCCACCCAAGACGTGCGCTACCTTACTGTCTGTATGCGCGCTTCCCTAATGAGTCTTCAATTTCAACCCTACCACAAGATGCGCGCCACCACTTGAGCTTCCTCGTGCTCGCGCGATTCCATCGCGAGCCAACTCGCGAGTCATGCCCTAATTTTTTTTTCTGAAGTTGATTTCGATATAAGGTTTTTGGACGAACTGAAAAATAGGGGAGCAAAGTGAATACACGCGGTCACTTATGTAAGAAAATAGATATAGGGGGTGAGAGGCTTCTTGGGTACGATAAAATGAAAATATCTATGACCTTATTCCTTTAAATTTTATTATATCATCAAAACGTCGCAATAACTGCCATTAAAATTCGAACCACTCTTAGGAAATGCCGTTAGGCAATTATAAGATTCTACTCGCGTCCCGAACATGATGAAACGTGTTCAGAACCTAAGTCGATCGTATACACGAGTTAAAGAAGAAAACGATCAGTTTTAAAATAAATCGACTAGAATAGTTCTAAGCGTTTTAAGCTGCCAGAGTCAAACGACAACTCTGATTGCTACGAAAATTGAAATCCGATAATAATTAACTATTACGGATCCAATGGAACTGGTTTCGTTGAATTCCGAGACTGTGCCGCGGAAGGTTATTTTCCAGTTCCAATTTAAACGATATATTATTAAAATTGAACAAATTGCCTTTAAATTGAATTTCAATCATCCTATTATCTCCAGTATCATCATTATAGATTTTATAAGCCTTCAAAATATTTTTAACAGGCTTAGAAATTTCAGATTCAACAATTTACCTAATTTCAATCGTAAATATCAACATTTAAACTATAAAATTCAATGATTTAATTATCAAGTAAATATTGATATCTTGAATTCATAACTTTTAAATATTTAAAATCAATTGATAATCCTAATTTATATTATTAAAAATTCCGGGTCGTCACATTCCTCCCCCCTTAAAAGAATTTCGTCCCCGAAATTACTAGATAGGAAGAATGGTCTGATACTCGTTTACTGTTCCCAAAACTCACAATTCAACATCCTACCAACTATCCTTTATTAAAGACCCACTATCACCTTAACCAGCTTCCCAAAACCTTCTATAGTATCAAACAATACCCTCTTCTCTATCATTTAAAATTTCAATTTTAAAACTAAATTTGGAATTAGAAAAATTTTCTCAAAATTTTTCTAACTCTCTATATTTTCGAAAATTTTTGCCAGCGTCTCCTTTGCACAGCTAGCTCGGTACTACTACAAAAGGCCTCTACGGGCTCCCAAATACCAAAAGAAAACAAAAGCCAAGTGGCTACATCCAAAAACCCAATCCAATTCATACAGAAATTAAAATACATACCTTGTTGACGGGCAATTCACATTTATCTTTTGGAATCAAATTCAATTTTCTTTTCCCCTTTTTAATACCTGCATATCTTGTTTAGCAACAATATTCAATCGTAACTTTACAAATCATTTTATACATTCTCTTATATAGGTTTTCATATTTACTTCTATTCAATTTATTTTTTTCCCGTTTTAATATGAATTCAACTTATTTCAAGTTTGAATATTAAATTTTATTTTCCATTTAACTGAGTCTTATTAGTTCTATCTACTAATCTATTTCAGTTTCATATTTAAAATCGTTTAATTCCTTAATAAAAAAATTCCCAAAATTTCCAAAAAAAAAATTCTAACTCCCGAAATTTTGGAAAAAATTTGACAGAGTCTCCTTTGTACGGAGGAGCTTTTGCAATTTGACAAGAGATATAAATATATATACATCGACCCACCCGGTCAGAAAAAACAAAAACAGTTCATATTTCCTATTTTTATTGCGTAGGCGTACCTTATTTAGCATTTTAAGCAAGAAGCTTATTAATTTAAGCAATTAGTGCAATCCAAACCAGCCAAACGGCCTCCAGGTACCTGTACTTACTCAATTTAAATATGTAAATGCCATATATAGAGAATTCATTAGCATTCCACTTACTTCCAATAGCCAAACATATATATATATATATATATATATATATCATAAACAACAAGCACCAAACGTTTACCCTAAGAGATTTACATGATCTAAAGCTATTCCAATTGCTTCCAACTAGATTTATATGCCATTTCATTCGACTTTAATGGTTTACAATTCAAATGCTTACATTCAATTTATTTTTAATCCAAACAAGCTTATATTCACTCCACTTAATTTCAAAATCATGTTATTCAATCTTCATCAACTCATTGAATTTAATTATATTCATTTACGTCAAATGACAATCCATCCTATGCAAGCTTGATGATATCAATATAACTAAACAATTATTTAAGTTTTATTACCAATTTAAATTGATTTCAACTTAAGTTATATTTAATTCTTTCTATTTTAATTTATTCACAACCATACCCAAATTCATCAATTCCAAGCTTTTTATTGAAATAAACAACTTTACCCTTTTAAATTAATATGCCTCATAACTTGAGTTCACTCTAACAACCCTATTCCAATTAAAACTTTGATTTAATCTTTGTTCAATCGGACTTCATCCGTTTATTTCTTGATCAATTAACCCATTTATTTACTCATTTTAATTTTTTTGAATTCATCTACTTAATTCATTTCCAAATTCATTATATTATACAAAACCATTCTCAATTTATTATTACTCATCTGGGTGTTAGTTGCAACTCAAACTATTTCTATTATTATTCACTTCTATTTCATATAGCATCACTTCTCTTATATCCAATTTACATGCAAATTTCATTAAATATTATTCAAATCGTCCCTGAATTTTTTTTATATATAATTCAAACCATCACATTTTTCATTCCAACTCTATTTATTTTTATTTACATCTCCTCTTATTTAATTCATTATCAAATCCAAGTCGAATTCTATTAACAATTCGAATTCATTTCCAAATTCCATTATTAACTTACAATCCAATTTATTTACCCAAGTTAAATTTTACTAACATACTCAATCAAACAATTATTTAGCCAATTAGCTTGCTTTCAATTTTTTTTAATATTCGATTTTATTAAATCACTTCATTAAATTTCCCGAGTCCAATTTATTTTATAATTCCAGTTCGGATTTTCCCTTTAATTTTCCCAAAATTCCAACACTTCTATTTTAAAACTTTAGAAATGCTTTTAAATTCACATAATACTATTAAAATAGCTTTTATAAAAATATTTCTTATAACTCGATGCTCGACCAGTCCATCCTTGTTCTCACAGAAATTCAGTCATACGTTGATCAGGCGTAGGACTGAAAATCTATAAGTACTTGGTAAACCCGTTTTCAACACCCAGTGAAACTACTTAGAAAATAATTTTACTGGAAATCTAGGAAACAGTTTTTGAAAATAGAAGAAATATTCTTAGTGAGGATGCTCTGGAAATCATCACCCCCATCCATTGTCGCAGTTAACCCGGGTTGCGTTGCCATCCCGACAAAATCCACAGATAACTGTAGGCCTTCGCGCCCCTCGATTACACCATGGAACCCACAACAGATCGCAGCTACAACTGGGGTTACATAGCTATCACAGCAAAAACCCATATAAATGTAGGCATCAGCGCCATCGAATTTCGCTGCCAAAAATGAAACTTCTCCACTCCACTTGACCATAGATCGCAGTCTACCGATGTTGCGTTGCCTTCCCGACAAAATCAAGTGTAGACCGTTGACACTCATCCTCCACACGATTTTCGCTATGGTCCCCACAGTAGATTGCAGCGACATCGAGTTACACTGTCGTCACAGCATAACCCAATGCCTCTGTAGGCATCAACGCCATCGACTTACGTTACCCAATAATCCTCAGTAACTAGTTTTGTCCGGACTCCTCATAGGATCAACTTTAGAACCCCCCCTTGGGGCTCAAGGCAGCACCACCCGGTGGCACTCCTGAGAAGTTCATTTCAAGGGAGCGCCTTTTTCCCCAGAGCCATCATCAAAATATTTTATACTATACACATATAGTATCTTCAAATCATACACCTAGTATGAATTTCATCAAAGCTCCTTTACACAAAATCGATTATCCCAAAATCGACAATTCTCAAAATAGGCTTTCCAAATTCCATATATTGATTTTATCCAAAAATCAAAAGCCTTTTCAAATCCAAAGGTTCCCAAAACCCTTTTCAAATTCTCATAGGATCCTTTATATATATTCAAAAATATATATAATTTTTTTTAAAACTTTGGATTCTTTCAAACTTGTATAAAACTCTTTTTATACTTCAAACACCTTCAAAAATCCTTTTCTTCCGGTAATAGATTTTACAAGAAAAGATTTATCTTATATAACAAAGATATACAACTTTGTTTATTCAAAACCAAATATCCCAATTTGATTATTCTTTTCAATATCAAATTCAGTCAAATTCGTACGATATACACATATCATCCGTACGCCATACCAATCTGTTCGCTCACTCGATCACACAATTTCACTTCCGAACTAGTATCGTCCACCCGACTTCCTAGTGCGGACTCAGATCTGGTTTCTTGATCAGAAACCGTCATTCTCCTTGCATAGCCATAACTATGATAGAGAATATCCAGAACCAATCAACAATCCATATCTAGGTTCTCCGTCGAAAATCGAGTGAAAAAAATCCTAACTCAGATCGATAAACTATCTCGAAATTCTGTGCTCGAATCTGGATCAAATCACTATGCGAATAGAATAATATACGTACACCCTACGTATTCATTTTCATTGATTATCAGCCACATCAATCCCTTTTCTATTCACATTTCCTTTAATTCCCATTGAATTGTCACTTCAATTCTTACCTCAATTGGATATTTAAACCAATTAACAGTTTGAACTCCGACCAGTTTTAGAAAATAGCTTGAAAATTTAAAAATAGATAAATAGTTGAAAATAATTATTAGTTTACCAAATAGCTATAAAATATTTAACTAATTATAAAATAGTCAGAAAATAGTTGAATAGTTTCAGGAATTTTTAAATAATTGTAAAATAGTCGTAAACGGAAATTAGTTTGTGAAATAGTTGAAAAATAGCAATCAGTTTAGGAAACAGTTGAAAAGTAGTTAAATAACTTTCAAAAATAATTGTAAACCAAATATAAAATAATTTAGCTTTAAGAAAGAAGAGTTGTATATATTAAATAGCCTAGAAAAAATAAGTTTTATATTAAAACAATTTATATTGAAAATAGTCAAGAGTCAAACCGTTCACTTCCCAACTAATTTCCATTTAATTGACTCAATTCCAGCTTGAATAACTTCAATTTCTATTAAACTTTATTTAAACCCAACTTAAGTCGAATCAATCTTGATTCTCTTCCCAATTTAAAACAAATTTCATTTAATTTTTATCATGTTCAACTTATATTATAATTTCAAATTATTCCAATCAATGTGAATTATTATCAATTGAACCCATTTCAAATTCAAATCATTTCGATATAATCCAGTTTAATTTCCCATTTAAAATTTTAAACTTATACATCTTTAATCACCAATCCACTTAATTCATACCAAATTCAATTTTGAACTAATTCAATTTAAATCTTGAATTTAAACTATCTCGAATTATATAAATTCGAGTTAAACTCTCAACAATTGGTTTACCTTCTTAAACCCAATTAACTTTTATTCAAAGTCTTGATCAGTTTAATTTCTGAGTTCAATTCTCAAAATTCCATTTTGAATTTTCTTTACTTATGTATTTCAAGGTTCAGATAAGAATTCAATACAATTTTTTTTTTTAAATTTAATTTATTATTAAACTTTATCTTCCAATTTGAAGCCAGATCTTAAACAAGTCTACTTTACAATTCAATTATTCAAACCTATTTTATTCTATTTGGACACTTCCATTCTTAATTTAAAGATTTTTATTTACAATAGGATGATATCATCCAATTTATTTCAAAACGTCCATCCATTTTCAATTTTTAAATCTCAAACCCGATTTGAGATCACACAAACTACTAATTCAAATTGTTCATTCAACTTATTTAACTTCTTCCAAGTTAAATTCAATTTTCTTAATCCAGTCAACCTTACTCAATTTGAATTTCCGCTTTAACTTCAAAATTCTTTCCCTCTTATAAGTTCAAAACTTATATCACTTTGGGTTTTTACATCACACTTCAGGAAAAAATCAAAACTCAACCTCTTAGAGTTTATTTCAAATTATCCTTGATATCATGTATATCCATACACATATACATATTTATTTCTTGGCCCTCCCAGCCATGTTTTACAATTTTAAACCACCCTTGGTTCTTAAATTCAAATCAAATGTCAAACAACCCATTGTTTGCAATAAGTCTCACTTCAAACTTACCTTTCTTTAAAGTTTTTAAATAATTTAATTCCTGAATTCTAAATTTAGAATTTCATTTTCAATTAATTAAATTTCGATTTGGTTGTATTTTTGACTCTACTTAATTTAATTCCAATTCTAGACTTCAGTTTGGTTGTATTATATTACTTCTTAATTTTAATTTCAATAATTAACAACCAATCACCTTAATATTTATTAGAAGGAAATATTGCTTTATATCTCAAAATATATTTTATATAAAATCATTTAAAAGCTTTATATAAGAAAATAACAAGTACGCTCTCATATATATATATATATATATATATATATATATATATTCTCAACTCATTCTAGAGTACTACAGACTCTATTTAATGAGTAATCCCTACCAGAGCCAAGGTTCTCGCTTAACCTTTCAGCTCCGATACCAAATGTAACGACCCGAAATTTTAACCAGAAAATTCCAGATAGTTATGGAAAAGAAGAAAAGATAGAAGAAGAAGAACAGAAAACACCAAACATCTCACGTTCGCAGCGGATAAAATATAATAATAAATAATAACAGTTTGCAAAAGAATACCATATTTGTCGATTACATTTAATATACATCAGAGTTTCACATTAATACAGTCACTGAATGTTTACAATTATCATGTCCAAGATTTACAATAATATAAATACAGCGGATATACTCTATACGATATTGCCATCCAGCTCGACTCCTGAGCTCCAGAACGTCATAACCTGAAAATCTGTAATACTCGGTCTGACCCGAGCATTACACCAAGTAATACTCGGGTCAGGCTGGAAACCAGCGTGAGTAAACTCAACTAGTAAGGAATACCAAAGAAGACAACTTAAATAAAACCCGGGTAACTCATTCAAATTCACAGGCCATAATTTTGGTTATAGCCATCACAAATTCCACACATCCATTTCCTAAGTACCAAACTTAGATAAAATAATCCAATTCACTTAAATCGTTTTATTCCAACCTATTGATTCCACACATCAAATTTGTTTTTATCCAAAGTGGTTTCGGGTATTTCCTAATACCCGACCCCGGTCTCCTCGGATCTCATGTCATCCTAATTCCAAATTATCCAAATGAAATTCACAACATTTAATATCAATGATATCAACTCATTCAAAGTATCCCATACCATTCAATCATCCATGAGCAAAGCTTAATCACATACAAGTCAATTCAATTGATTCTAATTGAATTTCAAACCTCAATCACTTAGATTTTTTCATGTAACGTTAACTAATTCCAAATCAATAAATTAGTCAACCCTTCATGATTCATCTTAATTAATCACTTTGGATTGATTATTTCTCAATTACATTCAAGTAATTATCCTTGTTTAATTCCATGATATTAATTATTCTTACCAAATCGATGAGTAATCTTTAATTATTTCACAAGTTAATCAACTATAATCAATCACTCTAATTCTTAATTACTTATATTACTTAATTTCTCATGGGTCACTTTGATTAATTCATCTTACTTAATCAATCTTTAATTACATCGTTGATTACATAAATTGATGAATTCCAATTATGTTTTGATTTGTTCTAGTCTAAATTAATTGCTTTAATTCAACCCCAAATATTAATCATTCCCGATTAATCTCAACCTGTAATTAATTATTCTTTCATTTACTTCTCTAATAAATTAATTCTCCTTAATTAAATTATCTTAATTTATCTCTTGTTTAATCACACCAGTAAGTTTATTTTATTAATTACATTAAGTAGTTACTTATTAAGCCCTCAAATGATTATTCCAAATTAATATAAACTTATTTAACCCATATCATTAATAAATTTAATTAATAAATTTTCCATTTAAAATTATCTTACCTATTTAATGAATCACCGAACATTAAACCCTATTTGATTTTAAACAGAACCATTTACTTATTTATGACTCAAGTTCAAAATTATTAAAATTCAAGCACCTCGAGTCAAACCACAATTAACACGTGAAACAACCAAATCTAAAATCACTAGATCATCAGTACACATCCAAACATTTCAATCATTCATCCAACTATTTAAGTTTAACCATTTAAATTTAAATAAAATCCAGGGAATGAGATTACTCACCTTTGATTTTGCTGTTTGCAATCCATTCCAATTCGATTTTGTCTTCTCGGTTAAGACCTTAAATAAATACCATATAAAGTAAATAACACTTGAATTTTAAATCAATAGTTTACTATCATTAATTTATTTAATTTAATTCATTATTTGATTTCAAATAAAATTTAAACTAATAGTTAAATAGTTTCTTTTAACAAACTATTTTTACCAACTCAAAAATTAAACGAGTTAATTACATCAGCTTAATTACCAATTATTTTTATTATTATATATATATTATTATTTATTTTATTTTTACTGATGTTTTAATTTTAAACCAAAAATTTTCTTACAAAGTGTCCAAGATCACATACTAACTGAAACATTTACATCTATATACTTCAGTCCGTAGCATAACGATTTACAACCAAAATCATCTTATAATTTTCTGCAGTCTTGATAAGTGATAATTAAAATTTATTCACGACCTTACTTAAATACAAGTTTAATTAGGGTGTATTAAGAATTGAATATACCTTAATTCGAACAGGAACCCCGATGCCCTAGCTCGAGCTCTGCCATGTCGACAATGACGCGGAGCCTATGGCTACTCCCCTATCTTGAGCGCCATGACCTCGAGGAAATGCAACTCCAGTAAAACCCCAGCCGCCGATGTCGCTGCTCTCCCTTAAATCGAATGCGACGGGAAGATTTTGACCCCTACCTCTTCGAGCTCGAGACTGCCCTCACGACCCGCCTTCGCCTCGTTCAACAGCCAACACCCCACTCGAGTCCACCCAAGACGTGCGCTACCTTACTGTCTGTACGCGCGCTTCCCTAACGAGTCTTCAATTTCAACCCTACCACAAGATGCGCGCCACCACTTGAGCTTCCTTGTGCTCGCGCGATTCGAACGTGATTCCATCGCGAGCCAACTCGCGAGTCATGCCCTAATTATATTTTTTTTCTTCTGAAGTTGATTTCGATATAAGGGTTTTTGGACGAACTAAAAAATGGGGGAGCAAAGTGAATACACGCGGTCACTTATGTAAGAAAATAGATATATGGGGTGAGAGGCTTCTTGGGTACGATAAAATGAAAATATTTATGACCTTATTCCTTTAAATTTTATTATATCATCAAAACGTCGCAATAACTGCCATTAAAATTCGAACCTCTCTTAAGAGATGTCGTTAGACAATTATAAGATTCTACTCGCGTCCCGAACATGATGAAACGTGTTCAAAACCTAAGTCGATCGTATAAACGAGTTACAGAAGAAAACGATCAGTTTTAAAATAAATCGACTAGAATAGTTCTAAGCGTTTTAAGCTGCCAGAGTCAAACGACAACTCCGATTGCTACGAAAATTGAAATCCGATAATAATTAACTATTACGGATCCAATGGAACTGGTTTCGTCGAATTCCGAGACTGTGCCTCGGAAGGCTATTTTCCAGTTCCAATTTAAACGATATATTATTAAAATTGAACAAATTGCCTTTAAATTGAATTTCAATCATCCTATTATCTCCAGTATCATCATTATAGATTTTATAAGCCTTCAAAATATTTTTAACAGGCTTAGAAATTTCAGATTCAACAATTTACCTAATTTCAATCATAAATATCAACATTTAAACTATAAAATTCAATAATTTAATTATCAAGTAAATATTGATATCTTGAATTCATAACTTTTAAATATTTAAAATCAATTGATAATCCCAATTTAAATTATTAAAAATTCCGGGTCGTCACAGCAATGGTGTCTACGAAAGACGCCCATACTAAGCGCTTGGAACTCATAGCGATTACTGAGCACTAGAATGGAAGTCGCATGCGTAATTGCCACCATGCCCATGCTACCTTTTGCTCTACCTATTGGGTCTTCTTATTACCTCAAATTCTAGCATAAGCGTGCCCCTTATCCTACTTCAGACTAACGTGAGATCACCGTGTGTCTATAGAATCTATAAGGGAAAAGCTATTGGTACTAGCCCGTCATCCAAATAATATCTAGTTGCGACCCTTATCCAAATCCCTCGTGATTTGGACTTCTATTTGACCAATTACTACCATTCTCAGCATAAGCGTGTCCTTATCTCTCTTCAGGCTATGTGAGACACCGTTTTATCTAATATGGATTATTATATGGTACAGGTTCTACTTTTATCTTTGCTTATTAACTTAGTCAAATTATTTATATAAGCCTTTATTATCATCTTTACTTTCTACTCTTTTTCTTATAATAACCTATGTTATAATCATGCTTATTATTTAACCCAAGGTCTAAGTGTGAAAATAAGTTTCTTTCATTTTTTACTCTTTTTAGTTATAATTCTTACGTTATAACTAAGCCAATTAATTAGTCATGCTCCAATCATAATTAGGCATAATTTTAGTCCAATTTCATTTATAATAGTCCAATTCCATTATTTATTACAGTCTTTATAATTTATATCTTATTTTCTTCATTCAATACTCTTACTTATATAATCCATATCCGCGTTTAATTTATTCCAATCCATACGCGAAGAAAAAAGGAAGAAGAGAATAGACGCTTGCATAAAATCCAAAACATCGAAAAAGATGTAAATAAGAAATAAATAACAGTAAATGAACTTAAATACTATAAATAAAATGTTAATAAATAAAAAGCCATGCTTAATAGTAATAAATTATAATTAACTGAAAAAGAATAACCAAAAGGGAATAGACTGAAAAATAGATTTAAGACCGATAAAAAGGCTATTCCAAAATCATAGTAAAAGTACAACTATTGGAAACCCTATTATTTTATCTTAAAATAACTACAATCACCCACCTCCAGCCCTAAGCTCTTCATTTGGTCTTGTCGGATCTTCTTGGAGTTGTAAAATATTTAATTTATAACGATTTTCTTCTTTGAATAAATCGTTTAGGGTCATTCCTAGAAAGGTGAACCCAATTGGAGAAAACATAGAATGAGAAAAATTGTTAAGTTTAAGGGTCTATTTATATGGATACAAGTGGATCTCGGATCTTTGGATTTAAGGATTGAATAGGATGCAACCACGTCATAGGCCGAATAGGAGCCATCGGATGCAAAAATAGATGGACCAAATTGGTCAGAAGAATGCAAAATGCATCAGTTTGTGGCTCTGGAACATTCAAACGAATGAACGTTCGTTCGTAAATAGTAGAGGCGGGTCGACCGGCCGGTCGACCTGCCAATATATATATATATATATATATATATATATATATATATATGTATATGTATTCTTTTTTGCTTTTTTTGTTTATTTTATAACTTGGTCATATTATCTCAGATTTTGACGTTCTATATATGGAAATTGACAAGAAAATTACCACAGACACAATGGTGTAACTTCCGTGGCTTAATTCAGATAATTTCACAAAGTTGTTTTATTATGTAATCAATTAACGAACTAATTGTTATGGATTAAATTTCGGGTTGTTACACGACGAGAGTATTTTAAAATCTGGCCCCGATCTCGATTACAATAATCAATATCCGACTACGGTCCGAAGCCGTATAATATTTTAAAATCAATACCTAGACCGACCTATTGGGTTTTTAAGCCCGTTGGGTAATACCTGTATACCCGACTCATAATATTTATGTTAAAACCATATTTTAAATTTGCAATTTTGTAAAATTTATACACAAATAATGTTAGTATACAAATCGGGTGGTGAATGTAGCCAAATTCACAATAAAACTATATAAAAACACTAAATGCAAATAAATAAAATGGTAAACAAATAACATACATACTAATATTTTGATACTACGGAAAACTGATAATCAGATCGGGCCCTAACCGGACCGGGTTTTGATAAACCGTACTCGATTCTAATAGTAACCAGGTCGGGCCTCGGTTGTTAGGGCAAAACCCGTACCCGCATTAACATAGCCGATTCGGGCAACGCTCGGGGTGATACCCGTACCATTGGCATGCCTAATTGTATTGGATGTCAACGTCAACACTTAAGCCTCAATTTGTAGGTAGCCACCATTCAAGGCGTTAGGAAGAAAAATATGATCAAAATCGGTAATAAGTCAATGTCCCTTTTCATCAGGCCATCTAAAATACTCTTTACCAAGATTATGCATAATATTTCAGTTGTAGTAGACTCACTAATAGAATGTATTATCTTAATAGTCTCATAACATGACATTTGAAGAACACACACTATCTTTTATAGAGATGTAATTTCAAACTGTCCACGCACATTTATTCAATGTGTAAATAAAATATTTGAGAATGTAAATTTAGCATATATTTACGTGACACTACATTGCAATAAAAATAAATTAGAGGTAGTGTTTGTAAGATTACTGCAGAATCAATATTCCATATGTCGATCGTGATACGATTTCAAATTTCTTTCCTTACTATCATAATGTCTGTCAGTAACACCTTCTTTATAATCGTAGCCGTCTTCGTCTACTTTTCAAGAACCAATGCTATTTTAGTACGATGTTTTTTTTTATATGACACATGTATCATACTTGTTCATCGTATCACTCCAAAAATTGTTTTGCTTTCGATATTTCTAAGACGAAGTGCAAATTTTAATGAAAATATAGATGGATAAATTGATATATGAAATATTATTTATAAATATTTTGAAGGAATGTTGCTAATATACGAGATACTTTTATCCAACGTCCGTTATTGACCTTTTCAGCTTTTGCTTTTGTTTTTAGGGCATTACATACCATTAATAGACATGTGGTTAGTACTTTGAACTAAGTGGGTATACTCATAATTGTTGCGACGACACTAAATTACCATTTTTAATGGTAACGATTTTGGTAATTTACCGGTCCACAGTAGATATTTATTTGCAAAAGGTGGACCAAAATTTGCTGTCCTTGAAAATGCGGTGTGACCAATGCAACTCTTATTAAAACGAGTTTAATAGCTTAGAAGCGTGCATGTGCCATGTGCAAATTGGTTGTCAAAATGACATGCAAGTTGGATCGTCACTATTTGCGGCCATCATGTGGCTCGACCTTCAAATTCCCCAATCGAAACCACCTTCAAAACTATCATTTCCGGAAACACCCTTCTCGACCTTGCTCTGGTTCAGTCTTACACGAAAGGTTACTATCGACATACCTGTTTCCACTCCTTCAAGATATTTCAGTTTCAAAAAGCGACCAGGGTCTCTTTCTCTCTCTTCTTCTCTCGTCGGCAGACTACTGACAGAAGAGAGCGCTAAGCTTACAGTAAAAGAAAAGTGAGTGGAGCGTGCATAATGGCGGAGAAGATCGATTATGTTTTCAAAGTGGTGCTGATAGGTGATTCCGCCGTCGGGAAATCGCAGATTCTTGCTAGATTCGCTCGCAACGAGTTCAGCTTGGACTCAAAAGCGACAATCGGTGTTGAGTTCCAGACTCGAACTCTTGTTATTAGTCATAAGAGTGTAAAAGCGCAGATCTGGGATACAGCTGGTCAGGAAAGGTGCTTTCTCTCCCTATTGTTTTTCTCGGAATTTTTAGCAACTTCCTTTAGTAGATCTAATGGCATTTGAGCATGATTTTTAATTCATTTTTTTTCTTCTTCTAAGGTTGAACATTTGATGTTGGGGTTTAAGCTTAGACAACTGATGATGTAGTTACTTAAGTGATTTGACGATCGAGTCCGTTTAGGATGAAAGTGGTTTCTCTAAGTTTTTTCTGTTGCAAGGATGTAGATCTCAGTATGTCACTCCTTTTTACTGTAATTGTAATTTGCAGTGTGAGATCTCATGGGGGCTTTTGCCTCATTTTGCCCGCTTGATTGTTTTTTGTTTATATTAGCTTCTAATTCTAGAATCTGATGCATTATTAGGTTAGATTCATAATAGAAAGTTTTCCTGAAGTTGGTCTGTGCGGGTAGATGTCAGACGCATGCTTCATTATAGTTTGCTAATTTAAATTGTTATGCAAATGGTAAAAGCTAGTTAATTTGGTATTGCCATATGTATCTTCTTTTTTCCATCTCAGTTCTACCATTACTAATTCATTGACGCAATGACGCATGTAACTTAGGACATGTTTGGATAGTACTAATTTTAACCTAATTTTGCCACATCAAATTAGTGTTTTCTTTACTTTTGAGTGATTAATTCATCTTGAGAACCAACAAATTCTTGCTGTCAAAATTTCAATAAGTTGTTTTGTATGTATTGCTACCAGTTATACTTGTGATATTTATATTAAATTGCGAGCTAGTCTTCGTATGCGTGGAACTTACTATAGGATTTGAATCTTCATTTCTACAGAAGTTCATTGATAAAGACCTCAGATATTATGTAATTACATTCCAAGTCTCTGTTCTTATTATTGCTTTTGTATACAAAACTGTCAAAGTACTGATTTGGTGTCACAAAAAATAATAAAAATAGCAGAAAGGTTAAAAAAAACATAAATAAAACTTTTAGATGTGACATACAAAGAATAAGCAGAGATCATGAGAGCCAAGAATTGAAGGAGAAATAATTAATCTTAATTGGCATGCAACTATTCAAAAATAAAGTTTAATTTCGGTTTGCGAAGAATATAAGAAACCGAAAGAAATTTTAAACAAAATTAATAAGTTTGTCACTAAAGTTAAAATTGTTCCAACTAGAAACATGATTTGTTGGATGATTTATTGATTAATTTTGATATGCAAATTGTAGTGCTATATCGATGAGATTACGTGAATAGTATAGATATTTTTCTCTATATTTTTTGGTATTATTTGCAAGGTTTAAGGTATCGTTCCAAACCCCGAAATTTCGGGTGTCTCGTATCGATATCGACCAACGTCGAGTTGAAATTAGGGTTTAAATTCAGTTTCGGCAATCGTTTAAAAAATCCGTAATCATCTACCTAAATTAATGGAACTGACACAACAACCACGAGATCTGAGAAGAAAAAGGCAACCAATTCGAATAAAAGTTCGGTTAGCAACAGAAATTGTCAAACGTGATTACACAGTGAAAGATTCGATTTTTCCATCTATAAATTAAGTCAAAATCGATGTAAGAAATCATAAAAGAATACAACTTGTTCGACAACATTACCTTGTTCGACATATCTCCAAACAATAGCAACGAGTTGTGCGGCGGTGAAGGCAAAGACGAGTTGTGTTGCAAAGGCGTCGTTGAACTAAGCAGTGAGCTTTTTTTATCTACGATTTTGTCTTTTGATTTTTTTTTGTTGATTTTGTAAATGCTGTGCTGTGGTGAGTGAATAAATAATTATAGTAGAGAGGCTTAAGTTTTTGAGTTTTGTTTTGTTTTTGGGATATAAGTAGAGAGGCTTAAGTAATTAAAGTTGCAATTCTCATGAACTAGAGAGGGTAAGTATTTATAGCCTTTAATTTAACACATTTATGTTTGACATTCAATACTTATTGTAAATATATTAGTGTAAACTCTAATCTACTTTGGACTGAATTTTGTTAGGATTGTGTAAACTCTAATTTAATTCAGCTTAGTGTAATTTAATCTAGCGCAGTTCTAATATAAGTTTGTTTAAATATTGTTCACAATCTCAAGTAAACTATGGAAAATCAAACAAACACTACATAAATCAGTTGGAATTACGGTACCCCGATCGATGGCAATGTTCTAAAAACAAAATGCAGTTTTTGTAATAAACAAATGAACGGTGGTGGTGTAACACGTCTGAAGGAACATTCGACAGGCCTAGGCGGCAATGTAATAGCATGTCCAAACGTTTCTCAAGATGTTAAAAAGCTTATACGATCTTATATTGTTGGAAAGAAAAACGACCGTAATAAAGGAAAACGAGAGAAGCAACGTGTACAAGAAGAATTAATGAGTAGACCTAACAACACGACTTAGACAGTGAAGATGATGAACACAGAAGAGGATATGGATGTTTGTCGTGCTATGCAGGAAAGCAAAGATACATTTAGAGAACATGAGATGCAAAGATCTCCCAGACAATCAGGTGTCGGTTCTAGTCAACCAGAGCGGAATGTACGTAGTAAATCTACGAGACTAGAGGGTGATTTTGAAACTCGCGCTGCTGCAAGGATCGATTCATACATGCAAAAAAGGAGGTAGTTTTCAATCTTATATTAAATTTGCAAAAAAGCATTAAAAATGCTAAAAAACACATAGGTCACGTAATTGCCAAATTCTTTCTTTAATCACATTCCACGTAACGTTGCAAATAGTCCTTATTTTGCAATGATGGTTGATGCGATTACAAAATGCGGCCGTGGAATAGATTCACTGCCACATATGAATTATCATATTCATACTTGGAAATGGAATTTCCAATGGAATTAGAGGAAATTCGATCGTATATTACAACTTATAATTTTTGGAATGAATATGATTGTAGACCAATGTATGATGGCTGGAATGCTCAGAATCGACGAAAAATTATAAATTTTCTTGCGTACCCCATATATGAGATGATATTTCTCAAATCTGTAGATGCTGCTAAAGAATTGTAAAGTGTGGAATATGTATGCGGATTGGTGAACGAAGTTGTAGTCTATTGGAGAAAATAGAGTAGTGCAGGTAGTGACAGATAATGGGACCAACTACAAAGTTGTCGGTCAATTGTTGATGCAGAAAAGAAAACATTTATATTGGACACCATGTGCAACACATTCCATTGATGTGATCTTAGAAGATACATCTCAAAAGAACCGGAGGTAACAACTATCATCTAAAATTGTCAATTAATAACGACATTAATATACAATCATGATTGGTTGCTTTTCATAATGGAAAAAGGGGCAAATGATAAAGAATTGATTAGGTTGACCGTGATTAGGTTTGCCATTCATTTCATTGGATTAGACTTTATTTATAAACATAAAAATAACTTGAGAAGAATGATTGCTACGTGAGAATGAGCATTTAAAATGCTTAGACTCGCTGTTAAGGACAAAAGAACAGCAACCAATGTCTCTGATTTGATTTACAACGGAACTTTTTTGACTGCCGCTGCTTCCATCATTCTTGTATTTGGCCATCAGATAAAGTTTTAAGAATGGTGGATAGTGATGATAAAGCAGATATTAGCGACCTTTATGAAGTGATGGATATTGCAAAAGAGTCAATTAGGAAAAATGTTGGTTCAAGACAATCAAAAAAAGGTGGGACATTATAGATAAAAGATAGAAAAAACAACTGCACTGACCCATTCATGCGTCTGGAATTTTAAATTATTACCTTACAAATGGTCAAAGTTCATAACATCCATGTTTACACTGTTTAAAATATAGGTCATTTTCTTAATCCTATCATTCAGTATGGTGATGCGGTAAATAATAGTGAAGTATTAAGCGGATTCAACAACGTCGTTGAAAGAATGATCTCAGACATATTGACAATCGAGATTGGAAAAGAGGTAAATTACATCAAATATTTTATTCAAAACATAGATATATTATTTAACTTTTACATCCATAGGTGGATAATTACAGAATGAAAGTTGGCGCATTTGGCTATAAATACTTGTTCTCCTGCTCAGCGGTGGTCTCAATAATTGGTAGAGAGGATGCTCTAAATCTAACACTCTTAGCAATGCATATTCTAAGTCAGATGTTTTTTCTTCAAACTGTGAAAGAAATTGTACTACATTTTCTATGATTCATTACAAAATTGAGAAATAGAATCAAAATGGAAAATGTAGAAAAACTAGTGTATGTACATTACAATTTGAGATTACGAGCAAAGAACATTAAACGTAGCGATACAAATGATCAATTGATTGATCTGAACTATATATTTCACGAGGATGATCTATTAGCAGAATGGACTGCTGAAGTTGAACCACGCTTGCTTGACGATGATCCTTTGATGGTTAATATGATGAATGATGCCGTTGCTTTAGTGGATGACATACCTGCACGAACAAATCAAACCACTGAATATAGTAGCGGCTTCTTAAACGACGATCATGACAATACTGGTTGTAACGGTATCGGTTTAGCGAGTAATTATGGCGTTGGATCTGGTGATGGTGGCGGCTCACATAGACCAACTGTATCCTATGTGAGATGTGAGAAAATGTGCGATAGACAATCGTGACAGAAGAGACAGTAAGTTGAATGTTGAATGTAGACTACAAAATTACAATTATGCTACTAATCCATATACTTTACATGATCCACCTAACCAGAGACATTCTACTTCTGATTACAGTGGATGCTATTATTACCATGGAGCAAACGCGACATAACCGTGATATATCAAACGATCAAAATAGTCAAACTGCATACACAACACGAAATGACGAACCCTCAGCATGTTGGTAACGTTTTTAGATACATGATAAATACAGTATGGTTATCCCCTATACCATACGATACAACTGGAGGAAGAAAATTATGAGAATAGCTTTAACAAATAGTTTTTGGATGTAGTAAATTTATGATGTACGTTGTATTTCTTTAGACTATATTTTATATTTTATTTATCATTATTACAAGTTTATTGATAAACTATTGAAAACCGAAACAAAACCGAAACTTCCAAAATGTACGAAATCATTCGAAACTAACAAAATTTCAAATAAGCGAAATCGAGATCGAAATCGAATTCTTGGACCTTGATTATTTATTTTGCAACCACTCATGATCGAATTAGCGAGTGAGAACTATTATTTTGATCTTTTAATTTACCAAGAGTTTTTGATTTTATAAAATTTGATGTGTTTTTGCCGTTATAGTCTGCTCAATTGATTGTAACTTTAGATTTACATAAACAAATTTCTGTATAAGCAAGCAAATGGTAATTAATCACTTCTTTATACAATTATGTCATATTTTCTCACTATTATATGTCAAGTTCACTATGAAGATTGAACGTATGTTTAAAAAAAATAACGTATACTACAAAATAAAATTATGCTTGCATTTTATTAATCGTGAACATAAAAATGAAAGATCTTATTCATAAATATTTAGCAATGTTATCAAGGCGCGTGCCTAGGTCCAAAAAATGCTCAGGCGCACGTCGTGTGCATTTTTACAGTCTGAGTGCGCTTTTTTGCAGTTTGAGGCGTTTATTTGCAAAATTTAAATCTTAGTTTATAAAATAGTTCGATAAAGAATTTAAATAGTTAAATGAATTATAAAATATTTAATAAAATATTTAAATAGTTGAATGAATTATAGAATATGATATATAATTTAATTTGTGGTTAGTAAAATAGCAAATCAAACATGTATAAAAGACACGCAAAAAGGCCCAAGACTCAAGGCTTGCGCCTTTTTGCATCTTAGTGCCTTAACTGCTTTGAATTTAGTTACATTTTCATCATAAAGTCCAAAAATTTGACCCAATAAGTATCTTGGAAATTAAGAATTTGAAATTTATGAGTGAATTTAATTCGAATTGCTTGCATATTAAGATAAATATTAATGTAAACTATTATAAAAATCGTTAGCAATATATATTATTTTGACTTATCTCTACTAATTCAACGAATAGATTTACATGGTGTATTTTTGAAATTCCGAAAATGCTCTTTGCAAATATATGGCGCAGACATGTTTTCAGTTGAAGTAAAGGGAGGCAAGGCGAGCGGGCCGAAATTTCTTTAAAAAATTCATTAAATGCATATGGCATTCATGAAATGGAATGCTAGCTTTCTCAACATCATCTAACTTTTGATTCATCTCTTAGCTTATATACACCAACAATAATTATATATTGGACGATGTGTGACTAATATTAGTTACTGGTAATAATAAGTTGTAAATAAACCTAGGTCATGGAATAATTGTTATATAATTACTATGTTGTTGCATATATACTCGTTATTATAAGTACAAGTTTTGAACTCGTATTATATTTGATTTGATAAATTTATGAGTTGAGAAAAAGAAAAGAAAATATTTAAAGGGAAATTTGAGAAACTGTATCCAAATGCCATCAAATTGGTAAATAGACATAGAACAAATACAATACACGCAACTATTTAGGAGTGATGCTATTGTAATTTAGTTGCAATATATTTAATTGTTACACATAGAAGACATCAGAAAAGTTCATGCAATTTCATATTAACGAATTGACCACCTCATATAATTAGGTCGGGTTGAGGAATTGAGAAAGAAGTGGAAGTTGCGTTGGAAAATGAGAAATTATCGAAAGTGGTATGGGCGCGGGGTAATATGTATTTGATTATTGGAAGTAGAATATAGAAGGAGGAGGATACCAAGTGAATTAGTTTATAATTATTTTATATACTATTTGTTATATGTTATTTTTTTAAATGTTTTGTATGTAGGTTTGCATATTTCCCTTTCAATTTTCGCTTGATGCATGTTTTGATAATAATTGCATAAAATACGCAGTATTTTTTGATGTTTTGAGTTCTTTTGAATATAATAGAGAAGTGACATGCATTACAAAAAAGTATTTCAAAAACGAAAAAGGTTAATAATCATTGTATAAGAATTGGAATTTGAAGATTCTTAATCCATCCAGCCTTTTGAATGCCAACGTACATTTTTGTACTTAATGTGCGGTTTTATTTGCTTTGGCTTCAAATGCCACACGGGGTTTTGTAGTGGAAGTTGGTCCAAAACTAGAGTGGCGAACTTTTTGCACAAAAATGCACTTTAAATGCTTATTTGTGGGGGATATGAATAAGACCTATATGATTTGATATGACTTTCATGAAAGATGATTTAATTCGAGCACTCTCGAAAAGTAAAATATAATTGTAGACGCTCCTACAATTATAAGATGGAAATGCTTGACAATATTTTTTTACTTTACTCCAATATAAGTTCTAATCTTAAACCTAAATTCAACCTAAATCTGATGCATATTCAAATTGGACAAGGTATGTTTTATGTTTGGAAAAATGAACTCACATGTGAAATCTGAAATATGCTAATATTAATTTGTTTGTGAAACTGCTACCAAAATATAATTTTATAGAGTGGTTGTTACAATGATATGTTTTATGGATTTTGAAATACCGATTTCGTTTCGAAAATTTTGAAAATTCTCCTTTAGTTCCGATTTTGTATATAAATACGACGATACATATTTAATATTAGCATAAATTTATATTACAATTCTTTGGATTATATGTAAGGTACATGTGTGGACGAAAAAATGTACACCTATAACAATTTTAATAAATATTATTTACCTAAGTTCATTCATATGATCACTTAATACAAAATATTTATACTAGTTAATCTACATCAAGGTTCAAGATTTTGATTTCCAATTTCGTTTATTTCATTTATTTATTTTTGAATTTTGGTTAATTTTGGAAATTTCAGTCATGATTCTATTTTGGATTTTGATATTTTTCTATACAAATACATCAATAAATAGTTCATAATTTCATACTTGTATTCAAAATGTGTGTGTGCAGCGACGAAACCAGAATTTTTGTTTACGTTGGATAGAGTTGTATAAGTAGTCAAACATATAATCGAAAAATTGAAATTCAGCCAAAGTGATTCAGTGTAGTATATTCTAAGACACATTAAAGCAATGAAGTTTGACTAGTTGCATGATATTGGTAATTTTATAAACTTACACACAAAACACAATCCAAAAATACATAAACTACTAAATAATCTATTTAAGTCGTGCTCTATGAACTTCAAGAAAATAAAATTTATCTACAATCGCTTCAACATTAAGACTTTTAGCAATCTCTCTTTCAATATATATTATCATGTGATTTCTAAGTAGATCATCCTCCATCTTATTACAAAGAGGTGTATTAATCAATTTCATCGTTGAAAATGTTCGCTTTGTGGTTGCAGTAGATACTGGAAGAGTTAACACTAGACAAATCAATCTGTGAACAAGAGGGTATATTTTGATTTTTTTTATTTAACCAACTCCTTATTCAACCGCGAGAGTGTTGAAATGTTAAGAAAGCGAGGATCAAGACATACATGTTGCTCATAATGTAGCAATTGATGTTTTAGTTGAAAATCAGTTTCTAACTCGCTAAAATCTTTAGGAAAATATTGTTTAGCTAGCAAACAAGCCTCATCAATTTTTAGTCCTCTAAAGTTATTTTTTGGTTCCCAAACAGAACTAAGGCTTAAAAGTCCAATTGTTGTGTCTGAAAATCATGTAGACGGCTCCATTACTTGTGTGTCTGCAGTTTCATTTAATATATATCATAACGATAATGATGTTCTATGGTAATTTCATCACGTTGTTGACTAGAGCATTTCGTTCCTTCTAAATGACAAGAACTCATATATGGTGTTGCAATTGGTGTTGCAATTGAATTGCTACTACAAAAGGATATCACATTACTCAAAAGACATTCCCACTTTTCATCATTTTTCAAATTGCAAAGAAAATTTTTCGTGATCGAAATGGAATGAATTCTGTTTAAGATACCTTGAGACTTTTTCTGAAAAGTTTGACAAAGAACTTTGACCATCAAGTGCAATATGAAGACAAATTGAAATGTACTCATCGCAAGTAGAGCACCATTTGCTTCAGCGCACTTTTTTCTATTTAGACCTTTTTTTATAATTTCAAGAACACGGTGATCGGGTTTATACAAGCTAAGCAAGCTACAAGCTAAAGAGTAATGTGAGCTCCAGCGAGTAGAAGCTGGTTGTCGTAAGGTGGTCTTTTGATTTGTACCAGTCTGTTTGTGAAGTTCCACTCAACATCATATCTTCAATTTCTTTTTTTTTTAGCCGTTTTTAATTGTTGATTTCTTTTAGAAGACGAACTTACAAAATTTACAATACAATTTAGCATTTAAAAGAATAACTCTATGTCACATAGTTCACCAGAAGCCCCAATCAATGCAAGTTATAATCGATGTGCAAAACAATGCACACAATATGCATATGGACATTTTTCTAAAAACAATGTTGTAATCCACCCCAAGCACCTCTCATGTTACTAGCACCATCATATCCTTGACCTTACATATTTTGTTCAACAAACCATTTTGATCAAGTACATTAGAATAAACCTTTCTTTAAAGTTTGCACGGTGTTGTCTTCAACTCCAACAACATCAAAAAAGGTTCTCGTGTACAACCTTCATCACCAACAAATCTAATTATCATAGCCATTTGCTCAATATTTGATTCATCTTGTGACTCGTCAACAATGATACAAAATTTAGATACACCAATCTCTTTACAAATTCTTCTTCTCACAAGGTCACCAATAATTTCCATAATATCATTTCGAATTTTTGATGAAACATAAGAAGCATTTCCCGGAGCATTTTCTAATATCACTTCTACAACTTCAGTAGAAAGTGAAATCGTATACTTAAGCAACTCAAGAAAATTTCCACGATTAAATAAATCAATTGATTCATCATTTCATCTAAGCGCACAACCTTGACATGCCAGCCATAAGATAGTTTTCACTGAAGTGATGACTTGCAATTGATTTTTTTAATTTCAACTTCAGATTGTAAATTCAATTGTCCTTCGATACCCTGCGAGGGGTTGCTCAAGCAATCCAATAACATAACATTGTTTGAATGTAATGAATTCGGACCTCCTTCATGCTTTTTGAGGCAATAATCTTTTCCCGTCAACTCTTTTTCAACTATTGTACCCATTAGAAATCCATGTATCTTGTTTGTGATGATGAGAAATATTTTTATCGAAAAGAAAACAAGAAAAACAATAAGCTTTTTGAGTTGTTTCAGAATACTCAAACCATTTATGATCTTTGAACCACTCATGTGATAACCCGGATTTTTGGACATTTATAATTGATATAATAATTAGGTTAATTAATAGAAATACTGAATTATAGTCTGTTTTTAAATAGAATAATTATTTAATTTGTGTTATTTTATAACTTTAATTTTAATAGACTAATCATTTTCAATTTAATAAGAGTTGTTTAAATGTATGTTTATATATTTATTTAAGTTGACTTTAAAGTTAGATTTAATATTTTCAAAGTTAATAATATGTTTGTTTAAATTAATATGTATATGTTTAAGTTGAATTTAAAATTTGGATTTAAAGGATATATATCTTAAAAATATTTTGGATATAAAATATATGAATAAGTTTTTATTTAAAATAAGATTTGTTTTTCCTTAAATGAATTTATGTATATAAATTAAGAAGTAATTATTAAATAGTTGTATATTTACATTTAAAAATGGATTAAATATATTATATATGATTTTATTTAAAATATGATTGGTTTTTATTTTTTAAAAGTTTTATTTATATAAATTAAGAAAATCATTTATTAGTTAAGGAATGTATTAATTAATTAGGAAATTTATTTCAAAAGCCTTTAAAATCATTTAAAAAAATAAAATAAATAAATATTAAAACATGCAAATTACAAGTGTACATGCTAATAACAAGTGTAAAACAAATAATAACAAATGTAAGACAATTTTGTCATAAAATTACAAGTGTCATGTAAATTAATTTCTTTTCATTTTCAAATAAAATATAAAAATAAATCAAAGCTATAGATATATCTTAAACTCTACCCTTCTCATTTTTTTTAAAAAAATAAAGAAAACTCAAAATCAAACCTGTAAAATAAATCTTTAGATCAAATTAAAACCTGTATTTTTTTTTTCAAAACTCAAGAGAAAACTCAAAGCCTGTTTACATTTTGAAATCTGAGATCACCATAACAAAGCAGCCTTCTCAGATTTAAAACACGCTTCATCCAGTAAATTTTTTCAAAGATTATCAAGCTTCCAATTTATTCAACCTGAAATCAAAGTTTAACCATCTCTGCTTCAAGCCTAAACCATCTTAGTCACAACAAAGTTTCCAGATTCAAGTTTTTATCAAGGCTTTCCAGTTTTGTTTAGCATCTGCTTCAAACTCTAACTGGTGAGTAAACCTTTACCATAAAGACAGTTTTAATCTATGTTTATATTAGATGCATATGATGGGTTTTTGTAGTAATATAGTAGGTAATGATTGCATGAATATAGTGATGAGAATGCATGTGTGTGTGTATATATATATTGAATGCCTGGGACTGACTGTGAATATGCGTATATGTAAGCTCCGTTTATATTACAGGCTTAACTCTCGTATAAGAAATTCAATTTCACTTCATCCAATTGATTTTAGGCTTCGATCTTTAAATGAATAATGATTCTAAGATTATGACTTTATTTTTAAAAATAATTTCAAAGGTTGATATTGAGAAATTATTTCAAATTGGAATTTTACAGTAAAATATCAAATATATGTCAAAAATAAATAATCATAATTTAGTAAATTGATTTCAAAAACAGGATAGTAATGGGAAATGATGAATTTTGATATTATGATCTTGATTTTTAAATAGGGAATTGATGAGATGATCAGAGTTATGCGATTTTGGGTATTTCGTCGATTTCGGTTGATCGACAGTAACTGGTGGTTTATGGTTGTTCCTAGAGGTGGAGGACAGCACGGTGCTCTCGAGAAAAGTAGTTGAAGATTTTATTAGGGGCCGTGGCCGGCCAGCGATGAACTAGGGTTCGGGAGACAGTTTTGATCGAAGTTTTTGAGAGCATCGCGAGTCGCCGATCGATCACAGGAGATGATTGCGATGGGGGAAGTGTTCGTTAGAGTATGACGTTGCTTCAGGTTGGACGGCGCGTGTTACGAAGGTCGGAGGTGTTGTCTTGCGTTGGTTTTTCCGATCATGTACGTGTTTCTGTTTTGATCGAGTTTTTCTCGATTTTGCTTGGCCCTCGATTTCGAAGTTCTGTTCAAACAAGAAGTTTGTTGAGGTCGTTTGCAGTTAGGTGAAGAATGGAGAGATGGTCGGAAGGGCAGGTCGGCACGGTGCACGTGCACGGTGCACGTTGGTGTCTGGGTTGATTGTGCCTTCTCGTTTGGGGAAGTAGGGTGATGGTTCGGGGTGTACTCGAGTTTCTTTCGTGTTTTTCTCGAAGTAATAGGCGCTGGTGTCATCTCGTGTTTTGGCTCGGGTTATTCAGTACTTTGGCTCGGGGATTCTAATGATTATCTCGGGTTTGTTTTGATAAGTTTCTGGTTGTAAGTTTTAAAAAGGAAATCATGTTTATAATACCAAACTTTTTAGCATAAAGAAAAGAACAAAGTTTTAAAGCATAACAAAAACAAGTTTCAAAGATAAAAGTAATTATCAAATTCCAGTGAAGTGTATAAACAAGTTTTAAGTATTTAAAATTATTATTTACTTATTGTAATTAAGAATAATTATTTAATGGTGTAATTAGTGGATGATTAATGAATGTAATTAAGAGATGAATCATTAACTAGAGTTTGAGTGATGATTAATTGATTAATTAATTAAGGAAATTAATTTTAATTAATTTGTCTAATTAATTAAAGATAATCACTTAATTATGAGTTAATTAAGTATACTTACTTAGAGAAGTAATTAACGGATAATTACGGGATATAATTAATTAAAGGAGAATTACTTAATAAAGTAATTAGAGTATAATTACTTAATGAAATTAATTAAGGATTAATTACTTAGTGTAATTAATTTAGTTAATTAATCAATGTGATTAATTTAAGTTAATGAATGTGATTAATTTAAGATTAGTTACTAAATGTAATTAATTAAAAAGTGTGATTAATTAATGAAAGTAATTAATTAAGGATTATTAATTAATGAAATTAATTAATAATTAATTAGTGGAAATAATTAAGGATTAATTATTTAGAGTTATTAATTAAAGGATTAATATAATTAATTAAGGAGTTAATTAATTAAGGTAGGTAATTACATGATAGTTAATTATTGTTCATGATTAATTAAGGATTGATTGATTAAGGAAACCAGTCAAGGGATTAGTTAATTAACGAGTGTGATTAATTAAAAGAGTGTGATTAATTAAAAGATAATTAATCAATGTAAGTGATTATAGAATAATTAATTTGAGTAATTAAATAAGGATAATTACTGTGAATGGTTAAGGATAATTAATTTGTGAAATTAATTAAGGTTATCTACTTAATGTGATTAAAGAATAATTAGTCAATGGTGATTAATTAAGATGGATAATAGATGATTAATTAATTGGTTTGTAATTAATTAATGTTAGGTAATGGCAATTTAAGTGATTAAAGATTAGTAATTAATTTAATTAGAGATAAATTAAATTAATTTTGGAAGTGATCAATCTTGCTTATGAATGATTGAATAATGATGAGTGTCTTGAACTGGTTGATATCTCTGATATGAATTGTTTTATGATATGATATATTTGGTTTAAACTGTGATAATGTGGTTATCTATCAATGATGAATTGCTATGTAAAAAGCGCCATCCTGTATTTAAAGTTGAATTGTATTTAATGGAAGAACTTGGGTTAGGATGACATGAGATTCGAAGAGACCGAAATCGAGTATCAGTAAATACCCGAACCCATTTCGATTTGTAATATCTAATAAATCTATATAAATTTGACATGTGAAATCAACAGACTGGAATTGAATAATATGGTTCTTTGAAACTAAGTATGGGTACTTAGGGATTGATTTGTAAAATAAGTGTTGAGCATAACAAGTAATGGACTCGTAGTGAAGAACGAGTCACCCCGGGTTTTTCTTTTATGGTTTGAACTTAGTATTTCAAATTATATGGGTTTACTTACGCTGGTTTCCAGCCTGACCCGGGTGTTACTTTGATGTAACGCTCGGGTCAGACCGAGTATTACAGAGTTCCAGATAAGGACGTTCTGGAGCTCAGGAGGCGAGCTGGATGGTAGAAACGTATGGAGTGTATTCCGCTGTGATACATCATAGTTTATCTGGGACATGTTGTTTTTAACTGTCCGATGATTGTGAAATATTGTAACTCTGATGTATTAAAATGTAATTGACTGATACAGCTTTCTTTATGTAAAGAATATTATTTGATATTATATTTTATCCGCTGCGAATGTGAGATTCTGAGTTTGGTTTTCTGTTTTTTCTTCTATCTCTTTCTTCTTTTTCGAACTATCTGGAATTTTCGGGATCGAAAATTCTGAGTCGTTACAACTCAAATCTCATTCGACGTCCGTCTTCATTTCTTTTGAAATTTTCTTTTAAATCAGGTTAACATGGTACCATTCCAATGCGACGACGACGAATTGCATGTTAATCTTTATAATGATATATCCATATTGCTTGACGTAATCTTGGGTCATGCTTCACGGTGTCTTCAATTTTTTGAATTTTGATAAGATCCAAGCTATTTTGACTCCAAATTTAAAGGAGGATTTAGAGACGGTGTTGCATTATTGTCGAACGTTTTTGTGTAGAATGAAAACAAATTTTTCATTGGTCTCTTCGATATAGCTTCAAAGTTCAAACAATTCACTTTCATAACGGAAAAAATAAATTAACACCACTTCTGGTTAAACAATTCACTTAACATTTTTTTAGTCCATATCCAAATTGAAAGTTAGAGCAATTTACAGTAAAGGGGATACAAAATAAAAGTAAATTGCATCGAACAATTTTTATAAGCAAATTGAGGATCTTTGTATGATTGAATCAGTGATAACAGTAAAAGAGACAATCTTCACATAATTCAAGTAATTTGACAATAAAAGAGACAGTCTTCAAGTAATTCATGTAATTTAATAGTGGAAGATTCAATCTTTGTATGATTTAATTCAACAAATTAATTGGACAATAAATCAATGAATTTAAATGTGATAATAATTGATAGAATTAAAAGGTGAATTACCTATAATAACACCTTAAAACAAATAGAAAAAATGGAGTATGAAGGTTGAATTGAAGAAGTTGGACATCACAATGGAATTTAGGGCTGCAGCTTCACATCTGGGTTCTCGATTTTATTTTCTACAAGCGGATGTGTTCTCTCTAGGGTTGGAAGAGAAGTTATACGCGTTTTTGTTTTCTCCATATTGTTTTTTTTAACTCTTGAAATCTTGCAATTTTTATAAGCAAATTGAGGATCTTTGTATGATTGAATTAGTGATAATAGTAAAAGAGACAATCTTCACATAATTCAAGTAATTTGACAATAAAAGAGACAGTCTTCAAGTAATTCATGTAATTTAATAGTGGAAGATTCAATCTTTGTATGATTTAATTCAACAAATTAATTAGACAATAAATCAATGAATTTAAATGAGATAATAATTGATAGAATTAAAAGGAGAATTACCTATAATAACACCTTAAAACAAATAGAAAAATGGAGTATGAAGGTTGAATTGAAGAAGTTGGACATCACAATGGAATTTAGGGCTGCAGCTTCACATCTGGGTTCGTGATTTTATTTTCTACACGCGGATGTGTTCTCTCTAGGGTTGGAAGAGAAGTTATACACGTTTTTGTTTTCTCCATATTGTTTTTTTAACTTGAAATCTTGAGTTGGGCAATGGTCCACCCCACCTTTCATTTGATCTCGTCACTGTGTGTGTATTATACGTGAAAATATTGATTTGATTATTGATTTATGCTATTTCTATGCTATTTTTTTGTTGATTTGGATCGGAATTGGCAAATGTATCGTGATCTTTGTTGAAGCTATTTGATCTTTTGTTCATTTTTCATTATCTTGTTTGAGTTATCTTTTTATTTATACATGTTATTTTTTTCCAGCTATTCTTTCACCATTTTTCCAACAATTAAAAAGCTAAACCGGAATTTGGACTGGAACTGGAACGGAAGTACCGAAATGTTTGGAATTCCACTGGAATTTTAAACCATGTTAAAAACAGTTATCTCATCTGAATTGAATTACCGAAGTGTTTGTTTTCATATAAAATGAAATAATCGTAGGATGGTTCAACTTGCCTTGCATTAGGCTTAGGCTTATGTTTGAACAAATGTAAGTGATGCATTACCGTTCACCACCAAGTCTATTTAAATGTCAGAATAAGTAAAATTATCAAATGCAGTCAAAATTATTGTTGCATCACATAAATGCAGTTAAAATATTCAAATAAAATTATTAATATATACTTCAAAAACAAATTTCTTTCAATTAAGTTAAAAGATAATAATTGTGTTTTCTTAATGCAGTTAAAACAACTATATAAAATATTATGGTCATACAAAATAAACACCGTCACATAAATGCAGTTATATAAAGCAGTGACATTGTCCGCGAGTGCGGCGCAGTGGAAATGAGATTTGAGTTCTGTTAAAAAGACTCAGATTCGATTCCCACCATGCGCTTTCCTATCCTACATAAATGCAGTTAAAATTGCTATGTAAAAATACGATTTCAAAAATTTATTTTTACGTACTAACAGTGGATATCATTGGATAAACACAGTTGGGAGCAAGAATGAAACTAAGAAAGACCTCATTCTACTGCAGTCTCACAAATAAAACATGATAAAAATCATACAACAAAAGCATACATATTTCAATCTTTACATCAATGTGAACTTTTATTATTAGGCAATTTCATATTCTTTATATTGTCAATGTGATGCCGATGATTCACTGGATTCATACACGCGAATATAGATGTCTTTTTTGGCTTCGTAGCGAACAGAAACGTTTTTAAAGGAACTCGAGATCTAGTTGAAAAATGTCTGAATTGATTGTATTGAGGAGTATGTGATCTCGGATCAGAAAGCTCGAACTTTTCCTGTAATTTTGAAAGTATTTTCTCAACTTCTTGTTGAAGTCCCTTAACATGATCCAATCCAGCTTGTAGTTCTTTTGCAACTTTATTATTTTCTTGTTGCATGTTTATGACTTCACCTTGAAATTTTGCTGCTTGATATGGCGTGAATTTGAGTTTTGCTTCTTCGTTCTCATTCGATTTTGTATACTTTGTAATCTCATCTTGAATGTTGCATAATGAAGAAAATCTGCTTCTTAATTCACCTTGAAGAAGCCCATTATGTTCTAGCCAAACTTGTAGCTCTGTGTTGAATTCTCTTAGTTTTTTATCTGAAGGCATTGATGTTGACTTTTCATTATTATTACTACTGTCTTTGTTTTCATGTTCCTTTTCTGCTTCGGCTTTTATTTCTTTAAATGTCGTTTGAAACTTCTGAATTTGATGGTATGATGTGCTGAACCGCAGCCAAAAATCCAAGTTCTCTTCTAAAAGTGCATCAAGTTCGCCTCTAAACTTTTCATCAAGAGGTGAAGGATGAGAAGTTAAGTCTTCGGTGATAGAATTTAAAATTTCTGTTGCTGCTTCGTCTGATTCAACCATTAAATCTTCAAGTTTTTGCATTTCTCCAGATTTTTTCACAGATGTATTGTGCAAAGATTTTGCTGAGAATAATTTTTTCCGCAAAGCTTTAATTTCTTCATCTTTAACTGCATTCGCACACCTTAGTTCTTGAATTTGTTGCATTGTTTCAGAGTGACATTCTTCATTCTTTTTCTCCATTTCGGTTAATCTCTTCTTAGTTTCCTCAAAGTTTTGGATAATCGATGTATAATCATATGATAAATTTGTATCTCCGCCTTCAGTTTTATGTTTTCCTTCGGCATTCTGCATCTCTTCGACTGATTCCATCATGTCAACCTTATTTTCTTCATTAGTAATTGCTTCAGAAGATTTAGACATGTATTCAATAGGTGATTGAATTTTATCGGATAAATCATTAAGACTATTGCAAGCATCCGCGAAATGACTTTTGACAACACCTTTCTCATCGTGAACTTTCCTCTCAAGTTCAAGGATTCTTTGAAGTTGCTGCTCAACTTGGTTCAACCTTTCATTCAAATTATTTGGATCTACATTATGATTTTTCTTATCTTCTTCCACATCTTTTAAATGTTTATGTAGATCATCTGTTTCTTCTTTTAAAGACGCAACTTGAGATGTTTGGGACGATACAGTAACTTCTAATCCAATAACTTTATCCACAAGTTCATCAATTTTCTCCGCAAGTTCTGCTACAGAAGATTCTGAGTTCATCAAAAACATTTCTTTTACTTTATCACACACCGATTGTAGTTCCAATCTTTCGTGTCGTAAATTCTCAACTTCTTCCTCCATAGTAGTAATGTTGGAAATTACCGATCCATCGATATCCGCATCTTCACCTTTAAGTGCTTTCAACTTACATCTAGCTTCATGAATTCTTTGAGATTCTAAATTCGCCTCACCTAAAGACTTTTTCTGCTGTTCATGCAAACTAACTAACGTATCTTCACAAGATTTAAGCGCGCTTGCGGCCATCAAAGCTCTAGCCTCATCATCTTCGATGACACTCCCCGTGTTGAACTCATCCTGTAGTGCGGATATTTCGTCTTGCATATCATTCATCTCACGCTCTATTTCCCAATACTTTGCCAATCCTCTCTCATATGAGCTCTTGAAAAATTCCTTTTCAGTTTGAAGGATCAGTATCTTTTTCTGTAATCTGTCTATTTCTTGTTTTGCACTTTCTTGCGTTAGATTAGAGGACGGGCTTCTTTTATGTTGCGGCGCTGGACTTTTTGGTGGTTCGGGTTTCTTGATTTTTGAACTTAAACGAGGAAGTTCAGGAGGTGGTTTTGGAAATTTGGATGCATCAATGCTAGAAATGCTGGAGAGTATAGATGACACTGATTTAGGCGAGGTATCATCTTCATCATCTTCATAGTTTAAAGGGACATGATCGGGAAGAGCGGTCGCTATGGTATGGTTTGCTTTATGGAGCTCTCTTGAAATTCGATCATATCTATCGGCTAGTGCTTTGTAGGCTCTGTAGGCTTCCTCAACGCTATTTATAAGTTCTGGTCGTCTTTTGAAGTACATTTCCGCCTTTTTTGCGAAGGAATCTGCATCTTCGTCTATGAGCTTGATAGTGGCTTTTACCCTTGCCTCCATTTCTGAAGGAAAAGATTGTTGAATATCAAGCAGTAATACCAATTATAAAATCATTGTTAATAAAAATTACTTGAAGAATGCCATGCAAAAGTCAGTAGAACCTCTAGCAAAATACTCACCTTGAAGATCGTTGTCGAGCCATTTGGACTGCTTCGTTCGGATATTGGAGGCCCACCACCATGAATACGCATTACTTGCTGCTCTTTGCAACATATCTTTGTCTATCTGTGATCACATAATAGACATAAAAGAAACGAAATGAAAATTAAACAATGAATTTTGCTCAAATCTAATTTAAGAGAAAAAATAGCATATTTTTACGTATATTTAGTCTTTGTCCTGTTTTCTTTCCTTCCCATATCAGATTCACTTTTGTGGACGTACCACACTTTTAGGTTAGTCAAAAATAGAAAAACGGGTCTGGTGCAAATTAAGATGGACCAGAATTGTAGTTATTCTAACTGTTGATATGAAGATGTTGAATCAAAGAAGTTTTTGTATCCTATAAACAAGTTTGTTTGTTCCCAGTTTCCATCACACCTAAGATTTATGTTGTGATAATCGAGGAACAGATTTCCAAAAAGCAACATTGTGTATAACATTTTCAGGCATTTATACATCTTATGTTTTTAAGAGTGAAAGGTTTACACTTTTAGATTTGAATATTCAGACGGATATGAATGGTTCAGATCCAAATCCATTCTAATATGTACTTAGTTTTGTTTAGTACAGCATTGGGTTTGGATCATTTACTTCTCTTAGTTTACACTCGAGTGAAACCCATAACTATATAAATTGCTTCATGGAATTATTTCAGCAGATCGAAATGAAATATCGATCAATTATGTCATTAGCAACTAAAAAAAAACAGTCCTGTACTGCATGCATGCTGATAAACTTTTACCTCCTAAAATTATAAGTTAACCATTAACCTTCTATAAACGTTATTTTTGAATGTTTCCCTTCTATGACTTCACTAAACCCACTCTTTCGAAGAGGCGTTCTTATATCAACTCCTACATCTCACATTGTATGGTAGCTCTGTAAATTGCATAGTGCTTGACCTGTTAATACCAATCAGATACAATATACATGATAACTGACCAGTGTCAAACTTCTATATCAACACACTTAACTTTTTACCTGTGAGTAAATTTTCACTTTTGATATCATGCGGAATCATGGTTTGCTACACCATCCCAATTTTCATGGATTGAGATCCTCTTCTCTGGTAGATGACTAGAGTAAGGATACTTTTACTAACACGTACCACCACACTAGGGTGCATTTTAGCAAAATGTGCATGTTTTAATTTTATAGCTTGGTGATCCATGTGACTAAGAGTATCCCTACTCTAGTTTCTTTCAGGGTAGAGGACCTCAGTCCTATATTTACTCTGGTTTACAACAAAAGCTGCCCTTAGTTTCTAGTTTACAGCTGCTGGACAGTAACTTATATACAAAATCAACATCTAACCCTTGGCGTGTATGTATATCATAAACAGGTACCGAGCAGTGACAAGCGCATACTACAGAGGCGCAGTGGGTGCACTCCTAGTCTATGACATAACAAAGCGCCAAACCTTCGACCACATCCCACGCTGGCTCGAAGAGCTCCGCAGTCACGCAGACAAAAACATTGTAATCATGCTCATCGGCAACAAGTCCGACCTCGAAGACCAAAGAGCCGTACCCACAGACGACGCCAAGGAATTCGCTCAGAAGGAGAACCTCTTCTTCCTTGAGACCTCTGCCTTGGAATCGACCAACGTCGAGCCTGCATTCAACACCGTCTTGACCGAAATCTTCAACATTGTGAACAAGAAAAACCTCGTAGCTGAAGGGCAGGGCAATGGCAATGGCGCTGCACCCACTTTGCCTGGGAAGAAGATCATCGTGCCTGGACCTGATCAGGTCATTCCTAAGACCAGGCCTTGCTGCTCCTCCTTTTGAGCCTTTGTGTGGACGTCGAAATTGATTTTTTTTTTAGGGGGTTCATTGTGATATTTGTATATCCTAGATTAGTACTATATTGTTATGAGATTATGTGAAGAAGTTACCATGCTCACGGAAACCTTGTTCTGACTTGTTTTCTTTGATAGTAAGTAAGAAGGATTGTTTGCGAAAGCTATAGCCTTTTCTGAGTGATTCTCTCAAGTGTAAACTATAGTTTTGGTTCATTTTTATGTAATCAGATTCGTCTACGGATGTATCATATGCAGATTGTTTTCCTTTGCATGCTTGGCTCTGCCATGTAATCTTGACACCGAAATCTTATGTTTGTTAGTTAATGTATTCATCAAAAGATATGTTACTTTCTTTACTCAATATATATAGCCTTATCCTTGTACGACTGGTAGAATTATCCATGAATTTTCCACCGCTTATCACCACTTCATCTCTTCTTCCTCCTCCATCCATTTTTCATACGACAGCAACTTTCAGAATCAAGAAACTTCCTCAAGAGAAACTTCTAACTAAAAGTTCAAAATCATATCTTCAGTTCTTTCCAAATTCATCTCTTAAAAAGATAGCTGCGATACCAGACAAGGGCAATGGAAATAGTGCAGCAGATATATCAAGAGCAACACTTATATGGAGAGCAATCAAACCTCCTTTCTACTCCGTTGCATTTATTCCTCTCACTGTAAGTTATTTGGTAAATCTATATATAAGCATTCTATTCTGTGATATCATTTATATGTTACATGATGCAATTAACAGGTAGGTTACTCTGCATCTTATCTCCAATCTGGTTTATTCTTTCCCAACCTCTATTTTCCACTACTACTTTCATCAGTCCTTGTCGTTACCTGGCTAAATTTAAGGTAGATATTATTACACAGCAGTCATCATAATTATCTGTAAAACACAGTTAATGTATTATGATTTGTTTACAGCAACGATGTTTACGATTCGGAAACTGGAGTAGACCGGAATAAGAAAGAATCAATTGTCAACATATTTGGCAGGTAAATAGATGTAGTATCAGTTAACTTTTTTGTAGCTTATAAGAGACTTTGTCGATGCTAATATCTGATAATTATGTAAAAATGTGAAGTCCGAATGTGATCCAGATTGCTGCTTATGCGTTACTAGCACTAGGATTTTTGGGGCTTGTATTGGCTTTCAAAGAAGCAGGAGATGTCAGATTCATTTTGCTGGTTACTTGTGCTATTTTATGTGGATATGTTTATCAGGTCTTGTTAATGTTATTTTTAATATTTTGTTTGATTTCAAATGCTGTTGATGTTAAAAAATTTCTTTTTCGGTATAATGTCAAATTTGCAGTGCCCTCCGTTTCGACTGAGTTATAAAGGATTGGGTGAGCCATTGTGCTTTGCTGCGTTCGGACCATTTGCTACTACAGCTTTCTATTTCTCCAATAACAGTAAAAACTTACCCAAGTAATTGATTAAGTGTAGTATTATTTTTATTCTTAAATGTTGTTGTATTAAGAGTATTAATTTGTTTAAGCAGAACTGATTATGACTTTATAAGCACAGCTAGAGTTTTGTTACATTCTGCCAAAATCACTAGTAACTTTTAAAAGAAAAAATTCGATTAACCATAAAAAAGAAAATTGCATTTAGGCAAGCAGACAATGTTATCAGCAATCCCTTTCCTAAAGTTATTACTAGCTATAAACTGAAACTTTCAACTCTGATCTTTCTTGTGCAGTCTTCCTCTGACTCCAACTGTAATGGCAGCATCATTCTTTGTAGGACTAACTACAACATTGATTCTATTTTGCAGCCATTTCCATCAGGTTATAGTCATTTACACTATTATTCTAAACAGAGAAATTTTACATAGTCCAAGTTATTAATTAAACAAATTAGGCCAAATAAAGTACATTCATATTTTTGCTGATATGTATAGTATTCATACAAGACCATCCCATGCATCAACTTTTCAATGCAAACACATAGGGCCAGCCTAGAAAATTGGTTGTCCTAGCCAAAATTGCAAGTCATATTAGAAACCAAATAGAAATATAAATTGTTGTTCTCCCTGACTCGAACCTGATCCTAGGTCACAAAGAAGGAATTTGCATTACAAACCACGGATCAAAAGAGCCTTATGTTTCTATTTAAACTTGAATTCTTGTTGATAAATTAATATTGCGTAGTTGAATTTATTTATCAAACCGACCGTTAGGGAGGTTTGCTTACTGTCACTGGTCAAAATCAATTTTTCCGAAGCAAAAAAACGTCGATCTTGTCTCATCGCGGTTTCCCTAAAGTGAAAATTAGGTTGAAGGGATTCTATTTTCAGGGTAATAAGTTTTAAGGACAGAAATTCTGAATAATTAGTTTTAAGGACAATTTACAGCATAATGATAAATTCATTTATCTTTTTAAGTTATACAGGAAAATGATAAAGCCCTTTATCTTTATTTCTGTATAACTGAAAATGATAAATTATTTTATCTTTTTCCTATAAAATGTGCTTAAAACTAATTTTTCAGAAGTAGTGTCCTTAAAACTTATTACCCTATACAAATAAGCCCTTGAAGTGAAAATCCCCCTAAAAACGTGGATCTTGTCTCATCGCGGTTTTCCTAAACTTCCTCCTTTTATTTCGCGCATCAAAGATTTCAAATTCAAATCTATTAAGGATTTCAAATTATGAAATTTTAATTTCAAATCGACAATTTTGAATGCTTTGATTAATATTTAAATTTGAAATTTATATTTTCAGATTCAAATCTCAGTTTATTCTTTTCCAACGTATTATCACTTAATGTTTAAGTAATATTAACAAAAATTTTAAATGTATATTTCTTATCAAAGTTATACAATCGAACGGTCGGTTTCTCCACCGTTGTGCGGTCATACTAGTTTATTTATTTTTAAATGTTGCCCCGGCCCTGGAGTTGCCCCAGTCCAAGTGCTTGGTGGGCTTTTCCCGGAACGACCCGGTAAACGCGGAGTGTTTGTAGTTTCTAAAACCTTGAATAAATTGAATTATAATGAATTGTATATAGTAAACATTCGGTGTTTCTTTTGCATAACTATCAGTTGATTTAATGGTTTGCTTTATCCATATGTTCATAAAAGCTTATTCCGTGTATTTGTGAAAATAAAACCGAGATATAAAAATATCAATTTTTGCGTGGAGATTGAATTTTTTTTAGGTTATAAGCATTTAATACATTAACAACGGAAGCTATAATACTAGTCATGATTAGAACATCTCCAATGCTACAAATTGTTTATATTTTGTGTCAGGTCATGTATACTTTCTTGGAGCCTGACAAGACTATATAAGTTTTTAAGGCCTAACAAGAGAGAATATGAAGTCACATATGTTCTAAATAACGTACTTTTATTTAGGAAGCCTTAAAAAGTCGATACTAAAAAGAAGGTATCCAGTGTAAAGAGTTTATTTTTTCAGTATTACATTTTGCTGCTATCAGAATGTTGTGCTCACTATCTCACTTTTTAATTCTTTACTCAGATAGATGGAGATCTAGATGCTAGAAAGCTCTCTCCTTTGGTACTTTCTCAAACAATTACAATGGAATATTTTAACCTTAAAATATTACTTGTTTATTAATTTTTTTATTTTAAATTTGAAAAACAGGTTAGGCTTGGCACAGAAGCAGCTTCAAAATTGGTGAAATTTGGTGTGGCCTCACTATACCTTCTTTTATTCTCCTTCACACTGTTCAAATGGCTCCCATTATCATGCGCTGTAAGTCATTAAGCAAAAATCTATTAAAGCTTAAAACATCCCTAACTATTTTCAACGGAAGATCTGCAAAACACCCTTTTCAAGTTTCAAGATATTTGTTGAAAAGTCGACAAATATTTGCAATTTTTCAAAATATTCAAAATTAATTGTTTTGATCGTAGAAACATACGATTGTTATTCAAGTTTAATTTTAGACAAGACATGAATTTCTTTATTTTACCAAAATTAAAAATAGAGATGTAATTTAAAACATGAATTTGAGAAGAGTTTTTTACGTATCAATTCTGAAAATAAGAGGCAAAACCAAATTTCTACTATTTTCAAGTTGTGCAACAAATTAGTTTACTTATAAGCTCATTTTGTTTCAGCTCGTCTGTGCTTTTACTCTGCCATTAGGAAAAAATGTTGTCGACTACGTTCAAGAAAACCATGATGTAAGCATCAATTACTGCAAACATTTCCTGTAAATTTAATTGCTTTCACATTCCGCAATTCAGTAATAGGTATTCTACCTTTACAGGACAAGTCTAAAATATTCATGGCAAAATATTATTGTTTGAGACTACATGCTTCATTTGGGCTGGCATTGGCTACAGGACTCGCATTGGCAAGGAACGGAATTAATACATCACTTCCACTTCAAACATTATCATGATTTTTGTATTTGAAAAAAGAAGCAATTCATTAACAATGATGTGTATTCTATACAGTATAGTTCAAACTGAATACATGCTCCAAAATGAAATTGTTATGCTTGCGGCACAAAAACAAAAATGATAGAAACTAAAAAGGAAAATGGATGGAATCAAATATAACATAGAACATTTAATTTATAACTTATAACATTACACAACATAATTAATACCATTTGAAGCCTTACTTACATACTCTTTTCTCATAAGAAAGCTGCCATCATAGTTTAGAACGGTATTTTACTGATTAGCTCGAGGTAGATCTCTTGGAGGATGTGGCATAGCAGAGGCATAATCGGTATGGTAGGGTTCTTGTCTCGACTGAGGTGGCTCTCTCGGAGGATGTGTATGAGGTGGGGTGTAATCGGTATGGATGAGTACTTGATCACTTTCTTCTGTTCTACCATTTACATTGTTAAGGAACATTGCAAGTGATAAAAATAATACAACGCTGAGATTAATTCTTTTGGAAGCCATTACTTTTATCTTGTCTTGCTTAGGAATAATTTTTTGAGATTGTTGTATTTAAAGAGAGCAGGGATTTAAGAGGAATATTGAATCATGAACATGGTATTTAATTTGAATTTGTGGAGAGTATGTATGAATTAATTGGATGTTTAAATGGAGAATAATATGTGCACATTAATTGGATGATTAAATGGTGAATAATATGCATGCACTGATTAAATGGAGAATAATATGCATGCATTAATTGGATGACGAAATGGAGAAGAGTTCATATAACAATGAATATGTAAATCATATCCTTATTTTTTTTTAAAAGGCAAGGCGACATGTATTCTTTTTGATAGAAAACGGGCGTTGACTTGTTTATTTCGGAAAAAAAAAGTTCTACATAATTTGATAATGATGAAAAACTGTAGTTATATACTAAAATTATACTTAAATAACAATTATTACTATTTACGAATAAAGAAATTTGATTTTTCAATTTTTGAAAAAACATTTTGAAAAGCGCAAGTTAAGTTGCATTTTCTATCAGAAAACTGCAAGATAGTTTATGCTCTTCGATTTAGATAAATCGAAACTTAATTTACATATTTATGATTACATGGACTTTTTTCATAACAACATAAAAAAAACGACTTAGTGTGCAAAGCTTCCATTCATATTCTTATGTAATGTACCCTAATTAATCAGATCGTACATGGTATCTGGAGCTATTACTAAAAGAAGACGCCATCATGAATATATATTATTTATTTGAATTTTTTAGAGAGTATGTATGAATATATAGGATGATTAAATGGAGGAATACCTAATATTCATATTTTTAGGCAACTTATTATAATTAATCAGATAACATACGGTATAAGAAGTTTGAGTTTGAGTTTTTGTTTATTTAGGTGGGTGGGGTGAGTGTGGAGTGGTTGGTTTGTTGTTTTTATTAGTTAATTGAAAACTTTTTGAGATATATTTAGAATATACGATTAAGATATTATGATATATTTAGAATATATGATTAGATGTTATGAGTGATATGTAATAAGGGATATATTTTCGGAAGATTTCCTGCTATTTCCGCAATGTATGATTAGATGTTATGAGTGATATGTAATAAGCGATATATCTTCGGAAGATTTTCTGTTGTTTACGCAATTTTAGATTTACCATAAGATAGAGTCTTGCATATGTATTATAAATAGGGATGCTTGTGATTAATAATAATTCAAGCTGAGTTTTACCAATTCTTCATGGTATCTGAGCCAAAAAACGATTTTTTTCTTCAAGAATAATTTGTCATGTCTGGTGTTGAAGATTCAACACCTCCTCCACCGCCTAAATTGAACCCAATTCCCCTTATTACATCGGCTCACAAGATAGACCAGGAGACTTCATTACACCCACTCGACTCAAGGCCGATAATTATGACGACTGGGCAGCTGATATTCAGACGACATTAGAAGCTCGATGCAATTTTGAATTTCTTGATGGTAGTATCCTTGCACCAGCGCCTCCTTGTACAAAGTTCGGTTGGACCGCGATTAATGCTATGCTTATTTCTTGGATTTAAAATACTATCGACCTCGAGGTTAGGTCCTCTTCGTCGAAATTCAGGGAAGCTAAGCCCTTTTGAGATCATCTCAAGCAATGTTTTTTCCAAACAAACGGACCTAGGGTTCAACAATTACGATATTCAATTGCGCGATGTGAGCAGACAAAGATGATGCCTGTTTCGGTTTACTATGGTAAATTGCACGCTTTGTGGCAAGAATTGGATCACCATGAACCTTTAATCTCTTGTTCTTGTTGTTCCTCGTGCTCGGCTGGTAGATTACATGAGGAACGATGAGCACATGCCAAATTACACGATTTTTTGATGGGCCTTTGTTCTGAATTTTACGGTCCTTTGCGCACGCATATCCTCTCTTAAGATCCTCTTCCTAATATTGATCGAGCCTATCAATTAGTTTCACAAGAAGAACGTGTTCATCAATCGAAGCAGGAAGTCGAGCAAAAGCCTTCTGAAGCAGTCGGTTTCGCTGTACATACAGGGGCTGGGCAGGGCCGAGGAACCTCTGATAGACCAACGTGTTCTCAGTGCAAGAAGTAGGGCCATGAGGCCTCAATTTGCTGGGCGAAATCCGTTTGCAGCCACTGCAAGAAAACAGGTCATGAGGTTAGCCGACATTACGAGCTTCATGGATACCCCGATGGTTGGTTCAATGGTAGACGAGGCAGCTCCGTTGGGCAAGGAAGGAGGCAGGTACGTGCTAATGCGGCTGCTGGTAGCAGCTCCTCTATCGCATCCAATTCGTCGACAGTGTCAGCCTTGGGTCAATTGTTCACGAATGAGCAGTGGAAAGCTATTTCGGGCGTGATTGGTAACAGAAAATTTTTCGAAAATCGATTGAATGGTAAGTTTGATGATACTTCATGGATTATCGATACCAGAGCAACCCATCATGTTATAGGGCAACGTTCATGGTTACTTGACACACAAAATCTTGAGTGTTCTGTTGGTTTGCCCAATGGTGAAAAAGTGATTGCTACTTTGTTGGGATCCGTATGTGTGACGGACAAAATTACTCTCACCGGAGTACTTTATGTTCCAAACTTGAGTTGCAATTTAATTTCTGTTTCTCAACTTAATGATGATTTACGAACTATTGTCCAATTTGATTCTCATACTTGTGCTATACAGGACCAAACGAAGGAGCTGATTGGAACGGGAGTTAGGAGAGATGGATTGTACTACTTTAGCAAACCGGAATTTGTGTCAACAGTTGAAGCAACATCAAATTTGGAGTTGTGGCATCGTCGGCTCGGGCATCCTTCCGAAAAAGTAGTTAAGTTAACCCCTCACGTAAAAAATAATAAAGATAGTTTAGATAAATGGTGTAAAGTATGTATGCGTGCTAAACATCCTAGAGACAAGTTTTCTTTAAGTAACAATAAAGCTTCTAGAATTTTTGAGAAAATACACTAATTTGTGGGGTCCGTATCGACACATTTCGTCGTGTGGGGCCCGTTATTTTTTGACAATAGTTGATGATTTTTCGAGAACAATTTGGATTTATATGTTGGTTAACAAATTAGAGGTGTTTCAAATGTTTATGTTCTTTGTTGCTATGGTCGATAGACAATTTTCTCAAACAATTAAGGTCGTTCAAAGTGATAATGGAACTGAGTTTAATTGTTTTCTTGATTATTTTAATGCAACTGGAATTTTGTTTCAAACTTCGTGTGTGGGTAATCCACGACAAAATGGGAGAGTTAAAAGGAAACATAAACATATTTTGAATGTGGGTAGGGCGTTACGCTTTCAAGCAAACTTGCCTATTTATTTTTGGGGTGAATGTGTTCTTGCTACCGCTCATTTAATTAATCGTACATCCTCTTCCATGTTACAAAATAAAACACCTTTTGAGATACTTTTCTGTAAACCACCCTCTTTTGGTGCTATTCGAACCTTTGGATGCTTGTGCTTTGCTCACTAAGGGAGATAAATTTGCAAGTCGGAGTCGAAAGTGTATTTTTTTGGGTTACCCGTTCGGTAAGAAGGGGTGGAAATTATTTGATCTTGATACAAAGGAATTTTTCGTGTCTAGAGATGTGAAATTTGTAGAGGAGGTATTCCCGTTTGGGTGTTCGGAAGATGTCAATATAATATCTAGTGAGAATAATGATCGTGATATTCATCAAGATTTTGCTGAAATAATTTATGAAGATGAGGATGTTGATCTTTTGATTAATGATAATGAGTCTGCTGGGTCTGCACATGGTTCTGCTTCGGATCAGTCTACTAGTCCACAGGAAATGGGTCGTGGTCTTCGGAAAAAGTTCCCAAATGTTCTGTATCGAGATTTTGTGGCATATATAGTTTTTGCTAATGGTCCATCTTCTGATTCTCCTCCTTCCAATCACTCCTCAGGTAATCCTTATCCTCTAGCACATTAGATAAATTATGATAATTTTTCTATAAATTATCGTTCTCCTCCTTCCAATAATAACTAAGGGTAATGACCCTAAATTATTTAAAGAAGCCATGGAATCCGATGAGTGGCGTCTTGCCATGAAGGATGAGATACAGGGTCTAGAAGACAATGGCAAGGCTCAATTTGATTTTCTTCTCTCCAAGTTGGGAATTTTTGAATCTCATGTTCCAACTTGAGGGGGGGGGGGTATTGAGATATATTTAGAATATATAATTAAGATATTATGATATATTTAGAATATATGATTAAGATATTATGATATATTTAGAATATATGATTAGATGTTATGAGTGGTATGTAATAAGGGATATATCTTCGGAAGATTTCCTGCTATTTCCGCAATGTATGATTAGATGTTATGATTGTATGTAATAAGGGATATATCTTCATAAGATTTCCTGTTGTTTCCGCAATTTTAGAGTTACCATAAGATAGAGTCTTGGGTATGTATTATAAATAGGGATGCTGATGATTAATAATAATTCAAGCTGAGTTTTACCAATTCTTCAAAACTAGACCCTTTTTTTGAAGGGATAAAAGGCCCAGTGCATATACGTTAAAAATACAGGTTTGTTTACCGGCATGTATACAACCGGGTTAAGTACCCATTAATGCTAACATATCAAAAAAATACTCAACCCATTATCAAAGCTTAGCCGCAATTTACTTCATTTCCTCTTCAGTGAAAAAAAATCATAAAAAATGACGACTCAGATTTGCAACAATTTTTTCTTCGATCTCTCTCCAATTTGAGGAAGTTTTTCCTTTTCATGGGGGTTTCCAAACCCAGTTAACACCTTCTTCCTCAATCTCCTTCCAATTTCAAGGTGTTTTCTCCAATTTGCCTGCATGTTTTTGCTTCGGTCCGATCTGGTGGCTTGCGATTTGCGTATAGCTGCACTCTCCTTTCTACCATCAATGCTACTTGTTAATTGTCTTCCCTATTGTTGCATAATTATGCATGAATTGGTTCGAATTTGAATGTGATCTGGTAGCGCAGTCAAATCCTTCTGAATCAGGTGTATTTTCTCTTCCTCTCTGTTTAATGTATTGTCAACTTAAGCACTTACATTTGCACTTATGCAGGAGCTTCTTTTGGTTTGAAAACGTATTCGGCACCATTGTGCTCCATTCTACCAAGTCTGTGACGATCATCTTTCTGACCCCTGAGAAAGACACTTAATACATCATTAGTATTTGTGTGCCATTGCCCAAACATTTGAAAGATAAGTTGTCTTCGGGTAAAATAAATAACAGAAAGAATATAATGAAATACCTCACAATGGAATGGTTATATATAATACAAAATGATATAGTACAAAGGGTTACTCCTTACATGGAGTTATAGAGTTAAAAAAAGTATCACGTCTAATAAATTTGCAGCTATACATTCCAACTTTGCATTTTTCAAATACCAAATGTACCAACATAATCATACAACGGAAATAAATAACTAGATAACTAAGGAGCTACCTGCTCGATCACCATCTTCAAAGAGCTTTAAAGAAAAACCTGTTATTCTCGAACTACTCAAATATAATTGAGTACCCAAGAGTTAAGGGAAAATAAACAATTATGGTAAAACAAATTGTCTGGTATGAGTAAAACTCTAAAACTAAAGGAAGTGCAGTTAACAATAATATGTGGGACCACACGCTAATGCCGAATGGGGTTTCTTCCACATAAATAACAACCAAACATAAGAATTAGAAAAGAACAATAGAAAACAAATCCAAACATAAATGTTTGGAAAAAATTGTATAAAGATCCAGACTTGAAAGAATGGAAATAGTATGAACATAATCTAAACTGGACATAATGGATAAGACAAGATAACAATCCAAATTTGATAGAATGGACAAAACCTATAATTAAACATCGTGAATAATAGTTGACTCTTCCCGTTGCAACTGCAAAAAAATTATAACATCCTCCTACTTGAAGGCCCACAACTAACGACCATGGATGCTGCAATCATCCATAATTATTAATCTTCGACGACCAAATACGGCGGTGCTAGATTCATTGGTACACAGATCACAAGAATATGAAAAAATTTAACAATTTAAAAATACATATCAACATTCCAATCAAAACATTTGATGTTTATTACATAATCCCAAAAATGATAACCAAGTTCAGCAAAATATAACACATACACCAAAAATAACATACGAAAATGACCCCTTGGTAGATCAGAGTATATAATAAGGCTAATAATTCTTCCATTACATCCAAATACACAGCGGAAAAAGAAAACTATAAATAACTAACTGCCTCTTGCATGACTCCGGAAGCTTTATTCGTCTAAGAAGAGAACCGGAAAACCTTAAATCTACTCAAAATTAATTGAGTACCTGAGAGTTTAAGGGGAAAGCAAAAACTTTAAGTCAGACATAAAGGCTAGTATGGATAATAATATAACATCTCGATCCTGTTAGGTATCTAGTGAGACCATGTCACTTTGCGGAACGGGTTTCTCCTCACTAGTATCCTAAAACCTTTATGAAACCATATATTATGCTCCTACATCCAAGTGATTAAAAACATATATTTCAAAATTCTATGATGATATGCATATATAAAAACGTTTAGGATTTCCCATCCCCCCAATTTAAATTGACACCCTATAATAACTATAGTTCCTAGGGTCAATATTAACCTTTTAGTTTTCATGAGTTTACCAATAACCTTTTTCATTACATATGGACACCCTATACTATTTCTTAGTTTTCATGGGGTCACTAAGAACCTATAGGCTCCTGCCAATTAACTTAAATTAATTCATGGGTCCTTCTGAACCTATTATTTATTCCAATAACTAATCCCCTTATCCTAAATTTCATGGGTTGACTAGAAAAACATATGGACTTAACCAGTAACTCACTTCTCATCCTAGTTTTCATGGGTTGACTAGGAACCTATTGACTGATGTCAATTCTTAATCCGGATATAGTTTTCATGGGTTCATTATGAACTAATTAGCCCATGCCAACCTACCTAATACATAATTTTCATGGGTTTACTATGAAACTGTTGGTTGCCTCCAATAACTACATAATCATAGTTTTCATGGGTTTATTATTAATCCATCTCTCGAAAAAATTCAAGATTTAGGCATCCTATATTTTGGTCTCCCTGACTTCCTGGATGAAATTCTACTCATTTAGGAGTTTAATCAAATTATATTCACTACTATATTAACCTCGCCGGCTCTTCTACCCCTTTATCCCCAAAATACAGTTATGGGTTCTTTATCATGTGAATATACTCATGTTTGAAGAAGCAAACCTAATAATTTAACAATACCACTCCTCTGGGTTTTAGGTCCATGAAATACATTTCATACAGAATATAGTTAATCCCTTTAACTTATATTTTTATCAAGGCAATACCTCTTCAAATTTACTTAATGTCCTTTCAAAACTCCTTTATTTAACCATGAGTTTTTCCTTTAAAATTTGAGTTTGGTTTTAAAACCTTTCAACACCTTTGAAACCTTTGCTTTCGATCTCATAGGACGACCTCCTTCGAAAGCCTAAAAATCTATCTTCAAAACACTAAGCTCCTGCCTTTCGAATACTTTAAAACAACTCTTTCGAAAACTTTCGACCATGTTAAAGTATTATCATATAAGTATAGAAGCATAGCTTCAAAACCATTTGAAAGTACCATTTCAAAACCAATGAAGGTTACCCTTCGAAACCATTGAAAGTCCCCCTTTCGAAAACATTGGGTTTATATTTAAAACATCAATTTGGGTCAAAGTGAACATAAGTGAAAGCATCTCTTTCAAAACCATTCTTTAATTAAAAAAGTAATGGGGAAGTTTGATGGTGTCGAAACCATCCTTTCGAAAGCAATAAAATATCTAGGTAAAACAATTGAAGGTTAGCTTCGAAACCCCTTCCGAAACCATTGCCTTCGAAACCCCTAACCCCTTTCGAATGCATAAGGAAGTGGCTTGTATTTATAAAAACAACTGAACCTTTCGACAACATTGATGTCTTCAATACCACCGGAAGGTCATCAATTCTAAGAAGGGTTTCTAATTAGTCGAAACTATCCCTTTCGAAAGCTTTAAACAAAATCTAAGTAACTCCTTTAGAAGCTACTTCTTTTAAAACATAGGCGGCAACTCTCTTTCAAAGCCTCTTTGAAATACCCTTTCGAAAACATAGGTTTCGACTACTTCGAAACCCATCTATAAACAGTCAAGCGCTTTTCTTTTAAAATAAAATAAAATAAAGGAACCAACCCCTTCGAAAGCTACCTTTTGACACCCTACCTATCGCCTTTCTTCAATCCACTACGTACCATCGAAATCATACCATGTATATTGGTTTTTTGGTTTCGACCTAGAAGGTTTCGACTAGGTTTAAGGCGGAAGGTCTGAGTCAGAGGGTCCTTTTGAAGAAGGTGGAACCCCTTTTTATGAGCAAAAAAACTATTTTTACCAAATAAAGTAAACTTTTTGTAACTAAATTGCCCACTTGTAAACACATGATTGGTTACATTAAACTTTGAAAATATTTTACTAAAATTTGGCTCATTTTCTCAGATCTAAAAAGATGCTAACTTTTAACAATTATGCCCTTCCTATTTACAAAACAATTAAATAATTTAGGTCCTGTTTTCAAAATAATTTAATTTCCATACTAAATCACTTAATAAAAGTTCTCAAAAATTATAGAAATTCACTTTAATCATGTTATCTAACATATCAAAATTTTAGACCCAAACTCTTAACATATTTTCTGAAATAAGTCTATAGATCCAAATAACCATATTTTCCTTTGAAAATTCATAACTAGTTATCCATGGCTTGGAAAATTATAGAAATTGAAACCCAACTCCAAAATCATATTTTCCATAACACAGAATTTTCCAATGGCATTTAAAAATCATTTAACTTCAATTTTACCCTAAAACCGTGCATATCTCCATTTAAACCAACTTGTTTAAACCACATAAATTATAAACCAAGTATATCATCATTCAGTAAATCATAAAAACGAATTTATCCCTTAAATCCGAAACCATATGATTATAAAAACAAAAATAGAGATGCAGTGATTATTATTCACCTTAGATTGGATAAGGAAATTGATGATTGACTGAGATTGATTTCTTCTAGCTTGATCCTAAGCTTTAGATTGATTTTCTCTCCTTTGCTATCTTCTTAATGGCTGGCTCTCTTCTTTCTTACAGTTAAAATTTTACTTGTGATAAAATGAATGTGTATGGCCTAAAGAAAATGGTATAAGGGTGGAGAATGTGGCGGTAATTACCCTAATGCCCTTATATTTATTTTAGCTAACACTTAACTATTTATAAGTTCATTTGATTTAAATAAGCATAGACATTTAGTTTGTTAATCAATCTCAATCCTCTTATCTACATTATTCTATTTAATTTATTCTAATTAAATATGCTGAATAATATCAATAAGAATTAGGGTTGTTACAAAAACAATTCGAAGATTCGAATCGAATAAGGAAAGGAAAATTTTCCAACAAGGATTAGAAGGGTGCACCCCTCTACCGAAAGTATACCTCTAGAAATATACTTGAGAGAGTCATACACTCTGTGACTTCTCTTGGACATGTCCAAGCTAGACCCCGCCATCCTTACCGAGAATCCGAGTATTTCACATCTTAGTGCACAAATATCCAAAACCAATCTAGAGTAGATGTGACAATACCCTAATGGGAGCAGCCCCACATAACTTGGCTTCCACTCGCTCTTTGGTTAGTCATTTCCGACAAAGGATAATAAAGCTCAAATTAGCAACACATCATCTTAGAATGACGAAAAACAAAGAAGGCCGAGGTAACCGATAGCTGAGAAATCAACCGTCGAGGATATAAAACCATCATATATGGTAATTAAGTATCATATACTTATCACCACTCATCGAATTCAAACTTGCACTATATCTTGGTGAATAATAATACCGAACAAGTCAAGGTAGTGTTATTTCGAAGTCATGTTACGATTATTCTTAACTTTCGAAATAACGAAAGTCTATTTCTTTGATGTTTAGTGCTAAATATACAAATAAACCACACAAATGAATCGCTTTACGCAAATTAATTCATTTCCAAAAACAATTCAAGCTTTTCTTTAAAAACCTGAATTAGTGCTTGGCCTCACATTATAAGTATTAGTTTTAAAACACTTTGTTAAAGAGTTTACTAACTTCAAAACATCAATTTAAAAGGATTTATTAACTTAAAACATCCTTATTGCATTGATTAATTAACTTTAAACTTCATCACATAATTTTATTTTTGAACTTCAAATGTCTTTAAATAATAAAAATGGTAAACCACTTTTAAACCTTATTAATGCAATTAATTAGTAAATTATAATTAATTAAATCAATAAATAATTAATTATCATTATTTAAAATGAATAATAAAGTCAAAACATCCTTGTTACTTCAATAAATTCACTTTGAAACTTCATAAATTAAGTTGATTAACTAACTTCGATAACCTTTAATTGAAAAGGATAAATCACCTTTAAAACATCATTAATTCGATTAATTAATAAATTTAAATATATTTAATTTAATTAAATAAATAATTTATTCTCATTATTTAAAAATGATTTATTAATTATAAGCATCAATAAAGGAAAGATTAATTAGACTTAAAGCAAGTTAATAAAATTTAAAAATTGTTTATTAAAAAGATTTATTAATTAAAAGCAACATTAGCAAATTGGTTAATTAACTTTTATTCACCATTATTGAATGATTAATTATCCTTAAACGTCATTAAATAAAATTATTTATAAATTTAAACATCATTAAATAAAATGATTAATTTATTTAAACAATCATTAACTAGGTAATTAGTTAAATTTAAGACACATCATTAACTAAGTAATTAGTCAACCTTAATCCTTATTAATTAGTAACTGATTAATTAAATAAATAATTAATTAAATAATCATTATAAAATAATTAATCATTATTTTTTGAAAACATCGCTACTCAAAAACTTGCAAAACTTGTAAAATAATTCCAAGCACGATAATGAAACCAAACAGTTTCGATAAAAAGCGATTTTCCAATAGTGCCGATATAGCAACTATTGCTATACAGGCAGTTCGGCAAACAAACTTATGACATTAGCTATACAACCAACCATCACGTAGCAATGGTTTAAGCACAATACAAGGTAAATAATGATGATACAACATTTAATAAGTATTTACTAAAAGCTATATTAACTTTAACTATCTACTTTTCATATAGCTAACCACATGCTTACTAACTTTCAAAAGCGAAAACTATTCAAAGCATGATACAAACAAACCATCACTTCACATATAAAATAAACATTCATAGGCTATTAACATGAAAATTAACATAGTATAAACTTGGTTTAAGAAGTTGTAGTTTTACCCACCGAGGCTATGCAAACCCTCGCTAACTTAGGTCATGGTCTAGAACTTCCATTCCTAAGCAAAAGATGGAGTCTTGTACCCTTAATGCACTAGGTAGGCTCGAAGGAAGTGAAACTTGTTTTGGTAAGGTAGAGTGACTTTGGATAATCATCAAATTCTCAAAAATTAACCCAAAATAGGTCATTTTCAACTTGTTTTTGGACTATCTACTCTCTGATTTTAAAAAAGTGGCAACAAAAAAGTTTTAGAAAATTCTTTTTTCTACAATTTCAGAAAAAGAATCACTTAATTTTGGTTACTTTTGAAGAAGATATGGTCAAAAGAAGAAGGACCATTTTCGGAATTGAAATTTTAGATCCAAAAACACTTTGTGAACAATTGATATTTTACATAACTATACTCGAAATTTGAAGAAGTGATCTACATAAAAATTGTATCCACTGAAATTTGACATGGTTTAAAAAAATAACTTCATTTGGACAAGATATGGGTGAGATCTGATCGGTGGAAGAAGAGGAAAATTTAGAGAGATGAAAGTCGGTGGAAGAAGAGGAAAATTTAGAGAGATGAAAGTCTATTTATAAGCAAGTGAGAATGTAATTTACCTAAACCCTTGTCCTTTACCCTCCACATTGTTTCTCCACCTCAACACCCTCCACCACACATGCCATTTCAGCCTCCACCTTATCCCCCCTAATCGTGTCAAAGGAAACATGTTTAAATTTTTTTTGTACTCGAGGCGCCAAAGTGTCAAATTATGTCTCTTACATGTATATATTTAAGTATACACACACACACACACACACACACACACACACACACCCTATGTATATAACAATATATACCAACTAATTTACATTCTTAACCATTTAAATGTTGTTTCAAATATAAATAAGGCTCATAACATTTCAAACAACTTTTATATGATGGACATCGAAAATTTGAAAAACTGTTTCCAGTCACATTTTCGATATTTATTTGAACTAATTATTTTGGTAAAAATATTTTGAAAATGAATTTAACATCATTAATTATTATTTAAAAGATGTTTTTTGGTTATTAAAATCCGTTATTTAAATATTTAAAAATGATTTAAATATTCCAAAGTGATTAATTTAAAGGTCGTTGACTCCTCCCTTAAAAGAATTTCGTCCCCGAAATTATTACGGAGTGGAAGAAGTATTAACCATCCCAAGAAAATCAATTTACTTACTTGGTTTTCAGTAAACCTAATTAATTATATATTCCTTTGTTATATTATTTCTATCATAAACCCATGCAATATAAGCACTATAACAAACTTATGCAGTTAGGTAACATGATGCATCAAAAGTAATGCAACAAACATTTGCAACAAAATAAAGAGAATATTCTATAATAAATGCTATCCATCCAATATTTACTTCCAAGAATTAAATGCCCGGGTTCTTATATTCAATTTTCTTTTTCAAATTTCTTCGAAAAAAAGTAGTAAAACCAAAACCAAAAATGACTAGGAGGGGGCCCTCCTAGCAAAACATGTAAAACTCTAGAATCAAAACAACATGGAGCATCCAGTGGCATTTCGGTTTCTCCAAATACGACAACTAGAGTGAATAATTATTATCTCTTTCCCAATTTTTTTCTTCTAAAATCATATTTTCAAAATCCTCAGGATTTAAGTTCTAATAAAAAATAAATCAAAAATCTAGGTTTATATATTTTTAACTTTATAAACTATGGTACATTAGATCACACAACCAGTCAAATTTAATTAAATCAAATCAACCAAATTCCGTAATGGAATCACTAACACAATCAATTATTCAAATTCCATAAGGAAAAAAATATGACACTAAACATTATTTAAAATGTCAAAAGATTAACAACAAACTCTTAACTCAGGTCCAAAACTTTCTTGATTGTCCAAAATATAAATAATCATCTCAGCGTACCATTTTTTGCTTATTAGCCCTTAGTTATTGCTTCAAAAATTATCCAAACTTACTTGGACACAATTGAAAGTTATACTCTAAACTTATTGGTTTCTTGACTACACCAATCTTTCTAAATCACATAAATTTACATTTAGTATTTTATTCAATACCCAATTGTTTATGAATTATTTTATAAATTTTCATCTAAGTTTAAAAATATTTTATAAAGTCATCTCTTTATAAAACACCAAATAATAACTTATCCTACTTTATTTACTTGGATAATACCCTTCTAAATCCTAAGAGTATATATAAAACACAAAATTTATTTTGCTTTTCACAATTTAGGTGAAGATCAAATCAAAGTTTGGGTCTTTTAAAATTGAGTCAACCTTTCGACCTCTTTAACTTAGAGTGTTAAGATGGACAATGTTTATGGGTTGACTCAAAATATTAATAAAACAATGTCTATTAAAACCTTCCTATCTTTTCACATTAAGGTGTTAGAATGAATCATGTTTATGGACTGGCCCATTAACACCAATTAGTTTACATTGCTTAGATACTTAAATAATATCTTTGGTTTTGAGAAAACAACATTATCAAAACCTTCATATCCAATCTAACCAATTTAAATCAGTGTTAAATTACCTCATATATTATTTAAGAGTAAAATTCATTTCTCAAAACAATCTCTTATCAAAAATACTTTTTATTTTGGAAATCAGTTCCCTTTTAGCGAACTTAAAGATTAAATTACCAGCTATAAATTTAAAAACTCATCTTTGAAAGCATACTACATACTTTTTTTATGAAATAACTTCAAACAATTTTTTTATTAAAACTCACTTTGGTTCGTTCGGATTTGAATTCATTTCGATCGCACAATGACAAAGAGAAAATGTCTTCCGCATAAAGTAAATGAGTGATCATTGGATTTATCTTATATATAGGAGTAACGTTACAATTTAATTACTCCAAATCGAGGTTGATAGTAAGAAATTCCATGGCAATAGCGAATAAGTAAGGCGAGGGTGGGTCCCTTTGTCTTAATCCCCTTGACCTCTGAATAAATCCACATGTGGATCAATCAATTAATGCCGAAAAAGTAGAGGTAGATATACACTCGTATAAGAGGTTAGCAAATGATATAGGAAATCCTATGGACACTAGCATATGATGAATAAACTCTCTATTGATTTTATCATAAGCTTTATGCAAGTCAATTTTCAGGCACATATTATTGGAATTTTTCCTGTTGAATCCTCTAACCATTTCATAAGCGAGTGATGAATTCTCCGAAATAACTCTCACCGAAATGAATGCATTTTGGTTATATGAAATTAGATTATCCATGTAAGGTTTTAGACGATTACAAAGGAGGTTGGCTAAAATCTTATATAGGACATTGCATAGAGAAATCGGTCTAAAGTGGCTCATCTCAGTAGCACCAAGATTTTTTGGAATATGGCATATGAAAGTGTGATTGATTTCTCTTATAAATTTTCCATAATGAAGGATTCCATTCATGGAATTCCAAATATCATCTTTGACTTGGTCCCAATGCACTTTGTAGAATTTTGAATTAATGCCATCGGGTTTCGGGGAGCCGTTGTCATTTATCTGAAAACTGCAATTTTTATTTCATCTAATTGGAATGTTTTGCATGAGTTTCTCCTTGCATTTTTAGAGATTATTCTTTTACATATGATACATGGGAATTGTCTTGTTGCTTGTAATGTATCGAACAGATATGTGAAGTATTTGACAGTTTCAACTGCTAGTTTATCTGATGCAAGTGTCCATGCACCATTTGAATTGAGAATATATTTTTCACCTCGATTTGCATTGACAGCATCAACTCTGCTGTAAAAGAAGTTAGTGGGTCTTTCACCTTTAACTAACCAGTTTAGTTTCATTCTTTGCTCGTTGTATATAGCAATACTTCGCATAATTGATTGGATCTGAAATGTTTTTGGTTTGTATTGTTTAATGAGGATGTTATCCAAAGAACTAGCAACTAGAAGAATGTATATGTCATTAGCCTCATTATTTAGACAAGCAACAACACTGTATATATTTTCTTTGCTTTTCACCCAATTTTTCAACGCAGATTTGACCGCCTTCAGCCGACACAGAAGAATATATAGAGGATTACCATGCAATTTCGAAGACAGTGGAGACTGTAGAGCTAACCGGTATCCTTCTTGGAGATGCCATGAATTCTTATATCTGCAAGGTATTTCCTTTTTCTTTTCTTTATGAATCATGAATTTTATATGAATAGGGGTATGACCAGTTAATGAATGATTTCCAATGTTTATACCAAATTGTTTGAACATATTTTTCCATAAGGAATTGACAAAAACATGATCAATTTTACTATGAATTGAGAAGTTTTTCCCTTCCCTCCATGAAAAAAAAATTACCTGTGTAATAAGGTTGCACAAGCTTTGATGCAAATTTTCAATCTATAAAGACTTGGTCCCCTATTGAATTGTAGGCACCATTATTTAATTTATTCTATCGTTAGAAGACAAAATAGAATTAAAGTCGCCAGCCAGGATCCATGGCAAATTAAATTTTGTGGACTGATCAATAATATAATTCCAAAGCTCCTTTCTTTTCACCTCCTCATTGTACACATATATTGTAGCACTTAGAATACTGTAACCATTCGCGTTGTGAAGGATATAAGTAATATATTGATCATTAGTGTGGATAATAATACTTGACTAAAGAGAGGAGTCCCATATAATGAAAATTCTACTTTTAAGATTAGGCAAACTATTATGAGCATATTTTCACTTCTTATCAGTTTTGTTCATAAAACTATCAATATTATCCAATGAAAATTTATTTTCAATAAAAAATAAGGAACGAGGATCTTTTACTATTTATAAGCTATAAAACTTCTAGCAATTTATATAGGGCATTCATGACCCAGATGTTTCAAAATAGGAACTCTATTTATAAGTTTTTACCCAAATTGCAATTATCTTCCTAGGCAATAGCCGTTCCAGCAGTCTTATGTTTTTTTTATTTTTTGCTTTCCCCCTTAAGTTGATTAATTAAAATGTTCCATGCAGGGATATCTAGAACATTATCTGTAACGACCTGTAAATTTCAGTGGATTTATTTATTTAATTAATTGAATTTTTGTAAAATTTTAAATAATAAAAATTTGAATTGAAAATTTAATATTTGGAATACTTCTATTTAAACATATCTAATGGTAAATTTTCAACTAATAATACGAAAGTTTAATTTATTGCGTAATTTTATTTTATTTCAAGTCAGTTAAAAGTTGATGATAATAAAATGTTTTCCAAGCCTAAATATTTTTATGTCATAAATTTTTAAATCATCTTCCTAGTGAGACATCACGTTTCATTTCTTCAAATTTGATCTTATCTTGCTTCGGTTATCTTCTTTTCTGCAATTTTGCAGCATTTCCAGTAGCCGAAATTCGAAATTTTATTATTCAATCGTATCACCGATATCTATGTACCGTTCTGTTCACCTCATCGTGCTGATCTCTATAGTATATTCATCTCTATTTTCGGTGTCCGTTACGCGACGAAAACCGCGAAATGGATAGTCTATCGATTACGAAATTTCAACCTTTTTGGTTTATGTGTCCATTCAAATTTGCCCAACCGTCGAATTTCAGTAGCCACTTGTCTGTAGTAATTGCCTTAATGCTTGTGATACGCTCACTATTCTCTGTATTCAACCCATTGCTGACATTCTATTTCCTTTTGCCGTTTAAATTCTTTATTTCTTTACGGTTCAAAATTTGAAAATTTATATATATATATATATATATATGTTAAAATACAGCTTTGCATATTCTCGGTAGCTTGTTTCTTCCTCCTCCTTTCCATTTTTTATCTTTCTCCAGATCCACCTATTTTTCTTTCTGCCTTTCACATTATTTTCCCCTCCCCATTTTTTTTCTTTTTCTTTCATCTCCTCTCCCCTTCATCTTCCCTTCCCTTTTCACTGGCCATCACGTTTTCCCTCCCCACAGCGTGCAAGCCTCCCTCCTCCACATCCTTGACCACAACCTTGGACAACAAGCTACCCGCGCCCATTGTTTTCCCACAACCTCAGTCCATCGGCCAACACCTCCTTGCTTTCTTCGAGCAGCGTCAAACGCCTGCTCTCCCGCGCAACCCGACCCATCACTGGCCGCGGCTAACCATGCCGAGCCCACCATCCATCTTCAGCCTCCCCACTAAAATCTTGTTTCGCTGAAGAAAAGAAATAATATTTTTGCAAGGTCGTATATTCAATTAACTTTGATATTTATTTATATTATAACTGATGTCCATATTGGGTTTCATATATGTGTTTGATCTCTAGTATATATATTTATCTTTCTTCAAGTATTAATAATTGCAACTATATACATACCAGTGTTATATATATATATATAAAAGTCTATATACGTATTTTAGCTTCAGTCGAATTTTTGCATACTGCTCTGTATATTGTTTTATAATTTTAAATATGAATGGTTATAGTAGATTTTTTATGTAAGTTTATATCTAAAGCATATCTTTTGAGCTTAAATTTATAAGTATATATATATTTATATGATTTGCAAGTAATATATATGGTTATAAGATTTATGAACAGAGGTGTATCAAAGAATATGTCTTCCCAAGCTCCTTATTTACATTAATATTTTAAATAGATTTAAAAACAACATGTTTGATTATATGTGTATATATAACATATGAAGGTTATATATTTGTTTAGGTAAATGATATAAGTATGTACTACACAGTAACAAAATATATATTTGCTGAAATAACATATGAATGTTGCAGTTATAAAGGAACAGATGGTATTAAAATATTATATATATATATATATATATATATATTACATTATAAAGTGGAGGCTGCTGTCTCTGTTCATTTTATAGAATATGAAATGGGTCTATACAAGTTCAACATATGCTGTTATATATGCTGTTAGATTAGACTGGATATAAAATGTTATACATATAAAAAGCACTAAAACATATATTTAGCCAGTGTACTTGATCTATTTTATACTTGAGATTTGGACAAGTTGCAATATATATATATATATATATATATATATATATGTTACAGTATAGTATTGTGTCAATATGAATTGCTTTAAATATACCATATAGTGTTTATATATATATATCAGTTTTTTTTACTTTTGGTTTGCTGGGTTTGGTTATACATATGGTTTGTATACACGGCTATTGTTAAGCTGTTGTTATAAAATAAAAGTAGAATTATATATGTATACTGTATATAATATATCTGTTATGTATTTATATGTTGTTTAGACTATAAGGTTGTATGGTCTGTTAGCTTAATATAAGGGCGATATTTTTGTTGTATAAAGGGCTAATTTTAAATTGTTCTATATAATATAAGTGTGTTTGAATTTATAATATGATTTTTATATATATATGTATATATATAGTTATATATAAGTTCACTTGTACCAATTTTACTCATCGATCTAGTTCTGATTTGATTTCGTCTATTCCTTATCTTTCAGCCTGGTTTTGATCGTCAAATTCATGCCCATCTTGTTCCGTTTTGGGAATTCGAGTTTGGATCCACAACTCGCTTCCATTTCCATTCATCTCTCTAGCCTCAAAAGGTGAGCAATCACTCACGATTAACATTCTTATATTTATTAAATTTGGTTTCAATTGAAATGACAATTGAAATATGATGCTGTTAGTTATTTACATTGCTATATATATGCTATCTGTTCACCTGTGACATCTAACACCATTATCTATTATTTATATTGATGATGTGCCTGTTATATTATTATCATTTCTATTATCACTCTGTAAGTTCCCTGTTAGTTTAGAATTCCCTATGGATTGAAATGATATATACCCAAACGATCTGTAGAATAAGAGAAAATCGTTATGGGTTGAAATGATAAACCCAAGCGATTTTGATTTGAATTGAATTTGGGATTGCGGGTTGAAATGATATATCCCCGTATATATTTAAACTATGGATTCAAATGATAAATATTCGTATCACTTAATCACAAGATAGAAATTTTTATACAGACACCGTTGGTCTATTAATAAATATTTTTAAAATAATTTCTATGGTTTTGGAAAGAAATATATGGTTTTAATAAGTATTGATTCTTAAAGTATTATATGTAAATGTTATTTTATATATAGGTTAAATAATAATATTCAATTTAATTAAGATTGATTAAATTAATATATAATATGTTTAAGTATTTATTAAAATTTATATTTCAAAAATAGATTTTTGTAATAATTTAAATAAGCTAAGGTTAGAAAGATAAATTTGAATTTATTTGAAATTGTATTTAATTAAGAATTTTATTTAATTAAATCGATTTGGAACTTATTGAAATTGAGATTTTAGATATGATTTTATAATTTGATTTTGATTTAAGAAATTTAATGAATATTCCACGTTTAATGAATTGAAAGAAATATTTAGTAAAATGTAATTTAAGGTTATTTAATTGATATTGAATTTATTAGGTGAATATTTCAAGACTAAATAATAATGAAGTTAAATCAAGATTTATATGAAATTGTTAAATTTATTTTTAAAAATGTTGACCATTTAAATCTTTGAAATGTATTGAAATTTAAATGGTTTATTTTGTGGTTCAATCTGTTTTGAAATCAATATTATTTGAAATTGTTTATTTAGAAACTGAATTGAATTGAAACTAATGAATTGAGAATGAATTAAATTGAATGTGGGATTTAAATTGAGTTGAATCGAATTGTGAAATTTGAGGAAACAAATGTATTTTATAAATTATTTTTAAATTATATCCTACTTTATAAATTATCTTAATATAAACCAATTTTAATATAAACTATTTTATATGCAAACTATTTTATTTTATAAACTATTCTATTTTATACATTATTATTAAACTGTTTAAGTTGTGGAAGTTATGATTTCAAAGTTATGGTTTTCCAAAGAATTATGATTTCAAGGTGTCTTGGTTTCGAAAGTGTCGTAACTTTGAAAGTACTATAAATTGGAAATAGATATATTTGAAATGAAATTGATATTTTGGTTTTGAAGTATAAATTATTTTGAAATGACCACGTTGTGATAATGACATTTAGTTGTTAATAGCATATATTTCTACGTTGCAGATAGTTCCACGGATTCTTAGAGGATGGTTATCCCAAACATCCTTTGAGTTACTTGTATTTCAATTGACATTTCACTTGATGGATTTATTCATATAAGAATGTTGATCTTGACTCGAGTGTTTGTGTTTTGCTTTATGCTCGCGTCAGATTGAGTGACACAACATTTGAGACTCACCTTTGGAGTTTGGAGCTTCGCTTGGAGATCTAACTATCGATTCAGCTTTCAGTTTTTCTAGTTGATTTGTTCAGAGATGTCGTCTGTTTGTATTCGAGACTTCATCTTATTTGAGATGTTTTGCTGTATTTTATTTCGAACTCTGATGTTTATATATTAGCTTAATGAACTACAATTTATTTATTTCACTGCATTACTATTATATTACTCTATATCTGTGGTTCTATGATTGATTTATTTACTGTATATGCTTAGTTTTGCCAAGTATAAATTAACAATATGATATTTTGAGCAATTCAAGTTCGACATGTGTGGATGCAAATGGTTTAAAATACCAGGTCGTTACAGTTGGTATCATAGCTCTGGTTTTAGGCAAAACTTAACATATGTAGTGGATTTAATTACAGAATTACTTTCGTTCGTGTTTAAATCTTTTCCTATTAGATTCGGTTTCCTTTGAATTCTGGAACACGCCCACTTGTTCTGAAATCCATTCTTGTCTCTCCCTATTTGTATTCTTTTGATTCTGGAGTATCCCATAACTCCATTTCGACCGATCTGTATAAAAATCGGCGATCCCGCCAAACTTTGAATGATTTATAAAGGGGTGAAACGCCTTTACAATTGGCATTGATTCACTGGATATTTCTATACCCTCGGTTTAGATGCTGCTATCTCTTGCTATGCTGAATTCTTTCTCTGGCGATCGAATGTCGATTGCCTTAGAATTCCGCATCGACCATATTATTGAAGTTACAGTTGACCCGGTTAAGGTCGCCCACGATTTATATAAGTATATCCATCTTCTCATTTGTAATTTAATTATCTCATCTTCAATCAAGCCTATCTTTGAGTCAGAATTATATTTGATTAGGGTTCCTCTAATTTGAATCTCTGACTTTGTTTTGAAATCCATTCTTGAATCATCCTTTGAAAAATCGTGTTTGTTTGTATTTTAGAAATTGTTCTATATATCGAAATTATTATTTTAATAAGTATGATTATATTTTGTATATAAAAGTGAAAATGTTTTCGATAAGGATTATATACCTTTTAAAAAACAAGAATTTGTAGTTTCGAAAGGATTTGAAAATTTGAAATTATATAAGAAATTGATTTATACAAAAATAATTTATACCTGAAGGGTTTTGAATTTGAAATTTGAGGAGTTGAATTTCGGTATTTTGAATTTGGTTTTAAGATTTGAAAACGTATAACGATTTGAAAGTATTTTCCCAATACGAAACATTTCAAATGACTTCAAATGAGTTCCAATGATTTTGAAGAAATTTCAAAGAAGTTTTCAAGAAAATAGAAGTGCAGAACTCACTTATGTCGTTGGAGAATAATTTCGGTGATGAGTGCACGCATCATCGACATTGATTTTCGAGTTTCAAAGTGGGGGAGAGCCACTTTAGTAGCTTTGCTATGCAATTGATTTTGTAAAACCAATTTTGATTTCAAATTCTGAAGTATGATTTGATATTCAAAATATATATGTATATATATATATTTGAAATGATTTGAAGTGAGGTGTTATGTCCTTGAGTTTCGGATCTGATTTGGTATAACCCTATCTATTGAAATTGATTTACTGATTGGTTGCTGATTTCCAACTCTTGGATTAGAAATTTGATTTCTCAGACCATTTTGAATGTTCGAACACTTCCAAATCGAGGTTTAATTTTCAAAGTTAAGTAATTTCAAAAAGTATAAATTATTTGATAAAGTATATAAGTTTAGTTTTGTATGTTTAAAGTGTGAAGTAATATGATTTAAATAAGTTTGAAACTATTTTGTTAAGTAAATGAATAAGACTATTTTGAATTATACTAATATGAAATTTAGTTTGAAATGTTTTGAATAATATTTAGTTTGAAATGTTTTAACTTAGTAATATCGTTTATAAAACTATATATATATATATAAAAAATAATTTTCAAAAGGTAAATTGGATCTTTCAAATATAAATAAATAGTTTAAAGGTTTAAAGGGATGGTTATAAACTTGGTAATCATTTTTGGGTATAATTGATTTTGAGAAAAATATTTGGTTTCGAAAATAGATTGGAATTTAAAACTCAGTATTTATATGATGATTTTGGAAATGAATTTGTTTTACTTAAATTATGTTGATTTGAAAACTAGGATTATTTCCTAGACCTATTATTTTGAAAACTTTGAAACTGAAGATATTTAATTTGGAAGAAATAATTTGGTGAAATTGTATATGATTTTGAAACTAAACTGATATTGAAACGAATTGAAATTGAGAACCTTATTTTACTAAATACTTGATTTGGGAGTCGTCGAACTTATGTAAAATTGATTTGTATAAGTATGATGTTGATTCAAAAAATATTGATTTGGAAAGGTACTCAATTTGAAAATCGAAATCTTATATAATTGAAGTCTATATAAGGGTGATTTGATATAATATTGATTTTGGAAAGTATTCGGTTTGAAAATGAAATCTTATATATAATTGACTTTATATAAGTGAGATATTTGAAATTGATTTGAAAGGGTACTATATGATACATATTTACGAAATAAAGATATGGAAAGTGCCTTTTGCTTTATATCCTCTTTGTGGCCACATTTTGGATTCATTCTAGCGATATTATTCTTTCTGATTTGGGTTTTTCGGATGTAATACTCGAGTGTCCTTCGAATTCCGTGCGTTACCCATAGTCTTACGAACTCGACTACATAGCGTAATTCGCAAGGCAGTGATTGCTTAAAAGGTATGGATGTTTCCTGAGGGATCCATGCATAACCATTGTGTATCTGCGATCTATGGTCGTTTTAGTAGCGTAATCCACAAGGCAGATATTGCTTAAAGGGTACAGATGTTTTCTGGGGGATCCAGGCGTAACCATTGTGTATCTGCGGTCTGTAGTTTTTTGTTCTCATAGCGTAATCCGCAAGGCAGAGATTGCTTAATGGGTATGGATGTTTCCTGGGGTATCCAGGCGTAACCTTTGTGTATCCACGGTCTATAGTTTTTTTTGTTATCATGGAGAAATTCGTAAGGCAGTGATTGCTTAAAAGGTACGGATATTTCTTGGGGCACTCAGCGTAACCATTGTGTATCTACGATCCATGATTCGATTCGGTTGATTTGTTTGGATTGCACTTTCCATATCGATTTTGAAGGATTTTCGAGTATTTTCACTAGGTGTTGAAATAGGTCTACTAAGTATTTAGAGAATTCTAGCTTTGCGCCTGATCAACGCATAGCCAGAGTCTGCAAGAACGAGGATAAACCTATTAAGACATCGAGTTATAAAAGTATTTTGATAAAATATTATATAAAGGATATTTTGATCATTTTTTTCTTTCTAAATATTTTAAATGTTTAAATTATTGTCTATTTATATACAACATGGTTTAATTGTAAATTATTAGTGTTTTATGTAAGTGACTGATCTTTATATAAATAAGTGAATGAAAATCAATTCAAAACAAAATGAAATTTTTATGATCTGAATTGACAATTGAACTAACAAATTTGAATCGAATGACTATTTATGGATTAACAAAATGGGTTTTATTAAACTGTTAAATATTAATTAATTTAAATTGAAATCTATATGGTTTTAAATTAATTGTTTATTATGTTTTATTTCCGATCCATTTTCTTCTGGTTGTTTCTATTCTCCTACCTCGTTCCTTTTCGGGAACGAAAATTTTGAGTGAGGGAGAGTGTAATGAGCCATAAATTTTAGTAGATTTATTTATTTAATTAATTGAATTTTTGTGAAATTTTAAATAATAAAATTTTGAATTGAAAATTTAATATTTGGAATATGTCTATTTAAACATAGCAAATGGCAAATTTTCAATTAATAATATGGAAGTTTATTTTATTGCGTATTTTATTTTATTTCAAACCAGTTAAAAGTTGATGATAATAAAATGTTTTACAAGCCTGAATATATTTATATCATAAATTTGTAAATCATCTTTTGAGTGAGTCATCACGTTTCGTTTTTTCAAATTTGATCTTCTCTAGCTCCGGTTATCTTATTTTCTGCAATTTTGCAGCTAGCGGAAATTCGAAACTTTATAATTAAATCGTATCACCGATATCTATATACCGTTTTGTTCGTCTTATCATTCTAATCTCCATAGTATATTCGTCTCCGCATTTCGGTGTCAGTTACGCGACGGAAACCGTAGATCGAATAGTCGTATCGGTTATGAAATTTCAAACTTTTCGGCTTCTTGTGTCCATTTAAATTGGCCCAACTGTCAAATTTCAACAGTCATTTGTCTTTAGTAATTGCCTTAATGCTCGTGCTATGCTCACTTTTCTCTGTATTCAACCTATTGCTAACATTCTATTTCCTTTTGCCGTTTGTATTCTTCATTTCTCGACGGTTCAAAATTTGAAAATTTATATATATTTTAAAATACAGCTTTGCATATTCTCGGTAGCTTATTTCTTCCTCCTCCTTTCCATTTTTTTCTTTTACCAGATCCACCTATTTTTCTCTCTTCCTTTCACATTATTTTCCCCTCCCCATTTTTTTTCCTTTTTCTTTTATCTCCTCTCCCCTTCATCTTCCTCTCCCTTTTCACTGGCCATCACGTTTTCCCTCCCCACCATGTGCAAGCCTCCCTCCTCCACATTCTCTGCCACAACCTCGGCCAACAAGCTACCTACGCCCATTGTTTTCCCACGACCTCAGTCCATCGGCCAACACCTCTTTGCTTCCTCCGAGCAGCGTCAACCGCCTACTCTCCCACGCAACTCGACCCGTCACTGGCCGCAGCCAACCATGCCGAGTCCAGCATCCATCTTCAGCTTCCCCGCTAAAATATTGTTTCACTGAAGAAAAGAAACAATATTTATACAAGGTCATATATTCACTTAACTTTGATATTTATTTATATTATAACTGATGTCCATATTGGGTTTCATATATGTGTTTGATCTCTAGTATATATATATATTTGGGTTTCTTCAAGTATTAATAACTGCAACTATATACATACCAGTGTTATATATATATATATATATCAGTCTATATATGTGTTTTTGCTTCAATCGTATTTTTGCATACTGCTCTGTATATTGTTTAGAATTTTAAATCTGAATGGTTACAGTAGATTTTGTTATATATAAAGCATATCTTTTGAGCTTGAATTTATAAGTGTGTGTGTGTATATATATATTTACATGATATGCAAGTTATATATATGTTATATGATTTATGAACAGAGGTGTATCAAAGAATCTGTTTTCCAAAGCTCCTTATTTACATTAATATTTTAAACAGATTTTAAAACAACATGTTTGATTATATGTATATATATAACATATGAAGGTTATAGATTTCTTTAGGTAAATTATATAAGTATGGACTATACAATAACAAAATATATATTTGTTGAAATAACATATGAATGTTGCAGTTATAAAGGAAGAGATGGTATTAAAATATTATTATATACATATTACCTTATAAAGTGGAGGCTGCTGTCTCTGTTCAGTTTATAGAATATGAAATAGGTCTATACAAGTTACAAAATATGCAGTTATATATGCTCTTGGATAAGACTGGATATAAAATGTTATATATATAGAAAGTACTAATTCATAAATTTAGCCAGTGTACTTGATCTGTTTTATACTTGAGATTTGAACAAGTTGCAATATATATATATATATATATATATATATATATGTTACAGTATAGTATTGTGTCAATATGTATTGTTTTAAATATACCATATAGTGTTTGTATATATATATATATATATATATATCAGTTTTTTACTTTTGGTTTGCTGGGTTTGGTTATACATATGGTTTGTATACACGGCTATTGTTGAGCTGTTGTTATAAAATAAAAGTAGAATTATATATGTATACTATATATAATATATCTATTATGTATTTATATGTTGTTTAGACTATAAGGTTGTATGGTCTGTTAGCTTAATATAAGGGTGATATTTTTGTTGTATAAAGGGCTAATTTTAAATTGTTCTATATAATATAAGTGTGTTTGAATTTATAATATGATTTATATATATATGTATATATATAGTTATATATAAGTTCACTTATACCAATTTTACTCATCGATCTAGTTCTGATTTGATTTCGTCTATTCCTTATCTTTCAGCCTGGTTTTGATCGTCAAATTCGTTCCCATCTTGTTCCGTTTTAGGAATTCGAGTTTGGATCCACAACTCGCTTCCATTTCCATTCATCTCTCTAGCCTCAAAAGGTGAGCAATCACTCATGATTAACATTCTTATATTTATTAAATTTGGTTTCAATTGAAATGACAATTGAAATATGATGCTGTTAGTTATTTACATTGCTATATATATGCTATCTGTTCACCTGTGACATCTAACACCATTATCTATTATTTATATTGATGATGTGCCTGTTATATTATTATCATTTCTATTATCACTCTGCAAGTTCCCTGCTGGTATAGAATTCCCTATAGGTTGAAATGATACATACCCAAACGATCTGTAGAATATGAGAAAATCGTTATCGGTTGAAATGATAAACTCAAGCGATTTCATTTGAATTGAATTTGGGATTGCGGGTTGAAATGATATATACCCGTATATATTTAAACTACGGATTGAAATGATAAATATCCGCATCACTTAACCATATGATAGGAAATTTTATGCAGACACCGTTGGTTTATTTATAAATATTTCGAAAATAATTTCTATGGTTTTGGAAAGAAATATATGGTTTTAATAAGTACTAGTGAGTGGTCCGTGCTACGCACACGGGCATTGTTGTACTCTGTAAAGTTTAATCTAAACTTGTGAAAGATGATGGTAGGACAGAAGAGTGACTATATCGTTCGTATGTATATTGATGCATAATGTACAACAAATACATATGGCAGCGGTGGTTGAACATGCGCATTAGATTGTTGACAATACCCACATCTAAATTTTGCATCATACTTTCACCAAACAAAAGGCTTATGTACATAGAAGATAATAGACAAAGCATAACTTGTAGAAAAAACGTAAAAAAATATATATTCTGATGTGTACAAAGATTTTATCATACATAAATTATTCTAATGCATACAGTAATTTCATCATTAACAAATTATTTCATTAAGTCATTTATGTACCAACATAACAGAGATTGTCGCATTCCAGCTATAAGTCATCACATATACGATTACATGTTAATGATGATAACATAGCATACTTCATATGTGTCCCCTAGACACTGAGGTCGAAGATATCCTGCACACTCGTTATTCCTTTGGTTATTTGCAACCACTGTCTGCATGCACATAGAAAATCACCATTTGTTTTTAACAACTACAGTAATATATGTGTTTCATAAATACATATTTATATAGTTACAACTTTAAAGGCATACCTGCAAATGAGTGACAATTTAGGTATTTTATTAACTTTAATTTATGGATATTGAACAATCAAAACTGATTTGAGAAGTTGCATGCAAGCAAAATTTGAAAGCTTTTCAATATTGATCTAAAATGTTGGTCGAAAACATACGAATGATGCAAAATTAGAACATATAAATAATTGAACTCATCTTAAACCCTACCACCGGTCATTAGTAAAAGATATGGATATTCTTTTCATGTTCATCATTAGTACACATGAGAAAAGTATAATCTAAATCAAACTTGGCTAACATGAAACATATAATCCAATTACTTAAGTAAGTAGATTGAAAAAGTATTCATCAGTTTTAAGCTGTAACGAACGGAATTTTTGACTCACGAAAGTCAACATTAATACGTCCACTATATCAACTACCGAGCAATTGAAGGCCGGAAAACCCAACCGTTAGGGTTAAAGAAGAAGAGGTAGGAGAAGAAAGAAAGAAGAAGAAACAGAAACAATAATAGAATCTCACATTTCGCAACGGAACAATATATAATATATAAATGAATAATCTTTAAACAAAGAATCATATCTGTTATTACATTACATTACATTACATCACATTACATTACATTATCATAGTTTACAACAATAGACAGCGGAAAAGAAATACTATATACTAGTTGATACGCCATGCCATCCAGCTTGCCTCCAGATCTCTACAGCAACTCCTGAATTCCAGAATATCCTGATAACCTGACTCTAGGCTGCCCGTGTGGAAAATGATGGGCACCCAGAGTTTAGAAAGGGAACAATAAACTCCGGATCAGTCATGGGACTGGTGTGAGAACTTAAAACAGTTTATCTTTAAAAACAAACAAAGAAATATTTTAAAATAAATCCGCAATTCTTTTAGAAAATGTAACCACCATAAGGCCTCCCGCCACACACACAATGCAATCGCAGACTTGGAGGAGATTTCTCCTTATGCTAGTCAAACATGCTTGATACGAGAGAATTTCTTGATATTATTACTATAAGTGCAAAGTGTGGAAAACCATTTCGAAAGTATAATATAAATCTTAGCCAGCATAGGTACCATTATATTATGCCTGCTATAGCTACCTCCTGAGGAGGCAGGTTATACAATTTGCAATCGTAAAGGGTTCGTATTATTTCTTTGGATTTCCAACTAATGGTCAGGCCAAGGAACTTCCCATTGCCACATGGGTACGCCTCTGGAAGGACGTCCTAAGAACCTAACCAGATCTCTGCCAGCACAAGGTCGGGTTACCTCTGCAAAAGTAGGTAACTACTGACACGAGTATGCCATCCCCCGGTTGTAAACAACCTTTATCCGAGGATCCTCAACCAACAACAATCACAAAGTCATATATAATTGCGATATCCACATAAGTTAAGTATCTGGGCTCCATACCATGATACCACTTCTATCCAGAAGGAAATGCACATAACCTAAGGGGCGTTATTCCCTATAACCTTGCTGCATCTTTCCTGTTTTGACCATTATCGGGGTGTGAGGTCCGACGAAGTCTCGTCCACAAAGCTACGCTTTTCACAAAAGCTATGCTTTGATCAACAAATGATCACCAGCACTTCGTATGCCACATTACCAAATTAGGAATGTATCACTAGTAACCATCAACATAACCTCTGAGCTCGTACGTTTCAGAGAAGGGTGTTAAGCTAAGAGAATAAATTCCCCGCCACCAACAGAAATATATTTGATAGAAACCAGCTTTACATCTCAAAGTGTAACGTCAGACACACATCCAAACAATTCCGTTCCGGGATCGAACGGAACCGAAGGCACTTCCAAAGAAGCCCTTACAATCCGGATATTCACTAATCACGTCCGGACTTCCATCACAAAGGGTGATAACATCTCTATATCGGAGATCAGCCGATGCAGAGACATTCGATGGTAATCCTTCCGTTTATGAAAATATCCGGTCTTCAACACCGGTCTTCAAATGCTATAAATTACGACGTATCACTATTCAGAATGGGATTCATGACCCAAAGGTCTTCTCCCGGCTAAACCGAATAACGAGCGCTTATTTTAAAATAAGTGTAGCAGTCAAATTCAAGCAAATCACAACAAATATCCATTTAAAGGTAAATATTGATAGTCGGTTATTTAACTATCAATAGATATGCACAACATCACCAGATTCCAAATAATTTCTCAAATTATTTATTTTCCAAAAATATCTATACAAGATATATTTTTCCACACTTCAACCATTTGAAAACAAATTTCAAATCACTTTTCACCTTTACAACTTTTGAAAACAAATTTCAACTCATTTTCCTTACGCGGAAACACTTCCAAATATTTATTCATTTTCACTGGAAATCTGCCGAGCTCAAATACTTTATAATAATTTATAACACTTATCCAAAATATATCGGGAAAACACTTTGAAATAAACCTATTTTTCTTTAAACACTTTACTTAAAATATTAGGTATAAAAATATTATACCAATATTACATATAACTTAAGTCCAAACTAATTTTCAAAATAAAATTAGTAGATAGAGTATAACTATTTAAACAACTATTTTCTAAAACAATTATTGATTAAATCTTAGAAATAATCATTTCTATATCAACTTAATAAATCTTTACTTAAAGGATTAAAACAATATAATTTAAGAAGTTAATTTCTCCAAAGTATCCTTTTCAAAACCAATTCTAGAATATTATATATATATGTATATATCTTTCAAAGCTATTCATAAATTTTATTCGGCTTTCCAGGGAGAATACACTTTCATTTCAAAATGGTTCATTTAAACCAATTAAATAAATCCTTACCGATTTACTTTAAATTTACGTTCCAAATCCGTAATTTATTTCCATGCTTCAAAAATAAATCAATGTTTATTTTTAAACAAATTTCCCTTTTCTTTATAAATTCCGTGTGAATTCACATTCCCAAAATATCTATTGATATATGATTTCCAAATCGATTTCAAATATTCACTTTCAACAACAATTCAATTTTTCAATTGATTTCAAAAACAACCAAATCAAATTCCATATTAATTTTCCAAGAAATTAAACACCAAGTGAATTTTATTCAAATCTCAAATTGAAATCAATTTCTACTAAAGCCCAAATCAATTTTCAAATTGATTCCAAATTCTTTTCAAAACACCTAATACATTTCCAAATGGATTTTCATAAGATTTAAATTCAATCACCAAAAATCAATTCCCAAATGGATTTCAAATTTTATTTCCTTTTAAAAATAAATTCCTTTTAAAGAAAACCAATTCTTTTATTTTTCAAACTCTTTAAAATCCGTATTTTGAATAAATTCTTCAACCTTTGAATAATATTACCCGAAATCCACTTATTAAAGCTTTTCCCATATTTTGAAATTTATTCAATAAGATTAAAAATAAAACTTTATTATTTTAGAATCCCTTCTTTTAAATTTATCCCATCCTCAAAAATAAATTTTAATATAAACTTTCAACCTGAATTTTCAAAAATCAAATTTTTATTTATTTTCGGTATCTAACGATACCAAAACTATATTCGGCTAAATTTAGCCTTCAATGATTTCAATCACAAGGATAATCACATAGAGATTATAAATAATCAACACACAACATTGAAACAAATTCAATTAATTGAGGAATCCAGTTGGATCTCTCCAACCTGTTTTCCTGCATCCACAGATGTTAGCACAATACCAATCCCGTTTCAAGACGGAATATCGCGGTATATGGGTTTATATAAGATATTATCCGCTATTATGCGGCGCATTAGGGTCTCATCCGCTATATAATGTGGGAAATCAACTCCAAGTACATATATAATACCAATTCCACTTCAAGGTGTAATATCGCGGTATATGTGTTTAATATAATAACCTCCGCTTAATATGCGGCGTATATGGTCTATTTCAATACCACATATAGTAATTTATCATCTAAGCATACAATCAACACAATCAAGCAATTTTAAATCTAACTATTTAAAATTTAAATCGAAAAAAATTCGATTGAGTGAGAAGTTCTCACCTTGCTTTCAATAATCGTTGTAGTGTTTCGTTCCAAATAAAATTAAATGCGTGTTTAATTTTACCCAAAATTCACACTAGCTCCAATCAATCCCAATCCAGCTCCATCGCATAGTATTCGTTCGTACGATTCCAACGCAAGTCGTTTCGTCCAAAACGGTCCTCGTATTACAAAGATACAACATTTTAAACTTTAAACGAATTTATATAAATTAATTTACTATTTCTTTTTATATTTTTAAACCTTAGATCGATCTGGGCTGCTCATTTTCGAATGCAAATCTCGGCCGCACTATACTTTCTTCCTCATCAGGTTATCGCGCATGATACAACCCATAGCCGCCGATCAAAACCCTAATCGACGCGCCTACATTTCAACACTTGAAAATGATCAGATGCCATGATTTCGAAGCTCGTGCTCCGCCGCATCAACACCCTAAAACTCGTCAAACTCGGTTGCAATCTCACATGAAAAAACGTGAATGAAATGCGTGGCTTCAAACTTGAATTTCCATTGATCCATAGCATAATACTCGATCGTGACCGTTGGTTTCAAAGATCTCGCGATGATCTACAACTTTGCAGTTGAAAACTTTTCGAATCGTTTAATAGATTTGAAGAAAATTGAGGGAGAAGGAGGAATATTTTCGGCCATTAAATCTGAAGGTGGCGGCTGAAGAATACGGTTAGGGTGTGTGTAAAATGAAGATAATGGGGTCCTTCTATAGAAAATTGCAAAACACTATTCACCTAAAAATTTTCCGAACTCGAAATGAAGCGTGCCGCCTAGCGTTTATAATGTTTTACCCCTATTTCGAATGCAATGGAATATATATCGAGAGCCAATTCGATTGTATTTGAAAGATAGGTTTTCAAATCGACTATTTAAATTCAAAATTCACTTAAACCGATTTCAACGCGTTTTAGCTTGCCCCGGACAAACCGTAAATCCGATGACATGAAATTTGAAATCTTACAATAATTTAACATTACGGATCCGATGAAACTGTTTTCGTCGAAATCCGAGACTGTTTGAAAAATGGCTATTTTTACTCGTCAATTAAATATTAAAATATTCAATTTCCACAAATTAACTTGTAATTCAATTTTAAAAGTTCTATAACATCATTCTAACTCCAATATGATTTAATACAATTTTACAAATCAATTTTAATCACATTAAACCCAATTTTCAATTATTTCTGTAATTTCAAATATTAAATTATCGATTTAATTATCCAATTAAATCTAGATATTCGAAATAAAATTTATTCAACTTACAAATTTTACTTGTTAATATTAAAAATCAATTAAATATACGAATTTCAAATGACAGGAATTCTGGGTCGTTACATTAGCTGATGTTTATTGCTCAATTACTGAGTTGTAAGTGGATAGACAACTTAAGTAAAAACAATTTAAACGGTGGGAAACAAAGGACCCTGCAATTATAACTTCACATAAGCTCTACTTCATTTGCTAATAAGTGAAACAAAAATAATAAATCTGGCCAAAATATGAGGATACTGTAGCAAACGTACATACCATTTATAGTTTCTCCTTTTCTTATGCAGTAACATAATACCATCTTACACCGCTCCTTTTTAACTATATTTTAACAGAAGAAAGAATCTTTAAATACTTACCTATCAATCGGCACCATTCCCTAATTAGTATGTATGAAGTTTATATTAGAATTTCAATATAGCATGAAGAAATCAAGTTTATCATATATATAAAAGGTTTAAAGGTATTTTTTTACCTAAAAAACTGCTAAGTTTGTATGAAAGATTTCGGGTATAAAATTGTTTTCTTCGACTCATATGTCAGTTTTGTAGAAGGAGTCAACCATACACGATTCCTAGTATGCATACATGTGCATGATAAATGGAAATATATATTTGTTTTGAACAATACTCAGGAGAACCCGAAGAATCGGTAAAATCCTGAGGGGATTAAGCTGCGCCTGTCCGCTCAACTATGATAAATGGAAATATTATAGCTGAAGAATTCTGTTTCACCTATGATTATAAAAATTCCTTCTATGATGCGAGTTGCTTCCATTGTCACATTAGGTTGTCATATTTACCAAGAACAGTTAATGGTAAAAATTATAGTTGATCGTCTCATTCAGTATAAATTCTGAGCAGAGATTGATGTGCTTTCATCAATTAATTAATAGCATTCTCAACTCCAAAAGTAAATTTAAACTGCCCAAGTTTAAATTACTAAATGTCCATGAAACCAAAATAGCGTAAATTACTAAATTTTACCGCAACAAAATTGTTTGGAGAGAACAAAGCTAATTGAGTTGAATTTTAAACATTTATTCATTGGATACAAATACATCTACAAAAAATAAACATATCTATTTACAAAAAAAAATCATCTTGTCTACAAAAGAATTTCGAAATGTTTATTATTATTTTTATTAATAATTGGAATAAAGCTACAATATTTTGATCCAATCATGAGCTTCCCAATATACCCTTATTTACTTTGATATATAAATAAGGTCACAAATTGGAATTGTAAGTGGAGCAAAAAATTAATAATTTTTTATTTACTTTTATATTTATGTTTATTACAACTATATATGAAAATGAAATGTAATAATTTAAGATCATTTATAAAGGTATGCACATGCATCGCACGTGCCAGAAGGTAAACTTTGGTTGTTTCAAATAGATATAGCAATGATAGAGATAAGCGATGAAATACACGACAAGCTGTGTTTGCATTTTTATTTTCTTTGTTGTGATGCTCCAATCTAGAGCAATGGATTACATAAAAGAGTGTCATTCACATAATTAATTAAAAAATTAAGGAGAAATGATTAATATAGTGTTTTATGATGCCAAAAAATAGGAGCTGTACTTTTTTCTCAATTTATATAGAGCATAATCCGAATAAAATAAGTTGTTGAAAAATCAAATTATGAACAACAAATAAGATCACAAAGAAGTTAGATGTAAAAATTTAAAATGAACAATATGAACAGGCAGGTGATTAATGAGAGTACTTGAAACAACAATAGTTTGAAATATTACATCACCATTTGTATATTCTTCTTCATGCTTCAGCAGTGAGTGGAAAAAAGATGAATGCATAATAGATAAAGCCTTTTTTTACTAAATGTATATGACAAGCAAAATCGAGGGAAAGATTTTTTTTTCCTAGATCTTGCAAGCAAACTGAAAGAAAAAGGAAATAGTTGCAAGTAAAATGAGGTTATTTTATGTAATAGAGTAAAGATTGTACAAAAACTAACACGATCATTACCCATCTAGTTTGGAACCGACTTGCCCTCAAGTTACAAAAATAATCTTAAAGAATGAATAAAAAATGTTGATAATTTTTTTACGTGTTGGGTTTTCAAATCATAGGACACAAACAGGTAATTACGTAATTAATTGACACGATAATTTCAAACAACACCAACAGATTTCTTTTAAAATAACTTGAATTCTCCATTAAAGAAACAAATACGTATTGATGATTTAGCAAATCTCAATTATGTTACTCAAAACAATTTAGAATAGTTTGCAACTCAATATGTGGAATTCAGCTAATAAAATAACATAGAAGATAAATAATGATATCACACATAAAGCTTGTACTTTAAAAAATGATTGTCTTTGTATTGCTGTAACTCTATTCGATGGTATGATTGTTTAAAACCGGGTGTACAGTTACATTTTACTATTACATTCTAATTTTTACATTAGTGATCGTTAAATGCTATAGTTTGTTAATACTACAAATTGTTAAATTTGCAATTCAGAGTGGGCTTAGAGCTTACAGTTTTATTGACCCTATCATTTTCGCTTTATCGAAAGGTTGTATTACTTTCAACAAATATCTCATTCTTACTGTTTCTTCCTGCAAACCAAATGAATTTAGTATGAATATAATAATGTTTAAGGAATTTCTTCATCCACCTTGCGTGCGATTGTTTAAGCTATAAGAACAAAACATTTGGAAAACAGAAACTGAGTTAAACAATCTAATAAGAGCCAAGGTGAAAAACTTTATATTTTGTGCGCCAACAGAAAGTCTCTTTCAATTCTAACTAATTGTTAAGTCACAATATTGACATCAATTTCTGAATGATACACATATAAATCTCAAAAATACAAAGTGGTTAAAGAACTATAACACGTATTAACTCATCAGTTTCACTAGAAATAAAAGTAATAATGACGGTATCATTGGTAGACGAATACTGACAGTCTTAATTAAATAACATTGATCTAGACATACCACAGGACATTAAAGTAGCATCTGAACAGCTACACCCGTGGGTGATCAAAATTAGGTACACTCGCATAAATTGTGCAAATTAAAAATATTTAAAGGGAAGAAAAAATAGGCTATAAAGTTGGTGCCTTCAACCGTGTGTCAAGGTTTAAAACAATCGTCAGACAGGAAATAAACACCGTTAGCGTCACGACTGAGTATGCATAAATATATTTAGGTCTGTAAATTATTAATGTAATGCGGGATGTGGATGTGGAAGAAAAGTGGGAAAGGAGGGCGATTTCATAAATCGAAGGCCATTTTTAGGTTACAGGTTTTTAGGCAAGAGTGGATGTCCAGAAGTAGGGACATACGTAACGTGGGAACGTGGATGTAGAAGGACAGTTGGAAAGCGGTACTATTTTAAGAAAAGGAGGCCATTGTTACGATATAAGATTTGATTGTGGAGCAGCTTAGAAATTGGGGAAACAAATTTAGACATGGAGGGAGAAACGGAGAATCGGTCAAGACGAAGAGTTTAAGAAAGAACCGATTTGAGTAAATTGGAAGTGAAAAGAAAAAGGTCGACAGGGGAAGATAACGAACAGTTGGAGAAAATAACAGAGGAAAAAATGGAATACGTGGTGCAACAGTTAGAGAAGGTAGGAAAAAGAAATGGAAGCAGATAGGGAAGTGGTATTTTGAAATGAGAAAAGCAGAAGAGTCCACGTCAGCCTGGGGAAGATCCTGCTTTAGCATAAAGTAATAGATTGATTCTTAAAGTATTATATATAAATTTTATTTTATATATTGGTTAAATAATAATATTCAATTTAGTTAAGATGGATTTAATTAATATAAAATATGTTTAAGTATTTATTAAAATTTATATTTCAAAAATAGTTTTTTTAATAATTTGAGTAAGTTGAGGTTGAAAAGATAAATTTGAATTTATTTGAAATTGTATTTTATTAAGAATTTTATTTAATTAAATCGATTTGGAACTTATTAAAATTGAGATTTTAGATATGATTTTATAATTTGATTTTGATTTAAGAAATTTAATGAATATTCCACATTTAATGAATTGAAAGAAATATTTAGTAAAATGTAATTTAAGGTTATTTAAATGATATTGAATTTTTTAGGTGAATATTTCAAAACTAAATAATAATGAAGTTAAATCAAAATCTATATGAAATTGTTAAATTAAGTTTTGAAAATGTTGACCATTTAAAGCTTTGAAATGTATTGAAATTTAAATGGTTTATTTTGTGGTTCAAATCTGTTTTGAAATTGATATAATTTGAAATTGTTTATTTAGAAACTGAATTGAATTAAAATTGATGGATTGAGAATGAATTAACTTGAATGTGGGATTTAAATTGAGTTGAATCGATTTGTGAAATTTGAGGAAACAAATGTATTTTACAAATTATTTTTAAATTATATCCTACTTTATAAGTTATCTTAATATAAACCAATTTTAATATAAACTATTTTATATACAAACTATTTTATTTTATAAATTATCCTATTTTATACACTATTATTAAACTGTTTAAGTGGTGGAAGTTATGATTTCAAAGTTATGGTTTTCCAAAGAATTATGATTTCAAAGTGTTTTGGTTTCGAAAGTGCCGTAACTTGGAAAGTGGTATAAATTGGAAATAGATATATTTGAAATGGAAATAATATTTTGGTTTTGAAGTATAAATTATTTTGAAATGACTACGGTGTGATAATGACGTTTAGTTGTTAATAGTGTATATTTCTACATTGTAGATAGTTTCACGGATTCTTAGAGGATGGTTATCCCAAACATCCTTTGAGTAACTTGTATTTCAGTTGAGTTGGATTTATTGATATAAGAATGTTAATCCTGACTTGAGTGTTTGTGTTTTGCGTTATGCTCGGGTCAGACCGAGTGACACATCATTTGAGACTCACCTTTGGAGTTTAGAGCTTCACTTGAAGATCCAACTATCGATTCAGTTTTCAGCTTTTTTAGTTGATTTGTTCAGAGATGTCGTCTATTTGTATTTGACACTTCAGCGTATTTGAGATATTCTGCTGTATTTTATTTCTAACTCTGATGTTTATATAGCAGCTTCATGAACTACTATTTATCTATTCCGCTACATTATTATTATATTACTCTGCGTCTGTGATTCTGTGATTGATTTATTTACTGTATATCCTGAGTTTTGCCAAATATAAATTAACAATCTGATATTTTAAGCAATTCAAGTCCGACAAGTGTGGATGCGAATGGTTGAAATAACCAGGTCGTTACATTATCAGAGGTCTTTGCTCTAAATTCAAATGGAATCTCCTCTAGTCTCTTTTTTTTGGTCGACCTTGATTTATATTCTTGCATCTGCTCTGAATTCTGCTTTGGTTGTTCAGCATTTAACACAGATCTCGATTAACACAAATTATAATAGTAATAACTGAAATTTATATTTTCAACATTTTCTTATCCATATTCTCACTGAATTTTGAACATATATTTTTTTTAGAAATTTGAACCAGTCCTTTATTTTCAGATTTGATACGTCAAAACCCTACTCTTAATATGTTTTAAATTGCAACCCTAAAATTATTTTCCATAACATTTTCCACTTTTTTCGAAAATTAAATCTGAGCTTAATCATATGTTTCTATGATCAAAGCTATTTATTATTATTAATTTTTTTGAGAAAGTGCAAAATTTTACATTTTCTGCAAATTTGCACTTTAAACTGTAAAATTTTGCATTTTTTGAAAATGCAAATCTTTGCATTTCGTTGAACTAAAATTGGGGGAGTTTTATAAAATTTGTTTTTGAGGAGTAATGATTGTTTTTTTTATAACCAAAGTATTATTTTATTCAAAGTTAACATTTATTTTGATGTCGGGGGTTCAAACCCATGACTTGTAGGATCTCGGCCTATAATGGCATATCACTGCCACTTGCGATAGTGGTTCTTGACTGGATGGATGTATATTTTAAACTTTAAAATGGTGTTTTACAAAATTTCTCTATTATTTCCATTTTCAAATATTTTTTAATAGTTATGGTTTTTCTATTATAATTAAATGATTTATTAACACAACCGAACTAAAAAGATGACGCCTTTGAGTACAGACAACTAAAAATTGGTAGACTTGTGATAAAATGGTAACAAAATTGCATTCATTAATTGCTATTTGAACGCTCAGAATCTAAATGTTTATTTTTTGTGTTTATAGTGTTCCAAAGATGACTGCTTTGGAAATCAATTTTTTTTGATAATTCTAGCAAACAAACAAAACTCAAATTCAAAATATGAAGTAAATTAATAATCATTTTAACAACTAAAGAACTAAAAACACACCCATTGCCTGATCACCATCAAATAAAAGTCAGATGCATTATCATATAAACCAACGATTGAAGTAGAGATTCAAAAAATAAAATAAACCTCAAAATCTTTAATACATTATTTAAGAAAAACTTGATGATGCATAAGAAAATTGGATTTATCACACATACCATCAAAATAAACATATTAAAATACAAGGTTAATTTTTTTGGCTATAGTACAATAATGACATAACCTCCAATTGGAGGAAAAAACTTGAACAATATACCTATACTTAATGCAAAACGAAAAACAAACTATATATATGCACTAAATATTTTTTGCGTACATATTACTGCAAACATAAAAAAAGTCGGGTCAGATAAAAATTAGGATTTTTCTAAAGTTGCAATAGTCTTTTAACTTCATAAAGCAAACAAATAGGTACAAAGACGATTGAAACAAATGAATCAATAATTTATTACATCAAGACTGAAATTGATATGATCTGGGATTGGTCCAACATGAATTTGAGTAGAAAGTGGTTGTCAAGTTTATATCTCATACAGTGAGTTCCTAAATTAAAGATGAAACTCAACTAATTACAATACAACTAAAAAAGGTTAGCCTATATAGGTAGTGAAAATAACAATTAAAATTATACAAAGAGAGGCATTCTCCAAACAAAGAAAGACAATTATCGATTTTGAATTCCAACATCTTAAAAGCATAATTATAAATGGAAATTATTTAGAGAAAGAATAGTAAAATTTATCATGAAGCACACCATAGATGAAAGACGAATAAGTATTTGTGTCAATGATGGTGTAGAACATCATAGGAAGAACTATCTGGGTAAAAAAATGAGTTGGGCTAACTCTAGCTTTCAAGCAAAACCAAATCATAATAAGAACTATCTTGTATTGTGCACGTTTAACTGAAATTAATTTTAGAATAAAACCTTACGGTGGAATTGTAGAATTTTGCGCTGAAATCATGAGGATTTATTATTTGAACTGACTGAATGATATACAAGAGATGAAAATGTGAATATTCGGTTATATATATAATATATAGAATAGATAGGATGCTTCTTAATGAGGAAAATATACACCAAATTTGATTTTGCAGTGTATACCCTAAGAGAGCAAATGAAATAATAAGAAATCACAAAATAAATCCATTAAATTAATAAAAGCAAACCTATCCAATTGGAAAATAGCTAAACCTACCATGCTTCCCGAAGAATATTTAAGGGGTGCTGTATTTATTATGTTCCAAATGTAGAAAAGATGTATTAAAAAAACATGCGTGAATGTTACTATAAACAAAGATGCCGAATATGTAAGAGATATGCCAGAATCCAAGATATCGAAAGTAGTGGAACATTTAGCAGGGGATATCGCACTTCAATCACTTCAAGAAGATGTCAAACTTCTACAATGAAGGATGTCGAACTACAAAGCTATCAAACTTGAGTATAAAAAGGGGAGATGTTGAACTTCAACAACCTTAGTGGTTGTCGGGCATATAAAGAGGAAGAGATGTCATATCCCAAAATGTACTAAACATATAATAAACCTGGGTAATAACGAACATCAACTGAAGCCAAAAGACTATAATATGAAGTATATTGAACTTAAAGACAATCATATAAAATTGCCAAACCACTATAGCATGAAGTATAATAAAGAAAGATACAACATTACTAAAGAATGTCGATTAAATGTCGAGCCTTTACAATTAAACTATTGTAAAGCATACACAAATGGAAAAGGGTGCCGTGCTTCGACGAATATAAGAGATACCGCATATCCAAAAATTTCAAAAATTCCACAAGATGTCGAATGACATCAATATGAAAAGGACGATGAATCTCAAGGAACTACGAAGGATGTTGGGTATTACCAATGAAGAGAAGATGCCGAAAGTCATCGGTGCTTAAAAGGATGCAGAAAATCATCAATGTGGCAGAGATGTCATAAATCACCAATAAAGTAAGATGTCATATTTCATCAATATACAAAAGTTGCCACATGTCATCAATGTAATAAGTGATGCCGAAAACCTAGGGTGCTGAAGGACCCATGGCAGCCAGGCGCCAACTTCAACCCCTATAAATACAGACCCCATAGCTTCATGGAAGGGGCAAATTCTTCTCATCACTTTCTTACATTTTAAAGTTTGTAAACCCTAGATTGAATTGGGGATTATTATAGCCTATTGTACTTTCATGATTTTTACATATTAGGACTTGTACAATCAACATTGCATGGCATATTACATGCAAATAAAGACTCTTGACCATGACTATTGACTTACATATGACTCTTGTACTCCTCTATTGCTTATATCGTGCACATGGCCTCTATATTGAGCTTGCATACTTCTTGCAAATCGACATAAGGCAATCCAAGTCCATTTCCAGCCAAGCCATATTTAGCTTGCACAATTCAAGGTTAATAAATAAATTTGTTAACAGTTAATGCTTCAATGCTTTAATTTTTTTAGCTAAAATGAAATATCTTAATCTGGAAAATATTATCGGTAGAACAAAAGATATGGAAGAGCTATCCAAAATGTGTGGATGCTACTTTTTAAATTTTTGTCCTTCGAGTAATTATTGTTTGACAAAAATATTCTAAAGCATCGAGAATACTTGCATCCTGGTGCATGGTACATGCATCTTAGAAAAATGGATTTATATATAGCTGCTCACTGAAATGTTTTCAAACAATAAATGTTATGAATTAATGCAAATATACATGTACTAAAACTCTATTGTTATTGAGACTAATGCATTTACATTAAGATGCAATTACCTACTCAAAAATACATTTTAATTTACACCCCTACAATTATTTTCCATAATATTTTTCACTTATTTTGAAAATTAAATCTGAGTTTAATTGCATGTTTCTATGATCAAAGTTAATGATTATTATTATTTAATTTCTTTTGAGAAAGTGAAAATGTTTACATTATTATGTAAATTTGCACTTAAAACCGTAAAAAATTGCATTTTTCGAAAGCGCAAATATTTGCTTTTCGCTAAACTAAAATTGGAGATGTTTTTTTTGAGGAGTGTTGATTGTTTTTTTTCGATAATAAGTGTTTTATTTTATTCAAAGATAACATTTGTTTGATGTTGAGGGTTCAAACCCATGACTTATAGGACCTCAGCATATAGTGACATATCATTGCCACTTGAGCTACTGGTCCTTGACCAGGTAGATGTATATTTTAAACTTTAAAATGACGTTTTTACAAAAGTTCTATTATTTTCATTTTCAAATATATTTTAATAGTTGCAACTTTTATATTATAATTAAAATGATTTATTAACATAACCGCATTAAAAATTGATACTTTTGGTTACAAACAACTAATAATTGATAGACTTGTGAAAAAATGGTAACGAAATTGCATTCATTTAATTGTTATTTGAACGCTTAGAACCTAAACGTTTCTTTTTTTTTCTTTTATAATTTTCCAAAGATGACTGCTTTGAAAATCTTTTTTTGATAATTCAACAAATAAACAAAATTTAAAAATAAAGTAAATTAATAATCATTTTAACAATTAACCAACTAAAAACTCACCTATTGCCTGATCATCATCAAATAAAAAGTCAGGTGCATTATCATATAAACCAATGATTAAAGTAAAGATTCAAAAAATTAAATAAACAACAAAATCTTTAGTACATAATTTAAGAAAAACTTAAGGATGCATAAGAAAATTGGATTTATTACACATACCATCAAAATGAACATATTAAAATCCAAGGTTAAAAAGTGTGGCTATAGTACAATAATGACATAACCTCCGGTCGGAGGAAAAAAATTGAACAATATATCTATACTTAATGCAAAATGAAGAAAAACTATATATATATATATATAGAGACTAAAAAAACCTTTGTTCACATATTGCTGGAAAAATGAAAAAAGGTTGAGTCAGATAAAAATGTAGGATTTTTCTAAAGTTGCAATAGCCATTTAACTTCATAAAGGAAGAAAATAGGTATAAAAACAATTGGTACAAATGAATCAATAATTTATTACGTCAAGACTGAAATTGATATGATCTGGGATTGGTCTAACATGAATTTGAGCAGAAAGCGGTTGTCAAGTTTATGTCTCATAAAGCGAATTCCTAGATCAAAGATGAAACTCAACTAATTACAATACAGCCAAAAAAGGTTAGCCTATATAGTTAGAGAAATAACAATCGAATTTATGTGAAGATATGCATTCTCCAAACAAAGCAAGACAATCATAGATCTCAAATTCTAACAGTTTGAAAGCATAATTATAAATGGAATTATTTAGAGAAAGAATAGTAAAATTTATCATGAAGCACACCGTAGATGAAATAAGAATAAGCATCTATATCAATGATAGTGTAGAACATCATAGTAAGAACTATTTAGGTAAAAAATGAGTAGGGATAACCCAAGCTTTAAACAAAACCAAATAAAAGCGATGTTTTGTATTCTACACATTTCACTGAAATTAATTTTGGAATAGGGTGGAAATGTAGAATTAAACACTGAAGTCATGAGGATTTATTGTATGAATTGATTAAATGATAAGCAAGAGATGAAAAGGTTAAAATTCGATTTTATATATATTATATAGAATAGATAGGATGCTTCTCAATGAGGAAAATATACACTGATTTGGATTTTGCAGTATATACCCTAAGGAAGCAAATGGATTAATAAAGAAATCACAAAACAAATCCATTAAATTAATAATAGCAAACATGTCCAATTAGAAAATAGCTAAACCTACCATAATTCCCGAAGAATCTTTAAGGGGTTCTGTATTTATTATGTTCCAAACGTAGAAAAGATGTATTAAAAAACATGTGTGAATGTTACTACAAATAAAGATAACGAATATGTAAGAGATATGTCGGAATCCAAGATGTCGAAAGTAGTGGAACATTTAGCACGGGATATCGCACCTCAAGCACTTCAAGAAGATGTCAAACTTCTACAATGAAGGATGTCAAACTACAAAGACCATCAAACTTGAGAGTATGAAGGGGATATGTCAAACTTCAACAACCTTGGAGGTTGTTGGGCATATAAAGAAGAAAAGATGTCATATCCCAAAAGTTATTAAATGTATAATAGACCCTAGGTAATATCATACATCAGCAGGTGCCAAAAGAGTATAATACGAAGAATATTGAACTTAAAGACAATTTGATAAAGTTGCCGAACCACTATAGCATGAAGTAGTGCAAAGAAAGATACATCATTACTAAAGAATGTCGAATACTGACGCAGCGGATAATAACAAAATGATATAGATCGATGAAAGTAGCAATTGGTGGATTGATGAATACCAAAAATGTCCAAATTCGTTGATCCGAAGATACCGAATTCTAGCTATCCTCGTCACGTTGATCGCGCACGATACCGTGAAAGAAGATCTTCAATTCTTCAAGCATTGATCAAGCGCACTTGATACCGCGAATCGGCTTCAACAATCGTTGAATCGAGCGCACTCGATTAACCGAAAGTGGAGATAGGAGATTACACTCAACTACCAATTTAGGATGAAAGCACACAGCAATCAAACAAGAATTTTACTCAAAAATCAACAACCCTTGAAATTACAACACACTCGCTATTTATAGAAGTTTCCACCCCTGACCCTTAAGTCGTTGCCGACTTAACTCCCCTTAAGTCGTTGCCGACTCATGACTCACGACTCAACTAGGTCGTTGCCGACCTAACAGCTACTACTCGCCTCAATTGCAACACAGCACATATATACAACACATACGACTTAGACAAGGTCGTTACTGACCTAATTACATCACAATACCTTCACACGACCTAAAAATAAATGCAACTCAATATTAGTTGACCCACGACTTACGACTTACCTAAGTCGGTAGCGACTTGTCTCACAACACAGTGCGTGCCTTATCACATAGGCGACTCAAAGCAATTACATCTCAACAGCCTTCGGCCGACTCAACTACATGCCGACTTACGACATATGGAGCGACTCAAATCAGCAGCGTCAAGTGTTGCCTCTTCCTTCAGCCACATTTCCTTAGGTCGTTGCCGACCTAAGTCCTTAGGTCGTTGCCGACCTAAAACCGAAGCTTCCTGCGACTTAAGACCTTCCTCCCCTGATTGACTCGTGAACGACTTAAGACTTAAAATCGAAACTTCCTTAACTCGTGAACGGTCTTCCTTAACTCGTGAACGACTTAAGCCTTCCTCCATAAGTCGTGTACGACTTATTCCCTGAGCTGCATCATCCTTAAGTCGTGTACGACTTATCTCCTGAGCTGCATCATCCTTAAGTCGTGTATGACTTATCCCCTGAGCTGCATCAAATACTAAAATGTCGAGCCTTTACAATTAAACTATTGTAAAGCGTATACAAATGGCAAAGGGTGTCGTGCTTCAAAGAATGTAAGAGATACCACATATCCACAATTGTCAAAGGTGCCACAAGATTTCGAATGACATCAATATGAAAAGGACAATGAATTTCAAGGAACTATGAAGGATGTTGGGTATTATCAATGAAAAGAAGGGTGCCGAAAGTCATTAGTGCTTAGAAGGATGCTGAAATCATCAATGTTGCATAGATTTCATAAATCACCAATAAAGTAAGATGTCGTATTTCATCAATGTACAAAAGGTTGCCACATGTTATCAATGTAATAAGTGATGCTGAAAACTAAGAGTGCCGAGAGACATATGGCAGTCAGGCGCCAACTTCAACCCCTATAAATATGAACCTCATAGCTTCATGGAAGGGGCTAATTCTTCTCATCACTTTCTTACATTTTAAAATGTGTATACCTTAAATTGAATTGGGGATTATTAGAGTCTATCATACTTCCTGATTTTTGCATATAAGGACTTGTACAGTCAACATTACATGGCATATTACATGCGAATAAAGACTCTTGACTATGATTATTGACTTGCATATGACTCTTGTACTCTATTACTTATAACATGCACATGGCCTCCATATTGAACTTGCATACTTCTTGCAAATCGACATAAGGAAATCCAAGTCCATTTCCAGCCAAGCCACATTTACCTTGCACATTTCGAGGTTAATAAAGAAATTTGTTAACAGTTAATGCTTCAAATGCTTTAAAAAATTTAGCTGCTCACGCTCTAGGATTTTTTAAATGCTTTAATATCAAATGCTTCAAATTTAGCTAAAAATACTTTAAAGCATTTGAAGCATTTAAACGCTTTAAAAAATTTGCAAAGTGAGTGGTTGTTACTTTTTAAATTTTTTCTTCAAGTGATTATAGTTTGACAAAAATACTTTAAAGCACCGAGAAATCTTGCATCTTAGTCATGGTACATGCATCGTGGAAAAATGGATTTATACATAGCAGTCTGAAATGCTTTCAAACAATAAATGTTATACATTAATGCAAATTTATAGCACCAAAACTCTAGTGTTATTTAGACTAATGCATTTGCATTAATGTGCAATTACCTACTCAAAAATACATTTTAATTTACTCCCTAAAATTATTTTCCATAATATTTTTCATTTTTTTTTGAAAATTAAATATGAGCTTAGTAGCATGTTTCTATGCCCAAAACTAATTATTATTACTTAATTTTTTTTTTGAGAAAATTCAAATCTTTACATTATTATGCAAATTTGCACTTTAAACTGCAAAAATTCATATTTTTTGAAAGTGCAAATATTTGCGTTTTGCTGAACTGAAATAGGGATGTTTTTTAAAATTTGTTATTGAGGAGTGGTGATTCTGTTTTTCCGATAATAAGAGTATTATTTTATTCAAGAATAACATTTATTTTGATTTCTTTGGCATTCAAACCCATGACTTGTAGGACCTCAGCCTACAATGACATATCACTGCCACTTGAGTCAGTGGCCTTAACTGGGTGGATGTATATTTTAAAGTTTAAAATGATGTTTTACAAAAGTTCTCAATTATTTTCACATTATAATTAAATTTGATCTATTGACATAACTAAACTAAAAAATGATAAGAAAATAATACCTTTGATTACAACAACTAAAAACTAGTATACTTGTGAAGAAAATGGTAACAAAATTGCATTCATTTAACTGCTATTTGAACGCTTAGAATCTAAACTTTCTTTATTGCTTTGAAAGTGTTCCAAGGATGACTGCTTTGAAAATATTTTTTTAATAGCTCCAGCAAACAGAACTCAAATTTAAAATATAAAGTAATTAATAATCATCTTAATAATTAACTGTTGGGAAATCTCGGGCCTTCCTGCTTCGTGAAGTTAAGATAGGCACTTTAAGATTAAAAGTAGTAATGGAAGCACAAGAGTTTATAATTCTCCAATATGGAGATTGTTTCACTATACCAAAGAATAGTAAGATTACAAGAATATGATTACAAAAGCAACTCACACTCGGTGGCTCACTCAAGCTTGAGAATAGAGACTTCCCTAGCTATCTCTCTTTTCTCTCAAGAGGCTCTTTTTTACAATTCTTGGATATTTTTTTAATTGATTTATTGATTAAGAATGAAAGCTCCTACCCCTATTTATATTACTCAACCTCCACAATGAATGGTGGAGATTACTTGTATCCAAGGGTGGAGATTGATTCTATAGAATACTCCACACTCTCTAGGGATCTCTACACTCTTTCATTCCCTTCTACATCCTTTCATACTCTTCCGTAAGGTCCCGGTAGGTTCCACGCATCTCTAGAATATTCTAGAGGGTTCCACACTCTTCCACAAACTTCTGGAGAGTTCTCCGGAACGTTCTAGAAAATTCTATACTTCTCTAGAAAGATCTAGAATTTTCTAGAAACTCTCCAATTAAGGAGGGATCCCAACATTAACCAACTAAAAACTCACCCATTGCCCAATAATCATCAAATAAAAAGTCAAATGCATTATCATATAAACCAACGATTGAAATAGAGATTCAGAAAATGAAATAAACATCAATCTTGAATACACAATTTATGTAAAACTTAAGGATACATTAGAAATTTGGGTTGATTACACCTAACATCAAAATAAACAAATTAAAATCCAAGGTTAAAATTTATGGTTATAGTACAATAATGACTTAACTTCCAATCGAAGGGGAAAAAATTGAATAATATATTTATACTTAATGCAAAATGAAAAAAGAAAACAACACACACACATAACTAAAAAGACTTTTGTTTATATATTGTAGGAACAATGAAAAAAAAAAGTAAAGTTAGATAAAAATGGTTGATTTTTCTAAATTTGCAACAACTTTTTAACTCCATAAAGCAAGAAATGGGTATAAAGACAATCGGTACAAATGAATCGATAATTTATTACTTGGATTGGTCCAACATGGATTTGAGCAGCAAGCGGTTGTCAAGTTTATATCTTATACAGTGAGTTCCTAAATCAAAGTTGAAACCCAGTTAATTACAATACAACCAAAAAAGGTTAGCCTATATAGTTAGAGAAAATAACAATCGATATTATACGAAAAGAGTTATTTTTGAAACAAAGCAAGATAATCATCAATCTCAAATTCCAACAGTTTGAAAGCATAATTATAAATGAAAATTATTAGGAGAAAGAACAATAAAATTTATCATGAAGCACACTGTAGATGACAGAAGAATAAGCATCTATATCAATATTGGTGTAGAACATCATAGTAAGAACTACATGGGTAAAAAATAAGCAGGGCTAACTTTAGCTTTCAAACGGAACCAAAAAATATGATGTTTTGTATTCTGTACATTTAACTGAAATTAATTTTGGAATAAAACCTTAGGGTGGAAATGTAGAATTAAACACTAAAGTCCCGAGGATTTATTATCTGTATTGAGTAAATGATAAGCAAGAGATGAAAAGGTGAATATTTGGTTTTATATATAATACAATAGAATATATATGATGCTTCTTAATGAGGAAAATATACAATTAATTGGATTTTGCAGCGTATACCCTGAGGAAGCAGTTGCAATGATAATGAAATCACAAAATAAATTCATTAAATTAACAAAAGCAAACTTGTCCAGTTAGAAAATAGCTAGACCTACCATAATTTCTGAAGAATCTTTAAGAGGTGCTACATCTATTATGTTCCAAATGTAGAAAAGATGTATTAAAAAGCATGTGTGAACAGTTCAAATGCTTTTAAAAAATTAGCTAAAAATGAAAAATCTTCATTTGTAGAATGTTATCACTAGAACAAAAGATAGAGAAGAATATGTCCAAAATGTGCAGAAACTACTTTTTAATTTTTTTATCTTCGAGTAATTATAGTTTCACAAAAATACTCTATAGAACCGAGAAATCTTGCATCCTGGTGCATGGTCCATGCATCCTAGAAAAATGGATTTATACATAGCAACGTACCAAAATGTTTTTAAATAATAAATGTTACGCATTAATGCAAATATACATTTACCAAAAATCTAGTGGTGTTGAGACTAATGCATTTACATTAATATTCAATTACCTATTAGTTAGCTTGAAATGCATAACATTTATTGTTTAAAACATATCAGTGGGTTATAATGCATTATGAAATGTATAAAATTTTAATTAATGGAGTGGCTGTAATTTAAAGCAGGGTATAATGACTAACAAAAAAGAAAATAGAGTATTAGTAGAATATCAATAGCATAATATAGAAAATAACAATTGATTTGATTGCCTTGAAATTAGTTAAAGACAAAAAGAATGATACCATAACTTGCTATATCAATCAAAATTGAGGCTGACGCCGCATTTCAATGGACCAAATAAGAATGCATTTAAAGACATAAGAATTAGAGGCTGGATATACACTTTGAAAATCTAATATAAGAAACTTTGCAATCAATTTAACATAATTAGATTTCTCCTATAATTGATACATTGTTGGAGGTGAAATAAAAAAATTTAAAAGATATGACTGGAAAGGTAAATCTACTTAATGATGAAACTAAACAAAATAAAACGAAGAAAAAAATCAGAAACCTAATCATATATCTGTAGAAAATTAAGCGTAGGTTAGAAGTCATAAAAAATTAGGCAAAAAGATTAGGGCAAAACTTACAGGAAGTTACGAAAATTTGCTTTGATGAGATAGTCAACCTGCATGTAAACATGGAGAATATAATTGAAAATTAGCTTTGATAAACGGAAGGGGAATGGTGAGTATTAAACTGGTGGATAATTTTCAATTTCGTAACTAAAAGTGAATGAGTAGAATAGAAATGAAAACATATGAAAAGGAAAATAAACGTAGTTAAGCAAATAGAAGTGGAATGGACATCTGCTATAGTTGTTAAAACCTGGAAGTTAATTAAAATGAATTGGAGGAGGTAAATGGAAATAAATTCTAAAATCACTGAAAAATTAGCATATGACATGAGATTGAATGAGAAAGCAGAATTCAAATGGCCTTAAAGTGTGCTTTATATGTAATAGAGTAGATTCCAATTTTTCAAAACTGTAGTTTGAGAATAATCTATTTTGCAATTATCCAGATTATGCTCTAGCAATCCTATTATACTTGGTTTAACTGTTAGTAACATGTTAGATAAATCGGATTTTCTTTTAGGGGAGTTTAGTCCCCTTACATTTCATGCTATTATTGACATAAAATATATAAGATATTAAAATAATAAAGGGTACTCAAAGGATACAGTATGCAGCTAAAGTGACGCACTATATCTGATATCTTCATCCACCATTACAAACGTTTTTCCACCCCGTTTAGCAAGATTTTATTGTTTTGTATTTTTAGTTGCTCCTTCCACCTTGTATTTCTGATTATGTATTTTCTCTTGAAATCACTATCATCTGCTGCCTCTGGACCGTTGGTAGATATAATAGCATATTTTTTTTTAGTCTACTCTTTTTTCTTTTACTTTTGCTTGCAGAAGATGAGGCACGCCTAACTGCATTTTAGACAACATGATTTGGTAATGTCTCTTTAGATCGAGATCATTATGAAGGATGTAAAGTTTGATTTTTTGGGACTCAACTTAAAAAGGTTCATTTTTCAGAATGTAAAAGTCGTCATTCATGATATATATGAAGAATTATAAGAATAAGTCAATTTATGAGTAACATATATTAATCTATTGTTTTTTAGCAAAGCTAGCGGGGTTGACTGGTCCTCTTTCAATTTTATTGCAAAGCCTAGAGAAAGAAGAATTACAAGAGAACCGAGGCTCATAACATGCTATAAGAAAAAGAAATAAAAACAAGGAACAAAGCTACACAATAAAGGACATACAAATAAACACAAGGGAAAGAAATACAAAGACATTAGAGAGCTACCAGCAAGCAACTTAGAGCCAAGGAGTGATGAAAGAGAGGTCAAAGGAAAACCCTGACAGTCTAAGACCCTTAGCTATCTCATGTTGCAGAATATGTAGGATTACATTTGATTCTCTAACCACATTATAAAATACCCTACCATTTCTTTCCTCCCATATGATTTTCACAAACTTCATTAGAATAATAAGTAGGGCATAATATTGTAGTAACAAATGAAATTAGTTTCATTAGTTGGAAGATCTTTAAGAATTTTCTTGCACTCAATAAGTTTCCTTCAAAATAATAAAATACAATATACATACAATTAGTCTCTCTTTCATTTTGGGTTCAAGAAATACGTCTGTAGCAGCTATGGCTGCTTTTACAACTTTTCTAAATAATCCTATCTGCAACCTTGATCAGAATGAAGGGTCCTCTAAATCTTCTCCATCACTCTCTCCACCTCTTCCACTGAATCAATTGCCGCTCTCACCACCTTTAAGTGCAAAAAAAAGCCCCAGATATTGATGAAGAAGGCTATCAAATTGTACGGAGTAGAAGATCAAAACTGCTGAATAAAGAAACTGCTTCTCAAATGAAACATGCAGGAAATAGTTCTTATCAATTGAACCTAAAGCATGGCACCAAACAAACTTTCAAAAATGCAAATCAGGGATTATACAATTCAAGAAATGCAGCGAATGATAGAATCTCAACAAGAAATGTTGCAAGAATCAACCAGTAAGTTATGAAATCAGATACCCATTTCAGAAATTCAAGAAGCAATTCAAGAAACAGTCAAAATAAAGAGAATTTAGTATGTCAATCCATAACTAACCTGAGTAAGCCTTCTTCATGAGCAGAAATGATTAAGAAAGGAGGTTCAAAATACTAAATTTGACCTTAAGTATGTTGCTCCTCTCTCCATTAATGAGAATAAAATAGCGGTGATGAGTGTAGAGGCCAGCAAAAGGGCAGAGAGTAAATGGAATTTCTCAGCATTTGCCTATGTTTTTGGCAACAGACCCGCTTATCAACACTTCAAGGCTGTAATTGCTAAATCCTGTAAACCCACGGGTAATTTCGACATCTTTACTCGTAATAATGGATTCTTTCTTATCAGATTCTCTAATGCAACTGATTGTGATAATGCTATTAATGGGGGTCCATATTTTATTAATGGAAAGCTTATTATTATGAAAAAATGGAGTAGTAAAATTAATCTTGATAGAGATTTAATCTCTACTATGCCTATATGGATTACACTACCTGAACTAAATCTTAGATTGTGGGATAGTGAGATTTTAATTGCCATTGCTAGTGTGGTTGGTATTCCTCTCAAATTAGATTATCACACTGCAAAAGAAACTAGACTCTCTTTTGCAAGAATACTTGTAGAAATTAAAGCAGATTCAGATCTTCTAAGTGAAGCTACTATTTCCTTACATGATGGTGAAAACTTGGTTCAAAACATTGAATATGAATGGGTTCCTCCTAGATGCAAAATATGTTCTTGCATTGGGCATTCAATAGAAAATATGTGGAAGGGCCCGGTTGGTCGTTCTTGTTAGCCATGGCAATTGATGAAGAAGACTGGAAGGGGGCTGAGTTGGGGAAGAAGATGATAGTGAAGATGATAGTACTGTTCCGTGCACGTGCACATGTGGTTGAAGATCTCAGAAATTCAGGAAATGATTTTTACAAGACAACAGATTGCAAGAAGTTCAAGAACAGGGAGAATTTGATAAACTTGAAGAAGAAGTCAGGGAAGCTACAGATTTCCTTGACAAAGACAATTTCAGTGAACCAAGAATGTTTGCACATGAACTTGAACAAGAAGCAATGATTTATAAAGAAACAAATTTGAATCAGGACAATTTCCAGCAAGAAAAGGACCACTTAAGTATAAACTATGAAATTTAGTAACAAGAACTGAAGTTGTGTAAGCTACAGATTACTAAAGTTAAGATTCAAAGGAACAAGATTATCATTTCAAGAAAATAACTGGATTGGAAGTACTGCTAATTCAAAGCAAAGATATATGTGCCAAACATAAAAGGATGAACTAAAGAAATTGCTAAGTAACAGATCTATATAAAAAAAAAATACAAAAGAACAAGAACATAAATTGAAAATAGTACTAAAAAGATCAAGAAACAGAAGATGAGCTGTTAACTAAAATTAAGAAAAAACAACAGGAATTAGATTGGAAATGAAAGATAAAGAACCAGAAATTGCAAAACGAACAATTGTAAGGAATACTGGAGTAAACTATAAGAAGAAGAATGTTGCAAATCGTCAATAACAGTGCCTGAAGGAATAAGCAGCAGGATGAAGAAGATCATTAACCATAAAATCACAGTGAACAAAAATACAGTTTTTATTTCAGAGTTCTTCACACACATTACAACACTTATCATCAGTATTTATAGACGTTTAACAACACATACTCGGCCCAATTACAATTCAAACACTTATGATACAAGCACAAGGTGATAAGCCCAGCAATACTGATATTACAAAACATCTTGACACATACACACTGATATGCCTCCCAGTTTTCCATGTTTCTTTCTGATGCACCACTGCTACTCTTTGATTACTGTTGCCTCATCTCGTGAACAAAATTCAGTTGCAACCCCTTCTCTTTCCTCAGCCTTCTCACCGCAGGCCTTGTTCATCATAGCCTTCAGGTTATGGTTGTTACAATATGACTCTAAATTGGTTTGGAAAGAAAAACAAAGCTTGCAAAATAAATCAGCAGTCAGAGGCAGTGCCCTTTCTCTGGAAGGAGAAACTATCACAGAAAAAGTAATATCTGATCTCAGCAACAAAAAGGCTTCATAATCCTTTAATAATTCTTCAGGAAAAAATTTAAATATAGAAGACATATTTTCTGCTCAGAAACTTCCTCTTGAAAAAAGATCTCAAGAAGGTATTAAAAATCTGTCAATTAAAGGCAGTGAAATAGAAATCATTTCTGAAACATCCAAAGAAGCAGAGGAAAACCCTGAATCTTCTCAAATTTCAAATGCAAAAGTCTTGGAAATCAAACAGATGAAGCTCCAAATGATACTGTGGACATGAATTTGGATGATGGTTCTTACATTAACAATATCTTATGTAAAGAACCATCTGAAAATCCCAATATCAGTCAGCTTGCTTCTCATCACTCTCCACTTATCAAAAATTCAAATTCAGAATACAATATTCAAAAGGCTATTAATTTAGCTTCAAATTCTTCTAAGACATAAACAAAGGATAAAAAGGAAAAAAGAAAAGGCAGAATGAAAAGTATTAATGAAATAGTGGATAATGGAAACACAGAGGATACATAAGACAATGAATTTAAAAAGAAATATATTTCCAAAATTCCAGATGGAAAGAACAGTTAAAAGCTCTAAGCAAAACTTCATACAAAAGGAAAGGGAAAAGAATAGAGACTTTTGAAGAAGAAGGCAGTCACAGTGCATAACTATGGGTGCGACGTGTATCCTTTGTGTATCCTTTTTTAATTCTCTTTGCATTATTATGTCAATAATATCTTGGAATGTCAGAGGTTTTAATTCTCCTGAAAGAAGATTAGATCTGTCTAATCTTCTTAAGACAAAAAATCCTAGTATAGTTGGCTTTCTTGAACATAAATTAGACAATCCTAAAATAAAAGATTATCATATTAAAAGCTTAAATAACCGGAATATTGTTAATAATAATCAGATGGGGGGAATGGTAGAGTCATGGTCATTTGGGATCCTAATATCTGTGATATCTTCCAATATTTTCTCAATTTCCAATTCATTCACTATAAATGTATGAATAAAGGTGGATTTCAGCTTGAAATTACTTTTGTGTATGCATCAAACAACGAGTATGAAAGGAATAATCTTTGGGAAAACCTTGATCAAATCAATGCTAATATGAAATCCCCTTGGATTATTATTGGTGATTTTAATACTATAATGCATGCTCATGAAAAAAGGGATGGGGTTACTCTTCCTTCCAAAAAAATTAGATATTTTAAACAAATTTATGCTTAAAACTGGTCTATATGAACCTACTATTTTTGGAAATAAATTTACTTAGAAATATGGGAAATTCAGGAACATTCACTGCAAATTAGATAGGATCTTACTTAATCTCAAATTTACAAATTTGTTTAAAGACTTTAAATGCTATACTTTACCTCAAGCATCTAGCGATCATATCCCAATTCAAAGTTTTCTTACCTCAACCAAATTTTTAAAGAAAATTTTTCCTTTTAGATTCATTAATGGGTGGGTTTATGATAAAATTACAAAGAGATCATATTAAAAACAGTATGTCTTCTAAGGCACAAGGCACTGCCCATTAAGAATTCAAGAATTTTCTACAAATTACAAAAGAAAACTTGTAAAATGGAATAAATCCAGAAATAAGAATGAAGCTTCCTATTTAAGAGAGGAATGTGAGTTAAGACAGAAACCTTTAGATAATGATGGCTCATACATAGATAATGTCAACAAGTTTTTTGAAGCCCAAAATGAATTAATCAAGTCCCTTCAAGTGCGGTCTATTAATTTAAGGAAAAAAGCCAAATAGATTGGCTTACTCATGGAGATGAGGCAAGTAAATTATTGATGTCAAAGGTAATGTTATCAATAAGGAATCTTGCATTGAAAAAGAAACTACTAATTACTTTACTAATCTTTACAATACTAATAGCTACTCTAATGTGTTCCCTATAATTGAACCTAAATTTATTCTAAATATCAATAGTCAGGAAACTTCTTGCCTCTATTTGCCTTGATGAAATTAAAAATATTATTTTTCATTCCAATAATGATAAAAGTTCCGGCCCTGATGGCTTCGATGCCAAATTTTATAAAACTCACTGGGAGGACATAACGTGTTTTTTATTCAATGCTATCTCTGAATTTTTTAAAACTTGTAAGCTTTTAAAGAATCTTAATCATACTTTTTTAACTTTGGTTCCAAAAATTCACATTCCAAATAGTCTGGAAGATTTCAGACCTATTGCTTGTTGAAACTTCATATATAAAATCGTTTCTAATATTTTATGCAATAGAATTAAAACATTTTTAAAATATCTTATTTCTGAAAACCAAAGCGCTTTCATACTGGACAGGCACATTGTAGAGAATACTCTTCTTGCATATGATTTGATTGGAAACTTTAACAACAAAAATAAAAATCTCATGTGCGTCAAGATAGATTTACATAAAGCGTTTGATAAGATCAATAGACATTTTATTATTTATATGATGCAACAAACGAGCTTTGACAAAAAATTTTGCTCTCTTATGCTAGAATGCATCAATAATGTTTCTTATTCAATTTTGGTCAATGGTTCCCCCAAAGGGTTCATTCATAGCAATAGGGGTATTAGGCAAGGAGACCCACTTTCTCCTTATTTATTCACTATTTCTATGGAATATTTCTCTATACTTATGGAAGCTGAACTTATAAAGGGAAATATTAAACCCATTAATAGGACCAAACCATATATTACTCACTTTCTTTATGCAGATGATCTTCTTTTATTTTTGCATGCAGACTCTCATAGTGCTAAAACTATTGCTAATATTTTCATGAAACTGGAAGTTAATGCAGGTCTGAAAGTTAATGAGTTTAAAAGTAAAATTTATTTTAGTAAAGGCTGTACCAGAAAATCAGATATTCTCAGTATTCTTAAATTTAAAGAAGGCAGTTTTCCAGTTAAATATTTAGGCTTGCCTTTGAGTGTTAATCAAAATAATGATTCAGACTGCACTAGACTTTTAGACATTATTCAGAATAAATTTAAGGTTGGGCTTGCAAACTTCTGTCTTTAGCTGGAAGGTTAGAGTTACCCCACACTGTCATCATTGCAATCATTATGTATTGGATTCAAGCCCATAATATCCCAGTCAAAGCTATACATAAGTTGGAAAAAGCTTGTGCCAATTTTATTTGGAAAGGAAAATAGCATAAAATTGCTTGGGATATGGTCTGCAAACCACAAAAATCTGGGGGTCTAAGCCTTAGAAATATAAATGATTTAATGGAAGTTTGCAAACTCAAACTTTTTTGGAAATTTGTCAATGGGAACTCACTATGGGCTAGATGGATGATAGCAAAATATCTTAAAAACAAAAAATTTTGGACTGTGAAATCTGAAAACCATTATTCTTTCTCTTGGAAAAATATACTTAGTTGTAGGAAAGCTGGGATAAAACTCTTGGAAAGAAAATTTAAGGATGGTAATAAAACCAGCCTATGGTTTGACCCATGGATTCATGGTAAAACTTTGGTTAGTCTCTTGGGTTGGAATAGTATGCTTTGGTTTGGGGGGTCTCTTGATAATGTTAACATCATCATCCAAAATAATTCTTGGAATACATTTAATCACCCAGCCACTTCTATTTTCAATGAAGCCATAAAAAAGATTATTATTGACCCAAATATTCAAAAAGATACATGGGAATGGAGGCTTACAAAAAAGGGGTTTCTCTTTTAAAAAAACATGGAATTTTGTTAGAGGTCATGAAACTAAAGTAGATTGGTATAATGCTATTTGGAATAAAAAAAATTGTCCAAAAATATCCCACTGTGCTTTTTTGCTATTAATAACAGGTTGCCAACAAGGGACAGGTGCTCGAAATGGAATAAAAATGGTGAAACAGTTTGTTTACTTTGCAAACAAGATACTGAAAGTATAAATCATTTATTTTTTTGATTGCATCTACTCAAAACATATTTGGTTTATAACCAAATCAAAACTAAAAATCAACCAGCATCATGCTGTTCAAAACATCAGAGGAAGCATCAAATTCATTTAGGAAAACTTCAATGAAAAATCAAAAGATTTTAGGAAAGCAAGCAATATTCTCACAACAACTATCTTCCTCACATGGAAAGAAAGAAATCAAAGACTGCATGCACAAAAGGAAACATGAAGCATTCAACTATGGAAAACAATAGAAATGGAGAGCTATACTCTGCTCAAAAAATATGAAAGCCAAACAAATATTCTGATAACATCAACCATATTTATTACAGCACAAACAATTTGAAGGATGAGTTAGAAACTTTCTTACAGAGGGGGAAGTTTGATCTTGATTTTCCTGGAAGCAGTCTCCTTTACCACGGTGGTAATCATTGGATGAAGAAGTCTATAAGCTCCAGGAATTCCAAATACGAGACTACTTCTATTGGTGGCGGTCACCTCTACCACCAAATCAAAGTCCCCTACAAAAGAAAGGGAAGTGTACATTATTTCAATCACGATGAAATTTATAATACAAATTCAAAAACTGATCTTTCTTCTATCTCACTTGACAGGAGCGGGGGCTACCGCTCACGCAAGAGGAAGGAGCATTTGGATTCTCTACTGCATAAAGATAAAATTTTGCAGCTGGATATGAATAATCAGAGAGTTTCAGATAATTTCTGCAAAAGCAACATCAATAATCTTATTTATCACTTATCTGTTTGGGAAAAAGAAGAATGCAGCAAGCATCAAGAGAAAAAAGAACTCGAAGTTCGAGAGAACAGCAAACTTCATGTTTATAAGAAGCTTGCTGTAGCTGATTACTTTGATTTGGTCTCATTAGCTCCTGATTTCAGGTGTCACAAGCAAAATAAGCTACTTTGGAATGATATCCAAGATATCAGTAATCATGTATCCTCAAATAACAGATCTGTAGATTCTACTGTTGATTTACTTGAAGTTCCAATGGAAAACCAAATGGCAAATCATACTATGCTCCCCCTTGTGGATAAAGCAAAAGATTCTAGCTCTGATTTACTTCCAAAATCCTCAAATTTGGCTACCTTTGCTAAGATCTCCTTAGATCCAAACGTTGGAGTCATTTCTGAAAGTATAGCAACTAGCTTTATGGATACGAGGACTAAACCAGCTTCTCTCAGCCAATTTTGCCCTGTTCTAGTGTCTCAAGAGCTGCTATCTAAAGCTACGAAGGAGTGGAAGCCTCCTTGAAGCTTTAATTTCATTGGTTTTTTTGATCGCTCTTAGTAATTTTTGGTTCGCCATTTCTGGTTTTCGAGAAAAAGATGTAAATGGAGGCGCTGTTGCCCTAATTGATTTTTATGGTTTTCTTTTGTTTGGTTAAGGCGGTTGTAATTTCGGGTATTTTACCCGTGTTTAACTATGTGGGCTTGGGCCTTCTTTTAACCCATTTTCACAAAAAAAAAAAAAAAAAAAAAAATAGTAGGGCATAGGATTTCCATTTAATGGCTTTATAAATCAGGGCCTACTCAATATTTCTTTGTCTACCCACATCGTTCCTACCATATACGATCATCACCTTCCCCCATAAGTCATATTTAAAACTGCAAGCAAAGAATAAGTGAAAGGTATTTTCATGTTCATTGTTGCAAAAGGTGCATATATAGCATAACTCAAAACCTTTACTGATCAAGTTGACTCTAGAGAAATAAATTTTCTTTTGGCCGGGAATGGTTCAGCCAGATCCTTTTGTACCAAGTAAAGACATGCAAGATAGCTTGCCCAACTTGCTGTTTATACATTGTTTCAATGGAGTGATCTTGGCCTTAAGCAGTCCAAACAACATGCTCTTTATCAGTTATTTTGTAAGTCTGCTCAGTTATGACATTCTAGAGGCTTCTTATGTGCTGGTTGCTTATGTAAGGTAAGGTAAGGTGAACATTACTTATATAGATCTGGCTTTGGCATATCTACCAATGTCAGCTTGCATGATTTGTTGATATGAAAGAAGGTTGGATAGAATTACACCTTGTTTGGGCCAACGATCATCCAGAAGCTAGCCTTGCTGTCATTAGCAAAGATTAATTTGACACAGGGAAGCGAGGAAGATCACAATCCTAATATCCTTCTCCAAGTCCAACTACATGACTGAGGCGTTCTTAATGACCAGAAACTTTTCCTTCCTATATTATGTGAGATAGTCCATTGTACCCATATGCTATCCCTCTTATTGAGCAATGAGTCGAAGTGTTTATTAAAAGTTACTCTATTACATTGTTAGTGATTTTTCAGGCCTAGACCATTGTTAATCTTAGGTAATTCAATTTTATAATACGAGCAGGGAATCATTTTCTTGGAGTACATGCTTCCATATCATACTCGAATCATTTTTCTTTTTCTAAAGAAGTTATGCACAACTTTCAGCACATCAGATGTTATTATATTCCAACAATGGGTATAAAATACAACATTAAAAGCCATCAGAGCCACTTGCAGCGTTCTTATTCATTCCAGATATTGCATGCTTTATGTCCTCATCATAGAAAGGGGAGTTCAGATAGTTGATGTCCTCAGTGCTAAGATTAGGGTCTTTTACATTGGATTGCCATAGAACCCGTTTTATTGCCTATTTTGGAGAGAATGTACATTTGGTTGCCATAAAACCCGTTAGACCAAGCAGAGGAGACACTGTTAATAAGATTAGGGTCTTTTATCCAAGCATTAAAGAAATTGAAAACTAGTTTTCTCTTTCTCAGTAACAAGGCCAGAAAAAATTATGAGAGGAGAATGAAATGAAAGGATAGGTGTGCGAAGGTTATTAGTTAGGACAGGCCAGATGGAGATGGCTTTGAAATTATAGAATGTAGGGTCATTTCTATTGAATGTTCTTGCACCACTCGTACTACAAAATGATAAGAACCTTTTGTTTTAAATGCAACGATATTAAAATTTATCAGATAATTTATTTTCTATATTTTATCTTTTTATTTGATAAGTAATTTCCACGTTATTTATCTTTTTTGCTTCAATTTTTTTATCATTTTAAATATGAAAATCACATTATCATTTTGACCAATATTAAAATTTTCTTAAGTAGACATTAATTTAAATAAGGAAAAGTCTATTTAGACATGAAATGTAGACACAATTGGTGACACAATGGATCTACACCATTGGATTGTCCCTTGATTTCCACCTTCCACATAAGGACAAAAATATCTAACGGCCATGATTTTTTGTGTCCTCAATTTGTGTCTAATTTTGTGTCTAAATAGCCGCCCCTTTAAGTAATCTCATCATTTATAACTTGTTATCTTTTACATTATCATTTTAATATTTATCTTTTATGTTATAAAATTAAAATTCAACACTAATGAACAAGTTATTTTTATACATTTCAACTCAAACTTCATCTTCTTCCTCCCATCTTCCCCATCTCAGTTAGTTGGCCATCATTCCATTTTCCATTCTCTCTCTTTTACTCCAAAATAATTATTTGTTTATAAGATTTTGATCAATTTTAAAATCAATGAGATCGAAAGTCAAATTGGATGTATTGTAATTTGTAACTTGTGTTTTGGTATATCATGTTTTGGTAGTTTAAAAATGTAATCAGTTTGAATTTTGTAGATTACTTCATGTAATATGAATATTCATAGTCCTGTGTATCCCTAAAGCAATACATCATGGAGCCTGTTTAAGTCTATAAATGGCTTTATTTAGTTTCAAACTAGTTTTCTATCCTGTCTATAGCCTTGTGGTTGCTCCATGTAGACTCCTTCCTTTAAGTTCCTATTTAGGAAAGCATTGCTTACATCCAACTATCTAATTTTCCAGATTTTGTCTAAAGCTCTAGTAAGAGCAACTTTGATTGTAGTCAGTTTAACAACTGGAGAAAATGTTTGATCAAAGTCAAATCTATGTTGTTGAGTATAACCCTAAGCCACAAGTCTTGCTTTGTATCTTGCAATAGTTCCATCAGGATTTTTCTTTAACCTGAAAGTGTTATGTATGGCTCGCATTGTAAATGGGGTGGGTGCGTGGATTGAACGGAAAAGTCCCACATCGCAAAATATTTGTAATAATCGTGGTATATATATGCGATTGGTGGCACATAATATAGGGGATTCCTTTTGTTACAATGTGTTGCCAAGACCAGATTATATGCTCGATGGAGGAGATGAAGGATGTTCAATCGAAACGCCGACATGGGAGACTTCGAGCGTTGACTTCGGCTAGACACGGTGAAGCGAATGCGTACGGTATGCAGGAATGCTGAAACTCAACATGGTATCAAGCTCCATGGTTCGATGGGACCGGTACGATGCAGCGCGACCGAAGCATGGATCCAAAGGGGCTTGAGCATGTGATGCTCGTCAAGGTGGAGATATGGTTAAGTAGTCGCTCCTTTCTGCTTATGAGAATTCGGAGTTGTAGCCTCATCCAACTACAAAGAGGACTCAGTATAACTCCAAGGTGACTTGAGCAATGCTGACCAAGGTGGAGATTGTTAGGTGTGGCTCGCATTGTAAATGGAGTGGGTGCGTGGATTGAACGAAAAAGTCTCACATCGTAGAATATTTGGAATGATCGTGGTATATATATGGGATTGATGACACGTAACATTGGGGATTTCTTTTGTTATAATGTGTTGCCAAAACCAGATTATATGCTTGATGGAGGCGATGGAGGGATTGGTACGTCGGCACGGGAGACTTCGACCGTTGACTTCATGCACACTAACGTTTGTTCGATGTATGAAGACCTATCTCCAAATTTGTCGTACAAAGATGCGAAAGCCACAGAACTTGAAGGAAGAAGCAGAAGTTGATTTGGAGCGGCATTAGTTTGTTCGGGTAAAATAGAGAAGCAAGAGAGAAATGAAAATTGCCTAACGAAATATTTCGTTCGATGATTTGCCGAACGAAATATTTCATTTGGTGATTTGGAGTACCAGACCAAATTTTTCATTCGATAGTTCACCGCTCTAGTTTGCTTACCGGTCTAAATTTTTCACTCGGCATTTTACCGAACCAAACCGGATGCATGCCGAACCAAACCCCAGGACTGCTATAGAGCAGCTACCCTTCTTCATTTGTTCACTCTATAAATAGAGGAGCTTCTGGACAACAATGGCAGCCGAAATTGAGAGCTAATTTCGGCCAATTTCAGAGCCACCCTAGAAGCTGAAACTCTATAGAATTTTGTCCTATTGTAAAATTCTTCTTATGTATAGCCTCTAAAAGTGAATCAATCTTGTAACTCTAATCTTTCGGTATAAAATCTCCTCTCCCCAAGTGGACATACACTGCCTCGCGGTAGTAGAACCACTATAAATCCTTGTGTTATTTATTTTTCTTCATTGCATAAATCTGTGACTGTATGTTCTTGTGTTCATCTTTTGTTTATTCCGTCTCACTACAATCACGATCCAGTTGTTTTCCGCTGTGTTGGGTTTTTATTCCCTTTGACTGATCGTCTAAAGGGATTTTCCCCAACAGTCTGGTATCAGAGCCGCAAGGTTGATTGAGGAGTGTTAAACGCTATGGTAGAAGATGAAGCGACTCTAATTATTACAAGACGCCAAACTAAAGGGATGTATATCACCTCAGGTTCACAGTTGGCATTTGAGAAATGGAATTGGGATAAAGACTTCGAGAAGTGGCAATGGAGAATGAAGGCCGTTGCAATGAGCAATGAAGTCCATCCAGTAGTGTTTGCCTGTGAGGAGTTGACGGCTGACATCTCTGTCATGGAAAGGAAAGAGATGGAGAAATGGGCGTTTACTACTTGACAGCTAGCTATGAGAGAGAATGTCATCTTAGAGATTAGCAATGAGACCACTGCTAGGGGAATTTGGACCAAACTAGAGAACCTCTACTTGAAGAAATCTCTGACTAACCGTCTGATATTGTTGAAGATATTTTTCACCATACGGAGGAGAGAGGGTACTTCAATGAAAGAACATCTTAATTTCTTTGATGATCTCGTGATGAAGATGAAGACTGTTGACTTGAAGATGGAAGAGGAGCAAATGACATTGATTCTTTTGTGTTCTCTTCCGGAGCGATACACAGGTTTCGCTAACAGCCTTATCTTCGCTAGAGACACATTGACAGTGAAAGATGTGAAGTCGGGCCTTCTATTTTAGGGCTTGAGAGATCAAATGAAGGAGATAAGTGAAGGAAGTAGGGGTGGAAGTAGTAGTCATGGCCTGTTTGTTGGAAGAGGTAGAGATGATAAGAAGAACTGGAACTCTACAGGGCATTCCCAGTCCAGGAAGCCCGGTAATGACAGGTGAGAAAGTCTAAGGACAGAAAGTGTTTTATCTACAAAAAACCTAGTCATTGGAAAAAAGATTGTCTAGATTTGAAGAAGATAGATCTTCATCATTTATGATGGAGAAGTCTGTATCTGACGATGTGTTTTCTACAGCAGTATCGGATGTCTCAGACCATTGGGTGCTGTACTCGGGAGCGTTTTCCATATGACGCCTAATAAGGATCACTTCAGTTCTTTCGTTGGACAAGAGGAAAGCTCTGTTCTTATGGGTAATGATGCTAGCTGTAGAGCAATGGGTGAAGGTACAGTGAGGATGAGGATGTTTGACAGAGTGATACACACTTTGATAGGTATCCGGTATGTTCCACGTCTTTGGAAGTCCTTGATTTCTTTAGGACAATTGACATCATTGGGATGCAGGATAACTATCGAGAAGGATAGTCTGAAGGTTTTGAGAGGTGCACTAGTTCTTATGAAAGGAGATGTGTTTCAAAATCTGTATTTGCTGAAAGGAACCACGGTTCTTGGAGAGTCGTGTGTTGGAGTAGATAGTTCTCGTGCTTTGGATGCCACAAAGTTTTGGCATCTCAGGTTGGGTCATATTTCAGAGAAGGGCTTAGAATTTCTTTGGAGACGGAAGATGATCGAAGGAGAAAGCTTTGACAAGATGGAATTTTTTCAGGAGTGTGTTTTAGACATGCAAACTAAAGTATCTTTTGGAGTTGGACTCCATAGATCGAGGCGAGTACTTGATTATGTGCATACAGATGTTTGGAGACTGGTTGCCACTCCTTCTCTTGAAGGAGAAAAGTATTTTATCTCCTTCATTAATGACTTTTCTCAGAAAGTATTGGTGTATGTGATGAAGGCAAAATTGGAAAGTTTTGAGAAGTTCAAAGACTGGAAAGCGCTGGTTGAGAATCAATCTGGTTCTAGGTTGATGGTGCTGAGATCTGATAATGGTGGTGAATTTGTCTCTAGGGAGTTCCACGATTTTTGTAGTCATCATGGCATTCGGAGACATTTCACTACACCCAAAGATTCGCAATCCAATGGGGTTGCAGAAAGGATGAACATGACTCTACCGGAGAAGGCTCGTTGCTTGACGACGGGCTTGTCTAGAGGCTTTTGGGCTGAGGCATTATCAACCGCGGTGCATATCATAAATCGAATTCCATGCTCAGCGATAGATAGGAAGATTCCAGAGGAGAAGTGGAGAGGTAAAGCAGTATGTCTTGGTTACTTCTGAATTTTTGGTTATCCTGTGTACATTCACCATACAGGTGATGATAAGTTAGAGGCTACAGCATACAAGGGCATACTAATGGGATATACCGATGGTATCAAAGGGTATCGAATTTGAAACCTTGTTGATCGGAAGATTGTTCACTCTAGACATGTTACATTTGATGAGTCTGCTATGTTAAATCCAAATAGAAGCTACCTATCACATAACAAGATTCTGATAGGCCTAAGGAGATGGAAGAAGTTCTCATGTTACAGCCAAATAGTAGAGTTGTTGTTGATGTTGTCGAGGAAAACGCAGTTGATGAAACATCACAAGATAGTCCATAGGTACCTTTTAGTAGTGCTGATGATATGCATGAATCTAAAGAAAGTTCAGTTCAAGGTGGAGCTGAAAGGAGTTTAGACGAAGCAGTACCTACCCAGGTCAGTCATAGGACTATTAGGCCGTCCGAAAGGTATGGTGATTGGCAGTTTGCGAACCTTAGCCTTAATGATCAGTTTGACTATGCCCAACATGTGGTTCTTGAGGAGCCACTTGACCCTGATAAAGCTTTGAAGTCATGTGAAAGTTCAAAGTGGATGTGTGCTATGGAAGAGGAGTTAGAGTCATTGAAGAAGAACAAGACTTGGGATTGGGTACCACCTCCTCAAGCAAGCCGAGCCATAGGTTGCAAATGGGTATTCAAGGTGAAGGATGATGGGAGATACAAGGCTATACTAGTTTCTAATAGTTTTTCACAATGAAAGAGATTGGAGTATGATGAGGTATTCTCTCTAGTAGTGATGCATATGTCCATCTGCATTTTGCTCGCTATTATTGTAGCTCATGACTTGGAGCTGGGGCAACTGGACGTGAAAACCGCTTTCTTGCATGAAGACTTGGATGAGACCATCTACATGAAGCAATCAGAAGGATTTTTTGTAGAGGGGAAAGAAAATTAGGTTTGCTAATTGAAGAAGTCATTGTATGGACTTAAGCAGTCGCCTAGACAATGGTGCAAGTGGTTAGACTCTTTTATGCTTTCACTTGGTTTTGATCGTAGTATCAAAGATGCTTGTGTGTACCTCAAGCATTTAAATGATGGTAGATAGGTGTACCTACTCTTGTACGTGGATGATATGTTGATTGCTTCCAAGGATAAAGCTGAAATCGATAGTTTAAAGCGAAAGCTAAAAGCGGAATTCGAAATGAAAGACCTTGGAGAAGCAAAGAAAATTTTGGGTATGGAAATCCAAAGGGATAGAAAGATAGGACTTTTAAGCCATACTCAAAAGGAGTATATTCGAAAGGTGCTTTTCCGGTTTAGCATGGAAGGAGCAAAGGCAATCAGCACACCCATGCCTTTGCACATACAGCTTTTTAGTAAAGGCTCTCCGATCTCGGAAAAGGACAAGGCTTATATGATGAAGGTCCCATATACAAGTGCAGTTGGCAGCTTGATGTATAGCATGGTCTGCACTAGGCCTGACATTGCACATGCGGTTGGATTGGTGAGTAGGTTCATGGTGAATCTAGGAAAGGCGCATTAGGAAGCAGTGAAGTGTATCTTCAGATACCTTAGAGGAACTTCAAACCATGGACTTGTCTTTGGCGGCAGAGGAAGCGATTTCAGCTTTGATGGGTTTTACGATTCTGAATATGCCGGTGATGGAGATTGAAGGAAGTCAACCTCTGGATATGTGTTCACCATTGGTGGGACAGCGATCAGTTGGAGAGCGAGATTGCAGACGATTGTGGCTTTGTCTACTACAGAGGCAGAGCTCATAGTTGCGGTTGAAGCAGCTAAGGAGGCACTTTATTTGAGGCGACTGTTGTGTGATTTGGCTTCGCATATGAAGGCGTGGATGTGCACTATGATAGCCAAAGTACAATTCACTTAGCTGAAAATCCAGCGTTCTGCTCAAGGACGAAGCATATCGAGGTGAGAGAGTCGTTTCTTGTCTCGATGAGTGAAGAGAAGCTAGTTTGTCTTCAAAAAGTTCACACAAAGGAGAATGTAGCAACATGTTTACCAAGTCATTGCCTATTGCTAAGTTCGAGCACTGCTTGGACTTGATTCTCTTAATGAACTACTAGGTGCCACAGGGTGGCACGGTGAGAAAGTTGAGATGATTCATGGAGACATTTATTTTCATGGTAGAGATTGATAGGTTCTACATGGACTGGGTACTTCGAACACTTTGTTGATGGGCGGTGGCCTTGCCGGAGTTCATGTTATGCAATGCTATAGTAAGAACAACTCTGATTGTAGTTGGTTTAACAACTGGAGAAAATGTTTGATCAAAGTCAAATCCATGTTGTTGAGTATAACCCTAAGACATAAGTCTTGCTTTGTATCTTGCAATAGTTCCATCAGGATTTTTCTTTAGTCTGAAAGTCCACTTGCATTCAGGTGGATGAACTAAATTCCATGTTTTGTTTCTCATAAGTGCCTCATACTCTTTATACATAGACTTTTTCCAATTCTTGTTACTTACTGCTTGATCAAAGTTGTTTGGTTCATCAGATGTAATCAGTGCAGCATATATTTTTGGCTTTAATATGCCAATCTTTGATCTGGTAGTCATTGGATGTCCAGTTTGAGCTGGTTGTCTGATATGTGTTTGTTCACTTGTGTTGTCTTGATGTGCACTTGAATGCTCATGTTCTCCTTCTTGACTTGTATTTTGTGATTGATTATTTGTAGGAGTGTGATTGAATTGATCAGATTACTTTGCTTGTTCATGACTTGGTTCATTAAGCACAGTGAGTTGTGGATCGGAGTGATTTGAACCTTCTTCAATCCATTCCTTGCCGTCCTCAGTTTGATATAAAGGTATATCTGGTATTGACACTTTTGGATTGTATACTTTCTGTGTTGTCACCACACCTACGCTAGAAAATGGAAGTACATTTTCATTGAAGACAACATGTCTGCACAAAAATATTTTACCATTACAATTTAAGCATTTGCATCCGTTCTAATTACTTGCATGCCTAAAAAAGTATAAGCAGTTAATCAGAAATTTAATTTGTGTGCATTATAAGGTCTTAGATATGGGAAACATAGACATCCAAATGTTCTTAATCTATGATAATCTGGTCTTATACTAAATAAAAATTCCAATGGACACTTATTTCTCAAAACCTTTGTTGGTAATCTATTTATCAAATAAACTGCAGTGTTAAATGCATCTTGCCAAAATTTCATAGTTAATGACCCTTGAGCTAATAGTGCAAGACCACATTTTATAACGTGTCTATGTTTCCTTTCAACTAGACCATTTTGCTCAAATGTATATGGACATGTGATTCTATGAATGATTCCTTTTATTTGAAAGAATTCATTGAATGGCTTATACTCTGTACTATCATCTGTTTGTAAAACTTTTAGTTTATGATACGTTTGCCTTTCAGCCTGTGTCACAAAATGTATAACTGCTTTGCAAGTTTCTGATTTTGTTTTAAGAAAAAATATCCATGTATATCTGGTGGGTGCATCAGAAAGGATACATAGTAATTAAAACCATAATCCGAATTGATTGGTGCTGGACCCCACAAGTCAGCAGCAACCAATTTAAGTGATTTTTCATACTTTGTTTGTGAATTAGTAAATGAGAGTTTATGACTTTTCCCATTTGACAATATGCGCACACATATGACAATGTTATATTTTCAAAATGAATTTTATTTTCTATTAAGATCTACTTTACAACATTGGCATTTAGATTTCCTAACTTGCTACGCCAAGACACACTATTTTCCCTTCCTGTAATTACAGAAAGATTACAATATCTTTCATATTTTGAATTAACAAGATTAAACTTATATAGCCCTCTGCCAATATTACCCTGCAAAAGAATTTCTTTAGTGACTATATCTTTGAGTAAGCAGTAATTAGGATAAAATTCAGTATGAGCATTGTTGTCACTTGCAAATTGTGTCACACTTATGAGATTTTTCTTCATTTGTGGTACTCTCAATAAATTATTGAGATATAATTATCTTTGACCTTTGATGCAAGCAAGTCCAGTGTGTGTAATTTTAATATTCTCACCATTGCCCATGTGTATGGACTGTTTATCTCTATACTCCTTTAATCCAAGATTCAGATTGTCCAAGTTGTTTGTAATATGGTTGGTAGCCTCTGTGTCAGGATACCAATTTTTATCTATTACATCATCTGACTTTATAATTGAGCTTTGTTGATAACTTCTTGAAGCATCAGACTGATTACTTAAATCAACTTGGGCTACATTGACATTTTAATTTGTTTTTCTTTGATTGCTTTGACTCTGACTTGCTGTATAGTTTGCATTAAATATGACATAACACTTAACTGCAGCATGACCAAGTTTCTCACATATTTGACATTTTGGCCTGTTATTGTTATTCCATCTCCCTCTACTTCTTGATTTGTTAGAATAACCACCTCTTTGATAAGACTGATCTACTTTTTTGTTTTGTCCTTTGCCTTTGTATCGACTGCATATTTAATTGACATGTCTGCATCAATTGGTTTCTTATGATCTGTCCTTCCTTCATGGGAAAGAAGGGCTGAATGAACATATTCTATGGATGGTATAGTTCTTTTTGATGAAATTACTGCTACAACAAACTCATATTCTTCACTGAGACCATTTAAGATGGTTAGAACTTGCTTTATGTTTGAAACTTTATAGCCTACTGCTTCTAACATATCACATGTTATCTTTATCTTTGACAAATATTCTTTCATGGGTAAACTATCATATCTGATATTCTGCAACAATATTTTGTAGTTCATAATTCGGCTGCTGATTGAGTATTGAATATTCTCTCTACAGTGGCCCAAATCTCATTTGATGTTTTGCATCCAAGAACGTGTGATAACAAATTGGTGCTGATAGATGATAGTAACCATGAACCTATAAGTCTATCTTGTCTATGATATTTTGTGTATTCCTCATTACTTATCATCATGTTTTCTTGATTAGTTGTGGATTTGGAAGGAATAGAGATGGTACCAAGAATAAATCCTTCAAGACCATAACCTTGAAGTGTAGTTTCTATTTGAAGTTTCCATAACAGATAGTTATCTTCTTTATGATGAACAGTTATCAACTGACTCCGAGGAATGATCACTGACTTGAAGATGTTTTCTGTGGCTATGGCAAGTTGCTGAGTATTGGCAGAGTTGTCTGATGTTGCAGAATTGTTGTTATTCCAGGCATGATGATAGAACTCTAAAAGTTGAATGACTTGAAAGATTTTGAAGATGAGCAGATTCAAGAAGTTCTTCAATAAGCAAAGAACAGTTTTGATGCAGCTAGACTTAGATGATGAGATCACTCTGATAAGTTCTTAGCACGGCACTTACTTTTCTTATGAACTTTGGATGGAATTCTTGATTTCTTCTTTGATTTTCTCTTCTTCTGAATCCTTTCTTGTCTTTGAATTTGCCAAGAATTCAAGTTGCAGCCGAAAATCGATAAATTTCCAAGCAAGGCAATGATCTTTGGCAGGCTCTTGGAACAACCCAAATGATGAGGATTAACTCTGACGTGAAACTGACTATCAGATGATGATTATTAATCTGATCATAGATCAGTTTCAATTATGTATCGGCAAATTTAATTGAAGGTTGTTAAGCTTTAAAAGAGCTCCGATACCATATTGAAGTTTGATGATTTGCTATTGAAGAAATTATGATTGTATTTCATATATATCGTTTCTGTACATACATCACAGAGTATTTATAACATTATAACTCGAATGTGATTGTTGAGCTATTGGTTGAGTGGGCTCTTTTATATAATGACTGAAGCCCATTATAATACACATTACATTATACGGTAGTGTAAACTATCCTTATTCATTATCAAAAGCAATTGTAGGGTTGTTAATATAATCAGCCTATCAGAATTTTGACTAAATTTTCAAAATCTTGGATATATGTGGAATTCATCGAGTTTATTCCTCTTTGGATACTAAATATTTTTTGGCTAAACTTGTTTGATTAAAAAGTAGAAATAATAAAGAATGATTTATTTGAATGGGTAAATATAACTATTATATTTGAATTGGTAAGTAATGAATATTATATAGGAGAGATGACGCAACCATAAAAAATATCTAGCAAATGAGTTATCCATTATTATTAATGTTTACCTATTGATATCCAACGCTATTAATGTTGGATAATTAGCCAGCAATATTGATACTGAGTTGCTAATTCCATCTTTGGGCTCAGCGAGCCCTTATTGGAAGTGTTCTAAGCGTTGAGCACCCCGTTCGATTTGCCAATTTTTTTCAATCATCAAGCATTGAAATGACATAAGTATCACGCAGGACGCATTTTGCTATATAAGTTTAAATTTCTATTCTTTTAAACAAATCTGGTGATGTGGAAGATTAAACAAGTTGACAGTCGAAACTATATATATCATGGCTCTAACCCATATCGGACATAAGCTTTTAGCTTATCTAATTCTGGGATATTGTAGTCGTCTATGCTGTAGCTGTAACCGTCCAGGTTAATTAGTTGTAATCAAAATTCCCTATCGATTCATGCCTTGCCAATTGCTATACAAAACTAAGCATATAACGTATTTAAAATTCCAAGATATATTATTCCTATTTATAGACAAGTTGTATGCAGTTTGTGAAACGAAAGTTTAGAGTAATGTAGATAAGAAAAACCTGGCGTAGAACTCCACAACATACCTTTTATATGTTGAATTTGGATGATTCAAATATTTGTTAAAGAAGAAAGAAATTGATTAATTGATTCAATCAAATCAATTAATTTTGCTGGTATATGGAAGTATATTTTGAAAGAAACTAATTAATTAGTCAATCAATTAATTAGTCAATATATTTTCTATATGAAGAAATAAATGATTAGACATGGAGAATAAAGGAAAAATATAGAAACGAAGATTACGCCATCTATTTGTACTAAAATCAAATCATGCAATTTGGAAAGATACCTGGGTAATCGGAAAATTGATTTGCTTAATCTCCAAGCAACCCTTCATTATCAAGTCTATTTAAATGAAGGAATTTAATCTTCATATGTACAAGCAAGTGTAGTATCCACCATTATTCTTTCTTCTCTTTTGTACTCTTTTCTTTAGTGAAATAAAAAGTTGTTCGGTCTCCGTGGACGTAAGGTATTCATATCCGAACCACGTTAAATCTTCCGTGTCTCTTATTTCTGTTATTTTTCTGTAAGATTACATAATTATTTTTAAGTGTCATTGGTATCTAAATATGCAATACTAGATCCTGAACAAATAAACCGCTTCCGCTCAAATTGAAACAAAATTCACTACAGTTTGGTATCAGAGCTATTGTTATTGTTCCTCTTTGAATATTAATGGCTACTTCTAGTAAGTCTGTTGGTAGATCTGGTGTTAATTTTGGAGTAACATGTTTTGATGGAAAAGGAGATTTTGGTACTTGGAAGACGAAGATGGAGGCAGTATTGAAGAAGGAGAAGACTTACAAGGTTGTTTCTGCGCCTAAGAAATTGAAAGGTATTGATGCAGCTGATTTGAAAGAGTTGGAAGATGAAGCTCTCACAACAATTCAGTTGAGCCTTTCAGATGAAGTTCTTAGAGAATTCTCTCAGAAGAAGACGACGAAGGAACTATGGGATGCATTATCGGATGCATATCAAGACAAGTCTCTCGCTAATCGGATTATTCTTCAGCAACAACTCTATTCGTTCAAGATGAAGCCTGGAACTGATCTCATGGAGCTTATAGATGCTTTGACGACTTTAATTATGAACCTGAAGGCATCAGAAGTTGATATTACCGATGAGGCTCAAGCTGTGATCCTCTTATGTTTCTTGCCTAAGGAGTATACTGCTTTTGTTAATTCCATGATTTATGGCCGTAGTAAAATTAGCCTGTCTGATGTAAAGGATGGTCTTCATAATGAAGTATTAAGAGGTAGATTGACGAGCACTAGCTTGGATAGTGATACCGAAGGCTTATCTGTTCAGAGAGGTAGAGGCCAAAGCAGGTCGATGAAAGGTGGAGGACGGAATTCTTCATGGTCTCAGTCTAGGGGGCCTAAGAATTTGACTTGTCATTATTGTAAGAAACCAGGGCACTTCATAGCACAATGTCCCAAGCTTGAAGGTAGAAGAAAAGATCCAAAGCAAGCCTCAACTTCTACAGCATAGAAATCAGATACAAAAAGTGACACCGATGTATCTACAGCTTCTGGATCTTCTGGGAAGAGCAACTTATGGCTGATTGATTCTGGCGCATCCTATCATATGACACCTGATATGAACTGCTTTTTCACTTACCGTGAAATTAATGGAGGATAAGTTCTAATAGGTAATGATGATTCTTGCCGTATGGTTGGTATTGGTAGCGTGATGATTAGAATGTTTGATGGTGTTATTCGTACGATCACTGATGTTAGACATGTACCTGATTTGAGGAGAAGCTTGATCTCTGTTGGGGCATTGAGTAGACTTGACTTGAAGATTGTAGTGGAAGGAGAGAAAATTAAGATATCGAAGGATTCCATGATTGTTATGAGAGGTATGAGGGCATGAAATCTTTATCTATTAAAGGGCACTACTGTGGTTGGTGAATCAGCTTCTGTTACATCTGTTGATTAAGATTCTTCCAGATTATGGCACTTGCGGATGGGTCACATCGATGAGCGCAGCATGGATGAGTTGAGAAAATGAGGATTGATTGATGGAGTTCATCATTCAAAACTTGGTTTTTGTGAAAAGTGTGTTCTTGGAAAGCAGACGAAGATTTCTTTCGGTATAAGAGAGCATAAAGAAAAAGCTGTCTTGGAGTATGTTCGTACAGACGTCTGGGATCCCTCCCCATGTCCGTCTTTAGGTGGAGCCAGATATTTCGTTTCATTTATAGATGATTTCTCTCGTAAAGTATGGGTATACTTTCTTCAGTTAAAGAGTGATACCCTTGCCATGTTTCGAAAGTGGAAATCTATGGTTGAGAAGCAGTCAGGGAAGAAATTGAAATTTCTCCGTTCAGATAATGGCGGTGAATTTGTATCACAGGAATTCATCGATTATTATGAGTCTGAAGGCATTACGAGGCATTATACCACACCAGGCGACCCCCAGTCTAATGGAGTTGCAGAAAGGATGAATCAGACATTATTGGAGAGAACAAGATGCCTTAGACTGACTGCTAAATTGAAGAAGGGATTTTGGACTGAAGCTTTATCTATGACGGCTTTCCTCATCAACCGCACACCTTCTACTGCCATGGATATGAAGATCCCTGAAGAAGTATGGAAAGGAGAGCCTGTTAGCTATTCACTTCTCAGAGTGTTTGGTTGCCCATCTTATGTGCATGCGAGCAAATCGAAGTTGGAACCTGGAGCTCGCTAGTGTATTTTTCTAGGTTATAGGAGAGGAGTGAATAGATATATGTTGTGGTGTCCTATTAGCAAGAAGATCGTTATGAGCAGGCATGTGACTTTTGATGAGAAGATTATGTTGAAGGTGGAGCCTTCCTCATCGGATGACAATGAGAGGACATGTGAAGAATACCAGACACAAAGCAAGTCATCTGTTGATTCTTTCCATAGACGTTCAAATGGTGTTTCCGATGACATCGTGATTGATGAGGATAATATCGATGTTGGTACAAAAAATTAAACTCAAGGTGGAGCTCATTCAGAACCTAGGCCTGTCAGACAAAGAAGAAAGCTTAAGTGGCTTGATGAATTTGTTGGATTGAGCATCGAAGATATTAACTTCGATGATATGGCAACATATGCCTTGAATATTGTCCATGATGAGCCCTGTGATTATCGAGAAGCTATCGCATCAGTTAACATTTCCAGTTGGTTAGTTGCTATGGAGGAGGAGATTGAATCATTGCAGAAAAATCATACTTGGGATTTGGTGTCTCTTCCCACCGACAAGAGAGTTATTGGATGCAAGTGGATCTAGAGAGTAAAAGACGGTGAAAATGGTAATCTCAGATATAAGGCAAGGTTAGTTGCAAAAAGGTATGTTCAGAAGAAGGGGATAGAGTATCATGATATCTCTGCTCCAGTGGTTAGGCATACTTCTATTCGTATTCTTTTGGCGTTAGTTGCTCATTATGATATGGAATTAGAGCAACTTGATGTCAAAACTTCATTCTTGCATGGAGATCTAGATGAAGAGATTTATTTAAAGCAGCCGGAAGGGTTCATTGATAGTAACAGACTAGACTATGTTTGCAAACTAAACAAATCTCTATATGGACTGAAGCAGTCTCCTAGACTATGGTATAAGAGGTTTGATAAGTTTATGCTTTCACAGGGATACTCCAAAAGTTTCAAAGACCAGTGTGTTTATTTCAGGAGATGTGATGATGATATGATTTATTTATTGTTATATGTTGATAATATGCTGATTGCATCTCGGAGTATGGTCATAATTAAGGAGTTGAAAGCGGAGCTCAGTAGAGAGTTTGACATGAAGGATTTGGGAAAGGCACAAAGAATATTGGGTATGGAGATAAGCAGGGATAGGAAGCGGAGAGAGTTAAGGCTCGCTCAAGCGCAGTACATCGAGAATGTCCTCGCTCGATTTGGAATGGAGAAAGCTAAACCGGTTGGCACTCCATTAGGCTATCATTTTAAGTTGTCAAAAGACTTATCTCTCTCATCGGAAGAAGACAAGAGGTATATGACTGATATACCTTATTCTAGTGCTGTTGGTAGTCTTATGTATGCGATGGTGTGCACAAGACCAGATTTGGCCCATGCAGTGGGTGTTGTGAGTCGATATATGTCTAAACTAGGCAAAAAGCATTGGCAAGCTGTGAAGTGGATTCTTAGATATGTTTGAGGCACTTCTTCGGTGGGATTGTTATATGGTAGAGTGGATGGCGATGTCTTTCTTAGAGGATACTGTGATTCTGATTATGCTGGGGATAAAGATGCTAGGAAGTCGGTGTCGGGCTATGTTTTTACACTTGGCATAGGCTCGATTTCATGAAGATCAAAGCTGCAATCTATCTTAGCTTTATCGACTACCGAAGCAGAGTTGATATCGATTGTGGAAGCAACAAAGGAAGGATTATACTCACTTCAGTTGTTGGATGATCTTTCAATCGTGCAGCGGACAATAGAGCTATATTTAGATAGTCAGAGTGCGATTCATCTTGTGGAAAATCAAGTTTATAGTTCACGGACGAAGCACGTTGATGTTAGAGGTTTCTTTCTTATGCTTGAGGAAGAACGAAACAAGATCAAATTGTTGAAAGTGAGTACTTTGGATAATCCTTCAGATATGATGACTAAGTCACTTCCAAAGAACAAGTTTGAGCATTGCTCAAACTTGATCAGTTTGATACCTGTTACTTGAGCGCCATGGGGCGTTAGACCCAACAACTTCTATGTTGATTGCTTGATGATAAGGTGATGAAGAGAGATTGTTATATTTGAATCAATATGGAGTATTGAATTTGGATGATTCAAATATTTGTTAGTGCAGAAAGAAATTGATTAATTGATTCAATCAAATCAAGAAATTTGGCTGGTATATGAAAGGATATTTTGAAGGAAACTAATTAATTAGTCAATCAATTAATCAGTCAATATATTTGTTATATGAAGAAATAAATGATTAGGCATGGAGAATAAATCAAAGATATGGAAAGAAGGTTACGCCATCTATTTGTACTAAAATCAAATCATGCAATTTGAAAAGATATCTGGATAATCGGAAAATTGATTTGCTTAATCTCCAAGCAACCCTTCATTATCAAGTCTATTTAAATGAAGAAATTTCATCTTCATATGTACAAGCAAGTGTAGTATTCACCATTATTCTTTCCTCTTTTTTGTACTCTTTTCTTTAGTGGAATAAAAAGTTGTTCGGTCTCCATGGACGTAGGATATTCATATCCGAACCACGTTAAATCTTTCGTGTCTCTTATTTCTGTTATTTTTCTGTGAGACTGCATAATTCTTTTTAAGCGTCAATGGTATCTAAATAGACAATAGTAGATCCTGAACAAATAAACCGCTTTCGCTCAAACTAAAACAAAATTCACTACATTATATACATATCATATTCTTGTTTTCATATTTCCTTTTTGTTAAAGAGTCTTGTTTTTTACTATATACCATGTGTAAAATGAGCGTTTTGGTACGAACTTTCTTGTTTTGTACGTCTTAATGCATATGGACTGTTGTATGTTTTGCGATTTGTACTAATTATGCACCATACTCATTCGAATACTGTGTATTTGTAAGTTACACTTGAATTTACCTTAGTTTGGTACGACATTGGCGGCTATACTGTTTGTATGTATTGATGTTGGTAATTAGGGCAGTAGTTGGAATATCGCCATCTAAATGACATATTGATTATATTCCACATAGTTAGATAAGCATTAATCACGCATTCATGTTGCATATAATTTGAATATTAAATGTGCATTTTTTTTCACTTTTTGAATAGTTTAATGTAAGTGGAAGAACTGTGTTGCATCACATTGTTCTGTTTAGTTGCTTGGTGACATTTCCTTTCAAGTATCGGCTGTCATTTATTCGTATTGACTCTTCTGGCATCTAGATAGGCACTAATCTTACAATAACTAGACCATGTATCCTTTAACTTGGCTTCTTTTTATCTTTTTATACTGAAACCCTTTTTTTTTTTAGAATAAATTCTAGCTTCCTAAGAGCTTTTTCTCTATTTAATATTTGAGAAACTATATTGATTTAGTGTGTACATTGAATTTTTCTTTGTTATTCTCTTTTGATCAAAAGCACAGCATCTTTCTAAAATCTAAATATTGACAGCCATTTATTGTTAAACAAAATACATTAAATTTAGACTAATTAGTGCAGGAAGATACGATATGCCAGGTCTTACTTGGCACGCCGCATTGTTCCGCAGTTTTTGAATGTTAAAATTCATAATTTATGTTTTATGTGAGAAGTCAGCATATGTATTAGACCATTTCTATGCTTATGGCTAGTTCACCTACAATTGTTTGCCAAAAACTAAACAACCAAAAAAACAAAATAGCCTTCGGAAAACAAACACACGTCTGAACATTTTGTTGTTTTAATTAGACGTGATCTATATCATCTGTTCTAAATTCTAATAGTGCCATGCAATTAAAATGGCAAAATATTTGTCATTTTAGGCATCTGCTGCTCTTAACATTCAGGAAAACAAAACAAAGCCCCAAAAATCGTTTTTATACTGACCGTCAACCCAAATTTTACCATAATATTTGAAAGGAAAGGTAACTCATTGGTAAACTTGTTACAAATAAGTATTTATTTATCGAAAGATTTTTCATAAAACTACTACTTTACGATCGGTACCAAAAGGGGACCCCAAGGGAGTGGCAAACCATTAGGTGGGGTTGCAAGTGAAACACAACCGTTAACAACGGTCGATCCATTAGTCCCAAAAGGCGTCTCTCTATTTTCAACTCACTTGGATGCAAGTTGCTCCATCCTATCAAAAAAACATAACTTGAAACCTATTTTCGAATTCCAAAGTCTTATATAACACCACTAGTCTTAATTCAGGTGTTTCTTCCGATCTGTGGAAGCAATCACAGCAAGCAATCACAACTTGCACATGTAATCTCTGTTATATTCTGAAAGAATGTTTTTGTTCCTCCATTTGTGATTTGAAAGGTGAAAACATTCTTGAAATGAAACGATCGAATCGTGCCTTGAAGCAATACTTACTCAATATTACAATAGATCCAAGAATGTCCTCTGTACAAGATTTATCGCTTTCCATAATTGCAACGCAATCACTTCAATGACGAACCAAGATCTCACTCGCGTTGAAGAATTCGACGGATATAATTTTACCCAATGGGAAGAAATGATCATATTCTTTCTTAGTATCATTGGTCCGAACCATATCATAAGCGGCGACACAGAATCAATTCTTGAAGATAGTGCCACTGATTTAGAGAATCGAAAGAAAGAGTTGAAATGATTAAGGCAGAAGCGAAAGAATGAAGGTTTTCTTTGTAGGCACACATACTAAATGTACTCTCCGACTCGGTATACAGTGCACATAAAACTATTGATGATGTGTTTATGGTTGGCTCTAGATGTCAATTATCACATCGAAAAGCCAAGTAATCAAAAGTTTCTAATAAGTAATTATACCGAATATAGAAAAAATGATGAATGATAATAAATATGTTGTAACCCAACCCCATAAAATAAATCTCGTCGGCAAACTTTAATACGCTAAAAAAATTACTTCCTGAAGCATTTCAAGCTGGTGTTTTAATATGCAAAATTATCTTGCTCTTAGAATGACTACAAGAAGAAACTAATGCACGATGAAAAGACCCACACCGTGGAATCCCTCATATATCACTTGCGCATTGAGGAAGAACTTCCTAAGAGTGAAAAGAAAGATAATAATGAGACAAAAAGAAAACGTGGTTCAAGGAGAATTTATGGAAAGGAAAGAAAGTTAAATTCTAAACCACAAAAGCTTAAAAAATTGAAAGGTGATTGCTTGTACCGTAAAAGACGGGTCACTATGCTTATGTATGCAGAGGTTGTCTAAAAGAAAAAAAACAAGTTAACATTGTTGCTGACTTTGAAAATCAACCCATAATTGTTGTTGTGGAGGAATACAACTCCATTGGAGTTAAAGATGGATTGTGGTTAGACATGGATACTACCATTCACATTTGCAATGATAAGTCACAATTTCAAACTTACAATGAATGTAATGCATTAAAGGAAGTCAACGGGTAATGATGTTATGTTGGATCTGACTGTTGGAAATTCTTAAGTCGCCTACTTCGTCACTTTCTTAAGACGATTCGTGGCTTAGTCTCAAAGTGCAAGGCTAGCTACAACCGCTCTGTTCCTAGGATAAAACAACCTCTAAAATTTAATCGATATACTGTTTGCACGATGGCTATTCATTTTGAATTTAACATTTTCTAATTTAATTTCTTGAAAGAATTCTACCGAGAGAGAAATGACAGAGGGAGAATAAAAAGAAAGAAAATTTAATGTTGCCTTCTATTTTTTCCTCCTATCTATCTATCATTTAATTAGGAAGAATGAAAATTGTATACGTTAGTGAAATGAGGGATTGTTAACGGATCTGAAATTATTGTCATTCATTACAAATTTTATTACCATTAATTTTTACAACGACTCAATAATAGTAGCTCATAAATATTTTTCCTTATACAATGTCATTCATGACGAATTTTATTACCATTAATTTTTACAATAACTCAATAACAATAGCTCATAAATATATTATAGTTATACAACATCATTCAAAATGAATATTATTATCATAAATTATTATTTTTTAAAATTAGTTCACTTAAAATTCCAACAATTCCCCACTTGAATTATTAAAAAAATATTTTCAAGATATTTCTGAAAACATAGGATTATGCATAAATAAAGGTATCTTTAGAATTGAACCTTTGCAATATGAGTAAGATTTAGAATAAAATGGAGAGACGCGTAATCTTGAACTCAATCTTTGATTTCAATCCACACACAACCTTTCTAAAATACTTTCAACCAGCCCGTGTGTTAATGGCCATGCACGTCTATTCCGGTTTATTGAACGCTCTAGAAAACTTTTGCCCCTAAAGTTTTCACATGAAACAGTCTCATTCCCATATTCACAAAGGTGAGTCCATTAGAAGTACTCCTATAGCTAGGTACACTACTCCACGTAAGGTATATATCTCATTAAATGTTCCTATTGCCTCATCCTAAAACCACTATAGGAAATACATGCTTCTAAACATTCTATGATATATTATGTTCACCTTTTATCACTTCACAACTTGTTTACCCATCGCACCAAGTTCTTGGGATCTCTAGTCATATAGGTTGGGTTACCACTGTGAGTGCCTAAAGGCAATAGTCCAATCATTTTGGATGTTTTATGGACTTTCTTTCTGAATAATCCTTCTGTCAAAGGATTTACCAAATTTTTATCAATGCAAATATGATCCACTAACGGCATCTAAAGAGAGTAACCCTCTTACAATGTTGTGCTTATAGTGTATTGTCTTCTCTTACCATTATAATAACATTTCTGAACTTTTGCAATAGTCGCGGTACTATCGCAATGTATCAACACAGCTGGTATTAGTGTTTCCCATAAAGGAATCCCAGCTAGCAGATTTTTTAAGTAATCCGCTTCTTCACTAGCTGTTGCTAGTGCTATCATCTCAGACTCCATAGTGGACCGAGCCAAAATAGTATGTTTCTTGGATTTCCAAGACACAGCCCTATTAGCTACGCTAAAAATATAGCCGTTGGTTGCTTTAGAATCATTAGATAAAGTATTCCAGTCTGCAATGGTATATCCTTCAAGTTCAACTAGAAACTTTCCATTGTGTAATCCAAAGTTCTTGGTTTGTTTTAGGTATCTTATGACCCTTTCAATAGCATGCCGATGCTCTATTAGGTCTACTTGTAAATCTGCATAATAATCCCACGACATATGCTATATTAGGTCTAGTACAATCAGTGGCATAATGGAGGCTTCCAATGATGCGCATAGAGTCAAACCATCCTACACATTCACCCGTGTTTTTAAACAGTTTTACACTTGGATCATACAATGTACAAGCAGGTTTACAATCAAAGTAATTGTATTTCTTTAATATCTTTTCAATATAATGAGGTCGATCCAAAGAAATTCCTTTATTAGGCCTAGTGATCTTAATTCTAAGGATCACACTCGCTTCTCCTGGGTCTTTCATAAGTTAGCACTTAAAAATAATTTAACCGTATTAATAGCATGAATACTTGAACCAAAATAAGTAGATCATCTACATACAAACATATAATAATGCAAATATCATTCTCATATTTATAATAAATACATTTGTCCCTCTCATTAACTTTGAAACCATGTAAAATAATAAAGATGTCAAAATTTTCATGCCATTGTAAGGTGCTTGTTTTAAACCATATAAAGATTTATCTAACTTGAAAAACTTATGTTCTTGTCTGTGTATTTCAAAATCTTGAGGTTTGTCCATAAAAAATTCCTCTTTTAATTCACCACTGAAAAATGTAGTTTTAACATCCATTTGGTGTATTATCAAATCATTAATAGAAGCAAGTGAAATTAATACTTAAACAGATGTAATTCGATTTACAGGAGAAAAGGTATCAAAAAAGTATATATTTTCTCTTTGCTTAAAACCCTGACTTACTAGATGGGTTTTATATTTATCAACTGTTTAATCGGGTTTTAATTTCTTTTTAAGTACATATTTACAGGCTATGGTCTTACAACCAGGTGGTAAGTCAAATAAGGAACAAGTCTTATTGGATTCAAGAGAATCCTTCTCATCATTTATAGCCTCTTGGTAAAAATTAACATCTAACGAAGATAAGGATTCTTGGAGGTTTAGGGGATCTCCTCTAAAGCGCAAGCAAAAAAATCTGAACTATAACCTTTTGCAATTCTCGCTTTTTTGCTTCTTTAAGGTTTGTTTTCAAAAGATTCATTTTGTTTATCTATTACAGGAAGAATATTACTAGATGTGCTCACTATTCCTTAATTCAAAAGGGTATTTCAGTTCATAAAAATCAACCTTATTAGATTCCATTATAGTATGTGCATTCAGATCATAAAATCTATATCCTTTGTTATTAATAGCATACTTAGTAAATATGCATTCATATGTTCTACTTGACTAATTAAATTTTTTAAGGCCAAGTATACCAACATATGCTAAACAACCTTAAGTTTTAAAATACGACACATTTTGTTTATGATTTTTCAAAATCTGATAAAGAGAAACTTTGCTCTTAGATTTAGGAATTCTATTCAACACATAACATATAGTTAACAGGTTTCCCCCACGAATGTGATGTTGTGCCTGAATTAAGAAAAATAGCTGTAACTAATTCAGTTAAAGCCATATTTTTCTTTCAGCTTGACCATTCATTTCAGGTGAGTAAGGTGCAGTTCGTTCACGTATTATACCATTTGGATTATAAAATTTAATAAACATATTGGAGTCCTATTCAGTGCCTCTATCACTATGTAGCTTTTAACTCTCTTACTAAACTGATTTTCAATTCCAGATATAAAAGATTTAAGCATTTCAAATGCATCATTTTTATTTTTCATTAGGTACACATAAGTAAAATCAAACCAGTCATTAATAAATTGATAAAATTGTAATGTCCATTTCTAGTCAAAGCTCCATCTTGTTCACATATATCAGAATGAATCAACTCTAAAGTTTCAGTTCTCCAATTATAGATTTATATGGAGTTCTTGTAATTTTGGCATGCCTAACATAACTATTTTCAAAATATTTTAAAGAAATATTTGGAATTAATCCAAAGTTTTATTCTTTATTATACGTTTGTTAGCGTGATAGAGTCTAGCATGCCATATATTAAATGAACACAACATAAAAGTAGAAGGAGATACTTTATTACTTTCAACGTTCAACTTAAATATGTCTTCAGTAGCATAGCCCTTACCCACAAACATACAATTCATAGTGATAATGTCCAAATCAGTCCCTATAGTTTGAGTAAGCCAGCCTTATTAAGAAGATAATCGAAACTAAGTTATTTCTCACCTTTGGAGTGCACACCATATCCTTTAGTATGATAATTTTCCAAAGGTGTACTTTAGCTCAATACTTCTAGTCCCAACAACAGCAGTAGTGTGAAAGTAACCTAGCAACACTTTCTTGTCCTCAACATCTGTGTATGTTTTGAACATTGCACGGTCACAGCAGATATGGTGTGTAATGCTAGTATCTACCTACCATCCTTCTAATCCCCTTATAAGGTTGATCTCTATAGTCATAAAAGTTAGTAGCTGCTCTTCAATCAAGTTCACCTGAGGAGCAAGACGAGGACTGTTCCGGCACTTCCGTGCTATATGATCTAGTTTGTTGTAGCTATAACAAATAAGTTGACAAGAATCATTCTTTATGGGTGGTTGCGGTTCTGATTAGGCTTATGGTTCTGATTCTTAGAGCTTTTGGGATTCGGTTTCAGAACAGCATTCTTAGTGTTGCTAGAAACAGCAAGCACTTCCTCTTTCGTATCATATTTTCAGGATTCCTCTTTAATTCGGAGGCTAGTAATCAAACTTTAAAATGAACATTATTTAGTTTTACGTCTAAGCTTATTTTTGAACTCTTCTAACCAGAGGGCAATTTATCAATAAGCACTGCAACTTGAAACCGTTCATTTATAGACATACCTTTAGAGATGATCTTATGAGCTACTTTTTTGAAGCTCATGAGCTCGCATATCTACTGACTTTCCATTGAACATCTGATATTTAAGGTAGCGGTTGTCTGCGTATTTCTTTGCTCTAGCTTCCTTCGTGTTATACTTTTTCTACAGCACCTCCCAGACCTCCTTAGCTAATTTGTCCTTTGTGTTGTAGTAGTCATATAGGTCATTGCAGATGCCATTCAGAATGAAGTATTTGCACAGGTAGTCGTGCTCGATCCAGAATTGATGCTCCTTGGTCTCTACTTCAATGGGTGGATTAAACAGTGGCGGTTTGTCAATGGTTAGAACATAGACCATCTTTTCATTATCAAGAAAAATTACATCTTCTACCTCCATCTTTTGAAGTGCAGCCCCTTGAATTTGAAGGGCCTATTGGTGTCTGCCAGTACCGTACCAGTAAAATCATCGGTCACGGCCATTTGCATCAGGTGGAATCATCTTAAATTGTTGGATCTAACCACCGGAAATGGATGAGTCGCATAATTTGTAGCTTTCTTGAATATGATTTGCGGATTAGTACCAAGGTGCAAGGCTAGCTATCAACCGCTCCGTCCATAGAATAAAACAACCTTTAAAATTTAGTTGATTTGCTATTTGCATGACAATAAATCATTTTGAGTTTAACACATTCTAATTTAATTGCATGGAAGAATTCTGCAGAGAGAGAAATGACAGAGGGAGAAGAAGAGGAAATAAAATTGTCAATTGCCTTCTATTTTTCCTTCTGGCTATCTACCATTTAAATAGATAGAATGTAAATTGTATGCGTTACTAAAATGAGAGATTATTAATTGATCTGAAATATTGTTATTCATTACGAATTTTATTACTTTTAATTTTTACAATGGTCAACAATAATAGCTGATAAATATATTACCGTTATACAACATCATTAATTTTGAATTTAACTCCCATTAATGTTTGTAATGGCCCAATAATAATAACTCATAAATATATTGTCGTTATACAATGTCATTTATTTAATAATTTTATTACCCCATTAAGTAATTTTTTTTTTAAAATTAATTCACTTAAAATTTCAATATGCTCATATCAAGTTTGTTAGAGTAAGAAACATAAATCTAAAGTTTACTTCAAGAAAATTTGTAACACCAGCTAAAGTTTTTCATGTTTTAGAAATAACCAAGAATCTTATTTCCGATGATCATCAAAGCAAAAAAGGATGTAAATTAGTTACTAAATCAGATAGTGTTATTATTTCTAAGAATAATGTTTTCATTAACAAGGGATATTTCTGTAATGGAAAGTCTAAAATGCGTTTAACCAAATCTATTTATGCTTACATGGTTGAATCATAACCTTTATGGCATGGTAGATTAGGATCTATCGATTTTAATTTCATTCGAAACATGCATGAACTAGGGATTATATCAAATTGTAAAATTGAGAATATAAACAAGTGTGAAATATGCATGTATGGAAAATTAACATGTAAATCACTCAAATTAATAACTAGAAAAATATCTAAATTACTTGGACTTGTGCATTCAGATGTTGTGGGTTTACATAGTAATGTTTCACAAGGTGGAAACAAATACTATAAAAATCATTGATTATTAGTTAAAATATGCTTATATATACCTACTAATAAGTAAGATGAGTTCTCTACAAATATGTGATATATAAGGCAAAAGTTGAAAATCGATTAAATTGAAAAATTAAAGTATTATCTAATATAAGCGATGAATATAAAGCAACCGAATTAGCAGAGTTTTGTGAATCTAATGGAATATTCAATGAATTTATAACGCCATGTTCACCAGAATCGAATGGTGTGGTAGAAAGAAAGTATAGTACTTTAATAAATAGGTTAGCTGCATGTTATTAAGTTCTAGTTTATCCAACTGTTTGTGGGGTGAGGCGTTATTAAGTGCATGTTACATCCTAAACAAACTCACTACTAAAAGAGTTTAACAAAACCCATTATGAACTATGCTTTATTCAGAAATCTAATCATAGTCATTTGAAGATATGAAATGCTTGACATACATAATAAAATCAAATCCAGAAATGACCAAGCTAGGTAGTAAAACACATAAGTGTCCAAATAGTGTGAACCCGTGCTTTGCACGTGGCTATTCATAGAATGATTGATCCTCAATGTAAATCCGACTTAGCAAAGAGTGGCTACTTACAATAGTCTGTACAAAATAACTGTAAATAATGGAAAGCTCTTTAATTCTGTGAAAACTTTATATTTGGTCCATATTCATAATCTCATCGATGCTTGATCAACAAATGTTAGTAAATTGGCGCAACTATTTTGAAGATGTAAAATTGGAGGTAGAAAAGAATGTTTGATGGGTATGAGTTTAAAATTTTAGACAATTAGGGAAAGAGAAATCGAAAAGAAACAATAATGCAAGTTTGGTAGTTTAAAACAAACAAATCATATTAGAAAACAACAAACGAAATACTTTTAAGTTCAGTAGAGCAATACATATTACATAAAAAAATTAACAATAAGCAACCTTATCCTTATGAAGATAGTGATGGATGTGAAAAATCATAGTAACTGCTGTGAATTTTGATTTTAGCATTATAACTCACTAAAGCATTGTTAACACAATCCCTACGTAAGCTTTTTCTTCATATGATCGTCAGTTCTACTTGTTTGTTAAAAGGACATTTGTCGGACTTACCCATATCTACTTTTTTTTGAATTACCTAGAGAACCAAGCTTTGCCTATAAACTATAGGGAAGTATGTGCATGCAAAAACATACTTTGGGTACTTATTACAGGGTTGTCAGTTTCAAGGCTCGAACTCATGACCTTTTATCTCGCAGTTCGGACGATCAACCAACTGCATCAACCATGTTGGCTACCCATATCTACTTCTTTGTGTAATCTATTAAGTTGGGATATCTAAAATTATAGTTTTAATAACTATAAAAACATGTTATTATGTCATTTCTTCAGAAAAATTGACTATTTGATAAAGTTACACAAACAATAACTATGTATATCCTATCTAGAAATGAATATGTGAGCTATCATAATTTCAAATGTAGTTGAAACCAAAACTGGCAATCAACTATTTGATATATGTAATCATTTGTTACATATCTTTTTAGTGAAGGTACCTTATTTTCTAGAACGACATTATGTTAGTTAATGTATCAGAATTGATTACCTTGGGGAGTGAATTTTTGTTACATATTAGTGAATCATTGATTTCTACTCAATTATACAATATGCTTATTCATGAATTTTGAAGCGAGAAAATTTCTAATTAATTTTGATAAAAAATTAATATTTAGCTCGATAGTGAATCGTGAATTATTTTCTTTCTTGGTCTTCAATTTCCTTCATAAAAGAGTTTTAATTTGCACATGTCATATCCTTCAAGAATGTGAAGTCCTAAAAGTGAATGAATTTTTTCAAAGTTATTATTTCAGAATGTGAGAAAAATGATAAATATCTTATACTGTTACGGTTTCTTACATATACTTTTATGCGACAAACATATGCGCTGAAATTTAATACATCTTTCGAAATTTTAAACTCATAAGCCTATATGATTTCATTGAATGCTTGAACAACGATGTAAGCATAGGTTCCAGTGCATTAGAATGTCGACATCTATGCAGTATCATAGAAATATCAGTATCACTATGCATCACTAAATTGGGATCACAATGGATTCTCTAACTTTTTAGTGACAATCGTTCTTCCATTGGAGCTTTTGATGTCGTTAACGATGCCAAAGGCCTATTAGAAAATTATAGGTTTGTAGTAGTGTATAAACCAAAATTACTTATACTTTTAATTCTAACATACAGAATTAAAAAAGGAAAACCCTAAAAATTAATAGTCTTATTAACAAAACCGTGAAGCAATTTCATATGCCTATCAAAAAAATTTGGTGATTTTGTTAACCTGCTTTTTAACAAAATAGATTTCAGCTGGACTTAGAAGATTCAAACAAGGAAGAAACGACCTAAGAATTGACAAGTACTCTTAGATAGGGCAATGAAACGTCTCAAAAAAATTCAACCAAAAATACATTAAACAGACATATCGGTACCGACATGACCATGTCATTGAAAATATTTTTTGGCTTTCTAATTCCCGCTCAAATTTTGCAGAAGTTATTGTCCACCTATTCCCCACGTGCTCAAGAAATTTGGATGAAAAATACACTAAGGTGAGAGGTCACCACCGACTTCTCTTGTTAACTCCGTAGATGTTCCGACCATTTTGGAACACCTCCAAATGGAATTAAAAGAGTGTTGCAAAAGAGTACAAGCCATTTTGAGATAAGGAAAAAGTCAATATCGACCTCTTAGGCAAAAGGCTGACACTGAGCTATTTTGGAGTGAGGCAGGTACCGACTTGTTTTGGACGACCAACGATCGATGGAAATAACATGGGACACCTTAAAATAAAGTAAGAAGAAGGATGCAAGAAGGTTCGAAGTGATTTGAACTACAGGGAGAAGTCATCGCCGACTTGAGAGGTTCGCAATGACCTATGTGGTTAACTCAGGAGATGTTGCAACTTTGCAAACTCCTTCAAACCGATATTTGGACTTTGATCCAAGTGGATTTCTGGCCCAAAACGACTATTTCTCCTATGTAAGCTATAGAGTAACCAGAATGAGGACTGGATTCTCTGCCATTAGAGACTTCTACTTCTTCACTTCTTACCTTTCCTCTATTAAAGTCATGTAGAAAACAACTATTTATTGTTCGAGGACTTGGATCAGCAAATTCGTAATACCAGTGACTCTCAAACAATCTAGAAACTTCATTGTAAATATGAGATCCACTAGATTGTGGTCAGATCTGATATAGCTAGTTGTAATACAAAGAGAGAACAACTAATAAAAGATTAAAATGAATGTAGGCCAGAGATTATGTCAAACCACCGTAAAAAATGTATTCTTTACTACCTTTTCGGTTTATTTAATCTAAACTAGTGCTTCCATCTGATTTCTAAGTGTTGATCCATTTTTGGGTTAATTGGTGCTTTCATTGAGAACAAAGCTAGATCTTAAAACTTGAAGCTTGAACTTGAGATTTGGAGAAGATGACGAGGCCTAATACTAGATCTAAAACCGAAGCAAGTTAACCAGAGCCTGAGAGCAGCCAAGAGGTGTCCTCAAATTCTCATTAATTCATCTAGCGACTAGAGAAGAGATTGATGTAGGAAATGTAAGATGGAATATTGGTTGACAATAGGAAACCCTAGAGAGATTTTTCTAAAGGTTGGATCAACAATAAACAGCCGGAGCAGCTAGAACTTAGAACCAAAGATCAAAAATCAATGTAAGAGCATATGAAGATAGAGTAAAGCAAACTGAAACAATGCCCACAAACTCAAGGGCACGATCGATTTGGATATAATATGGGATTTAATGCTTGGAATGGGTGATGCTAGAGCCAAATTGGCAAATAATAATACAAATGCATGATATCAGGAGTTGGAAACAAAAGCTCACTGTTGGAAGGGAGCAGAATAAAGTTATGGATCAAAGAATTCGATCGAATGATGATCCCATGATCGGGATAAATGGGAGTTGAATCCGATTCCTGCACTATGCTTTTTCATTTATTTTCTAGTATTTTGCTTTTTGAGTTGAGAAATAATGATAATAATAACCTCAGGGAGCTTACACATGTATGAGATCCCGAACGGTCCCTAAGCATGCTTTGATTCTGATGCCTGAGATGACTACTTAGGACGATAATAACGTCAAGCCGCTTATACGTGTACGGGACCTAGATTGTTCTCTAGACAAGCTCCAATCCGGATGTCTAGGATAAACGCTTAGGATTTCTTCTCATTTGACTTTCAAAAAATCCACATTGAATAATGACTGATATTGATCGCTTTAAGTCCCATCCGGAGAGATGGAACCAGAGTGCAAGGTGCAAGCTCCCTTGATGGAGAGCAAGTGGAAGGTCTTGCATGAAAATAAAGTCCCCTCACAGGGAAGTGAGCAAATGGGTTTGTTTTTGCTTGGTCATTGAATTCCTTTACTAGAGAGCGAACGGACTCAACAGGGATCCGGAGAGATCGAAGCCATAGATTAAGCAATAGACAATCCGGATAGATTGTCCCCACAACTAAAATAATAAACGATCCAAAGAGATCATCCCCTTAACTTAAACATTAAATGATCTAAAGAGATCACACATTAAACTGAATATAAAATGGTCCGGAGAGATCAAAACCTCAGACAAAATATAAAACGACCTGGAGAGATCGAACCTTAGAATGAATACAGGTTTAATAAAAGGATCTGAATGCCAATTAGAATAAAAATTATAAACCCTAGATGAATATGGGATGATTTTGGATATGTGATGTGATAACTTCAAATGAAATCAGATATGTGATATAATAACTCGAAATAAAATTGGAACGATTTTGATGTATAAACAATACTTAGAGTCTAGAGTCTTTGGCTATAACAGGTTTGGAATAATTGTGATGTGTAAAATATACTTAGATAGAGTCTAGAGTCTTAGGTTGTAATAGGTTTGGGACGACCTGTGATTGACAAGGGAATTCGAAGGAACTGCACGATCCACCAAAATTGCTCAGACATCGATGGCTGATCACTGGAACTTGTTCTTGAGCAACATACCTTACATTCGAAGGTTGTACTTTTGGGGGCAAATGTTAATCCACTTTTTAGCAAAGCAAGATTTCAACTGAACTTAGAAGATTCAAACGAGGATGAAACGACCTAAAAATTGGTAAGCACTCTAAGCTAGGGCAAAGAAACATCTCAGAATTTTTTTAACCAAAAACACATTAACCACGCATGTCGTCGAAGAAATTTTTTGGATTAGTATTTCAAACTCAAATTTTACAGGAGTTATTGCCTACCTTTTCCATGCATGCTCGAGAAATTTGGATGAAAAATACACTAAGGAGAGAGATCACCACCGACCTCTCATGTAAGTATCGATCTCTCTTGTTAACTCTGTAAATGTTGTGCCCACTTTGAGACACCTCCAAATGAAATTAGAAGAGGCTGCAAAAGAGTTAAAGTCATTTCGAGCTAAGTAAAAAGTCATTACCAATCTCTTAGGCAAAAAGGCTGATACCGAGCTGTTTTGGAGAGAGGTAGGTACTAACTTGTTTTGGACGACCAACAATTGATGGACACAACATGAGACATCTTAAAATGAAGTAAGAAGAAGGATGCAAGAAGGTTCGAAGTGATTTGAACTACAGGGAGAAGTCATTGCCGAATTGAGAAGTCGACAGTGACCTATGTGGTTAACTCAGGAAAAGTTGCAACTTTGCAAACTCCTTCGAGCCAATATTTGGACTTTGATCCAGGTGGATTTCTGGCCCAACACAACTATTTCTCCTATATATGCCATAGAGCAACCAAAATGGAGACTGGATTCTCTGCTATTAGAGACAATTACTTCATCACTTCTTAACTTTCCTATATTAAAGTCACGTAGGAAAAAACTATTTGCTGTTCTAGAACTTAGATCAACAAATTCTTAGTACTAGTGACTCTCAAACACTCTAGAAACTTCATTGTTTATCTAAGATCCACTAGATTGTTGTCAGATCTGATACAGCTAGTTGTAATCCAATAGAAAACAACTAATAAAGGATTAAAGTGGACATAGGTCGAAGATTGCGCTGAACCACTATAAAAACCGTGTCTTCTTTACCACTTTTTCGGTTTATTTAATCCGAGCTGGTGCTTTCATCTGATTTCTAGGTTTGATCCACTGTCCGGGTTAACAGATCCTAAGCAAACGCACATTAATAACTTAATGAAAGTCCCATGGTAGATTACCAATCTTCGAATTTTTTAAGAGAAATAATGTATTTGTACATATACTACACCGATTTATTTCACGCTAAATATTCCCAATAGTTTTCTAATCTAATTCTTAAAGTATTTAATAGAACAAAACTATTTGAGACTACAAACTATGAGCATTAATTATTAAATCAAATAAGTTAGAATGTCATGAATGGAAAAATGAGAAAAATTATGTAAATAAAAGAACATTGCATTATAAACAAAAGTCAATACTGCATAATAGTGAAGGGAAGTTACTACAAAAAGATATTTGAATCTTTGAAAGAACATCATCAGAACTTTTCCTTTGCTAACTTCATACGTTGATGGAAAATATAAACAAACTAATTTTTTTATAAATTTTTTTATTATGATGAAATTGATTAAAATATTTAAATCAAACAAATTAATGGAACTAATTCAAAAAAAGCCAAAAAATATAATTTAAGCCTTCTCATCAAAATTGCTTGGTTGTAAAAATAATATTGATTTACTAAAAATAAAAAAAATTTATCATAAAAAGATTGAATATCTTACTTTAAATTAATGAGAAGTGGAAGAGGCATGAATCAATAAGAGAGCTCATAGAGGTAATAGTATAGTATAGATTGTAGGATATGCCAAGAATAGTGTTGCTTATATAATTTTGAGATTATACACAAGAGAAATCATTGATTCAGTTTGTGCTAAATTTTTTGAGTATATGTTTAATATTCTTTAGAAGATAACAAAAAATACATGCTACTTCTAAAAGGATTCATGAAGAACCCACTAAAGCAAATTTGATTATAGACCGTATAATTGTAAAAAAACAAAGGATTAAAAAATCCTTTGATCCTAATTTTTTAACATGCTTGTAGAAGGTGATATGAATAAAATCACACATCATACTAGATAAAACTTAGTGATGATGGTATCAAATAACATATAAAGAAGCTACAAGTTGTTGTGATGCAATCTTTTGATAGATGCAGTTAACAATGAAATGAACTTTATCAAATCAATCAGACTTGGACATTGGTTGATCAAGTCCGAGGGATTAAACCAATAGGGAGAAAATGGATTTTCAAAATAAAAGTAAATACAGATGTCTTTGTAAGCATACATGAAGAACGGTTGGTCGCTAAAGGTTATAAGAAACATCATAGCATTGACTATTTTAATACATACTCCAGTAACAAGTATATCTTCCATACGTCTTATCACTTGCTTTTATAAAAAGTTTGCTTGTCCTTCCGATGGATATAAAAACTATATTTTTAAATGGAGATCTAGAAGAAGAAATATATATAGAACAACCTGAAAGATTTTTTTATCCGTAGAAGAGAAAAAAGTTTGTAAGCTTATTAAATCTCTTTACGGACTGAAACAAGTTCTTATGCAATTGTGTGAAAAGTTTAATAACAATTTTAATAAAGTCATATTGTCAAATAGGTTCAAAGTCAATGAAGAAAATAAGCATATATACTCTACTTAAAAAATGAAAAAAGATTTCTCATTTTTTTATATGTAGGTGGTATGCTAATTTTTGGTTCATGTATAGAACGTGGGATATAAACTAAAAAGTTTCTAGAATCAAACTTTGATATAAAGGATTTAGGAGAAGCTAAAGTGATTTAGGGATATAAAGGATTAGGAGAAGTAAATGTGATTTATAGATCAAAATTATGAGAAATGAATGATTAATTTTATAAACGCAATCTCTTTATAATGAAAACATCCTTAAAAGGTATGACTACTTGGATTTTATAATTGCAAAACTCATATATATCCAAGTGCCAAATTGATAAAGAATACCGGGAGATATTGTAACCAGTTAAGATATGATAGTCTGATAAGTTATCTTATGTATGCCATGCATTGCACATGACTGACCTCGCTTATGCTATCAAAATGTCACGTTGATTCACGAGTAATTTAGGAAGAGAATATTGCAATGCAATTTTAAGGGTTTTAAGACACTTGAAGTGAACCGAAAACTATGGATCACATTCTAAGGAAGAATCAACTGTACTAGAAGATTATAGTAATGCAAGTTTGAATAACATAGAATCCAACTCTGCATCCACTTCTAGATGGATTTTTACAATGGGCGGTGTTGGAATACATCAAGCTCAAAGACACAAACATGTAATTCAAATTCAACTACGTTGGAAAAATTCATTGCACTTACAAATGCATGTTAGGAGGTTGAATTGTTAAGGGATCTAGTGTAGACATTCCAATTTGGATAAAACATACCCCAGCTATTAAGGTGCATTGTGATAGTCAAGCCACATTATATAAAGTAGCACATAAGACTTATACTAGTAAGCAAAGACAACTCAGCCTTTAACATCAGTTTCTTAGAGGAATATTCAAATGAGGAGTGATTACACTCAATTTTTTGAATCGAAGAAAAACTAGGTAGGTCCTTTGACGAAATATTTTGCTATAAAGATGATTGCGAAAATATCTATACAATGGGATTAAAGTTTATGTGAATTCATTATTTCAACGGGAACCCTACTTAAGTTTTGAAAAAATAAACAGAGTTCGAAGGGTATAAATAAAATAAAGAATAATGTAGTATGTGCATTAGAGTAATTATAATAGTATATCCCATCTCTATAAGATACTTCTAGCATATAGCTTTCTACGTGATAGAGGATGAACCGATTTCTTAATGGGTTTGGTTATGTGAAGAAGTGACTTGCAGAACCACTTAATTTTAGAACTCGTCTATAAGTGATAATGTATGGTTACTTGCTATGAGATTAAACCGTCTCAATATCGTTCATGAAATTGGGATATTACATAAGGCCATAATTTATAGGAATAAATAATTACACTCTTCTAATGGAATATAATATGTGCGACGGCTCTTGTTAATAATTAATAATATCCTTGGTTCAAGGAATTTTCCATTTCACCTTGGCAAAAATTTGAGTCGTTTACACTAGATGAAAGTGCAAAGCTGCAAGACACTTTCATTTTTCAATTTATTTCTACGATAGTGTATAAATTTCTTAATGCAGATGTAACGACCCAGAATTTTTAATAATTTAAATTTGAATATTTAATTAATTTTAAATATTAATAAGTGAATTTTTGGAGTCGAATAAATTTTATTTTGAATTTTGGATTTAATTTTGCAATTAAATCGATTTATTTAATAGTGAAATTCCACAAATAATTAGATATTGGGTTAAATATGATTGAAAATGGTTTGGAAAATTTTGTTATATCATATTAAAGTTATAGAAATATTTTAGAACTTGTAAAATTGAATTTGGAGTAAATTTGTAAAAATTGAATATTTTAATATTTAATTATCGACTGAAAAATAGCCAATTTTTGAACAGTCTCGGAATTGAACGAAACGAGTTTCATTGGATCCGTAATAGTTAGTTATTATCGGATTTTAATTTTCGTAGCAATCGGAGTTGTCGTTTGACCGTGGCAGCTCGAAACGCATCGATATCGTTTTAATAATAATTTAGCGTGTTAAAATAGCCATTTTTCAAACGGTCTCGGATTTCGACGAAACCAGTTTCATCGGATCCATAATGTGATATTATTATAAGATTTCAAATTTCAAGTCGATTGGATTTATCGTTTGTCTGGTACAAGCCAAAACGCCTAGAAATCGCTTAAATCGGTTTAAATTTAAATTGAGCATTTATTGCCATAATTCACACATACGATGGAATTAGCTTCCGAAACCTATTCCATTGTGTCCGGAATGCGGAAAAACCTTAGGATCGCCTGGCGGCATGCGTCGTTTGGAGTTCGTTTGCAAAGGTGTTAAATTGGGTATTTTATTATTAAAATAATAAGGGTATATATGTAAATCTCCACTCCAAAACCCTAATTCACTTGCTCCAGCCGCCACCTCTCCATTAATGGCCAGAAATTTTCGAATTTCATCCCTCAAGATCTCTCAATCCGTAAGGAATTAGCAAAAACTCTCAACTACAAAGTTGTAGAGGGCGATGAAAGCTTCAAATCCATACGGAGATGATCGAAAACGGAGCTTCGAGTCAACGGGAAATCGTGCAGGAAGGGGCTGCGTTTTTCACGCAATTCGAGGCCTGATGGGGGGCCGAGTTCCAGGTGCTTGGGGGCGGTGGTAGGTGGCGGCAAGGGCTTTGGAATGGAGTATCCTGATCGTGCTACAATGCGTCGGAGAGGTTGCAAATTTCAAACCCTAATGGGTGCAAATGGGTTCATGCGTTCGATTCCTCACCTGGAGCTGATGCGCGCATGAGAACGGAAGGGAAACACAGTGGGGCCCGCGTGCGTGAGGAATGGGTGAGGTGTTTTCTTTTAATTTTTAGTTTAAATTCAAAATTCAAATTCGTTCAATCTTTAAAACGTGATAACTTTTGCATGCGAGGTCGGATTCGGACGCGGTTTTTTGCGTTGGAATCGTATTCGTGTGCTCTTCGCAATGCAGCTGGTTTGGAGTCGATTGGAGCTCGTGTGAATTTCGGGTAAAATTAAACGTTCGTTTAATTTTATTCGAAACGAACGCGAAAACGGAAATAAAATCAAGGTGAGAACTCCTCACTCAATCGAAAGGTTTTGTTTAAAATTTTGAATAGTTAATATTGATTGTTGATGGTTGATTGATTGTGCTAGTAGATATAGTAGGATATATACTATATATAGCGATATATATATATTGGCATATGTATATATCGGATTTGATTTCCCGCCTCGTATAGCGGATGAGACCCTATTGCGCCGTTATTAAGCGGAATATTTATAAAATCCCATATACCGCGATATTCCACCTTGAAGTGGAATTGGTATTGTGCTAACGTCTGTGGGTGCAGGGAAACAGGTTGGAGGGATCCAACTGGATTCCTCACATATTTATTTGTTTATAAATCTTATGTTGATTGTTGATAATCATATTGATATATGACACTTATTCCCGTGATTGACCATCTGATGTTGTTGCATCATCGGATTCAAATTTTTAAAATTAAAAATAACGGTTTTGAATTTAAAAGGGGTTTAAAAGTGATTTCTCAAAGAATATGGTTTATTAAAAAAAAAATTTGAATTGATTAAATTTTAAAATAAATAGATGGATAAATTTTTATGTTTTAAAAATTTATATTTTTATGAAATATAACTTAAAAGAAATTTTTAACAATAATAGGTTTTTATAAAATAGTTAAATTTGGTTTTTGGGAAGTTATTATTATTAATGGTTTATATAAAGGATTTTATAAATGGATGTTTTTAAATAAAAATTATTGAAGTTATAGGATAAATTTATAAAGTGTTAAGTTGATGTATAACATGAATTTCACTAGGATTTATAGATTAATAAATGTGAAATTTATAAAACGAACGGTTATTGGAAAAATTTAAGTTTATAAGTTATTAACTTATAGAAATGGATTTGGGCATTAAAAAGGGGAATTTTATAGAAATTGTTAATAAATGAAGATTTCATTAGTTGAAATTATTATAAGCCATAAAGAAATCTTGTAAGTGATAAGATTTTAAATTGGTGAAGTTCAAAAGAACGATTTGGATAAATAGATAATATTATAAGTATTTAACTTATAATATTGATTTTAGTATATAATCGAGTTATGTAAATCGAATTGGACTAATAAAAGGAGATTTCTAAAACGAAGTTTCATAAATAGAAATGGGATGTATGGACATTGTTATAAATCCGAAAAATCAATTTAATTTGATAAATTGAATATGGAATTTGTTAAAGGGGTTGTATTCACTATTTTTGAACGGTGAATGTATTATTTTATTAAATGAACGTGTTTTTGGAAAAGAACGTTCTAAATGGAATTTAAAACTAATTAAAGACGTTTTAAGATATGTTAAGTATCGAAATCATAGATTTCAACATTGATTGTTGAAATAGACGATTTCGAGAAATAGAAGGGAATATTTTGAATAGTAGTGGATTTATGTATCCATTTTTTTATTTCAAATCCATATACTAGTGTTTTTGGGTTGTCGTAACGATGTTTTACGCAACATTCGTTTTTAACCCAAATAAATGTGAATAAAGGAATGTTTTCTTAAAGAGAATGGAATAAATACTTAACTGTGATTTAAGTATATGGAATATTTTCAAATCGTTGAAAATAAATAAATTTGTGAATTACTTATTTTTAAAATAAGCATGGGAATGGTTTTCTAATATGAAATGGAACGGTTTTTGTGAATTCACCTTTAAGGTAATTGAAAGCAAATAACTTGAAATCGATTTGGGAATCGTATGCTAGTAGATGCTTGGAATTTAAATCCACTTTGGAATTTATATATATGAAGGGAAATTTGTTTAAAAATAAATGTTGATTTATTTTTAAATATGAAAATATAATTTACGAATTTGGAACGTAAGTTAAAATAAATCGGTAAAGATTTGTTTGGTGGTTTGAAATTTGTTTCAAAAGGTATATATGGTTAAGGTGATTTGAAATTAGTTTTCAAATGGTTAAGGTGATTTGAAATTGGTTTGCAAATGGTTAATGTAATTTGAAAATTGGTTTTCAAATGGTAAAGGTAAATTGAAAATTGGTTTTTCAATTGGTTAAGTGTGGAAAATTTTATCGTGAAGTGGTTTTGGTAAAACAAATAACTGGGGCAATTATTTGGAAATGGTGTATATATATATATCTTGTGAAGATATTTTTGGGATTAAATAATTTTGGAAATTTATTTGGAATCTGATGATGTGGCGCATCTTTATTGATAGTTAAATAACCGACTATCAATATTTACCCTTGGATGGTATTGGTTGTGTTTGTTTGGAATTGAATGCACACTTATTTTTAAAAATAAGCGCTCGCTATTCGGTTTAGCCGGGAGAGGACCTTTGTGTCATATATCCCATTCCGAATATGCGATACGTCGTTTGGATTGCATTTGAAGACCGGTGTTGAAGACCGGGTATTTGTGAAAACGATAGGATGACCTATCGATTGTCTCCGCATCGTTAGCTACGATATGGAGATTTCCTTTGTGATGGGAAATTTTATCGGGATTGTGAATACCCGGATTGCAAGGGCTTCTTTGGAAGTGCCTTCGGTTCTGTTCGAACCCGGAACAGACTTGTATGGTTACGTGTCTGACATTACATTTTGAGAGATAGAGCAGATTTCTTTCAAATACATTTCTGTTGGTGGCGGAGAATTTATTCTCTTAGCTTAACACCCTTCTCTGAGACGTACGAGCTCAGAGGTTATGTAGTTGAAGGTTATCAGCGATATTTCCCAATCTGGTAATGTGGCATGCTGAGTGCTGCTGTGTGATGATCATTGGTTGGTCATTTGTGATATGATCATTTGTTTGATCATTTATCTTTGTGATTATTGCTTTGGTTATCTGTGGACCCGAAGCATGGCTTTGTTACACAAAGCGTAGCTTTGTGGACGAGACTTCGTCAGGACCTCACTCCCCGGAAATGGTCGAAACAGGAATATGCGGCAAGGTTATGAGGGTCGCGCCCTTTAGGGTATGTCATTTCCTTCTGGTAAAGGGTGGTATCATGGTATGGAGCCCAGATACTTACTCATGTTGATACACTATACCTATTACTGTGTGGTGTTGTTGTTGCGAGCGCTCGGATAAAGGTCCCAAAGGACCGGGGGATGGCATATTCGTGTAGTAGTTACCTAGTTACAGAGGTAACCCGGCCTTGTGTTGGCAGAGATCTAACCGTAACGTTAGTTCTCGGGACGTCCCGCCAGAGGCGATCCCATGTGACAGTAGGAAGTTCCTTAGCCTGACCATTTGTTGGAAATCCATTCATCCAATACGCGCCCTGTACGGTTTTAGTTGTAGAACCTGCCATTTAACATGGCAGCTATAGTAGGCATAGTATCATGGTACCTATGCTGGCTAGGATTTATATTATACTTTCGAAATATTTTCCACTATGCACTAGTAATAATATCAAAGAATTTTTCTCGTAGTAAGCATGTTTGACTATCATAAGGAGAAATCTCCCCCATGTGTGCGTTTGCATTGTGTGTGTGCCGGGAGGCCTTATGGTAGTTTCATTTTCCAAAAAGCATTGCGGATTTCAAAATTTAAACTTTCTTGTTGCGTGTTTAAAGATAAACTGTTTTGAGTTCTCACACCAGTCACATGACTGACCTGGAGTTTATTGTTCCTTTCCTAAACTCTGGGTGCCCACTATTTTCCACACGGGCAGTCTAGAGTTAGGTTATCAGGTTATTCTGGATTCGGGAGTTGCTGTGCAGATGTTGGAGGCGAGCTTGGATAGCGTAGTCTATTATCTATTGTATATAGTATTCTTTCCGCTGTTTTATTGTTGTACACTCTGATGATATGATGTATTGTGATGTATGTATAAAATGTATAGTTCTTTTGTTTTAATGATATTCATTTATCTATTATATGTTGTTCCGCTGCGATTGTGAGATTCTGATATTGTTTCTCGTTCTGTTACTTGTTTTTCTGTTTTCTCTTCTCTTTCTTTTCTTTCTTCTTCTACCTCTTTCTTCTTCTAAAACTCTAACGGTTCGATTTTTCGGCAACGAAAAATCGCGATCGTTACATTTGGTATCAGAGCTTATGGTTAAGCGACAACCTGCTCTGTTGGGTGTTACTCATTAGAGATAGAGTCAGCAGTACTCTAGAATGAGTGTGAGTGTAATAATAGATATGAGTGCGTATTTGTTAGTGAGTATAAAATTGTTTTATATTGTGATGTTTGGTTTGTTGAGTGGTATATGAACCTTCGTCGGCGCAGCCTCGAAAACTGAATCGAAGGGGTTCCTAAACACTTGAATAGAACAATTCGACACAATATTGTTTTAAATTGGGTAAATGAAATAATTTTACCTTGATTATATTTTGTATATAAAGAAAATAATTTTTCAAGAATTATTGAAGTGTGTATATAATTGATTGCTTGGTTGTTGTAAATGATATATATATATAAAATAATTAAAAGTTGTTTGAATAAGCTAATAAAAGCAACTATTGTAAAAAGAATAATGGTATAAACCAATGAATCATAAGATGGAATTATAATTAATAATGAGTTACAATTGTAAGATAATCATGTATGTATATAAGAAGTAAAATTATATAAGTAAAAGGTTTATAAAAGTGATTTATGAATAGAAAGAAAACCTTTTGAAAGAATAATTAGCATTGATTTCACTATTGTCACTGGGAAATAATAAGGGTGATGACTGCAGCATCATCAGTATCATTTTCGAGTTTCTATGTGATGGATTTGCTACAATAATGAATTTAAAAATTGAAGTTTTGTTGTAATAAACCAATTTGAAATTAAAATTCAATTTGAAATTGATAAATATAAGTGAAAAAGGTTTTGGACTTATAATAAATGTTGGAAGTTGAATAATAAATTGTATAAGTTATAGAATGGAAAATGTAAGTAAAACCGATTATTGAAATGGTTAAACAATAAAGTTAAGTAAAATGGAATATGGATTTAAATGTTGATATGAAGTTGTCTTAAGTAAGTGTTAAATGGAATTAACTTTAGAATTGAAATTCGAACTTGACTGATAAGTGTAAAGCTTAAGTTTATTTGAACAAATGATGTTAAATGGAGTATAACTTAAGTGAAGTTGAATAAAAAAAAATGACCTTTGTATCAAAGTTAAATAATCAAGTGAATTAAATGAGGTAAATAAAGTTGAAATGGAATATAACTTAAGTAATATTGAAAGAATTGATGTTAATATCAAAGTAAGTGAATAAAGTGAGTAAATGAAATTGTTAAAGGTGTGAACTTAAGTTATATAAATGAAATTCAATTTTATTTGTAAAAAAAAAAAAAAGAACTAGCAATTGAATTAAAGAATGGATTGAATGTTAATCAATAGAATATGAATAAGTTGATATGAAATGATGCATGCAAGTGTAAATTCATTTGAAAATAGTTTAATAATAGAATGAAAATCAATTGAATGTTAAAACCAATTGGAATTAAAACAGTTGAACCAAATTGAATGTAAGTAAAATAAATAAATTTGGTTGTATTGGATGTACATTGGTCGTTATTGCTTGTTGGTTGGTTGTATGTAAATTCATTAAGTGTTAATGAAATTGAATTAGTAAAATTTGAAAGCTATGTAATTGAATTCAAATGAAAATTGGAATGCAAAGTTGAATGAAAATGAATATGCAACTTTAATAGTAAACTAAAAGTGGTATAAGAAGCATGTATTGGAAATTTTATAATTGAATTGGCAAATTGGTTTGAATATTATAATTAGATATTATGCTAGCAGGATATACAGGTTATAAAGGAATTGGGATTTTGATTTCAAAGTTAAAAAAAAAAATTGTAACGCTCGACAAAAAGGTACGTATTTCAGTTTTTATATGAGATTTGGTGATTTCCTTCTCCAGCCACTTGGCTTTCTTTTTTCTTTTGATTCTGAGGGGCCGTAGTGTCATTTTGTAGTCGTACCGATCTAGCCGCGCAAAGGAGACTCTGGCGAAATTTTTCGAAAATTTAGGGAGTTAGAAAAATTTTGAGAAATTTTGAAAGTTTGAAATTTGAATTTAAATTTAAATTTAAATTGTTAAGTAAACGAAGTTGTTTGAAACTTATAATTGAATTGGGAAAGCTAATTGAAATGATAGTAAATCCTTAATAAAAAGATTGTTTTGAAAAATTAGTAAAACTAATTAGCTTTGGAAAAATAATAAACGGTTTAGGATTATTCTCCTTAACTTGCAATTTCGAGGACGAAATTCTTTTAAGGGGGGAAGATTGTAACGACCCAGAATTTTTAATAATTTAAATTTGAATATTTAATTAATTTTAAATATTAATAAGTGAATTTTTGGAGTCGAATAAATTTTATTTTGAATTTTGGATTTAATTTTGCAATTAAATCGATTTATTTAATAGTGAAATTCCACAAATAATTAGATATTGGGTTAAATATGATTGAAAATGGTTTGGAAAATTTTGTTATATCATATTAAAGTTATAGAAATATTTTAGAACTTGTAAAATTGAATTTGGAGTAAATTTGTAAAAATTGAATATTTTAATATTTAATTATCGACTGAAAAATAGCCAATTTTTGAACAGTCTCGGAATTGAACGAAACGAGTTTCATTGGATCCGTAATAGTTAGTTATTATCGGATTTTAATTTTCGTAGCAATCGGAGTTGTCGTTTGACCGTGGCAGCTCGAAACGCATCGATATCGTTTTAATAATAATTTAGCGTGTTAAAATAGCCATTTTTCAAACGGTCTCGGATTTCGACGAAACCAGTTTCATCGGATCCATAATGTGATATTATTATAAGATTTCAAATTTCAAGTCGATTGGATTTATCGTTTGTCTGGTACAAGCCAAAACGCCTAGAAATCGCTTAAATCGGTTTAAATTTAAATTGAGCATTTATTGCCATAATTCACACATACGATGGAATTAGCTTCCGAAACCTATTCCATTGTGTCCGGAATGCGGAAAAACCTTAGGATCGCCTGGCGGCATGCGTCGTTTGGAGTTCGTTTGCAAAGGTGTTAAATTGGGTATTTTATTATTAAAATAATAAGGGTATATATGTAAATCTCCACTCCAAAACCCTAATTCACTTGCTCCAGCCGCCACCTCTCCATTAATGGCCAGAAATTTTCGAATTTCATCCCTCAAGATCTCTCAATCCGTAAGGAATTAGCAAAAACTCTCAACTACAAAGTTGTAGAGGGCGATGAAAGCTTCAAATCCATACGGAGATGATCGAAAACGGAGCTTCGAGTCAACGGGAAATCGTGCAGGAAGGGGCTGCGTTTTTCACGCAATTCGAGGCCTGATGGGGGGCCGAGTTCCAGGTGCTTGGGGGCGGTGGTAGGTGGCGGCAAGGGCTTTGGAATGGAGTATCCTGATCGTGCTACAATGCGTCGGAGAGGTTGCAAATTTCAAACCCTAATGGGTGCAAATGGGTTCATGCGTTCGATTCCTCACCTGGAGCTGATGCGCGCATGAGAACGGAAGGGAAACACAGTGGGGCCCGCGTGCGTGAGGAATGGGTGAGGTGTTTTCTTTTAATTTTTAGTTTAAATTCAAAATTCAAATTCGTTCAATCTTTAAAACGTGATAACTTTTGCATGCGAGGTCGGATTCGGACGCGGTTTTTTGCGTTGGAATCGTATTCGTGTGCTCTTCGCAATGCAGCTGGTTTGGAGTCGATTGGAGCTCGTGTGAATTTCGGGTAAAATTAAACGTTCGTTTAATTTTATTCGAAACGAACGCGAAAACGGAAATAAAATCAAGGTGAGAACTCCTCACTCAATCGAAAGGTTTTGTTTAAAATTTTGAATAGTTAATATTGATTGTTGATGGTTGATTGATTGTGCTAGTAGATATAGTAGGATATATACTATATATAGCGATATATATATATTGGCATATGTATATATCGGATTTGATTTCCCGCCTCGTATAGCGGATGAGACCCTATTGCGCCGTTATTAAGCGGAATATTTATAAAATCCCATATACCGCGATATTCCACCTTGAAGTGGAATTGGTATTGTGCTAACGTCTGTGGGTGCAGGGAAACAGGTTGGAGGGATCCAACTGGATTCCTCACATATTTATTTGTTTATAAATCTTATGTTGATTGTTGATAATCATATTGATATATGACACTTATTCCCGTGATTGACCATCTGATGTTGTTGCATCATCGGATTCAAATTTTTAAAATTAAAAATAACGGTTTTGAATTTAAAAGGGGTTTAAAAGTGATTTCTCAAAGAATATGGTTTATTAAAAAAAAAATTTGAATTGATTAAATTTTAAAATAAATAGATGGATAAATTTTTATGTTTTAAAAATTTATATTTTTATGAAATATAACTTAAAAGAAATTTTTAACAATAATAGGTTTTTATAAAATAGTTAAATTTGGTTTTTGGGAAGTTATTATTATTAATGGTTTATATAAAGGATTTTATAAATGGATGTTTTTAAATAAAAATTATTGAAGTTATAGGATAAATTTATAAAGTGTTAAGTTGATGTATAACATGAATTTCACTAGGATTTATAGATTAATAAATGTGAAATTTATAAAACGAACGGTTATTGGAAAAATTTAAGTTTATAAGTTATTAACTTATAGAAATGGATTTGGGCATTAAAAAGGGGAATTTTATAGAAATTGTTAATAAATGAAGATTTCATTAGTTGAAATTATTATAAGCCATAAAGAAATCTTGTAAGTGATAAGATTTTAAATTGGTGAAGTTCAAAAGAACGATTTGGATAAATAGATAATATTATAAGTATTTAACTTATAATATTGATTTTAGTATATAATCGAGTTATGTAAATCGAATTGGACTAATAAAAGGAGATTTCTAAAACGAAGTTTCATAAATAGAAATGGGATGTATGGACATTGTTATAAATCCGAAAAATCAATTTAATTTGATAAATTGAATATGGAATTTGTTAAAGGGGTTGTATTCACTATTTTTGAACGGTGAATGTATTATTTTATTAAATGAACGTGTTTTTGGAAAAGAACGTTCTAAATGGAATTTAAAACTAATTAAAGACGTTTTAAGATATGTTAAGTATCGAAATCATAGATTTCAACATTGATTGTTGAAATAGACGATTTCGAGAAATAGAAGGGAATATTTTGAATAGTAGTGGATTTATGTATCCATTTTTTTATTTCAAATCCATATACTAGTGTTTTTGGGTTGTCGTAACGATGTTTTACGCAACATTCGTTTTTAACCCAAATAAATGTGAATAAAGGAATGTTTTCTTAAAGAGAATGGAATAAATACTTAACTGTGATTTAAGTATATGGAATATTTTCAAATCGTTGAAAATAAATAAATTTGTGAATTACTTATTTTTAAAATAAGCATGGGAATGGTTTTCTAATATGAAATGGAACGGTTTTTGTGAATTCACCTTTAAGGTAATTGAAAGCAAATAACTTGAAATCGATTTGGGAATCGTATGCTAGTAGATGCTTGGAATTTAAATCCACTTTGGAATTTATATATATGAAGGGAAATTTGTTTAAAAATAAATGTTGATTTATTTTTAAATATGAAAATATAATTTACGAATTTGGAACGTAAGTTAAAATAAATCGGTAAAGATTTGTTTGGTGGTTTGAAATTTGTTTCAAAAGGTATATATGGTTAAGGTGATTTGAAATTAGTTTTCAAATGGTTAAGGTGATTTGAAATTGGTTTGCAAATGGTTAATGTAATTTGAAAATTGGTTTTCAAATGGTAAAGGTAAATTGAAAATTGGTTTTTCAATTGGTTAAGTGTGGAAAATTTTATCGTGAAGTGGTTTTGGTAAAACAAATAACTGGGGCAATTATTTGGAAATGGTGTATATATATATATCTTGTGAAGATATTTTTGGGATTAAATAATTTTGGAAATTTATTTGGAATCTGATGATGTGGCGCATCTTTATTGATAGTTAAATAACCGACTATCAATATTTACCCTTGGATGGTATTGGTTGTGTTTGTTTGGAATTGAATGCACACTTATTTTTAAAAATAAGCGCTCGCTATTCGGTTTAGCCGGGAGAGGACCTTTGTGTCATATATCCCATTCCGAATATGCGATACGTCGTTTGGATTGCATTTGAAGACCGGTGTTGAAGACCGGGTATTTGTGAAAACGATAGGATGACCTATCGATTGTCTCCGCATCGTTAGCTACGATATGGAGATTTCCTTTGTGATGGGAAATTTTATCGGGATTGTGAATACCCGGATTGCAAGGGCTTCTTTGGAAGTGCCTTCGGTTCTGTTCGAACCCGGAACAGACTTGTATGGTTACGTGTCTGACATTACATTTTGAGAGATAGAGCAGATTTCTTTCAAATACATTTCTGTTGGTGGCGGAGAATTTATTCTCTTAGCTTAACACCCTTCTCTGAGACGTACGAGCTCAGAGGTTATGTAGTTGAAGGTTATCAGCGATATTTCCCAATCTGGTAATGTGGCATGCTGAGTGCTGCTGTGTGATGATCATTGGTTGGTCATTTGTGATATGATCATTTGTTTGATCATTTATCTTTGTGATTATTGCTTTGGTTATCTGTGGACCCGAAGCATGGCTTTGTTACACAAAGCGTAGCTTTGTGGACGAGACTTCGTCAGGACCTCACTCCCCGGAAATGGTCGAAACAGGAATATGCGGCAAGGTTATGAGGGTCGCGCCCTTTAGGGTATGTCATTTCCTTCTGGTAAAGGGTGGTATCATGGTATGGAGCCCAGATACTTACTCATGTTGATACACTATACCTATTACTGTGTGGTGTTGTTGTTGCGAGCGCTCGGATAAAGGTCCCAAAGGACCGGGGGATGGCATATTCGTGTAGTAGTTACCTAGTTACAGAGGTAACCCGGCCTTGTGTTGGCAGAGATCTAACCGTAACGTTAGTTCTCGGGACGTACCGCCAGAGGCGATCCCATGTGACAGTAGGAAGTTCCTTAGCCTGACCATTTGTTGGAAATCCATTCATCCAATACGCGCCCTGTACGGTTTTAGTTGTAGAACCTGCCATTTAACATGGCAGCTATAGTAGGCATAGTATCATGGTACCTATGCTGGCTAGGATTTATATTATACTTTCGAAATATTTTCCACTATGCACTAGTAATAATATCAAAGAATTTTTCTCGTAGTAAGCATGTTTGACTATCATAAGGAGAAATCTCCCCCATGTGTGCGTTTGCATTGTGTGTGTGCCGGGAGGCCTTATGGTAGTTTCATTTTCCAAAAAGCATTGCGGATTTCAAAATTTAAACTTTCTTGTTGCGTGTTTAAAGATAAACTGTTTTGAGTTCTCACACCAGTCACATGACTGACCTGGAGTTTATTGTTCCTTTCCTAAACTCTGGGTGCCCACTATTTTCCACACGGGCAGTCTAGAGTTAGGTTATCAGGTTATTCTGGATTCGGGAGTTGCTGTGCAGATGTTGGAGGCGAGCTTGGATAGCGTAGTCTATTATCTATTGTATATAGTATTCTTTCCGCTGTTTTATTGTTGTACACTCTGATGATATGATGTATTGTGATGTATGTATAAAATGTATAGTTCTTTTGTTTTAATGATATTCATTTATCTATTATATGTTGTTCCGCTGCGATTGTGAGATTCTGATATTGTTTCTCGTTCTGTTACTTGTTTTTCTGTTTTCTCTTCTCTTTCTTTTCTTTCTTCTTCTACCTCTTTCTTCTTCTAAAACTCTAACGGTTCGATTTTTCGGCAACGAAAAATCGCGATCGTTACAGCAGATGTCCAAGCTATCATTCCTAAACCCAAAAAGCAATATACTCACCTCAGTTCAACATACATCTATGGGTTTTTCATATCAACTATTACCGTTTATTTAACATATACTATCGATAATGGATTAAAAACATAACTAGAATCGTATAGAAAATGAAATAAACCCCACCCACAAGTTAACCAACTTAGCCTCCAATTAACTAGAAATTCCTTTATCGCCCACTGTCCGGACTAGCACTAGCTTCCAAACTTCGTGAGTCATTGAGATTTTGGTATATATGAATAACTCTCTTCATTCTAATCCTTTTTGACTTTTATTTCGAAGGATATATAATGATTTAATTTTGAATCTAGAATTTTAGACATACAGTTTTTTTATTTGAGGAGAGGAAGGAGATGAAGAATAAAATGAGCATAGGTTTCTTTCTGAGGTGGGAAAGGATATTAGCATCCTATTTTGTACTAGCGCACTATTAGAACTTAAAAGCCCATCTTAATATGATTGTTCTTTAAATTATAATATTCAATTCTTTTGATGTTCTTACGTTGAAACCTAATTAGAAAAATATAATCTATGCAACAATGTTTGTTTCATTGCTTACTTCAACCATTTATAAAAGTTCATACTTTGTCCTTGTAGTAAAACTGTTAATTTATCTTTTAATAATCATTCATTTCATTATAAAAATTCATAGGGTGTTGCGTTATACTCTGTTGTCTTTTCCAGAGTTGAATGCGTATTGTTACAGTTAAATTTTCCATGGTACTCAAATCATCTTAAAAGACCGAATTGGACGAACAAACAATGAAGAAATGGACTAAGGACTTGGGAAATATCATAAAAAGGTAAGAAAAAGGGAATATATATAAAAAAGAATAAAACCAAGGATTGGCCTGAAGTAGCTAGAAAAATACAAGGGAAACTCAACCTAAAATGGTCCTGAAGTGCATCCCATGAAGTACATGGGTTTGCCCGAAGTGCAACCCAAAGTTAGATTGGTATCGACCTAAAGCGTATGGATCGACATCGATTTGAGATTTCTTAGATCGGATTGACCTTGAAAATTTTTTGGAGCAATATTTCATCGATATATAGGAAAGGAGATGTCAAGATTGAAGAAATATCAAGGTTTGGCCATGGATCAGAAATGCAAATCAGGTTGGTACCGAAATGAGTTATGTTGGTTCAAACATTATTTCACCAACATGATTCATGCCAACATGATTAGAACTATTTAGAGTGATGATATGAAAAAGTACAAGAAGTTTGGAGGAGTTTGGAATCTACAATTAAGGCCGACACCGATCTAAATTGGTGACCACTGAGTTGATTTCAAGGCTATGAATGGCAAGACATCTATGACGACACACCTTTTTGGATGGTTTAAATCGAAGATAAACCACATACGTCTAACTCAAACCATTAAAAAGGAGGATTATCAATGGGATATAATAAGAAAATAAGAGAAAAGAAGGAAAACAAAATACAGAATCTCTTAGCGGAAAGACAAAATATAATAATCGAGTAAATAGTTCATGAAGTTGTTTTACAATATACATTTGATTACACAAATTTTTACAACATAATCAGAGTACAATCAACAAACATACCAAAATGATGCAGCAGAAAAATACTAATAATATAATATATCGAACTCCGTCTTCATCCTATAGAAATAATGCCTTCAATATTGAAAACCTCAAGCTAACCCGAGCGTAATGAAAAGGCAAAACACTTGAATCTGAACTAAAAGTTCTTATATAAGTTAAATCACCAGCAAATAAATATGAGTGTAATAGCTTCAGAGATGTTTACGGAATTTCACATTTCCTATCCAGTGTATAACGTGCGTGCAATAACTTAAGATATGTTACAGGATTTTCCATCTCCTAAAGATCCTTTAAACTATCTATATGTAGTAAATATGCTATATATGTAGTGTCTATCAGTAATGCAAAGTATTAAAATAGCGTTAAGGCTTTACATTGATTCCATTTAACACATTTTTAAGCAGGTAGTCTATGCAGGTCCTGTCACACAACCGGTAACGTCGGTAGCCAGTGAGTCACCTATAGGTACGATACTAAAACAAAATTGAAGTAGTCGCGTATAAGGATAAAAATATAACAAGGCACGTGAGGTAATGTCCCAGGTAGGATTCTACCGGTTTACTCTTTCTAGCTAGTGTTAACGCATCGTATCCACGACGTCCCACCGAGTCCACCACCTACAAAATCAAATCAAGTTTCATCGATCAAGTCCAAAATCATTATAATAATACGAAGGGGTGATGGCCCCTAAAGGTTGCGAACCCCTTGACCAGACATAGGCTCCTGTTTTAGTCATTTCCAATTGATACAAGTGTTGGGGTCATCCATCATCGTTCTCTTTCTTCAAATCCAGTAAACTCCAATTCAACCATTTCATTCTGGATAACATCCACTGCGTACATAGTTGTTAAAGTGGTTTCAATATTGACAGAGAGTATGCCAATAAGAGGTCCCAGTCTCTTTAACAAGTAAACGCCATTTTTCACACTGCTAGGTTCTTTTACATTTCAAAATCGATTCATATTTGATATCAAAATATCAGATTCACTTCAAAATATCAACTTCACCATATTTACTCAAAAATTCATTTTCACTTTAAAATATCATTTCAATTTCCGATTTAGGTTATAACCTCATTTATCCATATTCGTATTTAAATCAACAATTTAAATATAAACATTCCAAGTTGCATAGTTTGAAATTTTAGAATATAGTTTGAGTTTGAATAGTTTAATAGTTTTACCTAGTTTAAAATAGTCTAAATAGTTATATACTGAAAATAGTTTGATATAAAATGGTTTGAGTATTGAAAATGGTTTATATAGTAAAATAGTTTAGAGAAATCAAAATAATTTGAAAATTAATAGAAATAGATTCTAAACAATTTATATTAAAATAACTTATTTTGAAAATAATATCAAACCAAACTTTTTTTGCATTTTACAAATCTAGACCCATATCCAATTTCAAGTCAACAAACTCAATTTCTAATCTTCCAATTCAACTGACTCAATTTCAAATAAATTCCAAATCAACTTGATTTCAGTTTCAATTCGAAATAGCCTCCATTTCCGAAACATTCATTTTTAACTTCAAATTTGATTCAACGATTCAATTCAATGATTTAAATTTCAATTCAATTCTTATTTTAAACCATTTCAATTTATAACGATTTTGTGCCCAATTTCAATTATTTGATTTAAACCACTTAAATCAAATTAAACTTCATTGTTTAATTTTAAGATCAAAATCTTCAAAATAATTCAATTTTCTAAATTAAAGTCATATATCAATTATAACTTTACAGTTCCATTTAATTCTCCTAAAGAATTTCTTTTAACCAATTTCAATTTCAACTTCCAAAGCTTGAATTAGAAAATAATTAAATTCATATAAATCCACAATTTATTTCCATTAAAACAATAACATTTATCAAAATCCAAATTCAAGATTTTAAAACCATTTAATTTAATCAATCCGGTGTCCATATATAATTTTCTACCCTATGGCCAAGTAATCAATTATTTCAATTTTAATTATAGGGATTGATATATTTCATTTCAATCCAAATCATAGTGTCATAGGTATATATCATTTCAACTTATTTCTTAATTTATTCAAAATAATTCAAATAATAGTTTATAAGCTTTTAATTATTATACAGGTTGATAACAGAGATATGTAAAAATAAATAAACATCCAATCATCCAAAATGTCAATAAGTAGACATCCATCACAATCAACATCAAAAACAGCCAATAGTTCACAACAATTTACTAGTTATCAATATCATGTACTTAACTTGCAATTCAAATTCAATATTAATTTAAATGGTAATTTAATTCAATAAAATTGAATTTCAATTAAATATCAAATTAAACCACCAACAACAATCAATAAAATTACCAACTACAATCAATAAAATTCTTACCACGTCATAAATTTAATTCAACTAACATAAGAAGGTTTAGTATTGCGTGAGTGGGTTAAATCAGCCACTTTTGATTTTTAGCTGATTAAAAATTGCAATAAAATTCTAAAATTTGGACAGTTTCTAATTCAACCAAACCATCTTCATGTTGTTCGAAATTTCAATACGATCCCAAGGGAAGAAATCGCACGTCAATCCGAGTTCGTATGCAAAAGTTATGAAGATTAAAAGTTTGAAATTTTAATCAAAATAAAATATAATTCAAGGGAAAATTAATAAATACCTATCCTCTTCAACCCTAACCGAGATAGTAACCCACACGCGATCGAACCCTACAGCTGCCACGATCATTATCCTCCATGCACCACCATAGCCCGTTGGTCCTCGATCGGAAGTTGCCGATGAGAAGCTCTCCCCTGGTCAACCTGCTCCACCCCATGCGCGGCCTTCAAATGTTGCCAAACACGGTCCGCCGCCACCACCGTAAGTTTTCTAGATCTGGTGAATTTGAGCACCACTAACCAGTTCGAAGACTATTAATGAAGCCTGCTCGACGCCCTCTATAAGATGCAACTCCCCAATCGTTAAATGGTCGACGATCCATCGTTGATCGCGAAACCCTAGCATGGACGGCCGAGACTTCTTTAATGATTTCTAGAAAAACCGAAACTCGATTGCAAAAATGAACTACAAATTCAGATTACGTTCGCCGTGAGCTTCGCGGCGATATATTTTATGATAGATTTTGAGCAGTTTGAATTTTGGAGTTTGATTAGGAATCGTAATTAGGGTTTGAGATGTCTTCCATTAAGAAGGAACAGATGAGATAGAAATTGTACGTATAGAAAAATGAAATAAAAGACTATTAGGGTTTAGAACAGCCTATATGTAGGCATAGATGGATAAGAATGGATGGAACAGATCGAATTCGTTGCAATAATAACAAGGATCCGAAAAGCCCGTTTCGTTCCCGAAACGAAAGTAGGTCATCCCATATATCGAAATATAGGTTTTCAATATTTTTAAATTCAATGGAACTAATTTCAAACCCTAATTCTATTGTATAGAGAAGTTAGCTTTTAAAATTGATTTCTATTCGTTTGGATTCCTTAAATTGATTTCTACGCGTTTCGAGCTCACACAATCAAACGATAAGTCTGATCGCTACGAAATTTGAAATCCTATAATAATTCACTATTACGGATCCAAAGAAACTGATTTCATCGAAATCCAAGATAGTGCCCAAAAAGACTAATTTTACACGTTAAATAAATAAATTATTATTTAAAAATCAATTTAGTCACTTTTAAATTCTAATTAAAAGTTTACAATTTTCATCATTCTTGATTGCATGGAAATTAATAACCTTTTAAAATTAAATTTTCCATATTAAATCCAAAATTTAAATGTTAAATTAATTTCAACGTTAAATTACAACTACAATAACATCCATTCATTATAATTTTAAATTTCAACAAATTCTTTTATTTTTTTGATTTAAATTATTATTATTAAATTGACTATTACCTTATGAATTAAGCAAACATAAATTTTCAATTATTACATTCATAACTCTACGATTAACATCTTTTCTTATATTAATAGCAATATTTCAATTCTATAAAATTTTATTAATTTCCAAATTAATTCCAAACGGATTAAATAATAAGATGAGAAATAAAACAATAATTACATTTATGTAATTTGAATGCATTTATAAAATTACTATTTACAAAAAAAGCTAATAACTTTACGTACTAATTAATTGATTTCATATTCTACATTAAAATCAATTTCAATTAATAACATAAGATTTCTCCGTTTAATACAACATTTATTTTAATTCCTCATTAACTTTTAATATTACCATCAATTGAAATTACATTAAACAGTTGTCAATTACATTCGAACAATAAAATCTAATTATATTCAATTTTTTTATTAGTAAATCATAAATTTTAATTTCTGACAATATTAAATTCATTCAATATTTTAATTACCAAAAATATGAGTCTTTACAATCTCTCTCACTCAAAACTTTTCATCACCAAAAAGGATCAAGAAGGAATTAAGAGGTTTGATATATTTTTATTCAAAGCAATCAATTTATGAAAATTTAACCTACATACTTTTGTATAACAAAAATTTGAAAATAACTCAACTTCTACAAAATTTTCCAAGTACTAAATTTACGAAAAATTTCGGCAGAGTCCCCTTCGCGCGGTTAGGTCCGAAAAAATAATAACATCAATAATTACAATGTATATATGATATTTCAATAATAAAACATCCCAAACCATGGAAAAAACAATAAAATATTGTTATAAAACCGTAATCCGAAAACGTACCTATTTATCTGCCAAACAAACTTTATTTATGAAACCAAAAGCAACAACTATTGCTTCCATAAAGCTGTATTTCACTTACATAATCCAAAAGAGTTAAAATTATGTAAAAAGATAATATTTTAGTTGTTATTAACAATAGCACAAATAACACATAATATGTAGTAATCGTATGCAAATAAAAGCAGTACGACCATTATATCAACAAAAGAAACAACCATACATCCATAGCAATCTAAACTAATGGTTTGTTCAGATTTAGAAACTTTTCATCATATAAGGGTGATAAATAAATTAACAAGTGTATCTTACGCTTCAACAACCTTGGATATTTACTCAATAGATTATTCATACAACCTTAAACAATCTGAAGTATCATTTCCCAAACATCCCATAAGCTAAACAACAAAGAATTTTAAATAGTATTTAAGTTTGCACGATGTACATAAATCTTATATACACAACATCAATTCTAATCGCTTGCTTGAATACACATATTTCACTTTCGAACTAGTATTGTTAACCCAACCACTCTAGTGCGGAATCTAATCCGATTTTGATTAGAAATTTCCAATTTTCTTGCATAGCTCTAAACTATGATATAAAATTTCAAAAATAATATCAAAATTTCGTAACAAATGTTCGCCGCCAAGAATCGAGCGAAAAATCATAGTTCGGACCTGTGTGAAGTTCACAAATCATGTATTCAAATTTGAATCAGAACTGTTATACGAATAAACGATCTACACACAACTTACATTTTCTTAGGTTTCTTTTCACATCATTTACTTTTCACTCATTTTATTTGATTCATAGAAGGCTATCTCATATTAATTTACATTCATTACGTACAATTTTTTTCTTTCCATTCAATATTTAAAATCGTTAATGAATCCATTATTAAAGTACTACATACATTTCATTGCAGTTTAATTCACATTTATCATTATGTAACTTTGATTTCCATTTAATATTAATATTCATTAATGGATCAGTACATACATAAATTTCTTTATTTTGTAATTCATAGTTATTTCTTGTACATCTTAATTTTTCATTTATTAACATATATTCATTTTGGCACATTTTTGTTACTAAGATTTTACTTGTATAATATTCTATTACATATTCATATTTAACATTTCAACTTTTTTTAACATTTCTGGTAAGTTCTATACATGTTTTTAGAATGTAACTGAGTTTATACAAATTTTATCTTATTCATTTTAATTAACAAAAATGTTCAATAGTATACATCTTCTAAATTTTCATTATCTTTTAATTTACAAGTAACAAATATCCAATTTCTTTATCATTTCATTAAAAACTTAGCTTCTAATTTTTTATTTCATATTTTAGAAGGTTCCAACTATTAAAATTCCACTTTATTTCTACAACTGAAAATCATTAATTAACAGGAACTAATAATTCAAATAAAGGGTTCATTTCTAATCACTTTGAAATAATAATACTGATATCTTATATATATATATATATATATATATATATCAAATCATATTTATTTAGAAATTTTTAATCAAAATCTGTTTTACTAAAACAATAGTGTGGCAAAGCTACTATAGCGGTCTTCCTACTTTGAAACTCGAAAATGAAAGTCGAAGACGTCGCGATCATCATCGAAATTATTTTTCGGTGACAAAAGAGGGGAGTACATAACTTATTTCTTAAAAATCCTTGTTAGAAACATTTCTTTCAATCTTATTGAAAATATTTCAATTCGAAAATACTTCCAAATAATGCTAATATTATTTTTCCAAAATCTTTGAAAACTAATTTCAAACACCAACATTTAAGTTCTCAAATTTCCAATTTAAATTTGTTTTATTTGTAAATTTGCATTTCTTATAACATACAATAGTCAATAATTTTAAGAACTTGACTGACCAAACAATAAATGGCAATAATTAAATATTATCATCTACTAACAACCAACACAACAAAAATAACCAAATCAATACATGAAAAATTATATATAGATATATATTTTTATATATACAAAATATAATTACTAGGTAAAATTATTCCGTTTACCTATTTCAAAAACAATATTGTATCCGTCTACCCTGTTCAGGAGCTTAAAAATCCCTATCGATGCCATAACAACCTTTGTACCGATTGAAATTCATAATACTAAACAAAGCAAATTAACACAATAGAAAACATTTTACAACACTAACAAATACGCTCTCTCATATGTATACACATTCAGACTCATTCTAGGGTATTACTAACTCTATCTCTAATGAGTTAACCCCAAATCAGGCTAAGGTATCTCTAAACCAATGCTATGATACCAACTGTGACGACCTACCTTTTTGGACGGTTTAAATCGACGATAAACCATACATGTCTAACTCAAACCATTCAAAGGGGATGATTATCAATGAGATTTAATAAGAAAATAACAGAAAAGAAAGAAAACAAAATACAGAATCTCGCAGCGGAAAGACAAAATATAATAATCAAATAAATAGTTCATGAAGCTGTTTTATGATATACACTTAATTACACTAGTTTTTACAACATAATCATAGTACAATGAACAAACATACCAAAATGATGAAGCGGAAAAATACTAATAATATAGTATACTGAACTCCATCTTCGTCCTTTAGAAATAATGTTTTCAACACTGAAAAGCTCAGGCTAACCCGAGCGTAGTGAAAAGACAAAACACTTGAGTCTGAACTAAAAGTTCTTATGTAAGTTAAATCAACAGCAAATAAATATGAGTGTAATAGCTTCAGAGATGTTTAAGGAATTTCACATTTCCAATCTAGTGTATAACGTGCGTGCGATAACTGTAGAGATGTTACGGGAGTTTCCATCTCCTAAGGATCCATTAAACTATCTATATGTAGTAAAATACACTATATATGTAATGTCTATTAGTAATGCAAAGTATTAAAATAGCATTAAGGCATTATATTGATCCCCCTAAACAAATTTTAAGTAGGTAGTCTATGCAGGTCCTGTAACACAACCAGTAATGTAACTAAAACAAAATCGTAGTGATCGCGTATAAGGATAGAAGTATGACAAGGCATGTAAGGCAATGTCCAAGGTAGGATTCTATCAGTTTACCCTTTCTGGCTAGTGGTAGCATCGTAGCTACGACCGCCCACCGAGTCCACCACTCCCAAAATCAAATCAAGGTGCATCGATCAAGTCCAAAATCAATATAGTAATACAAAGGGATAATGGTCCCTAAAGGTTGCAAACCCCTTGGCCAGACATAGGCTCCTGTTTTAGTCATTTATTGAACAAATATCGAGGTCATCCATCACCGTTCTCTTTCTTCAAATCCAGCAAACTCCAATTCAACCACTTCATTCTAGATAACATCCACTGCATACACAGTTGTTAAAGTGGTTCCAATATTGACAGAAAGTATGCCAATAAGTGGCCCCAATCTCTTTAACAACCAAACGTCATTTTTCACACTGTTTGGTTCTTTTACATTTCAAAAACTGATTCATATTTGATATCAAAATATCATATTCACTTCAAAATATCAACATCATCATATTTACTCAAAATATGTCATTTTCACATGAATATATCATTTCAATTTCCAACTTAGGTTATAACCTCATTTATCCACATTCGCATTTAAATCAACGACTTAAATACAAACACTCCAACTTGCACAGTTTGAAATTTTAGAAAATAGTTGGAGTTTAATAGTTTAAACAGTTTAATAGTTTTACATAGTTTAAAATAGTTTAAATAGTTAAATATAGAAAATAATTTGATATAAAATGGTTTGAGTATTGAAAATGGTTTATGTAGTAAAATAGTTTGGAGAAATCAAAATAATTTGAATATTAATAAAATAGATTTTAAATAGTTTATGTTAAAATAATTTATTTTAAAAATAATATCAAATCAAACTGTTTTTTCATTTTACAAAACTAGACCCATGTCCAATTTCAAATCAACAAACTCAATTTCCAATCTTTCAAATCAATTGACTCAATTTCAATAAAATTCCAAATCAACTTGATTTCAATTTCAATTCGAAATAGCTTCCATTACTAGAACATTCATTTTTAACTTCAAATTCGATTCGACAATTCAATTCAGTGATTTAAATATCAATTCAATTCTTATTTTAAACCATTCCAATTTTATGCCTAACTTCAATTTATTGATTTAAACCACTTAAATCAAATTAAACTTCATTGTTCAATTTTAAGATCCAAATCTTTAAAATAATTCAATTTTCCGAATTAAAGTCATATATCGATTATAACTTTACTTTTCCAATTTAATTCTTTTGGACAACTTCTTTTAACCATTTCCAATTTCAACTTTCAAAGGTTGAAATAGAAAATAACTAAATTCATATAAATCCATAATTTATTTCCAAAACAATAACATTTAATCCAAATTCAAAATTTTAAAACCATTTAATTTAACCAATCCGGCGTCCGTATAAAATTTTCTACCGTATGGTCAAGTGATCAATTATTTCAAATTTAATTATAGGATGGATATATATCATTCAATCAAAATCAAAATGTCATTGGTATATATCATTTCAACCTATTTCTTAATTTATTCGAAATAATTCGAATAACAGTATATAATCTTCCACTTAATATACAGGTTGATAACAAAGATTATAAAAATAAATAAACATCCAATCATCCAAAATATCAACAAACAGACGTCCATCACAATCAACATCCAAAACAACCAATAGTTCACAACAATTTAATGGTTATCAATATCAGGTATTTAACTTGCAATTAAATTTCAATATTAATTTAAATGACAATTTAATTCAACAAAATTCAATTTCAATTATATATCATATTAAACCACCAAATAGTAATCAATAAAATTCTTATCACATAATAAATTTAATTCAACTAACATAAGAAGGTTTAGTATTGCATGAGTGGGTTAAATCACTCGCCTTTGATTTTTTAGCTGACTTAAATTCCAATATAAGTCCAAAATTTGAATAGTCTCCATATTCAACCAAACTAGTATCATGTTGTCCGTAATTTCGATATGATCCCAATGGAAGAAATAGCGCATCAATCTGAGTCGTATGCAAAAGGTATGAGGATTAAAAGTTTGAAATTTTAATTAAAATAAAATATAATCTAGTGGCAAATTAGTAAACACTTATCCTCTTCAACCCTAATTGAGAAAATAACCCACACGTGATCAAACCCTATAGCTGCCACGATCATCATCCATGCGCCACCACAGCCCGTTGGCCCACGATCGAAGGTCGCCACCGAGAAGCTCTCCCTTGGGCAACCGGCTCCACCCTACGCGTGGCCTACAGACGTCGCCAAATAGGTCCGTCACCACCACCATAAGTTCATCAGATCTAGTGAATTTGAGCACCACTGACCAGTTCGAAGATGATGGACGAAGCTCATTTGACGCCCTCTACTAGATGCAACTCTTCGATCGTCAAATGGTCAACGATCCACCGTTAATCGCGAACGCTAACAAGGACGGCCAAGACTTCTTCGCTGATTTCTGAACAAACTGAAACTCGATTGAAAAAGAAAATTGCAAATGTAGATTACTTCAGCGAGACCTTCACGATGATATCTTATATGATAAGTTTTGAGCAGTCTGAATTTTGGAGTTTGATTTGGAATTGTAATTAGGGTTTGAGATGTAATGGCCCGATATTTTCAACCATTCGCATCCGCACATGTCGGACTTGAATTGCTCAAAATATCAGATTGTTAATTTAAATTTGGCAAAACTCAACATATGCAGTAAATAAATCAATCACAGAATCACAGATATAGAGTAGTACAATAATACGCAGCGGAATAAATAGAGAATAATAGTTCATGAAGCTACTATATACATCAGAGTTAGAATCAAATACAACAGATTTGTTGAATATGCGCTTATATGATTTTTGTTTGATGATAATAAACAAATATACATTCATTTAAATGTATTTGTTAATTACTATTTTATTTTTCACAGATTAAATAAATATTTGCCGAATAAAACAAATAACACAGAATTTGAATTCAAACGAATATTTTATTCAAACAAATATTTATTACAATTTTGATAGTACAATTTCAAGCTCTCACTATAACTATACATTTTAAATTACAATACATTTCTGATTACATCACAATTCATTTTTACATCTTGACCTCACTACATATCACTCACACTCATATTTATCTTCAACTTCATTCCAGTTAGAATCTAGCATCTGAGCAATCTGCAAAAATATTCACTAACGCAATAAATTGAAAAAGAAATATTTTTGCAATATAAAATAAAATATGGATTTTTGAAAATAATATTTGCCTCAGTTATTTGGGTTGTTCGTCATCATTTAAATTTGAATTCATCATACACGAACAGCTTGTGACATACACAGTGTATCACTGTATATGCCACAAGGCCGTACTCACCGAAATATACACTTGATCGATTTACAGGGACAAGTGAGCACAGGTCAAACCCAAATACGGGATTCAACTCAAGTGCAATAAAACAATGTCATTCAGCACAAGGTCAAATCCAACCCGGATTCAACTCAGGTGAAAATTAGAAAAATAAACAAAATGCAAAGGTCAAGCCATCACTACAAACTCGACTGAACTCAATGCAATTCAAACTGCAAATCCAAAACAAATGCAAAGCAATGCAATGCCACAGTGAACATAGTTCAAAATAGCATACATCTATATACATACATGAATGTATGCATACAAATGATCAAACAATATGATGAACAAAGTCAGAGACCATAATCAAGCAACAAAGTGCCAGTGAAACATGTGCAGCCCAGTGGACAGAGACTTCAAAGTAAAGTGCAAATTGCAGTGACACAAAAATCACAATAAGGTCAGATTCCAACTTGTTATACAAATGAAGTACAAAAATAACAGCAGTATACAAGTACAGGGCCATAAAATCAAAGCCAAGGCAAACCAGTCAATGCCGAAGTACTGCAGATATATGGTGATACATAACCAAGAATGTAACCAGTATGCATACACATATATGAGGGACACAAAATCAAAGCCAAGGAAAACCAGTCAAAGCCGAAGTAAACAACTCAAAGCCAAGTATGATACAAAAATAAACAAAATCATGGAATCACATAAACAAAGTCAAGTGACTAGGACGAGTTCGTCACAACGAAGTCAAAGCGTCAGAATTCAAAGCCGTGGATATGATGAACAAGTCAAAATTGACCAAGTTAAAAATCAACACCGTGGTCATCACGAAATAAATCAAAGCCGTAACCATCAAGCAACCAAAATATACGATAACGAATTAGTCAAGGAAAAATCGCAAGCATCCAAGCATAAACGATCGACCGACATAAATTCAAATATATATTGTACGAACGAAAATTAAGGGTTACAAACCCTATATAAGCAAAACATCATCGGCAATTTCAGATCATGCAAGTTCGAATATGAAAATCGAAAGGTAACAAAGCATAAATTCTTACCAGAAGGAAGAATCGAACTCATCGCAGTAGCCAGAGAGAGCAACGAGAAATCGATCGAGCAAGGCAACTCTCCTACAATCACGGATTCGATCGAAGTAGTAACGGCACTTTGAAAAGCCCTAATATTCCAAATCTGAGAAAAATCGAATTGAAGCCGCCATATTTTCTTCTCACAAAAATTAAAGAGGGACGAGCTAATAGAAGAGGATCGGGACATATAAAACAAAGAAAAGGGGCCGGCTTGGATTATATTCATAAAGGCTTTTGTTTCATATTTTTAAATTAAGGGCTATTTGTTTTTAATTTTAAAATTCTCTTTTTAACCGTTGTGTTTTTCTAGTCGTGTGACTAGGGGACAAGCTATGTGGCGTAGCTTGAGAATTCGCAACTCAGTGGCTGAGTTGTGGCAGGGTTTTGAGTGTAGAGTTAGGTTAGTCAGTAGCGAGTGTCGCGAGTTTACGTGTGTAAGCGTGTGACTATCTAATTTCTAGTAGAAACCTTGGGGGCAGCACGTAGGCAAGGTTTTGCCGAAGCTGGGTAAATTCTGTGTCGTTTCTATTTCTGCATTTATTATTCTGCTATTATCTGTGCTGCTTTTATTCTGTGATCTATGTTGAAATTATTTTATAAGCTTCCGCAATTAATTTTTATAATTAATACTATCACCCTATTCACCCCCCTCTAGGGTGAAATCGATCCTACAAGTGGTATCGGAGCTAGGAATAGAAGTCAACTTCTGTTTTAAAAAAATTTGTTTTTTCAAAAACCAATTTTTGTTTTAAAAGTTTGAATTTTTAAAATGGCTTCTTTTAATAATGCTTTTGCTGAGGGTCAGTCCATAGTTAGACCACCAATGTTCAATGGTGAATATGCTTATTGGAAAAATAGAATGAAAATTTTTCTGAAAACCATTGACGCTTGGAACATGGTTGAGACAGGTTATAGAGCACCAACTATAATTTTAGATAATCAGGAAATAGATAAACCGATGGATCAATGGACAGAACTAGAAAATAAATTACAAAATGCTAATGCTAGAGCTATGAATTCTATTATCTGTTCATTGGATCAATTTGAATTTAATCGTGTCTCACATTGTCTAACTGCACAGGAAATATGGCACACACTAGAAGTGACTCACGAAGGAACATCTCAAGTCAAAGAATCTCACCTTGCCATGCTAAGCAGCGAATACGAGAATTTCACAATGGCAAAAGAAGAAAATGTCAAAGAGATGCATGGACGACTTTCCAATATCGTATACAAATCAAAAGCCCTTGGAAAACCATATACAGAGTTGGAGATAGTCCAAAAAATCCTCAGAGTCCTTCCACGAAGTTTTGAAGCCAAAGTGACTGCCATTCAAGAATCAAAAGATTTGAAACAAATGAAAGTCAAAGAACTCATCGGAAATCTCACTGTTTATGAGCTAGAAATGAAATTCAAGGAAGAACGTGAAGGAGGTGATAGTCGAAAGAAATCAATAGCTCTTAAAGAAACAACAGAAAGTGATAGTGATGATAATGATGATGGAGCAGCGGAATTGGAGCTGATAATAAAGAAAGTCAAAAGGTGGAATTACAAATACGGAAATTCATCTCTAAATCGAAAATTGAAAAGCAGAATAAATAAAATATTGGACAATCCAGAAGAACAAAAGATCATCTGTCATAGGTGCAACCAACCCGGACACATCAAGCCCAATTGTCCTCAAAATCGACGCGACTTTGAAAAGAAATCAAAAAGGAGAAGTTTTGCTGCCACGTGGAATACAAGTGATGAAGATAATCAAAGTGCTAATAGTGAGGATGAAAAAGCAGACTTGTGTCTTCATGGTGAAATAACTGAAAGTGATGATGACGAGCCAAGTGAGGTATCAAAACTTTCTCATTCGGAATTACTTATATATTTCCACGAAGTGAATGGTTGTTTTGAACGACTTAGGGAGAAGTATGCCAAACTTGAATCGCAACAAGATACTTTGATAGATTTAAATAAACAACTTGACAAATTAGTTAAAAACTATCAAAGTAGGATCCCTAAGTGTGATAAGTGTCCAACATTCGAAGAAGAAACTAAAAAATCAGAAATTAATGTAAAATCACTAGAAAATGAAATTCTGATTTTGAAAGAGAACGAAAATACTAGGAGAGAAAATTCTATCAAAAAGTGCACGCAGTTATTGAACGAAAATGAATCTCTCAAAATACAAGTCCAATAATTGTCAATAACTTTAGATAAATTTTCAAAAGGTGAGAAACCGTTGAATCTGCTATTAGGGAAGCAAACTGTTAATACAGCTAGACAAGGACTTGGATATAATCAATCTAAAAATGTTGAAAGCGATATTAATCAAGAAAATTCCATGTGCACAATTTGTAGAAAATATGGACACGATCACAATAATTGTTGGTATAGACCTAAACATGTGAAAACCATACCAATTTGGGTTCCAAAAGGCACAAATATAAAATCTCTCAAAATTAAACAAATTTGGGTGCCAAAGGGAACAATTATAAATAGTTTTGGGTCTTTACAAAATTGTTTTTCAAAATATTCTGCCACTAACAATCATGAACCTATAAAAACAAATAGGTCACAAAAATCTTTTCCCGTGTAGGTGTGGTGGCAGGCTAAGGAACAACAACAGTGTTTTCTGGATTTTTTGGCTGTTCTAGAAACACAACGGGCGACAAAGCAAAGTTCCTTAGCCTATTATAAAGGTGACATAATCACAATGGATAAACAACGAAAAATATCGTAAAGGTAAAACAGGTAATGGTATATTTATTTGAACGATATATTAAATGTGATAATCTGCACCATATTCTGAATCAGCCAATATCGAGATGATGAAAAGATGATGACTTTGATTCTGACTTATTCAAAATAGTTGGCCAATTATATTTATGCTAAAAACACTAATCTTTAAATTACTTCATACATATTTGTTTGGATTAAATATTGTGTTTTGTTGGATGATAATGCATTTGGTTATAATTCGGCTAACTCTATATTCACGATTTTCTGATTATTTACACGGCTTCAATTCAAATTCAAAGAATGTCATTTAAATTATTGTTGAAATTGAGTTTGAAATTTTTTAATGCACACTTCATGATCTGGTCTATCAAATATAGTTAGTGATATTTTGGAGTGAAAGAGAAATTCAGATGCAGATTACACTGGTAATCTAGTTGATAGAAAAATTACTAGTTGAACGTGATTTATGGTGAGACATTTAGTAACTGCATCGTTTTTCAAAGAAAATATCTGCATATTTTTCATTACAAATAATTTTCAATTAGCAGAATTTTTCTCATATAACCTCTTCAAGAAAATCATTTTTGACCATATTTTCAGATTAGTCATTTTTATTTGATTTTAAATGACAAATTTTTAACTAATTCGATCCCCTACTAATTATCAAAAAGATAAATAGTGATTGAAAAGGTGATAAGTGTTGATATTTAACATGCATTACTCAAGAGAGTATATTTGGAAAATTTCTTTAGGAATTCAAACAAGAGTTATAAAACTTTTTGTTGGGTAAAGATTCCATGACCATTTCTATATCTATCATATTTCTATCTACCATTGTTTATCAAAACTTATATATAGTTGATCGATATGTGGTACTAAAATCAGGGATCATTTGTTTTTCATTTCATTTTTTTTGTAAAAATAAATAAATATCCAAAGTTTTCACTCTCATTTAAAAGTCCTCACGGTTATGCATGGGTGAATTACTTGGATTTTTGATTATGTGCTTCCATGCTCATTTAAAAGTCCTTACGGTTATGCATGTATGGAACACATATCAAAATTAATTGATTAAATAGACAAGTTGATTCTAATCCCATTTAAAAGTCCTCACGGTCATGCGTGGTTAGAAGATACTTGATTTCATTTTTAAAAATTAAATTGGAATACTACTAATCTCATTTAAAAGTCCTAACGGTTATGCATGATTAGTAGATATTCAAATTCCTGATATAAATGTACCACAAGTTGATACAATTGTATGATTTTATATTAGAACATCATTTCCATTATTTCTAAAAGTGGAATATGCGCCTAACAAGGGTATTTATGATTTTTGTTTGATTTTTATTGAAGTTTAATATTTATATTCAATTTGAGTTTAATGTTGGATTAATATTGATTACTTCATCTCTATTTTCTCTAACACTGTTATTCTTTTGCCAATAACAAAAGGGGGAGAGAAAAGTTAAGATTTTGTCAAATAGAATCAAGCAAAGGTCAAATAATTTTCCATTTGCATCTAGGCTCATTTATACATTTCTATTTGTATGCATATATGTAGGGGGCGCATCATGTAGAGAGGAAGCATTTAAATAGGGGGAGCAATTAGAGTATACCATATGATCAAATACATTTAACATATTCAAAATCTTAAATATATGTTTGTTATCATCAAAAGGGGGAGATTGTTGAATATGCGCTTATATGATTTTTGTTTGATGATAATAAACATATATACATTCATTTAAATGTATTTGTTAATTACTATTTTATTTTTCACAGATTAAATAAATATTTGCGGAATAAAATAAATAACATGGAATTTGGATTCAAACGAATATTTTATTCAAACAAATATTTATTACAATTTTGATAGTACAATTTCAAGCTCTCACTATAACTATACATTTTAAATTACAATACATTTCTGATTACATCACAATTCATTTTTACATCTTGACCTCACTACATATCACTCACACTCGTATTTATTTTCAACTTCATTCCAGTTAGAATCCAGCATCTGAGCAATCTGCAAAAATATTCACTAACGCAGTAAAATTGAAAAAGAAATATTTTTGCAATATAAAATAAAATATGGATTTTTGAAAATAATATTTGCCTCAGTTATTTGGGTTGTTTGTCATCATTTAAATTTGAATTCATCATACACGAACAACTTGTGACATACACAGTGTATCACTGTATATGCCACAAGGCCATGCACACCGAAATATATACTTGATCGATTTACAGGGACAAGTGAGCACAGGTCAAACCCAAATACGGGATTCAACTCAAGTGCAATAAAACAATGTCATTCAGCACAAGGTCAAATCCAAGCCGGATTCAACTCAGGTGAAAATTAGAAAAATAAACAAAATGCAAAGGTCAAGCCATCACTGCAAACTCGACTCAACTCAATGCAATTCAAACTGCAAATCCAAAACAAATGCACAGCAATGCAATGCCACAGTGAACATAGTTCAAAATAGCATACATCTATATACATACATGAATGTATGTATACAAATGATCAAACAATATGATGAACAAAGTCAGAGACCATAATCAAGCAACAAAGTGCCAGTGAAACATGTGCAGCCCAGTGGACAGAGACTTCAAAGTAAAGTGCAAATTGCAGTGACACAACAATCACAATAAGGTCAGATTCCAACTTGTTATACAAATGAAGTACAAAAATAATGGCAGTATACAAGTACAGGGCCACAAAATCAAAGCCAAGGCAAACCAGTCAATGCCGAAGTACTGCAGATATATGGTGATACATAACCAAGAATGTAACCAGTATGCATACACATATACGAGGGACACAAAATCAAAGCCAAGGCAAACCAGTCAAAGCCGAAGTAAACAAATCAAAGTCAAGTATGATACAAAAATAAACAAAATCATGGAATCGCATAAACAAAGTCAAGTGACCAGGAAGAGTTCGTCACAGCGAAGTCAAAGCATCAGAATTCAAAGCCGTGGATATGATGAACAAGTCAAAATTGACCAAGTTAAAAATCAACACTGTGGTCATCACGAAATAAATCAAAGCCGTAACCATCAAGCAACCAAAATATACGATAACGAATTAGTCAAGGAAAAATCGCAAGCATCCAAGCATAAACGATCGGCCGACATAAATTCAAATATATATTGTACGAACGAAAATTAAGGGTTACAAACCCTATATAAGCAAAACATCATCGGCAATTTCAGATCATCCGAGTTCGAATACGAAAATCGAAAGGTAACAAAGCATAAATTCTTACCAGAAGGAAGAATCGAACTCATCGAAGTAGCCAGAGAGAGCAACGAGAAATCGATCGAGCAAGGCAACTCTCGTACAATCACGGATTCGATCGAAGTAGTAACGGAACTTTCAAAAGCCCTAATATTCCAGATCTGAGAAAAATCGAATTGAAGCCGCCATATTTTCTTCTCACAAAAATTAAAGAGGGCCGAGCTAATAGAAGAGGATCGGGACACATAAAACAAAGAAAAGGGGCCGGCTTGGATTATATTCATAAAGGATTTTGTTTTATATTTTTAAATTAAGGGCTATTTGTTTTTATATTTGTTTTTAATTTTAAAATTCTCTTTTTAACCGTTATGTTTTTCTAGTCGTGTGACTAGGGGACAAACTACGTGGCGTAGCTTGAGAATTCGCAACTCAGTGGCTGAGTTGTGGCAGGGTTTTGAGCGTAGAGTTAGGTTAGTCAGTAGCGAGTGTCGCGAATTTACGTGTGTAAGCGTGTGACTATCTAATTTCTAGTAGAAACCTTGGGGGCAGCACGTAGGCAGGGTTTTGCCGAAGCTGGGTAAATTCTGTGTCGTTTCTATTTCTGCATTTATTATTCTGCTATTATCTGTGCTGCTTTTATTCTGTGATCTGTGTTGAGATTATTTTATAAGCTTTCGCAATTAATTTTTATAATTAATACTATCACCCTATTCACCCTCCTCTAGGGTGAAATCGATCCTACAAGAATATCTCAGATGCAGTGAAGTCTCCAGTACGAGCAGATGACTTCTCTGAACCAAACAACTTGAAAAGATGAAAGCTGAATCGATAGTTGGATCTCCAAACGAAGCTCCAAACTCCAAAAGGTGAGTCTCAAATGCTGTACCCTCAGTCTGACCCGAGCGTAAAGCAAAACACAAAACACTCGAGTCAGGATTAACATTCTTATATCAATAAATCCAACTCAAGTGAAATAACAACTGAAATACAGATAACTCAAAGGATGTTGGGATACCCATCCTCTAAGGATCCATGGAACTATCGACAAATGTAGAATATACACTATACACCATGGTCATTTCAAATTAATTTATACTTCAAAACTAGAGTATCATTTCCATTATATATATATATATATATATATATATATATATATTTCCAAATTTTATCATTTCATAGTTACGATTCAAATCAACTCAATTTCCAAATTCAAATTTAACTAAATCTCAATTCAACAAATTTCAATTCAATTCAGTTTCTAATAAACAATTTGCAAATTTTATCGATTTCCAATGCCGATATACATCTCAAAATAAACCATTTAAATTCAATATATTTCAAAGCTTTAATATTTACATTTTCAAAGCTACATTTAATAGTTTCCTATATCCTGATTTAACTTCATTATTATTTAAAATATTCCCTCATTAAAATTCAATATCATTTAAGTAACCTTAAATTACATCTTACTAAGTATCTCCTTTAATTTATTTTAACATGGAATATTCATTAAGTCGCTTAAATCCAAAAATCCAGTTAAAATCATATCTTTAAATTTCAATCTCACTAGTTCCAAATCAATGTTTAATTACTAAAATTCTTAATTACATACAATTTCAAATACATTTAAATTTATCTTCCTAGCATTAACTTATTCAAATTATTACCAAAATCTATAAATTTAAATAAGTACTTGAGCATATTATAGGTATTAAATCCATCTCCATTTAATTAAATATTATTATTAAATCTATATATTATATTTCCATTTATATATAACATTTAAGAATCAGTATTTGTTTAAACCTTATATTTCTTTCCAAAACCATAGAAATTTTTTTCGAAATATTTATATATGGACCAACGGTGTCGGTATATATTTCCTATCCTATGGTCAAGTGATACAGATATGTATCATTTCAATCCGTACACTAAATATATACGGGTGGATATCATTTCAACCCGTAATCCCAAATTCAATTCAATGAAAATCACTTGGGCCTATCATTTCAACCCATAAGGATTTTCTCCTATTCTAAAGTCCGTTCGGGTATGTATCATTTCAACCCCTAGTGAATTCTATACTAACAGGGAACTTGCAGAGTGATAACAGATATGAAAAATAATAATAATAGGCATATATCATCAATAACAATATATTATAAACAACATGATATGGTGTCATATCCCACAGGTGAACGGTTACAGATAATAGCATAGATGACTGTTTAAATAACTACAGCAGCATATTTCCAATGTCGTTTCTATTGAAATTAAATTTAATAAATATAAGAACGTTAATCGTGAGTGATTACTCACCTTTCGAGGCTAGAGAAATTTGACAAGGAAACGAGCTACGAATTCAAAACAACGCTAGATGGATATGATTCGATAAAGAAAACAGGCACGACGGACAACTGATAATGTGGAATCGATGGAACGATTAGGAACGGTTTGACATAAATTGAAAATAGACATAATATTAATACATATTCACTATTCTAATTTAAGACAAAATCAAAATAATATAAAAATTTCTAAATCATCATTCTTAACTCAAGCATTAAACATCAAAGATTTTTTTTATTATACTTAAACTATTTCCTGTTTGCGCCAAAATTGGTCACAAACCCCAAATACCGTGAAAGCACCAGTGTATGAACACAAACCAATGACATTCAAGCATAAATATCAAATCTCAACAAATATCAAACAGCATTTCAGAAATAATGAACAAAGACACGAGATTTATAGTGGTTCGGCTATCTCCGGCCTACGTCCACTCCAAAGTTTTATCCTTTTATTGATTATCCTTGCTGGTTACAGATGATTACAGCAGTAATAATGAAGAATTTCGGGTACAATAGTTGTATTGAAGTATAGAAATGAATCCGACAGAGTCTGGACATCCAATAGCCAAAAGATCCTTTTTCTATAGGCTTCTGGGTGCTATTTATAGGCGTAGGAGGCTCAGATCTCGCTCAAACTCCGGGAGACTTCTTCTGGCACGTGAGTGGGCCCACGCGACCAACCCCACCAAGTTTCGACTCGATCTGCGATCAATACGAAGTGATTTCGTATTCATCAAAAAATGATCCAATCGAGCTGAAACTTGGTAGGATCATTCCTTACCTTGTATGCAAGCGACTGTGAAAATTTCATTGCTTTTGGATCAATGGTGTAGGAGATATTATCGATACGAATTTGGATTTTCTGTTGGCTGTCGTGTTCGAACCCATTGTTTCGAATCCATCACCTTCGACTCGATCCAAAGCACGTGTGCATCGATGACGTGGTGCTACTTCCTAGGCCAGATGCTGAATTCGTGCCGAGTTGAAGGCTTCTTCCTTTGAAACATGCTTATCCTTAGCCGTTTTGAATGATTCTTTGCTTGATTCACGTTCGCATCCATGTTTTATGCTTCGTCCATACCCATAACTTCACAACGGCTTGTTCGCATCCATCAACTCGTGCTTCTCTTCGCATCGATTCCAGGAGTTCATCCCGTATCGATTCCATGTGTTGATTGATTCGAAATGAACATGGGGGGCATCGATACGAAGTGGTCGTGAAGGATGGATACGAACCTCATCCTTAGGATGGATACGAACGAGACCTCACCTAATGGATACGAACGAGGCTCTTACCTAATGGATACGAAGGAGACCTGTAAAGTTGATGGAGTCGAACTGCACCACCTGTACCCATGCTGATCGATACGAAACGTGTCGATTCGAAGTTCACCACTACGTCTTGCCTTTGATCGATATGAACCATCGATTCGAAACATCATATTCCTGGTCGATGCGAAATGCATCGATACGCACCTATCCCAGATCGATGCGAACTGCATCGATGCGAACACCATCCTAATCGATGCGAAATGCATCGATACGAACCGTTCCTTGCACACCGTAATCCATCCATATCTCCTTCTTACGAACTCCGATTAATCTGAAATTTGAAACATAGCCTTTCCTAGTCCTTATCATCATCTCCAATCAATTTCGTCCCGATCAGAGCTTAACCAAATTTTGACGACATCGATTGCAGCCTTGATTCCAATCGATCTGCAATCCCGATATCCATCATTCCTTTCCATTTTGTTGATATTCCAGCCTTGACCAAAAGGTGGGATAACATTTGCCCCCAAAACATGCCTTGTTGTAAGAAGGCGTGTTTTGAATAGTTCCAAATCCGATATCCAAAGTTCATAGCCAAAGTATGTAATCCTGGACTGCTCCGAGTCGATGCCCAATTCCAAATCCAATAACCAAAGCCTTAGCCAATTCCATATCCATCCAAACTCGACAACCGAGTTGTAATCCATACTTATCCAATAGCCAATAACCGAATCCGGGACCTCTCCGGGTTGATATCCAAATACATAACCTCTCCGGGCTCTTGCCAAGCGCAATCCACACCTGACGACTGTGGTCCAGTGTCCTTGGATGTTGAGCTAACCTCTCCGGGTTCTTGCCAAGCGTAATCCACACCTGACGACCGTGGTTCAGTGTCCCTGGATGCTGTACAATGCCGTGGCTTAAGTCCTAAGCCAAATCCTGGTCTCTCCGGACCCTTGTTGAGCATAGTCCATACTCAACGACCTGAAACAATAATCGATAATATGGGGCCTAAATCCTAGGCTGAATCCTGGTCATTCCGGACCCTTGCCGAGCATAGTCCATACTCAACGACCTGAAAATAACAAGTGATACAGGGCCTAAGTCCTAGGCCGAATCCTGGTTTCTCTGGACCCTTGTTGAGCATAGTCCATACTCAACGACCTGAATGAGTCAATTTACCACGTTCGGGCAAAGCGACTCACCCCTTGCCAGACATAATCCATGCCCGACGACCTTTTATCAAAAACCAGATAAAAATCCAATCAAAATCCGATCCAAAATCCAAATCAAAACTAGAAAATCAGAAATCCAAACTAGCATCCAAAACCGAAAACAATCATCCAAAGGAAAACCCAAATCAGAAAGCAAACAAAACTAGGAGTTCAATCCAAACTCCAAAACCAAACCAGAAAAACCAAGTGTCTAATCCAAAACAAAAAACAAATTTCACAAACCATAGCATCGCGGTTTATCATCATTCAGAGCATGCCTAGCGGCTATCTCTGTCCCCGTACATGTGTAAATGACTTGGCCGTTTTCCAGTAGCTTGTTACTTATTTCATATTATCCTGGTCAATGGATAATCAATCGACCATCTTTCCTGGGCCTCACATCGTCATGGTGTGAGGTAGTTGGTGGTTGCTCCTGTTCCAGCGCTGCATTCCGAGTTCCGACATATTGTCGCAACTGTCCATTCCTTACGTGCTCCTCGATTATATCCTTTAAGTGCCTGCAGCTGTTGGTGTCATGTCCATCTAAATCATGGAAGAGACAGTGCCTTCCTGATGTCCTCTCCCGTTCTGATGGTTCTCTCCTAGCCGGCCTTCGGTAGGGAAGGCGATTCCGAGTATCCAGGTATATCCGCTCCAGCGTCTCGTTCAATCCTGTGTATGTGGAAAACTTTGGATCCTTCCATCACTTCCTAGCTTTTCCAGAATCATCGTCCAACTTCCTTTTTCCTTTGTCTTTATCCGAACCTTTGTTGGATGGTCCTCTACCCTCCGTTGCATTCATCTCCTTCAACTTTAAATCCATACTCGCATCCTCTTGCCGACGGAACCTTTCGGCTTCGTGAAAGAATTCTTCGAGATCCTGTGGGGGATCTCGTATCAAAGATACCTTAAAGTTCGAATCCTCCCTGATTCCTGATACAGCCGCCATTAAAACCATCGATGGATTCGGCCGATCCACCGAAGCAACTGCCGCGTTGAATCGAGTTAGAAAAGCTCTGAGCGGTTCATCCATCCTTTGCTTTACCGATGTCAATGTCATCACGTTCTTCAGCCTCTTGATATGAACCTGAAACTGTCCCAAAAACCTATCCACCAATTCCCTCCAAGTCCTGATAGATCCTTCTTCCAGCTACCTAAACCACATTGCAGCTAAGTCCGTCAAGTACAAAGGGAAACATCGGGCCATCACTTCCTCCGATGCCCCCAGCACCTCCATGTGTCTGGTGTACCTCATCAAGTGATCAGTTGGGTCTGCCTTGCCATCATATACCTCTACGCTAGGTAACTTAAACTTAGGTGGATTCTGAGCCATCCTTATTTCCTGAGCGAACGGACTCCTGTTCACTCCTTCCAAGTCTCTATTGGTCAAACCACCTCGTACAGTTTTCCTGATGATCTCCACTAATCAAGTATTGTCTGTCAGGGGTTGCCCCCGAGGGAACTCCGGCACATATTCTTCATGTGGCTCACTGGCAACAACGTTAGCTCTGACCTGTTGAACTCCTTCCAAAGGTCCTCCTGCGTTGGATCCTGTGGGCCTGCCCCCAAGCCCTTGTTGATTGCCTTCTGGCTCTGTGTCCTGTCCTCCATTGGGTTCCACAACCCTAGTTCCTTGTCCTGCATCCACAGCCGCTGTAGCTGTTCCTAAGTTTTGCATCCCTGCAGCTCTCATTTGCTAAAAAGAAATTCTGCATCGTTTACTGTTGACTCTTCAACAACCTCTCTTGCAGTGAATTGGTTATAGCTTCCATTTCGTCTCTGGTGATGTAGATGGAAGCTTGGCCTTCTCCAACTCCGGAGGATGCCTCCTGGCTTCCTCCTTGTTGGCTTCTCTCAGCCCTTTGCCTTCTACTATTTTGCCTAGTCATTGTCTTCAAGTCAAGACTCCTCAAACTCTTTAAATCTGAACTTCAAATCCGATGTAGCGGGTGCTAGTCGTTCTCAGTGAAAGCACCAAAGTGTTTGCGCCAAAATTGGTCACAAACCCCAAATACCGTGAAAGCACCTGTGTATTAACACAAACCAATGACATTCAAGCACAAATATAAAATCTCAGCAAATATCAAATAGCAATTCAGAAATAATGAACAAAGACACGAGATTTATAGTGGTTCGGCTATCTCTGGCCTACGTCCACTCCAAAGTTTTATCCTTTTATTAATTATCCTTGCTGGATACAGATCATTACAGCAGTAATAATGAAGAATTTCGAGTACAATAGTTGTATTGAAGTATAGAAATGAATCCGGTAGAGTCTGGACGTCCAATAGCCAAAAGATCCTTTTTCTGTAGGCTTCTGGGTGCTATTTATAGGCATAGGAGGCTCAAATCTCGCTCAAACTCCGGGAGACTTCTTCTGGCACGTGAGTGGGCCCACGCGACCGACCCCACCAAGTTTCGACTCGATCTGCGATCGATACGAAGTGATTTCGTATCCATCAAAAAATGATCCAATCGAGCTGAAACTTGGTAGGATCATTCCTTACCTTGTATGCAAGCGGCTGTGAAAATTTCATTGCATTTGGATCACTAATGTAGGAGATATGATCGATACGATTTTGGATTTTCTATTGGCTGTCGTGTTCGAACCCATTATTTCGAATCCATCACCTTCGACTCGATCCAAAGCACGTGTGCATCGATGACGTGTCGCTACTTCCTAGGCCAGATCCTGAATTCGTGCCGAGTTGAAGGCTTCTTCCTTTGAAACATGCTTATCCTTAGCCGTTTTGAATGATTCTTTGCTTGATTCACGTTCGCATCCATGTTTTATGCTTCGTCCATACCCATAACTTCACAACGGCTTGTTCGCATCCATCAACTCGTGCTTCTCTTCGCATCGATTCCAAGAGTTCATCCCGTATCGATTCCATGTGTTGATCGATTCGAAATGAACATGGGGGGTATCGATACGAAGTGGTCATGAAGGATGGTTATGAACGAGACCTCACCTAATGGATACGAACGTGGCTCTTACCTGATGGATACGAAGGAGACCTGTAAAGTTGATGGAGTCAAACTACACCACCTGTACCCATGCTGATCGATACGAAACGTGTCGATTCGAAGTTCATCACTACGTCTTGCCTTTGATCGATACGAACCATCGATTCGTAACATCATATTCCTGATCGAAGCGAAATGCATCGATACGCACCTATCCCTGATCGATGCGAACTGCATCGATGCGAACACCATCCTGATCGATGCGAAATGCATCGATACGAACCGTTCCTTGCACACCGTAATCCATCCATATCTCCTTCATACGAACTCCGATTAATCTGAAATTTGAAACATAGCCTTTCCTAGTCCTTATCATCATCTCCAATCAATTTCGTCCCGATCAGAGCTCAACCAAATTTTGACGACATCGATTGCAGCCTTGATTCCAATCGATCTCCAATCCCGATATCCATAATTCCTTGCCATTTTGTTGATATTCCAGCCTTGACCAAAAGGTGGGATAACATTTCCCACAATAATTTCTTAAACACATATAATATATATACACACACACATTCCGAAATCCATTGTTTTAGAATAAAACGCAATTTATCTAAAACCCCTACATTTACCTAAAGTCGGTACTCATTTTATATACAAGCTTTTAAGCGTACTTAAAAATATACTTAAATTCATCATAACCCCATATACTTTATACATATCTTATGAACAACTTAACAAGTATAACATATGCAGACCAAAAAAATTCATGCTGACGCCTAAAAAAATAAGATACGGTTTTAAAACAAACCATATATATATTTAATACTTAAAATAGCCGATCAAAACAAAATAACTACATATTTTAACTTTAACAACGAGTTACAATACTAACAAAAAGTTTATTATTTTATATAAAATAGTATAACATATATCACAGAACTTAATATCATTTACTTAAACAGACCATATACAAATAAACTATTACAAGCATGTACGCAATCCATCAGCCTCCATATAAACATATGCATTATATAAGTTTGTCAGCATATTATGCGACGTACATAAATTTGTATATATAAAGCAATAGGTATCGGTACAGCTTAAACAATGATGCAAATCATTTTTTTTCAAAACAAAAATAAACAAATGCTAACATGTTCTAAAAATTCATATACACTAACCTATATATACTGGGTACATCTGCATCTATTTTCTATTTAAACCAATGTTTATAAAACTCCCCACTAACGTAAACAAAACAAAAGTTTAAAGCAAAATTTTACACAAATTTCTTTACACGACAAAAGACTACTGCTCCCAAATATATACATATATTTATTAAAGAATCAAAACATTAATGTATAATAAAAATCAAAACTGTTATATATATCTACTTAAACACATTACTAATATAAAACTATAACCAATTTTAATATAACATACTATAACATAATTAATATATGCAGGACTGGTAAAATTTGTATAACAGACATATTTAAAATTTATATGTTTATATATATTATATTAAAACGTATATATAAAACCAAAAAGCAAAGTATTCATATGAACGAAAATAGAATATATACTACCTTTATATATATAACAGATAGAACTCACACGCAAAACAAAATATAACTTTATACATACATTAACCCAAAATAGAAAGCTCTGAGTTATATCTATATATACTAACGTATTTTGATCCAAAACTAACATATACATACAGTAAATTATATATATGTACTTTAAAATCATAAACAACAGTGATAAAATATACTATGATATAATATACTATACTATTACATGTAACGCACACATCATACGAAAAAAGAAGAAGAAGCAACTTATAACACCATATAAAAAGATTGACCCAAAATAAGTTTTAAAACAACTTACTTACTTATATAAGTATATAAATGAGGGGGAAGGAAGCAGAAGGCTTGTTCTAGAATTGGCGAAGGCAACGAGATCCAGGCGGCAAAAGATGAGGCAACGATGCTTTTATTTTTATTAAATTTTTTTCTTGCCGAGTGAAAATATGAAGGTGGATTTGGCAAATTTATATTGAAAGCAGAGAACAGGGAGAGGGGGAAGAAAAGAAATATATAAAATGGGTAGAGTGGAAAAACTGAACTGTCAAAAGGTTAGAAATGTTTCAGCGGTTAAAACAAGTAATGTAGGAAAAACGAATAGGCACAAATTGGGAAACGTATCACATAAATAATAAATATAAAGTAGCAGGTGAGGATTTTAGGCAATAAATATTCACGTTGATTTATACACGCAAATAAAATATGAGCTGCAGCCAAATCAAATAATGAAAAAGGAAAAACGTACGTACGTTATACGTTTCTTCAAGTGATCATGTAGAACAAAAGATAAAGGGAGTAACAAAGCTAGATGACCGTTTGAATTTGTACTATTGGCAATAAAATAAGTGAGAAGTAACATAAACACTTGATTGACGCAGATAATTAAGCAATTTATATGCGTGTGCAGCACGTTTCAAAATTTAAAACCGAAGGGAAATTAACTGTCACAATTAAAGGTACCGATATAAATGTAATGTAATGAATAATTTGCTGTAATGAAATAGCAACGGTTAGAAGCATTGATACAGGAAATATTATTAAAGCAATAAATTTGATTGGATAGGATGTTTTGAATTTTTTTTTAAACAGAAGGAGATTGAAGAGTCAAAATAAATGCTTCAGGTAAGAGAAAAGAGAAATAATAGAAACACACGCGAAAATTAAGCAGGTAGAATAATACACAAAGAAGGCAACGTATATTTCTTTCTGAAAGCAACAGAGAACCTGAAATATATAAACAAAATATTGGCAATGGTTCAATCCCCTTGATTTCAGCTGAAAAGCTATTTAATGCACTTTATAATTTGCTGTAAAGAAGAGGAGCAGACAAAGAAAAGACACGGGTAAGGTAAGGAATATATATAAATTTTGTACTGAATATGATACGTTTGTTGAAGTCAATAGCACCAAAAATCAAGGAATGAAAAAGGCAATAGGGAAAAGAAAGGAACAAATAGAAATGAAACATATCAAATTAAATATGAGTAGTTTTAGAAGCAATGGTCAAAAATTTTCTTCCATAAATCGCGGCTACTGATTTGTTTTCAGTAGCTAAGGTATGAAATTTATGAGCGTGTGATAGATGCAGAATTTTAATTGAAACGTACGCTCAAATAATTAACAAAAGTAACGTGATTGGAAACTATTCATTTCTTATTTATTTATTTCTTATATAGTTAGTACAATATACGCTAAATTTATAACAAAAGTAATGTATCTAAATTTATACATTACTTATTTATTCTCTACCTATTTTTAGTAAAATATACGTTTTAAAGAATATTCATTAGCTACGTACCATTTATATGCTAATTAAATAGATCAAAACAGATATAACGTACAAATTATAACGTAAATTTTAAATAGCCTATTTATACTCTATTAACTTTAAAATTTATTACTTAATTAAATTTTAGTTTGTTTACATTGGTTTGATTTACTTAACATTTAACACATAACTGATGTATATACGTAAAAAAAAGAAAACGTAAAATTTATTTCCTATATATTATTCAATTTAAATTTTTATTTATTAACCAATTAACTAAGAAACAAATGTGTATACGCATAAAGTTTATTTCTTTTAAAGAATATTAATTACTTGATTTAAAGGTGTATAACCAATTTTTAAAAGAACAAAAGTGGGTATAAAATGTTGTTTCCAATATATTCAGTTAAGTAAAAAGATTTGAAAGTTAGAATTTGAAAGATTTAAATTCCAATAAATGTTAAACTTTAACCAAAAATAAGAATTATAGAATTGGCTTACATCTATAAAATTTTGGTGACTATTTATAATTAAAAAAAAAATTCACCTTTTTTTTTGTAAATTAAAACCCCAAAGTTTGTAAATAAAAGAATAAAATACTTGTTAGAATTTTTGGGTTGTGACATGAGATGTCTGTCATTGAGAAGGAACATAAGAGATAGAAATTTTATGTACAAAAAAATGAAATAAAAGACTGTTAGGATTTATAACAGCCTATATATAGATAGAGATGGATAAGAATGGATGGAACAGATCGAATGGGTCGCAGCAATAACAAGAACCCGAAAAGCCCGTTTCATTTTCGAAACGAAAGTGGGTCATCCCATATATCAAAATATGGGTTTTTAATATTTTTAAACTCAATGGAACTAATTTCAAACCCTAATTCTATTGTATATAGAAGTTAGCTTTTAAAATCAATTTATATTCATTTAAATTCCTTAAATTGATTTGTACGCGTTTCAAGCTCACATGATCAAATTATAAGTCCGATCACTACGAACCTTGAAATCCTAAAATAATTTACTATTACGGATCCGATGAAACCGATTTCGTCGAAATCCAAGACAGTGCCCAAAAATTTAAATTTACACGTTAATTAAATAAATTATTGTTTAAAAATCAATTTAATCACTTTTAAATTCTAAATTAAAAGTTAACAATTTTCATCATTCTTGGTTACATAGAAATTAATAATCTTTTAAAATTATATCTTCCATATTAAATCCAAGATTTAAATATTAAATTAATTTCAACGTTAAATTACAGCTGTGCTTACATCCGTTTATTATAATTTTAAATTTCAACAAATTCTTTTATTTTTTAATTTAAGTTCTTATTATTAAATCAACTATTACCTTATGAATTAATCAAACATAAGTTTTCAATTATTACATTCAATGCTCTACGATTAACGTCTTTGCTTATATTAATAGCAATATTTCAATTCTATTAAATTTTATTGATTTTCAAATTAATTTCAAACAGATTAAATAATAAGATGAGAAATAAAACAATGATTACATTTGAAGTAATTTGAACGCAAATATAAATATATTGTTTACAAACAAAACCTAATAATTTTAATAACATAAGATTTCTCCATTTAATACAACATTTATTTTAATTCCTTATTAACTTTTAATATTGTCATCAATTGAATTACATTGAACAGTTATCAATTACATTCAAACAATAGTATTAAATTTTATTCAAATTTTTTTTCATTAATAAATCCAAATTTTAATTTCTGAAAATATTAAATTCCAAAATCTTATTAAATTCAATATTTTAATTATCAAAAAATATGGGTCATTACATGACCAGTGGAAGGAACTCGGAGTGTGAGGAAAGAGAGACTTTTGATACTTAAGTTAAGGTCGGTACCGACCTTATTGTTTTTCTGACATCGTGCAGCAAGACCAACTCTTAATTTTAGATGTTCAGACTTGGAGATTTTAACATTTTTAAATCTGGATGGCAACATCTATGCAAGATTTTACATATAGATATGAACCTACTTACAACTAGAAAAGGGATTGGCATTTTTGAGATCTAAGATCTATCTTCTTCAACCTTTACTCTTCAAAGCTCAATCAAAATGAGGATTTACTAGACCACATTCAGATTTGAGTTGTATTTCTTTGTATTCTAGAGAGAATCAAAATGATTATTAGATTAAAGTGGACATAGGCCTCAGAATTGTCGAACACTACAAAAAGTGATTGTGTGTTCTTATTTCCTTTTGATGGTTTCTTGTTTGATTTGGATTTATCTACTTTGGGGTATTGTGCCATTTTTTGGCATAACATTTTTAGCACTTTCACCGAGAGAAAGCTAGATTAGAAGACTTGAAGCTTGGAACTGAAGTTTGGAAAAGATGAAGAGGCCTTCTTCCAGAGCTATCACATAACCAAGTTAACCAAAGCATGAAGGCAGCCAAGAGGTATCCTCAAGTTCAAATCCATCCATCTATATGACCAGAGAAGAGATGGAGATGATGGTGAAAGAGATGCAAGATGAAATAATAGCTCGACAACATGGGATGCTAGATGGACTTTTCATAAGGATGGATCGACAAAGAATAGCCGGAGCAGCTGGAATTCAGAACCAAGGGCCAAAAATCAATGCACGAGCATTTGGTGCTGGAGTGGAGCAAACTAGAATACACCACAAAATCAGATCAATACCGACTTGAATCAATTTGGTATCGACATGAATTTACAAGCATACTATAAGTTTGGATTCATGACGAGCTAGGATGTCGAGAGCGATGATGCTAGAGCCAGAGATGCAAATCAGAAATCAAAAGCACAACCAGAGGAGTATGTGCTAGAATTTCTCCATAGGAATGAGGGGTAGAATGTAGTTATGGATATGAGACCTCCATTAAATGATAACGTCCGAATAGTTGAGTTGCTCAGAAGAATAGTAAGAGGTGGGCCTCCAAATAAAAGGTTGAAGGACGTGAATAGAAATATATTCACCCCTAATATGTGACACATAAGAAACCCATTTGATTTTATACAGCCAACCCTGGAACTATACAATGGGAGGAAAGATTTGACCGTTCATGTGATGAGATATATTCTGTTAGAAATGCGAATTACGGATCTTAAGGATGGAATAACACTAAAGGAGGGTGAATAGTGTTTTGTGGATTTTCTAAATCTTTTTGAAACTTGTGTAATTTAATCACCAACAAATGCAATTCACAGACACAGATATAATTACAAAATCAGACACAGATGCAGATACTAAATAAAAGCAGTAAAGGAAAGAACACATCAGGATTTATACTGGTTTGGAGTTATTCTACATCCAGTCCCGTACAAGTGTACGGATTTTTTTCAAAATAATCTCCCAGATTAAACCCTCGGTTTCAAGGCTACGAGGCACACCCTCCTGTATTCGAGTTCAGGGAAACTCTCTTGATTTACCAAGCTACAAGATCACCTAATTGATTTTCGAGGCTACCAACACACCCAATTGATTTCAAGGCTCAACCGCACCTTTTACTCAATAGTTTGATTTACAAAAGATCCTATAACTTTGAATAGCACTGAGATCTTATGAAGAGTGTGGCAGAGAATCAAACAAGAGATAATCAAGTTTGATTCACTTGGTATTTCGACAGAGTATAGTTTAGGATTCTTTAGAATAAATGTGGAAGATGAAGAGGAAAGAAAACAAGTGAGATCTGATAAAAAATTCATTTAGAACTACTGGTTTTTATAGAAGATCAACATCCATATCTATTCGTGAAAGGATACGACAAACAGACATTTCTTTTGAAAATTTGAATTTTGAGTTTAACTGGCACCATGTCGACATGGGGGGTTGAAGGATGTCGACATGCTCTAGGCAAAATTGGTAATTTTGATTTTAAAATTGGTTTCTATAATTTGTTAAAAAAATTTCTAAACTTCTTTAAATATATTTGAATATAGTTTAAACATATAAAAGTAATTTTTAATATATATAATCTTAACCTATAAAGTGATTTAAAACTGAGTATATAAATATTTAAAAGCTAAATGTTTAAAACAAGAGATAGTTTAAATCATGGACAATTTTGAAATCAAAATTTTAAAAATGATAAAGATAATTTTGAGGCTAAAATATTTCAAACAAGAGAGATGTCTTTTTGAAAAGAAGGTTTTGAAAACATTTAAAATAAGAGATATATTTTTGAAAAGCATTTTCACAAAATTAGCGGATATCAAAATAGGACCATTATATGTTCCACTAGATATTGTCGTGGGTTCCATCCCACTAGGGTTCCATCCCTTTAACAGGCTCGAAGTGGATTCCATTCCACGAATAAATTTCGAATAAAGATGTAAGTGCTTTCAAGAGGTTTTAATATAATTCTAGACTGAATACTTATCTTGTATTCTTGAAATCTTGAACTTTTGATATCTTGATACTCATGAGTCTTCAATCTTCATACCTTCAGTCGTGAATCTTTATACCGTACTGTCTTCATTCTTGGTACATGCATGGTTATATCCTGCGTATACATATATATCTAAACTATAAGTTAGTATTTATATTTTATAACAAGTTCTAAGCTTGTTGTCATCAAAACCATCATCTCTAGGACTAATAATCTCCCCCTTTTTGATGATGACAACCTATGTTTATGAAATATACTTCACCTTCACTATAACTACCCTAAAACTAATACCTCCACTTAGAACTAATATCTCCTCTTTAATATAAGCCTAACTACTCTAACTACTCTATTTTATATTTCTCCCCTTTTGTCTTCAACAAAAACTAATCCTAAACTATTATAACTCCCCCTTAATGTAATACTATCCAAACTAAATACTAATAAGGAAGTATAATAAGCGAAACAAGTATTTTAATATATACTATGTTATATTTACATGAATATATGGAACATAAACACACAAATATATTTAAGTACATAAATTATAGAATAACACTACCAACGAGAGTTTTTGACAACTGGAGATTTGTGAACCGAGCAATTTGGATAATGAAAACAAAAGTTTCCACGTTGTCCAACGAAATTCCCATCTTTGTCAAAACAGACTTTGCCCACACAGATCACGTTGTCGTCTTCTTCCATAGGTGTTTCTTCCTCTTCTTCTTCTTCCTCTTCGCTATGCTTTAAGGGGTTATGCACTTGAATGTTGGGAGAATCTTCTTCAATCACAATAGGATTTTCATGATTATCCATTAGGAATTTTTGCATATTCCGAAGAATTTTTCCTTGCTTTTCTTGTTCTTTTGCCATCCTTATTGCACAACTTGAAATTCAGTCAACATTTGCATGGCATCCTTCGTAGACTCTTGACTCTTCAATCCTTATCACACGTGCCAGTGTAGTGCATTGGAATGGACCAGAATGAGGAGAAGGGAAAGAAATGGTGTCATTTTGGTTTGATTTAGTGGAGGAGGACATTAGTTTTAATTTTTAGAAGTTTAATACAGAGAAAAGGATGCGAGAAGACAGAAAAATTCGAAGTACATAGGTTCATAAAACTACCAAACTAATTTTAGAGGGAATATCAAATTTTCAAATTTTGCCTTTATATGTCGACATTGGTGGTAGGGGTATGTTGACATACTATGAAAAATTTGATTTTCGTGTATATCTTCGTTTATTAAAATATATGTTACTATATCTATATTCTATATCTCAATTATTGAACAAATGCCTAGTTCTCTTCTTAACTTATTAAATATAGATTGATTTAAGGGTTTGGTTAAAATATCAGCAATTTGATTTTCAGAGTTAATAAATTCAAGAGAAATAATCTCTTTGCTTATCTTATCTCTGAGAAAATGATGTTTGATATCAATATGTTTAGTCCTAGCATTATGAGTAGAATTTTTAGATAAATTTACTACACTAGTATTATCACAATAAATTGGTGATTTTGAATTGTTAATCCGAAATCTTTTGGGGTTTGTTGCATATAAATGACTTGAGAGCAAGCCAAAGCAGTAGATATATATTCTGCTTCAGTTGCCGATAAAGAAACATTGTTTTGCTTTTTACTAAACGCTGAAACCAGAGAATGCCCCAAAAATTGACAAGTTCCACTTGTACTTTTTCGGTCAGATTTGGAATAGCATACTCAGTATCACAATAAGAGATTAAATCAAATGAATCATTTTTAGGATAAAATAAACCATAGTCAAAAGTATGTTTAACATATCTTATGATACGTTTCACAGCTTTTAAGTGAGTCTCTTTGGGTTGAGATTGGTATCTTGCACAGAGACAAAAGCTATGCATGATATCAGGTCTACTCGCAGTGATATAGAGTAGTGATCTAATCATTCCCCTATGTAGTTTTTGATTTACATCTTTTGAAAGATCTTCTTTATTTAAAGCTTCATTGGTTGCCATGGGAGTGGGTTTTCCACTCGCAGTAGTCATACCAAATTTACTTACTAGATCCCTAGCATATTTTTCTTGACTAATAAAAATACCATTATCTAATTGTTTTATTTGTAAACCTAAGAAGGAAGTAAGTTCACCCATATAACTCATCTCAAACTCTTTGTCATTATTTCAGAAAATTCTTTGTTCGTTTCATGATTAGTTGAACCAAAAATAATATCATCTACATAAACTTGTACTAGTTGGATATCATTTTTATTTCTTTTAATGAAAAGTGTGTTATCTACTTTACCAATTTCAAATTTTGATTGTAATGAAAAGGATCTTATTTTGTCATATCATGCTCTAGAAGCTTGTTTCTGACTATATAGAGCTTTCTTAAGTTTGAAAACATGGTTTGGAAATTTTTCATCTTTAAAGAGTGAAGGTTGTTCAACATAAACTTCCTTTTTAACAAATCCATTTAGAAAAGCACTTTTAACATCGATTTGAAATAATTTAAAATTATTATAGTTTGCGAAAGCAAGTAGAATTCCAATGGCTTCTAATCTTGCTATGGGTGCAAAAGTTTCATCAAAATATATTCCTTCTTCTTGACAATAACGTCATGCGACTAATCGAGCTTTATTTCTAACGACCTCACCTAGTTCATTCATTTTATTTTTATAAACCCATTTAGTGCCTATTATAGTTTTATCCTCGGGTCTAGGAACAAGTTCCCAAACATCATTTCTGGTGAATTGATTCAGTTCGTCTTGCATAGCCAAAATCCATGAATCATCAGACGATGCTTCCTTTGGATTTTTAGGTTCAATAGATGATATAAAAGCTACATTACTAATGTTATTTAGTTGATTTCTAGTTTTAACAACAGATTCAATATCTCCTAGTATATTTTCTGTAGGATGATCTTTTAAAAGCTTAACCTTTTTATTTGGATGAACAAGTTCATTATTTGTTTCAATTGATTCATTATTTAGGATAGCAAAATCTTCTTCATCATTAATTTGTTCAACATCTTTGAAATTTTCATCAAACGAAACATTCATTGTTTCTTCAATGATATTAGTTCTTAAATTGAAAACTCTGCATGCTTACTTCTATTAGAATATCCGATAAAAATTCCTTTGTCGGATTTAGGATCAAATTTATCCAAATTGTCGTTTGTATTTAGAATAAAACATTTACTTCCAAAGATTCTAAAATAATATACCATTGGTTTCTTCTTGTAAACAAGTTAATAAGGTGTTTTATCAGTTAATAGTCCAATTAATATTCTATTCAAAATGTAGCAAGTTTAGCGACTGCTTCAGCCAAAAAATATTTTGGTAAATTACTAAAGCATTGTTCTAGCACACTCTTGAATCGTCCTATTTTTACGTTCTACCACTCCGTTTTGTTGTGGAGTTCTTAGAAAAGAGAAATTATGAGTTACTCCATTTTTATTGCAGAATCTCTCAAAATTTTCATTTTCAAGTTCCCCATCGTGATCATTACGAACAGTTATAATTTTTAAAGAAAGTTGGTTTTGAAGTTTTTTTTGTAAAAAAATTAAATGAATCAAAAGTATCACTTTTATGTTTCATAAAAATTGTCCATGTAAACCTAGAATAATCATCTATAATTACAAAAACATATTTATTGTGATTTATTGATTGAATTTGAGATGGACCAAACAAATCTAGATGAAGTAACTCAAGAGATTTTGAAGTTTAAATCATATCTTTTAATTTGAAAGAATCTTCCTAAATTTTTCTAATTTACAAGTATCACATATACTATCTATTTTAAAATTCATTCTGGGGAGACCTCTTACTAGATCAAGTTTAGAAAGTCTAGATAAGAGTTTAAAATTCAAACGCCCAAATCTTTTATGCCAAATCCAAGGGTCACTTGTATTAGGCAAAAGACATAGATTATCATTTGAGATTTTCATACTAAGAATATAAATATTTTCCTTCCTAATTCCTTCAAATATAATATTTGAATTATTATCTTCAATGCGACACATATCTTTTTCATATTTACTTTTGTATCCTTTATCGCAAAGTTGACTAATGCTATGCAGATTGTGTTTCAGATTCTTAAATAATGAAACATTAGAAATAGGTGGAGTTTTAGAGTTACCGACATTGCCAATGCCAATCACATATCCTTTTGTGTTGTCTCCAAAATTAACCAATCCTTCATCTATATAGATAATATCATTCAGCATATCTGGATTACCAGTCATGTGTCTTGAACATCCACTATCATGTATCTACTTATTCTTCTTGATTTGCACAAATTGTCCATTGAGTGTTGATTCTTCAAAGGCCATATAACAATTTCCTTTCTGCATAAAATACAAACTCGGTAGATCACTTGATTTTCTATAATAACTATGTGCAGACTTATGAGACAATGATGATTTGAACAGTTGTAAATTAGTGTTAACAAAATCCCCAAAAATAGCCATTTTAAAGTTTTCAAAATTTAGATTATGAAAACTTTAAAAACCTTGCTCTGACACCAAGTGTTAGAAATACGGGTTACGGATCTTAAGGCTGGAATAATACTACGGGGGGTGAATAGTGTTTTGTGAATTTTCTAAATCTTTTTGAAACTTATGTAATATAATCACAGAATTAGACACAGATACATATATAATCACAGAATTAGACACAGATGTAGATACTAAATAAAAGCAGTAAAGGAAAGAACACACTAGGATTTTGTACTGGTTCGGAGTTACCTTACATCCTGTCCCGTACAAGCGTACAGATTTCTTTTCAAAATAATCTCCTAGATTACACCCCGGTTTCAAGACTACGAGGTACACCCTCCTGTATTCAGTTCAGGCCAACTCTCTTGATTTAACCAGGCTACAGATCACCTAATTGATTTTCGGGGCTACAATCACACCCAATTGATTTTAAGGCTCGACCGCACCTTTTACTCAATAGTTTGATTTACAAAAGATCCCATAACTTTGAATAGCATTGAGATCTTATGGAGACAGGGGCAGAGAATCAAACAAGAGATAATCAAGTTTGATTCACTTGGTATTTCGGCAGAGTATAGTTTAGGATTCTTTAGAATAAATGTGGAAGATAAAGAGGAAATAAAACAAGTGAAATATGATAAAAATTTCATTTAGAACTACTGGTATTTATAGAAGATCAACAACCATATCTATTTGTGAAAGGATATGACGAATAGACACTTCTTTTGAAAATTTAAATTTTGAATTTAATGGGCACCATATCGACATGGGGGGTTGAAGGACGTCGACATGCTCAAGGCAACATTGGTAACTTTTATTTTAGAATTGGTTTCCATAATTTATTAAAACAAATTCTACACTTTTGTTAATATATTTGAATATAGTTTATGCATATAAAAGTAACTTTTAATATATATAATCTTAATATATAAAGTGATTTGAAAACTGAGTATATAAATATTAAAAGCTAAATATTTAAAACAAGAGATAGTTTAAAATCAAAGACAATTTTGAAATCAAAATATTTAAAATGATAAAGATAATTTTGAGGCTAAAATATTTCAAACATGAGAGATGTCTTTGTGAAAATAAGGTTTTGAAAGCATTTAAAATAAGAGATATATTTTTGAAAAGCATTTTCATAAAATTAGTGGTTATCAAAATAGGACCACTAGATATTGTCGTGAGTTCCATCCCACTAGGGTTCCATCTCTTTAAAAGGCTCGAAGTGGATTCCATTCCATGAATAAATTTCTAATAAAGATGTAAGTGCTTTCAAGAAGTTTTAACATAATTCTAAACTCAATACCTATCTTGTATTCTTGAAATCTTGAACTCTTGATATCTTGATACTCATGAGTCTTCAATCTTGATATCTTCAGTCTTGAATCTCTATACTGTACAGTCTTCATTCTTGGTACCTACATGGTTATATCTTGCATATACATATAATACCTAAACTATAATGTTAGTATTTATCTTTTATAACAAGTCCTAAGGTTATTGTCATCAAAATCATCATCTCAAGGACTAACACATTCAACATATGCAGGTGTTAGGCGCTTTTGAGAAAGTGATGGGATGTTATTTCCTATTGTACTTGATGGAGCTGGCTGCTACATGGTTTAAGAAATTAGAGAATGGGTCCATAAGCACGTGGGTCGGATTGGTAGATTGATTCTTGAGACAGTTTAGAGTACACATTTCTCGACCAAAGAATGTGACGATGCTATTGAGCTTGAAGAACAGGGCCAGAGAGGCCCTAAGGAGTAATTTGACTATGTTTAATGTAGCAGCCATTATGGTTCATAAGCTAGATCCATCGATTGTTCTGATGGCTGCAGTGTTTGGAATTGAAAATAAGGCTGACTTCAAAATCACTTTGGAAAGGGATCCATTGATGGATATTACATAGTTTTACCATGAAACTGATGGATACATGCGTCGGGAGGATGTTGAAGCTGAGAACGTTGAAGTTAATGCCGTGTATGATAGAGGACCTTTCGGAGAAAGATATAGCAAAGGCAAAGTAAACCAAAAGGCTGAAGATAGATTCGAAGGACTGAAAAGGCATAGGAGGGGACTGAAATTCTCTTCTTACACTGACTTAACTGGAACCCCAGAGCTGATATACTTAGATACTAAGGCGAAGCCCCCTACCGAAAGCCAGGTAAGAGAGATCCCACAGATCAGGAAAAAAGGTCCGGAAAATTTTGCATTTTCCATGAGATGGATGGACATGGAACGAACGAGTGTAGACACCTTCTTAATTTAGAAGAAGAGTAGGTTTGGTATAAATGGCTACAATGATACATGAGGAATCAAGTTGAAGTGGTAAGGTATGAGAAGCCACCATCTGCAATGAACACGTCTGGATACGACCACAGAGTTGGGTTGAGAATGATAATCCCTTGATTGGATGGACGGAAGTCAGATTCAATTCCTTAGTTTTTCTTTCTATTTTTAATATATAAGACAATAATAACCTCGAGCCGCTTACACGTGTATGAGACCATGATTGGTCTCTAAGCACACTCTAAGTTGGATGTTTGGGATGGAGTTTAAGATATTTGTTTATTGCTTTGATTTGGATTTTATAAATGAATATTTGATTTTGAAAACCACTGGAACATGATGATTGATATTGAATGAACATGGCAGTCCTCTCCAAAGAGACGGGGCAATGACGATAAGGTGCAAGTCCCCTTGTTGGTGAGCGGGTGGATTGGACTTGTATAAATAGCTAGCACCCTCGCCGGAAAATGAGTGGAGTGGTTAGCTAGGAAAGTAAGTCCTCTCGCCGTAGAGTGAGTGGATGGACTTGCTAGGACATTGGGCCCCCTCGTCTTAGAGCAAGCAAATTGGACTCACAATGTATCCGAAGAGATCATACACTAAATTTGGATGCTGAACGATCTAGAGAGATGGAACCTATATTGGACGTTGGATGTCCAAAGAAAACCCTAGATTGGATGATGAACGATCCAAAGAGATCAGATACTAGATTGAATGTTGATTGTCCGACCTAGAGAGATCTAGACTTGGCCATAGGATTTGAACACCTTATGATATAAATATTGATTTATTATGACTTAACCAAGGGCAAACAATGAATAACCATGACAGTCATATATGATATGATAACTTCGGATGAACACAGATTGATTATGATTTATGAGTAACACTTAAGCGATGACTAAAATCCTTTGATAACATGGTCCAAAATGACCTTTGATTTGAAGGTGAATCCGCAGAAACCGGAAGATTCACCACGATTGGAATCGATAGATACTAGAAAGCTTAACCGCCAAAGGTTGACTAATGTTGAAACTTGTTCTTGAAAAAATATACAATACATTCATAGGGCATATATTGAGGGGGAAAATGACGGTCGAATTTTCTACAGTTTTAAAGGGACTTAAATGATTGAATTGGATGGACAACCGATAAAGAAATGACCCAAGGACTTGGAAAACATCATAAAATGGCAAGAAAAGGGAATATAAAAATCATCGAAAATAGTTGAAAAATTGGAAACTCGTATTTTTGGTCAGGATCCTCAGGTCGGTACCGAGTTGGCATAAAGCATGATCTTAAGTAAACCAAGGATCGGTCCAAACCTGGTGGAAAAACGCAAGGGAAACTCAAACTTAAATGGGCCTGAAGCACGTCCTAAAGCAATACATGGTTTTTCCAGAAGTGTGATCCGAAGTAAGATAGATACAGATCTAAAGCTTATGGATCGGTACCGATTTGAGATTTCTTGGATCAGTTTGACCTTGAAACTTTAGTGGAGCAACGTTTCTTTATAATTAGATAGGGAGATATTAAGATTGAAGAAATCTTAAGATTTGGCAAAATTTTAGAAATGCAAACTAGTTTGGTAACAACATAATTACGTTGGTATTGACATGATTCACTCCAACACCATGTAGTTAAAGCCACACTAAAGCCCTACAAAATCAACGCTACAACACATAGCGCTCTTCGACCGCTACGCTTTTTCAGTGTAGCCCCGCTATTTCTGCTACAGTCACTAAATCAAGGCTCTTTAGCACCCGCTTTAGCAACAATAATATAAAAAGGCTTATCTGATAATTCTCTTTTAAACCAAATTAACAAAACTAGGGCATAGACCTAATTTCAAGTATAAATGGTCAATATAAGTCAGGAACCTATTATAGTCACCAAATCTGAACTGCATAAATCATGATATTCTTCAATTTTGTTATATATGATTAAATAATATTTCTTTATCCTATGCAAATGATGTGAAAATGAGAATAAATTAACTTTAAATATTTGGTTTTTCATCTACTGAAGTTTTAGGCACTATTGCTATTTTCCACTATATGCCCCCTTTATCCCCGTTATAACCTTTGCATCTCCACCGCTATGGAACTGCTAAGCACTTTAACTGCATAAAGCCAACATTATTTGAACCATCTAAAATGATGATATGAAGAAGCATTAGAAGTTTGGAGGAGTTTTGAATCCATAATTTACGTCGATACCGACTTGAATTGGTGACCATCAAGCTGATTTCAATGCTTGGAATATCAAAAGGTCGGGACTTAGGTTTGGAGGAAAAAGAGGCTTTTGGTACTTAAATTCAGGATGGCACTGACCTGATCAGGTAGGTACCGTCCTGAATCTTTTCTTGATAATCGTTTAGCATGACCAGGTCTTCATGCTGGATGTTTGGATCTTGGAGGTTTGGACGTTTTTAAATATGGATGGTGAGATCTATGTTGGAATTTGCCTATAAATATGAAGCTACTTGTAACTAGAAAAGGGTTAGCATTTGGAGATCTAAGTTCTATCTTCTTTAACCTTTACTCTTCAAAACTCAATCAAATCAAACATCTACTAGATTATTGTCGGATTTGAGTTATATTTCGGAGAGAATCAAAACGATTATAAGATTAAAGTGGACACTGGCCTCAGATTTGTCGACCACTATAAAAAGTGCTTGTGTGTTCTTACTTTCTTTTTATATGTGCTTGTTTGATTTTGATTTATCTACTTTAGGGCATTGTGCCATTTCCGATGCAATATTATATGTTTTGCTATGTCGACAGAGTTGAAGAACAACCAACAGGTCATTCCAAAATTTGGTGGTGAAAGGGATTCACGACTTCTTGGTTAAAAAGCATCTAACAATTCTAGCCATTCACTCACAAACATAAGGGACATGCATCATAACACCAAAAGACATTTATGAACCTATCCAACCACTGTTCAGATTGAAAGGACTTATAGCTATTCTCTGTTTCATAATTTGCATTGACATTTGTCTCCAAATTCCTAGTAGGGGATATAAATACTCTAACGACCATGATGAATGAACACCATGCATCCGAGCATAGTTTATACTCTTTCTCCATAACCACTCAGTTCCATTGAGGGCCCATGTACTGGAGTTTATTGTACTCTCATAGGAATTACATGTAAAAGGAAAAATCAAGCCTTATAATTCGTATATTGATTCCATAATGTTATAACACTACGTAGAATATTCTCATTATATAGATTGTGGCTGATTTGGTATATAAATCAATCTTTAGACACAATCACATTGGTCAAAAAAATTAAGTTCATAACTAAGCAATTCAAACAAAGTTCATAATGAGGTAAAAATAAAATCAAATATATGGGTTCAGATAGAAACATGCCTTTGGTTTTAGACTAGAGCATACATGTGAGATATGTCTTTGGATCTCATACATGTGTAGACATACCAAGATACATTCTTGAACTTAATTTCAATAGAAAAGAAATGAACAAAGGCTAAAAATCATCCTTTTATGCATTCAAGGGATAACTAAGTCCCTTAACGTGCCACTTATGTTGATACTAGTTATCATTACTTGAAGCCTAACACCCATCAGATGGATTCTTAATGTACCACAATAACCATTTATTTGAGACGTGCTTCCTAATGTATTTCCTAGATGATACATTCATTTTTCCTGTGACCATAAATCTCATGGAATATGCGATATTTTCTAATTCTCATCTTTGGTGCAGTTGACAATCTGGTCATTGGTTGACCAAAATCTATGGTTTCCCTAGTCGCAAGATAGATTCCTTCTAGAGTTTCTTAAGCTCTAAATAGGGAAACTTTCTATATAGTTCTCTGAGGTGTTTCTTTACTCCATCTTTTTAATCCATCTTTCACTTACCCTTTTCCTGAGGCTTTTCATCTCCAGTTAGGTTGACAGTGATCAAACCTACCTTAATATTGGAATCCTGCAATAGCATATGCTTATCGGCTTGGTAATGGAAGTATTCCAAGTTAGCAGTAGGGTTTTTCTGATGTTCTCTGTAAATATCCTTTTTCCTGTTAGCTCCTAAGACAAAAGCTACATGGAAAATTCTTTTATTTGGTTGTTATAATGGTTGTTATAGTAATGAATCGTGCAAGATATCTCCATGAGTTTCACGATCCTTTATATTCATATCTTCCTAGTACATTTTGTTTTTAGGTTGAACGACATAGACTCTAAATTGAATCATGAACTTTTCCTCTAGCATGGACCAAGTGCTAATAGATCCATGCTTGAAGCAACTAAACCATATAGTTCGTAACCCGGATAAGAATAAAGGAAGCAATGGCACAATACTTCCTCTATAGTTCCAACTGCCTTGAAATGCACAATGTAACACTTAAAGTGCATTGTACAGTATATTTTCCAACTTATGTTTCCATAACTGGCATCTTACACTTTGGGTGGTTTACCGTATATCAAATGTTTAGAGTATGTGGGCTTTGGTTCATCTTGTCAACATATGATCTCTATTTCTACTTGCTTAGCTCTTGGTGTATCATCTCATTGACTCCCTCCTCCATCATTGGTGTGCTTTCATGGGATGCTTCGTGGCTATGCCATGCCCTTATGCAAAGGATCAATCATATGTAAACGAGTTGACACAGCCTTGTGTGGTCCCATTTCAGTAGCTAAGCATGTGGCTCCAATATCAGAATTGACTTCTCTGGGATATCCTCGCTCGGTTCAGTATGGGCTACAACTTTGATGGCACATCTTTGAAACCAATTTTCTAACGATGTCTATTTTTTTATCTCTGAATGCTTTTTACAAAAGTAAAAATAATGGTTTTAGAGTTCTAAAATTTAAAACAATTTTTATAACGTCTTTTTTAATATCAACAAGTTAATATCGACATGCCCAAGGAATATATGTTGACATAGTAACAATTGATATGTTTTTTCATAAATAGTATGGATACGTCGACGTAACTATTAGATATATGTTGACATACTAGCCATTAACGCAACCTTTGAGTTTAAATGAACAGACACATCTTTCATCGTCTGCCAAAAGACACTTCTCTTCATCTTCAAGATAAAGGCTTAGGAAAATAAATTTCTATTAATTCTCATTCTTTTCTCTTACTCATTCTTCTCTATGACTTTATGATTAAGTTCTCTCACTACTTTACAATATATTTTGTGAATCTATATTCTTTCACTCTTATTCTTTACAAATTCGAAAACCATGAAAGATTGAAGAGTACTTACTTGAATTCTTTATCATTCTACTTCAAATTTCATCCTATTCCCCTTAATTTCGAGTACAAATTGTTACCAAAGATATATTGGATCATCATACTGAAGACTATTAGATTTTGTGTTCTCAAGATATGATTTCTTATAGAATTACTCTACTGCTTTGAATTGTAAAGGTATATCCTGCCACCCGTAGAAAGTCAGGATTGTATAGGTGATCGTAACCACCAATGGAAAGTCAATAGGTATGGTGTGTCCTGCCACCCATGAAAAGTCAGGATAGGTGTACTTGCCATCTGATTCAAAGCCAAGTTTCATAAGTGTACTTGCCACCCGTGGAATTGCAAGTCTGTTATAGTGAAAATTATGTACATGTACATGCTTGGATATAGGATTAGGAATCCAAATTAGTGTAAAAATTCACGGTGTCTCTTGTTTACTTATTGCCTTTTATTACTGCATTTGCTTATATGTGATTCTAAATTGAATAATTCGGAAACCAAAAGTTAAAACTTAATAAGTTTTGATACACTATTCACCTTCCCTCCTATTATGTTATAATAGCCTTAAGATTCATTTTGCACTAGTAATAGAATATCCCACATAACCCTTATTTCATATCAGGGTACATGGTTCTCGAAATCTCATCATCTGATTTTTTGATAAATTTAAATGGCTAGTGACACTAATAACGCTTTCTTTAATACATTTTTAGACGGTCAATCCATTACAAGACCATCGCTATTTAATAGTAGTAATTATGCATATATGTCATGTAGGACGAAAATATATTTACAGCCTGATGTTTTAGATATTTGAAACATCACATAAAATGAGTTCATTGGGCCTCAAATGACTTATGCATAATGGATTAATGGATAAAAGATACAAGCACTCAATAGTTCAAAGGCTATAAATATTTTATGTGCACTTTAGATAAAAATGAGTTCGGTAGAGTATCTATTTGTAAAGAAGCATATGAAATTTAGAGGACTTTGCAAGTCACACAAGACAACACTAGTAAAGTAAACAAAATAAGATTTCTATGTTAACTAATCAATTCCAACTTTTCAGTATGACGTCAAATGAATCTACTTCTGACATGTTTCCAGATTTCTAGACCTGTTACATGCACTGATATCATTAGGCAAAAATTTCACTAAAGAGGATCAAGTTCATAAGATCTTAAACTCACTTTCTACTTAATGAGATCAAAAGACTTTGGCAAATGAAGAAGCCAACGGTATTAGCATACTAGAAAAAAATAGTTCATTAGTAACTATTGTCATATGAAGAACAGTGCAGTGAAGGAAAGAAATCCAAGCAAATGAAAAGAAATCTCTAGCTTTCAATGATATAAAGAGAATCAAGGATTATATGAAAATGATGATAGTGAAACTACATTCATGGTAAGAAATTTTAGAATATTTTTAGAGTATAGAAAAATAAACAAATTCCTAAGAATGGACTATGATCCAAACAACATAGGGAATGAAAGCACTATCAAGTGTTTTGAATATGATAAATTTGGTCATTTGTAGAGACTGTTTGAACCTAAAGAAGTCAAAGTACTCACCCAATGCCAATTCAATCAAAAAAGGGAAGCAAGTGTTCACAGCAACATGGAATGATTTTGATACAACATCAAGAAACACCAGTTTTGATAATGAAAATGTTGACACATGCTTCAAGGCGGAAAAAGATCAAAGCTCCCTTTGAGTGGTAATACCGAATGTACTTTATTTCTATTTCTTTTGAATTTTTTGCAGATCACTAGAAATGAATATATATATATATATATATATATATGCATGTGTATAATTTTCTAAAATATAAATACAAATTACATACATTTTAAATTCTAAAAGAAAAATTAAACAATACATTTAAAATTTCTTTTATAAATACATGAAATCAAAATAAATATCTATAAAACTAAAGGATTAAAATTATATAAAATATTGTAACTTCTATATATATTAAAATTATATCCATTGAAAAATAAAATAAACATATTTTATAAATAAATCAAAATAAAATATATTTAATGAAATAATATATATATATAAGTATTCTAAATATTTAAGTTATATTAAGAAATAAAATACATCACGAACAAAACAAAAGTAAAATCAAAATACAATAATTTTATAACGTTAATTGTTCAAAAATTCGACATGTATGTCTACATAAAGGATATATGTTGACATACCCTAGTCTGAATTGACATATTGATTCAAAATTCAAACTTTTGAAATTTCCTTTCTTTTTCACCAAATTTAAAAAAATTTCAAAACATTACTTTATTGATTGTCACATAACCATTTAATGCGTATTTAATCACACTATCCTACTCATTCATTCACATCATTCTTTATTTCAATTCAAAAGCAAAAGAATCTTCTTTACTCTATGTCTCTTAAAAAATAATGTCTCTACCCCAAGCATCATATTCTCAAGTTCTTAGCCTTTCTATAAAGCTTAAAAATTAGCTTTAAAAAGATAAAGAGTCAATAAAAGCATAAGTAGAATATGGAAAGAAAGTTAAAACATTTTCCTATCGTTTTGCAAATTTCAATGATTTTAATTATTATGACTTACAAACTCTTACTTTTGAAAATGGAATTTTTGAATTAATGGATCTTTCAAAAAATGATTTTCCTTGTTATCTCGAACTCCCTAAAATGTTATATGTAAATCTGAACGGTAATTTCTTTTATTGGAAATGAAAATCAAGTTAGAAGTACTGCTAAAGGCACTATTTTTTTTTTGAACTGGTACTTTATATACAACAAATCAATGGGACAACATATCCCATGTCAAATAAACGTTCGAAAGCAAGTTTCGAACTTGTGACATCCTGCACCAAGCCGAATCAATTAACCACTTAGACAATGGTGCTTGTCGAAGGCACTATTATTATTTTAGATGAATCTTTGATTGAAAACTTTTATCTTATAAAATTGATGGAAACGAGCTTTCTAAATTGGAAATTTATTACGGCAATCATGAAGTTATGCTCGATTTATTTGAAAATAATTTAAAAATTGGTTTTGGAAGGAAAAAATCTTTGACCAATTACAAGACCTATGAGTCTTATTATAGAACAAAGCAACACTCTCTACTGGAAATTATTGTAATTCCACTTCTAGGTTTTTAAAGTTTTATTTTCTATTTTTACCAAAAAAGCATAAATAAGGCACAAATCATCTTATCATACTCTATTGCCAAAAGAGTAACTTCACATGAAAATACACTTTGCCATTTAGTGTATTTAACCAAAGTTTTCAATATTTTAGAGTTGAATTAAGAGGCGAAACAACTTCAAATCCAAAAGTCTTCGACAAAAAGAACGTCTATCTCATGCGTATCCCTTTTGAATTCGAGCCATATGAGACTTTGGCGAAAAGAATGAGAAGTTGGCAATGGAGGAATAACAATAGATTGAAGAAGAGGAGGAACAAGAAATGGGGATGAACATAGAAGAAGAAGCAGAGGAAGAAGAGATGGACTCATCTCTTAAGAGTTTTGAAAGGTCGAATAGGCAACCAAATTTAGAAATCATCAAGAAACAAGAGAAGCTTTTCAATAATACAAAGAATCTTAAAATGTAAATGAGCAAAAAGTTTTAAAAGTTTTCAATAAGATTGAAAACTTCTATGGAAAGTGATAAGAAAGCTTGGAGGAGGATCTTCATCACCTTCATCATCTTTTTAGACTATCTTTTTCTTAGTTCTCTTGCATTGAATACTTGTTATTATTATTTTTCACTTTCATGTATCTATATCTATTAGCAATGAAATCTATTTGACATTCTAAACTCATGTTATACATATTTTACTCTTTGGAAACATAAATAATAAATGAAATAAATAAATATTTATATTAAATGAATAAAATAAAAAAAAATAGAAAATATACATCTATGTTGACATACAGAGAAAACATACGTCGACATGTCAACTAAAGAATTTATGTCAACATACAATGAAGATATATGCTGACGTATCCAACGTAATTTTATATTTAAAATTTAAAATATAAATTAGTTAACATAATTGATGGGAACCATTTTTTATTCGAATTAAACACTATAAAAGCACCATTTTGGATCAGAAGAATTAATTCATTTTTTATCTAATTACTCTCCTAAATCTAAAAAAAATTCAAAAATTAACATGGAAAAAGACATTTATAAGGAAAATACGAGCGAAAATACGGTAGAAACTCTCTAAAATATTTAGAGAGCACTACACACCATACTAAGAAATCAAATGCATTTGGAAAATGAATTAAAAAAATATGGTTTATAAAAAGGAAAGACAATTTGCCTCTTTTCACTCTTCATTGCTTATGTTCCTAAATAAAGGAATTAGAATATTCCTCACAACTCTAGATATAAGGAAATATCATATGGAAAGATGGATTTTGACAAGGAAAAAACTGAAGATTGGAAGTGACTTCAATCGATCATATATTTGGTCCCAATGATGGATGGGTAAACTTACCATTAAAAAACTACGAAGTTTATCCATAAATTATCCATTTTTTTATATTTGTGTAATTACTGCAAATAGTTATGAAAATTAATGTAAACATTATGTATTTATATGACATTTGCATATGTGTTACAAAATATGGTGCAAATGTTTGTTTGTTTTTGAATATTTGAATGTTGGTAATTGCATAATGTACTATAAACAATATACATAATCAATTTTTAAGAATATGTTTCGTATTCTATCCATATGTATAGTTCTTATTACATTAGTTACCTATCAATGATTTTGATTACATACATATGTATATCAACACCCTATACTCCTTAATAAGATGGTTTTCAATATATAAATTCTTAACCGATATGTTTGTTGATGACAAAAGGGAAGAGAAAAAAGTATAAAATATAATGTGAATAATTGTCAAAACCATAAGAGGGGTAATAAGGTGCACAAACTTAGGGTGAATTAATTGATTTATAGGAAGTTAAAACTAAAGTTAAGTTAACATTATTATATTTATATCAAGAATATTTAGATGGTTATCATCAACAAAAGGGGGAGAATGTTAACACCATAGGTATGGATTTTAAACACAACAACCATATAAATTTGTTTACTAATCACTTTTTAAGTTGTATAGGCCATAGTGCAGGAAATACTAGTATAATGTTTAAATATAATGTAGGATATACAAGTATAGATGAATTATTCTTCAAGATGGATCAGTGCAGGGATCAAGAAGCAGATCAAGGAGATCAAGTGGAATGAAGTAGATTAAGGAGTCCAAGGGGAATCAAGGCTACAAGTTCAAGAAAAAGACTAGGAGAGTACTGAAGTTTCAATGGAAATGCTAAAAGGAGATAAGAGACTCAAGCAACACAGACTGAAAGAGCACAAGACATTCAACTGGTCAAATGTGTGTAAAGAGTTTCAGAAATATTTGTTACTGACCCAGTAACTCATCTTAGAAATCTCTCTTCTAAAGATCTTTATTTTTATCTATAGAACCTTTCTACAAAAGTACAAGTAGTAATTTCAAAGTTATACAATTTAAAATGAATATGATAAAGTGTTTTTCAAAATCTACTAGTATATATCGACATACCTTGGGAATATATGTCAACATAGTAGAAATTAATACGTTTTTTAAAATTAACATATGTTGGCATACCCATTAGAGATATGTCGACATACTAGTTGTAAATGCAACCTTTGAATATAAATAAATAGATACATCCTTTCACCCCTTCTCCAAATGACATTTCTCTTCATCTTCTATATAAAGGTTCTAGAAAACGAATTTTTATAACAATTCTCATTCTTTTCTCTTACTCATTCTTCATACTACTTTGTGATCAAGTTCTCTCACTAACTTATGCATATACTTTATGAATTCGTATTCCTTCACTCTTATTTATACACAAACCACAAAGTTCATAGAGTTCTTATTTAGATTCTTTAGCATTATATCTCTGGTTCGATCCTATTCCTCTCAGGTTTCAATTACAAACTAGAGATATATTAGACCATTTTACTAAAAACTATGAGATTTTTGTATTTGAAAGATATGTTTTATTTACTCTACTACTACTAGAATTGTAAATGTGTATCCTACTATGGAAAGTCATGATTGTATATGCGATCTTGACCACCTATGGAAAATCAAGAGGTCAGGTGTGTCCTACCACTCGTGGAAAGTCAGGATAGGTGTATTTTCCACCTAATTCAAAGTCAAGTTGTATATGTGTACTTTCCACCCATGGAACTACAAGTTTATTATAGTGGAAATTCTGTATGGGGTACATGACTAGATGTAGAAATTATAATCCGAATCAGTATACAAATTCCTGATGTCTCTTCTTTTACTTCTTTTTATTACTGCGTTGACTTATATTCATCTATGAATATCTACGATTCTGAATTGAATAATGTGAAAACTAAAAGTTAAACCTCAATAAGTTTAAATATACTATTTACCCTTCTAATATTATAATAGCATTAGGATCCATTTTGCATATGTAATAGGGTGCCTCACATAACCCATGGCCATATCAAAGACATTGCCTACTGCAACTTCATTATCACCCTTTACACTTAGGTGGCGTCATGTTGGTTCTTAATTTGCTCATGTCAGCATTAGAAGTTGGGAGGAAATGTTAAGTGAGCTTAGAGTTCAGTTTATTGCTTCTTGGGCCCATGATGACTGGATACTTAGCTAACATGAGGTAGGCTTAAGGAGAGAATTTGCGATCCTTCATAGCTTAGTTCAACACAGAGCATCCCTGACTAGCGAGTTAGCTAACATCAAGTAGGTCATGTCCAACACAATTTATCTCATATGGGTAATGCAATTCTTTCAACCTCTAAAACTTTTATATCAGCGCTAATTCCACCAAAAAGAGCATACTTTGATATTGATAGTCTGACAAGAGAATTTTGTTGAGAAACCCTTTCCAACCACTCTATAAATGGCACGCCAGCAGTAAACTTCCCAAAATGAGATATTTGTGCCATTCCTTGGAATCTAATTGCTCAAAAGATATTGGAGGGAAAGGCATTCATGTGGATTGTCCAGTAATCATTTAAAACAACTATTATATACCACGGTTTGCATTGACATGAATGATCAATATATATAGCCAGAAAACTCCATTACGCTCTTGGTATACATTATAATCAATTGTCATGTAATAAAACCAAAAGAATTGTAGTGGACGTAGATCTATCGTTCAGACCTCTTTAAATACCCATCTCATTTTCATTATTATCACTATTTAACTTGCTTTTATTGCTCATCAATATCTCTTCCTATGCCCAGTAGCTTAGGAACTTCAAACACATAACCTAAGGTTGAAGGAACTATTCAGTCAGCATACATCATGTACTAATATTTCGATGAATCAGTGTTGGCACTTTAATAAAACTATATCTAATGTGAATCTCTAAGATGATTCTCTGACATAATAGCGATATTTGACATATGGGCCCTTTGAACTTGTTATTTCTCTTTTCACTAAGAGAAGATCTCAATTTTCCAGTGAAAACCAATAACACTCAGTGGTCACTATTTTTCATAATACATACTGAGTTTTCTAAAACACATGATCAATTGATGTTAACGAAATAAAACTCATTAAACATACAGACTTTATTGATTTTTGAAAGATTAGTAGGAATATTTTTATATTTTACTATATATAAATTTGATCATCAAAACGACCATTATTGAGTTTTTCCTTGATGTAGACTTGCAAATTTTTTTAGTGTGAAGTCAAAATAATATGCATTGTGACGACCGCCCTACACCTTCGATACCCAATATACATGTAAAGCGCGCTGCAATGGTAACCATCCAACATAAAGTGGAAATCAAGGGTAGAGTGCACTGCAACCTATCATATTTCTCACAACACATAAGATAATATGTGATAATCATACATATTTAAGACATGTAAGATAGTAATATAACTAAAAAGAGCCATGCGATCAAGGTATAGTAGGTTGATCATAGTTATACAAAATAGAAATTAAAGCTTATACATCAAATAATAAACTCAAAAGGAAATAGTATCTAATAATAATAGCATAGCACCGATAAAGCTTCATTATGCTGCATAATAGAAATATAGGAGATATGCCCCATAAAGAAAATACATGGAAAGAGTAGCCTCCTACTCGTCCTCTATACGGCTTCATGTGCTATCTCAAACCTCTTATCTAGTCTACTCATTTTAAAATATCTGAGATAATAAGAAGCAAAACATGAAATCTCGAGTTAGACATATAGTCTGGTATAAGCGATCTACGATCTCAAAATACTATAAAAGTCGATATAGTAAACATAAACAACGTATGGAGATCCATACAAGATCCGTCACTGCACCCAACAAGTTAGCACATAACACAATATATGTTATACTATCACTAAGTATAATAAGAGTATCGGGGTATCCAAAATAGTAGTACCTACATCACAATCGAAGAAAATGTACCAACCACATTAATCATCACCTAGGTTCTACATCATGAATAAGATGCCTTTGGATATCCGGTAACTCATGCAACCACCACTAAGGCCGATGCTCGACCAAATACCATTACCGAGGTATTTCCATCACTGAAGCGAGCCATACCGTCACGAAGGGCCAAGGTGCGTAGGTGAACACTATCGCACACCTCCGTTCCACGAGCACACATCACATATTCGATTCATTAATGATCCTTTTGGCACATGAATCGATAGTAGAATACACTATGTCCTACTCCATTGCTCCACAAAATCGAATGTGCCTTCTTGGACTTTTACTGAGTCCTATGAACACTTCCCACTTGAAGTTCTTGACCCAAATGGCTCATATTGCCGATTCGTCGAAGCTCGGAACACCATCCATAGTTCCTAGGACTTTCCTATGTCAAGCCCAAAGTAAAAAAATAAATGCCCATGGGCCAAAGTCAATACCCCCAATCCCTCTCCATCACTTTGCATAATCAATGTGGTCTAGATCGATCTCTTTTGATGTCCCCATCATCTTATCCAATCCACCTGTGATCAATCAAACATGCTCTACACAGCACCACAACCACATTAATATAGTTGGCCTACCACCAGATTAATAAACTTGGCCAGCTGTCACCTCCTGAATTAATATCTTTCACACTATTCGACTAAACATTGGTGTTGAATGTTCCCATTTGGGACTTAGAAAAATTTGACTTCCTTCAATCTTTTTCGAAGCAATACTTCATCAATTTTGAAGTACTCAACCACTTGCTCGATGTCCCTATCATTTCATGAAAATGGAAATGTTCAATGCCGAACGATAGGGTTTGGCATCGAACCATCTCACCAGGACTTAACCAAATTTTGGCTAGGTCAAATTCATTTACCCAAGCCGAGTTCAATCATGTTCTTTGCCTAAGTCGCCTTTGTATTTTCCTCCACTTGGCCCTAAGATTTTCCTCAGTGAAACACATAATGGATCGGTCATCTTTTAGTTTTGTCTCTTAATCCCTTGATCCAATTTCTATGAACGACCATGTAGAACCTCTACGCCTAGGTGAACATCCCCTATCAATCACATACCATTTGAAGAAATCCTTATCGATCGATATTGACCCATAGGGTTGGCTACTGCAATTTGGTACACTTGGTCATTTTTCTGTAAGTTTAATTGGATCCATATTTGATCTGAAGCTTCAACCCTTATGCAATTCGTTTAACAGTTATTTGACTTCAAACTCTCTACATTCGATCGATACTCCAACGTGAACGTCAATATATCATTATTAGTACCTTAGGATTGGTTTTAATGACAACAACGATGCTACATTATATAAAATGTAGATACGACTGTTTTTATCAAGTTATATACAGTATGTAGTGCATCATATTAAACAGGTGTTGATTAAGAAGACTATACAAGAGGCTGATGTAGAGATTTAAGACTTAGAGATTAGAGACTTATGAGTACCGAAGATACAAGATATCAAGATGAGTAATAGAATCATAGATTATTTTTTCAAAACCCTAGTTGCACTTATTTGATCTCTCTTTCATTTTTCAAAAAGGTTTTTAAACCTTTTCTCCGATTTTAAATGATTTTAAAATATCCTGGTTTTCAAAAATGATTTTTAAAGAATCCCTATTTTCAAAATGATTTTTCAAACATCTTTTCAACATTATTTTCAAATGATTTATTTTTATTAACAAGTTTATTATATTTTGAGTAATTAAGTTTTTTAACATTTTATATTTTAATATACTTTTAATTTATTATATTTAGATATAGTTTTTGATTTTATATTTTCTGAATGATATGGTATTCAAAAGTATATTGTTGTCATTCATTAATACTTGGATTTTAATATATATATTCACTTGTACTTTATATATAAATATATATATATATTATTTTTGCATGCATTATTTATATTTAAATACTTTATATATTAAAATATTTCAAAATAATTTTGTAAAGTTCTCTTAAGTTTTAATATGATTAAAATGTGTATAAACTTTTCTTAAATGATTTTGCAAAGTATCAAAATATATTACAGAACTTAATATTTTCAAATTAATTTTTATTTAGTGGTTTCTCAAAATTAGAATAGATATGTCGACATATCCTCATCATATTTATCGACACATAGGCTGGGAATTTCAAAATTCAAATTTGAATGAAAGCGTCTTTTCGTCATGCCTTTTCACGAATGGACATGACCGTTGTTTCTCTATAAATATGGATTTTCAAAGATGAATTCTTGCTAACTACTTTCTCACATTTTCTTCCATCTTTCACTCTCTTGATTTCTAGAAGAAATTCTACTCAAAGACTTCTCAAATTCAACCAAAATCAAATTCAAACTCTATTGGTTTGATTCTCCACTATTTCCTCTCCGATCTCTTACACTTAAATCAAGGTCAAAGCACTATTCAAGAAAGTTATATGAACATTTGTATCCAAGATCAAGAAATCGAGTCTGTAAACTTTATCAAATCATACTCTTATACTCGTGGACGTGCTTGGTGTATTTGAAATCCAAGTGAGTGTGCTTGTGTCCCATCTAAATTAGGTGGGCGTGCTTGATTTCCCATTTGAATCTAAGTGTACCGGTGTCCCATCCAAATCCAGTGAGTATACCCAGAGCTCGAAAAATCAAAAGGGTGTGTCTCATAACCTTGAAACTGAGATTTTTTTGACTTTGATATTTGAAAGAAATCTTTATAAGAAATTCTACAGAACTGGATGTATGTAACTCCAAATTAGTATGAAAATTCCTGGCGTGATCTCTCCAACACTTTGCTTTTTACTTATATTGCATTTATATCTGTCTATATTTGCACTGTATAATCTTAAAAGAATCTAAAAAGATTCATAAAAATCAGTAAACACTCTTCACCCCAAATTAGCCTTAAGATCCATCTTCGATAAACTAACGTTTGGTATCAGAGCATTGGTTTGCAAAGTTCATAATTTTGATTTTTGAAAAGTTTAAATGGCTAACAAAATTGTTAGTTCACTTGTTAGTAACACCTTTGTCGAAGGACAATCTACTGCTATACCCCCATTTTTTATTAAAAGCAAGTACACCTATTGGTCATGTAGAATGAAAACCTATTTACAGTCAACTGGTCTAGATATTTGGAATATCACATAGAATGAGTACACCGAGCCTCAGATAAACTTTTCATAATAGACTGTTGACGAAAAGGCACTTGCAAAAAGTAACTCTAAAGCCATGAATATTTTGTTTTGATCATTAGATAAGAATGAATTCAATAGAGTGTCTATTTGTAAGTCTGCATATGAAATATGGAGGATGCTTTAAGTTATATATGAGGGCACTAGTAAAGTCAAACACATCAAAATCTCTAAGTTAACAATTAGTTTCAATTATTTAAAATGAGTACAAATGAGTCCATTTCTAATATGTATAGTAGATTTTACAATATATTACGCTCGTTAATTTCATTGGGTAAAAGTTTTTCCAAAGAGGATCAAGTTAGAAAAATCCTCAATTCACTTATTCCTGAGTGGGATCAAAAGACTTTTGCAAATGAAGAAGCTAATGATATTAGCATTATGAAAATTGAAGAGTTTATTGGTAATTTAATGTTAGTTGAAGCATAAATGCAGGGCGGGAGAGAAAGCTGGGCAATACGGAAGAAATCCATCACATTTAATGCACAACAGATGATCTGGATTCAGACAACGATGAATGTGAAGAAATTGCCTTTATGACCAGAAATTTCATAAATTTTTTGATATACAGAAAGGGGAATAATCTCAGGAGAAATGATAGCAAAAATCTAGGAAGTGGAAGTGGAAATGTTAGATATTTTAACTGTAATAAATTTCGCAGTCGGTAGAGAGACTATCCATAGTCGAAAAAACCGAAAAACTCACCAAAAACTGATTCATCCAGAAAACGGAGAAGGGCTTATTCTACAACACTAGACAATTCAGATACTTCCTCAAGTGATAATGAACCAGATATGCAAAATGCTAATATGCGCTTCACAGCAATAATCAATTCAGAATGTTCGAAGAAATAGAGCAAAATAGGTATGCGTTAAAAAATTAAATTTTGAATTTTGAATTTTGAATTTTTGAATGGAGTTTTCGGTTGCTTTTGATTGTTAGGAACAATCTATAGTTTAATAATAATATAGAATCTAATATATATTTTAAATACTTTATAAAATTTATTTTTATAGTATAATATTAAAACAACAATAATATAAAATATAGTATATTTTTAATTCTAATATTATTTACTAAATACATAGACCAGTAAATCAAAGGATTATTATATATTTGCGTATACAAATAAGTAGGAATATTTTATCCAACTCTTAATTTTGATAATCATGGGCTAGATGTTGACATATTCCCTACCCATATGTTGACATATGCACATGAATTCAAAATTTGGAATTGCATTTCAAATTCAAAATTTGATATTCTCTCCACCTTTTCATCTACTCCAATGTCCTAAAAAGGTGTCTCTTGACCAGAGAACATATCCATTGATTCTCTATTCAATTATTCTATCTCTATCCATTCATTTCATTCTCATTTCAAAAATTCAAAAATTCATTACCTCTCTTATCTCTTCAAACAATTCATCAATGACATCCTCAAGCAATACTCCTAAACCCGTAAGGCTTTTTAAGAAAATAAGAGCTTTCTTTTCTATGATAAAGATGGAATGGAAGCCTATATGGAATATATTTCTTTTGGAAGTCTTTTCCGAAAGATTCGCCAAATTTGATGATTTTTCTACTTATGATCTTTATGATATTTGTGTTCAAAATGGAATCCTTGCTTTGATTAATGCTTCCCAAAATGATTTTGTGTGTCTTCAAATTTAGTAAAAATGTGTTACGCAAATTTAAAAGGGAAGTTTTATGAAGGGAATGAAGGTGAAGTTTAGAGTAGTGTCCAAGGCACTCAAATTGTTTTAAATTGTGAAATTTTAGGTAAAATTATTGGATGCAAATCTGGTAGAATAGGCCTTTCGAATTTTAAAATTAATATTCAAAATCGTGAAGTTCTTTAAGATATTTTTGAAAATGATGATGATTTTGAGTTTAAAAACAAAAATTTGCATCCTAAAGCAAGAATTTTGAGTCTTCTTTTGCAACAAAGCATGACTTCGAGGAAGGGAAATCATAACAACCCAACTCAAAAAGTTTTCAAGGCGCCTTTTGCAATTTATGGTCATCATGACATAAATCGGCCACAATTTATTTTAGATGAATTCGATCTTAAGAATATCTCTAGGCACGAGAACACACTCTTTCATAGTGTGTATCTCACTATAATATTCACATATTTTGGTGTTGACCTAAGAGGAGAGGAAACCATTTCTTGAAAACTTTTTGATAAGGCCAACATCTCTCTCATGCAAATTTCACCCATATTTAAGCCTTATGAAATACTTACATAAAAGGAAGAATAATTGGCTTAGGAAGTGGAGCGTGAAATAAGAGAAGAAGAGGAAGAGGAAGGATAAGAAATGGAAATGGAGGAGGAGGAAGAAGAAGACGAGGAGGAAGATACTTCTTCGGAAAGTATCGAAATGCCAACTCATCCATCCAACAAAGAACCTTTCAAAAATCAAGTGAAAATTATTAATAACCAAAAGAAGCTTAAGAGATCATTTCCTAAGAAATTCACTTCTCTTTCCAACAAAGTAGATAAGTACTTTGGAAAGATCATTCGCAAGATTAGTAGAAAAGCTTCATCTTCATCTACTTCTTCCTAGTTGTATTTCCTTTGATTTTCTAGTTTTTAGTTTGGATTATCTTAGTTTTAATCCATTATCTTTATATTTATCTTGAAAATTGCATTGTGCTCATCTATGATCATCAATGAAATCATGTTCCTTGCTATAATATACTGCTATTAGTCTTTCGAAATTCATAGAAGTACAATAGTTTGGGCGAATTATGAAAATATAGCAAGATTGTTGTTTTTGCAAAAAATGGTACATATGTCGACATATAACAAGCAAAAACCAAAATTCTTAAAATTTTAAAATAAAATGAACTACCAACCACCTATTCATTTCAAATGACTTCTCATCCCTATATAAGCCTATTCACTCTGGAAAAACACCATTTCCACTCTTTTTCTTCTCACTTTTCATTTATAAACTTAACTTTTCAAAAATGGCTTCTCAATACCAAAAATGGTGTGAAAATCCTGAAAAAACCCTTCAATCATACAAGAATATTCTTACTTTTATCCTATAAATCAAAGACACTTAGAATTGAGTCAAATGTAGATGATAAAAGAACAAGAAAATCATTTTGACGCGATTCGATGGATGATTTCTTCCCTTATCAAAGACGAACCAATGAATAAACCAAATTGTACCATCTACATAGACAATGAAGATTGGAATGCCATCAAAGAAGATCCAGTTTTCAGTTTCAATGTTTGGGTAGAAGTTCCTAGGGAATTTTAAAATAATTGGTTAGTTTTTTTAAGATTTGACTTAAGTTTGTATAATAAAATATTACATTAGAATAAGACATATAGATTGGTGTGTATAGACTTATTTAGGATTACAAGTGATTTCATTTTGGAATGGTTTATGTTTGTATTGGCGTGGATTGATTTGAATTTATGATTGTATTAACTTGTTTTGATTTGAATTAATAAAATTGGTATGTGTTATCACTTCTTATTTACATATCACTCTTATATATCGTTCTTATAACTTTTATATATCATATAGTACCTTAGTAGGGTTACATTGTTGTTGATGACAAAGGGAGAGAAATATATAAAATAGCCGAGCATAGATTAAAGGAGAGTTTTGTAACTCAAGGGGAGTTATATTACATTTTATAAACATAGTTGTCATCATCAAAAATAGGGAGATTTTTAGTAACTTAGGCATTGGTTTTTATAAAAATGTAGATAATGATGTTTTCTTATCAAGTTACATATAGTATATAGTGCAAGATATTAAATAAGTGTTGATTAAGAAGACTGTACATTATAAGAGTAGATTCAAGAGGCTGATATAGAGATTTAAAAGCAAGAGATTGAAGAATCATGAGTATTGAAGATTCAGGATATCAAGATAAGTCATAGATTCATAGATTTTTTTTTTAAACCCTAGAAGCACTTCTTTAATCTCTCTTTCATTTTTGAAAAAGATTCTTAAATCTATAATTTGATTTTAAATCATTTTCAAATATCCTAGTTTTGAAAAATGGTTTTTCAAAGAATCCCTGTTTTCAAAATGATTTTTCAAACATCTTTTCAAAATTGTTTTCAAATGATTTTTAAACTTATTTTTATTAACAAGTTTATCATATTTTGAGTAATTAAGTTTTTAAGCATTTTATATTACAATATAATATTATATTTAGATATAGTTTGTGGTTTCATATTTTCTAAATGACATGGTATTCAAAAGTATATTGTTGACATTCATTGATACTTGAATTTTAGTATATATGCACTTATACTTTATATATATTATTTTTGTATGTATTATTTATATTTAATACTTTATATATTTAAGTAATCATAAATAATTTTATAAAGTTTTGTTAAGTTTTGTTATGATTAAAATGTGTACAAACTAGGCTTAAATGATTTTGAAAATTTTAACATTGTCAAAACAATTTTTATTTAGTGGTTTTACAAAATTACAAAGGATATGTTGACATATCCTCATTACATCTGTCGACATATAGTCGAGAATTTCAAATTTCAAATTTGAACGAAAGTGTCTTTTCATCGTATCTCTTCAAGAATGGACGTGATTGTTATTTCTCTATAAATATAGGGTTTTCGAAAAATACATTTGTTAATTACATTCTTATATTTTCTCCTTTTCATTCTTTTGATTTCTAAAAGAAATTCTTATCAAAATCTTCACAAATTCAACCAAAATCAAATCCAAACTCTATTGATCTGATACTCTACCATTTCCTCTCTGATCTTTCTCTCTCAAATCAAGATCAAAGTGCTATTCAAAAAGATTATAGGAACATTTGAATTCAAGATCAAGAAATTGAGTTTGTAAACTTTATCAAATCATGCTCTGATACTCTTGGGTGTGCTTAGTGTCCTTGGAATACAAGTGGGTGTGCTTGTGTCATGTCTAAATCAATTGGGTGAGTTGGTGCCTAGTTTGAATCCAAGTGGGTGTGCTGGTGTCCCGTTTGAATCCAATGAGTGTACCCAGAGCTCGAGAAATCTAGAGAGTGTGTCATGTAGCCTTGAAATTGATATTGTATTGACTTTGATAAATCTTTACAAGAAATCATACAGGGCTGAATATAGGGTAACTCTGAACCAGTATAAAAATTTCTACTAAGATCTCTCCAACTCTTTACTTTATTACATTCGCTACATTTATATCTATCTGTGTTTGTTCCATGATTGTTAATTCTGAATTGTTTATTATAATCTTAACATAATTTAAAACAATTCGCAGAAATCAGTAAACACTATTCACTCCCCCTCTAGTGTTAAATTAGTCATAAGATCCATCTTTCGCAAACCAACAATCATGTCCTAACCTAAGCAAACAAACACAGCAAAACTATCGAACATGCATCATATCATCATATAGAGTAATACAATCATCATGTAATCAAAATCAAATTAAAACACAAATTAGCACATCCATATGAAAACATATACAATCTTTAGATCTAAATCTATTCTCAATCATTTAACATAAGTTTTGAAAATGTAGGTAAGTTTAGATCTAGTAAAGTACTTGTTTATAACTATAATATCATTTAAAAAACTTAGTTTAATCCTGTGCCAATAATCATGGTATAGTGAGAGACACAAATCACCCACCTAGGTACAAATATTCACGAAAAAAGAAATTGATTTTATCAAATCAGCAAAGACACATTCTCCAAAGCAGTATATGTCAAATCCAAATGATCCCCTTACTAATCCCTATGCTAGCCACTCTTTAATTGCTTGATTCAACTAATTTTAGTAACAGATTTGATGAGTTTTGGCTAAGAAGATGATTAATGTGGTTCTAGATAATTTTTCAAAAATGGGAAAGTGATTAGGGGTTATCCCATCTGGTTAGTTAGCTCGAATTCTGGAATGGTTAGTGGGCTAACTATGAGCTAAGTTTAATTTCTCACTAGTTTGTCCTAAAACATCTAACTTCAAATGGCCATATCTTCTAATTCGTAAGACCAAAAATCTATTATGACCATATAATGCAAAGATAAACTATCATATCTTTTATTTGGAATTGGTTTCATATCCTGTGCGGTTGCTATAGAAAGTTGTATCCACTACAAATTTTTAGTGTCAAAACCATTAAAACTTAATTTTAAGAGACAAAAATGTCAATACTCATCACTTCCCAAAGTTATAACCTAATCTGACACAACTGGTTATGAAAATAATATTTTTACAATCAGCGGTATGCAAAAATGTGGATCGCTACATTCTCCTCTACTTTAGGAACTCCCCACCTGAAATTCCAATCAATTAAAACGTAAATGAAACAATAAAGATACCAATCATGTTGAACACTCAAACATCCAATGTGCACATATAAGCAAGAAATAAAACCTATGTCAACCCTAGCAGCTAAGGTACTAAATTAGCAAAATAGAATACAAAATGTGAAAGAAAATGTGATAAATGGTACCTTACTGCTATACGCAAAATATACTAGTGTTGTCGGTTAAAGGAGAGATGTCGCAAGATGACAAAAGTAAGAGCCATCAAAAGGTTAGTCTAGGAGCTATCAAATGTTAATATCCAGTAACTATCGAGTGCTGTTGAATGGTGAGTCGAAGAGCTATCGAAATTCAACATCCTGAGACCATCGAATGGTGAATCCAAGAGCCATCAAGTGCTAACATCCATGAGCCATCGAATGGTGAGTCCAAGAGCCATCAATTGTTGCAATCTTTAAACGATTGAATGGTGAGCTTTAGAGCCATCGAATGTTGACACCTTGAGCCACTAGACCGAGAGTCAAAGAGCCATCAAATGTTGATATCCATGAAGTATCGAATGGTGAGCTTTAAAGACATCGAAGGGTGACAATTTGAAGCTGTTGAATGATTATTAAGTTAGATATCAATGGATGATAGCTATAAGCTATTCAATGCTGATCATGTTCGCTGTCCATGGGTGATACTTTGGAGCTGTTGAATGGTAATACTATGGTGTTATCGCATACTGAATAATCCATATGAAAACAACATCCTACCGACTACATGGCAAACCTTAATTGGGTTATCAATGCCATGTCATCTTAACTTAAAAGGGAGGATCTACCACATGTCGCTTTGAACATGTGCCACATCAGTAAATCATGATCGTCCATTTTAAACAAAATGTCATGTGTCATGAATCTAATGGTATAAGTCTTTTGTAAATAGACATGTACCCCTTAATAAGAAGGGGAATTTTTTTTTGAAATATCTTCTTCCTCTTTTTTCATTTTTCTCAAATGCGTAAGAAAAGCTTAGAATTGAGATTGTAATGGCCGCTAGGTCAAATTAAAACTAAAATTTTGTAACCAAGGACTTGTATTTGGGAGAATTTGTATATTTGTTCTCTTTGGACATTTGACTTGCATATTTGACAAATGATTTTTTCCTACATATAGTATTGAGGACTTGAAACTTGTATATATGACTGGAGACATGTCTTGTGCATATTGAACTAAGAACTTGCCAACTTGATTTGCATAGAGTGAGCATATTCAATTCTTCGATTAAGCACATGAACTATGGACCTTTAATTCTTCTAACTTGAACACTTGACTATGCATACAGACCAAATTTCAACTTAACATTTAGTAATTCTTTCTCTGAGAGTTGAACTCGGATCACCTATTCCTACAAAACCAAACATGTCTCCTTGGAGCTTTGATCGTGGTATTTAGGTCTCAATAGAGATCATTAGAGCCACATTTAAATATCCTAAACAATTCACAAAGTTATCTATGACCCAAGGAGGAATGAGGTAGAGCTCGAAGAACTCAGCCCTTTAAATTTTAGAAGAAAATAAGAGGACTGCATAATATAGCCTAAATAACTGGAGTTTAAACCATTTCATGTTCGGATAGAGATAATCTTTGTCTTTGCAAACAAGTTGAATAGAGAGAAACCAAACCGAAGGTGTAAAAATAATACTAAATTAGGAAATGATTTGTTTACTCAAGCTATACAAAGCATTCAATCTCAAGTTGAAGGAATAGTTTTTGAGATAGAATTAAACTATGACTTCGACAAGTTTGCTTGAAAATGTAAAGATGTTGTTAATTTGATTCGTATTGGAAAAGGAAATACTTCTCACATAACGAAAAGAAGATTGGAAGAGAACCACAGAGAAGTTGTGAATCCACAAATAAGGCAAAGAAATTGCATAATTAGGGGATTAAAGAGCAAAATTGTAACATCCTGAAAAATGTAACACTTTATATTCATATATAGGGATTATTTAAATATTTGATTTGTGAATATCAATTAAATGGTTTTAATTTCCGTATTAAACATCTTTTGATTAATAAATAATGATGGCAAACTTATTTTATAAATTTGTTTACATAAATAATAGTTTTGTGAAGAATCGAAAATGTGATGGAAAATCATTTTTTCGATTTTCAATTTTTTACCAACGAAAGTTGTTGCAACGTTGTTGTAGACACACTTATATTTGTACAAAAATATATTCAAATAAGAAAACACTTTTTACAAAATAATAATTAGAGGTTAATGAAGGTAATTAAAAAGGAAGATTTTTTCTAATCTTTTGCTCCTTTTATATGGTGTGATGTATAGTACATTGAGCATATGGAGTAGCACATGGGCATGAGGGTGGAAGGATAATTTGGTAAAGGAGTATATGTGGTAATTTGCAACATTTTCTACCTGTATAAAAAAGCTCAAGTATTTTACCTTATCGTTCTACATTCTCTACTTCTCAAACTCCACTTCCTTTTACCATATTCCTACTACTTTCTATTCAAAACCATGCCAAAGCTCCCTTTTTTCCAAAGGAAACTTCTTCGTTAACCCTTGAATAGGATAGCTAACACCACTATAGATCCATAGATGCAAGCTTTGCCATCAAACCCCACTTTTTCATCCATGACCGTGTGCTTTTTAGGCCTCCCTAGGAAAAGGCTTGAGCCAGAGGGAGTTTTCCTAGGCTTTGGGTTGGAATCGAGCAAGAAAGGTGGTGTCTTGTGTTGTGGTATTGCTATATCGAGGAAGGCTTGTGTAAAAGTAAGTTATTCTAACTTTAAAATGGTTTTAAAAATTTAATAAAGTGTTGTAAAAGATAAATTATTGTTTATGTTATTTGTATTTATGTACAATGCTTATTTGGATTTAATTCCTGCTTGGAAGCGGATGACACAAATAACCATTGTTTTGAAGAAGACAAAAGCAAGAGGAAGTTAAAGTGTTTTCATAATGAATAGGTCGCCATGGAATACTTTGAAGAACATACATTTATGTGATTTACATGGGACTTTATATACAGACCCTAAGGGGTTTCTCACTATTATTGATATACTTTTATATGCATCTTTCTTGTATAAATATTTGGTTGTTGATTGAGATGTTAAAGTAGCAAAAATGTTGAATAGTGGAATAATCGCACTTTCGCACTTTGAAATCGCATTATCGCACTTTTAAATTCCATCTCTTTAAAATATTGTGTTTGAAATCTTGTGCTTGTGTTCCCATTATTAAATTTTTGGTCGTGCTTTTGTGGTTTCAAAATGTAGGTTAAACCAAGTTTTGATGGCTCGGAAAAGGTTATAAAACCAAACTCCAACATGTTTAAAAGTTAGGAATATTTTGGTGGCGGTTTTGCAGTTCGAAATTCAAATATAAAAACAAACTTTCAAATGGATTTTTTTGACTTCAAAATGTTCTAATTTTTTGTCAATGAATACTAGGCTCATAATTGCTCTAAAAATAAAATATTTTATTTATAATTTGTAAAAATGTGGAGAAAATGTCTTTTGGAAAGAATCGATTTAGAGGAATTTTCCTTGCTCTTTTAATGGCACTTTTGCGGCACTGTTTCCAACTTTATAAAATGGTTTTGAACTTGATTTTTCTTCTTTAATCCTTTTAGTGCTATTTTCTAACATATATTTAAGTGTTTCAAATGTGGTTTGAAATTTATATATATTTTAAATGATTTAATATAAATTATCAAAGAAGAAGTTTTATTTCGAAATAAGGAAAGGAAATGTTTTTGAGTTTTTAATATATTTTAAACTTGAGATTTTCTAAGTAATATTTGAAATTGATGTTTTTAAAACTATATTTTGAGTAATTCCGAGTTACTAAAAGGTGTAATGGAAGCACAGATAACACAGTTGTTGTAATAAACATTTTCGAAAATTGAGAAAGAATTCATGGATTATAACAATTTTATTATAATAAATGATTTCGGTAAGTTATTAAGAAACTTTGTTACTTGACTTAATATGTGTTGATGTTCTTAAATCTTTGGAGAAGGTTTGTTTAACAAACGTAATAACTTGATTTATAAATGATATTTTATAAAAGAAAAGATCTTTAAAAAGAATGTTTAATAAATAAAGCGAAGTGTAATTGGTTTTGGATTTTAGTAAACAATGTTTTAATGACATTTGTTTTTTACCCTTCTTTTTAATTCACTTAGAAATATAATTAGCACTTTAAATGAATATTTTAAAAGGTATTTTTAAAATTATTTTACAAATATTTGTGACGTGAAAATCAAGCACAAGTGTGAGTCAAATGTTTTTAAAAGTTTGATTCGATTATAGAAAGTATTTATTCTTACAATTAGTATTAAGCATTTAGGGGACCCCTACTATATTTAAAGTTAAGAATGTGCATCGAGTCAAGGTAGGAAGCAACACTGCTTTAACTTTTTTAGCTCTTTTTTAACCCTTACATAGGGTTGGTTTAGAATTAACAAATGATGATAAGTGTAAGAGATTAATTTCCATATTTGATCAGTTTGTTTATTTTTGATAGTAGGTTTGTTGATTGTCGATCTTGTTATCTATTCAAGAAGTAAATAAAGAGCTAAAATAGATTCATATTGTCTGGGATCCCTCAGAAAAGGCTCATTCCTATGAAACGTTCCTACTTTTGAAAATGTATATATGTAGGTATATACCATTTGCTTACTTTAAAAGAACAAGAGTTAAGTTAACCAGAACTTTCGCTCTGGTTTTAAGTTACGTGATTGGGTAAGCTCTTCGGACCATGGCTTGACCAAAACCCTACTTATAATTATTCTTCTTGTTTCTTTGATTTAAGATGATTGGTAGCTCGTTTGAATGTTGACACCCTTTGCCAAAAATGACTACAACTAATAAGCGAGTGGAAGCCAAATTATAAGGGGTTGCTCCCATTAAGGTATATTCACATCTAATCTAGAGAAGTTTTGGTTGTATGCATCGAGTGACACAAATATATTCAAATTCTCGGTAAGATTGGTGGGGTTCGTGTTGGACATGTCTAAGAGAGTCACAAAGTATATGACCCTATCAAGTATATTTTATCCAAAGGTATACTTTCGGTAAAGGGGAGCACCCCATAGTCATGTTGGAAAAACAAATTCTTTCTCCTTATTTTGATTCGAACCTTTGAGTTGTGCTTTTTTAATTGCATTGAGAATTATCTTGCACTCTTCACAATGTTTAATTATTTGTCTCCATTGTTTTAAGGTTGGATTTTTTTGATTCTGTCCATACTATTAAGCTTGGATTTTTGTACTTGTAAGGTAGAAACTCATTCCGCGTTTCGCTGTGTGGTCTCACAAGTTATTATTTATTATCTCATATTTCTTGAGTTTCCCACACTAGTTTTACAGACCGATCCAGTTGTTATTTTACTATAATGCAAGTTAGGTCTGAGTATTTTTTAAAGATTGTCATTGTGAGACATAGAGCTCATGGAGAGGAGCTGGATGTTCATTAGCCGTAGTTTTTTTTATTTTCTGCTGTATTATTTTACATACTCATCGACAATGTATACCCGTCATCAATTATAAGGTCCAGAAGTTATAACAGCCCAGGCTAATAAGGTTTGTTTTTAACAATGATATTCCATGTATCTTAAAGTTACAACTTTTACTGTCTTTTTTATATAATATGTTATAATTCCGCTATTAGATTCTATTTTTCCAATTCTTTTTCTTTTTATTTTGTCGTAGAAGTCTCATTTTTCAATCCTTGGATGCATGGCATTTGATTACCGTGAATGTATTGAGTGCCGACTTTAAGGATCAAATAGGCGGGACATTACATTTGGCATCAGTGCTGAAGGTTAAAAGAGAACCTTAGCTTTGGTAGGGCATGTCTCATTAGAGATAGGGTAAGTGATACCCCAGAATGAGTTGAGAGTATTATGTATACAAAATCTTATTTGTTATTGCTATAAAAACGCATTGTGTAAATGGTCTATTGAGTGGTTTATGAGTTCTAGTGGAGATGTGATATGCCACCATGTCGATAGGGATTTCTGAACACTTGAACCAGGCAAATGGACACGATATTGATTTTTGAAATTTAGTAAATGAAATATTTTACCTTGGATTATATAGTATATATATAAGAAATATAGTTATTTATAGGTTGTTTGGTTGTTAGAAAATGATAATATTTCTTTATTATCATTGTTGTTTGATATTGTCATGCTCAAGCAACTTAGGAGCATTGAATATTGTTTGTTGATTGTTGATTTATGCTCGATCGGTTTATGAGCATTTATAGTTTTATAATTGTGAGTACATTGAATCATACCACTTGTCAAATATGTTTCACAATGTGATAGTAAGTGCTCAGTGAAAATATTAAGTTAAAAGTCATCTTGTAATAAAGTTGTTTAATATAATCTAATTGGGAAGACAGGACATTTGGAGGATACATATTTTTGAAATGTTTATTATAATAAAGGGAAGTTATTGTAATATAAGATGATTTTAAAGGTACATTTTATATGAGCATGGTGTATTAATGATTTACATGATTTATAAAGGTGTTTTATAAGTATAAAGGATTTTTGGGAATATAAATCCCTGTACTACTTGAAATGATTCAAAAAAAATTGTGAAAAGTAATGGTAGCATTACTTGGAAGTATTTATGTAACGACCCAGAATTTCAGTCATTTGAAATTCAGATATTTAATTGATTTTAAATATTCAAAAGTAAATTTTATAAGTTAAGTAACTTATATTTCGAATATAATGTTTAATTGGATAATTAAATTATTAATTTAATATTAGAAATTGCAAAAATAATTGGAATTTGAATTTAAGGTGAATAAAAATGATTTATAAAGTTGAATTAAATTCTATTTGAATTAGAATGATGTTAGAGAACTTTTGAAATTGAATAAAAAGTTAATTCATAGAAATTGGAAATTTATCGATTTAATTAACGTGTAAAAATAGTCATTTTGATATAGTCTTGGATTTCAATGAAACCTGTTTCATTGGATCCGTAATCTTATATTAGTGTAGGATTTCAAATTTTGTGTCAATCGGATTTATGGTTTAGTGTGGGAAGCTGAAACGCGTAGAAATTTGTTTTAGTAAATTTTAATTTAAATAAGTTGATTCGAAAACTTATCTTCCAAATATGATCGAATTGGCTCCCAATATATATTTCATTATGTTTGGAATTGGGGTAAAACATAATAAATGCTAGGCAGCACGCTTCATTTGGAGTTCGACATTTTTTCGGATGAATATTGTCACAAAATTTTATATAAAGGACTTCATTTTTTCTATTTTCACAAACCTTAATCCAAACTAGGTCTAGCCACCATTTTATTTTCAATAGCCAGAAACTCCCATCCTTCTTCCCTTGATCCCTTTCAATCCGTCAACTTTCATCAAAAACTTTCAACTGCAACATTGAAGAGGGCAGCGAGATCTTCAATCCCAACGGTGATGATCGAGAATGGTGGAGCCGATCAGCGGCAATTTGATCATGAAGGTCGCGGTTCATGTGCGTTTTTCGAGACAATGGGGGGAGGTGTCGAGTGCGACAGCATTCAAGGTGGTGGTGCCGTTTGTGGTGGGCTTAGACGTGGCAGTAATCGATCGACCTCTCGATGATGGTAAGTAACGACCCGGAATTTTGGGCAATATCGATTTAATAATCTGCAATAATAATTTAATTGGTTTGATAATTTTCTTTGTAATTTTAATTTAAAATTGGTAAATTTAATCTAGTAAGTGTGATCAATATCTTTTAACAATTTAAAAATTGATAAGAATTTGTTTTTCAAAAGCTAATGAATTTTATTCTGTTTATAATATATGTGTGTGATATATATTGTGAATGGAATATCTTTTGTTTTAAATTAAAAATTAAATTTTCAAATTGTAATATATATATGTATGTATATGTTATAGTTTGAGTTGTTTGAAATTGAATTTAAATCTATTAATAATTTGAATATGTATGAAATTATAATTTAAAGCTTTGTTTTGTTTCTATTAAAAGTTTGAATTTAAAATGGGTATAAGTATATACATAAATGTTTTAAATTTTAAAAATACATATATCATACATTTATTTGTTTTAAAAACATAAGCTATGTATTAAACCAATGTTTATAAAATATCTTTAACACTTGTATATTTATCTAAATTCAAAAGTTTATTAACATTAATAATACAAATATTCATATTACATATATAAGATATAAATATTATTTTTATAAGGTTTTAAAAGCAATTTTTGCAAAGGTCTTTGACACATGTAAAGTAATTAAGTAAGTTAAAATGACAAATGTAAGTAAATTAGGATATAAATGACAAGTGTAATCTTTAAGAACAAGTGTCTTTATATTTTTTTAATAAACATAACTTTCTTTCATTTTTTTTCCCTTTGTTATCTTCTTTCAAATGTTTTAATGGAAAAACAATAAACCTCAACCTGTATTTCAAAAGACTTCAACCTACAACATCAACTTCACTCTGCAAATTAAAGCTTTATTTCAACCTGCATTTTTCAAAGCTGCAAATCAAATCTAAAATCTGCAATCTTCAAATTCAAACTACATTTCAAAGTTCAAACCAACCTACAACTTAAACATGCAAATGAGATCTACACTTTCAATCTTTTAAAGCATCTGATTTAAAGGGCATGCAAGAATTCAATCTGTTATTCAAATAAAGATCAATCTGCAACATAATGGAAATCTGCATTTCTTCAAAACTGCATTCAAAATAAAGGACTACAGCAAGTTTCAATCATTTTTAAGCAACAAATTGAGGCATGCATGGATCACTTTTCAGCAGCATCAAATTGTGAAGCATGCAAAGGTTTTCATCAGCATATCAAAAACCTGGAAGTATTAATACTAATCTGCTCTGTTTACTGCAAAGAATCAGGTGAGTAAATGGAATTTTTTTTAAAAAATAGATTTGGTTAATCTTTGGTTAAATAATAATGCATGCAAATAATTCTTGTTTGATAATGTTTGATTATGTGAATGCATTGATTATTTGTGTCTGTAGCTTTAATATAAACTCTGTTGTTAAGCAGTATCTTGTTTTTTTTTCAACATCTTTCAAAACTATAATTTGTTTGAACCTGTTGTATAAATGAAAATGTATGATATAGTTGATACTAATTTTTAAAATTAGTCTCATATTTATTTTAAATCTGCAGGTATGTAATATAGGAAGTCCACAGAAAAATCAAATTACAGTCAAAAAAATCAACTATCCTAATTTTTGTTTAAAAGGATATAATTGTGTTTGATATACGAATTCATGATTTTAGAAAAAAAAAACCATAATTTTTAACTAGGTATTTGATGAGAATTTTGGGTTTGACTTGTTTTTAAGTTTTTGGTGATTGTCGTCAAACTACTCGATGATTCGAGTTAAAATTTGGATTGAGGGTAGTTCGAACAATGGTGAGTATAGGAAAATTGATCACGAATTTTTCAATTGGTCGTGGAATTTGAATTTAATCGTTTTAGGGTTTTTAGCCTTTTTCCATGCTCGGTTTGATACTGTGGGTTTTGCGACTGGAATGTTGAACCGGAATTAATCGCGAGGGTGGAGAGACGAAGCTCATGGATGTGGTGTCTCTATGGTGGGGTCGGCAAGGTTAATTGGCAACGAGATGGTCGGTGATGGGTGGTTTTGGAGTTGGTACTTCCTGCAGTTTCGACAAATGGGTCAATTTCGATTCGTATCTGGATTTTTGAATCTGGTTTGTAGGATAGATTATCGAGGACTTGTGTGATGGGTTGACGGTCAGGAAGATGGCCGGAGTTGTGGGGATTGGCGGTGCATGTGCACCATGCACGGTGAATGTCAGCTTGAGATTCAGGGAATTTTGGTTGGGGAAGATGAAGACAGCTCGAAGTCGAGCTCGTGTTTTAGGGGGGGTGACCCGAAGTAGACGCTGTTGGGGTTGACTCAGGGGAAGCATGAGTTGCTTCGAGATTTGCTTGGGGGTTTGATGAGTTTTACTCGGGTTTAAACCGAGATTTCCTCACGAGCAAGTATGCATGTTGTTTTAAAGAAGTATGTTACAGATTTACTCATTGATTGAATAATTGAATTAAGTTTTAAGGGAAATTCTAAAGTAATGTTTTTAAAAACTTAAGTTTCAAATTTTTTTTCAAAAATAAGAAGTTTGAATTGGGAAAATTCAAGTGTTTTAGATTTTAAAATTTGATTTCAAAATGCTTTATTTCCAAATAAAGTATAAGTTATAATTTTGTAATCCAAATAAATAATTTGTCTTCTAGCCATTTAGATTTGTTTAAATTCAAATAATTTATTTATGTAGGTAAATATGGTTAAATTATTTTTGATATGAACTTAAGAATTCTTAGTTATATGAATTGATTATAAGTAAAGGAAAAAGTTTAATTAAGGATATGTATTCTTAATTAATTAAGGATTTTGAAATATAAGTAATTAATTAATTGTTTAATTAATTTTAAATAATTAGTTAATTATTTATTTAATTTTTAATAATCACTTAATTATGAATTAATTAAGTGTGACTACTTAATGAAGAAATCAATGGTTAATTTATGAATGTAATTAAGAAAGTAATTACTTATGGAAGTAATTAAAGTGGAATTGATTAAAGGGTAATCACTTAATGTTATCAATTAAAGAATTGATTAATATAATTGTTTGAAGTTAATTAATTATGAATTAATTAATTAATTAATTAATTAAGAATTATTTAATAATGTAATTAGTTATTTGTTAAGTAATTAATTAAGAAGTAATTAAGATTTATTAATAGAAGTAATTAGAGATAATTACTTACGTAAGTAATTGAGAGTTATTTACTTAATTATTTTAGGTAATTAATTAATGTGATTAATTAATTAATGAATGAGGTTAAATAAGGGTTAATTACTAAGTGTAATTAATTAAAATTGTAATTAATTAATAAAGTATTAAGGATTTATTTATTAATTTAATTGTTTAATGATTACTTAATGAAGTAATTACAGATTAATTAATTTGATTACTTAATCAAGGATTAATATAATTAATTTGTAAGTAATTAATTAAGAAGCTAATTAATTAAGATAAGTAACTACAAATTGTTAATTACTGTTAATGATTAATGAGATGGTTAATTGCAAGTTAATTATTTAATTAATTAAAGAATTATTAATTAATAAAGATTATTAATTAATATAATTAATGTAAGTAATTAATTTAAGTAATTAATTTAAGTGTGGTTAATTAATTGTAATTAATTAAGGATTAATGTAATTAATCATAGTTAATTAATTAATGAAGGATCATTAATTATTGTAATTAATGATAGTAATTAAAGGTTAACTACTGAATATAGTTAAGGATAATTACTTGAATGTAATTAAAGGATAATTAATCAGGGAGGATTAATTAAAGAAGATCATTTGAAGATGATTAATGAATTGGATTTGTAATAAATCAATGAAGCAGGAGTTAGGATAATCCAAATGATTAAAGGATAGTAATTAATTTAATTAAAGGGCTAATTAAATTGATAATCAATTCTGCTATGAGTGATTGATTAATATTGAATTGTTGATATTGAGTGATTGATATTGGATGTTGAATGATATTGGATGATTGACATTGGGTGTTTGGTTAATACTGGATGATTTGGATATCTACGTTGTGTTATGCTGCTTTATGAGATGAATGGTTTATATGAATTATCTATTGTGATAATGTAATTCATCTATCTGTTTATATCATTCTGAATAAGTTAATTGTTAAACCCTTAAGTACAACTTGGACATTAAAATGGCGTTTGGTTTCGATGAGACCGGGATCGGGTTTTCATATTTGGATATCCGAAAACCACATTGATTCCAATTAAACGTTAGGTCGTGATCCAAGAGGAGCAAGTGAAGACTCGAGGTGTAAGGGCTATACGTCAGTATAACTCTGTGGGTGATTCCGTAATGAGTTTGATGGAATAGTACTTATAGATTCGAGATGGAGATTAGAGTGCAAGGGCTATGGTCGTTGACTCTGAGGGTGATTCCAAAATGAGTGCAACGAGATAGTGCCTTCGGTTTCGTTCGAACCCGGAACGAACTTGTATGGATTGAATGCTTTCAGTACATCGTCAGGCCGACGATGAGCATTCTGAGATAGATGTGTTCTATAAAGGTAATCGCAGCCTCAAGCCTCATCAACCGGGAATGGCTAAAACAGGGGAGGTGCAGCAAGGCTTCGTGGGTAGCTCCCACTGGAGAGCGAGATTTACCCCTGTCTAGAAGTCCCTTTTTATTCGGCTGTGTGGGGTGGTTGAATTCCGGACAACCCCCGGGGTTGTCTTGTTCAGGACTGTTCAGTAAGGAATGGTCCCGGCCTTGTGTTACAGGGGATGAAGGGAGTAATCCTCGGTACGGTAATCTAGGCCACGTACTATGACGGGCGGTACCCCAGTAGCCTTGCCATTGATGGAAACACATTTTCCCTACGAGACCCTACAGTTTTGTTTGTATTACCCACTTTTGTGGCTAGTAGCTGGAATTTAATCATGTAACAATTTCGGCTATTTCATATTTACTTGAAAACCCTAGACACTATTATAATATCATTGGATTTCCTATCAAATGTTTTGGTTAGCGTAAGGTAAAAACTTTTCCATGTTTATGTGTGGGAAGTCTTACGTGATACCTTTTGTTTTCAAAGGTTTTCTAAAAGTTAAGCAATTTTAAACCGTTTACTCACACCAGACCCCTGTCTGACCCGAGTGTTTATTTTCTGTTTTATTAAACTCTTGGGTACTCATATTATGTATGAGTAGTCAAGTGATTCAGGTTAGCTTGACGAGTTCTGAAGGAGTTATGGAGCAGGAGGCTTCGACGCATAGTTATATATCTTGGTTCCGCTGTGTGTTTGGTATCTGTTTCTTCTGTTGTACTTGAGTTGTATGAATTAGACAGATGTTTATAACTGTCTAATGTGTGTTGTAAGATGTGTACTCTGATGTATTATGATACTATGTATTAATTTATTTGATATATTATATTTTATTCGTTCCGCTGTGAGTTCTCGGATGTTGTTCTGTTTCTTCTTTCTCTTTCTTTTCTTCTTCTATCCCTTTCTTTCTTCACTAGTGATGCGATTTTCTGGAGATAGGAAGTTGGGTCGCTACAGTTGGTATCAGAGCATTAGGTTGAGTGAATACCTAGGCTCTGTAGTGATGTCTTTCTTGAGAGAGCGTATTTGTAATATATATATATATATATATATATATATATATATATATATATATATATCTACCTGATCTGTTGGGTTATCTGTTCGGATTTTCCAACATAAGTTTTAGAGGTAGATGGAGTAGTGGTTTGTGTGTGTAACACGATTACCACTGATGGAAGAGGTCCATATGTTTGAGGTTGGAAGTATTTGTCAGACTGTAGACCTAATACCGTCTCGAGTGAGATTTGTTGTTTGGAATAAGGATTTCTCTGATATCCGAAGGAATTTTTTTTTTAGATTCGGAATTATTCTTTGAAGTATAAGTTTGGATTTCGCTCGGGTGAGCGAATTATTCTTGAGTTTGGATTTGATGAAGTGTAAAAGTAAGTGATGGTATCTTGATAACTGCATGATGAGATGTAGTATCCGTTGATATTTTCTGAAGATGTTTTCTCTTGAAGCAATTTTGAAGGTGGTTGAGGAGCAGTCTTTACCTGCCTCAGGGAAGACTCGTCTGAGTAGAAGTTATCTAGATCTTCAATATGGAGGTTGGCTAGACTAAGGTCTGTTAGTTGCTTTGCTTCGGCATGGTCTCATTGTTATTCCTTAAGGAGTGCGAGTTGTTGATGCTTGGTTTGGAGCCCGAGTTTCTTTTGGGTTTTCTGCCATCTCAGAGGTCTTTTGTGTGGTTTGTAGATGGTTTTGGTTTTCGAGAAGCATTTGGATTAGAAGTCTGTGGATAGCTGTGGTAGCAGTTCAGCTCGGAAGTGTTTGGTGTGCTGACAAGAAAGTCTGTTGGCTTGGCAGTATCATTGAAGTTGAGTTTGGAAGCTGCAGTGTTGGTTGTTTTTTCGATGGTTTGGGAATCTTATTGGTTCTTCTTTTAGCAGTCCGAGCAGTTGGTGGAAGTTATCTTGAAGAATTAACCTTGTTTGGAAAAGCTTTAAGCTGTTCTAATTGGTAAAGAGAGGACAATTTCTTTGGAATTCGAATTAAGTTGGATCGCAAAAGTGACTTGCGATTAGTTTGGGAATTTTTCTTGGCAATCGTTTGTTTGAGACGGAGGGTTCTCATATGGAAGTTGGAGCTACTGAGGTAATCAGAAGTTTGTCTGCATCTGCAGTTGAGTTCCATATTGTTTGGTTCTAGAAGTGATTTGGTTGTTAGCCGGGTAGTAGGATGGTTCTTGGAGAAGAAGAGTTGGTGTAGCAGCTCAAAAGTTTTTGGAATTTGGATTGGTCAGATCCAGTTTTGAATTGGATTTCTGTAGTAAGGTTGTGTGACCAAGTCGGATGTGTCACTAAGATTATATGGATTTGATGAACAAAGTGTCTGGTATATATTGGATAAGTTGTACTCATGTTCATCAATAGTATTCTCCTCTATTTCTGAATCAGAGTTGTGCAGCGGAAGCGAGCTAGCAGCTGTGCAAGGAAGGAAGCAAGTTCTTTTGCTATTGCTTGAGTAGTTGTGATTATGTTCTGGTTTTCGATGGATTTTGGAAAACTGTTCTGCTGAATAGAATCCAGGAAGCTGTTTGTTTTGGTCTAACTGTTTCTGGAAATATCAGCATAAGATGAGCTGATCAGGAAGAGAATTGGCAGCCCTGGATTGTCTGATGAGATATACAGATATGAGATAAGGAGTTTGAATTCGAAGTTGGAAACTTCGTTGCTGTTAAATTTTCTCTGGTTAGAGAGGGCAGAAATTGAGTAAGATTGGTTGGTTAGTGCTATGGCATTTGAGATTTCTTATCTGTGTTCTGATAAGATAAGATCTGTTGTCTATGAGATTGAATTGCCAGTTTGGATAGCTGGAATTCATTATATTTCACGTATCTCTGAGGGAGTACGTGTATGATTCATTATTGGTTGTTGAATTTGTAGTTCAATTGGAGTTGGATGTTGAGCTGGATTTGAGAATAATCTGATATACTGTTCAGATTGGTGAATCTAGAGATGAGAGGAGCTCTGAATTTTGGTGGTGTAGTTTGTTAGTTTAGCTTCTGTAGAGCGAGTCTCTCGGTTATTTTACTTGGGAAACTCGAAATAGTATTAGAGTTTTATTCTGACGTATGTCAGGATAATTAGTTAAGTTTGTTTGTGTGATTGATTGCTTTGGTTGTTAGTTACTGGTTGTTAGGAATGCTTTGCTAATTGAAATTAAAATCTTTGTTAGATTATTAAATTAACTTTGCTTTTAAATTTCGGGGACGAAATTCTTTTTAGGGGGGAGGATTGTAACGACCCGGAATTTTGGGCAGTATCGATTTAATAATCTGCAATAATAATTTAATTTGTTTGATAATTTTCTTTGTAATTTTAATTTAAAATTGGTAAATTTAATCTAGTAAGTGTGATCAATATCTTTTAACAATTTAAAAATTGATAAGAATTTGTTTTTCAAAAGCTAATGAATTTTATTCTGTTTATAATATATGTGTGTGATATATATTGTGAATGGAATATCTTTTGTTTTAAATTAAAAATTAAATTTTCAAATTGTAATATATATGTATGTATATGTTATAATTTGAGTTGTTTGAAATTGAATTTAAATCTATTAATAATTTGAATATGTATGAAATTATAATTTAAAGCTTTGTTTTGTTTCTATTAAAAGTTTGAATTTAAAATGGTTATAAGTATATACATAAATGTTTTAAATTTTAAAAATACATATATCATACATTTATTTGTTTTAAAAACATAAGCTATGTATTAAACCAATGTTTATAAAATATCTTTAACACTTGTATATTTATCTAAATTCAAAAGTTTATTAACATTAAAAATACAAATATTCATATTACATATATAAGATATAAATATTATTTTTATAAGGTTTTAAAAGCAATTTTTGCAAAGGTCTTTAACACATGTAAAGTAATTAAGTAAGTTAAAATGACAAATGTAAGTAAATTAGGATATAAATGACAAGTGTAATCTTTAAGAACAAGTGTCTTTATATTTTTTTTTAATAAACATAACTTTCTTTCATTTTTCCCCCCTTTGTTATCTTCTTTCAAATGTTTTAATGGAAAAACAATAAACCTCAACCTGTATTTCATAAGACTTCAACCTACAACATCAACTTCACTCTGCAAATTAAAGCTTTATTTCAACCTGCATTTTTCAAAGCTGCAAATCAAATCTAAAATCTGCAATCTTCAAATTCAAACTACATTTCAAAGTTCAAACCAACCTGCAACTTAAACATGCAAATGAGATCTACACTTTCAATCTTTTAAAGCATCTGATTTAAAGGGCATGCAAGAATTCAATCGGTTATTCAAATAAAGATCAATCTGCAACATAATGGAAATCTGCATTTCTTCAAAACTGCATTCAAAATAAAGGACTACAGCAAGTTTCAATCATTTTTAAGCAACAAATTGAGGTATGCATGGATCACTTTTCAACAGCATCAAATTGTGAAGCATGCAAAGGTTTTCATCAGCGTATCAAAAACCTGGAAGTATTAATACTAATCTGCTCTGTTTACTGCAAAGAACCAGGTGAGTAAATGGAATTTTTTTTAAAAACAGATTTGGTTAATCTTTGGTTAAATAATAATGCATGCAAATAATTCTTGTTTGATAATGTTTGATTATGTGAATGCATTGATTATTTGTGTCTGTAGCTTTAATATAAACTCTGTTGTTAAGCAGTATCTTGTTTTTTTTCAACATCATTCAAAACTATAATTTGTTTGAACCTGTTGTATAAATGAAAATGTATGATATAGTTGATACTAATTTTTAAAATTAGTCTCATATTTATTTTAAATCTGCAGGTATGTAATATAGGAAGTTCACAGAAAAATCAAATCACAGTCAAAAAAATCAACTATCCTAATTTTTGTTTAAAAGGATATAATTGTGTTTGATATACGAATTCATGATTTTAGAAGAAGAAATCATAATTTTTAACTAGGTATTTGATGAGAATTTTGGGTTTGACTTGTTTTTAAGTTTTTGGTGATTGTCGTCAAACTACTCGATGATTCGAGTTAAAATTTGGATTGAGGGTAGTTCGAACAATGGTGAGCATGGGAAAATTGATCACGAATTTTTCAATTGGTCGTGGAATTTGAATTTAATCGTTTTAGGGTTTTTAGCCTGTTTCCATGCTCGGTTTGATACTGTGGGTTTTGCGACTGGAATGTTGAACCGGAATTGATCGCGAGGGTGGAGAGACGAAGCTCATGGATGTGGTGTCTCTATGGTAGGGTCGGCAAGGTTAATTGGCAACGAGATGGTCGGTGATGGGTGGTTTTGGAGTTGGTACTTCCTGCAGTTTCGACAAATGGGTCAATTTCGATTCGTATCTGGATTTTTGAATCTGGTTTGTAGGATAGATTGTCGAGGACTTGTGTGATGGGTTGACGGTCAGGAAGATGGCCGGAGTTGTGGGGATTGGCGGTGCATGTGCACCATGCACGGTGAATGTCTGTTTGAGATTCAGGGAATTTTCGTTGGAGAAGATGAAGATAGCTCGAAGTCGAGCTCGTGTTTTGGGGGGGGGGGGTGACCCGAAGTAGACGCTGTTGGGGTTGACTCGGGGCAAGCATGAGTTGCTTCGAGATTTGCTTGGGGGTTTGGTGAGTTTTACTCGGTTTTAAACCGAGATTTCCTCACGAGCAAGTATGCATGTTGTTTTAAAGAAGTATGTTACAGATTTACTCATTGATTGAATAATTGAATTAAGTTTTAAGGGAAATTCTAAAGTAATGTTTTTAAAAACTTAAGTTTCAAATTTTTTTTCAAAAATAAGAAGTTTGAATTGGGAAAATTCAAGTGTTTTAGATTTTAAAATTTGATTTCAAAATGCTTTATTTCCAAATAAAGTATAAGTTATAATTTTGTAATCCAAATAAATAATTTGTCTTCTAGCCATTTAGATTTGTTTAAATTCAAATAATTTATTTATGTAGGTAAATATGGTTAAATTATTTTTGATATGAACTTAAGAATTCTTAGTTATATGAATTGATTATAAGTAAAGGAAAAAGTTTAATTAAGGATATGTATTCTTAATTAATTAAGGATTTTGAAATATAAGTAATTAATTAATTAATTGTTTAATTAATTTTAAATAATTAGTTAATTATTTATTTAATTTTTAATAATCACTTAATTACGAATTAATTAAGTGTGACTACTTAATGAAGAATTCAATGGTTAATTTATGAATGTAATTAAGAAAGTAATTACTTATGGAAGTAATTAAAGTGGAAGTGATTAAAGGGTAATCACTTAATGTTATCAATTAAAGAATTGATTAATATAATTGTTTGAAGTTAATTAATTATGGATTAATTAATTAATGAATTAAGAATTATTTAATAATGTAATTAGTTATTTGTTAAGTAATTAATTAAGAAGTAATTAAGATTCATCAATAGAAGTAATTAGAGATAATTACTTACGTAAGTAATTGAGAGTTATTTACTTAATTATTTTAGGTAATTAATTAATGTGATTAATTAATTAATGAATGAGGTTAAATAAGGGTTAATTACTAAGTGTAATTAATTAAAATTGTAATTAATTAGTAAAGTAATTAAGGATTTATTTATTAATTTAATTCTTTAACGATTACTTAATGAAGTAATTACACATTAATTAATTTGATTAGTTAATCAAGGATTAATATAATTAATTTGTAAGTAATTAATTAAGAAGTTAATTAATTAAGATAAGTAATTACAAATTGTTAATTACTGTTTATGATTAATGAGATGATTAATTGCAAGTTAATTATTTAATTAATTAAAGGATTATTAATTAATAAAGATTATTAATTAATATAATTAATTTAAGTAATTAATTTAGGTGTGGTTAATTAATTGTAATTAATTAAGGATTAATGTAATTAATCATAGTTAATTAATTAATGAAGGATCATTAATTATTGTAATTAATGATAGTAATTAAAGGTTAATTACTGAATATGGTTAAGGATAATTACTTGAATGTAATTAAAGGATAATTAATCAGGGAGGATTAATTAAAGAAGATCATTTGAAGATGATTAATGAATTGGATTTGTAATAAATCAATGAAGAAGGAGTTAGGATAATCCAAATGATTAAAGGATAGTAATTAATTTAATTAAAGGGCTAATTAAATTGATAATCAATTCTGCTATGAGTGATTGATTAATATTGAATGGTTGATATTGAGTGATTGATATTGGATGTTGAATGATATTGGATGATTGACATTGGGTGTTTGGTTAATACTGGATGATTTGGATATCTACGTTGTGTTATGCTGCTTTATGAGATGAATGGTTTATATGAATTATCTATTATGATAATGTAATTCATCTATCTGTTTATATCATTCTGAATAAGTTAATTGTTAAACCCTTAAGTACAACTTGGACATTAAAATGGCGTTTGGTTTCGATGACACCGGGATCGGGTTTCCATATTTGGATATTCGAAAACCACATCGATTCCAATTAAACGTTAGGTCGTGATCCAAGTGGAGCAAGTGAAGACTCGAGGTGTAAGGGCTATACGTCAGTATAACTCTGTGGGTGATTCCGTAATGAGTTTGACGGAATAGTACTTATAGATTCGAGATGGAGATTAGGGTGCAAGGGCTATGGTCGTTGACTCTGAGGGTGATTCCAAAATGAGTGCAACGAGATAGTGCCTTCGGTTTCGTTCGAACCCGGAACGAACTTGTATGGATTGAATGCTTTCAGCACATCGTCAGGCGGACGATGAGCATTCTAAGATAGATGTGCTCTATAAAGGTAATCACAGCCTCAAGCCTTATCAACCGGGAATGGCTAAAACAGGGGAGGTGCAGTAAGGCTTCGTGGGTAGCTCCCACAGGAGAGCAAGATTTACCCCTGTCTTGAAGTCCCTTTTTATTCGGCTGTGTGGGGCGGTTGAATTCCGGACAACCGCCGGGGTTGTCTTGTTCGGGACTGTTCAGTAAGGAATGGTCCCGACCTTGTGTTGCAGGGGATGAAGGGAGTAATCCTCGGTACAGTGATCTAGGCCACGTACTGTGACGGGCGGTACCCCAGTAGCCCTGCCATTGATGGAAACCCATTTTCCCTACGAGACCCTACGGTTTTGTTTGTATTACCCACTTTTGTGGATAGTAGCTGGAATTTAATCATGTAACAATTTCGGCTATTTCATATTTACTTGAAAACCCTAGACACTATTATGATATCATTGGATTTCCTATCAAATGTTTTGGTTAGCGTAAGGTAAAAACTTTTCCCTATTTATGTGTGGGAAGTCTTACGTGATACCTTTTCTTTTTAAAGGTTTTCTAAAAGTTAAGCAATTTTAAACCGTTTACTCACACCAGACCCTGTCTGACCCGAGTGTTTATTTTCTGTTTTATTAAACTCTTGGGTACTCATATTATGTATGAGTAGTCAAGTGATTCAGGTTAGCTTGACGAGTTCTGGAGGAGTTATGGAGCAGGAGGCTTCGACGTATAGTTATATATCTTGGTTCCGCTGTGTGTTTGGTATCTGTTTCTTCTGTTGTACTTGAGTTGTATGAATTAGACAGATGTTTATAACTGTCTAATGTGTGTTGTAAGATGTGTACTCTGATGTATTATGATACTATGTATTAATTTATTTGATATATTATATTTTATTCGTTCCGATGTGAGTTCTCTGATGTTGTTCTGTTTCTTCTTTCTCTTTCTTTTCTTCTTCTATCCCTTTCTTTCTTCACTAGTGATGCGATTTCCTGGATGTAGGAAGTCGGGTCGCTACATGGTAGGTGGCGCGACAATCAAATGATGAAGGGCGACGATGGGTTCTCGATTGCGTACGAAGGGAAGAAGGGAGAAGAGAACATTCGCGGCCCAAATCTCGTAATTTAAAAATGAAAGGTCGAGATCAAATTTTGGTTTAAAAATAAAAATAAAATTTGTAATTAATTTATATGATAATTCATGTAATGTTTAAAATGATGTAACTTCTTCATACGAGGTCCCTTTTTGATGAAATGGGTTGCATTGGGTTCGTATATGTGAACACTACACGATGAAGCTGGTTTGGAGTTGATTGGAGCTAGTGGAAATTTTGGGTAAAATTAAACGCTTGTTTAAATTTATTCGGAATAAAACACCGCAACGACTATTGGAACTAAAGTGAGTACAACTCATTCTTTCTAACGCGCTTATATTTTATATAAGTGAGAATAAATTTAGTTTATGCTGATTGATGATTTTTTGGGTGATATATGATATATTATATATATACTGATTGGTATTTGGATATATTCCTGCATAATGGATCAATTGAGACCCTATATGTTCCCGTGTATGAGCGGATGACCTTTGTACGCACGTCAGGCTTGAAGCGGACATTGTACATATATTCTTATATATATATTTGTTGCAGGTGACAGGTTGGAGGAATCCAATTGGATTCCTCACCAGTGGTGATTTTATTTACAGATATTGTGAAATATGCTGTTATCATATGATAAATGATGTTTTGGATGCCGTGATTGATGTGAATTCCCTTATTTAGCATTTTTGCAGCATTGGGCTTATATTTTTGGTAATTTAAAAATATTAAAGTTATGGTTTCAAATTTAAAAGGAATTCAAAGTGATTTTAAAAATATTTTTTTTGAATTGTTAAGGAATGGATTTATTTTAAATAAATAAGAATTTATAATTTTTATGTTATAAAAATTATGATTTTTGTGAGATATATCAAAATATGATTTTTGAAATATGGAGTTAACTATTTAGTGAAATATCAACGGTTTATGCATAAGATTTGTAAAATTAAAGTTTTATAAGTATAAAAATGGAATATTATAAAATGTAAATAAGAATTATAAATTTATGAAGTTATAAAAGAATGAATTGGTAAATAAGAGATTTATAAGTAATTAACTTATAATCAGATTTTGGCATGTAAATGAGATATAAATGAGTTTGGTTGATAAAGGAATTTTATAGATTGAAGTTTATAAAATAGAAATGTGAATTTATAAGCATTGTTTTATAAATCTAAAACCAACTTATTTTGATAAGTTAATTATGAAAGTTTATTAAAGGAATTATATTCACGATTTTGAACATTGGATAATCCTTTAATAAATATGTAGAAATAATGAATTTGGTAAATGAATTATATTCTAGGCAGTGAATAATATTTTAAAATGTTTTGGGAAGTGATATTTTAAATGGAGTTAAATGGTTTGAAGATGTTTTAAAATGTGTTAAGTATCGAGTACATAGATTTCAACATTCATTGTTGAAATAGACGTTTTCGAGAAGCAAGGAAAGCATGGACTATAAAACTGTTTTTATAGTAAATGATTTTTGAAAGGAGATGTTTTGTATAGTATATGAGATTTATATATCTATCTAGTTATCGAATCCCTATACTAATGATTTTGGGTTGTCATAACGATGTTTTACGCAACATTCGTTTTGACCCAAATAAATATGTTTAAGAGAATGTTTTCCTTAAAGAATAAAATATATACGTAATCACGATTTAAGTATATGTAATATTTTCTAAGTGTTGAAAATAAATTGGTTTGTGAATATACTTATACTGACGATATAAGTATATGAAAATGTTTTCCAAATATTGAAATCTGAATTGGTTTTGAGAATATATCTTTTTAAAGATAATTTGAAGTAAATGATTTGGAAAAGTGATTTAAATAATAAAAGATTAATTAAAGGGTCCAGTGACTACTTCTGTGCTAGATTATGTTTGTTTGCTTTGATAGTTAAATAACCGACTATTAAATTTGGCATTTTAGTTCCTCGACTTGATGCGGGAACTATTTAGTCATACACATAGTACGTAGCCATCTATGTAGGTTTGATTATCATTTGTGTTGAGGATATTGATTCGTGTAGTGTGGAGTATTACTCCAATCTATCGAGCTTCCTTCTTGGCCGAAGGATAGCAAGTTGAAAGTTGGAGACATGATAAGTCTAAAAGACTTTGTTTCTGTGTGATGTTGAGAAACGCTTTTGCATTGTTGGTGCGAAGAGACCGGGATTGGTTTATCCGAAAATCACTTCGGATCAACGTATATGCGTTCGGTTGTACAGGTTGTTGATGACATTGATATTTAGGATTTTCATAGTAGAGGACTACTTGTTGATCATTTGGGGTTAAAATCCCAATATATATCCAATAACAGTAGTCTCTTCGTTATGAAATATCCAATGCAAGGACTATTTGCTACTAATCCAAGGGATTTTCCGATAGGATGTAGTAGGAGAGTACCTTTGGTTTGTCCTGTTCCTGGACAACTTGTATGGACGAGTGTCTGACATTGCATTTCTAAATATTATGTACATTGGTTTTTACAAACGTACACAAGTGGTGGCGGAGAAGGCAACTTTGCTTAGCTTAACAGCCTTCTTGAGACGTACGAGCTCAAGGGTTGTATTTTTGTGGAAGACAATTAGTAATCAATGGAATGACGGTGTGGCATTCAAAGTGATGTGATATATGATATGTGAATGGTAATCGTTACCTTAGGCCGCATCAGCCGGAAATGATCGAAACAAGGTTAGATGCGGCAAGGCTAAGTGGGTCATTCCCAATTAGGATATGATCATCCTCTTCTGGATATATTTCTTCCCTCTATGACTTTTAGGATGTAAATTATTGTGGTACGTATGCTATGAGGGCCCGTGGAAAAGGTCGGTAACGATCGAAGGATGATATATTCCGTACTACCTAGTTATAGAGGTAGGTCAGCCTTGTGTTGGTAGAGGAACTTCATCATGTTTTCTCGGTACATTCTTCTAGAGATGTACTGTCGGAAGGTAGTCCCTTTACCTGGTCATTTGTATGGAAATCCAAACTCCACTACGTGCTTGCCATTTTATTTGTAGAGCCTAGTATGCTGGAATTTAATAATGGTAACAATTTTAGCTATTTTAATATTATTTGTATACTAGACACTAGTATAATACAAGATGATTTAATATGAAAGGTTTTGGTTATCGTAAGGTAAAAACATGTCCGTGTTTATGTGTTGGTGTGTCTTACGAGATACTTTGTTTTGAAAGGAAAGTTTGGTAATTTAATAAATTCAGTTGAGTGTGTTTCTCACGTTGGTTTACTAGACTGATCCGGACATTCTTCTCTTTCAATGCTTGGGGTCATACCGTGTATATTTACAGGTTTAGATTTGGTGCTTCAGCAGGAGAGCTGGAGATCTTCATTTTTGTATACACATATCTGTTTGTTATCCGCTTTGTCCATCGTTGTTTGATATTATCGGCAATTGTGAGATCAGGTTATTATAACCGTCCAGGCTGATGATTAGTGATTGATTGTTGAAATCTGGTTGATGTACGTATATATAGTTTCTGTTTTGTAATGATCACTGATATGATATCATAGTTTTTCTACTGCGATATAAGATTCTGTATTGTTCTATTTGGTTATCTCTTCTCTCTTTCTTCTCTTCTCTTCTTCTCTCTTCTTTTCTTTCTCATGACTTTCCGTCAGTCTGTGATTTTTAGGTCGGACATGTGTGGTTTATTGTCGATTCAAAGGGTACAGATTTACGAGTCGTCACATGTGGTATCAGAGCTTAGATTTGGTATATTCCTAGGCTCTGATGTGTACTCAGTACAGATAGGGACTGTATCACCCTTGATTGAGTTTGAGTGTATTATATGTATGAACGCGTATTTGTTAGTAATATAAAAATGTTTTATATTGTGTTTACTTATCCGTTGAGTTGTTTGTGAATTCTGATCGGTATGTGGAACGCCATATTATCGATAGCGATTTCTAAATAATTAAACGAGGCAAGTCGATATAATATTATTTTAAATTGGGTAAATGAAATAATTTTACCTCGATTATATTTTTATATATAAAGGAAACAACTTTTTAGGAATTACTAAAGTGTATATAAATTGATTGTTTGGTTGTTTGAAAATATAAATAAATATGTAAGTTAATAAAACTGTTTGAATGATCGAAATAAAAAAAACAATTGTAAAAGAATAAACTATATAAGCAAATGAATCATAAAGTATGGAATTATAACTAATATGATTTACAATGGTGGAATAATCTTATATATAAGAAATGAAACTACATGCATATATTTATAAATATGAGTTATAAATAAAAAATGAATTTAAACTAAGAATCTGAAATTTTAAATCTCGTTGATTTTGAAAGTTATTTTTCAAAGATTAAAGATGTTATATTATTATAAATCTAAATAAGATAAATAAATTAAGAATGAATCTTATATAAGTGAGGTGAAATAGTGAAATTATATAGGTAAAAGATTTTATAAATGTGACTTATAAATAATAAAAGGGGATTTTTTTAAAAAAGAATATAAAGCACTGAATTCACTACTATTGCAGGAAAATAATAAGGGTGATGATTACAGCATCATCGGTATCATTTTCGAGTTTCTGTGTGATGAATTTGCTATCAATAGTAAATTAATATTGAAAATTTAAGTTTTGTTTTGATAAACAAATTTGAATTTAAAATCCAAGTTGAAATTGATAAATATTAATAAAATGAATTTAGACTTATAATGTGAAATAAAATTTTTAATTTTAGTAAAGTTAAGTAAAGTGAACTGGATTTGAGCTGGATTTGATAAGTTATTGAAATGGAAAATTAAACTTAAGATGTAAGGTTATAATATGAAACTATAAAATGAGTTTATAACTTATAAATTGAGGACAGTAATTAAAACAAAACTTCTATTTTTTGTATGTTAAGAAAGCTTATTTAAATTTGAATTGCGAGTTGAATTTGATATCAAAATGAATTAATAAAGTGAATTAATGAAATGAAGTCATTAAATGAATATGAATTTGAGTTATGTAATAACATTCAACTTTAGTTGTAAAATGAATTAGCAATTGAATTAATGAATGAATTGAATTGAACAAATGAAATAAATTGGTAAATAAAATATGGATTGAATGTTAATCAATCAAATGTAAATGAATTGATATGGAATAAATGAATGTTAGATAAATCCAATGTTAATGAATCAAATGTGATTAAATTGAAAACCAATTAAATGAATATCAATAAGAAATGAATGTACATTAATTTGGTTATGGATTGATTGGATAGATAAGGGTGTGTTGGATGTTAATTGGATGATAGTTGTTTAATGGTTGGATTTGTTGCTTTGGTTGCATTTGCTATATTGGCATATATAGTAGTGGTATTGATATATGTTTATATTGATACTGCTTCCATATACACATGTGTTCTCATTTGTTGTTGAGGGTTTAATAGGCGAGGATGGCATATGCTTCGCATTTGGAGCTCGCTTTTGTGCTATATTAGCCGTATATGCTCGCTAATAATATATAAGGTACGTATCTTAGATTTCATATCATACTTTTATATTTTTTCCCTAAGGATACGACATCCACGAAGATGAGATCTATATTTATGATATATATTTGTTGTAATCCTACTATGATCGAACCGCGCAAAGAAGGCTATAGCGATTTTTTTTGAAAATTTAAGGCATTAGAATTTTTTTTTGGGAAAATTGGAAAAAAAATTGATAACTATAATTTTGATTTTTGAGTTAAAATTTAAATGATAATAGTTAGCTTTGAAAAGAATACCTATGAATGAATTTGAAAACTTAGAGAAGTTTTTATAAGAAGTTTAACGAATGGATTTTTGAAAAGTTAAAAAGTTTAAATAATGTTGGTAATCTAATTTGAATGAATTGTTTTGGAAAATTAATGGATTTTGTGGTTCTTTTCTTACTTGGTAATTTCAGGACAAAATTCTATTAAGTATGGAAGAATGCAATAATCCATAATTTCGCCCATTTGAAATTCAGATATTTAATTGATTTTAAATATTCAAAAGTAAATTTTATAAGCTGAATAACTTATATTTCGAATATAATGTTTAATTGGATAATTAAATTATTAATTTGAAATTTGAAATTTCAGAAATAACTGGAATTTGAATTTAATGTGAATAAAAATGATTTATAAAGTTGAATTAAATTCTATTTGAATTAGAATGATGTTAGAAAACTTTTGAAATTGAATTAAAAGTTAATTCATAGAAATTGGAAATTTCTCGATTTAATTAACGTGTAAAAATAGTCATTTTGACACAGTCTCGGGTTTGGACGAAGCCAGTTTCATTGGATCCGTAATGTTATAGTGTTGTAGGATTTCAAATTTCGTCTTAATCGGGTTTACGATTTAGTCGTGGGAAGCTGAAACGCGTAGAAATTTGTTTAAGTAATTTTAATTTAAATAAGTCGATTCAAAAACTTAGCTTCCAAATACGATCGAATTAGCTCCCAATATATATTCCATTGTGTTCAATATAGGGGTAAAACGTTATAAATTCTAGGCGGCGCGCTTCATTTGGAGTGAAATTTTTTCAGATGAATAGTGTCACAAAATTTTATACAAAAGGACTTCATTTCTTTCTATTTTCACAAGCCCTAATCCAAACTAGTTCTAGCCGCCATTTAATTTTCATTGGCCAAAAACCCCCATCCTTCTTCCCTCAATCCCTTCCAATCCGTCGTCTTTCATCAAAAACTTTCAAATACAACATTGAAGAGGGCACCGAGATCTTCAATCTCAATGGCGATGATCGAGAATGGTGGAGCCGATCAGCGGCAATTTGATCATGAAGGTCATGCATTCATGTGCGTTTTTCGAAGCGATAGGGGGAGGGGCCGAGTGCGACGACATTCAAAGTGGTGGTGCCATTTTTGGTGGGCTTCGACGTGGCAGTAGTCGATCGACCTCTTGATGATGGTAGGTGGCGCGACAATCAAATGATGAAGGGCGGCGATGGGTTCTCGGTTGCATACGAAGGGAAGAAGGGAGAATAAAACATTCGTGGTCCAGATCTTGTAATTTAAAAACGAACAGTCGAGATCAAATCTTGGTTTAAAAATAAAAATTAAATTTGTAATTAATTTATATAATAATTCATGTAATGTTTAAAATGCTATAATTTCTTCATACGAGGTCCGTTTTTGACAAAACAAGTTGTGTTGGGTTCGTATTCGCGAACATCACGTGATGGAGCTGGTATGGAGTTGATTTGAGTTAGTGAAAATTTTGAATAAAATTAAACGCTTGTTTAATTATATTCGCAATAAAACACCGCAATGACTATTGGAACCAAAGTGAGTACAACTCACGCTTTTTGACTCGCTTATATTTTTATATAAGTGAAAATAAATTTATTTTATGCTGATTGATGATTGTTTGGGTGATATATGATATATTATACATATTCTGATTGGTATTTGGATATATTCCTGCTATTATAGCATATGAGACCCTATACGTTCCCATGTATGAGCGGATGACCATTGTACGCGCGTCTGCCTCGAAGCGGACATTATACATATATTCTCATATGTAAATTTGTTGTAGGTGATAGATTGGAGGGATCCAACTGGATTCCTCAACAGTGTTGATTTTATTTATAAATATTATGATATATGTTGTTATCATATGATATACGATGTTTTGGATGCCATGACTAATGTGAATTCCCTTGTTTAGCATTTTTGCAGCATTAGGCCTATATTTGGTAATTTGAAAATATTAAAGTGATGATTTCAAATTTAATGGGATTTCAAAGTGATTTTGAAATTATTTTTTTGAATCGTTAAGGAATGGATTTATTTTAAATAAATAAGAAGTTATAATTTTTATGTTATGAAAATTATGATTTTTGTGAAATATATCAAAATATGATTTTTGAAATATGGAGTTAACTATTTATAAAATAAGTTAAATTGAGATTTTGACTTATTATTAACGGTTTATGTATAAGATTTATAAAATTGAAGTTTTTATAAATATAGAAATGGAATATTATAAAATGAAAATAAGAATTATAAATTTATGAAGTTATAAAAGGATGAATTGGTAAATAAGAGATTTATAAGTAACTAACTTATAATCAGATTTTGGCATGTAAATGAGATATAAATGAGTTTGGTTGATGAAGGAATTTTATAAATTGTAGTTTATAAAATAGAAATATGAATTTATAAACATTGTTTTATAAATTCGAAATCAACTTATTTTGATAATTTAATTATGAAAGTTTATCAGAGGAATTATGTTCGCGATTTTAGATAGTGGGTAATCCTTCAATAAATATGTAGAAATAATGAATTTGATAAATGAATTATATTCACGATTTTGGAAAGTGGATAATAATTTAAAATGTTTTAGGAAGATATTATAAACGGAGTTAAATGGTTTTAAAATGCGTTTGTATTTTCTCTTTTTCTTGCTTGTTTTTTATTTTGAGCAAGTATTGTATTTTATTGTTTTTTTTGGGCAATAAAATCAGGTCGGGGCCCTGTTAACCCCGCTAGCTTTTGCTAAAAAAATAATAAAATAAAATAAAAATGCGTTAAGTATCGAATACATAGATTTCAGCATTCATTGTTAAATAGACGTTTTCAAGAAGCAAGGAAAGCATGGACTATAACACTGTTGTGATAGTAAATGATTTTCTAAAGAAAATGTTTTGTATAGTATATGAGATTTATATATTTATTTAATTATCTAATCTCTACACTAATGGTTTTGGGTTGTCGTAACGATGTTTTACCCAACATTCGTTTTTACCCAAATAAATATGTTTAAGAGAATGTTATCCTTAAAGAATAAAATATGTACTTAATCATGATTTAAGTACATGTAATATTTTCTAAGTGTTGAAAATAAATTGATTCGTGAATATGCTTATATTGACGATATAAATATATGGAAATATTTTTCAAATATCGAAACATTAAAATGGTTTTGAGAATATATATTATTAAAGATAATTTAAAGTAAATGATTTGGAAAAGTGATTTAATTAATAAAAGCTTAAAAGTGCCCAGTGACTACTTCTGTGCTAGATTTTGTTTATTTGCTTTGATAGTTAAATAATCGACCATCAAATTTGGCCATTTTAGTTCCTCGACTTGATATGGGAACTATTTAGTTGTATACTTAGTACGTAGTCATCTTTGTAGGATTAATTATCGTCTGTGTTGAGGATGTTGATTGGTATAGTGCAGAGTATTACTCCAATCTATCGAGCTTCCTTCTTGGCCGAAGGACAGCAAGTTGAAAGTTGGAGACGTGATAAGTCTATAAGACTTAGTTTCTGTATGAGGTTGAGAAACGATTTTGCGTTTTTGGTGCGAAGAGACCGGGATCGATTTATCCAAAAACCACTTCGGACTAATGTATATGCATTTGATTGTGTAGGTTATTGTTGGCATTGATATTTAGGATTTTCATAATGGAGGACTACTTGTTGATATTTTAGGGTTAAAATCTCAATATACACCCAGAAGCAGTAGTCTCTTCGTTATGAAATATACAATGCAAGGACTATTCGCTACTAATCCTAAAGATTTCCCTAAAAGGTCGGTAACGACCGAGGGATGATATATTCGGTTCTACCTAATTATAGGGGTTGGCCGATCTTTTGTTGGTAGAGGAAATTTGTGATCGTTTATCGGTATATTCTTCTAGAGATCTACCACCGGAAGGTAGTCCCTTCACCTGGTCATTTGTGTGGAAATCCAAACTCCACTACATGCCTGCCATTTTGTTAGTAGAGCTTAGTATGATGGAATATAATCATGGTAACAGTTTCAGCTATTTTAATATTATTTGTATACTAGACACTAGTATAATGCAAGATGATTTGATATAAAAGGTTTTGGTTATCGTTAGGAAAAAACATGTCCGTGTTTATGTGTGGGCGTGTCTTACGAGATATTTTTGTTTTGAAAGGAAAGTTTCATAATTTAATAAATTCAGTTGAGTGTGTTTCTCATGCTGGTTTACCAGAATGATTCGGGCGTTCTTCCCTTTCAATGCTTGGGTCAGACCGAGTATATTTACAATTTTAGATTTGGTGCTTTTGGAGCTTCGGCAGGAGAGCTGAAGATCTTTATTTTCGTGTACACATATATTTTTGTCATCTGCTTTGTGCATTGTTGCTTGATTGATTAGTGATTGATTGTTGAACTCTGATTGATGTATGTATATACAGTTTCTGTTTTGTAAAGATCATTGATATGATATTATATGTTTTCCGCTGCGATGTGAGATTCTGTATTGTTCTGTTTGGTTCTCTCTTCTCTCTTTCTTCTCTTCTTCTTTCTTCTTTTCTTTCTCATACTTTTCGACAGTCTGTGCTTTTTGGGTCGGACTGGTTTATTATCGATTCGAAGGGTACATATTTGCCGGTCATCACAATTTATAAGTGTAAATGTTTCAAAGAGAGTTTTTAAAGAAGTTACATTTTCTTTGTTTAGTTCGATGGAAACATCTCTATTAGTTTTGTGGTAATCTAAATAATCTTCTTAGTAATGATCGAATGTTTTCTTAGGCGAAAGTTGTAGTGTACTTAGTAAATTATTCTCTTCATCATTATGTTATTGAAATGTGTTCGAAGCCAAATGAACCCAAAGCAAGTGTTTGTGAATGAATTGTTAAAGTTATTTATATATAGAAATATATGTAGTATGTTTTTTAAATGGATTTTGAAATAAAATCAGGGTATTTAGTTCTTAAGTTTTCTTAAAGAAAATTTATTTAAAATAAAAGGTATTTTGATAACAGAATGTTTGACAAATGAAATCTTCTCTTGGATAGAAAAGAGAAAATTTAACAGACGTTTTTGAATGGGTTAAATTGTAAAGGAAGGTTTTGTAAGCATTGTTTTATTAAAACCAAAGTTTTTGTTTAAATGTCTAAGTCAAATAAACTATTTAATGTTATTAGACCAACCAATAAACTTCTTTACATTAGGGATTTCAAAGCAAAAGTAGACTATGGGAACAAGTTTGGATACCATCATCCTACTCTTTTAACTACTTATCGGACCAGATAGGTAAAGAGGACAAAGCGCTTGACTTAGTTTTAAGACACATATTATGTTTGGGCCTTCATTTACATTTTGAAAAGTAAAATGAAATTGACATTTTGTTTATACTCTAAGGATGTAGAAGAGTATTATGCAAGTGAATAAGAGTGGAGTAAGTTTTTAATTTAATGTTTTATAAAGACGCGTCTTTATGAAATGTTTATAAACTTAAGTGTAAATTTGTGAAATGGTTCACAAATAATTTAGTATTGAATGAAATACTATAAATGAAAATGAAATTGAATTAGAAAGAGATTAGTGTAGTCAAGGAACCAATAGTATTAAGTACGTGAGTTATACGTAGATCATCTTATGTAACAGCCTGGGATTTCAAACCGTTTGAATCGACAATCATCCACACATGGCAGACTTGAATTGCTCAAAACAACATATTGTTAATTTATATTTGGAAAACTCGGCATATACAATAAATAAATCAATCACAGAATCACAAACACGGAGTATTACAAGAGTAAGAAGTGGAATAGATAAATAGTAGTTCATGAAACTACTATAAAACTTCAGAGTTTAAAACAAAATACTATGGATATCCAAATACAGAGTAGTCTCAAATACAAAAGTAACTGACAAGACTGAGTAGAAACACTAAAAATAACCAGATGCCAAATAGATAAAGGCAGACTTTCAAGCAAAGCTCCGAACTCCAATGGTGAGTCTCAAAAGCTATGACACTCAGTCTGACCCGAGCATAAAGCAAACACAAAACACTCAAGTCTGGATTTACATTCTTATACCAATAAATTCAACTCAAGTGAAATGTCAACTAAAATACAAAATAACTTAAAGAATGTTTGGGATTTCCATCCTCTGAGGTTCTATGCATCTATCTACTATGTAATAATATACACTATTATAATATGTCTATCAGTAAAGTATTAAAATAGCGTTAGGGCGTTACCCATATCCCCATTAACACATTTTATATATTCTCGTAGTCTATGTGGCGTCGTAAGCTGCACCAAACCGGTGGTTTACCCAGAGTACACCACATAGGTACGATACAAAACAAACTCTTAGAAGGTGCGATAGGGCATGTGAACACGGCACGCAAGACAATGCCATAGTAGATATACCGTTTGTGGATCAGGACTAGTGGTAATGCATAACAACTACTACCGCCCACCTCGAGACACACTCCCAAATCAAACGCGCACCCAATCAAATCACAAAGTAATAGAATGATATCGAAGAAATGTGTCCGATCGGAAGAATGACCTTACTTGGCCCGGCGTGGCTCCTATTTTAGTCACATCTAAGCTGACTCACGGGAGTCAGGGCTACATAAATACCTCATACAGAATCGTCACCAAACCATCCTACTTCATTTCTGGAATCTCCACCATGTGCGCAGTTGTTAAAGTGGTTTTCGGTATTGGAACAGAGTATGATAATATCCGATCTCAGTCTCTTTTAACAACCAAACGCTTATTTCACACCGTGATCATTTATATTTCAAACATTTCATACTTCATATCAAAATATCATATTCATTTCAAAATCATATCTCTTTTGAAATCATATTCACCTTTGAAATCATATCACTTCTCAACTCAAATAGTTTAAATACTGAAAATAGTATATATATTAAGATAGTTATAAACTAAAATATTTTATATTTAAAATAGGTTATAGATTTAAAATAGCTTATATATTAAAATATTTTATGTATAAATATAAAATATTTTATATAATAAAAATAGTTTCCTCCAATTTCACAAGTCGATTAAAATCAACTTTAATTCCAAAAATTCAATTTAAATCAGTCCCAGTTCAACAATTTCAATTTAAAAGGTTAAAGTTTTAATTCAAATTCTCAATAAACCATTTCAATTTATATCGATTTCAAATACAGGTTTGAACTATCACTTAAATTCCAATAAGATTCAAAGTTTAAATATTCAAAAGTTTACAATATAAGTTTCATTTATATTTCAACATTTAATTTTAACTTTATTCAAACTAGAAAATATTCACTTAATCACATTTAATAACATTTAAATAAAATCTCCAGTACACATTTAAATAAAACTAAATATTCAATTTTAATTTATTTTAAATTTCAATATATTCATTTAATTTCTTTAAATCAAAAATTGAGTTATAAAATAATATCTTTGAAATCTCAAATTCAATAAGTTTCAAATCAATTTTTTTTGTTTAAATACAGTTCTTAAACAAATAAAATTTCAAAACAATTTCAATTTATCTTCCCAACCTTAATTTATTAAAGCTATTACAAAATCTATTTTTAAAATATAATTTTAAATAAATACTTAAACATATTATATGTATGAATTAAATTAAATTTTATTAAATGAAATCTTATTTTCTATTTATTTTTAAAATAATAAAGTTATAAGAAAATCTTAAAAATCATAATTTCAAAACTAACTTATAAATTTTAAAATTTCCAAAACATATAATTTTAAATCTAAATTAACACATATAAAAAGTAACATATATATATATATATTAGATTTTAAAAATCAATATTTATTAAAAATCATACATTTCCTTTCAAACTTTGGAAATTATTTTCAAAATATAGACAAACGGTGTCCTGATATAATTTTCTATCCTATGGTCAAGCGATATGGATGTTTATCATTTTACTCCGCAATTTAAATTTAATATTTACTGGTGTGTATATATATATTATTTCAACTCGCAATCCCATAATTCAATTCAATAAAACCGCTTGGGTCTATCATTTCAACCCATAATGATTTTCCCTAATCTATAAGATCGTTCGGGTATGTATCATTTCAACCCATATGAAATTTCAAGGAACTTGCAGAGTGGGAACAACAGAATAATATTATAAAATGACATACATATCAATAGTAGGCATATATCATCATTAACAATTTAAATATAATATATACAACAGGTTATGGTGTAATATGTCATAAGTAAATAATTACAGATAATGGAATATCATATTTAATAATTAAACAACTAACAATTAAATTTTTACACATATTTCAATCGTTATTTCATGTGAATTGAATTTACTAGATATAAAAATGTTAATCGTGAGCGATTTCTCACCTTACGAGGCTAGAGAACAACGAGAATGGGAAGCACGAGCACGTATACGCACGAACAAGCTAGGGTAGTGGAACTAATCTCCGGACAGCAACAGAAATAAGCAAAGCAAGGTAGACGAACTTGGATTCGATGAAAATATTGTATATGTATTATATTTTGAAACCACATATAAAAATAATATATATATATATATATTCTTGTTAAAAAAATCAATGTTCATTAAAATATTATATATATATATTAAAAATCAATACTTTAAAAGTAGTGCTTATTAAAACATACATATGCAAAAATCAAAATATATATATATCATTTTCTCTAAATCTATGCATAAATAAACTTATATATATAAGCTATATATATATATATATATATATGAATTTCTCATCTTTTCCTTAAAACAGTATTTATAAAACACAAATAATAAGATCAAAATGTCCATAACCAATTCATTTATACATATACATATATATAAACTAATATATAAACATATATAATAAACTTATATATATAGAATATAAATTATATATAACTTATATAAACTTATATTTTAAAATACATAAACATTTCAAAATCAGAATACCCATATATATTATATTTTTAAAACTGTACTTAAATAATAAATTAAACTTTAAAACACATATAAATACTTTAAATATAAAATATAAACACTGTAAATCTATGAACGAGCAAGTATTTCTCAAAATTCCAACATAGTACTTAAAAAATAACATTTATAAAATAATAGAGAAAGGCTAACAAATATGGAGCTGATGTTGCTTGGGTGGAGTGTTGCATGGACAGGCGCTCGAGTGGAGTGGGTTAAAGGCCTGAGGAAAGCAAATGAGAACTGTAGGGTTTCCAAAAACAAACTTCAGAGGAATATACATGTAGCTATATATTTATAATAGTTAAAATCAATATATTCCAAAATCTATGCAACTGCACATATGGAAGACATAGTATATATGTTTCGAAACCCAAATTTACCAATACACTTTAAGCTTATAAACAATTAATAAACAAATATATATATATATATATAATAAAGAAATCATAAACTTACTTTTTTTCTCTTACATATATAAGAAGAGAAGGGGATCATATAGGCTGGGTGGCCATTCGGCAGTGGCTTACGGGCTGTCGGTTGGAAGTGGCTATGGGTTAGATTGGCGGTGAAGATATGGGTTTTGTGTTCGGTTAGGTCATAGGTGCTCGGGCTGCTTGGTAATAGGACAAAGGTGGGGTATTGTGGAGGAGACTGTAGTGGATGCGAGTTACGGTAGCGACTGACAAGGCGGAGCAATGGTGATAGAAGGCGGTCGGTCAGGCTATTGTGCGGGTTTCGGCAAGGAAGTGGCGGATCTACTATTGTGGATGGGGCTGGTTGATGGTAGGCAGCATGGGTGGTTTTTGTGATGTTAGTGTTTTTGGGTGGCAGTGATGGCGGTCAGTAGGGTTGTGGTTGGATCTTGATGGAGGGTGAGAGGGTGAGGGGATACTTATGGCGATGTTGAGGAGGTGCACGGTCGAGTGGAACAATGGTTTTAGACAAATGCAAGCAAGCCAAATATATATTCTTTGCCTAATTTTATATGAATGAGGAGGCTGCTTGCATGGGGAAGAAGTAGGTGGCGGATGGTGGAAAGGCTGCAAGGGAGGAGGAAATTGTGGCAGATTGGGTGGAGGGTGGTCGGAAAATGAGAGGGTGAATATCGAATGTGACATAATCAGGTTGTAGAGAAAATATATGTAAGCAAGTTAAACAAGTAGGTGATATATCCAAAACTTAATTATAGGAGCTGGTTACAAAGACCAATATCTCAATTTTTTATATATTTTAGGCATATTTTTTCTTAAAGCTTTGAACAAAGAAGAATGGGAAAGAGAGAAAGTATATGAAACGAACCAGAAAAATGGAATAGCAAATATAAATTGAAAAGGCTGAATAAAAAGAGTCAACCTGAATTCCAGGAAATAATAAAAGCTATGGCCATTGGTTTCTCACAGCTAAACAATTGAAAGGACATAGGAAACCATAAGGTTAAAATAGGGTACCGATACGGCTAATCGTTTTATTGATTTCGCTGCGTATCGGACTCCGAAAAGCACAAATGAATATATTGTGGAGATCAGCACGACGAGATGAACAGAATAGTACATAGATATCAGTGATACTATCATCTTAACAAAAGTAGATATTCAATGCCAAAACTGCAGCTAATTCACCAAAAATAAGATAAACGGAGCTAGAACAGTCCAAATTTGACGAAGAGAAATATAACGTCTCGCTTAGAAAAGGATTTACATTTTTTTCTAAAAAGATATATTCAGATTTTGAAACATTTTATTTTCATCAAATTAACTGATTTAAACTGAAACTGAAAATAACAAACTGAACTAACTGTCATATTTTCCGATAAAAATCTGCCAGTTCCTATGTTAAAATAGACCATTTCAAATATCAAATTTTCATTGCAAAATTTTATTACTTATTTTCAAGCAAAAATTCAGTTAATTACGTTATTTAAACCGTTAAATTTACCGGGTTGTTACATCTTATTTGCATAGTTCTTGATCTAAGATTCAAATACATGACTTCAGTGTGATTCACACCAGTCCGAACAAGGATTTCACTCTTGATTCTTGACAACAAACACTTGATTCAGATTCTTGGTATAATACTGAGGTTTTCTATGTATGGCTATTTAAGGAGAACCGAGGTTTCTAATCAATGAACTTAATCGAAGTCTGCACTAGGAAGGGCGAGTGAGTAATACTAGTTTGGGACTAAAGCTATGTATCCGAGCAAGTGGTCATATCAGATATTGCGTACGAATGACCGTGTACATCATACAGGTTTGAGTATATTTGTATGATATGTTTTGTGGCTTAGGGAAGTTTAGGTAGCAACTTTCAATTTTTTCTGAGGTAGCCTAGAATAATCTTCTAAGAAATAACAAAATGGTGATGAGTGTAATGGTACGCTTAGAATATATCTATACCCTTGGACGATCGAGAAAGTTGTGAACCTTAGAAAAATTCTAAATCTTGTTTGTTTGTCATTTATTATTTTAAATAATGTTAAGTGTTAGTTTATTCCTTTATGGAATTTGAATTGATTGATAGTGTGGTTTTATATCCTATGGTTTATAAAGTATGAATTTATAAACAAGGGAGTTTTAGGTTGTTGTTTGTTTGGACTTAAATCCTAGTGCTTTTTAAAAGCGATTTTGAAAAAAATTTATAAAGGATAAAATAATAAGATTCTGTTGAAAACATTGTGAAGTATTATTATTTTAGGACATTTGAAAGAGTTTCTATGTAGTGATTTTTCAAATATTTTGTTATGACTAAAGTTGGACGATTGGGGTTTTTTGATATGAAAGACTCGTCGAATAATTTTTTTTACTCTAGTTATTGTTTAGAAAGGTACTAGAATACCACTAGATGCTCCATATTGTTTTGGTTCTAGAGTTATACCATGCTTCGGTAGGAGGAGCCCCCTTTTGTCATGATTGATTTTGTTTTGATATATTTCTCTTTGGAGGAATTTGAAAATATATTTTAAATATAAAAACCCAGGCATTTTGTTTTAAGTTTGTCTTCTAAAATAAATTGGACGCATTGTATTTTATTGCTGAGTATTCTCTGTACTTATGTTACAGCTTTTAATATGAATTTTCTATAAAGAAAAATATAACTATGCAGATTGCTGATATCTAAGTAAGTAATTTGATTTTTATGTTGGAGTATTACATTTTCCACTCCACGATAATTTGGAGGACGAAATTATTTTAAGGATAGGAGGATGTAACATCCTGGAAAATGTAAACACTTTATATTCAAATATAATGATTATTTAAATTTTTGTGTTATGAATTTAATATTAATTAAATGGATTTAATGGCCTTGTTAAACTCCTTTAATTTATAAATAATGATGGTAAATTCATTTTTTAAATTTGTTTAAATAAATAAATAGCTCAATGAAAAATCCAAAATGTGACCAAAAATTGTTTTTTGAATTATAGAATTTTTATCGAATGAAATTTGTTACAATGTTGTTGCACACAACCTATATTTGTATGCACACATATTCAAATAAGAAAATACTATAACTAAATAATAATTATTGGCCATTGAAGGTAATTAGAGAAAAAGAATTTTGCCAATCTTTTGCTCCTTTTTATGTGATGTGATGTGTGGTACATTGATCGCATAGAGTAAAGGGTTATGTGTCATAATTTGCAAAACTTTCCACTTGTATAAAAGAGCTCAAGTATTACACCTTATCATTTTACATTCTCTACTTCTCAAACTCCATTTCCTTTTACCATCTTCCTTCTAGTTTCTGAAATTCAAAACCATGCCAAAGCTCCTCTTTTTCCAAAGTAAACTTCTTCATTTACCCTTGAATAGAATAGCTAACACCACCGTTGACCCAAAAAATGTAAGTTTTGTCACCAAACCCCACTTTTTCATCCATGATCATGTGCTTTTCGGGCCTCCCTAGGCAAGGGTATAAGCAAGATGGGAGTTTCCCAGGCTTTGAGTTGGAATCGAAAACAAAAGCTGATATCTTGTGGTATTGATAGGTCGAGGAAGGCTTGTGTTGCTATGGTTTGGTCTAAGCTTGCTTTAGAGTGAGTTAATCTTACCTTAAAATGGTTTTAAACATTGACTAAGTGTTGTAAAATAAAAATTATTATTTATGTTGTTTATACTTATGTATATTGCTTACTTAGATTTGATTCCTGGTCGGAAGAGGACGCAACAAATAACCCATGTTTTGTGGGGGAGAAAAGTAAGAGGAAGTTGATGTGTTTTCATAGCGAATTGGTTGCTATGGAACACTTCGAAGAAAATAAATATATGTGATTTACATTGGACACTGTAGAGAGACCCTAAGGGGTCCCCCCCCCCATTATTGATTTACTTTAATATGCATATTAGTTATATAAATGTTTGGTTGTTGGTTGAGATGTTAAAGTAGAAAAAATATTGAATAGTGGAATAATCGCGCTTTAACACTTTGAAATTGCGTTATTGCACTTCTAGATCCCGTCTCTTTAAAATCTCATGTTTGAAATATTGTGCTTGTGTTTGCATAATTAAATATTCGGTCACACTTTTGTGTTTTTAAAATTTGGTTGAAGCAAGTTTTGATGGCTCGGAAAAGGTTATAGCACCCAACTCCAAAGCGTTTAAAAGTTAGAAAAGTTTTGGTCGCGGTTTCGCAGTTCGAAAGTCAAGTTTAAAAACAAACATTCAAATGGTTTTGTTAACTTTAAAATTCTCTAAATTTTTATGAATGCATATTATACTCATAAAATGTTGTTCTCAAAATAAAATATAGTGTTTATACTCTGTAAAAATGTGGAGAAAATGTCTTTTGGAAAGAACCAATTTAGAGGAATTTTCCCAACTCTTTTAGTGCCACTTTTGCGGCACTATCCCAACTTTTATAAAATGGTCTTAAACTTGGTTTTTCTTCTTCAATCCTTTTAGCAACCTTTTTTAACATATATTTGAGTGTTTTAAAAGTGGTTTGAAATTTATATATATTTTAAATGATTTAATATATATTATCGAAGAAGAAGTTTTATTTCGAAATAAGGAAAGGAAATGGTTTTGAGTTTTTAATACATTTTAAACTTGATATTCTCCAAGTAATATTTAAAACTGATGTTTTTAAAACTATATTTCAAGTGTTTTTGAGTTTATTAAAAAGTGATGAGGAAGCAGAGATTACAATATCGTTGTTGTAATAAATGTTTTTCGATAATTTAGAAAGAATTCATGGATTATAACACTTTTGTTATAATAAATGATTTCATAAAGTTATTAAGAAAACTTGGTACTCAACTTAGTAAGTGTTGATATTCTTAAATCTATGGAGGAGCTTTGGTTTAAAGAAGATAATAAGTTGATTTACAAATGATATTTAATAAATGAAAAGATCATTAAAAGAATGTTTTAACAATAAAGGTAAGTGTAAATGGTTTTGGGTTTATAGTACACACTGTTTAATGACATTTGTTTCGGACCCTTTTTTAATAACTTAGAAATATAATTATCTCTTTAAAGGAATATTTTAAAGAGCGTTTTACAAATATCCATGATGTGAAAATCAAGCACAAGTGTGAGTCAAATGCTTTTAATAATTTGATTCGTTTATAGAAAATATTTAGTCTTACAATTAGTACTAAGCGTTGGTGGAACCCATGCTATCATTAAAGTTAAGACTGCACTACGAGTCAAGATTGGAAGCAACACTGCCCTAACATGTCCGGCCCATTTTTTACCCTGGGATAGTGGCTGGTTTAGGATCGACAAGTGGTGATAAGTGTAAGAGATTTTATTTCCATATACGATCATTTCATTTACTTTCGATAGTTGGGTTGTTGACTATCGATCTTGATATTTACTCAGAAAGTAAATAAAGAGCTAGAACTGACTCATATGGTCTGGGATCCCCTAGAAAAGTCCCATTCTTATGAAATGTTCCTACTTTTAAGAATGTATATATGTATGTATATACCATTTGCTTACTTCTAAAAGAACCATAGTTGTGTTAACTAAAACTTTCGCTTTGGTTTGAAGTTACGGGATTAGGTATGCTCTTCAAACTAGGGCTTGACCAAAACCTCACTTCAAACTATTCATCTTGTTTCATTAATTTGAGATGATTGATAGCTTGTTTGAGCATTGGTATCCTTTATCCGAAATGACTAAAACCAATGAGTGAGTGGAACTAACCCATGTGGGGTTGCTCCTATTAGAGTATATTCACATCTAATGTAGAAACATTTCAATTGTATGCATGTGGTGATGTGGATATATTTTTATTCTCGGTAAGGTTGCCGGGGTCCAGCTTGGAAGTGTCCAAGAGAGTCAAAAAGTATATAACCCTCTCAAGTATATTTTAGAGGTATACTTTCATTAAGGGGGAGAACCCTCCTAGTCATGTTGAAAAAAAAATTCTTTCTCCTTGTTTTGATTTGAACCTTTGAGTTGACTTATTTTTATTGCATCGTGATGTGTCTTGTGCTCTTCACGAAGTTTAACTATTCGCATCCATTCTTTTAAGTTTGGATTTTGTTTCGATTTGCGTCCATTCTGTTAAGATTGGATGTTGTTTTTGTGAGTTGAAAACCCGTTCCATGTTTTCGGGAATGGTATCATAAGTTTTTATTTTCTACCTCATATTTCTTGAGTTTTTCACACTGGTTTTCTAGACTGAACTGGTTGTTATTTTATTATAATTCTCTGATCAGATTCGAGTATTTTTCTTGGATTGTCGTTGGTGGAACATGGGGCTAATGGAGAGGAGATGGATGTTCACCTGTCGTGGTATTTTTATTTTTTTATGTATTATTATGTATACCCATCGATGATTGTAAGGTCAGGAGGTTATAACTGCCTAGGCTGATGAGGTTTGTTTTTCACTTTAATATACCATTTATCTTAGAGTGACAGCTTTTACTGTCTTCATTATATTATATGTTGTCTTTCCGCAATGAGATAAAGTTTCACATGTTCCTTTTCTTTATATTTTACCCTAACAAACAAAAAAGAAGAAAAACATGAAGGAGAAGAATATTACCACAATCATAAAGCAAATAGGCACCATACTAATGATTTTAAAGCTTTGCCAGGGATTATTGAGTACTATGAAAGGAAAGAGAGTTATAAGAATTTTTCAAATATGGGCTTTCAAAGATTTAGGAAAAAAGAGAGATGAAGTCTTAAATAATAAGGAATGAAGTTAGTCATCAAGGCCCTGTTTTCAAATAAAGTGTACTTTCAACGAAATGGAAAGAAAAACCAAAAGCGTTTGGTCCCACTGCAAAGCCTCGCTAAAGCAACCGTCCAAAGAGTGATGGTCAATTAAGCCTTTGATCCGGCGGTTAGGCTTGGTCAAAGCACCCATCCTAGGGAGATGGACGAGAAGTCTTTGGTCCTACCACAAGGCCTGACCAAAGCAACCATCTAAAGAGTGATGGTCAATTAAGCCTTTGATCTTACCGCCGAGGTTAGTCAAAGAACTCATCCAAGGGAGATGGACGAGAAGCCTTTGGTCCCACCACAAGGCTTTGCTAAAGCAAGCATCCAAAGAATGATGGTTAATTAAGCCTTTTATCCTACCATCGGGCCTAATCAAAACACCCATCCAAGTGAGATGGATGAGAAGTCTTTGGTCTCACCGCAAGGCCTTGCAAAAGCAACCATCCAAAATTTGATGGTCAATTAAGCATTTGGTCCTGTAGTTGGGCCCGACCAAAGCAATTATCCAATGAAGAGAAATTAGAAGGAAACTAATCTAACATTCGATGATTAAATTTCAACCAGAGCTTCTATGAGAAGATCATAAAGGCAATTCTGTGAAGCAAGGAAGAAAAACCTTAAGGAAAACATTATGCAAAACAAGTTTCAAAATTTTATTTATCAAAATAATCGCACTACACAATGATTTACATAATGATATTACACAATGATTTACAAAATGATTTTACACAATGATTTTTTTATGACAAAACATTGTTTAAAGTTATGATTTTGGAGGATGAGGAAGAGGGTGATGATGATAAATAAGCTCTTTTCCTTTCCCCTCAATATCTAAAGTGCAGAGGTGTAGTTCGCTGGTTGAACTCACTTCCTTGTCAATAATTGGAGGGTCCCCAATTTCCTTCAAAGTACTAGAAGAAGTATTGATATCTTTAAAAGCTGGAAGTAATTGCCTTCCTCGGTCTGCAATTTCATTCTACGCGTAAAAATGCGAAGTCAATTTTCAAGTCAAAAGCAATTACGACTTGAATAATATGATATGCTAAAGAATTAAGTTGAGAGTCTCTAGATGAATTAAATTATGTTAAGTTAATTGATCTCTAAGCTCCTCTACTCATTCATTAACGTGGTGAAGGATCGACAATATGTTAAATAGTCACGAGAAGGTATTTCTTCAACTTGTTCTCCTTATGAAGGATAATTTTAAGAGAACCCGTGGAATCAATTTCAACAAATAACGCCTTCTCCTAAGTTTTATTAGCATTCTTTAGTTAGGAAACTTGATGAGCGAAGCTATGTTTGTCATTTTCAAGCACTTGAATTTTTAATGTGAGTTCGTTCTTTTGTTGCTCCAGTCTTCCAACCTATGGCCCAAAAGTGTTTCAGTGAATTTCATGTTCCAGTGATCTTTAATTCTTTGGTTACACTCCGATTTAAAGGACCTGCTTAACCTAGCAAGCTCGCCAGATTTATCTTCCAACAATGAAGTGGTTATGGCTACAACATTCCCACCATGAGTTGAGCGACCTTTAGGTAAAGGAAATTTGCAGTGACTTCTTTTTTACATATTTTGATAGAATTCGAGAAGGGAGCCCTTTCTCACCTTTAGTTAATATCAGTTCGTATGACTGACTTCACTTCTAGACTTCAATAATTCCATGTCTAAATCAAGAATACGTTGATTTAGCTGAGCTATCTTTGTGTCAAATTCATACTATTGAAGAGTAGAATGTGAGTTAAGCTATCTAGTCAGGACTGAAATTTCATCATCCTTAGAAGAAATCCTCTTCTCAATATCCTTCACCATTGCTTAAGAATATTTTAGAATGGATCTCATTTGAATATATTTTTCGTACTTTTTAGCTTAAACACCATCAACTTTTGATGAACTGAAAATGGAACTAGTGGGGCGACTCTCGTAGCTGACACTAGTTTGGACTGGATTTCTTTGAGGCGTTGACTGAAGTTAGGGTTGTCTAAGGATAAAGGCAGCTCCGTCTCCGAGATTATATAATAAGTAGTGACTAATATTCGGTGAAAAAAGAAAGTAGTAAAAAGATTTTTTTTATTAATAGTTGGGAAATAACTAAAACCATTAGATTCATAAAGAAGTGACAAAAATTACATGCACATTACAACATTTCTAATTCTTAATACAAGAAAGAACATTTCTAATCTTATGGAAAGAAGAAGTTGAAAAGAAAATTGTAGTACAGAAAGGAGCTTTATTACCAGAAGGAGTTGTAATTGGGAGAAACCTGGAATAATTCCATTCTGTAGGAGGAGGGCTGAGATCACCACACAACAGTTTGGAAAAATTGGTTCAAATCTCTTGAAGGAATTGGTCCTTTCGATTTCCTCAAAAGCTGAAGTATAAGTTTGAAAATTGAATATACATGCGATGATGATCATGGAGAAAAAAATTATATTGATAAGCCTGATTTGCTAATTAAGGAATAATTTTCTTAAAACACCTTTTGGGTCTAACCAATCTACTTAAATTAAGAATAATTTTCTTGAAAGGCCTTTTAAGTCTTACCAATCTACTTAAATTGTCTCTTGGCATGGATGATGAAGTTAAAAAGGAATAAATTCAGAAACCTGCATGTTGGTGATGATCGTGTCAAAATATAGATCTACATAGGAATACCATTACAACGTCAATTTAAACAAAAATCAAAGATATAAAACGATGTCATTAGGGTTCATAAAGAACAAACTCCTTATCTTATCTTATCGGAAGGAAGCGAATCAACAATTAAGGGTGTAGTACGGACCCTGGGTAAATTCCAACTTTCTCCTAGGTGAGGATCGAATCCATGCTCGTCCAAGTATTTCTTATTGAGACGCCGATTAAACCACCAGAATCACCACCTAGGAAAGAGAAGTCGATCATAGGAATTCGGTTGTAAGTCAGATATAAACACTCCATCAATTTAGTCCTACCCTGACCAACATCCAAAAGAGGACGGTCGACTCTTCATTTTCTTTGCGGAAGTAAGTTTGATGAAAGCGATATTTTTAAAGGAGAGGTGCAACTTGTTTTTTATGGAAGTCATTAAGGTACTTAAGACGTTTCAAAAGCCTTCTGTATTTTTCGTTTGAGTCACTTAAATCCCTACATAACCTTCCCCTTCCCTGTTACATCCTAAGATTTCATCTCTTTTATCAAATAAAATCTCTATGTTATTCTTCTTTGTCGTTCTATACTGATTATTAAGTTATTTTATAACTATCAGCAATGAAGCAAAATGAACTAAGGGATAAAGAATAGATAAAAAAACTACCTGTAGAGGAGTATATACTCTACTTTTTGGCTTAAAAAAATCAATGTAACATCTCGTAATTTTATCGTTTTGATTTTGAATATTCAGTTAATTTTAAATATTTATATAACTGGTTTTTAAAGTTAAATAACTTGAATTCAAATATGGGGATTATTTAAATATTTGAATTTTGAATTAAATATTAATTAAATTTTATCTCCCTTTAATTTATAAATAATAACGGTGACTCCATTTTGTAAATTTATGTATAATAATATATAGTTCGAATAAGTAACAAGAAAATCAATTGTTAATAAACCGACTTAGTTTTTAAGTTCGTATTTTTATTTTAATTTATTGGATTTTTGCATAATTTTTAATCTGGAAAATATTTAAAATTTTCGTTTAACATATTTTCCTACAAACGATGGTATCTTTGAAAATTTCATAGAATAAAATAATTTGTATATTTTATAATTGTTTTGAGATCGTGTCTCTTTTTAGTGCATAATCGTATTTTTTTTATCATTCGCGGTTCGTACGCGGACGGAATATTGTGTAACGGAGTACCACAAATATTTCTTTTCAAAACCTTTTTAAACCAAATCAATTTCAAATTTTTGAACCTTCTTTAATGTTGATTTAATTTTAGTATGAGGTGTAGCATGTAAATTTTGGTTTGCTTGAAATATTTATTTAACTTCAATTAGAAGTAAAGAGATTTGGTTTGTTTATAAATATTCCAAACATCAACACTTAATTGTTTCATTTTTTATCTCTCTGTTTTTCAACCGGCCCTCTTCCTATTCTTCTTTGTACTTTTTTCACTCCATGTAAACTGAAATATTGGCTACGAGCTTCAAAAATCAATATAAAATTATTCACTCAACTAAATACCCGGAATTGGATTCATTGAACTCGGAAAGTTCAGTGCGTCAAGCCTATGCAAGTTTTGTAATGCATGTCACTAGTTAGTGTTAGCCAAAATTTTTGAAGCAAACTTGGGTTCCACATTTTGATCGATTTAGGCAATTGTTGTGCATGGCGTTGGTGTCATTTTGCTTCTTATCCAATGGAGAATTCATGAGTGTAATTTGGTGAGGGGCAGCGGTAGTGGGTGGAATGCGTTATTTTTGTATGTCGATAGCTATCCCAGGTTGCGATTAGAAATGGCTGATCGAGTTTCAATTGATGGTGATGGTTGCATCGAGCATGTAAAGAGGAGGTCGTGGGATGAATCAGTGCATTGTTTCGTCAAGCGGATATGGAGATTTAGTGGTTGTAGTTTGTGGCTACGGTTTTATCTATGTATCTGTTCATGCATGCATGAATTTGAGAGGGAAAAGAAGATTTTGAATTTTGGGTAACTAGTTGAGTTAATTATCTAATTAATTATATTATAAAATCATAATCTTATAAAATCAATATCTTGCTAAATACGAGGTCGGATTTGGACGCGATATTTTGCATTGGACTTGTATTGACATTATCTAAGCGATGGAACTAGTTTTGTTGGATTTGGAGCTGGTTGAATTTTGGACTAAAATCAAACGTCATTCGATTTTAGACCAAACTAGAATGCGAAAGCGTCAACTAGAATTTAGGTGAGTTTACTCATCTATAAATAAACTACATGATATTTATGTTGATATAGATTATTGTTGAATGTCTGGATGGTAGTTGATAGTTTAGATGAAGTATAAACTAATAATAAAGTTATAGTGATTTAATTACGTTTAATGTTGTTAAATTAGTTATACGTCATATGTGATATATTGTTAGCAGAATAAAGCACCATTCTGCTATAATTAAATTAAACAGATTATTTTGGACATCTATTGGGCAGAATGAATCAATGTTCTATGCTTGCAAAATAAAAGGATTATTTTTGACGTTAACTGATATGCGGATTAATAATAAATGATATGTTGGCTATTAATTGGTGTTTGTTATTATTATTAGATCCTACTTGATAGCGGATGGCAAGAATAAACATTTTGTTATAGGGGAAAAAGAAGAAGTTGGAGTGTTTTTGCAGCGAATTGGTAGCTATGGGACACTTTGAAGTGCACACACACACACACACAAATATATATATATATATATATATATATATATATAATATGAAATTTATAGATGACTTTTTGTAGAGTGACCGTAAGGGTTTTCTCGCCAATTTTGATTTATTTATATTCTTATATGGATGTTTGGTTCAAATATTTGCGACATACTGTATGAATTATGTAATTGTCGTTATAGCAATTTTCGCTATATCGTCACTTATAAATATCATCTCCCTAAAACCTTATGTGTGTTGAACTTGTGCTGGTATTTTAAAAAAATAAATATTTGGTCGTATTTTTGCACTTTGAAATTTGTTTCAACTTTATTTTCAAATATTTTGAGAACTTTGAAAATAAAGGTTGAGTATAGGTTAAAATTATAAAAGAAGTTATAAATTTGATTAATTATCTTTTGAGATTATTAATATTACTTTAAATTTATACATGATTATAAATTTAGTTTATTTTCCTTCAGGATGATCATTGTCGTTTTAAATTTATAAAAGATTATAAATTTGATTTATTTACCTTTGGAATAATTAACGTGGTTTTGAAGTTATAAAAGATTATAAATTGGATTAACTTTCTTTTGGAAGGATTAACATTGTTTTAAATTTATAAAAGTATTTTGAATTTATTAATTATCTTCTGGGATAGTAAGTGTTGTTTTAAAGTTATAAACAATTGTTTATAAACAAGAAATACTTTTTAAAGGGAATGTTTAAAAATAAAGCTAATTATAAATTATTTTGGGTTTATAGTAAGCAATGTTTTAATTATAACTGTTTTTGGTTCTTCTTTTTAATACACTTAGAAATATAATTTGCTCTTTAAAAGAATATTTTAAAGAGTGTTTTCAAGTATTTTACAAATACTTGTGATGTGAAAATCGAGCACAAGTGTGAATCAAATGTTTTAAATGTTTGATTTGTTAATTTCTACAAGTGATAACATTTTGTTAATCATGATAGTTGACTTGTTGACTATCGATTCTGCTATTCTCTTTATATTTTGTTGATTCAAGATGAATTGGATGCTCTTTAGTGGCATTTAACTCTCGCTATTATTAAAGTTTAGAATGTTGTCGTGGCAAGATAGATAGCCACACTGCCTTAGCTTGTCCAGCTTCAATGTTTTCCCTGGCGTAGCACTAGTTTGTTTCCAACAGTTGATTTATCAACTATCAATTTTAATATCCTTCTCTTTGCTTCGTTAATCTAAGACGATTTGTCACTCATTTTGAGCATTGGAATCCAACATGGTGGATAACTAAAACCAAAGAGCAAGTGGGAGCTAAGCCAGTTGGTTTTCTCACATTAGGGTATATTAAAGTTTGCCTAAAGATTTGTTGGTAGCATGCATGTAATGATGCGAAATATTTGGATGCTCATGTGAAGAGGGGTCCAGCTTGGATGTTCTTGAGAGTGGTGCGTGTGGCGTAGGCTCTCAAGTATATTTTATCTAGAGGTATACTTTCGATGTAGAGGGACTCACCTCATAGTCATGTTGGATAAATTCATTCTCTTGTTATAATTCGATCCATGGGGTTGATTCTTTCTTAATTACATCGAGAAGTGCCTATTGCTATTCTCTGTGTTTAATTATTTTAATCCATTCTTTAAGTCTGGATTTTGTACATTTTTCAAATGTGGGATTTGTCCTTACTTGTGTCCATTCTTTATGTTTCAATTTGTTTCTGTTATTTGTCCATTCTCTTAAGTATGGGTGTTGTTCTTATGAGGTAAAAACCCATTTTGTGTTTAGTGGTGTGGTCTTACAGAATTATTGTATGTTTACCATATTACTTGAGTTTTCTCATGCTGGTTTTCCTGACTAACCCATGTGTTATTTTATTATAATGTCTGGGTCAGACCGAGTATTTTTCCAGCTTGTCATTGGTGGGACATGATACTCATGGAGTAGAGTTGGACATTCACCTACCGTAGTAGTCTATTTTCTGTTGTATTATTATGTACCTATCAGCAATTGTAAGATCGAAAAATTATAACTGTCCAGCTGATGAGGTTTGTTTTTAACTCCGATGTACCTTGTATCTTGAAGTGATAGTTTATACTCTTTATTATATTATACGTTTTCGTTTCCGCTGTGAAATTCTTTTCCCCTTGTTGGTTCCTTTTATTTTACCCTAACAAACTGTCTTTTTGGCAATTGAACGTTCGGCATTTGAATAGCATGCATGTATTATATGCCAACTTTCAAAGGTCGAATAGACAGGTTGTTACATTTGGTATCAGAGCTAAAGGTTAAGCGAGAACCTTGGCTTTTGATGGGGTAAACTCGTTGGAAAAAGGGTAAGTGACACCATAGAATAAGTTGAGAGTATTATACATACGAGAGTGTATCTATTATTGCTATAAAAGCATATTGTGTTAATTGGTATATTGAGTTGTTTATGAATTCTGATCGAAAAGTGGGACGCCATAGTGTCGATAATGATTTCTAGACACAAGGCAAACTGATATGATATTGATTTTTGAAAATTTGGTAAATAAAATATTTTATCTAGGATTATATATTTATATATATATATAAAGGAAGAATTTTCAAATTGATATAGTAATTTATGTTTTGTTCAATGGAAATGATTATTTGCTTTATTATCATTATTGTTTGATTTATCATGCTCGGATAGTTTAGGACCATTGACTGTTGTTTGTAATTGTTAATTTATGCTCGACCAATGTATTGGCATTTTATTATTTTGATAATTGTGAATACACTAAAACAAACCCTTGTGAATTGAGTATCACAATTTGACAATAAGGTGTCCGGAGAAAATATTAAGTTAAAAGTCATGTTTTAATGAAGTTCTTTAATATAATCTAAAAGGGAAGATAAGACATTTAGAAAATAAATATTTGTGAAAATTTTATTATAATAAAAGAAACTTCTTATAATATATAAGATAAGTTACATTTTACATGAGTATGACATATAAAATGATTTACATGATTTATAAAAGGTGCTTTGTTAGTAAATAGAATATTCGAGAATTTAAATCTCAGTATCACTTGAAATGATTTTAAAAAGATTATTGAGAAAATTAATGGTAATATTACTTTGAAGTATTTAGGAGAATAAATATTTCAAATTTTTTTTAATAAAAATACGTCTTCTTTGGATAATTTGGGGAAAACAACTCGAATAGTTTTGTGTTAGACTGAATAATCTTCTAAGTGGTGATCGAATGCTTACTTAGGTAAATGTTATAGTGTACTTAGCAAATTATTCTCTTTATCATTATGCGTTCTAAATAATTTCAAATCTGAACGAACCTAAAGTGAGTTTTAGTAAATAAATTATTAAAGTCATTCCATAAAGAAATATATGTAGGCTATTTTCATAATGGGGATTTTGAAAATAAAAACTGGGTAATTAGTTCTTGAGTTCCATTAAAGGGAATTGGTTTCAAAATAATAAGTATATTGGAAAAAGAATGTTTTGATAAATGAAAATTTAAATTACTGGATAGAAAATAGATAATTTAACTCAAGTTTTAAATGGGTTAAATGGATAGGAAGATCGGAACAAGAATTTTTTATTAAAACCATAGTTTTTGTTAATCGTCTAAGTTGTGTAAAATATTTGGTGATATTGGACCAACCCATAAAAATCTTTCGTGGAACACTTAAAGTAAAAAGATCGAAAGGTTGAATCAATTTTAAAGACCAATATTTTGTTTAGGCTTCCATTTAAATTTTGAAAAGTAAAATGAAATTGGTGTTTTGTATGTACTCTAGGAATATAGAAGAGTATTATACAAGTAAATAATAGTAGAGTAAGTTTTTAATTTAATGTTTTATAAAGTTGTGTCTTTATAAAATGTTTATAAACTTAAGTGAAAATTTGTGAAATAATTCATAAATAATTTTAATATTGAATGATCTACAAGAAATGAAAATGAAGGTGATTTAAAAAAAGATTGGTGTTGTTAAGAAATGAATAAAATTAAGTACATAAGTTATACGTAGATCATTTTATTCGCACGGTTCTTGATCTAGGATTTGAATACATAACTTCAAGTTGATTCATACCAATGCGAAAAAGGATTTCTCATTTGATTCTTGTCTGCAAACACTTGTTTCGGATTCTTGATATGATACCGAGGTTTTCTATCATAGTATATGTCAATGTAAGAAGAATAGGGTTTTTAATCAAGGAACCTATATAGAGTCTGTACTAGGGAGGTCGGGTAAGCGATACTAGTTCGAAAGTAAAGTCCATATATCTGAGCAAGTGGTCAGATCAAATATTGTGTACGGATGATTTATGTACATCATACGGCTTAGGTATATTTTATGCTTTGTTGTATGGCTTAGGAATGTTTGCGGAGCGAATTTCAATTCTGTTCTAAGGTAGCATATATAATCTTATAAGAAATGACTAAAGGCTGTTGAGCGTAATGTTACGCTTAGAAAATTATTTATATACTTGGATGATCGTGAAAGTTGTAAACCTAAGCAAAATTCTAAATATTTTTTATTAGTCATTTAACAATTTAAATAATGTTAAGTCTTATTTTATTCCCTCATGAAATTTGATTTGATTAATAGTATGATTTTATAGACTGCGATTTATAAAGTTGTGGTTATTAGGACTTAAATTCCGATGCTTTTGAAAAAGTGATTTTGAAAAGTATTTGTGAAATATATAATAATATTGTTATTTTGAAAACATTGATGGAGTATTATTATTTCAAGATATTTGAAAAGTGTTTTATGAAGTGATTTTTCAAATATTTTTTGGTTATGACTACAGTTGGGCGATTGGGGATTTTCTGATTTCAAAGACTCGCTAGGTATAATTGTTTAATTTTAGTTGAAGTTTTAGGAGGAACCAGAATACCAATGTATGCTCCGTGTTGTTTTGATTCTAGAGTTATATAATGCTTAGATAAGAGAAGCCCCCTCCTTTTCATAATTGATTTGGTTTTGATTTATTTCTTTTTAGAGGAATTTGAAAAATAAATTTTGAATATAAAACAGTGCATTTAGTTCTAAATTTATCTTTTGGAAAGAATGGATGCTTAATATTTTATTACGAAGTATTCTCTATAATTTCATTATATATGGTTGTTATATTGTTTTTGGTTGCATCATTATTATTAGTTGCATCATAGTTTATCTTGTTTATGTGATTGTATCTATGATATAAATAGCTAGTGTATTGCTCTTTTGTCAATATGGTTCTCTTTTGGATTACGTAGAGACAAAATAGGTACGAAAAAGCAAGAGATTACTATTTGATTTTTTGCGCACCTACATTCGCATCGAGTTAGCAAGTTGCTTGTAATATAAAATTCAAATGCAAAAGAGGTATGCAATAGATTTAGAAATTGATATTTTGGTTGATGGTTTTACACCCAAGGTATTGGAGGCCACTTTGCTTTTGTCTTCTTTGATTTGTTTAGGCCAGTTGTGGCGAGTTGTAGTTTTTCCGGATCAGCTACGCAAAGGAGGTGCCATCGAATTTTTTTTCATAATATAAGGAGCTTTAAAAGTTTAATAAATCATTTTAATTAATAATTTTTAGACCTGAAGGATTTGGAGACATGGAGCCCATGGAGCAGAGCTAGATGTTCACCTATCATAGTATTTTATTTTCTATTCTATTACTATGTACCCATCAGCAATTATAAGGTCAGGAAATTATAACTGTACAACTGATGTTGTTTATTTTTAACTTTTATGTATCTTATAGTGATAGTTTATGTTGTCTTTATTTTATTATATGCTTTCGTTTCTGCTGTGAGATTCAGTTTCCCCATATTGGTTCTTTTTATTTTTCCTAACAATCTTCATTCTAGCGATTGGATGTTCGACATTTGAATACCATGGACGTATTGAGTGCTAACTTTCGATGGTCGAACGGGCTGGTCATAACAATCAAGCTTGCTGAACTTCAGAAGAAGACTAGCCTAATCCACCTGAATCAAGAAGCACTGATCCACCAGTGGGGTTTGTAGAAAGGGGAGTTCTGTCGGACTCTTTATCAGCATTAGGAGAAGGGAAGTTAGATGTGTGACTTGGACTCAACCTACCTTGGTTTAATCCATCATCTGCATCCTTTCTCGATGATTTATCTTAGGCAAGGTCACGGGTACCATCACCCATATCATTCTTGTTATCATCCTTGCCATCATCAGACTTATTTTCTCCATCGCTCCCTGATTCATCATCATTGTCATCTAATGGAAGATCATTAAAGGCAAGAAATTTAGCAAGATCAATAGCAGCCCCATCCTCAAACTCAGAGTAATCCCTTAGCATATGGTTTAGGAGAATATTGAATATCCTCTTGTAATCTATCCCCTATTGCGAAGAGAAATCCATGTTCAAGCATCGATCAATGTTATCCTTATAAATAGCATATATAATAGCCTCGATATTCTAGTCCTTCCACTGGGGGAAGATATCATTTAAGAAAGAAGAAACTTTAGATTTGATAACATATAGGAACTACCTCAATTTACCGATAGAAAGGTCCTTCTTGTCCTATCCCGCTTCTAAAGTAGGGACCCGAGCCGAAGTTAATTTAAGATCAGAAATTTCCTTCTGATCCTGGGCAAGTTTGCCTTCAAAAGTTTTCACTTTGTCTGCTAATTCTTGGGATCTTTTCTTTTATAAGTCCAAAAAGGTCATAGATATTGTATTTTCAAAAATATGGTGACTCATTGTTGTATTGGAGATCACAAAGTTGAACCTTAAGAATTGATATCTTCTTAGCAAGTGGAGAGTTTAGTTCCTATAATGTGGACATACTCTGAGAAGAAAGTAAGGACGATTACTAGAAATTAAATAAGTGCATTCCAATATAAGAAGAGCCATGACACAAAATTAGTGTTGGAATGATTAAATCTTATAACATGTTAGATTAAAAAGGAGTGAAACCATACCAAGATGAGATGCTACAAAAGACAAGTTAGAGTTGCCTTTGAGAATGAAGAAGTTTACAAGGAGCTTAGATAAGTTGTGGTGGGAGAATAGAGAATACTTATTATTAACTCTTCAAAGCTTGAGGCAAGAGGAGTTTCCATCCTGGAATGTGGAGGAGCTATATCCTTGAGAGAAGGAGAGTTAAGCCCAAAGCTTGTTGAAGGATAGTTACAGAGTCATGAAGAGGAGAGCCAGTAATGTCGATAACAGGGCTTTGTGCTAGAAGGGTGGCTATATTATTGATGGCACTAGATATAGGAGCTATGGAAAAAGACATAGCGGGGTCAGCCTCCTTAGGCTTTTTGAAGGGAGGCTCAAAGGAAGTAGTCACATGTCTAGAACATTTTTGCTTCTCATCTTTGGCTAACACCAAAATATCTTCTATGGTAGAAATAAGAGATGAGGAAATGGCTTTAAAAAGTGGTAAATTTCCTATAACCCTTGAAGAAGTAGGCAAATCAGAAGGATCGTTGCCTAACGACAAAGCGGCACCACCAACCAATTGCACATCTACTATATGATAAGTGTTAGAAAAAATCTATCTCATTTGATAAAATAGGAAGAAAAAAAAAAGGTCGGAGCTAGGGACTATCCAGCACTGTAGGAGATTGGGCGATGCAATGGTGAATTAGTAGAGAAAATGTCAAGATTGATAAATAAAGGGTTGAAGGACCGTATTTTTTCTTCTTTATCGTCAGAGGATTGCCTAAAAATCAATGAGATAGCTAGATTAAGGAATACTTCCTTAGTTTTTCTTCTGTAAGAAGCCTCAAACAATTGCTAGAAAACTCAATGACATCCCCGAATTAGTCAATCTTGACTAGAACCTTAGGATCGATGCCCTTTAATTCGATGGCTAACAATGATAACTAAGAATGACTTAGTGAAATTTATTAAAGCTGGTGTAGATAGTGATTATATAAAATTAATTAAGGTAAAATACTTACAAGGGACGGAAAATCTTCGAGTTATTTTCAAAGAAAAACGTCTTACGTAAAAGAATTGATGGCTTGGTCCTTGGTTCTATTGACGAAGTCAGAATTCACTCCACCACCAACTTGCAAAATGTAATATATGGAGCCTTCAGGTTGGTTTTTCATCTTTTAAAGAGTCATCAAAGAGTGTAAGATGGATGGAAACAAGTCTTCTAGTTTAAGCTCCTTGAACAGTATGAATAGAGAATTGATATGACTGGGAGCAAAAGCAAAAAAATCCTTCTAAAAGAGTATCCATTCTATTGTTAGGACTTAGAGTCCTAGTTTCAATTCCCGATATTCCAAATTATTATAATCAAGAATCAATATCCTCTTATCTTGTGAAATATGGGAGTTATAGCGTTTCTCTTCTGGGGATCATAGCCTTAGGAGATTTTGGTGATCCCTTAGGGACTCTTTCTTTTTCTCGGCTATAATACATGTATTATCATTAGCAGTAAATCTTTAACTATAAGAAAATGTGTTTTCGCAACAAGACATAAACATATTAAACTATAAGCTTCCAATACTACTGAAAATAGAGAATTCCTAAAACAAAATCATTTCATGATTGTACAAAATGGAGGCCATCGCATGGTGGAAAATCATGTTGTAATAAGATACATAAGGCATATTCTTTTGGAAAAAGGTAAAGGTCAATACCAACCAAGTTTTCTTTCTTTTTATTGGCTTAAGATATTCCCTAGTTAACAAATTAACCTACAAATTTTTGTTGCATACTATTCAGCAATTTACGGTTTGAACTAATCCAAATTTTGATATTTAAAAAACATAAGTTATCTTTGAGGTAAGTAATACTTAAAATGTTAAGGTGTAAAACATGAAGGATAATAAGGGTGGAAGATGAAAAGAAAGAATTCATCCAGTAACTTAGAATACGAGTATAGTAAGATGGAAGGTGTTAATAGTAATACATATGAATACAGAAAGAATATAGCCATGCCTACCAAAAAACAAGTTATACAAGGCAGAGAAGAATAAAATCCGTGCATATCTTGTGGACCTCTTACGTGCTAAGTAAAAAATCACACGATATGGAATGACTATTGCATGTTGGTAATCTATAGACAAAGGAAGGAACAATTGGTTAAACAAACCATCGATTGGTGAGCTATCAAGGGTTGAATATACAATTGCAAACTCTCCCTTGTAAGTAGTATGGGAAGCAAGTTTTCAGAAGATGAGGCATCGCATGGTGAGTAAATGCATATCAATTGGCTTTCGGATGATGGGCCGTCATATGGTAAATTATTGCATATTAGAAATAGTGAAGAAATTCAGCTTTCGAGCATTGAGTCATCGAATGGTGAGTTATAACATATTAACAAAATTAGCTTTTGGGTGTTAAGCCATTGTAAGACAAGCTATCGTATATAGAAAACATAAAAATAGCTTTCGGTGTTAAGGCATCATAAGATGAGTTATCGCATGCAGGAAAAAATATATAATAACACTCGAATGATGAGCTTTCATGAGATAGGTTATCGCATGCCAATAACAAAGAAAATAAGCTTTCTAGTTTTGAACTATCGCATGATAAGCTGTTGCACATCAACAATAAGGAAAATGACTTTTAAAATTTAAGTTGTTAAGTTACTTCATACTGAATGTTAAGGAAAAAAGCTTTCACTTGATGATTTGTTACATGTTGATTGATCAAGGTCATTTCACAATAGCAGACATGTTATTAAAATTAATATTGAGATGGGGAGACTCAAATCCCATGAACAATAACAACAACCTAGGTGAACAAAACTCAGACCAAAACAGCAATTAAAGAAGAAGTTTAAAGAAATTATCAATATAGAGATTAACAATTTCAATATTACAAAACTTAAAATTAAGAAATAGCTGAAACAAATTAGTAATCGACAGGTTAACGGCAAATAAATCATTACCAGATGGAAATTTTTGAGAAATCGATATTCATTAAGGAAGAAAGCTGTGAGCAGATTGCTTTTTGTTCTTAGGTAAACTGATAAAAGATAAAGAGAAAGGGGAAGAAAGATATTTATAGGAGAAAAAGGGGGAAATGAGAATATCCATTAGATCCTGAGTAAAGATATTAAATGGTTAGGATGAACAGATTTGAGAATATAAAGAGTTATTTTGGTTAAAGTATAAAACGATATTATAAAAAGGGGAGATAAATGTTATACCCAAAATATAGTAATTGTTGCAGGTCAAGGAAGATACATCGCATGATGACAAAAGTAAGAGCCATTGAATGGTTAGTCTACGAGCCATCAACTGTTAACATCTTGGAACCATCGAATAGTGAGTCTAATATCCATCGAAAGTTTACATCCTGAAGCCATCAAATTATGAGTCCAAGAGCCATCGAATGCTGGCATCCACGAACCACGAATGGTGAGTCCAAGAGCTATCGAATGTTGACATCCTGAAGTTATTAAATGGTTAACTTTAGAGTTACCGAATGTTGATATCTATAAGCCATAGGATGATAATTCCAAGATCCATCGAAGGTGAGCTTTGGAGCCACCAAAGGCTAACAATTTGAAGCTATCGAATGATGATCAAGTTAACTGTCGATGGACGATAACTTGAAGCCGTCGAAAGGTGATACAGTTAGCTATTTATAGGTGATAATTTGGAGCTATCGATGGATGATATCTTGAAGCTATCGAATGGTGATCAAGTTAGCTGTCTATAGGTGATAATTTAGAGCCATCGAATGGTGATCAATGGAGCTTTCTAATGGTGATACTTTGGTGTTATCCCATACTGACTAATCCACATGAAAACAACATCCTACTGACTACGTGGCAAGCCTTAATTGGGTCATCAATGTCATGTCATCCAAACTCAAAAGGAAGGATCTTCCATTTGCAGCTTCGAACATATTGCATGTTAGTAAATCATAACCATCCATTTTAAACGTAATACCATGTGTCATAAATCGAGTGGTATAAGTCTTCTATCAGTAGACATGTACCTTTACTAAGAAGGGGCCAAATTCTGAATAATATTCTTCCTCGTTTTTCATTTTTCACAAGTTTGTAAGTATTGACACCAAAATGGATGAACACCTAAGATTCAGTTATAGAAAACCTGTGTGACCTAGATTAATATGATAGTATTGAAAATAAAAGAAATATAATATGGAGACATAAGACTTTTATAGTGGTTTGGCAATCTTTGGCTTATGTTCATTTTATAGCTTTTATTTATTATTGTTTACAGAGAGTTTGAGATTACAAGTCACTAGTATAAGGGATTAATAAGTTCTATAGCCTAGAACCACTAAAAGTAGTTGCCTATGTGACTATTATGAGGGACGTAGGAGATGAAGAAATGGCAGATTTTATTCTAGCGGAGAAACAGATTCTTCTTTAGTTGTGGTTATGCTGGTATTTATAGGGAAACAGAGGTACAAAGTCAGGAGTCTGCTTGGACTGAAGTCCATAAGATAGCCCAATGTTGTACAACTGAGCACGGAGGCCCACGACCCAAGAAGATGACTCGGTACCGACCTAATTCAACTCGGTACCGACCTATCTTTCATGGAGCGAGTCTAACTATTTCACTTTTTTCTGTTCTATCTTCTATTCGATGTGTTCAATGATTTCTTCCACCAACTTTGAGTTGATTCTAGCGATCTTCCCTATAAACACTTGTATTATCCTATTTTTTTCTCTCTCTTCTCATCAATCATTGATATTGCTTGTTTGAACTCTGAAAAACTTCTTAACCACGGGCGGTTGGAGTAATATATGAAGTATATGGAGTTAGGGAGGAAGAGAGAAGTGAAAAGACAACACTTTGCCAACCCAATTGGATTGGCATACAATTATCTCCTTAGTTCTGTTTCCATTGAAATTTCTTCCAAATTCTTCTCTACTTCTTCGTGTACTATACGGAGTTTGGGAGGCAAAAGGAGGGGAGGAAATTCCTCGGTATCGAGTTAAATGACTTAGTACCGAATCATGTACTTAGTACCAATCCTCGTTTCCTCTATATTCCTTTTAAGTGTACTTCTAAGTTTTCGAGTCGTTTCGTTTTTGTCCTAAAGTTCCACCTTTCATTGACTTTTTCTTAGCTTGGCCCCAACTTGTTTAGCTTGTCGCCAATCTATTTGGCTTGGCGTCAATCTGCTGGCTTAGTTAAAAACTCGGTTGACACTTGCCACCCCCACCCCCAAGTATTTTTTTTGAAAACAAAGCATGCTCTGAATATGGACAAGCTCTAATACACTATCTCTTGACTTTGGTTAATCGTTCTGGATCAAGACAAAGATTACGCATTGCCTTTGTTTGGTTGATATTCTCTCAACCACTTTATTTAGGTAGAATTCCATTCCTCATGCTAAAGACTTGATTTACGCTTTTGAGATCTGATCTGTCTTTGTACACCGTTCCATGCCTTAGACTAACAAGCTCCCTTTTTGCTATGGGTTATTTTCATTTTGCTTTTCCATTGCCCCTTGAGAGCTTTGGGCCTGGTCATTAAGTGAGATTCGTCTAAGGTCGGAGGAATGGAGATTGTTATGGCAATGATTATGTAGGTGGTGGTGCGACTATAACGACACGCATTAAGTGTTGCGCTCATACACATCTATAACGACTCTCATCTAGTTATCTATCAGGTGAGAGGCGAATAATAAGCCTGGGGAAAGAACCTCGCCGCATATCTATCTAAAGTGCAAGAATGGCCGAATGACATCAAACATTATACCATAACTTATATCCCGAGGGAACAAAACATAAAAGCAGACTATATAGCTAAATTGGCCAGTTTCGGAGAAGCTCAGTCAATGGGACTGGTCCCAGTTGAAATGCTAACTGCTCCAAGTGTAAGCGAGATGGATGTCGATTGGATTTTTGGAACAAATGAAGAACCAGAAACATGGATGACACTGATCAAGGACTACCTCCTTAGAGGAACACATCCCTTAGACAGTAATCAACGGAAAAAGCTCATTAGCAAGGAACCACAGTTCATAGTATAGGATGTGATACTCTAACGAAGGGGATTATTTACCCTTTTGCTCGGGTGTGTGACCAACGACCAAGCTCAAAGAATCATCAGGGAAGTTCATGAAGACGACTGTGGAGATCACACCGGAGGACAAACCCTGATAAGGAAAACTCCTTCAACGGAGCTAACGCAGATGGTCAAACCGTGGTCATTCATAATCTGGGGAACTGATTTGATTGGTGTATTGCCAATAGCCAAAGGAGGAGCCAAATAAGCTATCATCGCTGTTGATTACTTCACCAAATAGGCCAAAGCGGAACCACTGGCCATTATTACCACAAAAAAAGTTACTATCTTTTTCACTAAAAACATTATTTGTAGGTTTGGATTGCTACAAAAAATCATCACGGACAACATGACTCAATTCGAAAGCGTTGAGTTCAAAGACTTTTGCAAACGCTTCTGAATTGAAAAAAACTTTTCCGCTTTGCACATCCATAGGTAAACTGGAAAATTAAGTCAGTGAACAAGATCATCAAGTCCACCATCAACAGCTAAAGGAAATTGGGTTAATGAACTTGCACTCACACTATGGCTTATAGGACAACGCATAAATCTACAACCAAACGTTCTCCGTTTTCCTTGGCATATGATTTAGAAGCAATGATCCCAATCGAGCTAGAAGTCCCTTCTCATCGAAGACAAAACGAGCATCTCCCGTTCAAGTCGCTCGATATGGTCGATGAGAAGAGGGAGGAAGCCGAACTAAGGACTCCTGCTCATTAGAAAAGGGTCGCACGATTCTTTAACTCCAAGGTCCGTAATCGTAGATTTGAAGTAGGAGACCTTGTCATCAAATGGGTCTACCCTATACGAGGAACATTCGGACCAAACTAGGAAAGGCCCTATGTAATCGGCTAGAAGCTAGGAGATGGCATGTTCAAGCTAACAACAATTGATGGAACCAAAATTCCTCGAGCTTGGAACAGCGAATCGCTGTTTCATTACTTTATATAAGGCTATCTTATTTATTTCCTATTTTCCGCAAATAACCCATCCCGGAATACCGGAGGCATTGTAAATAGGTAGAACTTGACCAACTTTTATTAACGAAATTATTATGCATTCTAAGCCAATAAAACCATGTCCAAGAAAGTAATCTACCGAGTTAGCTGGGTCAAATCGACTCAAAACAATCCATTTACTGCTTCAGATAGTGGAAGCACACTCAAGTACACCCATTCTACCTGCCGAGTCGACAAAAGCAAATGGACTCAAACCGTTGGATCGACGGAACTCGGTCCCTGCCTTCTAAGAACCGGTGTTGCTCCGGCAACACCCAGAAGGACCAAATCAAAGATGCGCATTTTGTAAGCCGTGCACCGCCTCTTGGATTATGGAATCATGTCCAAGCAAACACAATTGCCTAAGGCGTACAACTCGTAAGTCATGCATCGCTTCTTGGTTCACAAAACTACGACCTTGAAAGCCTCGATCTCACTGTGCGCATTTTGTAAGCCGCACACTACTACCTGGATTGGCAAAATTGCACCCAAAGATGAAGAACTCTCATATTGCAAAAATCACATACAGCTCCCGGAGCGAAGAAAATAGCACTCCCAGGAGCGATGCATATGTGCAATAGGCTGAATGTCAACATCACGATGAAATCACTTAACAAGTAATCCAGTAATCAGCGTTGCTCTGGTGTCATTGATCACTTAAGTACGTAAATCACTTACATATGAAAATCACTTGAATGCATAGACTAATTGCCATATGGCCGCTAAAAAGCTTCACGTATCTCAAGCCAGAGGTTTCCAAAGATAGGAGTTGTAGTATAGACCTGACCGGGGGCATTTGGAAGGCTACCAGGGGAACCCAGTCTTATATCAAATGTTCGGAGTAAACAGTCCCATAAACTGTGGGGTACACGCACACCAACACTCAACCAAAGTAACACATACTTCACAGTTCTTTTACTACAAACAAAGAATTTTAGCAATGATTACGGGACTAAGTAAAACAGTGATGAATAAAAAAAGAGTGACATAAAAGGGCAACACTGTATGGAACATAGATATAGATAAGTGAAGTTACAATCAAAATTTTAACAAATATATTACTAATAATGTTTTTCATGTACAACAACAAAAAATGGGGGCTGTGCCCACACAATATCGACAAAGAACAGGAAAATAAAAACACCACTGTTACAACAATAAGAAGAAGTGTTATGTGCAAAATCTGCACTTGTACAAAAAGTAATCAAAAAAGCAAAAGACAAATCATGACTTCTTGTCACCACTTCCCCTGTCGCCTTTTCAACCTTTGATCGGAAACTTCTCAAGCTACTCCCCACCTGTGGTGATCTCGCTCTTTGAAACATGCAACTGGCGGACCTTCCTTTGCCTTTGTGCTTGCGAGGTCTGTGAGAACTCTTTGACGGCCTTTTTTGTTCTTCAACCTTCTCCTTCTTCATCGTTATCATCTGCTGCTCGGTCATCGGCTTCTCGGCCTCTGCTTTGCCTGGTAGGCATGCATGATCGGTCGTCCAAACAATGCAGTGCTGCAATTTACTTGGAGTGCGAACTGGGCTGCAAGCCAAATGCGGAGACGATAGCTGATGCGGTCAGAATGGCAATAGATCCAGCATCATGATGAGGAGGTAACTTGGTAGAAAGAGAGGGATGATCTATAATATTAGAATAAAGGGTGGTTATCTCGGCAATTTCATGAGGCGTAAATTGGAAATCTTCAAGCATGGTAGAGATAAGAAATTATCTGTTATGAGGGACTACTCATGTGCAACAACTTCAAAGCCTTCACCATTGCCTCCTTTGATGTTTGCATAATTACGAAAGAAGTAGAAATGATCCCCTTATCGGTATGAATATGCGAAGACAGCTCACCAGGGCGTGAAGGAAAATGCCCGGTTGCAGCCTTAGCGGTGACTACGGTATCAATAGCTTCATGTTCCCTCTCCAATCTTAAAATTTCCTAGCCCTCCACTATAGCTTGGTGGGATTCTTCGTTTAGATATGCCTGAACCAACTCTTCTTCATTATAACCACCGCTCATGTCCTGAAATCAGGCCAGAATCTCTACCCAAACTACGGCAAGCGTACGAGTGAACAACAAACCCAAGTTGTTGAGACTCCCTTGATGCAGCATGAAGTTGACATAAAAGCCCAGAATAGTGTCATCCAAGCATTCCATCTTCTCTGTGAAGGTATCTTGGAGTTCTGAAAATCTGGCATCCGCATTATCCTTCTCTGCCATCAACTCTCTTTCTCAACATCCAAAGTCGAAACTTGCTCGACAAGAGAGGAAATTTCTTGAGCCTGTTCAACGATGGTTTTCTTTTGCATCTCAACCATCGTCTCGCTTATCCTCAACTTTTCTTTTAAAGCCAACTCATCAGTGTGAAACTTCTTTATTTTTTCTCTAAATATGAGTGCGGTCTGGTTAGTGGATTCTTTCAGCTCCTTAAACAAAGAAGCACTTTTGCCCTCTCTCTTGAGGGCATCATCCCTCTCTTTCTTCAGCCCCTCAATCTTCGCGTCACGATCCACGAGCTGCTTCTCGTACTTATCCTTTTCAGAATAGAATGAAAGAATTTCTTGGTAGTTGTTTTGATTAACAATGGATAGCTGCATGCATAATTTTTCCCATCCCTTGACTTGCCCCAAACCACAATGAATCACATGGAGATGGGGTGAGTAAGATTAAGCACGAACTGACATCAAATTGGGCTTATCGAAAACAACCCCCTTAAGAAAAAATTAGGGAATGCAGCTTGCAGATGCAGGGGACCAACAGGGAGAATACAAGGCGCACACCTCGAAATTGGGAGAGAGGCGGTCATAGCGGAGTGAGTGGAGGAGGTCACGATACCGGAAGTAGGAACGTTTATCCCAGTGGAACCAGGAAGTTATGAAGTGGGTTCTCGCTGTTGGCCTCTTTTCGGCCTCTTTGATGGATCTTCCCGCTCAGTCGGGCTCTTCCTCTTTTTGTAGCTACTTCCACTATCACGGGCGGCTTGATCTTTCTCGACACAACAATGCTCTTTCGCCCCTATCCTTCCTCCTCTTCCTCTTCACATCAATCTCCTAGGGAGCATGTTACCTAGAAGAGTGTCTCTGTGAATGCTAAGACTCCAAAACTCGGTCAAGATCATTGTAAAATCCATGATACATAATTCATGTAGAAAGCGGTAAAATGGCTTTAGGAAAGAGGCATTTGATGAACTAAAACATCCTATAAAATAATAATGATAATAATAATAATATAAAGTGTGTGATCCTAGTGGAGTGTGTGTTGTAGTTTAACAACCTCGGTAAAATACACAAACCAGATCAATTACCGACTAATGTTAGGACAATAATTCGTGTAGGGATGATCTGAGTAAGCTAGGAAGGCAACCCTTCTAAAATGAAGTCATCCATCAAGTCATCCATATTCATAAAAATGTCGTTCATAGCTCCTAGTCAATATCGGCACCTTCCGACAAAGAGCTAGATACAGATTCAATCTTAGGAGAAGCTCCTTCAATGGGCTCTTTCAAGGGAGGTGAGGGAGCATGTCCAGGGCTCAACCCCGAGGCCTTGTCGCCTCAGTTGACATCACCCTCGTTGGTGTCCCAATCTATTTCTTTATCTTTTAAAGGATGCTCCTCACTAATCTCTCCCTCTTCCTTCCCTTCAATCAACAAAGCCTTGCTATTTCGTTAAACAAACTTTCTTCTTTCTCTTCTAGGATAGGTGGAATTTTGAGCGGACTATCGACCCCGACTTGAATTTGGATCTCCTCAAGGGTCTTCTCTAACCTATCGGATGGGTCAGTTTCTTCTTCCTTACCATTATCTTCACCAGAGTCATAGGGAGAGGAAATAGAACAGGTCCAGGCTCTGGAGCAGGAAGGACCGCTGACAAATCCAATGGATCTCCTGGGTGTATAAGCCTACATTGGCGAAGATTTTATCTATGAGCAAGAACCTAATTGTTGCTTCTGAGCATCGACCACTTTCAAAGAGCTAAGAATAGTGCTGAGTGTCGGATCCTTGTTAATCTTTGGAAGAACTGCAAGGAATATATGATCGTTTAGAAGACTTGTAGTAATTAAAGGAAATTCCAAGCATGATGAAAGAGACTTACCCCCGTGGTCCATGACAGGTGAATACCTTTAGACATTAGTGAAAAAGAACCGATTCATGAATGAAGGAACTGCTAGGAAGATCCAGCATAAGTTTCCGGCGATGTTGCTGTAGGATCGATTTCACCCTAGAGGGGGGTGAATAGGGTGATGCTATTAATTATAAATTATTGCGAAAGCTTATAAAATTATTTCAACACAAATATATCAAAATTATAGCAGCACAGATAATAGCAGAATAATAAATGCAGAAATAGAACGACAAAGAATTTACCCAGCTTCGGCAAAACCCTGCCTACGTGCTGCCCCCAAGGTTTCTACTAGAAATTAAGTAGTCACACGCTTACACACATAAACTCACGATACCCGCTACTGACTAACCTAATTCTACGCTCAAAACCCTGCCACAACTAAGCCATTAAGTTGCGAATTCTCAAACTACGCCACGTAGTTTGTCCCCTAGTCACACGACTAGTAAATACAATTGTTTAAAGGAAAAATACAAATTAAAAGATAATTAAAAACAAAAACCCCCAATTTTATAAACCAAAATCCTTTAATATAACCGGCCCAAAGATATCTCCCTTCTTTAATATATGTCGGCCCACTTTCTTCTTTATCTAATTGCTCTGTAAAAATAATGTCGGTCGTTCCTTTTTCCTTTACTTGCAAATTAGGGCTTCTAATTAGAAGCTGCCGACAATGGTCGCTCGGTCGAAAGATGATTTAGGTCCTTGCTTTGTCGATCGACTATCTCTTTGAGTTGCCCACGGCTGCTTCTATTTGCGTCGAGTTCGAATCTGATTTCGGTATGTAATTTACTCCTTCTGCTTTTCTGGTTTTGACTTACTTGAAATTTTATAGCCGGTGATGATTGTGTTTTTATATAGGGTTCGAACCCCTTGATTTTCTTTCGTATATATTTGTTTGAATTCGTCTGTAATTCTCCTCGGCCATTCGATATTGATTGAATGTTGACGATGATTTCTGACTTTGTCAATTCGTATATTTTTTATGATGGCTTGTTCATCACGGCTGCGAATTTTCCTTACTCGTTTCTTTACCACCACGTCCCTGACTTGTTCAACATATTCTTTGATCGATGGTGATTTATCTGACTTGGTTCGATGTTGACTTCGGTTTTGATTTGACCTGCAATTGTCTTCGACTGCAAACTTGATTTTGTGATGTTGATTAAAAAGTTTGACTTTTTCCATACTATTCACTACATATGCTGTTTACTTTGTTATCGAGTTGCACCACTTGCGTATCATCATAAACTTGTCGTATCACCATTTCATGTTTACTTGAGGCTTGCACTTGAATGTCAGTTGTATAAGTCATTGTTGTATCTTTGGTGCACTTGGTTTGTAATATCTGGTTCATTGTTATATATGTTTTCAGCCTGCACATATGCTGTTTCATATGCTTGTTCCTTCTAGTCAGTTTGCATTTGAATGACTGTCTTGTTAAGTTCACTTGAGATTTCTTGATGAATTTGAGTCAATTGTTTCAGCTAGAGTTGTATTTCCTTGTAAAGTTTATTTGAAATTGTAGCCTTTGTGCTCGAGTCTGATAATTGCACTCCAGTTTCACTGTTGCATTTCATATATATGTTTCCCAAGTTCACATGTATTGAGCTCTGGTTTCATTTTCATGTGCAGTTTAGCTTGTTGATGATTTGATGTTGAATTTACAGTGATGCATTGTGGTGAGTTCGATGTGCATGCTTTGTTCTTGTAGTCTTGTATATTGCACACTCTGCCCTTCATGTATACTTGCTGTGCATTTGTTTTGGTTGCTGCATTGAGTTGTTTTCATGTGTGACTTGAACTTGGTTTGGATTTTTGCTTCTTTGAGTTCGGTAGTTCGTATACTTCATGTGTACTTCCAATTAGAGTTGTGCTTGCCTTTGAGTTTCATTTGTTTCAGACCTATAGCATGCATTTTGCCATTCCTTTATTGCAGTTTCATGTATTTTGTTTATAGCCATTTCATTGTTGCCGTGTTGCCATATTAATCCCTCTGGCCATTTGTTTTCATTCCTGATAGAACTTGTTCTGTCCACTGGTTCATTATAGTTTGATTTGAGTTGTTGTGTACTGACTTGAGTTCGAGCCTTTTACTTGTGTACCATCTGGAGCTTGCTGTCTTGAACCGAACTCTTTAGGTTCATTTTGTAATGTCATACATACAATCCATACAAGTCTGTTTCGGATTCGAACAGAACCGAAGGCACTTCCGAAGAAGTCCTTGCAATCCGTGCAATCCACAAGCCCGATCGGACTCCCCATCACATATGGCGATCTCTATACCGGAGCAACTCAGTGCAGAGCCATTCGATAGTGATGTATCTGATTTGTACCTGATGTATCTTGTTACTCTTCGGTTGTATCTTATTTAACCCTGATGTATCTTATATTTTATATAGTAGCTTCATGAACTACTATCTCTTTTTCTTCCGCTGCATTATTATTACTCTGTGTCTGTGATCTGTGATTTTATTTACTGTATATTCTGAGGTTTGCCAAAATTTTATTTACAACACGGTATTTTGAGCAATTCAATTCCGGCATGAGTGTCTGCCTATGCACTTATAATGGATGCGAATGGTTGAAAATACCTGGTCGTTACAGTTGGTATCAGAGCCAGGTTAGCTCTAGGCAAAACTCAGCATATGGAGTGAATGTATTTACAGAATCACTTTCATTCGAGTTTGAATCTCTCCCTTTTGACTCGATTCCTTTGAATTTTGGAACATTCCCTACGGTTCCAAAATCCATTCGTATCCCTCACTATTCATCTTCTTTTGACTTTGGAGCATTCCATAACTCCGCTTCGAATGATCTTTCTAGTGAGTTGGCGGTCACGCCAATTTCAAATTTAATAAAAAAAAGGGGAAAACTCCTTAACAATTTGCATCGATTTACCAAAGATTTATATCTATCCTTGGTTTAGATGCTAATATCTTTTGTTATTTCTAACTCTAACTCTTGAGATCGAATGTAGATTTACCCTAGAAAAATCAGCATTGATCTTATTCTTTAAGTCACGGTTGACCCGGTTAAGGTTGCCCGTGATTTATATAAGCTTATCCATCTTCCTATTCTGTTATTTAATCATGTCATCCTTGTTTCCAACTTATTTTTAAATCATAATCTCCTTTGATTTGTGTTAATCAAAAAATTTTTTAATCTCTATCCTTCTTTTAAAATCTATTCATGTATAGTGTATTTGTAAACTAGTATTTAAAATTAAATCGTTTTATATATTGTGTTGTTTGAGTTGTTGATGTTGAGTTGGGTTTTTGATCGATACGTCTATTCAGCGCTATCGATAAGATTTCCAAAACACTTTGACAGAACAAACGGACACAATATATTTGAAAAAAAATTTGGTTAATGAAATAAATATATAAGTAAATTTATGGAACTTAATGAAATGATTTAAATTGATAATTTGAAATGATAATACTTGATTTATCATTTATTGTTCTACAAATAGATCTATAAATATTTGTTTATAAATTTATTTGGGAACTGAAATGAATTTAAAACAAGAATTTGAGGATTTAAATTCTGATTATTTCGAACTTTGGTTTAAAGTTTTAAAAGGTTATATTATTTAAAGTATTTTGAATAGAATTTGTTTTCAAAGAATTTTAAAGGTTTAAAATTAGTGCTCTTCTCTTTGTCGCTGGAAAATAACTTCGGTAATGATCGCGACATCATCGACGTTCATTTTCGAGTTTCGAAGTTAGGAGACTGTTCTGTAGTCTTGCTACAGCTTTGTTTTGGGAAATTAAATTGATTTGAATTTCTAAAATATGACTTGATTTATAATATATATATATATAGATATATGATTGAAATTTGATTTGACATATTAGATATGTATATATATTATTTCTTATCTCTAAATGGTTTGAAGAAATCATAAATTTAATTCTTAAATTTTATTTTAAAGAATAATTCCAAAAAAAAATAATCAAATTTTTGGATATCAAGCATGAAATGATTTAATTGGAAATTTTATTTGTATGATACAATTGCATTCAAATATAACTTACCAAAATTTCAGAAGTTAAAAATGTAATTGGATAATATACGATATAAAAAGATTTTATAAATGAAATTTGGGTGGTTATAATAAATGTTATACACTTAAATTTTAATTATAAAATGATTAACAGGGGTAAATATAATAAAGGGTAATTGAATAACTTACAATAAATTAATTTTAAAAGAACTAAGAATAAAAGAAACTAGTTATAATAAGTGTAAGTATGTTTAACATAAGTGATAAATATAGTGAGAGGAATAAATTTAGTTTTATTTAGGAACAAAGAAGAATTAAATTTATTAAATACATTGTAAGTGTAATAAATGATTATTTTTCAAACCCATGGTTTTGAAATTTGTTAATTTATGATGATTGGATAATAAGATAATGAAATTTGAGATAGTTAAGATTTATTTAACTTGTGTAAAGATTTATTCTCTATTTAAGTTGAAATTTCCATGCTTTCAAATCTATTTCCTTATTTTGTTTTCCAAAATATTTTTGTTATCCTCCTCCTCCTTATCTTGCTATAATTGGTATAGGAATCTTTCTATAATCTTTGATAGATCTTTGGTAATCATTTTGAATCCACCTTTTTCGTGCTTGTGTTCTTAATTTTGGAGAATCTTGGAAAGATCAGCTCCACCTTGTAAAACTTACCTATAACAGTAGCCATCATGTATAATTTCATTCTCCTTGTCATCTTGTCCTAACCTTATTTCACTATATCTTTTTCTATGCATTCCCATACCTCATTCCTTTTCGGGGACGAAAAGTTTTGAGTGGGGGAGAGTGTAACAACCCTATATTTTGTAATTATTTTATTGTATATTTTAATTATTTTAATGTAAAATTTTGGTTTAAAAACTTATTTTTACTTATTTGAATGATAAAATTTTATTATTTAAATATAAAATCTTGATTTTATATGAGTTATAATTCCAAACTGTGTAAGTTAAATATTTGCTTGAAATGTTGATTCTGGTCAAAACAGTCAAACTGTGACTTTTAACTTAAAATTTTAAAAGTTTGAAATTTAAATTTTTTTTTCTTTTATTATGAAAGTACATAAAATTCTAAGAACACCACTTTTCGTTTCGTTGAAATTGGATGTAAATTGTGAAAGTTATACCCTTTACAATATTGTGCATATATAGGGTTATTTAACAATGACTATTTTAAATTGAATAAATTACTTCTTCTTTGTTATATTTTATTTTAATATGTAATAATATGTTTTATTATGTATATTTTGACTTTTAAATATTTTTAAATGATAATAGAATTTTTTCAAAATTTACTGTATTTATTTCCTATTTTTAAAGGCTGTTTTATAATTTTCTGCTATTTTCTTCATATAAATTTTACTTAATTAATTTTTTTTTTGTGAATGCATTTTTATTTTATTTGTTATAAATATTTTTACAAGTCCATGAAGATTTTCTAAAGTTCATTTGAAATTATTTCTACTTTTTAAAGCCTAGTCTGCAATTTTAAGCCATTTTCTTAATTTAATTATATATAATTAAAATTTATTGATTTATTTTATACATTCACTTTTATTGCTGTGTTTTACTTTATTTTATTCATTTTACATGTATTTAAATTTAATAAAATTTTTCCAAAGTGTACTGAAGTTATTTCTAATTCCTAAGTCTAGTTTTCATTTTCCTGTGCCATTTTTCTTATTTTAATCATATCTAATTAATAATTAATTATTAATATTTCGTTTATCTGTTATATTTTCGAATTCTAACTGAAATTTATAAGTGTTTTCAGTTATTTAAGATGTATATGAATATATATAGGAAGTTTAAAAGGTTTGAAAGCAAAGAAACGTAAAACCGTTTTAACGTTTCTTCTTCCGTTTCTTTTCCAATTAATAGATTTAATTTCCTTTGACCGTTCCTTTCTTTATTGTAGCTGTGCATTTCTTACCTCATTTTTACGTGAAAACATTCCTCTCCACTTCATTTTTCACGGCTAGAAAGGTTTGGTAATGGCTCCTCTTTTCCTCTTCTTTTTGCTCTTCTTTTTCCATTGTTTTCTTATATTTTGCCTTGTTTTCTCATGTGTATTGCTTGGCCTCTCCTCCATAGCCACGGCCACCACCTCCTACACCTCTTCCCTGCCATCATCACCAGCTACCACTCTGGTCTTGACCAAGGCCGAGCCCACCATGGTGCCAAAACTCCAAAAAAATGCAACAATGCCCTTGAACAATGCTAGTTTGACCACCTTTGCCTCATCTCCTTCAACCACCACCTTAACCACCACCATAGCCACCTCCAACACCTCTGACCTGACCTCCACACTCTGTCACATCACCCACCACCCTCTGGAAATCAGACCATGACCAAGCCGTGCCCATCCATTGAAGCTAGCACCACAAAACTTCCACAAAACTCCTTAAAACATTGCCTAGACCACACATATCATCACCTACCCTCCATATCTTGCTTTGGCCACCCCTTAGCCACCACCACCAACCACTCCACCACCTTTGGCCGCTGCTGCAGCTACTGTCCAGACATGTACAAGCATGGCCAAGCCACTACATGCCCATGGCCGAGCCAAGAATGTCACAAAAACTCAACTTATTTAACCTTGACCCTATATATGCTTTATGTTGCACCACTACACCGTCATCTCCACTTGTTGCCTTGCCTATATGATGTTAAACCTGACCTATATGATGTCATACCTGAGCCAAAGCATCATCATAGCCAAGCATAAGTGTCCCTTAGGCCAAGCATTGAAGTGGTTGAAGCAAGGTCCAATCTATCTTGTTCATTTTGCTTTGTATTTCAAAATTGTTTCAATGTTATTTTATGTTGAATGTTTATATATTGTCTTGTTTGTTTTGTTTTCGGTTGTTGATACAAAATCATATCTTGGCTATCTTTCAACTCAAATCAAAAGTCATGCAATTGTGCTTGTCGTGCCTTTGGAGTCGTGCTTGTATGTTTTTTTGGTCTCTAGCTTTGAAAAAGTGAGTCTTTCTCACTCTGACATTTATACTTATGAAAAGTGAATTGATGACAAGTGTTTAGTAATAAAAAATGTTTATGCAAGTTAATGATGATCATATGATATGTTATGCCAGGTTATTACCATATTATTACCATGTTAAAACTGTTAATTTTCACCTGACATCTGATATATGACTGTATATTATGATATTGACCTTGTTTATATCATTTCTGCATATGATCACACTGCAAGTTCCCTGTTAGAAAAAAAATGTTATGGGCTGAAATGATAGGCCTGAATGGTTTTAAATTTTTCATTTTGACTTGGGATTGCGGGTTTGAAATGATAAAACCCGGATTTTCTTTGTAAATTATGGGTTGAAATGATATATTACCCATATCACTTTACCTAGCGTAGAAAATTATATACAGGCCCGTAGTTAAAATATGTTCTTCTAAAATTTTAAATATTTTAGAAATTTAATTATTATAATATTTTGATTTTTAATTTAATAAAAAAATGGATTTTTGTAAAATATTATTGATTTTCTGAATAATTGTAAGTGATATGAATTAATGAAAAAGTTAGAAATTTTGAACGTAAGTTATTTTGGAAATTTTGATTTAATTTTAATTGGAAATTTAATTGAATATGAAATTATGATAAATTTATGTTAATTTGAATTGAAATGAATTTAAAGTGATTTTTATATCATATTAATGATTTTTAATAAAGTTGAAATGTGAAATGAATGCATATCGTAAGTTGAAATTTTGAAATATAACTAAAATTGGAAATTTATGAAATTGACGTAAAGTGAACTTTTAGTTAAGCAAATAAAAATAAAACTAATTATATTTGAGAATTTGAACTTAAGTGTTAAGTTGGAATTTAATGTAATGGATTTTAAAATTGAACATTGCATTTTAATAAGTGGATTATTATTAAATCTTGATTTTTGAATGGAAATTTAACTTTATAAAATCATGAACTTGAGAAAAATTAAATGATGTTTATATAAAAAAAATGTATGATTTTGTAAGTTAAAAATGTTTAAATAAAATATAATTGGTTGAGAAATTTTATTGAATATTTGAAGTTAATTGACTGCATTTTTGAAATCCTTTTAATTACAATGTAAATGATATTACGGCATTTGTGAATACTGTAGTTGATGATAATGAACTAAAAATCTATTGAATTAAAAGCTATTATAGCAATTTTTGTAAGTGCTATAATTTTTGAATTTAAGTAAGTTTATTTGAAATTTAAGTAAACCCTATTACAACATTTTAAAATGTTGTCTTTTGTTAAATTGAACTGTTTTGAATGTAACTTTCCATAGAAGTTTTCTAAATGATGCGAAAAGTGAATTTTCACGGTTTTGATAAACTTAAGTGAATAAATAAACTTTGGAAGTTGAAATTTTTGGAAATTTAATAATTTAATTATTAAACATAATAACTTCATTGAAATGATAAAATAAAAGAATTTTTGGAATATAAACTGTTTTGAAATGAATGAAGTTTTGAAAAGATACGATATTTTGATATATTAAAATGATTTTAAAGGTAGTGTTGAAGGGTATGAAAATTTAATATATTGGAATGATTAGAAATGACTTGATATTTATTTTAATAAATATTTGAATTGAAAGATATTTTACGATGATATTGAAATGGTTTTGGAAATGATTTAATCTTTATTTTGATAAATATTTGGATCGAAAAGATATTTTATTTTGAAGTATAAAATATTGTCTTAAAGTTATAACTACGGGTTATAATAACGATTGGTTGTTAAAGAGACCGGGATCGGATATTGTCTTATAGCCGGCCAATACCGAAAACCACTTTAACAACTGTGTACGCGGTGGAGATTCCAGAATGAAGTAGGATGGTGGCGACGTTCTCGAGGTATATTACGTGGACCCAACTCCTGTGAGTTGGCATATATGACTAAAACAGGAGCTATACCGGGCTACACAAAGGGTCGCACCCTTTCATCGAGCATGCTCCATCGAAAACCATTCTATTACTGTTGTGATTCGATTCGGTGGCGCCATTTTGATTCGGGGGTATTGTTCGAGGTGGGCGGAAGCTGCTGGCTTGCCGTCACCACCGGTCCGGGGGTGCAAACGGTGTATCCACCCTGGCATTGCCTCGCGTGTCGTGTCATATCCTTATATCGAGCCTACTACGATTTTGGTTTTAAAGATCCGACCGCGTTAAGGTTCACCATCCCCTTAACGCTATTTTCTATATGATTATACTTTACTGATTAGACACTACCGCATATAGCGTATATTACTACATAGTAAATAGTTTAACGGATCCTTAGAGGATGGGCGGTCCCAAGCATCCTTTAGGTTACTGATGCATTTTGTTACTGTTCACTTGAGTTGATCTACAGTTTATAAGTATTTATGTCCTGACTCGAGTGTTTTGTGTTTTGCTTTACGCTCGAGTCAGATTGATTGAGTTAGCATTCAAGATTCACCTTCGGAGTTGGAGCTTACCTTGAAGATCCAGCCATCTATTTTGTTTCAGTATCCAGTGTTTCAGTGATGTATCTGATTTGTACCTGATGTATCTTGTTACTCTTCGGTTGTATCTTATTTAACCCTGATGTATCTTATATTTTATATAGTAGCTTCATGAACTACTATCTCTTTTTCTTCCGTTGCATTATTATTACTCTGTATCTGTGATCTATGATTTTATTTACTGTATATTCTGAGGTTTGCCAAAATTTTATTTACAACACGGTATTTTGAGCAATTCAATTCCGGCATGAGTGTCTTCCTATGCACTTATAATGGATGCGAATGGTTGAAAATACCTGGTCGTTACAGGATTATACATTAAGGGGTAGTCCTGGTCTTGTGTTGCAGAGGAGCGGGCGTACTCCTCGGTACTGTGATCTAGGCCACGTACTGTGACAGGTGGTACCCCAGTGCCTAGTAGTTGGAAATCCATTCTCCCTACGAGCCTTGTGCGAGTTTTGTTTGTATTACCCACTCTGTGGCTAGTAGATGGAATTTAATAGATGTAACAATTTCGGCTATTTTATAAGTATTTGTATATAGACCCTATTATAATATCAGAGGATTTCTATAAAAAGTGTTTTAACTATCGTAAGGTAAAAACCCGACATGTTTATTTGTGGCGAGGTCTTACGAGATGCTTTTGTTTTCAAAAGGATTTTTGAAACTTTAAATAATCAATTGAGTGTGATTTTCTCACGCTAGTATTCCAGACTGACTCGGGTATTATTTAACTGTAATGCTCGGGTTAGACCGAGTATTATAGGATACATGATTTGATGCTATGGAGCTCAGGAGACGAGCTTGATGACGATACGTACTTCCGTACTTGTTTATATATATTCCGCTGTGTTGAGTTGTTGCGTATCCATTTGTAAGTTGTTGTTGAACTGTGATTGATGCACTCTGATAATGTAATATATAAACAGAGATATTTGATATTTGAGTAAAGAACATTTATTATCTATTATATTTTATTCCACTACGATGGTTAGATTCTGTTGTTGTTTTCTATTTTCTTCTTCTACCGCTTCTTCTTTAACCCAAATGGTTCGTATTTCTGTACCACTTGAGTTGATTTAGGTAGAACAGTGTTAACTTAAGGGGTACGGATTTGCAGGCTATTATAGTGTTATCAGAGCTTAGGTTGGTGATGACCTTTGCTCTGGCGGGAATTACTCATTTAAAAATAGTGTTTGTAGTACTCTAGAATGAGTTTGAGCGTATCAATAGTTATGAGCGCGTATTTGCTAGTGAATATAAATTGTTTTAATACTGTGTTGATTGGTTTATTGAGTGGCATATGAACCTTCGTCGGCACAGTCTGGACAACTGTATTAAAGGGGTTTTTAAACACTTGAATAGAAAAATCCACACGGTATTGTTTTAAATGTGGGTGAATGAAATAATTTTATCCAAAATATATTTTGATATAAAGAAAAGTTTTTGTAAACTATTTTGGCTAGTTGCTTGGATGTTAGAAATGATAACATTAAATTATTATCATCATTATGTAAAAATTTAACTAGGAATTGAAAATATAACCAAAGTTTAAGGGAATAAATTCATTATAAAACGAAATTTATAAATATGAATTATAAATGTAAATTATAAATTGAAATATAATCAAATGGAAATTTGTATATAAGCATAAACTATACAAATGCATTATAGTTAAAATTTGAATTAAAATAGAATTTCAAACTTTTAAAACCCCGGAGATTTTGGAAGTATTTTGAAGATAAATAGTAGCATTGTTGTTTTTGGGGTATTTCTGAAAGGAAATTGTTTCAAATAAATTTTAGGAAAGGATAAAGCATTAAATTCACTTCAGTCGCTGGAAAATAACTTCGGTGATGACTGCAGCATCATCGATGTTCATTTTCGAGTTTCTAAGTGACAGATTGCTACCAAAATTGATTTGTTCAGAAAAGCTAGTTGTTTTTGAAAATCTCAAAATAAATTTGTTGGGAATAAAACCAGGATTGGTTTAAAATTTTTGAGAAGTGTGATTTGAGATGTTGGAGATTTCAAAATGTTTTGAAACCAAAAGTCGGGTGTTTAAAAATCCTGATGAGATAGTTGTAAGCTTATAAATTGAGATGGTTTTTAAATCAGGAGAAAATATAAGCTTGAATGTTGGAAATTTAAATTTAAAGAGACAAGTTAAAAATGAAATTAACCTGGATTGGGAAATAAAATTTAACTGGATTGAAATTAATTGGATAGGCTGAAAATAATATCCAGTTGTATTCGAATTAAGTTGAAATCGTATTGAGTTAAATAAATTTGAGTTAAAATAAAATTGAATTGGAATAAGAATTCAATTGAGTTAAAACTAAAAGAAGAATATATTCAAGCCTATAATGAATGGAAATGTGTAAAATAATAAGGGGCGACTTATAAAATTTGAAAGTGGAATAGAAAATCCAAAATATATATTGTTTGATGTTTGGGATAATGAAACGAAAATCCAAATTTGAATTATAAAATAAATCAAACGTAAGGAAATTAAATGAGTGTTATTTGGAATTAAAAATCAAGTATTGAATTTTAACCGGGAGAAGAACTAATTTGATAATAAATTAGTTAATAAAATGTGTAAAGGGAACCTAATGAAGCTAAATAGAAGCTGAATTGTAAGCTAATAATGAAATTTGGAAATAAAACACAAGTTACAAATCAAATTCGACCTGGATTATTAGTGAAGTAAATGAGATTGAATTGTGAGTTCATAAAAGTGAATGGTAAATTGAAAATGGTATGGATTGCAAATAAAATCTAAATACGTAGAAACAAATTGAAATGACCTTGTAATTTATCTAAGTGAACTGAGAATGAATCGAATTTGAAAATTTGAAAATTTATAATAACTAATCAAATAAATTTGTAGTTTGAAATGAGATTGGATTGTAGTAGAATCAAGTTAAATTGAAAAGAGAACTTTGTTTGCAAAATGAGAATGAGCTTAAATATAAAATTTGAATAAATTGAAGTAAATTGACTTAAGCTAAATGAATGGAGGAGAGTTGAATTGAATTCAACTTAAACAAAGTTTAATAATATTGGATTGGTTTTAAATCAATTGAAAATAAATTTTAATCGAAATAAAATTTGGTGGGTTATAAATAATATTTAAGGAAATGAAAATTCATAATGGATTGAGTGGATAAACTAATTATTGAATAAATAAATGGATAGAATAAATAAGAATCAAATGAAAGATGGAAGTATATCTTATTATAAAACGAAATGGAAATGAACTTAAGTTATTGACTTAAGTAAGTGTTGAATAAAAGTCGAACTCAAAATGAAGTGTGGTTTAAATAAGTTGAGAAATGGTTATTGAACGAAATAGCCTGGATTGTTTTTGAGCTAAATAAAATAGTTTGGAATAAACAATTTTGGAATGAAATGTAAATGAATGGATTGTGAATAAAATTGAAATGGAACATGTCGAGCTAAATAAATGGTCATGAATGAGTTAAAATAAGAAGGAAATTTAATTGGTAATGAAGATGAACCTAAGTTGTTAATAGTTTTGAATGAACTAGTTTGGTTAATAAAATGAAATGAAAGTGGATGGATTCAAATTTAAAATGCAACGGAATTGAGAATATATGGATTGTGAATAAATTTAAAAATGGAATATAATTAAGTATGAATTTAGTTGAAATCAATTTAAATTGGTGACATAAGTACTTATTTATTCACATAGATCTCGTCAAATTGCATAGAATAAATTGTCATTGGATGTAAATGGAAGTAATTAAAATTCTATGAATTGACAGGAGTAAAATAAATTGATTTTGAGAGCAATTGAATTAAAATGGAAAGAATTAAATAATAGATTGAGTTTGAATCAATATAAAATGGCCATCGGCTTAAGTGGTTATTTACTTGAATTAATATTATCAATTTGCATGAGAAAATTGGTCGTCGGACGAAAATAGAAAGAAATAAAATTCTATGAATCATTGCAAGTAAATAAAATTGTTTTTTTTAAATCAGTTGGAATAATATGGGTTTGTTTAAAATTAAAAATAAATTAAATATAAGCAATTGAGTTTTAAACCATTCAAATTGAATGAAAATGGTTTATAAATTAATTGGAACAGTGGAATTTGTATGAAAATTGTATAAGTTGCTTATGAAAAAATGTTTGGTGTGAATTTCTTTTAGAATTCATGTGTTTAACTATTGCAAATAAGTGAAATGTTGTCAAACTTCAATTATATGGCACTTACATGTTTAAATTGAGTAAGTACAGGTACCTGGAAGCCGTGTGGCTGGATTTGGTTGCGCTAATTACAAAAATAAATAAGCCGCTTGCTTATAAATGCTAAATAAGATACGCCTACGCAATAAAAATAGGAAATATGAACCGTTTTTAGTTTTTCCGACCGGGTGGGTCGATGTATATATATTTATATCTTTTGTCAAATTGTAAAAGCTCATCCGTGTAAGGGAGACTCTGTCAAAAAATTTCAGAAATTTTTGAGTTAGAAAAATTTTGAAAATTTTTGGAAAATTTTGTTAACAACAAAACGGTTTCAAATTGGAAATTGAAATAAATTAGTAAATGAAGCTAATTAAAATAATGACATAAATTAATTATAAATGGAAGATAAAATTTAATGTTCAAAGTTGAAAATAAATAAATTCATATGGAATGTGAAAACAAATTTGAATAGAAATATATATAAACTGAAGTGGTAAGAGGGAAATAAATATAAGAAACATATAAAATGCTTATACTAAACTTAAGTAAGGAATGGTGCATACTCAATTGAAAATTGATACTACTAATATAATCTAAGTCAATATTTGAATGAATAGATATTGGCATTTTGTGAGGAATTCGATAAAATGTTGTTGAATATTGTGATTGGATATTAGTGCTAAGCAGGATATGCAGGTATTATAAAGAGAAAGGAAAATTGGTTTTGATTTCAGATGATAAAAAAAATTGAATTGCCCGACCAAAAAGGTATGTGTTTAAATTTTTGTGAAATTTGATTGGGTTCTTGGATCGAGCCACTTGGCCTTTTGTTTTCTTTTTGGATGTGGGAGGCTGTAGAGCCATTTTGTAGTTGTACCGAGCTAGCCGCGCAAAGGAGACGCTGGCGAAATTTTTTGGGAATTTAGAGAGTTAGAAAATTTTGATAATTCAAAATTTAGTTTTGAATTATAATTTGAATGATTGAGCAAGTGATAATATTTGAATAAGTAAAGTTATTTGAAAACCGTGGAAGGTTTTGGAAGTTGGTTGAAGTAATAGTGGGTCTTTAATAAAAAGAATATGTCATGGAAAGTTAATTAAACTGTTTGATTTTGGAAAATAGTAACGGGTATTGGACCATTCTTCCTAATTAGTAATTTCGGGGACGAAATTCTTTTAAGGGGGGAGGAATGTGATGACCCGGAATTTTTGAGCATTTGAAATCAGGTTATTTAATTGATTTTAGATATTTAAAAGTTAATTTTTAACTTGAATTCAAATATCACTATTTATTTGATGATTAAATTATTGAATCTAAATAATTTGAAATTGGATAAAATATGAAATCTGAGATTCTAAGCCTATTAAAAATAATTTAAAGGCTTACAAAATTTGTATTGATAATACTGAAGAGAATAGAAGTGTTAAAATTGGATTTAACAATGATTTTTTCGATTTTGAAATTTATATCGTGTAAATTGAATTTAAATATGGCCTTCCGAGGCACAGTTTCGGAATACGACGAAACCAGCTTCATTGGATCCGTAATGTTTTATTATTATCGGATTTCAATTTTCACATTGTTTGGAGTTACCATTGGGTCGTACGATTAATTAATGCCTAGAATAATCAAATTGAATTTAAATTAGTAATCGAGACTTCTCTTGTACGCCTCTCCCCTCATCCCTATCTTCCTTTAGACGAAAGAAAATAAGAGATCTCATTCCTATTTCTTTTAGTTATCTCGTTTCCCCTTTCCCTCAAAAACGAAATTTCTTAATAAAAAAAATCAATCAGTTTGTTTCAAAATAAAATGGCCGAGGTCGATTTCGAGCTTTGCTCGTACTTCCTCAAATCAATGGCCGAAGGGACTCGGCTTGACTTCGAATTGGTGAAGCAGGGCACGCGACTGTTCGCGCTGGGGAAACTGAGCATCACGCCGGCGAAGCAAACGATGTGAGGGATGAAATAGCGACCATCAACTTCGGCATGGGCTATTCGCGTTCAACCTGGATAGAAGGAATAGGAGTCGAGTTCCAGGCTTCTAGATGGGGGCTGCGGCAGTTTTCAATTTTGCCAGAGGTGATGTGGTGGTTGAAGTTGAGTCGTCAACGGCAACGATCGTGAGGGGATTCGCGTTTAGGGCTAGGGTTTAGGAACTGTAGTGACAAAGTTTGGGTCGCGCAGGCCTCGGTCGCATCTAGGGTTAGCGCGAAGTGGAAGGAGAGGCTGTAAGGTTGTGGTGGTCGCGGCCTTTAAGGGGAGGCAGTTGTAGTTATTGCGAGCAGCGTCTTTCGTAAGGTATATTTGGATTTATTTCAAATCTAAGTTTGATAATAAATATTTACAGTAAACTCGATTGTTTATTTTTAGGTACTGATAATTTTAAAAATAGACAAAAATAAAATAGTATTTGATTTTTGTTTCACACATAGTTTTCACCAACAGGTTTAAGACAGAGGTTTTTAATAATCAGTTGTTGTTAATTACAAATAAGGTTGGGGAGGAATAAGATTTTAAATGTTTGAAGATTTTATAAATTATATAGTATATGCAGTTTGAAACAAGAAATAATAATAAAATAAAATCTATTCAAGTTTTTAAAATTTTGTATATATAGTTTATGTATTTTAAATAATAATAGGAATAAATAAATCTGCATAGATCTATAGTAACAAGATAGTTTTGGTTTAATATATATGTTAAAAGGGAATTGTATATTTTATTGAACTTTATAAATGTATATATGCGGACGTATACTAGTTCAAAGCAAAATATATATAGATAAATATTTTTAGGGAATTTTTAGTTTAAAATTAAATCGTCTATAAATTTAATAAATTGTTCAATTTATTTCGAATATTAATAAATTATATAAATTGTTTATTTAAGGTCAAACATCAGGGAATCCAAGGCAATATTGAAGTGGACTGCAAAACGATAAAGGTGAGTTAATCTCACTCCGCTAAATTTAAATTTAAATGATTAAATTTAAATAATTTTTTGAATGATTGAATTGATTGATGTGTTATAGTAGACTATATTTTGAAATTGGCATATTATATTGTGCTAACATCTGTGGATGCAGGGAAAATAGGTTGGAGGGATCCAACTGGATCCCTCAACATTTATTCAAATTATTTAATGCCTCTATCGTGATTATTTGATATTCTATAATGGATTATATTGGAATATTGTATGCTATGGTTCGAATTGATATAATTGGGTATGATGAATTACCAAAAATATATAAATTGGATTTTGGAAAGAAAATAAAAGAAGTGAAATTGTAACTAAAATAATTATAGGAATTTTGAATAAATTTAAGAATGAATTGGAAAAGAAATAAAGTGACTTTAAAATTCAAATAAATAAATCTTGAGTATAGAAAGGAAATTTGAATAAACAGAAAGTTAATGAATTTTAATCTTCAGTGATATTATTTAAAAGAACAAAACATTTATTTAAAATTTAAGATTTAAATTATTGAAAAGAATAAAGAAGAAATTGGGAAAAGCTGAAATTCGTATATTTCAGTTAAAAAGACCTAAAATCAAACGAATAATAATAATAATAATAAAGTCCATAATTATCGAACTTTTAGATGAATTAAGAAAGTAAAGATATTCATTTCAAATGGAGTAAATTGGAAATCAATTTGGGAAATTGATTTAAGTGATTGAAGTTGTAATTTTTCTCTGGATAACCAAGTACGTTTTAAAGTAAATTTTTAAATATAAGTTAAAAGCTTTAAAGTTGTTTTAAAAAGCAAGTTTTGGGAAATTTATTATTTCTAATATTTAAATTCTAATGTAAGTATTTTCTCAAATCTGTTATAGTAGTAATTACTTAAAAAGTGACTTAGTGTTTTGTTTTTAAAAGTGAAAACCTAGTTTATATTTTATTAAGTAACCTTGCTTCCAAATATTCATTGTAACGACCCAGGATTTTTAGTAATTAAAATTTGAATATTTAATTTATTTTAAATATTAATAAGTGAATATATAAGTCAAATAAATTTTTATTTGAATAATTAGATTTAATTGAATAATTAAATCAATAATTTAATATGTTAAATTATAGAAATAATTGAAAATTGAGTTAAATATGATTGAAAATGATTTGTAAAATTTTATTTTATCATATTGGAGTTAGAAAGATATTTTAGAACTTTTAAAATCGAATTAAAAGTTTATTTGTGAAAATTGAATAATTTAATATAAAAATCGACTAGTGAAAATAGTCAATTTTTGAACAGTCTCAGAGTTGGACGAGACCAGTTTCATTGGATCCGTAATAGTTAGTTATTACCGAATTTCAATTTTCGTGTCAATCGGAGTTATCGTTTGATCGTGGCAGCTTGAAACGCATCGAATTGTTTTTTATATTAATTTGGCGAGTTAAAATAGTCATTTTTCAAAAGTCTCGGATTACGACGAAACCAGTTTCATCGGATCCGTAATGTGATATTATTGTAAGGTTTCAAATTTCATGTCAATTGGATTTACCATTTGTCCGGTACAAATTAAAACGCCTAGAAAATCGTTTAAATCGGTTTAATTCAAATCGAACGTTTATTGCCATAACTCGCACAGATGTCCGAATTAGCTTCCGAAACCTGTTCCATTGTGTCCGGAATGCGGGGTAAACCCTAGAAACGCTAGTTACGGCGCGTAAATCGGAGTTTAGAATTCCCGGATGAATAGTGTTCGTTTTATTTCCTATAAATACCCCCCTAAATCTAAAAAAATAATAATAAATAAACTAAACCCTAATCTATAAACGCAGCCGCCAGTGAAGCAATGGAAGGCCGAAAATCACTCTCCTTTCTCCCTCGATTTCTTTCAATCCACTCATCAATTCGAGATGTTGTCAACTAGGAAAACGTAGAGGCTAGTGTGCTCTACACATCCAACGGTGGAGATTGGGAATGGAGTTGTGGATAGACGGCAATTGGCAGTCAAAGGCCATACGGTCGGCCTCGATTTTCGTGCTAGATGTAGGACCGGACTTCAAGGCACTTGGGGCGCTGGTAGAGTGGAGCGAGGCGGTTCGAATGGCGTGGAGGTGATGGAGTTTAGTCGAGTGTGGTGGTCGAGAAAACTAACCCTAGTTTATGCTATGGGTTCGGCCATGTTGTTCTTGCGTGCGTACGAAGGAGAAGGGGGAGGGGTATGCACGGTCACGATGGTGGGGTTTGGATCCAAGGGCTAGGATTAGTTGAAGGTTAAATTTTTTAAATATAGTTGTAATTTTAATTATAAAATCGTGTACAAACTTCATAAACTCGTATCTTTTTCATACGAGGTCGAAAACGCGCGAAACCAGTTGCGTTGGAATCGTATGGACGAGCACTACGCGATGAAATTGGATTGGAGTCGTTTGGAGTTAGTGAAAATTTTGGGTAAAATTAAATGTCCGTTTAATTCTATTCGAAATAAATCGCTAAAACGAAATTGAAATCAAGGTGAGAACTTCTCACTCAATCGAATCAGTTTCGATTTTATTTTAAATAATTAGATTTAAAATATTTGAATGCATGTTTGAATGATGATTGTTATCTATTGATTGTTAAAATAGACATTATGCGCCGTTAGTAAGCGGATGTTATTTATTAAAAACATATACCGCGAATATTTCATAAACAGTGAAATTGGTATTATATATAATAGCAATATATATATATATATTGGCGTATGTATATATTGGAGTTATTGATTTCCCGCACTTGTATAGCGGATGAGACCCTATTGCGCCGTCTATTAAGCGGATAATATTTTAAATCCCATATACCGCGATAATTTCGTACTGGAGCGAAATTGGTATTGTGCTAATGTTTGTGGATGCAGGAAAACAGGTTGGAGGGATCCAACTGGATTCCTCAATAGTATTTATTTGATTTCAGATATTTTGATATTTGATTGATTATCATATTGATGTATGATATCGTTGTTGTCATGATTGACTATTTGGTATGTAGCATCATTGGACCAAATTTGGGATTTTAAAATGATTTTTAAAGTGATTTTTGAAAGTATACGTATATAAAATATTTTTGAAATTGATTCATTTTAAATAAATAAACGATATAACTTTAATGTTATAAAAATTATGGTTTTTTGAAAAATATAGTTAAAGATTGATTTTTGAGAAATACGGTTAAAGTTGATTTTTGAGAAATATGAATTAATGATTTTATAAAAGAGTTAAAATCAGGATTTATTGAATTTATTATGAAAAGTTGAAATAAAGGATTTATAAAATTTGATTATTTTATAAATCAAAATGATGAAGTTTTTAAAGGAGATTAAAGATGTTTTAAAATAATAGTATAAATTGATTTATATAAGAGATTTATAAATTGATATTTATAAATTAAAACATTTGAATTATAAAACGAGTTTTTATAAGTGTTTGAATGAAGTGAAAATGGATTGCATAAGTGAATGGAATTCATAGAATTATAAACGGTGAAGTTATAAATGGAATTTTATAAGCAGTAGGTTTATAAAATTTATAAAGTTATTAAAAGAATGGTTTTGGATAAATAATTGAATCTTATAAGTTATAAGATTTATAATTATGAAGTTCAAAGGAACGATGGTGCAAACAAATAAATTATAAGTATTTCACTTATAATATAAACTTTTGGTTTATAATTGAGTTATGAATTGAATAGGTTAATAAAGGAATTTATAAACGTTGTTTTATAAATTCGCAAACGACTTATTTTGATAAGTAAATTTGTTGAAACTTATTTATGGAGCTATATTCACGTTTTTGAATAGTGAATAATCCTTTAAAATAAAATGAATAGAAGTGAGGAAATTTGTTAACAAGTATATTCACGTTTTTGAATAGTGAATAATATGTTAAAGAGATTGTTTTGAATGTGATGTTTTAAATAGAATTAAAACAAGTTAACGATGTTTTAATTGGGTTGAGATTCGAAACCATAGATTTCAACATTCATTGTTGAAATAGATGCTTTCGAGAAATAGAAGGAAATGGTGGACTATAACACTGTTGTTATAGTAAATGATTTCCGAAAGGAAATGTTTTGTATAGCATTGGGATTTATATATCTATTTTAATTTCGAATCCCTATACTAGTGATTTTGGGTTGTCGTAACGATGTTTTACGCAACATTCGTTTTTGGCCCAAATAAATATGTTTAAGAAAATGATTTCCTTAAAGAATGAAATATATACTTAATCTCGATTTAAGTATATTGAATATTTTCCAAGTGTTGAAAATAGATGGATTTGAGAATTACTTATTTTTAAATAAGTATGGAAATGTTTTCCAATATAAAGTGAATATTTTGAGAATTATCTTTTTGAAGATAAATTGAAATGAATAATTGAAATCGTATATTCATAGATATTTTGAAATATAAATTCACTATGGAATTTATAAAAGAAAGGGGAACTTGTTTAAAAAATAAATATTGATTTATTTTTGAAGTGTGAAAATTATATATCTTGTAAAGATATTTTGGAAAATAAATAAATTGGAAAATTATTTGGAATCTGGTGATGTGTGCATATCCATTGATAGTTCAATAACCGACTATCAATATTTCCCTTTGAATGGGTATTTTATGTGATTTGTTTGAATTTGAATGCCACACTTATTTTTGAATAAGCGCTCACTATTCGGGTTAACCGGGAAAGGACCATGGGGTCGTATAACCCATTCCGAATATGTGATACGTCGTTATGAATTGCATTTGAAGATCGGTGTTGAAGACCGGATATTTACGAAAGCGATAGGATGACCTATCGATTGTCTCTGCACTGGGTAGCTCCTGGTATAGAGATTTCCTAAGTGATGGGAAATTCGATCGGGATTGTGAATACCCGGATTGCAAGGGCTTCGTGAGAAGTGCCTTCGGTTTTGTTCGAGCCCGAAACAGACTTGCATGGATTGTATGTCTGACATTACAAATTGAGATATAAAGCAGATTTCTTTCAAATATATTTCTGTTGGTGGCGGAGAATTTATTCTTTTAGCTTAACACCCTTCTCTGAGACGTACGAGCTCAGAGGTTATGTAGTTGAAAGTTATCAGCAATATATTCCTAATTTGGTAATGTGACATGCTGAGTGTTGCTGTAAATGATCATTGTGTTGATTATTTGTGATAGGATCATTTATTTGATCGTCTATCCTGGTGATCATTTCTATGATCATTTGTTGACCCAAAGCATGGCTTTTGTATAAAGTATGTTTTTGTGGACGTGACTTCGTCGAGCCTCACACCTCGGGAATGGTCAAAACAGGAAAGATGCGGCAAGGTTATGAGGGGTAGCGCCCTTTAGGATATGTGCATTTCCTTCTGGAAAAGGGTGGTATCATGGTATGGAGCCCAGATACTTACTCATGTTGAAAACACTTTATGATTGTGTGAATTGATTACGAGCGCTCGGTTGAAAGGTCCCAAAGGACCGGGGGATGGCATATTCGGTCAGCTGTTACTCAGTTAGGGGTAACCCGGCCTTGTGTTGGTAGAGATCCGGTTTGGTTCTCGGGGATGTCCATCCAGAGGCATTCTCATGTGGCAATGGGAAGTTCCTTGGCCTGATCATTCGTTGGAAATCCAAAGAAACAATACGATCTTGTACGGTTTTAGTTGTAGAACCTGCTTCCTCAGGAAGTAGCTATAGTTGGCATAATATAATGGTACCTATGCTGGCTAAGATTTATATTCTACTTTCGAAATATCTTCTACACTATGCACTAATAATAATATCAAAATTGATTTGATTTTAATACGTATCAAGCATCTTTGACTATCATAAGGAGAAATCTCCTCCAAGTCTGTGTTTGCATTGTGTGTGTGGCGGGAGGTCTTATGGTAGTCTCATTATTAAAAAGAATTGCGAATTGATTTTTAAAAATATTCCTCTATTTTTGATTTCAAAGAAAAATAAACTATTTTGAGTTCTCACACCAGTCACATGACTGACTCGGAGTTTATTGTTTTCCTTCCTAAACTCTGGGTGCCCACCAATTTTCACACGGGCAGTTAAGAGTTAGGTTTATCAGGATATTCTGGATATTCTGGAATTGCTGGAAGCAAGCTGGATGGCATGGCGTATTACTAGTATATAGTATTTCTTTTCCGCTGTTTGTTGTTGTTGTTGTACACTCTGATGATATGATTTAATGAAATGTGATGTAATGTAATAACTGATATAGTTCTTTGTTAAAGATTATTCATTTATTATTATATGTTGTTCCGCTGCGAATTGTGAGATTCTGATGTTGTTCTGTTATTTTTTTCTGTTCCGTTTCATCTTCTATTTTCTTTTCCCTCTATTTTCTATCTTCTTATCTCTTCTTCTATCCTTTTTCTCTTTCTTAAACCCATAACATTTCGGTTTTTCGGCAACGAAAGATCGTGATCGTTACAATTTGGTATCAGAGCTTATGGTTAAGCGACAACCATGGTTCTGTTGGGTGTTACTCATTAGAGATAGAGTCAGCAGTACTCTAGAATGAGTTTGAGTGTAATAATAGCTATGAGAGCGTATTTGTTAGTGAATATAAAAATTGTTTTGTATTGTGTTGACTTATCGGTTGATTGTTTATAGATTTCGGTCGATGTAGTCTAGCTAACTATCGTAGAAAGGGGTTTCTAAACTCTTAAACAAGATAAACCGACACAGTATTGTTTTAAAATTGGGTAAATGAAATAATTTTACCTTGATTATATTTTATATATAAAGGAATAATTTTTCAGAATTATTAAAGTGTATATAAATTGATTGTTTAGATATTTGAATAATCTAAGTAAAAGAAGAATTGTATAAGCAAATGAATTATAAGAATTGGATTATAATTAATGTGATTTACAACTGTGAAATAAACTTATATATATAAGAAGTGAAACTATATGAATATATTTATGAATATGAGGTGTAAAAAAAAAGAATTTAAAGTTAAATGGAAATTTACTTTAGAATTTAGAAGCTGAATTAATTTATAAGTGGAAATTTAAGTTAAGTAAAAACAAAGTGATGTTTGTAAAATGGAATATAACTTAAGTGATATTGAATGAAATTGATATTGGTATCAAAGTAAATTAATAAAGTGAAGTGATAGATATGAACTTGAGTTATGAAATGAAATTCAACCTTTGTAATTGAATTGAATTAATGGATTGAATGTAAATCAATTAAATGTAAATTTTGTTGATATGGAATAATGAATGTAAGTGTAATTCATTAAAATGTAATGTTATTGGAAGTTGAATAGTTGAATGAAAATCAATTTAATTAAACCAAATTGAATGAATATAAGCAAAGGAATTTGGTTGTAGTTAATATACATTGGTTGTTATATGGTTGTTAGTTGATGATTGTATATAATTCATTAAGTGTTAATGAAATTGAAAGCTAAAGTAATTGGAATTCAATTGGAAGTTAAGTGAATCTTAAATAAAATTGAATTTGATTTGGAAGTGAACCAACTTGAATACGAATTAGTAAATATAAACCAATTGAAAATGAATGTTGATAAAATCCAGTGTAAATAAATCAAATGTGATTAGATTGAAAACCATTTCATTGAATATTAATGAGAATATGAATGAATATTTATTGGTTATGGATGTTAGTTGGATGATAGTTGGTTGATGGTTGCATTTGTTGCTTTTACTACATTTGTTATGTTGACATATATAGTTATTATGTTGCTATATGTTGTATATTGATACTATTATCTATATGCATGATTCTCATGTTGTTTGTTGAGTGTTTAGTAGGTGCGGATCGCGTTTGCTTCGCATTTGGAGCTCGCTTTCGCGCTATATTAGTCGTATATGCTCGCTAATAAAATATAAGGTACATATCTCGGATTACATGTCGTACTTTTATACTTTTTTCCCTTTGGGATGCCTCATTACTTGATGAGATGTATATTTGTGATATATATACTGTCATTTTTTTTTCGGATCGAGCCGCGCAAAGGAGACTATGGCGAATTTTTCCGAAAATTTAAGGCGTTAGAAATTTTTTTTGAGAAAATTGGAAAATTTTGAAAACTTTAACTTTGATTTGGAATTGGAAATTAAACCATAGTAGTTGTTTTTGAAAAGATAACTAAGTATGATTTGAAAACTTAGTAAAGTATGGTAAGAAGTTTAACTATGAACTTTGGAAAGTTAATAAATTCTGTAACTTTTCTTACTTTGTAATTTCGAGGACGAAATTCTTTTAAGGGAGGAAGATTGTAACGACCCAGGATTTTTAGTAATTAAAATTTGAATATTTAATTTATTTTAAATATTAATAAGTGAATATATAAGTCAAATAAATTTTTATTTGAATAATTGGATTTAATTGAATAATTAAATCAATAATTTAATATGTTAAATTATGGAAATAATTGAAAATTGAGTTAAATATGATTGAAAATGATTTGTAAAATTTTATTTTATCATATTGGAGTTAGAAAGATATTTTAGAACTTTTAAAATCGAATTAAAAGTTTATTTGTGAAAATTGAATATTTTAATATAAAAATCGACTAGTGAAAATAGTCAATTTTTGAACAGTCTCAGAATTGGACGAGACCAGTTTCATTGGATCCGTAATAGTTAGTTATTACCGGATTTCAATTTTCGTGTCAATCGGAGTTATCGTTTGATCGTGGCAGCTCGAAACGCATCGAATTGTTTTTTATACTAATTTGGCGAGTTAAAATAGCCATTTTTCAAAAAGTCTCGGATTTCGACGAAACTAGTTTCGTCGGATCCGTAATGTGATATTATTGTAAGGTTTCAAATTTCGTGTCAATTGGATTTACCGTTTGTCCGGTACAAATTAAAACGCCTAGAAAATCGTTTAAATCGGTTTAATTCAAATCGAACATTTATTGCCATAACTCGCACAGATGTCCGAATTAGCTTCCGAAACCTGTTCCATTGTGTCCGGAACGCGGGGTAAACCCTAGAAACACTGGTTACGCCGTGTAAATCGGAGTTTAGAATTCCCGGATGAATAGTGTTTGTTTTATTTCCTATAAATACCCCCCTAAATCTAAAAAAATAAAAAAATAATAAACTAAACCCTAATCTATAAACGCAGCCGCCAGTGAAGCAATGGAAGGCCGAAAATCACTCTCCTTTCCCCCTCGATTTCTTTCAATCCACTCATCAATTCGAGATGTTGTCAACTAGGAAAACGTAGAGGCTAGTGTGCTCTACATATCCAACGGTGGAGATTGGGAATGGAGTTGTGGATAGACGGCAATTGGCAGTCAAAGGCCATACGGTCGGCCTCGATTTTCGTGCTAGATGTAGGACCGGACTTCAAGGCACTTGGGGCGCTGGTAGAGTGGAGCGAGGCGGTTCGAATGGCGTGGAGGTGATGGAGTTTAGTCGAGTGTGGTGGTCGAGAAAACTAACCCTAGTTTATGCTATGGGTTCGGCCATGTTGTTCTTGCGTGCGTACGAAGGAGAAGGGGGAGGGGTATGCACGGTCACGATGGTGGGGTTTGGATCCAAGGGCTAGGATTAGTTGAAGGTTAAATTTTTTAAATATAGTTGTAATTTTAATTATAAAATCGTGCACAAACTTCATAAACTCATATCTTTTTCATACGAGGTCGAAAACGCGCGAAATCAGTTGCGTTGGAATCGTATGGACGAGCACTACGCGATGAAATTGGATTGGAGTCGTTTGGAGTTAGTGAAAATTTCGGGTAAAATTAAACGTCCGTTTAATTCTATTCGAAATAAATCGCTAAAACGAAATTGAAATCAAGGTGAGAACTTCTCACTCAATCGAATCAGTTTCGATTTTATTTTAAATAATTAGATTTAAAATATTTGAATGCATGTTTGAATGATGATTGTTATCTATTGATTGTTAAAATAGACACTGTTAGTAAGCGGATGTTATTTATTAAAAACATATACCGCGAATATTTCATAAACAGTGAAATTGGTATTATATATAATAGCAATATATATATATATATATATATATATATATATATTGGCATATGTATATATTGGAGTTATTGATTTCCCGCACTTGTATAGCAGATGAGACCCTATTGCGCCGTCTATTAAGCGGATAATATTTTAAATCCCATATACCGCGATAATTTCGTACTGGAGCGAAATTGGTATTGTCCTAATGTTTGTGGATGCAGGAAAACAGGTTGGAGGGATCCAACTGGATTCCTCAACAGTATTTATTTGATTTCAGATATTTTGATATTTGATTGATTATCATATTGATGTATGATATCGTTGTTGTCATGATTGACTATTTGGTATGTAGCATCATTGGACCAAATTTGGGATTTTAAAATGATTTTTAAAGTGATTTTTGAAAGTATACGTATATAAAATATTTTTGAAATTGATTCATTTTAAATAAATAAACGATATAACTTTAATGTTATAAAAATTATGGTTTTTTGAAAAATATAGTTAAAGATTGATTTTTGAGAAATACGGTTAAAGTTGATTTTTGAGAAATATGAATTAATGATTTTATAAAAGAGTTAAAATCAGGATTTATTGAATTTATTATGAAAAGTTGAAATAAAGGATTTATAAAATTTGATTATTTTATAAATCAAAATGATGAAGTTTTTAAAGGAGATTAAAGATGTTTTAAAATAATAGTATAAATTGATTTATATAAGAGATTTATAAATTGATATTTATAAATTAAAACATTTGAATTATAAAACGAGTTTTTATAAGTGTTTGAATGAAGTGAAAATGGATTGCATAAGTGAATGGAATTCATAGAATTATAAACGGTGAAGTTATAAATGGAATTTTATAAGCAGTAGGTTTATAAAATTTATAAAGTTATTAAAAGAATGGTTTTGGATAAATAATTGAATCTTATAAGTTATAAGATTTATAATTATGAAGTTCAAAGGAACGATGGTGCAAACAAATAAATTATAAGTATTTCACTTATAATATAAACTTTTGGTTTATAATTGAGTTATGAATTGAATAGGTTAATAAAGGAATTTATAAACGTTGTTTTATAAATTCGCAAACGACTTATTTTGATAAGTAAATTTGTTGAAACTTATTTATGGAGCTATATTCACGTTTTTGAATAGTGAATAATCCTTTAAAATAAAATGAATAGAAGTGAGGAAATTTGTTAACAAGTATATTCACGTTTTTGAATAGTGAATAATATGTTAAAGAGATTGTTTTGAATGTGATGTTTTAAATAGAATTAAAACAAGTTAACGATGTTTTAATTGGGTTGAGATTCGAAACCATAGATTTCAACATTCATTGTTGAAATAGATGCTTTCGAGAAATAGAAGGAAATGGTGGACTATAACACTGTTGTTATAGTAAATGATTTCCGAAAGGAAATGTTTTGTATAGCATTGGGATTTATATATCTATTTTAATTTCGAATCCCTATACTAGTGATTTTGGGTTGTCGTAACGATGTTTTACGCAACATTCGTTTTTGGCCCAAATAAATATGTTTAAGAAAATGATTTCCTTAAAGAATGAAATATATACTTAATCTCGATTTAAGTATATTGAATATTTTCCAAGTGTTGAAAATAGATGGATTTGAGAATTACTTATTTTTAAATAAGTATGGAAATGTTTTCCAATATAAAGTGAATATTTTGAGAATTATCTTTTTGAAGATAAATTGAAATGAATAATTGAAATCGTATATTCATAGATATTTTGAAATATAAATTCACTATGGAATTTATAAAAGAAAGGGGAACTTGTTTAAAAAATAAATATTGATTTATTTTTGAAGTGTGAAAATTATATATCTTGTAAAGATATTTTGGAAAATAAATAAATTGGAAAATTATTTGGAATCTGGTGATGTGTGCATATCCATTGATAGTTCAATAACCGACTATCAATATTTCCCTTTGAATGGGTATTTTATGTGATTTGTTTGAATTTGAATGCCACACTTATTTTTGAATAAGCGCTCACTATTCGGGTTAACCGGGAAAGGACCATGGGGTCGTATAACCCATTCCGAATATGTGATACGTCGTTATGAATTGCATTTGAAGATCGGTGTTGAAGACCGGATATTTACGAAAGCGATAGGATGACCTATCGATTGTCTCTGCACTGGGTAGCTCCTGGTATAGAGATTTCCTAAGTGATGGGAAATTCGATCGGGATTGTGAATACCCGGATTGCAAGGGCTTCGTGAGAAGTGCCTTCGGTTTTGTTCGAGCCCGAAACAGACTTGCATGGATTGTATGTCTGACATTACAAATTGAGATATAAAGCAGATTTCTTTCAAATATATTTCTGTTGGTGGCGGAGAATTTATTCTTTTAGCTTAACACCCTTCTCTGAGACGTACGAGCTCAGAGGTTATGTAGTTGAAAGTTATCAGCAATATATTCCTAATTTGGTAATGTGACATGCTGAGTGTTGCTGTAAATGATCATTGTGTTGATTATTTGTGATAGGATCATTTATTTGATCGTCTATCCTGGTGATCATTTCTATGATCATTTGTTGACCCAAAGCATGGCTTTTGTATAAAGTATGTTTTTGTGGACGTGACTTCGTCGAGCCTCACACCTCGGGAATGGTCAAAACAGGAAAGATGCGGCAAGGTTATGAGGGGTAGCGCCCTTCAGGATATGTGCATTTCCTTCTGGAAAAGGATGGTATCATGGTATGGAGCCCAGATACTTACTCATGTTGAAAACACTTTATGATTGTGTGAATTGATTACGAGCGCTCGGTTGAAAGGTCCCAAAGGACCGGGGGATGGCATATTCGGTCAGCTGTTACTCAGTTAGGGGTAACCCGGCCTTGTGTTGGTAGAGATCCGGTTTGGTTCTCGGGGATGTCCATCCAGAGGCATTCTCATGTGGCAATGGGAAGTTCCTTGGCCTGATCATTCGTTGGAAATCCAAAGAAACAATACGATCTTGTACGGTTTTAGTTGTAGAACCTGCTTCCTCAGGAAGTAGCTATAGTAGGCATAATATAATGGTACCTATGCTGGCTAAGATTTATATTCTACTTTCGAAATATCTTCTACACTATGCACTAATAATAATATCAAAATTGATTTGATTTTAATACGTATCAAGCATCTTTGACTATCATAAGGAGAAATCTCCTCCAAGTCTGCGTTTGCATTGTGTGTGTGGCGGGAGGTCTTATGGTAGTCTCATTCTTAAAAAGCATTGCGAATTGATTTTTAAAAATATTCCTCTATTTTTGATTTCAAAGAAAAATAAACTATTTTGAGTTCTCACACCAGTCACATGACTGACTCGGAGTTTATTGTTTTCCTTCCTAAACTCTGGGTGCCCACCAATTTTCACACGGGCAGTTAAGAGTTAGGTTTATCAGGATATTCTGGATATTCTGGAATTGCTGGAAGCAAGCTGGATGGCATGGCATATTACTAGTATATAGTATTTCTTTTCCGCTGTTTGTTGTTGTTGTTGTACACTCTGATGATATGATGTAATGAAATGTGATGTAATGTAATAACTGATATAGTTCTTTGTTAAAGATTATTCATTTATTATTATATGTTGTTCCGCTGCGAATTGTGAGATTCTGATGTTGTTCTGTTATTTTTTTATGTTCCGTTTCATCTTCTATTTTCTTTTCCCTCTATTTTCTATCTTCTTATCTCTTCTTCTATCCTTTTTCTCTTTCTTAAACCCATAACATTTCGGTTTTTCGGCAACGAAAGATCGCAATCGTTACATTCATATAGTATATATTTTTAATAAATTATTGAAGCAGTTTTTAAACTAAATGTTTAAAGTATATTTCAAAGTAAAGTGTTTTAAATTATTTTAAAAAAATATAGTTTTGTGCTTGGTGATTTCAGTAAAGATAGAAAATATTTGGAAAAGTTTATTCTGAAAAGAAAGATGATTTGAAACTGTTGTCAAAGGATTGAAAATAGAAATATATCTTGTGAAGATATTTTGAGGTTAATAAATAATTTGGGAAATTATTTATTGGTTGATGGTTGTTTGTGAATATTAATTGATGGTTAAATAACCGACTATCAATATTGGACAAATACGTTGATCGTTTCGAAGAGACCGGGATCGAGATTTATTTCTCGAAAACCACTTCGATCCGGTTTGTACATTTCGTGAAATGCGATTTTGGATTCGAAGATGGAGCAGTGAAGTGCAAGGGCTAGTCGCTATTAATCCTGAGGATATTTCAGAAATGGATGTAGTAGGAATAGTGCCTTCGGTTCCGTTCGAACCTGGGACGGACTTGTAGGGATGAATGCTTGCGAAACATCATCAGGTGGACGATGGGCATTCTAAGGGATATGTTCTAAAAAGGTAACGCTTATCCTCAAGCCTCATTAAATGGGAATGACTGAAAATCAGGGGTTATGCAGCAAGGCTAGGTGGGTAGCACCCAAGCAGGGTGAGGTCATCCCTACCCAGATGTCCCTTTTATTTCGGCTTAGTGGGTGGTTGCTGATCCCAACCGCGGGGTGATCTCACTTGGGATTATCCAGTAAGGGGTAGTCCCGGTCTTGTATTGCAGGGGAGCGGGCGTACTCCTCGGTACTGTGATCTAGGCCACGTACTGTGACAGGTGGTACCCCAGTGCCTAGTCATTAGTTGAAAATCCATTCTCCCTACGAGCCTTGTATGAGTTTTGTTTGTATTACCCACTCTGTGGCTAGTAGCTAGAATTTAATAGATGTAACAATTTCGGCTATTTTATAAGCATTTGTATACAGACCCTATTATAATATCAGAGGATTTCTATAAAAAGTGTTTTAGCTATCGTAAGGTAAAAACCCGACATGTTTATTTGTGGCGAGGTCTTATAAGATGCTTTTGTTTTCAAAAGGATTTTTGAAACTTTAAATAATAAATTGAGTGTGATTTTCTCACGCTGGTATTCCAGACTGACTCGGGTATTATTTAACTGTAATGCTCGGGTCAGACCGAGTATTATAGGATACACGATTTGATGCTGTCGAGCTCAGGAGACGAGCTGGATGACGATACGTACTTCTGTACTTGTTTATATATATATTCCGTTGTGTTGAGTTGCTGTGTATCCATTTGTAAGTTGTTGTTGAACTGTGATTGATGTACTCTGATGTTGTAATATATAAACAGAGATATTTGATATTTGAGTAAAGATCATTTATTATCTATTATATTTTATTCCGTTGGGATGGTTAGATTCTGTTGTTGTTTTCTATTTTCTTCTTCTACCTCTTCCGCTTTAACCCAAATGGTTCGTATTTCTGTACCGCTTGAGTTGATTTAGGTAGAAAAGTGTTAACTTAAGGGGTACGGATTTGCGGGCTGTTACACTTAATTTCAAAGTTGAGGAAGTTAGGCTTGTTTTTTGATGAATATTCTTTTTTTCTAAAGTAAAGATTTTATAGGTTTTTCTTTGAGATGAATAAGAGGAGAAGATAAATGACTTGTATAATTTTATTTTATTTTTCTATAAAAAAATTTAAGTAAAAGAAAATGATACAAATGACACTTGTAATTCTTTTCTTCCCTTGAATTACATTTGTCACCATAGTCCTTATTAGCTTAACACTTGTAATCAATTTTTATTTTATTTTATTAACCTAATAATTCATATTATTTAAATTGTATTTATACTTACATTTTCCATTAAAGACATTAGCTTTATGTTAATACATATTATTAAAAAGAGAGTGTTTTGGATTTGAATACATATTAAATAAATCACATATATATAAATGCAAATTATTTTACTAAAACATTTATTTTAAAATTTAAATTCAAATTAAAAATCAAATTCAATATATAATTTCAAATTTACCCATGTATGCACACATACATACATACATATATATATATATTTATATATATATATATATATATATATATTTACATATATGAATAAAAGTTAAATTCAAATGATTTTAAAACTTTTAGTATTTCCAAATTTTAAACTCAAAAGAAATCTGAAATTCTTATTCATTTAAATTATCATTTATTATTTATTTATTTTGAAACTTTTCAAATTTTATTATAAAAGTTCAACATTTACCAATTTTAAATTGATGAATTTCGGTATGTTACATGAGTACACTTTGACTCGCTTGCTCCTGACCATTTTATTAAACTTATATATTCGAACTGCACCTGTGTTGAATCCAGCTTGGAGCACGGGTTTGACCTTGTGCTGATATTGTGACATTATTTTTATTGCACTTAAGTTGAACTCGGTGTTTTGGGTTTGACCTGTGCTCACCTGCCCCTGTAATTTTATCAAATGTATATATCGGTGTGCACGGCCTTGTGGCATATACAGTAATACACTGTATATGTCACAAGCTGTTCGTGAATGATGAATTCAAAATTAAATGATGACAAACAACCCAAATAACTGAGGCAAATATTATTTTCAAAATCCACATTTTATTTTATACTGCAAAAATATTTTATTTTCAATTTTACTGCGTCAATGTATATTTTTTCAGATTGCTCAGATGTTGGATTCATAATGGAATGAAGTTGAAGATCAGTACAAGTTGAGTGAATGAGTGATATGTAGTGAGGTGCAATGTAAATGTGAATTGTAATTTAATCAAATTCGTATTGTAATTGAAATTGTATATAGTAAGAGTTTGAAATTTGTACTATTCAAAAATTGTAATAAATATTTGTTTGAATAAAAATTTTGCTTGAATTCAATTCTGTGTTATTTATTTTTATTTAACAAATATTTATTTAATCTATGAAAAATAAAATAGTACATTAACAAATACATTTAAATGAATATATATATATATATGTTTATTAGCATCAAACAAAAATCATATAATCGCATATTCAACAATCTCCCCCTTTTCATGATAACAAACATATATTTAAGATTTTGAATATGTTAAATGTATTTGATCATTGATATACTCTAATTGCTCCCTCTATTTAAATGCTTCCTCTCTACACAAAGCTCCCCCTTCATATATGCATAGAATTAAAAATATGCAAGTGAGCCTAGATGCAAATAGAAAATATTTGACCTTTGCTTGATTTTATTTAACAAAATCTTAACTTTTCTCTCCCCCTATTGTTATTAGCAAAATAGTAATAGTGTTAGAATAGAGATAAAGTGATCGATTTTAATCCAACATTAAAACTCAATTGAATATAAATATTAAATTTCAATAAAAAAATCAAACAAAAATCATAAATACTTTGTTAGGCGCATATTCCACTTTCAGAATGATGGGAATGATATCATCATTTAAACCATACAGTTGTGTCTATTTGTGTATATTTATATCAGGAATTTGAATATCTATCAATTATGCATAATCGTTAGGACTTTTAAATGAGATTAATAGTATTCCAATTTCATTTTAAAAAATAAATTCAAGTATCTTCTAACCATGCATAACCACGAGGACTTTTAAATGGGATTAGAATAAACTTATTTATTTTATAAAAAAATCAATTTTGATATGCGTTCCATACATGCATAACCGTGAGGACTTCTAAATGAGCATGGAAGCACATAACAAATTCCAAGTAATCCACCCATGCATAACCGTGAGGACTTTTAAATGAGAGTGATTACTTTGGATTTTTTTATTTTATTATTATTATTATTATTATTATTATTATTATTATTTTTTTATTAAAAAAATGTAAAATGAAAAACGAATGATTCCTATTTCAAGTACCACATATTGACAAACTATATTAAATTTTGATGAGTGGTGGTTGTTAGAAATATGATAGAAATAGAGATGGCCATGGAATTTTTACCAACAAAAAGTTTTATTACTCTTGTTTAAATTTTAAAAGAAATTTACTAATTATACCGTCTCGAGTCATAATATATGATAAATATCAACGCTCATCATTTTTTCAATCACCATTTATCTTTTCGATAATTATAAGGGATTCAGATTAGTCAAAATAGTCATTTAAAATCAAATTCAAAAATAATTATAAAACCAATTTTTTAAAATGACTGATCTGAAAACATGGTCAAAAATGATTTTCTAGAAGGGTTCATATGCGAAAAATTTCCGCTATTTGAAAATTATTTGAAATGAAAAATATTCAAATATTTTTTTTGAAAAACGATGCAGTTACTAAATGTCTTAACAAAAATCACGTTCAACTAGTAATTTTTCTATCAACTAGATTACCAGTGTAATCTGCATCTGAATTTCTCTTTCACTCAAAATTATCATTAATTGAATTTGATAGACTAGACCATGAAGTGTGCAACAAAAAATTTCAAAATCAATTTTAACAGCTTTTTAAATGACATTCTCTTGAATTTGAACTGAAACCGTGTAAATAATCAAAAACCGTGAATATAGAGTCAGCCGTAAAATGATCAAATGTATTATCATCCAATAAAACACTATTATTAATCCAAACTAATATATATGTAGTAATTCAAAGACTCTACAGATTTTTATAGTGTTCTTGGCATAAGAATATAATTGGCCAACAATTTTGAATAAGTCAGAATCAAAATCATCATTACATTATTGGCTGATTTAACTCAGATACGGTGCAGATTATCACATTTAATATATCGTTCAAATAAATATACCATTACCTGTTTTACCTTTATGATATTTTTCGTTGTTGTTCATGGTGATTATGTCACCTTTATACTAGGCTAAGGAACTTTGCTTTGTCGCCCGTTGTGTCCTTGGAACAGCCAAAATCCAAGTAACACTATTGTTGTTCCTTAGCCTGCCACCACTCCTACACGATAAAAGATTCTTGTGACCTATTTGTTTTATAGGTCCACGATTGTTAGTGGCAGAATATTTTGAAAAATAATTTTGTGGAGACCCAAAACTATTTATATATGTTCCTTTCGGCACCCAGATTTGTTTAACTTTGAGAGATTTTATATTTGTGCCTTTTGGAACCCAAATTGGTATGGTTTTCACGTGTTTGGGTCTATACCAACAATTATTGTGATTGTGCCCATATTTTCTACAAATTTTGCACATAGAATTGACTTGATTAATTTTGCTTTTAACCTTTTCAGATTGATTATATCCAAGTCCTTGTCTAACTGTATTAACAGTTTGTTTCCCTAAGAGCATATTCAATGATTTTTCACTTTTGGAAAATTTATCTAAAGTCGTTGACAGTTGTTGGACTTGTGTTTTGAGAGATTCATTTTCGTTCAATAATTATGTGCACTTTTTAATAGAGTTCTCTCTCCTATTATTTTCACTTTCTTTCATAAGCAGAATTTCATTTTCAAGTGATTTTATATTAATTTCTGATTTTTTAATCTCTTCTTCAAATATTGGACACTTATCACACTTAGGGATCCTACTTTGATAGGTTTTAACTAATTGGTCAAGTTGTTTATTTAATTCTGTCAAAGTATCTTTTTTTGTGATTCAAGTTTGGCATACTTCTCCCTAAGTCGTTCAAAACAGCCATTTACTTCGTGGAAATATATAAGTAATTCTGAGTGAGTGAGTTTTGATACCTCGCCTGGCTCGTCATCGTCGCTATCAGTTATATTTCCTTGAAGGCACGTATCTGCTTTCTCACTCTCACTGCTAGTACTTTGATTATCTTCATCACCTGTAATCCACGTGGCTGCAAAACTTCTCCTTTCTGATTTCTTTTCAAAGTCTTGTCAGTTTTGAGGACAATTGGGCCTAATGTGTCCGGATTGGTTGCACTTGTGACAAATGATCTCCCGTTCTTCTGGATCGACTAGTATTTTGTTTATTCGGCTTTTCAATTTCTGATTTAGAGCTGGATTTCTATATTTACGGTTCCATCTTTTGAATTTCTTCATTATTAACGCCAGCTCAGCTGCTCCATCGTCGTCGTCGTCATCATCACTTTCGGTCGTTCCTTTGAGAGCTATTGATTTCTTTCGAGTATCTCCTCCTTCACGCTCTTCCTTGAATTTCATTTATAGCTCATAAGTGGTGAGATTTCCAATGAGTTCTTCGACTTTCATTTGTTTCAAATCTTTTGATTCTTGAATGGAAGTCACTTTGGCTTCAAAACTTCGTGGAAGGACTCTGAGGATTTTTCGAACAATTTCCAATTCCGTGTATGATTTTTCAAGAGCTTTTGATTTGTATACAATATTGGAATGTTGTCCATACATCTCTTTGACATTTTCTTCCTTGGCCATTGTAAAATTCTCGTATTCGCTGCTTAGCATGGCAAGACAAGATCCTTTGACTTGAGATGTTCCTTCGTGAGTCACTTCTAGTGTGTGCCATATTTCCTGCACAGTTAGACAATGTGAGACACGATTAAATTCAAATTGATCCAATGAACAGATAATAGAATTCATAGCCTTAGAATTAGCATTTTGTAATTCATTTTCTAGTTCTGTCCATTGATCCTTCGGTTTATCTATTTCCTGATTATCTGCAATTATAGTTGGTGCTCTATAACCTGTCTCAACAGTATTCCAAGCATCAATAGTTTTCAGAAAAAATTTCATTCTATTTTTCCAGTAGGCGTATTCAACATTGAACATTGGTGGTCTAGCTATGGACTAACCCTCAGCAAAATCATTATTAAAAGAAGCCATTTTAAAAATTCAACTCTTTAAAACAAAAATTGGTTTTTGAAAAACGATTTTTTTTTAAAAAAAAAGTTGACTTCTATTCCTAGCTCTGATACCACTTATAGGATCGATTTCACCCTAGAGGGAGTGAATAGGATGATGTTGTTAATTATAAATTATTGCGGAAGCTTATAAAATTATTTCAACATAGACATATCAAAATTATAGCAGCACAAATAATAGCAGAATAATAAATGCAGAAATAGAACGACACAGAATTTACCCAGCTTGGGCAAAACCCTGCCTACGTGCTGCCTCCGAGGTTTCTACTAGAATTAAGTAATCACACGCTTACACACGTAAACTCGCGATACCCGCTACTGACAACCTAACTCTATGCTCAAAACTCTGCCACAACTCAGCCACTGAGTTGCGAATTCTCAAACTACGCCATGTAGTTTGTCCCCTAGTCACACGACTAGTAAATACAATTTTTTAAAGGCAAAATACAAATTAAAAGATAATTAAAAACAAAAAGCCCTAATTTTATAAACCAAAATCCTTTAATATAACAGGCCCAAAGATATCTCCTTTCTTTAATATATGCGGGCCCACTTTCTTCTTTTTCTATTGCTCTGTAAAAATAACGTCGGCCCTTCCTTTTTCCTTTGCTTGAAAATCAGGGCTTCTAATTAGAAGCTGCCGACAATGGTTGCTCGATCGAATGATGATTTAGGTCCTTGCTTTGTCGATTGACTATCTCTTTGAGTTGCTCACGGCTGCTTCTATTTGCGTCGAGTTTGAATCTGATTTCGGTATGTAATTTACTCCTTTTTCTTTTCTGGTTTTGACTTACTTGAACTCGATGATTTTGTAGCCGATGATGATTGGGTTTTTATATAGGGTTCGAACCCCTTGATTTTCTTTCGTATATTTTTTTTTGAATTCGTCTGTAATTCTCCTCGGCCATTCGCTATTGATTGAATATTGACGATGATTTCTGACTTTGTCAATTCGTACATTTTTTATGATGGCTTGTTCATCACGGCTTCGAATTTTCCTTGCTCGTTTCTTTACCACCACGTCTCTGACTTGTTCAACATATTCTTTGATCGATGGTGATTTATCTAACTTGGTTCGATGTTGACTTCGGTTTTGATTTGACCTGCAATTGTCTTCGACTGCAAACTTGATTTTGTGATGTTGATTAAAAAGTTCGACTTTTGCCATACTATTCTCTGCATATGCTGTTTACTTTGTTATCGAGTTGCACTACTTGCATGTCCACATAAACTTGTCGTATCATCATTTCATGTTTACTTGAGGCTTGCACTTGAATGTCGGTTGTATCAGTCATTGTTGTATCTTTGGTGCACTTGGTTTGTAATCTCTGGTTCATTGTTATATATGTTTTCAGCCTGCACATATGCTATTTCATGTGCTTGTTCCTTCTAATCAGTTTGCATTTGAATGACTGTCTTGTTAAGTTCACTTGAGATTGCTTGATGAATTTGAGTCAATTGTTTCAGCTAGAGTTGTATTTTCTTGTAAAGTTTATTTGAAGTTGTAGCCTTTGTGCTCGAGTCTGATAATTGCACTGTCCAGTTTCAATGTTGCATTTCATATATATGTTTCCTGAGTTCACATATATTGAGCTCTTGTTTCATTTTCATGTGCGGTTTGGCTTGTTGATGATTTGATGTTGAATTTACAGTGATTCATTGTGGTGAGTTCGATGTGCATGCTTTGTTCTTGTAGTCATGTATATTGCACACTCTGGCCTTCATGTATACTTGATGTGCATTTGTTTTGGTTGCTGCATTGAGTTGTTTTCATGTGTGACTTGAACTTGTTTTGGATTTTTGCTTAGTTTGGTAGTTTGTATACATCATGTGTACTTCCAGTTATAGTTGTGCTTGCCTTTGAGTTTCATTTATTTCAGACCTGTAGCATGCATGTTTCCATTCCTTTGGTGCAGTTTCATGTATTTTGTTTATAACCATTTCATTGTTGCTGTGTTGCCATATTAATCCCTTAAGCCATTTGTGTTCATTCCTGATAGCACTTGTTCTGTCCACTGTTTCATTATATTTTGATTTGAGTTGTTGTGTACTGACTTGAGTTCGAGCCTTTTACTTGTGTACCATCTGGAGCTTGTTGTCTTGAATCGAACTCTTCTGGTTCATGTGTACACTTTGACTGGCTTGCTCCTGACCATTTTATTAAACTTGTATATTCGAACTGCACCTGTGTTGAATCCAACTTGGAGCTTGGGTTTGACCTTGTGTTGATATTGTGACATTATTTTTATTGCACTTGAGTTGAACCCGGCGTTTTGCGTTTGATCAGTGCTCACATGTCCCTGTAAATTTATCAAGTGTATATATCGGTCTTCATGGCCTTATGGCATATACAGTGATACACTGTGTATGTCACAAGCTGTTCGTGAATGATGAATTCAAAATTAAATGATGTCGAACAACCCAAATAACTGAGGCAAATATTATTTTCAAAATCCACATCTTATTTTATACTGCAAAAATATTTTATTTTCAATTTTATCGCGTCAATGTATATTTTTGCAGATTGCTCAGATGCTGGATTCACATTGGAATGAAGTTGAAGATCAGTACAAGTTGAGTGAATGAGTGATATGTAATGAGGTGCAATTTAAATGTGAATTGTAATTTAATCAAATTAGTATTGTAATTGAAATTTTATATAGTGAAAGTTTGAAATTTGTACTATTCAAAAATTGTAATAAACATCTGTTTGAATAAAATTTCTGTTTGAATTCAAATTCTGTGTTATTTTTTTTTATTCAGCAAATATTTATTTAATCTATGAAAAATAAAATAGCACATTAACAAATACATTTAAATGAATATATATATATATATGTTTATTATCATCAAACAAAAATCATATAATCGCATATTCAACAGTTGCGCCTTAACATAGATAAGTGATTGGTTAGCCTCTCTCTTTATGAATAATAGATGATACTGCAACTCAGCGAAACTCGGGGCATTATTTGAGCGTCCGCATGAACATAACATAAAAGCACGTCAGCATGGCATATCCATTTGGAAGAATGAGGAATGGGGCCAACCCTATGTTATAAAGTATTGTCATTAAGAAATGATTGAATGGGGGCACTGCACCATACATACATATATACCAGTGGCAAGCCACGTATCTAGAAGGTGGCCTATGAGAAAATTCTCTTCTCGATGGCAAAGGCTTATCGTCCTCCGGGATACCATATTGTGAGCAAATGCTTTGCAACATCCTTTGTGTAAAGATTGAAGGAGCTTTCTCTGGAGGATCAAGCAAGACTTTGAAGTTAGGAGGAGTGCGATCGACAACGGGCTAATTGGAATCAAGCGACCTTACTGACCTAAAGTTATGGAAGCGGCTGATCCAAATGGCATCGATGATGACTCTGCTTCAGAGAGAGATGAGTTCTCCTCAACTGATTTGCACCAAGAAGAATTGCGCATCATTCTGTATAAGAAAGCTTGTGTTCAAAACGATCAGGTATGCCTATTCTCTAAATTATAAACTCTAGCATAGTAGGTACTTGAAATCCGAAAGATAGTTGATGCATGATAACCATCGATCGAATTCCAAGTATTAACCGGGGTTGTGTGTAATGTGTAATCTAAGTGAGAATAGGTTTAGTATCCCGAACACTATGAACAAACCATTCCGTGTAGATGGCTCACTCACATCGGAAAGTGCGATTCGTACCACTTGTTAATTTATTTTCTTCTATATTTGCCTGCTATCGATCGACGATCGATAACGGATACGCTGTCTGAAGCGACATGGAAAACCCTTCATATTCCAGGTACACCGACTGTGCAATAACAAGACCAATACGAAGGTAGCAAATATAGATCGATAGGTCTGAATCAAGTAGATAATCCTCAACATAAGTTAATTTTAGTTCTTTGGAAAGTGATAATGGCATGAGCCACATATTAGACGCTACCCTAAGCTATTATCACCTCCTAGAAAAACCAAAATCAATCCATAAGACGCTTTGCCAGGATCGACTGTGTAACTCAAAGCAGGTTAATTCTAATTCTGTAGATGAAGATGGCAAAACATGTCGAGCATCGAGGCAAAAGCTTAGCTTCGTTCCATGAAAAATTCAAGACTGTATTTGTTATCTTCTTTCACAAAGTCATAATCAGCTCGAATCTTCCACTGTATCCATTACCAACACAACTTCATCACCGATCGTTAATGTAGTAATACACTAAAATCCACATCACCAACCGTCAAAATTAAGAAAGGTGATTAGATCTCTGATTCAAGACAACCCAAACTAGGGTATTGGATGGATCGAATTGGCAACGCCTCAAAACGAAAAAGATCATGTTGGTGGGACCCACTAAAAACTTGGGCAGCGGCTCCAGGAAGTGGTAGAAGGTGGCTTTTGTAGGGGAGATGGAGGGTGGTCGCTCTTAAATGGATGGAGAGTTTGGATCAGCAGGCTAAGGCTTGAAGAGATCGAATCGGCTGGATGACAAAGGCTTGGGTCGAACGAAAATGAAGTTGGGGGTCGGCTCGTATAAAAAGAAAGAGAAAGTTGAAAAAAATTATAAAGTACTTGGATCAGTACTGATCCGATCCAATTGGATCGTTACCAACCATAATTTACTCCTCCGAATGGTCTCAAATTTTCGCTAGTCGGCCTACTCAATGTTCTTATTGATTTTGGAAATTATCAAGTCGAGATCACTCGGTAACTATGAATAATGGAGATTCACACTAAGGACAAGACAATTAACAGGTAAGTCATAGATAACTTATCAAAATAGCCAGATACGACCAATGAAACTCCTTAAAACAGAAACCCAAAAATAACAATTCTATAGCACACCTTGTTTTAAATGAAAGAATGCTCTAGAGGGCAAATGTTAACCGAATTTTAAACACAACATAATTCAATGGGAGCAAGAACATTCAGATTAAATAGAACGACTCAAAACTTGATCCAAAGGCTCTAAAATACAAGACAAAGGACTCTAGAAAGTTTGATTGAAAAATGTGCTATCCTTTTGGGTCGACACCAATCGATCCGATTCAATTAGATCGGTACTGATCTGAATTGGTAGTTCATGGTGGCCCCAATACTTTTTCATTGTGACTCTATGCCTCAAACCAAGCTCACCCAGCATGTTCGGCAACATTTCAAGCATCCAAGTTCAAGAAGTGAAGGTTCACTTGATTTAGAATATAGTTCAATCTAACCTACAAGAGAATTATCATCAAAACAAGTCAACAAGCTACGAAATTATAAGGAGAGCATCACTATGAAGCAAGAAATTTGTCCAAATAAATTGGAGTCAAAAATTAGCTAAGGATTTGGATCGGTACCGACCCAACCGATCCAAAAGATGGTTAAGTTTGGCTCTAAACTTTCTGACCTCTCTTTGCATGACAAGTGTAAGCTTCTTACAAAGCAGTTCTCATTCCAAGATCTTTCCAAGCCCTATAAGTACCATCTCATCTACAATAGAAAAGGGATCTGCTCTGATCTCTACACTTTTCTTCTCCCTCACAATAGCCATTAAAAGGCAACTGAGATCCTTCAGGTTGTCTCTAACAATGGTGACCTGATCTAACTTAGGAAAGAAGAATCATATTTTAATCCAAACTCCTTTGTAACAGCAATTATAATAAAAGCCATAAAGTGGACGTAGGCTTCGTTAACAGCTGAACCACTATAAAAATTACTTATTCTTTACTTTTCTGTGATTTACTATTTCTTTTTTCTATTTTATTTTCCTTGATAAACAAGGTAGGCGCTTTCACACTGAATTCAGGGTGTTGATCCATTTTTGGGTTAACATTAGGAGATGATAATATTTGATTATTATCGTTTATCATTTGATGGATCATGCTCAGCCAATTTAAGAGTAGTTTATCTTTTCACTGCATGGAATTGGTAGATAGTAATTATGGGAGTATTAAAAACGAACACCTTATGAATTAAGATTCACAGTTTGACTATAAGCTGTTTGATGAAATGTTAGGTTAAAATTTAATTTTAATAGAATTTGTTTATTTTAATCTAAACAAAGATGTACATTTGTGAAATGATTTTATATAAGAGAGTGAAGTAATGTATGTAAGATTTCCAAAAATATGGTTTATAAATAAAAAAAGTTTTAAGCAGAGAATTTGAGAACTTAAACCCCAATATTTTGAAAATTGTTTTTCAATGTTTTGGAGAAAATAAGAATAGTATATTTGAAAGAATTTATGAATAGAAATATTTTTAAAATGGATTTATAAGGAGATAGAAAGCGTTGAACTCACTTCTGTCGCTAAAAAATAATTCTGGTGATGACTGCAACATCAACGGAGTTTATTTTCAATTTTCTAAGTGGGGAAATGTTACCATAGTAATTTGCTATCGATTTGTTTTAGGAATTTTTTTTTGATTTAATCCTAAAAATGTGAATTGGTATAAGTAAGAACCAATAATAAAAAGTAAGTTAGTTGTACGTAGATCATTTCTTTGCACGGTTTTTGATCCGAGATTCAAGTATATGACTCCGAGGTAATTTATACCGACCCGAATAATGATTTATCACTCGATTCTTGATGGCAAATACTTGGTACAGGTTCTTGGTATGTTGCCAATGTTTTTTATCATAGTATATGGCTATGTAAGGAGAATGGAGGTTACTAATCAAGAGGCCTGATCAAAGTTCTCACTAGAGAAATCGAGTGAGCGATACTAGTTCGGAAGAAAAGTGTACATATTCGAGTAAGGGACCGAATTATATTTTGCGTACGAATAATCTATATACATCACACGGGATTATGGGAAAGGTTGAGTATTTATAGAGCTTATTTTCTTTCATCTTTTGTTACTGGTAGAATTTCGAGGATGAAAATGTAATGACCCAAAATTTTTAACATTTCATGTAGAATTATTTAATTTCTTTAAATATTAAGATTTGATTTGAATGTAGAATAACAAGAAAATAAATTTTTAGTAATATGATTTGATTTTTAATAACATGTTCTTAAATGGATTCATAGGACTTTTTTTATGATTTTTAGTTTGGAAAATATTTAAATTATAGTTTGACGTATTTTATGAAAAATGATGCTACTTTTGAAATTTAACAGAATTTGATAACCCGTATATTTTATTATTGTCTTAGAATCATATCGCATTGATGCAATTGTATTTTTATTTCTGTCGTTCGTGGTCTGTACACAAACAATATATTGTGTAGCAAAGTATCGCAAAGCTTTATTTTTGAAACTTTTCAAATCAAATCCTAAAAAAAGATTTTCAACCAAACCATTAATGTGATTTGCTTTGTGATTTGATTTGGAGGAGATAGTGAATTGTAAAATTTGGTTTTCTTGGGGTTTAAGTTATGTTATAATATTTATTATAAGGGTGCATATCATTACAGCACTTCATCACTCGCCTCATTTTCATTTCTATCCACTTTTTTTCCTCTTTTCTTTTTTTCCTAAGTTTTGTGAAAGAAATCAAATGTCTTCCCAATTCAAAAATCCATATCCACACAACCGTTCAATATTAGCCAAATCTTCCAACATAGAAGTTGTTCATTATCATCTCTTCTATGTTAAAAAATATCCCCTCGTCTTTTGGCCGAGCGGCGGCTTGGATTGTCCAATTATAGTGGTGGATGAGTATGAGTGTGAATTGGACGAAAAGGTTTTCTCGTGATCGGAATCGACGTAGGGAGATAAGTGAACGATTTTTGTTCATCTTGAAAATTCTAACGAACCGGTGGTCGAGGGAAATGACAATGGTATCTGGAGGAGGCTTGGGTTGAGGGGAAGACATTGGAGTTGGTTGGAGTTCCTTTGGTGGTCGATAATGGCCAGGCGAGGTGAAACTAGGGTTTTTGGGGATGAAGTTTTGGGTTCGAATTTTTTTGAGTGAGGATGGCGATTTAGGTCATTGAGTTGGCTTAGGCAGGGGCTGGGGGTGTGGTAAGGGGCTTCGAGTTGAACAGCGATTGTGGCGGTGGTAGTTCTGATTGAGGTGGTGGTGGTCATGGATGGAAGTGACAGTTTCATTTTTCTTAGAAGCGTTTTTTTTAATTAGAGTTGAGCATCGAATTTGGCAAGGAAACTATCGCTAATGGGTCGAATGTTTTGGGCCTTGGACATATTTATTTAGGTGAGAATAACTTAATTTGTTAGTTTAAATAGTTTAAATTAAGTTTGTAACTTTAAACTATGATATCTCTTTCGTCTTAAATCCATTTAACCTGTGTATTTTTATGTTAGACTCGTATTGACAGGTATAACGTTTTGGTACAATTATTGATCGTTTAGATGAAGTATAAATCTACAATAAAATAAATGGTCGAATATAATTACAATATTTTAAATAATAACGTAGTTAAATTTAGTATCCTTCATAGGTGTTATCTATTTAACCAAATAAAACACCATTCTATTAACTAAATTAAATAAATTATTTTGGAACATCTATTTAGCAGAATAAAACAGCGTTCTGCTATAATTAAATTGAATAGATTATTGATGAAATCTGTTTAGCACAATAAATCTCGTTCTTCTATTATGTGAATTTGGACATTTGGTCATATGCTAGTAATTAATATGTGGATTTATTAATATTGGATAAACGATGGATTAGCTGATGATTGTAAATTGTTGATTTTATATATATATACATATATATATATATGCTTACTTTTGTAGATACCAGTGATAGGACTTGGAAAGTGAATTAAAAGTAAATGGTAGCTTGTTTAATACCATAGTGGTCGCTAAGCCTCTTTCCGAATCTAAAAGGTCATGGATTTAAATTAATTTCAATTTTATAACAATTTAAGGTCAAGTGTTTATTTAATTATAAATGATTTAATTATTTTTAAATGTTGTTTAAGTTAATTAATTGTTTTATTAATATTGTTTGAGTTGATTAATTATATTATTAATGTTGTTTAAAGTTAATCAATTATTTTATTACTGTTGTTCTAATGTTAATAATTTATTTAAGTTATTTATTGTGTTTATAAATCTCGTTTTGTTCTCTTATGAAAAATGATAAGGAATTCCGTCCACTTAAACAGTTAGGAGGTGATCTCTGGTCTTATGTATTATTTGATTATTTTCTAAAGAACCAAAGTTGAATTTACTAAAACTATGGATTTGGTTTTGGCGCAACTGGTAAGCAGGGGAGTGTACTTATATGAGATCACTCGAAACCATAACCACTCCAAAACCATATCTGCATTCTACACTTTGGAAGTGGTTCGAGACTGGTTAACGATGATGGAATCGAAGGCAGGATTCTTTGTAGTACAAGGGCTACTTGCTACAATCCTGAGGTTGATTAAAAAATGAGTGCAGTAGGAGTAGTGCCTTCGATTTGTTCATATCTTTAACAACTTGTATGAATTAATGCTAGCATTGTATTATTGCCTGGAGGGCAGTGTTAGCATCCCAAATGGAATTGCTTGGAGGAAAAGGTAAAAGCATGACTACATAAGCCGCACAACCCAGTAATGGCTAAAACAGGGGATGCTTGCAGAGCTATATGGTTAGTTAACATTAGGAGTAGCAGTTCCTCGAATTAGACAAAATTTCAAATTTGGTATGCGCACGGGGCAACCATGGGGCAATGTTTGTAGCCCGGTGCCTAAGGGATGATGTAATCTGGTTTTTCATTTTCAAGGGGTAGGTTGGTGCTGTGTTTGTGGGGGTCCATCTGCGGCCCTCAGGTACATATGATCTAGAGGTGCACTATACGGAAGGTAGTCCCTTAACTTAGCATGTTGGAATCCAAACTCCAATACATGCTTTTACGGACTTAGTTGTATACCTATTATGCTGGAATGCATGTAATGTAACTACTTCGGCTATGATAAATATTTATTTTAAATCCTAGACATTATTATAATATCATAAGGTAAAAACTCATCCATGTTTACATAGAGCATGGTCTTACGAGATACTTTTATTTTGGATGTTTTTATAAAATGTAAAATCCATTTGACTCTATTTCCCACATTGGTTTTACCAGACTGATCCAAGCATTATTTTTCTTACAATGCTCGGCTCAGCTCGAGCATATTTTCTTAGATTTAGTTGGACACTTTAGGGCTTCAGGAGGCGAGCTAGATGCTTCCAAAACGTATTCCCGTATTTCCTTTTATTTTCGTTATACTTCATTGTTTTTATTTATCAGCAATTTTGAGGACATGTTGTAACTGTTCGGACTGATGATAGGTCAGTTACTTTGATTTATGTATGTATGTTGTTCTTATTTTGTAATGAGCATTGTTATATTATATATTCTTATCACGCTATGAGATTTTATTCTATCTTTTCTGTCTTTCACCCCAATAGTCTGTCTTTTCGACACTTGGATGTTCAACATGTGAATATCGTGGATGCATTAGTCTAGACTTCTGAGGATCAAAAAAGCAAGTCATTACAACTTGGTTCAATAATAACAATTATTATTAACCAACTACTTTCATCAAAGGTTTTGACTTTGAGTTAACTTTAGTTGATCGTAATACTAACCACATATAAACAAGGAGATGAATTCTCTATTGAATAGTGTCTTGCTACTAATGCTTCAACTCGACCCAACAATAGTCGTTTGATGGACACCATGCCACGATTTCACTATAATCAAAGTGAAGTTTCCACATAGAAGCTCGATAATATTCTCAAGTTGAGAGAATTATGTATATTGTCAAATCGATATTTTTTGTTTGACCTTAGGTATATTAACCGATAGAAAACTATCAAATAAGTCATTCCATAGCTATCCAATAGCTATCCGTACATAAGCACTTGGTGCCCCAGCATCTAAAAGTGCTAAAGCGCCCAATATTTAAAGAGCGTTACGTATTCTGGTCTTAACGGATGCATCGATATCCAGTCTCAATACATCTTGACTAGGAACATTTAAAATGGTATGTTTATTATATTATGGTAAATAACTCATGATTACAAAACATCGTGATACTATTACAAAACATACCATTTATGGAATTTCTATTAAATATCTTTCAATTAAATAAATAATTAACATAACACATTATATCAAGTATATATTAAAAAGAAAACACCTTTTATTTTGAACAAGATTGATTATTGAGTTGGATATATGTAGCAACTTACATGATGTCCCTTGGGGCATACCTCTAACTCTATTAGCTTAGTTATTAATTTCTATATTTATTTATACTTCTTTTATTATAGCGCTACTCAAGGCGATATACTTAGCTTTTGGCTAAATCGACCGCTACTTATTGCTTGGAACATTTCCAACTTAAAGTTTATAACTTAAGATTGAACATGAATTTAGGATTTACATGCTATACTTGGTATCACTAGTGAAGTTCAAGTTCGGAAAGTCTTCATAAGGAGTTTGTTGTTTCCATAAACAATTCTCTAGTATATAGTAAGTACTTGATAACACTCTAAACTAATATTAATTTGGATTTGATGCTAGCCCTATGTATCAAATTAACAAGCGAAATGTGATACTGTAGACAATACAACATGTACAATACCATAAGAAATCCATCTCACATGCTCCGTTTTAAACATTTTAAAATAGTGTCTGTATATATAGCTTGGAGCAATCCAAACATCCTTTTATACGAATTATAAAAGGTGCCAATTTTAAATCTAGTACCTAGAATTAAACAACTATACCAAAATGATTATAACACGAGTATTTCGGTAACAATCATAAGATTTTTGTTTACTTATAGTTTTGATATATTTTAGTACATTTATCGTAATTTCTTATAGACACATGCGTCCTCTGCTTCTTGAGTGAAATTCAAACTATTTTATTTTTCTATCAAAAATATTTGCTCTACTCCGTTGCTTGTTGAATAATACTTTTTTATAAGTTTTTGGATCCTATCCAATAAACCACAAACTAAGAATCGCTTCCACTAATTTTGAGACAGTTTATTTATTAATTATGAACATATTCTAAATCATTATTTAGAATTTTTATTTCAACATATACAAACCAAAACTCAAAATCATACAATGCGATAATTTTGCAAGTAAAATACGAATTAACTTAAGTATGCTGAATGGTGAATTTGTTACATCGATTTCAAGAACTAAAATTTATGAAATTATACTATCAACGTAACTTACCATATTCCAAATGTATTTATCTTCTTCCCAGAGACACTTTACGGTCGATGGATCATATGCCTACAGGAACAACTATCGAAATCATATTTTGATAACGTGCTTGGAATCCATTCCAAATTTGTGCATTATGTCCTTTGGCAAAGTAGATGTTTTCATGGCTTGTTGACAATTAAGGAAATTATATTTTCACAACATTTATAAGAAACTCAAAGTTTTTTTTTGAATTACCTAGAGAACCAAGCTTCGCTTGTAAACTCTAGGGAAGTATGTGCCTGCCAAACACATACTTCGGGTACTTGTTACAGGGTTGTCAGTTTCGGGGCTCGAACTCGTGACCTTCGATCACGCAGTCCGGACCATTAAAGAAACTCAAAGTTTCCCTTTAATGTGCAAAAATTATCATTAGACATTCTAATATGTTGTGTCCATTTAGGCTTGGTCTATTTCATTTCATCCATCATAATTGGTATTATCTTTGGATCATATCCAAATCCATTTTACAACCAATAATTTCAAAAAGAAATTCCTTTGCCAAGAAGCAGGCGTATCATGATATAACAGGTATTTCTCAGTGCAATGGAATATATGTTCACTAATATTTTATGAATGTGCTATAATATGTATAAAACTGATTTGGTCTTTAAGCTTATGAAACTATATTTATAATATAAGTTGGTCAATTAATATTGATCGGCCCCAAATTTATTTAGAGTGGACCATATAAGATCCCTCACGAACAAGTATTATGTGTTGTCTATCGACTCATACAAGCTGACAACTCCTTGACCTAGGATATGCAGGGGTTTATTTGTAAACTTTTATCTTGTAGGATCTCTTAACCTTTATCTTAGATGAAATTAATTTAACCTTATGTACTTGCGCTAAAGTAAATGACCTTACAAAATGTTTTTTACTCGATTTCACTCATCATTAACCATACTTTGTCTAACAAAGTCCAATTACTTCTTACCGGTACGTCAATATGTATCATAGGGAGGAGTGACTTTTGAGATAAAATCTTTTTTTTAGGTACGTTTTGAACCCCTTTCTAATACACTAACATATTTGATTAAATCGAATTATTTTCTTTTCTTTTACATGTCATGTTATTTGCTTTTTATTTATATTCTATGAACTTATCATAGACATACTACATGTGCATCAAATGCACATGTTCATGTCTATTATCATTCATCGGTGAATTTAACAATGTATGTTGAACGGTTTTGGTATCATTAGACCTGTGATTGCGTGCACCTATATGATCAATTCTCTGAGCTTGCCAACTCTTATATCGCTCCTATTAAATGGGTACTTTGCCATTAATTGTTTGAGATACAATCCATAAGTATCCTATGATTCGTAATCATATGGTTAGAGATTTATTGACAAAGATATGGTTTAGTCTATAATTATGAATTTTTTTAGAAATTCCAGATGCTTCTACATTTTCTAATGCATCAATTTAGTTATGAAAATGAAATATCATTATTATAGATTATTTTAAACTGAATATTTATACCGAAATAAAACTATATATAATTTCAATCAATGCTAAAATAATTATTTCATAAATAATATTGGGTATATTTACGAAAATATTTTTCATAACTTTTTGTATCCACTAAGAAGTGTTATATGATATGCTCACACAATTTCCGCCATTACTATAATAGCATAGGAAATACGAAACTCCCTTCAACCACATATTATGATTTTTCATTTCATTCATTATAACTAGTTTACGATCAAGAATTTCAGATCAAATATCTTGAACTCAAAGTAATAATTTTCATAGAAAACAACTTTTATATGAAAATATATTTTAAATAGAAATCACATTTCTCATCCCATATTATGTATCCTTTAGCATTTTATACAATTCTTATTTCCTTCATCTCTACATAATGAAGAGGTAACTATATACTCTCTTCAACCCAACTGTACCTAATTTACATCCTCTCTCATACATTCGCTTTACTTTACAAACGGTTGAACCTTTCAAAAGGAAACCCATACTACAAGACTGTTATGAAATTTTTACAAAATGGCGTTTCAGTCATCGTTAACATAAGGATGTCGAATAAGTTGCATTTTACGTAAACTGATAAAATTTACATCTCAACGATCGATTTCCTATGTCAATATTTTAGTCCTTGGTCTAACGCTACATTTAACATAACAAGATCTTTACTACAATCAATCGTATTAAATGCATGACCGTCCATCATGGTTTACTTGCTCGTTTCGATTGAATTAATTTCATCGAAATTTCATACATTATGAATCATGACTATTCACCATACAACTTTTGTATGTTATCAAATATGAATCAAGTATTCGTATTCTTTTATCACATTAAAGTACAAAACTCAAAAGCAGCACAAAGTTTAAGACAAACAAATACCTAATTGACCAAGCACGAATGTTTAAGTTGTTGTATTGTAAGGCTCTTGCATGGATGTTGAAGTGACAACATGCTAAAAGATGTATCGATAAGTATATTTTATATTTCTACGTCAATCTTAATTTGGTTCATTAGTATACTTCAATGCAGTTAAAGCACTTAACGGTTCTACATCGGTAGAAGTGCAAAAAGTTATAGAGGGGATAAACTTGGGATATAGCGAAAAATAGTGGAGGTGAAAAAAGCTTCATTTGATATAAAACCAAATATTTAAAGTTCGTTTGTTCTCATTCTCACATTATTTGTGTAGGAAAAAGAAATATTGTTTAACTTATATAACAAAACCGAAGAATATCATGGTTTATGCAGTCCAAATTTGGTGATTACGACAGATTTCTAACTTATATTATAACTTATGCCTCTAACTTAGGTCATTACCCTAACTTGTTGATTTGGTTTAAAAGAGAAAAGTCAAATTAACATTTTTACTAATATTGCTAAAGTGTGTGCTAAAAAGCCTTGATTTAGCGGGTGTAGTGGAAAATAGCAGGTGTATTTGAAAAGAGTGCTATGTGCTATAACGGGGATTTTTCAGGGCTTTAGCGGGGCTTTAACTACATAGGTATATTTTAACTGATAAATGTTTTATCAATTACATTAGCGGCAGAAAAATAACGAAGTAGATTATTTTAACTTATATAAAAGATGTCTTATATCATTAGATAGGTTAAAGGTTAATTTTCATTTATTTAATAAGCTCACCACTAGAGTTTTAAGTTTCTTAAAATCGTAAGAGAAAACATAGAAATCTTTAGATTTCTTGTAAGCATTAGGACTCGCTTGAGGAATATCAATAAATCATAGACCCGCAAGTGATGGTAATACTTTGTCGATTATATCACAAACAACTCCTAACCCATGATCTTTGTTCTAATCTCATCTCGACCTTAAGGAATTCAATAATTACAAAGAGAATATTCACTTGTACCTACCATTTCATGATGGCCTAGTTATAATGCATGTACCTTGAGGAATGTTAACAAATATGTTCGTATATCTTACATCGTCTAGTCAATATATTAATAGTACTACACATAACATCTCTAGCTTGAGGAATATCAACAACTAAAGAGTATGCGAGTAATATATTAATATATATATGGTAAAGGACAATGTATACATACATATATACATACATGTATATATGTGTGTGTGTGTGTGTATATATATATCAAAGATTTATAATCTTTAATATCTATATATATCGAGTGATATCATCTAGGGAATAATGTATTTCATATGAACAACCGTTTTAAATGTACCGAATACATCTGAAATCACATTATGCATATAATACGTATGTGATCACTCCTTTTATCTAGGTTGGGTTCTTAGTGTTCCACTTATATCATACGTTCATATTATACAATTTTAATTTTTACAACTGTTTATTATTTAATTAACTCATATAATACTCCTATGTATATTGTTAACTAAATCATATTCAATTAATTTTATTTTATTAATTTAATGAAAAAAATTAATTAGATTATTTTATAAATTAAAAAAGATATCTTATTCATCTTAAACAGTTTAAAATGAAAATTAACGAAACACTTATAATTTTATGTATGTACATGAAATCATTATATATATATATATATATATTCTATTTTATTAATTAATATTTGATTAAATAAAAAGTTCATTAATTTCGAAATTTTCATGATTATTTACCTTAAACTTTTCAAGATAAATACACATATATCATTATATATGTTTTGATTTAATTAATTAACACTGAATTAAATATTTATTTAATTAGTCCAATTGATTAAATAATTAAGATGAAAAGTTGAAATTAATTTATTAATTTTCAAAATAATTTATGAAGAATACTTTATGATATTTATAAAATTTATTTTATATTTTAATTTAATTTTTAAATCCAATAATATCTTTTAAACATTCAAACTTATTTTGAAAATTAGCTAAAGACTCAAAACTAAACTTTGGCCTTTATATTGGGAATTATCTTTAGGCTTAAATCATCCTTTGGGCCAGGCTAGTAACTAGGTAAGGCAAAGTACTTAATTACCCAAACTCAATCTTAGACACCACCTTTCTTGACATCTTACTAAATGAGTAGGCTTTAATAAATAAGCCATAATATTTAGGCCACATATACCATTAGGGCTCTAATACTATTGAAGAACTGGATCAGTCGAAAGCGGTTGAAATATGTAGATTTTAAAAGAAAATTCCTTTTTTGACCCGTTGGTCCAATGAAGTCTAATGGGTTTATTATATTCAATATGATATTGTTTCAAATAAAATCTTCATTTATTTAATTTTTTTAAAAGAAGCTTAAATTTAGTTACTAAATAATTTATTATAATGAGTGTATTAAATACACTAATATGTGTATAATGCAAGTGCAACATATAAATACTATACAAGGGTAATGTGTGTGTTTATAGATGCTAGGATCTATACCTTAACAAACATATTCTCTCTTTATATATGTCTTTGTTGTTCATAGCTTATTTTCAAAATATACCAAATAAAAGTTATATACACACACATATACGGAAATTTATTTTAACTACTTTACATGTTTTGAAATCTAAAATTATCAATTGGAAATATTATTTCAACTTAACAAGAAGTTCAATATTGGATCTGTAATTTTACACCAAAGTTATTTTTGAGCTGAAATATTATATGTGTAACTTGTAATTTATATGTTATACAATTTAAAGTTGACATATATGTCGACTTTTGACTTAGGAAGGAAATCAACATTAGATATAAAATTCTATACAAAAGTCCTTCTATATATTTTGAATTGAAAAATAATTATGTATACGTATATGTATATATACATGTATGAGTAATAAAAAAAACTATGTTTAAATCCAAAATAACGCACACGCTTATAATTCTTGTAAATTTGTATGTGTTACAATTGAAAATTAAGAATTAGAAATTTTGTTTTGAGTTAGGAAAGAAATCAACATTAGACTATGAGTTTACATAAAAGTCCTTTTTAATGAAATTTGATTCAAAATAATATATATAAACATACATACATACATACATACATATATATATATATATATATAACAACCAAAAGTATTTTATATTCAAAATTGCATACATACACCCACCCACACACAAAACACATGCATATAAGACTTACAATCAATTTCATAAAATAATTTCAAATAATTTATGTATCTATTTCATTTATATTTGAGACAAAATATGTAACAAAATTATCTCAACTAATTAAAATTAGTTTTAAATTTGAAAACCTATTTTCATTGAACTTTTAATTTCTAAAACGATAGCAAGCAAAAGATTGGACAACATAGACATATAAATTCGTTGTATAAGATATGAGATATAAACTAGAGACAAAGATGTAACATATATTAAAAGGAGATTGGATAACTACCTTATGATTTAGCCAAAAAATCACACTTTAAATGCAGAAAAACTCCTAAATCCAATTCAATTAGCCCCTGAAATTACAATTATCTAACGCATCACTTTTGTATTTATTTAATCAAAAAAAAATTGGAAATTTTTGTACTTCTATGAAGCCTTTTGTTAACCAGGTTTCTAACAAATCAAAATAGGTTGGTGCCAAGCAAAATAGATTGTTGCCAACCAAACAGATTGGCGCCAAGCCAAGCCGAAGTCCATGGAAGTTAGAACTTTAAGATGAGGATAAAGCAACACAAAAAATTCCAAGCAGCCTTAGAAGAGGTAGAGAAACAACTCGGAAAAGTTTCACTGCATTTGGAGCTAAGGAAACAACTCGGTACCGAGTCATTTTTCTTCCATTATTTATCTTCCAATCTTCATATATCTCATGCACTACTCCATCAATTCCTGATCAAGTGGTTTACTCAGAGTTTGAATCACCAATTTTAAGCATTGAAGAGCAGAAAGCTAAGATAGTAGGATAACTCAAGTGTTGATGAAAGGTTACTAGAATCAACTCAAGATGGAAAAGAGCATGGAACACATCAACTTGAAGATAGAAGAGAAGGTAAAAGAGAAAGAGCAATTTCCATTGAAGGAAATAACTTGGTATCGAGTTATTCTTTTAACTCGATGGCCTCCAAAATTTCATGTGCCACATTGGGCTAATGTTTGGACTCTAGTGCAAGTAGGCTTCTGACCCATCACCTCCATTTCTCCTATAAATACAAACCATAGTGTAACCAAAACAGGATCTTCTCCCTGACTCCTGACAACTTCACTTTGGATCCGAGACTCCACTGCTCTTCACCTTCTTTCTCCCCCGTAATAGTCACCAAAGAAACTACTCTTAGCAATTCAAGATCGAAGAATTTATCAACTTCCTATACTTTTGGCTTGTAATCTCAAACAAACTATCTCAGACCCCATAAGCAATAAAACAATTAAGTAGACGTGGGCAAAAGATTGCCGAACCACTAGAAAATTTTTGCGCCTTGTTATTTATTTTCTTTAATTTCATCACTATCTACTAGATATTGATCTCACAAGTTCCCTATAACTCAATCTTAGGTGTTGATCCATTTTTAGCGTTAATATTTTGGTGCTTTCATCGAGAAAATTGAATCCAAACTTAGATCTAGCTCTCTACTTTAGATTGGATAGATGTAGAAGTTAGATCTGGAAAGTTTGTTCGGGAAATTTGAAGATTTGTTGTTTGAAAATCATGGGACCAAAGAGATCTGAAAGATAAATAGGAGTTGTGACTGCAGGTGATAATGGAACTACGCAACAAGTTGAAAACACCAATCAATTGGCAATATAAGCATCTTTTGCTCATCTAGATATGGTCACCAGCGCAGAGCTTAACAAGTTGGTGCAGGAGATCAAACAGAAGATGGAGGACAACCAGAAAGCTTTGATGTATAAGTTGGACAATTCAGCAACCTGGCAAACTCTAAGAACTCAAACGGTTGGAAGAGGTGCTTCGCCTATAATGGAGCAAGAAAATTCCTCCGCATTTGGCCAAAACTAGAGGGATGGAAGACAAAATCAAAAATTGGAATCACCGGAGCTGTTGTAGGACTTGTAAGAGGAAGTAGGAGTGCTCCTACCTACAGGAAAACAACCTGGTACCGAGACAAACCTGCTCAGTACCGACCTAAACGTACAACTTGATGATGCTCGGGAGATGGATGCTATGGTGATCTCTGATGAAGAAGAAAATTTGCAGCTTGATGATGGGGATTTTAAATGGATATTGATGTCGATAGAGGTGGAGTTCAGACAGCTGTTGCCCAGTAACTTAAGCAACTGCAATTCAACCTTCCACACATCAAAGAAACATCGGAGGATTGGTTATCCTTGAGACGGGAGGACCTAAATACAAACCGAGACCGTTTGCGAAGTCAAAAACTGAGTGTAGCCCATGATCGTTGACCTATGGACTACCATGCCAATGAGGAGTACACCGCTAATATGGTTAAGCGACTGGTGGAAGAAAGTAAAGGTAGGAAGAATGACAATTAAGGTTCTGCACAAAGACGAACTCCATTTACTAAAATATCTTGAGAGAAGATAACCCAAAATTTTCACTATACCAACCATATCATCTTACAACAAAACCTCTGATTCTAGGTGACACCTATTTAAGTACAAATGGTATACGGATGGAGCACAAGCCACTGATGTTGTTCGTTGCAAATATTTTCCTATCTTCTTGGAAGGGGCCACTTCCATGTGGTTTACTAGGCTAGCATCGTAGTCCATTTCCACTTTTGATGAATTAGCTAAGAAGTTGAGTTAAGGCTCCATGCTGCCCAACCAAAGGACATGATGTCCCTGTCTGGATTTTCTCAAGGACCCAATGAATCCCTAAAATATTTCTTGAATTGATTCAACATCGTTGTTATTGAAGTTAGAATTTTGAAGAAGGATCTTGTATTCATGACGCTGGTCTGGGCTATTCATTCAGACATAGATTTTGTAGGTGGTTGAAGATGAAATAACCAACTACTATGGAAGAGTTCCATCGAAAGGCAAACCAGTTTCTACAATTGGATGAAGCAATTCTAGTGGAAGGAAAGATTAGCGACGGACAATTGAAAGAAGTAACCTAGAGCAACATCGTAGTAAACGCTGGAAACTCTGGTAACCAGAAGAAAAGAAGTCAAAATTCTAGTAATAGGCTTGACGCAAATGTGAAATGTTCGAAGAACATCGAGAACGTTGAATTGGAGGATTACACCCCCTAGAATGATACAACGAAGAATATATATCTTGCCACTCAAGGAGGTGAGAATATAAGAAGTCGCCTAAGAGGGAAGTAATAGAGCAAGATAAACGTTCTGAGAGGTACTATCACTTCCACTAAAACCATGGGCATAACACTAATGAATGCCAACATCTGAAAATTTTGATGGAGGAGCTTATAAGAAGAAACAAGCTCCTGTAATATGTTAAGGAACCGTAGAACAGTAAAAAAGTTGCAAGACCTAGAGTCAACCTACTTAAGGAAAACCGCCTAGACCCAGCAGAGAGGACCCTAGGCGAGCCGACGAAAGATTTATCATTAAATAACATTCGAGTAGCCAACCATGCAAGAATGAAGTAGCAACTTAAAGTGATGTTACTTCATTCGTCCTTATATATTTCCCTTTCTCAAAAAAGCCTCTTCGGGATACCGGAGGCATTGTAATAGGAAGGACTTTCCATTTCTTTTCCTAAATAATAAATTTTGTTTTTGAAATAATGGAACGGTGTTCTTGCAAGTAAAATTCACGTGCTGCGCAAGCGGCTACGTAGCCCAGAAAACGCTTCTCTGTCCATGAACGATGAACATAGAGAATGCACTAAACAATTACGGATCGGCAGGTCGTATCGATCCCTAACCTTCTAAAAACTAGCATTTCCTTAAGACTGGCAACATCGAGAAGGTTCTAAACCACCGGTCGATGAAGAAAATTGACCATAATCTTCTAAGAACCAGCGTTGCCCAAAGACTAGTGATACTGGAAAGATCAAAAACAGTCAGATCAATGGGAAAAATTGATCCTTGCCTTCTAAGAACTGGTTTTGCTCTAGAAGTGTCGGGAAGGATCATAGCCATCGAGTCGAAGGGGAAAATTGACTCAAATCGCCAGATTGACGTGGAAAATTGGTCTCAACCTTTCGAAACCCGTCGTTGCCTAAAGACTAGCAACGCAAGAAAGGTCCTAAACCACTAGTCGATGGGGAAAATCGACCATAATCTTCTAAGGACTGGTGTTGCCCATAGGCTGGCAAGGCCGGGTAGGTCCTAAACTGCCATATATCTACAACTAATTCATCATGCATACTATACATAACTACCCCAAAAACGATGTCCTAATACGTATACAGACAAATATATGAAAAGGACAGACGACATGACTACGCAAAATCAACTTAGCATAGTTCAACGGACTCTAAATATATCTCCCTAACATCTCTCCTCCAGATGACTCTAACAGTTCCTTTAAGGTATGTAGCAAGCGTGTGTCTGTGATGCTCTAAATCTACAACTACCTTAAATTTATATACCGTATGCCAGTTGTCGTCCATCTCAATGTTGTATGAAATCACCTCAAAACGTGAAAAGGTAATCATCATAAAAAGCCTCGGTCTGATCCGAGGAGTTGTCACAAAACAAAACCTCAAGTCAGGCTATAAATCTAGCTTTGAATATAATAGTGTAACAAAGATTCATATAAATGTATGGAGTCGGTAATATATGTGATATTAAAAGAAATAGATATGTCACACACTCCACAATCTAAACCCGTCCACGTCCCATTGGATTATTTCAGTATAATACATGTGTCATGGCACTATTTAAATTGAATCTCAGCCGCAACTCTAATCTACCGAGATATCACATCCTATTCATTTATATGTCGCATTCATTATTCAATAGACATATCACTGTCAAGTTATTCATATACGAGGTTTGGAATTTACTAGTGAATCCTACTCATTATTCACTCTTTCTAGACTCTGTGTCGAACCAATATCATGGCCTTTTTCACCTGTATATCTTTCTATCAGAAATTATGGGTGCCCCTACACGATCTATAAGTTGCACTGTCTTCTCCTGTTCACCGTTGGCACTCACCACGTTGTGTTGTAATCTTCATCTTTGTTTCACCATATATCCATCAATGAGATTACCCTCGATTCTTCCTCGTTTCCTGTTTGCACTGCGCCCATCATCATGGTTGTGTACATACAACAGATCGTTTAGATAATAAGTAATGAGGGACCAGGTTGTCACGATTCAGGGAGCGACCTCGAATCTGTCTGCTAGAATGGATTCTAGCATTTAGTGTCTCACATCATCTCGTTTGATTCATCGGTTAAATTCATTCAAATTCTTTTCTATTTAACTTCGCAATATACATTTATCCCTAAAATGGTATCTTGTTCTATTTTATATCACATATAAATGTCGTGTTCGTGCAATATAGCATTAACTTTCAATATATAGCATCATATATATATATATATATATATATATAATGAATATTCACAAACATAACTTGTAAACATAACATGAAAGAATTTTATCGGATTTGAATTTAAATTATAATAAAATGTACGTTTCAAATTTGCATTTGATTTTTAATGACGTCATTTTAATTTAATTTATAGAATTTTTCCATAATTTTTACTTTGGAAAATGAAATATTTTCGGTTGATGCGTTTGCGCCGAACGCCGGTTCTTTTGAAATTTTACAGAATAAGTTAACCGGTCTATTTTCTTACTGTTTTGTGATCGTGTAACATTTTCATGCGCGATCGTATTTTTATTTTGGTCGTTCGCGGTCCGTACGCAAACGGAATATTGCATAGCATCGTACTCAAAAACTTTTTGGTCATGGTTGCACCTCCACACGCCTTCAACGACCGAACCGAGACCATCGTCGTGTCCTGCTACACAATACGGTCCTGTTGGTACCTTCCATTTTGGCTGTAACGCTCCCATTCACCATACGAATACGAAAATAATGGTGTCATTTTTGGTTATTACGGAGTCCGTCTGTCAGGAAAAATTTAATCGATTTGTTCATCTCACTTTCCTCTACATATTTCAGTTTGGTTGCATGCTCAAAATTATTAAAGATTTTGAGTTAATAATAATTAAAGTTTTGAAACAAAACTTGTTTTATAAAGTTTTCATGAATAGTGAGCATGCACGTTCCTTAGACTATAGACTGAAGCAAGCATGTTCATTGCATGTCTCTTGTATTGTAGTTTTTGACGTAAATTAAAATTTAGTGTTAAAAGTAAGTATACAAAGATGAAAGCTTATACCTTATTATTTTATTTACATTGAATTTAAACATTTGTCTTAGTGACAGGTATTCTACATTTGGAAAAAGATCCTACATGCATGAAACTTTTTTTATGCTAATCTTTACTGTACTCTAATTCATATTTGCTCATTATACTATGGTGTGAAGCATGCATACATGCATGTAGTATATCCCAGTAATATGACTTTTGATATAAATTGAAGTTTAGTATTAAAGATAAATTTATAAAGATGCAAACTTGGACTCCAAGTTATGGACACTAGATTTTTACTCAAAATTAAATGTGTACAGGCTAAGGCTTATGACTTGATGACCGAATGAGGTGATGAACATTCCTTCTTGTTTTGCGTTTTCTTTTTCATAGATAATACATTCTGGTTACAATTTATTGATATTAATAAAGATTGCATTAATAAGTTATTATAGTCTAAACGGAAGAAAGAGGCATTATATACTTATCGAATTTGATAACTGACTTAATATATAAATAAGTAAAGGATGTTTATCGTCTAATGACTATATATACAAAAGATGGAACGAGCACATACACATTAACAAATGAAAAAAAATATACTCACTTTGATTTTGCTGAGGAAACAAAAATTTGGATCTAGTAAAGATGAAGTAGGAGGAAGATGCGTACGCTTCAGATTTTTAAGAGGAAGGAAAATGAACGGGACAGTGATTTATATATGCTATATTCTGAGACTTTAGGCTTAAGTGATCAAGTAGGTTAAAAGAGAATGATCAAAGGGATAAGTATGAAAACATTGGTCGAATGAAAAATAAAGTTATTTATTTTACTTTTCAGTAAATAATTTTATACCCTTCAAATAAATTTTCATACCCTTAACCGCGATATTGCCCTATTGCAATTTGGTCTCCGATTACAATTCCGCTTGTGGCATTTTACTCCAAATTTTACTTTACATCCATGACGAATTTTATTTTGTTTATTTATTACCTTTTTTAAACAAAATTTATTGCCACATATTAAAACAGTAGTTGGATGTTACAACCGGCATTTCTCTTGCAGCGTTGGGAAGGCTTAAAGTCGCTGAATCGATGGGGAAAATCGACTTAATCCTTATGAGTGATGGGAATAATCGATCCCAATTTTTTAGTACCAGTGTTGCCCCAGCAATGCCGAAAAACATTTAAACATCCTATCCGATGGACAAATCGACCTCCATTTTCTAAGAATCGGTGTTTTCTCAACAACATTGAGAAGGTCTAAGTCATCAAGTCAATGGAGAAAATTGACCCAAATCATTCAGACTTTGAATACCGCTTAGAGACTGGCGATAGCAAGTTGAATTAGCCGATGCCGGAAGATAGGCAATGCTAATAAGAATCCATAGAGTTAAGTTGTTCGTACACAAGTTTCTAGAGGTAGAAACCGATTATGATTGGGATCTCAACACTGGAGTTGGTGCAATTCATTATGATGAAAGATGATGGTGACGCACCTTTTCGATACATACATCTAGAATGACATTGGCCGATGATCTCAAATTGGAAGCATTTAATTGCAGTCCAGAGACCGGCAGCATCTAAATAAGATGCTTGGAATTAAGTATTGAAATCAATGGTCCTTGGAGATTTGAACTCTCACCCTAGCAGAATCCCAATGATGATGCCAGCGACCGAGCAACATGCTTGGTTGAGGATAGGTGAGGTTAGTCATTGAGGATCAAACCAGAAGCTATCAAACAAACCCAATCCCGAAGTAGGATTAATGACCAAAATGGAGGCAATCAAACGAATACTTGCGGTACTTGATCTCTCATAAGTGCCTGAATTTCGGCACTTAGAATAATTAGCACTGTAGATAAGGACATGTGAACAAATTCTTGGTTGGATGGAACACAATAAAGTTCAGATAAGGGTAGCCATGGAGTTGACTGAACAGTAGTTCTTTTTGTCAAATGGAGTGTTTTGGAAGTTATGAACAGGGATAAGTAACAGCATATATTAATGGCAAGGACATGAATATTATTTGCATGCACATAGTTGCAGTAAATAAATATGCTGCACAAATACACAGGCGGTGCAACAATAAGAAAAAGAAATGCTCGAAATTGAGCAATTAAACCATCAGTCCCTAGAGATAGGGATTGGTGTGCAGACTAGAATCTAGAGACCGGAAAGAAAGGGGAATCGTGGACGATTCCAACCAAGGACTATTTGCTCAAAATAATTGTCCCAAGAGGAAAGAATAAGCAGAAGAAACTTTTGTGTAAAGTACCATGGGTCATGGTAAAGACGGAGTGATATATAGGTGGTAATTCTCCATCCCCTGCTTTGACGTATAACCAAGGATGAAGCCAGGAAGACCCTCATGGAAGACCTTTAGGGAAGCTGAGGTGATCACACCGGGGGTAGACATTAGCAAAAAAGGTGCTTCGCTATGAATATTTCAATCGAACGATAAATTAGAATGCAACGGGCCACACCAAACAGTGCGACCAATGCCAAAGATGTGCGAAAATGTTAAGAGCTTCATCGACGAAATTCAAGCAAATGGTCTGTTTACAATTTAGGAAATCAACATTATCGGCATGCACCCAGTAGCAAGGAGAAGAGCAGAATATGCTATCCTTATAGTCAACTCCAGGTGGTGAATGGAACTGCTTTCCACGATCGCGACGAAAAAGGGAAACAGACAAGTGGAAGCAGTAAACCAAAAACTCTTGATAGTAAGAGAAAACTCTTGGTACTGAAAGACTCAAAATTGAGTGATCGATTTGCCAGTTTCTAGAGAAAGAAATCGATGCACGACTAGACTTTTAGCCATAACCAACAGGAATCTGCCATTGCCCAGAGATTAGCAACGTCGAGAAGGTGTAACCTGTACCCTTCAGGAATTTTATTATTCCTTGGAAAAAGGCAGCTTTAAGGAAGGATATTCGAAATCGAATAATTCATGCGCTAGTTTTCAAATATTGAAACTATGCTTGATTGAACTTCAACCACAGCACTGGTGACTAAAAAGACATGCTCGGTTGAGGATAGGCAAAGATAGTCAAGGAAAATTGAAAACAAGTACCATTGGACTTTTTCCCTATCTAAGGGCGGGATTGGGGAAGCTCAATTAGATAGGAGGAAATTGGATAATTTCCCCACATGTTTAACTCACACTAATTCCCATACTCACAAAAGAAAAACCTCATAAATAGGATTCAGTTCATGACTGAAACATATGACCGAGGAGCAAATATTATAGCTAATGTTCTACAGTGGTAGGGAGTAAGGTAGAACTTAGACTATTTGCAATGAAAGTCGACCAGGGGAAACTCGACCCAAAACATTAGGAACCTGCTATTACCTGGAGAAGGCAATGTCAAGAGGGTATAACCACACATGGTTCGATCGGATTTCAACCCCAGCTTGTAGGAATCAACCATTGTTAGAGGTAGGTAACGTCAAGAAGGATGCCTGGAATTGAATAATTTGCATGCCAGTTTTTAGAGATAGAGACAAGTGCACGATTCAACTCACGACATGATTGAACTCCCACGACAATGCTAGCAGCTAAGTGGGACACGCTTGGTCGAGAATAAGCAAGGATAATCATGGAGAATCTAAGGCAGATTCTATTGGACTTTCCCGATCCAGGATCGGGATAGGGAAAACACACTTAGACATGGGGAAGTTGCTTAATTTTCCCCACGATATTTAGCTACTACTGGTGCCCAAAGTTATGCATTTTAAACATAGTTCGCTTTATGGAAAAGATTATATGACAAGGAAATGAACATCCCAACTGCTCTCTGTGACAGTTAATGGCATCACAAAACTGGAGTTAGCAATGACTAACAGTTGGTCGAAAGGAACACAATAAAACAAAAGCAGGAATAGCTATAGAATTGGTTAAATGATGGCCCTATTTCGCCAAGCAGAGCACTTTGGCAATAATATTCAGGGCTGAATAACAAAACATAGCCAAAGCAATTTTGTGATTTTGTTTATATGCATAATGTTGTGAGATGGCGGAGGTCGCTCCCCCATAAACACGACTAAAAGAAGATCGATAGGCCAGCAAGCTTCAGTGGATCCTTACTTGCTCTTCCTTCCTTGTCCGAGACCAGTAAGGTCATGTACTCATTTAAAGGAGGAGAAGGATTTAGCAATATCTTTGAAAAAGCAACTGTGCCTTGTAATTCAGCCGTGTCGATCCCCGGCTTAACAGGAATAAAAGGCGAAGCCTATGCTGTGAAGGATCTTGCTTCGAAAGGATTAGACGTACCATTACCGGACTTGAAATAAGGCGATCGACGGGTCCTTCTAAACAATAAAACTTGGCATTCAGCATTGTCGGGTTTGTTTTATTTTGAACTGTAAACCTGCATGACCAACTCCCATAATTCAAAGGATGTCAACGTGTGTTAACCAATCGGATTCTGAGCATTGACCGGGGAAAGTGAGAAGTGTCAATCTATGCCGTATGAATCTTGTGTCCTGAATGCGACGAACGTACCATGCAATGTAGATAGCTCGCTCGTGCTAGAAAAATGAGCCACGTTGTTGTTGAAAATATATGTTGGAACTTACCCCTTATCAATGAACAATCAATAACAAAACAGTTGTTCGAAGCGACACAGAAGCTTTTCATTTTTGGAGCACGGGAAGTGTAGCAATAGGATAAGCGTAGCAATAGAATCATCCAACATGAGCGTTCCTGAAGTGCACTGTTACATTGGAATTCAAACGGCCATGCGAGAACAGTTAGCTAAAGATAGAGAGTCAGAAGTGTCCCTAAAGTGGCTTGAGCATGAATGAGAACAAGCTTGAGATCCACCATAGGCCAAATGCAACCCAAACTTCTACTGTGTCCTACCAAGAAATAGTCGGTCGCACCACCACCACCACCACCACCATCGCCATAGCAATAACCATTCCTTTACCCCTAGATGCAATTCACCCAATGACTAGTAGAAATATGGGGACGAAATCCCTTTGAGATGATCTAAAGAACGACGGCGTTCAGGTGGTCAGGGGGCTGCAAATTTGATCGTGGGAAACTGACGGCTGAAGGATTTAGCACTGGAAATTCTCGAAGGCAAAGCTCTCGATGGTAATAGAAAAGTAAAAATGAAAACAAGGCATAATAGAGAGAGTACTCATCTAAGGAATTAAAGGATCTCAGAAGCATAGATCAGGTCTCCAGAGCATTGGTCTTGTCTTTAGCACGAAGAACAAGATTCTAACTGTGTAGAGCAATTGATGGACTATCTAATAATAAAAGGTGGCATTTCGAAATAACACCTAAACGACTATCAAAAATCAAGAGATAGCAAATTAGAACATGTCTTCATTTAGAGCACACTTTGTTTTCAACGAAAGCATACTATGGAGGGAAGTGTTAACCGAGTTTTAACCAAACAAAATAGACTGGCCCAAGCCAAATAGATCAGTGCCAAGACAAATAGATTGGAGCTAAGCCAAACATATCAGCACCAAACCAAGAAGAAGTCAATGGAAGTTAGAACGTCAAGACGAAGATGAAATGACTCGAAAACTTGCAAGCACGCTTAGAAGAGGCAGAAAAACAACTCGGAAATGTTTCACTAGATTTGGAGCTAAGGAAACAACTCAATACCGAGTAATTTTTCTTCCACTATTCACCTTCCAATCTTCGTACATTTCATGCACTGCACCATCAAATCATGATCAAGTGATTTTTCCAGAGTTTATATGACCAATTCCAAGGGTTAAAAAGAAGAAAGCTAAGATAGCAGGATAACTTAAGTGTTTTGGAAGATCATCATAATCAACTAAAAATCGATGGAAAATAGCATCGAACACCTCAATTTGAAGATAGAAGTGCAGAGTAAAAGAGAAAGAGCAATTTCCATTGAAGGAAATAACTCGGCATCAAGTCAAATGACTCAGTATCGAGTTATTCTTTTAACTCGGTGGCCCTAGAGATTTCTGTGCGGCAGTGGGCTGACGTCTGCACTCTAGTGCAAGCAAGTGTTTAACCCATCACCTCAATTTCCCCTATAAATACAAAATATAGTGGAACCAAAATAAGACCTTCTCCTTTACTCTTGGGAACTTCACTCTGGGTTTAGGAACCCAATGCTCTTCACCTTCTTCCTCCCTCACAATAATCACCAATGCAACTACTCTTGGCAATTCTAGAATAGGAATTAGTCAACTTCTTATACTAATGGATTATAGTCTCGAACACACTATTTCAAATCCATAAGCAATGAAACTATAAAGTGGTTGTAGGCCAAAGATTCCCAAACCACTATAAAATTCTTGTGTCTCCTTGTTTATTTTCTTTTATTTTCATCACTATCTTCTAGATCTAGGCCTTACATGTTCCTTATAACTCAATCTTGGATGTTGATCTATTTTTGACATCAACACCATGGAATTTTCGACCATAAGGAGAGAGAGAGAGAGGAAGAAAGATTTCGGAAAGTGAATTGTGAGGGAGAATTAAAGAATGAATGGAAAGGAATTTTGTTTTAAAGGAAAAATTGAAACATTTTTTATTCCTTTCTTAAAACCTTCCATCTTTAGTTCTTCATCAAATCTATCATACCCACCCCTATAATGCATGGCCAGGAAAGATGTAGACTAAATTAGCTTTAAAAAATCCCAAACCCATTTAGTAATAAATCGATTTAAACATATTTAAATATTTTATCCATAACGTATATTGATACCCACATACATAACTTTTATATATTCACTTTTCATTAAATATTAATGGCATTCAAACATCAAATAAAATATAGTAATCAATAACTTATAAATATTAGTTAATCTACAATGATTATAAATTAATTAAATCATGTGGTTTTTAGAAGTATTAATCATTACGGTTGTTCGACTCAAAGATGTAAATTCAACTGACGATTAATACTGACCAAATTGAATATAAATGTTCACACGTCACCTTTGCTAATGTTGTGACATTTTGGATGAATATATCGTTTTCACTTCTTTTTAGTAAAATCCAATTTTAGTATCATAAGTGGTATCTGGCAGTAACGATTATTTGTGTCAATTCTTTTTGTCAAAACTATATCACTGAAGGACATGGAATTTGATTTAGGTCAAAATTCCAATATCCTCCACATTCAACTGGATCACTCCAAACAGAAAATTCTTACTCAATAATTATTATTATTATTAACTATACTGCTCTATCTAAAGTCTTTGAGTTGACTATGGTTGACCGTGATACTAACCCCTTATAATCGAGGAGATGAATTCTTCATTGAATATTGTTGCAATTCTAATGCTTCAACTCATACCCATCTATAGTCGCTCAATGGATTGCTATACCCTAATTTAACTATAACAAAGTGGAGTAACCAAATTAAAGTTCAATAGTATTCTCAAGTCGAGAGAACCGTGTAACAGCACCAGTTCGAGATTCTCTATTTGACCTTAGTTATATCAACCAATAGAAAACTCTAGAGTGAGTTATTCCATGGTTATTTAATAACTATCAGTATGTAATCCCTTATTGCCCTCAAAGCCATGCATAATACTTTTTCTAATGTTTAGAGAGAGTTATGTACTCTAGTCTTAATGGATGATCGATATCCTTTCTTAAAACATCTTAACAAGGATTATTTAAAAAAAATGTTATTTTTCAATACGATAAATTTCTCATGATTATAAGTCATTGTAATTACTATCACATGATATATCATTTAAGGATTTTCTATTTAATATACTTTAAATTAATTACTTAATTAATAATATCAAAACATAATAACGTATATTATAGAAATCAAACACCTTCATTGTAAACAAGAATGGTTATCGAGTTAGATATATGTAGAAAATTACATAATTGCAGACTCTTATGTCGTATAACCCTTTCCACCATTGTTCGAGTAGTTCATCAATATGACCCACTAGCCTTTCTACAAGATATTCGTCTAAACCCATAATAAATTCTCATTTTTCTTCGAAGGGGTATCGATAAATGACAAACCTTACTTCGATAGCATGCAAAATTCAACCACATACTCTAAAACAGCCATCTCTCCCCAAGTCTGCAATCCTCCTAAACAATACCGACTTCTGAGATATCAATATGAAATTCTCCTCAAACATCGTTTTAAATTATGATGGAACTGGTCGGATATATAGTGGGTAGAACATGTAGATTTTAAAAAAGCCTATTTCAATCATAATAGGACTATGAAGTCTAATGGATTTCACTAAATCTAATATAGTTGTCATAAATAAAATCATATTTTATTAATATTTCCTTGTTCTTGATTAATTATATCTATTTTAATTAAGTGTGAAATTTAAAAAGGTATGAATACATCAAATATCTTAATATTTTAAAAATTGTGACAAACATGCGAAACGTATAGCAAGTGTATTATTTGGTATTTATGGATGTGAATAAACATGGCATTAGATTTAGATGTAATCACATCAAGATCTAAAAGGAAAGCAATAAATGGGGGCATCACTGATTTATTTCCACTTTCCTCTTTTGCAAACATTTAATTGATACTACACCTGATAAATATATGATGGATGATATGTTACAATAATATGCTTAAAATAACAAAAGCAATAGACAATAACATGGTCAATATATACAAGTGTAAACATTATGATTTATATTTGCCATGTATATATTTGCTATTTTATATACATATATTATTGCCTTGATTTTAAATTGTTCAAAAAAAAATTTATGAAAAAATTGTTTCTAAAATACATGTCTTAGCAATATAAAATACAAATATAAATGTGTAAATATGTTTATCCGTCTATAACTATTAAGCCAAAATTATTTCCAACTGATTCAAAAATTACTCATACTATATTAAAACTTTATTATGCATTCGCAAACACACACACATACATATATATAAAGATTTGGTCCAAAATAAAAAAAATTGTTTGTTTAAACAATCAAAATATTATATATAAAAATTGCACACGTCAAATCAAACAAGATATCAACAATCTCTATATTTTAGGATCCGTTAAAAATTCGAACAAAAACAGTAAAATCATTAAATTCTATAATATGTTTAGAATATTGATATAGATAATTTCAAAACATAGATTCATAACTTAAAACATTATTTTAAGTATATATAAATTTTTGTTTTTTGAGAGAAATGTGTGATCCTCTAAAGTAGAGGAGAGCACATATATACATACATACATATATATATCACCGATAGAGTAGGAGCTGCCAACAAGCCTGGAAGGTGACAAATCATAACACAAAAAAACTAAAATAACAACATCAGGTAACTTCTTGAATAAGCCTCGGCAAGGCCACCGCCCACTGCACCTCGGTATCGAACTCCAGCACGGCCACCTCCCGATAATGAAGCGTTAGAAGTACCTAATATAAACCATGGTGCATCCAAGTGAACAAATGAGATGAACAAGCAGCTCCACTAGGGAATAAACACCTCACAGCTAGCGCAGATGATCTAGATCTACAATGTGAAATCTCTCCTAATGACGATCCTACGAACAGTAATCCTGCAATCCTGGCAACAGCAACACTAAAACCCTACGAATAGCACTCTAGCACCATTTATAGCCTGAACTTGTACCTGAAGATGAAACTAAACAAACTAAAAAAACAAGAATAATACACACATATATATATATATTAACAAAATTTATATACATATATATGCATTAATGAAATAAAAGTTATAAAACTAGAGTTAAAATTATGAGACATCAAAGAAACTATAATAAGAGCTAGAATAATAAAAGGGTCGAACTCATTATGCGATATCATAACTTACTTTTATGTTATAAGATAATGCTCAAGAAATCAAGAGGCATAAATATTAAAAAAAATGTAATTATATACTTATAAAATTTTGAAAAAACTAAAAAATATTAACATTATTCTCCTTTAATCAAAAGAACGTTATGATAATCAGTAAAACCCTCGTTCGAAGTCGAATAAATGCTAACGTTATGGTTATTAATGTTAAAAATATTTTTTTATTTAAATAATTCAATGCTTTTCCTAACCTCACTACACCACAAAAGGCTTTTAACAGCGTTTGATAAACGCTATAATACGATACAACAGCGTTAGTTCAAACGCTGTATAACGACATGCTGTCGTATATACAGAACTTACAACAGCTTTTTGATAAACGCTGTTGAAAAATCATTTTGACAGCATTTTGTACAAGCCGTCAATAATGTTTTTACAGCGTTTTCAAACGTGCTGTATTATGTTTCTACTGCGTTAATAATTTAGTTGTCGGAGATGTTTTTATTCTACTTTAACTGTTTACAACAGCATTTTAAAAATGCTGTTATTGAATCATCAACTATTTCGACAGCATGTACTAAACGCTGTTATTGACTATTTAAAAATAATTACAGCACGAATTGAACGTTGTTGTTTCTTCATTGACAGCATTAATCAGACGTTGTCTTCTATTTATATAACAGCTTTAATATTCCACTCTATTTTTGAATATTCTAGAACTATATTTTGAGTATATTCAAGCAACTAGTATATATAACATGTTCTAATAACTATTAATTAGTTACATAAACTAGTTAAGACAATATTAATAAACAAAAGACATCCATAAACCAAGTTTCAATTACATCCATAAACAAAAATAACAAAGTAAACCAAGTTGCCACAAATTCTGTTAAACAAAGACACGTTATATGTTAAACAAAAATATAATATCAATACAGTAAGTCCGCACCAAATGCCAACAACAAAACGTGCATCTAAAAAGTTTCATATGCTTGCTACTTGCTACGGAAGAAGAATGTGTCATCGCCATCTTTAATTACCTGCAATGAAGAAATTTGAAGTCAGTGAGTAAACGTCATCTAAAAATTTGAAGTTTCATATGCTAAAATGCTTAACTGCGCCAAAAAATCACTATATGGTATGTTAAGCCGAAACCTAACCAATATACGCATTAGTAGGTTAGCTCAGTTAACGAAGCTAAACTGCTCTACAGTAACATAGTTATATTTCACGATCTAGTTGATCACCTAAATACTAAGTGAAGCAGTCCTTCTTAATATAAAATCTACGCATGACCAAGATCAAACCAAATGCACAAAGACAAGTCAAAATGGAGGAACTGCACTATATTTACAAACTAAACTACACACATGCATCAGCAACTCCAAAGGAAGAAACCACTTCAATATGCAAATCTGTATAGCTATAATTTTATCGAAGCCTTGACTAAGTAGTACTGCTCCAAAGGATAAATTTATCATAGTCTTTAAGTAAAACTAGAACCTGGAGGATGACTGGGGCCTGTTATAGTCATAAAAGCAAGCGATGCAGCAAGAGCAGTGCCTCTAGCTAGCCAACCCGGCCCAAACAACATCAATGCCAACACTCCTATTGCAGCACATCCTATTTGCGTTACAAACATATTGTATTTCTGCACATTTTATTTTCCCAGATCAATATCATATTTTAAACCGTTTAATTAAATTGTTCTGATCCAACTTGTTTATTTTTATCTGTCATGTACATATATACATGTGCACCAACATGGATTCTCGGTATCGCTTTATGACACATGATCACAGATTAATAAGAGCTAGAATATATACATCTTAAACAAATCATTACAAGATGTAATCCTAATACTGTAAAGAATAGCATAAAAGAGAAATAAAATGGAGAAACAAATAAAACCTGGGCAGCAGGAGAATTTGGAGCAGAGAACAAGACAGCGCAAACAGCACCAAGGGGAGCGATTGTGAAACTCAAACCTCTGGACACTACCATCTGATCTAGTCTTCCAAGCATAGCCATCGCAGCAAATGCACCTGTTTATTTATTTATGCACAATTATATACTTGCCATTATATGTTCTCATAATGTTCCAAAAATCAAGCAAAAAGAAATGGAATTTACCTGCAGAAGGCCATATGATATCGCTAAGACAAGGATTATTTGATGCTCCCTTAAGTTTCACATCTTCCCATTTGCTTCCTAAACTTTCGCTGCTAGCACGAACTACTAACTGCTTTTGTTGAATTTTGTTTCCATCTCCACGACTTCTGACTCTATTTGCACCAAAAAATCTTGATTTATTGGACAATAGTAGGGATGAAGAAAGGGAACACGAAGAAGGGGCGTTTGTATTGTGAATGATTGCAATTGGGAGATACCTTGAAGTGAGTTCTTCCAATAATGTCAGTATAACTTATATTGGTTTTATCTTAGTCTTTATGTCATGAAAGTGAGAAGTGCTAGAATAAGAAATGTGAGATCTAATGATATCAGGCTAATATTAAGGATGCTAAAAAATTGATGGTTTCAGTTATCCCCGTATTGTTCGGTGCTCTCGATTGCTGGTTGAATAAGCAAAATTATCATGTCGTATAACTCTCTTTTAAATTATGACTTATGTTGTGAGATAAGTACCTCTGAAGTTGTTCAAGGTTTTAATGAAATTTAGCTCATTATAACTTTATAATTAATGGGTTTTTTTTGTTGCATATCCTGATGTGCAACAATTAGCACACGTTAGAAGTTAAAACAATGATTGACTATAAAATCAGTCTAGATTTGGTATATCAATATAACACCAAGTTCATGGCACCGCAAATTTTATCTTTTAAGAAAGTTCCTTATGTGTTTGATCAGTTGTCTGAAGTTAGATCTTAAAGCAGATATATAGTGTTAGCAAAATCACATATTGTTTCGTTAACGTTAATAATTTGTAATGAATAGTGTAGCATTGGCAAATCAACCTAGAATCTTTTATTAGGTACATCCTAGTTTGAGCATTAGTAGATAATGCATTCTTCTATTCATGCTTTAGTTCACCACACTATGCTGAAGCAACACTGTCCATTTTAACTTACAGAACAGTAGAAATTACTATAATTACCTTTTTTAATGGATCGAATAATGTTCATGCTGTCAAAGTTCTTTCCCTGAAAGTTTGCATCAAATGAGCGGAAAATTAAAATAACCCACTTTTTACTCTCTATTTCTACTCATGTTTATGTGAGTGCCAGCAATGTAACCAAAGTTGAAAGTAAATAGTTTTATGCTTCGGGAGAATTGAATTCGTTGCTAGAGACATATTAACAGTTGTATGTTTTCAGTTACTAATATACTTTTCGTATAAATAGATGAAAATGGATGTGTTACTAATTTACTTTTGTATGAACATGTAGTTGCTGAAAGAGCCGATGTTGAGGTTCAAGGGTCAAGGCATACACAAAGTTAGGTGAATCACATTTTCATTATGTTTCCTTATATTGATAAGTATATGTATTTCTTCTATAGGTTCTGTATTATAAGAGACTGAGAATACATGAATTTTGTTGGCATTTAGAAATATAAATCTTTTTTTATCTTTAGTAGATATGAATGAATATGTTTGCTAATAGTGCAAACTTTAGGTATATGATAAATTATCTCTAGGACATAGTGTTGTGCAAAGTATATAAGAAGGCAACACCATTAAAAAAGCTTGAGAACCTTGCATCTATATTAGAGGCAAGAAGAAGAAGTAGAATAAGTAGCAACATGTTACCTGAGAAAACGTATCGATTAACAGTAAGATCGCATACAATTTCGATGTAGAGAATAGTTCGAATGATGTAGATGATATTTAACTATTGATGAATCAAGATGGAGCATCTAGGAATGAGGATAACATATTTTCTCCACCTAGCTCAGCAGTTGTTCAGTTGGTGAATGTCTCAAAGCTTCAGATTCCAAATAATGGATTTAATTATTGGATGCAAGATGCGATTCTGTGGTCTCCATATGCTATCCTGCTTAACTTCTAACTAGCCCACTCTGAATTTTGTACGTTGTTCACAACCATGTTATCGTGTAATTTTCAAGAAATGGAAAATAAAAACTGATTAAACAAAAGCTAATGCATAAAGCAAACATAAATGCAGGTACCAATGACACTTGATACGCGATTAAAAAAAAGAAGAAAAAAAACATTTGCATTAATGAATTAATTATGTTTCAGCTTAGAGTGTGCATGGATTTGAAGAAATCACTTTAAGTTATACCGACTACTAGACATGGGATTGGATTTCCTTTGTCGCCACATTGATTTGATTGATTTTAACTTTGTTAGCTGTGAAGGCAGATTGCTTCTGTCCTCGAACTGGACTCTGAATCAATGTTTTTCCACCCGACCTTCTATGCATGCACCATTTATGAAATTATTTACCGACCTTCTAGGTATATAACAAATAGAGATTGACAATCTAATAAGATTGGAGCAGAATTATTCATACTAGACTTAAATACATTGTGTGTGTGTGTGTATTTTTCTGCTTTTGGCTGAAAATTAATCAAACTTCAATTGATATTATGTTTTCCATAGATTGACTCTTCATATTCTACAAAATATTCATGCATACATATTAATGTGCCTTACTATTGATTTAGATGTGCTGGGCATTGCATGGTCAGGCATTTCATATAATGATAAAAATGAATTCACAAGTCTTATAGCTATAAAACATGAAGTTTTGACTGAGGCAACACTCCTCGGTTATGTTTTAACTGAAGCAAATATGCCTCAGTTTTAACTGGGGTGCGTTACCTCATTTCAGTTTTAAATTTCTGCAAGCTGAATCCAGTGTACTCTTTAGATGTTACGAGTTAAATCTTGCTACTTGCTTTAGTCTCTCTCAGTCTCATTTAGAAAAAGCCATTCAGTTTAATAACTCAAACTTGTTATATATGCCAGATTTCTAATCTCATTCAAATGTAACAAACATTTCTTATATGTCTAATAACTTTAATGAACAAATTTAAACAGTTGTAAGCACACACTCACTTACTCTTTTGAAAATAATGAATAAAGTGCTTAATTCAATTATATTAGTTACAAACCCGTAATATTGACATAACACATCTTTTTCATAATTTTGCTTGTTCAAGTGTAGTAAAGAACATGCTAACTAATGAAAGAGACAAGCAAAACCATGTGGCGATAGGCATGTTGCCTTAGTTTTAACTAAGGCGTGTTGCTTCAGTTTTAACTAAGGCATGTATGCCTCAGTTTTAACTAAGAGAGTCGCATTGAAAATTCAGTTTTAGCTGAGGTGTATATTGTCAACCTCTCAATAAAAGATTCATCATTACAAAAATCAGCTGGTATTCTAAATCAATACAGTTTGTAATCAGGAATCTTTGCAAGAAAGTTGTGATATATGGCATTGACCTAGACAGTGATCCCAACATATACTGGTTATGCGATTAAAAACAAATAAAATTTATGAAGATGCTTTTTTCGGACAAATGGAAGACTACATAAAAAATTAGCTACTTCTACCTAATCCAAAAATAAAAAACCAATTCTTTAAGATGTGTAGAATAAGTTGTTGTTTTCATAAGATGATAAGATACTATCCTATAAGATTCGATAATCTAGTTTGTTACATTTGAATATAAAGAGGAAAAAGAAAAGAAAAATCAAATATTCTTCATATAAATTCTTGGCCCAAAAATTTCTAATTTTGGTACTAAACTCATACAAATAGGTTCTATGAATAGTCTCAATAGTTAAAAAGGTGAAACACAAGATTAGATATGCGGAAACTAGTTACAGTGCATATACCGTATTAGATAAATATCAGTGCAAACAGAGCTGGCTTAGTTTCATACCTTCATTTAAGCATTAGTATTTGTCAACTGCCAGGAACTTTCTAGCCTTTGAAATGATCAGGTGCAATATCAAGATGATATAACTTAGGTCCTATGCTTTAGTCAACTGACAAGCACTTTACCAGTTTGGCTCAATTTGACAAACATATTTTAAGAATAAACTCAGAACACACATGAGCCTTCAGGTGATCATCTAAAGCTTGAAGTTCTACAAGGAAATCCTGCTCTGTTTCATCATTAGAATCCTTGCTTTTCCAGAATTTTATAAAAGAAGAAAACATATTCGACCCCCTGAAGGAAAAACAAATATATTCAGGTATTATTAGGTTGAGAAAACTTACCTACAATTCTTATTTTATATCAACATTTATAAGTAACTCGATTTACTTGCATCAGTTACTATCGGTGGTTATTATCCTCGTCGATTTCTGTAACGACCCGCCGCTCTGACCGCCTCTAGTCGGTAATTAAACCAACTCGAAACGTTCAAAATGACGGATTGTTGTTCAGTTTATAAAGTTTAAACAGAATCAGCCACGGAATCACAGAATAATCATAATATTATTCATAAATGAATTTTTTCTTACATACATATATCAGAGTTTGTACAATGCATTTAAATTTTATACAGCGGAAACAATTTATTTTATTAAGTACAAGAAAATTTTCTAGAAAAACTTTAGTGGAGTGCTTTCCCCAACTCTCTCTAACTTCGCGGCCTGAAAATCTTCAAGCTGTAAAAATACTCGGTCTGACCCGAGCGTTTATTGCAAAACACAAAAACACTCGAGTCAGGATTAATCTTTATTCAAGTAATTAAATTTGAAATGAACTGAATAAAATGGTAACAGAGATGACGAATCACATGAATCAATTTAGATCTATTATGGATTTTTCACATTAACAACTTCAATTAAATCATTATTTCTTTCGAAATCTATCAATCCTGTGTGGCTGCAGTACACACGTATATTTTCACACATGTGCACTGCCTCGCCAACACGTGTGCACATGCCAACAAGAGCAAGTGTGCAAGTGCAAATCACAAAGACCACAAAGAAATGCTCAAGGCAAAACTAGTGCCAACTTGAACAAAAAAAACATGCAGCAAACAAACATGCAGTAGCAAACATGCCACATCAAACATGCAAAACAGATCATGTACAAGGGCAGTGAACCCTGTAAAATTTCAATGAAACAGGTAACACAAGTTACAAATAAGCAAAGACCGTATGGTCAGTACACAAGAACAAAGAACACAAGTACAGGCAGCAGTGTACAACAAGTGCAAGACCAGACGCAAAAGTAACACATCAGAAGTGAATAAGAACTCCACTGTGAACATGAGGACTGGAACAGCTACAAAGGTTCAAGGCTGAGACAACCCAATGCACTCAGTTCATTTCATTTTTTTTTTCACATCTATTTTAAAATTTTAAAATAGTTATTCAAAACTGAGTTTAACCATAGAATTCAAACCATTGTGTAATCAAATGTTTCAGGTTTTAGTTCTGTCAGGTTTAAACCTGAAACTTTCAAAATGAATTCAGAAATACAAAATTTTAATTTAAACTTAAATCTGGATTTGACTTTCATTTAAATCTAACCTTACACTAATTCAACTTTTGGATTATGGTTAGCTTGCAATTTTAATTTGCTTTTAAATTTTGTTTAAATTTAAAACTACAGCAGTTTACACAATCCTGTAAAAAAAACTGCCCAACCCGAGACCAAGGCAAGAACGCTTCGGGTCAATAGTCCCCCTGCTTCGAGTCTCATTCACAAAAACTCGAGTATGCCCCGAGGCCTAAAATGCCAACATCTCAATTTCACAAAACATGGAAACAGCAGTGTAACAGGGTCATGCATTGGTCAAGACAAAGGCCATAGCATCACACAAGCTTGAAAATCAATCCCAACTGAGTACAGGTAGAGGAATGAAATACAAACCAAACTCAGTAAATGGTAGAATCACTGCAGACACCAGACAACAGAGACATGCTAAACAAAAATTAAGTGGTCCAACCCCTATACATCTCAGGTCAATGCAACTACAAAGGTTCAAGTGCAACAAAATGGAATGCAACTACAAAGGTTCAAGTGCAACAAATGATACAAGCTACAGATAAGCAAAGACCATATGGTCAGTGCAACATGTGCAACTCAGTGAATTAGAGGCAACAAAAAAAATCAGGCAACAGGAGCATATGGTGGTGCAGACTACAAATCTTGCTTGATTGCTTAATCTTTCCCTTCAATTTTTCTGTTTATATTGTTACAGGCATATTCTTTTTTTTTTTTAGAATTTATAGCTTAAATTCATTTAAATGGGAAGATACAAATTTTCCTATTTAGTTTGAGTCTACAATTTAAAACAGAGAGGAGCAAACAGTACTGAAATGCAAGTGCACCACTAGACCCAAGTCCAACAGACTCAAGAGAATGCAACAACATGTCAACAGAAATGACATAGCAACAAGGCAGACCCCATACTCAGGTGGACAACATATCAAAATTTTGGAAATACAAAGTATTCAAATGAACACAGTAAGCTACATGATGATCAAACAGGTGAAACAGAGGGAACTGGGAACTGTGTGTACAGGGAAACAACTACACAGTTCAAATGGAATACAAACATGTATCAGTGGATTCAAAAATGCAACAACATGTCAACAGAAATGGGCAGAAATCAAATTTGCAGAGAAACCCCAAATTCACATATTTTACTTCATTTAAAAACCTGATATTTTAAAAATCATAACATCCCACATCAATTCAATCTATATAGATGAATCAGAGAATTGTGTTAATTGATTTCTAACATATTTTATAAAGTTTGTACTGTAACTACTATATCTTCCCAGTTACTACATACCTAAAACATGTTTAACTAAATTTTAGATTCTAGTTCAACTTAAACAAACTTAATTTGTTTGAGAATACTCAGGCCCCTCAGAAATCAGGGAAGAATAAAAGAATTTGTTCAAAATTTTACTCTGAATTAAGAAACAGAGGGGTGACAATACTTATACCAGGCATGCATACTCAAATAAAATCTTATTCACAAAAGTACAATCATGCAGTTATCCTTTCACAAAGATTTTATAAGCAACAATTAACAATCAACTTTATGTTTAGGATTAAATGTTTACTCACAAGTATTCATTTTCTCTACTTCATTTTCCTTAACCAGATTCAAAAATCCATCGCATGCAGCAACAACAAATAAGCAAGTTTAAATAGCATCTGTTCTTAACAGTTTATATCAAATATCAAATAGTATTTGTTCTCAACAGTTTAAAATTAAAATCCATAGCATCTGTTCTTAACAGTTTAAAATTAAATCCCAAATAGTGTCTGTTCTTAACAGTTTAAAATTAACAAGGTTTAATTGCATCTGTCCTCAACAGTTTAAAATAAAAATCAAATAGTATTTGTTCTCAACAGTTTAAATTAAATTGACCGAGAGCAAAGAGCAAATGATAGCAAACAATCAACAACCAACATGCAGTGACAAATCTGCTCATATCAGTTTAAAACAATTTATATAGTATCTATTCTCAACAGTTTAAAAACAATTCAAATAGCATCTGTTTTCATCAGTTAAAATCGAATTATCAGAGCAATTGATAGCAAATATCACCCAAAACATAGCATGCAACCAAGATTCAATTCAATCATATTTAAAAACTTGAATCTAAATTAATCGTGAGTAAAGAACTCACCATAACTCGTATCGAAACAGCTGAGGCGAGAATGAGCAGAGCACAATCGAACCAAGGCCGAAGCCCCAAATTGGATCGCAAGCCCTGATTGATAAACGACGAAGAGGAGGCCGCCATTTTTATTTCTTTCGTTTCTTTTTTTTTCGTTTGATTTCTGAAGTGATGGAGGAAAGGGGTTCGTGTATTATGCAGAGGAGAACGTGAATTTGCGTGGAAAAAGGCGTGGTTGAAGGCGTGTTTTTAGCTGGTAAGGGGTAAGGTAATGTATCTAGCCGATGAAGGTATAAGGCAGATGTACTTTTTATTTTTATTTTTATTTTTTTTTCTCCTTTATTTTATGTTATATTATTTTTACCTTTTTTTTTATATTATAAATTCAATTTGTTTTGTATAATCTTTTTCTTAAATAAACTTATAAACGTTTTGCAGTTCATTTATCAAACATAAATTTATATTAACGTGTTTCTCAATTTATTTTATATTGATTAAAATTTTATTCCTTTTTTATTTAAGCTAAAGAAAAATGTTATTAAAACTAACCATCCTTTATAAATTTAAATAAGCAACAATTCTTATGTCCAAATTTATTTTCTTCTAAGTCGTTAGTTTGAATTTCAATACAAATTCAATATTCAATTTCAACTTCAAAGTTAAATTCAAATTCTATTCAACTTTAAATAGATTAAATTCTTAAATTTAATCGCCAATTTATTCTGATAATTTGAAATTCAAGTCAAATCATCATTTAAATATTTAAAATAAATTAAATATTTACAAATTAATTTGCCCAAAAGTTCTGGGTTGTTACAATTTCAAAATGCAACATTGAACTTTCAACAAGAAAAAATTAATGACAGTTAGCTATTACCAGGACGATACATGATTTATGCAATATATTCTATATTATCCAAAGATAAATCTATCAAAACCATTTTTACTTTCTCAAAATCTGTACTTTGTGCTTTTACAGATAGGCAACTTTGGTAAGTGTAGTTCATGTTCTTGTAACCACATGATTAATCTACATGTTCGGTTTGGATTTTTTAAAGGCGCCTAAAAGTGAATACATCTATAAATGATTAAAATAAAAATTGAAAGACACTGTGTTAATCAATTTAAATGTTATACCCTGTGAATTGATATACATGGTCAATTTGAAATTATGGACCACAAGCCATACACACCCTACGTATGAATTCATGAACATGTATGGTACTCCGGCAATCAAATGAAATAAACCAGAAGATTACACTAAAAAGTGATTCAAAACCAGTTCAACTACAGGTTGCATAGGGAATGTTAATCTGCAGGTATACATATATATAAAAGCTCATAATACACACATACCTATACATCTTTATTTTTATAAAATTTTCTAAATACATATACTAGAGTTTTAGCACATAAATTTAGTTTGTTAAAAAATATAAATAAACACATTTATTTCCTAAGTTCCGTACGAACTCGCCAACTTCATAGCACAATACTGCTCCTATATATATACACACATGGGCACGCATGGCAAGATAGAGGTAGTAAGAAATATTATGGCCAAAATAAAACAGCCACTAAAAACATAAAAGCAAATAATTTATTCACAGATTTACACCTGTTATATAACTTTGTACACACGCACTGTCACTCACCACACACACATATTACATATGCACTGTCACTCGCCGCACACATATATTACACATGCATTGTCACTAGTTCATATACCCCTAAAGACACAGTAGCACCTTGTTAAACCCAACACACACACACATTACACACTGCCTAGCCCACTCACTCTCACCAGGATACACTCATGTATTCTTAAAAACATACAGATGCACGGGTACACAACTCCACCAAACACACATATATAGGAATACACATATACATGTATCTTTAAGAAACAAAATATCGTATATTAATGATTATCAATATCAACTCAACAAAAATTAAATACATAGTGATGTAATATCAGCCTTGCAACATCAAACTAGACACTGTAATCAGTTCAAAGAAAAACATAGGAAAGCAGAGTATTCTAAGTTGCAAAATACAATAAAAATACACTCTTTTACTATAATCTGTTTTCCATAAGTAAATATATGAATATGTTGCAAGAATAAAATTCACTTTACAGTGTGATTATAGCATGTTCACACACCTATCAATCATCAAACACACATATATGCAAACTCAACAGTCATGAAACATGCAAAATCGATTATTTTATAAAAATAAAACTTAGCAAACCTCGGCAATACAAAGTTAAACATTAATGTATAAATTGTAGCAAGTCAAAAGCATAATTACGTATCAAACTCTCTCACGCACATACCCCAACAACTCCACACACGCAAGTCACACACATGCCCAACTATTTATATATACTCATGCACCACATGCAACCCAGACAAAAAACGCTTGCATGTACACAGAAAGATACATATACACACTAACAGATTGACTATAAACACATATACACACACACGTATGGACTCATAGAATGTTCACATATATACATCATTTTATGTTACTTTTATATATTTAAACAAGTTTTGTAACATCTTTTTTAGGAAAAAAGTAGACTACTGTTGATCTATGTAGCAAGAAATGGAATTCTATACTAAAGCTATACAAAATCACTCCGGTAAAAAATGCCTTTTTTGTAATGTAGATAGAAACAACTGGTTTTGCAAATAGTTTAAATTGGTGTTTTGTTTTGAAAAGTAGCTCAAATGGGTAAAATTTCCTATAACAATGTCTAGTGGCTAATTTGGTTGATTTTTCATTCAACCATACAACTAAGCCTTTGTTATAGTTTAATTATTCGCTTGATTAGCCAAAATCAAAAGAAATCACATCCCTTTTATGCTAAATGTTGCAATGATCCTATCCTCAAAATAAACTATATAATATCTAGGATGTGACTATAATAACCCAGCAGTCGAATGTTAGAATAATCATATGGATGTGTTAAAAATAAGTTTATATACATTATGACCATGTTAATCATTGGCCCAGTTTCACAAGGTCCTTTAAAAAGTTTATAGTCCAGTTTGCAAATCACTATGCAAATCAACATCCAAAGACACCAAATAGTTAAATAGCAGATCTCAAATAACACTCTTGCATTTGAAAATATGTGAAAGCTTCATGTTAAGCAAATCATCCTTAAGTTTAAGTGCAGGTTACTTCCTAGTGAAACTTCAACAGCATGGGCAGTAAATAAGGTGAAAACAAAGACTGTTAGAACTCATACATCTATAATGACAAAGTTGCATGTATAGCAATACAGGTGGTATAATTTTCCATAGTCATGAAGATATTCTATTATAAAAACAACATATGAAGCATGATTTACAGATTTTGTAAATAAAAGAAGCACTTTTGAGGGCTGCAACAAAGAGAGTAGTAAAATCAGCAAGAGAATGCAGATTTTGAGTTTCCAGCAAAAAAAAATTATTGTATGGTTTCTTCTAGCATTTAATCAATCGTGTGCTCAGAGTGAACATTCACAAGCTTATCACGTAATCCTTGTAAATACCCAACTAATTATTAATAGAAACACACAAATAATGGCATTAAAAAACTCGCAACAGTCCACGAACCAAAGTACCTAAAGTTGGAAATTTAAATCAACAACTTAAATAAACATAAAAAATGGCGAATCCATTAAACCTAACAAAAAAGAATTAGGTTGATTTGTTGACAAAGGGATACCTGAGACATTGAAGACGAATCGGGGCAGCAATGATTAATAAAATCGAAGAACAAGAAAAAATCCGAGGGAGATGAAAATGAGGGAAAATGAATTAAGTGATGAGGGAGGAGCGGTTAGGGAACGGGGGAAAATGAATTTTTTGGGAAAGTATAACGAGTGAGGCGGCAATTTTTTTGATACAGAAAATTGGAACCTCTAATTATTCTCAGCGTTTGTGCGGAAATATTTTCATTTTGAAATAGATTTTACTACATTTTCATGTTGAACGCTGATAATAATTGCCGTCAAAAGTAAGATTTCTTATAGTGCCTTATTAAGATATTCATTAAAATGATTATTTTTTAGCCAATCTACACTTTGGATTTGAGATCCAATTGAAACAAAATGATGCTACTGTTATTACCAATTTATTAATATAACTATTGTTACAATTTAGTAGTCTCTGCTTTCTCTTAAACCAAATATACCAACATATTATAGTGAATAAAGTATCTAGTAAAAATCTATTTTCCTTTTTAAACTTAAACCTTAAGTTATTCCAGTAAAAATCACAATCAGTAACTTTAATTTTAAGAATAAAGTTAAAAAATTTAAGAGTATTATTAAGAATGTAGCAAGTATCCGTACACTCATAATATGTATGATTAATATTTTCAAAATACAAGTTACAAAAAGTACATTTATTATCAAATGGAAAATTCTTTTTTTTTAAAAGTTCAATGGTATTTAACTTTCCATGCATGATTAACCACATATGAATCTTAGCTTTTGGTAGTGCATTTGCTTTCCAAATAAGATTAAAAGTGTTATTAGAAATGCCCGAGAAATTAAGAAATTTATACAATGAATTAGAAGTGAATTTCTTACTTTTATCCCATTCTCAATTAATAATATCATTTTCATTATGAATATTATATAAATTCAATCTTGCACATAATAAAGAAATTTTTCCAAGAGTTGTACCTTCTAAGATTCTATTAAAACTAAAGTTCCAAGGAGGATCATTATCCAGAGAAAAAACATCTTTAATTAAAGAATTTTTAAATTTAAAATTTTCAAAAAGTATTTTAAATTCGACCCTAAGAGGAATGGCCGATTTCCAACGATCATGCCAAAAGTTGTATTATTTCCTGAATGAACAATCGTAAGATTATATATGTCATGACATTTTAAAATCGATTTCCAAAAATTAGACCATTTATTTTTATTCGAATGTGTAATTTGGTATAAATAATTAATACCATTATAATAATGTTTAGATACAATTTTTTTGCAAATAGAATTATCATTTATATCTTTAAAATTCCACAACCACTTCCCTAATAAAGAAAAATTCATGTTACGTAGATTAATAACACCTAGTCTCCCTATTTTTCTGATTTACATACGGTTCCCAGTTACTAAACATTTTAGACTACCGCTAGGATTATCACCACTCCATAAGAAATCCCTTCTTAGTTTATCAATGTATTGATCACCCATTCTGGAAAGAGATGCATAAACATCCAATAAATCGAAAGTGCAGATAAAACAGAATTGATGATAACTAATCTACCCGCTCTCGATAAAAACCTCACATTCCAATCTATTTTTAATTTGATCTATTATAATTAGCTGGTCATCATGTTAAGTCAGTTGGTCTAATCAAAAATCTAAGATAATCAATAGGGAAATTCATGATTTTACAATTTAACGTATTAACTACTAAACTCTCAACCTCATCAACGTCATTTAAAACTAAAACCGAACTTCTATCAAAATTAATTGTTAGTCCTGAAAGTAGTTCAAAGCTATATAAAATAAATTTAAGGGTAACGACGTGATTAGGCAGGGAAGAAATATTAAGGTATCGTTTGCAAATTGAAGAATAGAAAGTCCATTTCGTGAAATTTCGCTACCAATAAACCCTAAAGATCCATTTCCAACAGATTTTTTAATTACCATAACGAAAACATCGACAGCTAAATTAAACAAGAGAGGCGATAAAGGATCACCCTGTCGTAAGCCACGTTTTGGCTATATTTTATTCCCTAAATTCCCATTAACCATTATGCTAGAATTACAAGTTTGAAGCAATGCCATAATCCAACCAATCCATTTATGGCTAAAACCTCTAGCCAGTAACATACCAATTAGAAAATCCCAATCAATCGAATCAAAAGCTTTTGCAAAGTCAAGTTTTAAACATGCATATGTAATGTTATGCTTATAATAGTGATTAATGTACCCTTGAACAACGGCCACTCCATCCGTGATATTTCTACCCTTAATGAAAGTAATTTATGAACAATCGATTAAATCATTCATTCTTATATTAAGTCTATTTGCTAAAACTTTTGAAATAATTTTAACAGAACAATTATTTAAAGAAATTGGTATAAAATTGACAAGCACCATTGTCCCAGTGGTTAATGATTCGGTTTTGGTGTGAGAGGTCACAAGTTTGAAACTTGCGTAGCATGAATCGAACATTTATTGATATGTGGTTTATGTTCTGTTGTCCAAGTGACATATTGTATCTAAGTACCATTTCAAAAAAAAGGTTGGTCTAGAATCTTTCAAATTATTAGCACCGATTTTTTTATGTAATAGAATGACATTTGCAAAATTAAATCTTTCTAATTATAGTTTCCCATTATAAAATTTGCTAAACATGTTGATTAAATCAAATTTTAATACATTCAAAAATAGTTTGTAAAATAAAATAGGAAAACCATCAGGACCTAGGGCTTTATCACTAGGCATATCGTTAATAGCCTTTAAAATCTCCTCTTCAGAAAAAGGATTATCAATGTCATCAAGATTTAACGCTAGACTCGATAGAATATAGATCATTCCGTCTAACGTTTATTCTATGCTTGCTTTTATTGCCAAAAATATCCCTATAGTAACCAATAAAGGCCTTATTAAGATCCTTTTGATCAACCAATTAACCATTATTCACAAAAATATAATTTCTTGTGTTGCTACGTTTTCTACCGTTAGCCATATTATGAAAAAAATTGTATTATCATCACCTTCACTAATCCATTGAATTCTGGATCTCTGTTTCTACATTACCTCTTCTTTTTCTAAAATTAAATTAAGTTCTTCTTTTAAATTAGCGAGCACATTACGCTCTCCAAGGTTTAATTGTCTAGTTTCTTCTACCTTATTAATTTTAAGCATTTCAAAAGGTAAATTATCTTTTTTAATTTTAATACTGCCATATACATTCTCATTCCAATTTTTAAGAAAATTCGTAAGATCACTAAGTTTTAAAACAAATTTTTTTGCTGAGTTATCCGTGTTTTTGATATTATAAAAATTCATTGATATCAATTTATTTTTAATTAGATTAGGGAAGTTAGATACTGATAACCACATTTTTCAAATTTAAAAGTTTTATTAACAATTCTACGATGATCACACGTAAGAATGATAGGGCAATGGTCAGAATACGTATAAGGCAAACCAATGACTCTACAAATAGAAAAATTATCTTCGATTTCATCACTGATGAACAATATATATAAAAGAGTCATTGAAGGGGAATCCCTTGTATTATTCCAAGTGAATTCTCTATTAGTTAGAGGCATTTCTATCAGATTACCACTAATAATAAATTGATCAAATTCTTCCATAGAAGAGAACTCTTCTTCTCGGGGTGATCGTTCCCCTAAAAAATGCGTAAAATTGAAGTCACCATCCATAATCCAAGATCCAAGAGCGAATGATCTAAATTCTAGACATTTGCTCCATAGAACTCGACGACCAATTTTCGAATTTGGACGATAAATGTTAGATATATTTAGTAAAGAGTTATCGCTAAGTTAATGAGAATAATATGCAAAAAGTGTTGCTTAGTAATAGTATGAAGAAGTTTAAAAGAATAATCATGCCACCCTATAAGTAAAACTCCATAAGCTCCAATTGAAGGTAAGCATGCCCAATGTCTAAAATGATAACCACCACCTAATTTTCTATAAAAACAAAGATCAAGACAATCTATTTTCGTTTCCTGTAAAATGGCGATATCAATAAAGCAATCTTTAAAACATGCACTAATTTTATCACATTTATTTAAATCATGAAGGCCCATAATATTCTAGCCAATAATAATCTATCAAGTTAAAACATATCAAATCATTTAAGACGTTGTTTAAATTGTATTAATAATTCTAAATCAAGGTGAGGAAATAATATGTACACATAAAATAGTGATAAGTATATTATATCTTAGGAAACCAATTAAATTTAGAATATACCTTTTGGATACAGCCAATAAGAGACACTTGATTTGAAATCCCTCCTTAGATACTTGAGTCTACGCCCAATTTAGTAGAAGAATGATGAACCACGAAGCCTTTATATTTATTTGATGTTTTAATTTGTTTTATAGTTGATATTTTTTAGGAAACGAGGAAGACATTTTCAGCCTTGGTTGAGGGAGGAAGGAAGAAAAGAAATTTGAATAAGGAAATGGGTGAAAAGAATTTGTTTCAAGGGAAGAACGGAAACTTTTCCTATTCTTTCTTTAAAACCTACCCCTTTTAATTCTTAATTAATTTTCAACCAAGTCGATCATTCTCTCTTTCTTGCATGGCAAATCAAGAAGTCCCCTTCCATGGACTTATTTTCCCAAAATACTGTTAAGTAATTAACTATATTTAAAGCTTGTTTAAATACATACTAATACCGTATAGCGATAGGTACATATATAGCTTTTATATATACATTCAAAAAATTACCATCAACACCCAAAAATATTAAATAAATTACTAATTGATGTTTCATAAATATTAATTAATTTAACTAATTAATAATATTTCATAAACAAATTAAATTGTATGGTTTTTTAAAGAATTCACAAATACGGTTGTGAGACTCAGATGTGTGAATTTAGTCAGCGATTAATATAGAACAATTCAAATATCAACGTTCATTCTTCACCTTGGTTAGTGGTGCGAATTTATGGTCGAATTCATCACTTATAGATTTTCAAATAAAATCCAATTTCACATTTCTTCAATGGTACCTTTTGGTAACGATAATTTACACATATTCACTTTGTTAATATTATGTGATTTCAAGATATGGAATTTGGTTTCATTCAAAATTCCAATGTTATCTATGTTCAGTTCGGTTAGTCCATAACAAAGTCTTTAGTTCAACAATAACAATTATCATTGATCGTACTACTATGCAAGAGATTTTGTCTTTGAGTTGATTACAGCTGACCGTGTGTAACAACCCGCATATTTATCGATTTTATATTTAAATATTTTATCGTTAATCAGATATTGGTCCGAAAAGCTACTTTTTGTAAACGGTCAAATTAGGACTCGAGACCACTTCCATTGAGTTCGAAATGCCGTTTACAACTTTTTTAAGTATAAACATTGATAGGTTTAAAGTTAGTGGAATTTCACTAACTTTTCCCGCTTTGGACTTTAGGTTAGTTTAGCCTATTAAGCCCAAGTTCCAACCCCCTTCTCCTCACTCTTCATAAATTCCTAACTAACTTGAAATTTGCATTAATGGTGAAGAGAATGGGAAATTAAAACTCCAAGCTCAAATTTAATTGCTAATCCAACATTCAACTCCAAATTCAAGTAGAAGATATTGGATTCAAGCTTTGGATTGCTTCTCCATTGGCTTCAAGCTTCATCTTCATCCATTTTAGTGAAAAGTTGAGATTTTTATCTCACACTCTTGCTTATAACTATCTTGGACTATTGGGAATGGTTCCCTATCACTTTAACATGCACATTTGCATTTGGTTTGGATTGGATTGGCGAAAAACTCCACTTTTTAGTGTTTTTGGTGAATTTCCAGCCTTAGGTCGTTCTGGACCCTTAGGTCGCTCGGGTTCGTGGCTTGCGCATGTGGAAATGTCGCCTGGACGTTAGGTCGTAGGTCGCTCGCGAGTTAAGCCTTAAGCCGAAGGTCGTTCGCGAGTTAAGCCTTAGGTCATTTGGCCTTTATAACGTTAGGTCGCTCGCATGTTAAAACTTTAGGTCGCGCTGGCCTTAAGTCGTAGGTCGTCTCCGACCTAATATTGCCTCTTTTATTTCATTAGGTCGCACGGGCCTTAGGTCGTAGGTCGTAGGTCGTGAGTCTTCTAGGTCGTAGGTCGCTCGGTCCTACTTCTGTCCCTAAGTCGCGTAACCCTATCACCTTTAGGCCGTTAGGCCTTTATGTCGTTAGGTCGTTACACCTATAACCCGTTAAGTCGCGAATACTTTTAGGTCGTGAACCCCATTAGGTCGCAAACCTCTTTAGGTCGTATGTCCCTTAAGCAGTTAGGTCGTTCGACCTGTGATGCCTTAGGTCGTTTGACCCGTGTTACGTTAGGTCGCGTAACCCCTTAGGTTGCTTGACCTTGTTGCCTATTAGGTCGCGTGACCTTGTTTTTCTTAGGTCGTGAACCTTGTTAGGTCGCTCATCCTTAGCTCGCGTACCTTCTTAGGTCGCGCACCCCTTTAGGTCGTTAGACTTCATTTTGATTTTAGGTCGTAGGCCGCTTGTCTTCACTAGGTCGTACCGTTTTGGACGGGGCGCTGTCCCCTGGACCCCCGCGACCTGACCGGGCAGGTCGAACCCCGTAGCAGGGGCGTTGCCCCCACACCCCCACCTTGGGGGGTTGCCACCTCCCCTCCGTAGGGGATTTTATCTGAAAAACATTCAACAGAACTTGTTGAGCTGATTTCCTTGGATTTTTATCACATCTTCGAATGTGATCTTTGTGATTGATTGTTTCTACAATCGCTTCTGTGATTTATCACTTTAAAATATAAAGGTTCCAATACTAGTAGTAAATAACAAAACTCTTTCAAAAAAATGATTTCAACTCTATTTTTAATAACAAAGCTCTTTTCTTAACCCGTTTTCCAATCTATTAGTATATACAAACCTTTACCTCACTCGGATGAGAAATCTAATTAAACGGCTTAGTAAAACAAGTGGTATGAAACGCTTGCGTTTGCTTCGTCGGTTAATTCTTGGACTTGTTCGATTGAACCTCTAGTGACAATTTTATTAGTGAAGATTTACGCATATCAAAATATAGTCTTCACATTGAAGCTCAAATATTTTCAAATCAAGAGCACTGTGTAATATCATCTTTCCTAGATTTCCTATTTGACCTAATTTTATTTACTAATTGGAAACTTTCATAGGAGTTATTCTATAATTATCCAAAAACTATCAGTATGTAACCACTCGGTGCTTTCAGCAACCATGAGTAATACACTGCCCAACATTTGGAGAGCGTTATGTAATCTAATCTTAATGGATATATCGACATCTTATCTCGAAACATCTTGACCAAGAATATTTAAAATAAAATATTATTTTACATTGTGATAATTTTCTAATGATTATAACCCGTTGTAATTATTATCACATAACATATCATTTAGGGATTTCTTTTTTATACTTAAATTAATTTCGTAAATAATATATCATAATATAACAAGTGTATAATAGAAAACAAATGCCTTTTATTTCAAATGATATTTTATTATAGAGTTGATGGTTTACAGTAAATTACAAAATTGTTCCCAAAACATACCCCTAACTCTCTCAATCTCCCACTTTCACTTGGGGCCAACTTTGGAATCTCATCCCTTCGATCCGTTTGCTCAGAATAGATCGATCCAGGCCCCTTCGTGAATTGATTTATTATTTTATCGCTAGTATTTTACTCTTTCTGTGACCACTTCGTTATTGCTAATAAACTCCTTTATTAGGTGGAACTTTCGAAGAATATGTCTTAATTACCTATGAGCTCTTTGTTCCTCTTACGATCTGCATCGCGACATTGGTATTACATCATAACATTATGAGTTTCTGGACTTTTAGAAACAACCCTAGCTTAACCATAAATTTGCACATCCAGGTCACTTCTTTAGCTGCTATAACGTTCTTCCTTTCTTACTACTAAAGACGACCCTTAATACATCCTCAGTATTCGTGTACCGATCATTTAACATCCGAAAGAAAGGTCATCAGAGGTGAAAGAAAGGAAAGACAGAATAGAATCTCACAATGCAATGAATAGTAAATAATATAAAATGATCTTTACACAAGGGAAAGTTTATATATATGACCATAGTAAACTATCCTAAATCATCCTGGAAAGTGATAGCAAGCTGTCCTTACAAATGCTGAAAAATACGCCAAACAATGCAGTGGAAATAAAAAGAAATATAAGAGAGATACGTCTTGGACCCCCAGCTCATCTTCAGAGCTCTAAAACATCCAAAGCTAATCTGGAAAATGATACTCGGTCTGACCCAAGCATTATAAGAAAACAACACCTAGATCAGCCTTGTAAAACCAGTATGAGAAACTCAAACCATAAGGAATTTTATTACACCTTATAAAAACCTTCAAAGACAAAGGTATCTCGTAAGACCATGCCGCATATAAACACGGACGAATTTTTACCTTATGATAACTAAAACATTTCTATAGGAAATCCAGTGATATTATAATAATGTCTAGGGTTGAAAATAAATATATCAAATAGATGAAATATGTAGAATACAATAGCCTGTGATTTCTGTTTGATGATAATAAACATATATGTATTTTTTTAAATGTATTTGTTATTGTACTATTTTATTTTTTTAACAGAATTAAATAAATATTTGTTGAATAAAATAAATAACTTAGAATTCATATTTAAATAGATATTTTATTCAAAAAGATGTTTTATTACAAATTCAAATAGTACAAAGTTGAGCTCCCGCTACATTTACACATTTTCAATTACAATACAAGTCTCACTATAAAACACAATTTTCACCTCACTACATATTCACTGTTCACTCGTATTTTGATTCTTGACTTTGTTCCATCCTGTATCCAACTTCTGAACTATCTGCAAAATAAACACTGATGCGGTAAAATAGAAAAAGAAATATTTTTCAGTGTACGATGAAGTGTGTGTTTGAAAATATTGTTAGCCTCGGTTATTTAGGTTGTTCGTCATCATTTATTTTAATTAATATTACACGAAAAACTTATGACATGCACAGTGTATCAATGTACATGCCACAAGGCCGTACACACCGATATACACTTGCGTGTTAAAACTGCAGGGATAAGTGAGCACAAGGTCAAACCCAAGCCGAGACTGGATTCAACACAGGTGCATGCAACATTTCAAATTCGACATAACAACTCTAACATGCATGTATAGACATGTTCAAATATGCAGTGACAATCAGACAGTGGTGAATACAATGCAAGTGAAACAAGACCAAACAGCATGTGGAACCAAACCCGGTGTAGACTCAAGTGAACAACACAATTGTGAACATGCAATCCAACATGCAAACAGACTTGGGAGCAGGTCTTCAATGAACCTAGACCATAAAGTGAAGCATAAGGATATGTCTCAAACAGACTTGACTCGATTGAAAAGACACAAATGCAAAGCATTCAACATGCACAACAAATGGAGCCAGCAGTTCTATACACATGCAATCAGACTGAAGCAACTGAACACATAACTCGAAGAAAACTCGAAGCACAATGCAGACCAGCTCAATGCATGTGGAAACAGACCAAGGCAATTCAAGCATGAATATAATAACAAAACATAACCAGACTTAAAGAAACACTTCAAGCAACACAAGCTAGTAGAACTTGTCATCATATGAGTTCAAGAACCAGACCGACTCAGGTGGAACAAGGCTACACACCACATGCATGCATTCATTTTTAACATAAAGGTGGACCAAACCAAACCAGACCAGAATCAAGTACAACATAAAGACTTAAATGAACATGCAACAAGAACAGTGCACCAAACTTACAAGGAAACTAGCCTGAACACAAACAAGGTCAAAGGCAAACAAACTCCAAATGAAAGCATTCAGACCACAATTTAACTCAAAACAGTAATGACAAATAGAACAATGCACATGAATACAATGGAGCATGCAACTACACCAGACTTTAAATACAACCAAACCTCAAATGGTCAAGGATACAAGAGCCTGCATATATACATGTGTACGTATATACAAGTGATTCGAGAATCATAGTGTAGAAACATGAATGAGCATAAGCATGGTGCATATATACATGCACTAATCGCACACACATATGTGTGTGTGTGTATATATATATATATATATATATATATATATATACATGGAGAAAACACATTAAGACAGTGAAGCAGCGGTGTTCATAAAGTGAGTAGTAGTTCGAAAAAGTCCAGGAGGAGTTTCAAAAAGTAATGGTCAACGTAAAAAAAAGGAATCGATAATTGCCATCAAAAATTGGAACAAAGGATAACATGATTAACAATTCAAACTTTATCAAGCCTATCACAAATTCAAATGCCAAAGTCGTAGAAGCAAAGAATGGAGCAAATTCAAATGTATCAGAGATGAAAAGTCAAGAATTCATCACAGTCATTCAAGCGGAAATCGTATGGACGAGCAAAGAAATGAACAAATTCAAACCAAAAATATACGAACGATAAAATAGGGTTTTAATCCCTATTTAAATCCAAAATCATTGTCCGCAACGACTATTCGAGTTCAAGTAAAATCAGAGAGCAAGCCTTGAAATAAATTATGAACTAATCCAGAACTTGAATCAAGTCGAGCATAATTATAAATCGAAAAAGGGAAAACACGTACCAATTCAAAACACTAATCGAATTCGACATTGCAGCCGCAAGCAATTGAATATCACTGATAGAAGAAGCAGCAAAGCAGGAACGAAAGCATCAAAGGATTTGAGATTCTAATTTTCAAGCAGCGCTTCAAATTGAAAACCTTAATACCAGATTGAAAAAGAAATAAGGCGGCCGCAAAAATAAAGGCTATCTTCTATTATTTGTTTGGGTCGGCTTCCATTATTTTTATATTAGGCTTCAAATTTAAAAATTAGGGTTTTGTTTTTAGTTTTAGTTTTTATTTGTAATTTCCTTTTAAAATATTGTGATTTTCTGGTTGTGTAACTAGATACAAACTACGGGGAATAGTTTGTGAATTCGCAACTTCGTGGCTGAGCTGTGGCAAGGTTTTGAGCTTAGAGTTAGGTTAATCAAGTTAGCAGGTGTCACAAGTTTACATGTGTTTGTTAGCATCTAACTACTTAATTTCTAGTAGAAACCATAGGGGCAGTACGTAGGCAGGTTTGTGCTGAAGCTGGGTAAATCTATGTGTGACTTTTACTGCATTACTTTTTGTTATTATTTTTATTTCCGCATTAGTTTTAGTATAACCCTATTCACCCCTCCCTCCCTCTAGGGTGAAAACGATCCTACATCATACTTTCTGCTTGAAGGAGCGCTTGAACGGAATTGAACTCACATATCGACATAGTTGGGTAAAACTAAATTCGTATGGTACTTATTGGAGAGTGGATTCCGTATAATAACAGGGTACTAGGGTACCACCTACCACAGTATGCCTCTAGAAAATGTACCGAGGTTGAACCTATCGACCAATGCCAACACGGAACCGTTCTAACCCTTATTGGATAATACTGAATATGTCACAACCCGATTTCTTTACAACCTTTTCCCTAGAGCGCTCATGCACAACAAAATCCATAAATATGTATACCTATATCTAGAAGGGTGATGGCATACCCTAATAGGTGCGACCCACTTAGCCATGCTACATCTCCCCTGATTTTAGTCATTTCCGGTTGATAATGCTTGAGGCTACATTTTACCTTTAGATAGTACACCCACTTGGAATGTTGACATTTCCTTTAAGGAGACAACACAATGCCAGTATTCATCGATACAAGTTATTCTGAGTCTGAACAAACCGAAGGCACTACTTCTACTACATCCATTTTAGAATCACCCTCAGGATTAGTAGCAAGTAGCCTTGCACTTTAAAAACTCCATCTTCGATTCAATACTATTCAAGATATATTTAGTTAGAAATGCTTGAGTTGGATCGAAGTGGTTTTAGATCATTTGTACTGAACTGATCGCGGTCTCTTCGAAACAACATGCGATAGTTTCCGGTAAACTCAACTCCAGTTCTTTTAGAAATAAATAGACAATAGATAAGAGCGGAGATCACATCCTAACTATTGAGTGAATGGATTTCCTTATTATTTTTCCTAGAAGAACAAAACAAGATATATATGCACCATACAACATCATCGGAGATGGCTGTGCCATAAAACTCAGGTGTTTCTCCTAGATATTTCCAGAGTTACATTTTAATGCAGATTTGATAGTCGGTTATTTAACTATCAAATAATAACATCAACAACCATGATTTAATTCCATACGGGATATACTAAGCTTCCATTTAATTAATCTTTTCATAATCAAATTGTAACGACCCACAAATCCGTACCCTTGAGTCAACGCTATTCTACATCAATCAACTCAAGTAGAATAGAAATGCGAACCATTTTGATTAAAGAAGAAGAGGTAGAAGAAGAGAAAAACAGAAAATAGCATCAGAATCTAACCATCGCAGCGGAATAAAATATAATAGATAATAAATGATCTTTACTCAAATCAAATATATCTCTGTTATATATTACATTATCAGAGTACATCATTCATAGCTCAACATCAATAACATACAACTGGATATACAACTACTCAATACAGCGGAATATATACATAAACAAATACGGGAGTACGTATCGGCATCCTACTCGTCTCCTGAGCTCCACAGCATCATATTCTGTATTTTATAATACTCGGTCTGACCCGAGCATTACAGTTAAATAACACCCGAGTCAGTCTGAAATACCAGCGTGAGAAAATCACACTCAATTGATTATTAAAGTTTCAAAAATCCTTTGAAAACAAAAGCATCTCGTAAGACCACGCCACAAATAAACATGTTGGGTTTTTACCTTACGATAGCTAAAACATTTTTATTAAAATCCTCTGATATTATAATAGTGTCTATAGAAAGTAAAATAGAATCTAGCTGAAATGCTTGCATCTCACGTTTCAGCAATAGTTGGACACAATCAAAACCGTACGGGCGCGTAGGGAAAATGGACCAACTAATGGCTAGGCACTGGGGTACCACCTGTCACAGTACCAGGTCTAGATCAGCGTACCGAGGAGCCACCCTAACTCCCCTGCAACACAAGACCGGAACCATCCCTTACTGGACAGTCCCGAGCAAGATCACCCCGCGGTTGGGAAGCAACCGCCCACTAAGCCGAAATAAAAGGGACATCTAGACAGGGATGACCTCACCCTCCAGTGGGGGGCTACCCACGAAGCCTTGCTGCATAACCCCTGATTTTCAGCCATTCCCATTTGATGAGGCTTGAGGCTAAGCGTTACCTTTTTAGAACATATCCCTCAGAATGCCCATCGTCCACCTGACGATGTTTCGCAAGCATTCATCCATACAAGTCCATCCCGGGTTCGAACGGAACCGAAGGCACTATTCCTACTACATCCATTTTGGAAATATCCTCAGGATTAGTAGCGACTAGCTCTTTCACTTCACTGCTCCATCTTCGAATCCAAACTCGTTTTCCACGAAAACGTCCAAACCGGATCGAAGTGGTTTTCAAGAAGTAAATCTCGATCCCGGTCTCTTCGAAACGATCAGCGCATTTGTCCAATATTGATAGTCGGTGATTTAACTATCAATTAATTTGCACAAACATCCATCAACCAATAAATAATTTTCTAAATTATTTATTAATCTCAAAAATATCTTCACAAGATATATTTTCACTTTTCAAACTCCTTGAAAACAGTTGTCAAAACTATCTGCCTTTCTCAGAATAAATTCCAAGTATCTCTATTTCCACTGGAATCACCAAGCACAAAACTTTAGATTTTTAAAATAATTTAAAAACACTTTGTTGTAAGATATATTTAACATTTAATATAGAAAAATTACTTTAGTACTTAATTTTAAAATAATACTCTAGAAATAACTAAAATAAGGTTACCTTATAACTATACATTAGATTTTTCTTTAATCAAAATACCAAATCATTCTTTAAATAATTATTACGATAATAGATTAACAAATTACTTACCTTAGAATTTACTTTAAATAGTTAAATTAAAACTACTTTAATAATTGATTAAAAATATATACTATATGAATATTTGAAAATAAGGTTACTTTATAAATATAAACTAGGTTTCACCTTTAAAACAGAATTACTAAGTCACACTTTATAAATTATTACTACGGTAATAGATTTGAATAAATATTTACTTTAGAAATTTAAACATTTAGAAATAATGAATTTCGAAGAACATACTTTGAAAACGTACTTGGCTATCCAGAGAAATATACCTCTCTTCACAACCTTTAAAAATAAATCTCTATTTATTTTAAAACAATTTTTCTCATTCCTTTAATAAATTCCCAACTTGAATTTATTCTTCCAAATATCCAATTTCAAACACTTAAATCAATTTCCAAATTGATTTCCAATTTACTTCATTTATTCAAAAATCCTTTAATTTCATATTTTATTCCTTAATTACGATTTAAAATACTTTTAATTGAAATACTAATTTAGCTTTCTCAATTTACTTCTGATTCTTTTAAATAAATTTAAAACTTTAAGTTTTAAAGTAATTCTTTATTCATTTAATTTAATATCACATACTTTTACAATTCATTAATTACTGTTTATTCAGACCCTTTTCTTTTCACACTCGAAGTTATTTATTAGTATTTAACATACTTCCATTTCTTTTTCAATTCATTCTTAATTCTATAAATTTTCTAAGATTATTTCGTTTATAACTTTACTTCCATTATTTCTTTCCAAACCTAATTTATATATCTTTGGTAATTCATTATACCCATATAGATCCACTCAAATCATAACATTCAATATTCCAACATGTTCAACATAGAATATCAAGTAATCATAACAGAGAATATTAAATAATAAACATTGAGGGGTCCAGTTGGATCCCTCCAACCTGTTTTCCCTGCATCCACAGATGTTAGCTGTGACGCCCCACCTCTATGCTTACAATAACAAAGAGTATTAAACGAAATACTGTCTGATATCATGAAGAATAAGGCTGGATAGGAGCGGCCATCCGTAGTTAGGCCTTACACTAGTATTGGTTATCTCGATAGGAGTAGTATATTTTTGGTTTTTCATCTCTTATTTATTTACTCCCATCGACTTACCCAATTCCAGTATAAAACGAACTACGATGGTTCATAATAGTTTAGGACAATAAATATAATAATAACATAGATCATATAAATGCGGAACACAGATAAAACAAAAAGTCTCATATATATAATAACTGATGTCAGTTACAATACATGTGATACAGTACATATGATACAACTACAACAGTCGACTCTGCAAGTTACATATACAAGTACATTATCGTATATAATATACATGAATACATATCTTCCTATACAAATAAACCGACTACTCCAAAAAGTATGAAAAGACTTCATAGCTCTAGTAGCAACCCAAAGTAAGATATCAACAATCTGTAAATACTCGGTCTGACCCGAGTATTAAATTCAAAAGAAAATAATACACGGGTCAGTCTAATTCAAACTCAGTTATTCGTGCACATAAGCAATAATAATTAAGTAACAAATAGACTACAGTAACAATAAGTCTCATCTATCCGATCCTTAAATAAAGAAATCGGATAACTATAAATATAACACGTAGCAGTGTTAAACAACAAATCAGCAAATCCAAATTATCAACAAAGATAAGTGAAAAGAATATCAATGAAAATAATTTGGAAAACATCAGAACTGCCTTAACGGCAATTAACAACAAAATCATCAAATTAAACCAAATCAAAATACGATTCAAAATATTGAATTGGCAACACGAAACAAATCCAGCAATTGAAAACATCAATTGAACATCAATCTGGTAGGGCTGCAGTACACGCACGCGTGTACTGCCTCGCCACTACACATGCATTACACAAAAGATCAACGCATCAAGAGTAAAATAAATACCAATAAAATCGATACCGTGTGGCTGCAGTTCACGCTTGCGTGCACTGCCTTGCCACTACAGTGATGATGTACACAAAATATCAACGAACCAAAATCAATGAAGGTTCAAATATCAATTCAAAATGTCGATACTGTGTGGCTGCAGTGCACGCACGCGTACACTGCTTCGCCACAACAGCAGATACAGAAATAGCAACAAGGCACAAAGGCCAATGCTTAAGAATTCACAGTGCAAACAAATGCAATAAGCAAGTGAATGTAATAACACTGCAGACTTCAAGAAGGTAACAACTACCACAAAATGCAAGAAGGTCAAGTCACTGACTCAACACATTAGCATCACAAAAACAATAGCAGGTAAACAATTTCGAACACAGCAAGACAATGCCAAAATGGTCAAGAGAAGATGACAACAGTGGTATAGTGGACCACACTGAAACCAGAAGTATATATGTTAATACAATGCAAAGCACAACAGACTCAAAGAGGAACGAAACTGGGTCAAGCAAGTGCAACAACAAGTGTCACAGCCTCAACAATGAAATGGTTCTAAAATAACCATATATGAACACAGTCTCGACCAAGACAGCACCAGCCTCATCGTGAAGCTAATGCAAACACAAAAGTGCAGTGCAACTCAATGATGCAGCATTTTTAATATGTACCAATATGCTATGCAGTGAAACCAAAAGTGTACAAGTCCAACTAAAATGACCAAGGTGTTATCAAATGAACATGGTAACACTGCAGACAAATGCACAGTTGATTACATGAAAAACTTGTATACAGTGGCCAGTGAATAACTAAATGAAATTGGACCAAATTCAACTCAAATGTAAACTATATCACACCTGATGCAGTGACCATATGGATGCAAGAAAATACATCTACTTCATGTAAATGAAAAGAGTAAAGTCAAGACTGATGCCAACAGTTAGTGGCCAATGTTATGGAATTTCATAAACATGTTCAAGTGTGCTACTGGGAAAATGCAACAATCTATGCAGGCTTGAGAAAACAGTGTTCAAGATTGAAGCTAACAGTACAGAAATCTACGAATTTAAATGACTCAAGTGAAAGTGCCAAATATGTCAAGAATGAACTATCAAAACATATTTCCAGTATTGACCCAAATATGGCCAGAGACGAGACATCAACTACAATGCTCAAAACTAACCCCAAATTCTAATATGCATTGACCCAACAGTGAAACAAAACCACAAACAAGTGTTCAACTGCAAAATAGCAATATACTACAAGTGCGACAGGTAAGAGATGAACACAAAGATGGTCAAAGCCGAAGCTCACAAGGACCGAGAAATCAAAGCCACTGACAAAAATGAAAAGAAATCAAAGTAAATTTTCATTTACTAAAGACAATGAAAAAAAATGCTCGAAGCTGAAACCATGTTGAATAAAGAGTCGAACAAGTCAAGCCATAATAAAAAAAATCAACAGCCCCAAAATCAACTCAAGGCAGAAAAGTATCAACAACGAACAAAAATCAAATCGAAGCCGAAGACCACCAAAACAGTAAAAGCAAACAAGGTCGAACAAATTCGAATTAGATGTGAGCAATATAAATTACTCACCTTATTTGAAGAACCCCAAATCGCAACGAAGACAAACTTGAACCCAGTGTCAAAACATCTCAGCGACGAGCAACCGATAGAGCAATGAATTGAGTTAACTCGAGCAGTTGAAGTCGTCCCTTTTCGATTTTTATAAAACCCTAATTTTGATTCGAACGAGAACGAACGAATGAATTTGAGGCCGCCATTTTTTTTCGCTTCTGTGTTTATTGCTTAGGGTTTGAAAATGAAAATGATGGAGAGAGAGAGAGTGGAACAGTATTGAATATTATCACCCACCCACAACAACCATGGGTCAAGATATTTCTTAAGGACCAAAACAACACTTAACCAATCTTTTCAAAGAATTTTCAACTCGATTGAAAGCTTCGATTAGCAATTAGCTAGGACAATAATCGTTTAATGATGATTACAAATTAGGCAAAACATCGGGTTGTTACAGACTCCCCTCCTTATAAAAATTGCGTCCCCGCAATTTTCATAATTAAGGTCGTTAATAACAATCATTTTTTTAACATAAACTGGTTAAGCTAGAAAAATAAAAGTCAAGAACACAAATGCTAAAGAACTCTTTTAATTTCATAAAAGAAATTCACAAATTCTCAACAAAATCTAACCATCAATAGACAATCAGAAAACAACAAAACTGAATAAATGCAATTATCAGCACTATTCAATTATCAATTAGATAATTAGAATACAGAATCACAAAACAACAATATATAATTATCAAAAAACGATAATCAACTCTCAAATCAACAAATATTCGATTATCTAAAACGATAATCAAATCTCAAATCAACAAATATTCGATTATCAAAAACGATAATCAAATCTCAAATCAACAAATATTTGATTATCAAAAACAATAATCAAATCTCAAATTAACAAATATTCGATTTTCAAAAACGATAATCAAATCTCAAATCAACAAATATTCGATTATCAAAAACGATAATCAAATCTCAAATCAACAAATATTCGATTATAAAAAACGATAATCAAATCAACAAATATTCGATTATCAAAAACGATAATCAAATCTCAAATCAACAAATATTCGATTATCAAAAACGATAATCAAATCTCAAATCAACAAATATTCGATTATCAAAAACGATAATCAAATCAACAAACATTCGATATCAAAAACGATAATCAAATCTCAAACCAACAAATATTCGATTATCAAAAACGATAATCAAATCTCAAATCAACAAATATTCGATTATCAAAAACGATAATCAAATCAACAAATATTGGATTATCAAAAACGATAATCAAATCTCAAATCAACAAATATTTGATTATCAAAAACGATAATCAAATCTCAAATCAACAAATATTCGATTATCAAAAACGATAATCAAATCTCAAATCAACAAATATTCGATTATCAAAAACGATAATCAAATCAACAAATATTCGATTATCAAAAACGATAATCAAATCAACAAATATTCGATTATCAAAAACGATAATCAAATCTCAAATCAACAAATATTCGATTATCAAAAACGATAATCAAATCTCAAATCAACAAATATTCGATTTTCAAAAACGATAATCAAATCTCAAATCAACAAATATTCTTTTATCAAAAACGATAATCAAATCTCAAATCAACAAATATTCGATTATAAAAAACGATAATCAAATCAACAAATATTCGATTATCAAAAACGATAATCAAATCTCAAATCAACAAATATTCGATTATCAAAAACGATAATCAAATCTCAAATCAACAAATATTCGATTATCAAAAACGATAATCAAATCAACAAACATTCGATTATCAAAAACGATAATCAAATCTCAAACCAACAAATGTTCGATTATCAAAAACGATAATAAAATCTCAAATCAACAAATATTCGATTATCAAAAACGATAATCAAATCAACAAATATTCGATTATCTAAAACGATAATCAAATCTCAAATCAACAAATATTTGATTATCAAAAACGATAATCAAATCTCAAATCAACAAATATTCGATTATCAAAAACGATAATCAAATCTCAAATCAACAAATATTCGATTATCAAAAACGATAATCAAATCTCAAATCAACAAATATTCGATTATCAAAAACGATAATCAAATCAACAAATATTCAATTATCAAAAACGATAATCAAATCTCAAATCAACAAATATTCGATTATCAAAAACGATAATCAAATCTCAAATCAACAAATATTCGATTATCAAAAACGATAATCAAATCTCAAATCAACAAATATTCGATTATCAAAAACGATAATCAAATCTCAAATCAACAAATATTCGATTTTCAAAAACGATAATCAAATCTCAAATCAACAAATATTCGATTATCAAAAACGATAATCAAATCTCAAATCAACAAATATTCGATTATCAAAAACGATAATCAAATCAACAAATATTTGATTATCAAAAACGATAATCAAATCTCAAATCAACAAATATTCGATTATCAAAAACGATAATCAAATCTCAAATCAACAAATATTCGATTATCAAAAACGATAATCAAATCTCAAATCAACAAATATTCGATTATCAAAAACGATAATCAAATCAACAAATATTGGATTATCAAAAACGATAATCAAATCTCAAATCAACAAATATTCGATTATCAAAAATGATAATCAAATCAACAAATATTCGATTATCAAAAACGATAATCAAATCAACAAATATCCAATTACCTGCAGATAATTGGAAACAACAAATATCTAGAATCAATTAAGATAACTAGAAAATCAACATAAAAGGTGGATCGATCCCAACAAATGGCGAGTTTTAGCTACGCCGCACATGCATAAACAAATGGCCGAAGCCTACCAAGTACCCAACATAATTTTGGCGCCCAACAAATGACCCGGAGGTCCAACAAATGACCCGAAGGTCTGGTACTGGTATTGACCTGAAGGTCCAACAAATGACCCGGAGGTCCAACAAAGTGGCTCGAAAGCACACTAAAATCATTAAAACAGCAAATATTTCAATTAACGAGTCCGAAATTAACCAAAATAGAAAACACACATGTCCCATAACCATGAGTTTTACTAAATCGTTTAATTCTCTTTACCGTTTCCTTGAAAGTGCAAAATTGTGTATTTCAAAAATAACATTTCACATTCTCAAACGGACAAGTCCGGAATTAAGCGAATCAGTAAAAGAAAGGGGTCATAGTCCTCGATTTTGCTGAAACGTTTAAATCGCTTTCTCATTCTTTTGAAAACGCAAACTGCAAAACTTCTGAAAATAATTTCATTTATTTTATAAAAGTAATAATTTACATTCTCAAATGAACAAGTCCGGAATTAAGCGAATCGGTAAAAGAAAGGGGTCATAGTTCTCGATTTTGCTAAAACGTTTAAATCGCTTCCTCATTCCTTTGAAAGCGTAAACTATAAAAAGTTTGAAAAACAATTTTATTTTTTAAAACAATTTGTAAATCCGTGATAAAACAGCAACAATAGTGACAATTTCGACAAGGAAATTGCACTTCTCAAAATACCGTAAAAACGGACAACAAAATCAGCATTGTGAGATAACCGCTTGAAAATCCACTTTAAAATTTGACGGTTACTGAAGTCAATGCGACAGTAATTTTTGAATGTCAAAATCTCATCAAAATAATTTGCATCAGAATATAATATCAGTGAATTTCCATTCATTAAAATGTCAACAAAACACCATGCTCCAAAAATTTAGCATTGGTGTAAAAATCCCGTTATAAAAATAACGGCAACAAAATACGTTCAGAACCAAACATCGATTCAACGTAAAATAATGCAGTAACGTGCAACATAAATTTGCACGTATACCGCCAAAATGAACAAAGAAATCATTCAAATATATCTTCAATGAAGATAATTTAAAACAGCAAAAATCTCAACAAAATCACATAACTGCAATCGCTTCGAATCCTCAAATAGGATTCGAAATTTTCAAAGAAAACAAATTAAACACAGCTATGTAAACCACAAATGAAATTTACTTCAATTTCATATTTTGATTTTTCAAATCAAAAAGGTTATCACCCGTACTCAGCGAAGGCAGTCACTGTTTCCGCTGCGCACTCTGATAAACAGAACACGCTCAATCAAATCATCAAACACAATTTCACTTTTTTTTTAAATTAAGATATTTAAAAATTTCAACATATTTTCAAAACTTTAGTTTTGACTCAAAGCACAAATAAAACATCGACAAATAGTTGTAACACATGTTCCATCTAAGTTATGTTTTACATTATGTCCATAAACCCCAAGCTCTGATACCAACTGTGACGCCCCACCTCTATGATCACAATAACAAAGAGTATTAAAGGAAATACTGTCAGATATCATGAAGAATAAGGCTGGATAGGAGCGGCCATCCGTAGTTAGGCCTTACACTAGTATTGGTTATCTCGATAGGAGTAGTATATTTTTGGTTTTTCACTCTTATTTATTTACTCCCATCGACATACCCAATTCCAGCATAAAACGAACTACGATGGTTCATAATAGTTTAGGACAATAAATATAATAATAACACAGATCATATAAATGCGGAACACAAATAAAACAAAAAGTCTCATATATATAATAACTGATGTCAGTTACAATACATGTGATACAGTACATATGATACAACTACAACAGTCGACTCTGCAAGTTACATATACAAGTACATTATCGTATATAATATACATGAATACATATCTTCCTATACAAATAAACCGACTACTCCAAAAAGTATGAAAAGACTTCATAGCTCTAGTAGCAACCCAAAGTAAGATATCAACAACCTGTAAATACTCGGTCTGACCCGAGTATTAAATTCAAAAGAAAATAATACACGGGTCAGTCTAATTCAAACTCAGTTATTCGTGCGCATAAGCAATAATAATTAAGTAACAAATAGACTACAGTCACAATAAGTCTCATCTATCCGATCCTTAAATAAAGAAATCGGATAACGATAAATATAACACGTAGCAGTGTTAAACAACAAATCAGCAAATCCGAATTATCAAATGATAAGTGAAAAGAATATCAATGAAAATAATTTGAAAAACATCAAAACTGCCTTAACGGCAATTAACAACAAAATCATCAAATTAAACCAAATCAAAATACGATTCAAAATATTGAATTGGCAACACGAAACAAATCCAGCAATTGAAAACATCAATTGAACATCAATCTGGTAGGGATGCAGTACACGCACGCGTGTACTGCCTCGCCACTACACATGCATTACACAAAAGATCAACGCATCAAGAGTAAAAGAAATACCAATAAAATTGATACCGTGTGGCTGCAGTTCACGCTTGCGTGCACTGCCTTGCCACTACAGTGATGATGTACACAAAATATCAACGAACCAAAATCAATGAAGGTTCAAATATCAATTCAAAATGTCGATACTGTATGGCTGCAGTGCACGCACGCGTACACTGCTTCGCCACAACAGCAGATACAGAAATAGCAACAAGGCACAAAGGCCAATGCTTAAGAATTCACAGTGCAAACAAATGCAATAAGCAAGTGAATGTAATAACACTGCAGACTTCAAGAAGGTAACAACTACCACAAAATGCAAGAAGGTCAAGTCACTGACTCAACATATCTGCATCACAAAAACAATAGCAGGTATACAATTTCGAACACAGCAAGACAATGCCAAAACGATCAAGAGAAGATGACAATAGCGGTATAGTGGACCACACAGAAACCAGAAGTATATAAGTCAATACAATGCAAAGCACAACGGACTCAAAGCGGAATGAAACTGGGTCAAGCAAGTGCAACAACAAGTGTCACAGCCTCAACAATGAAATGGTTCTAAAATAACCATATATAAACACAGTCTCGACCAAAACAGCACCAGCCTCATCGTGAAGCTAATGGAAACACAAAAGTGAAGTGCAACTCAATGATGCAGCATTTTTAATATGTACCAATATGCTATGTAGTGAACCAAAAGTGTACAAGTCCAACTAAAATGACCAAGGTGCTATCAAATGAACATGGTAGCACTACAGACAAATGCACAGTTGATTACATGAAAAACTTGTATACAGTGGCCAGTGAATAACTAAATGAAATTGGACCAAATTCAACTCAAATGTAAACTATATCACACCTGATGCAGTGACCATATGGATGCAAGAAAATACATCTACTTCATGTAAATGAAAAGAGTAAAGTCAAGACTGATGCCAACAGTTAGTGGCCAATGTTATGGAAATTCATAAACACGTTCAAGTGTGCTACTGGGAAAATGCAACAATCTATGCAGGCTTGAGAAAACAGTGTTCAAGATTGAAGCTAACAGTACAGAAATCTACGAATTTAAATGACTCAAGTGAAAGTGCCAAATATGTCAGGAATGAACTATCAAAACATATTTCCAGTATTGACCCAAATATGGCCAGAGACGAGACATCAACTACAATGCTCAAAACTAACCCCATATTCTAATATGCATTGAAAAAACAGTGAAACAAAACCACAAACAAGTGTTCAACTGCAAAATAGCAATATACTGCAAGTGCGACAGGTAAGAGATGAACACAGAGATGGTCAGAGCCGAAGCTCACAAGGGCCGAGAAATCAAAGCCAGTGACAAAAATGAAAAGAAATCAAAGTAAATTTTCATTTACTAAAGACAACGAAAAAAAATGCTCGACGCTGAAACCATGTCGAACAAAGAGTCGAACAAGTCAAGCCATAATAAAAAAATATCAACAGCCCCAAAATCAACTCAAGGCAGAAAAGTATCAACAACGAACAAAAATCTAATCGAAGCCGAAGACCACGAAAACAGTAAAAGCAAACAAGGTCAAACAAATTCGAATTAGATGTGAGCAATATAAATTACTCACCTTATTTGAAGAACCCCAAATCGCAACGAAGACGAACTCGAACCCAGTGTCAAAACATCTCAGAGACGAGCAACCGATAGAGCAATGAATCGAGTTAACTCGAGCAGTTGAAGTCGACCCTTTTTGATTTTTATAAAACCCTAATTTTGATTCGAACGAGAACGAACGAATGAATTTGAGGCCGACATTTTTTTTTCGCTTCTGTGTTTATTGCTTAGGGTTTGAAAATGAAAATGATGGAGAGAGAGAGAGTGGAACAGTATTGAATATTATCGCCCACCCACAACAACCATGGGTCAAGATATTTCTTAAGGACCAAAACAACACTTAACCAATCTTTTCAAAGAATTTTCAACTCGATTGAAAGCTTCGATTAGCAATTAGCTAGGACAATAATCGTTTAATGACGATTACAAATTGGGCAAACCATCGGGTTGTTACATTAGCACAATATATAATACCAATTTTAAATATAAACTATACTATACAGCACATCCATCAATTCAACCATTCAAACATTGATTTAAATTTAATCATTTAAAATTCAAATTTTAAACTGAGTGAGATTAACTCACCTTTGTTTTTAATTGCCATCCGATCCATCTCGGCTTAGTTTTCTTCATGATTATAGACCCTGAATAAATATTTGTATGGTTTTTAAATATTTGAATTGATCGAACAATTAATTATCGCTTAGTTGAATAAAAATTTAATTTAACTAATATTTTGGGTTTTTAACTTAATAATTTAAACCTTATTTATAATTTCCTTTTTGAAACCTCCTTTTTAACTAAAATAAACTAATAAGTTTATTCAACTAATAATTACTAAAATACATTATCAAAAGTGAACTAGAAGATAAATAAAAATCTGTATATTTATTTTTCTTTCTGTTTCCATATAAAATAAAATTCCAAAATCTTTCTGGACATATAAATTTCCTCTGTTTACCTTCAATTTAAAATAGGCAGACATATATCAACATTTATATCATAATTTGTGTATGTATATAAATTTTTTGTAAAATAGATAAAGAGTACCTACTGCCAAAATAACCATCTCTGAATCGGCGCCGAACGCGCCAAGACCCTCGACCGTGCTGCCGCCACACACTCACACGAGCATCGTCCACGCGATGCCGTCACTAAGCCCTAAATCCCATGCGACCCCAGCAGCCGCGACCCCGAGCTCGAATCGTGAGATTTCCTAAACCCTTAGACTTCGCGACTAATTCCTCCCGTCTCCAGCTCGAGTACGACTGAGCATCGCGATCGAATGAGCACGCGACCTGCCGCCATCGAATCTCCTCGCCTGGCATTCGATTCAATTCGAACGACTAAAGGAAGACCCCATTTTTTTTAGGTTAAAGCTTCGTTTTATTTGAAAATAATGGTTCGGCCCTTAATTTAATTTCTCTTTGAAAAGTTTGAACAAGACGTTATTGCACGAACCTGCAGAAAGAGTAGAGGGAACAGGAAAAGATATTCGCGTGTACGATGGTTTCATCATGTCGGCTTCATAGAGATAGGTTGGCTGCTGATTAAAAATTTATATTTTTACATTCAAAAATATCTCGTTTAGGTACCTAGTTATTAAATTGAATTCAATATAGATTTCAGCGCGTTTATATAACGTACGCTCACACAACAACTCTGATCACTACGAAATTTGAAATTCGATAATAATTCAACATTACGGATCCAATGGAACTGGTTTCATCAAATTCCGAGAACGTGCCTCGGAAGGCTATTTTTAAATTCAATTTAAACTATAAAATTTTAAAACTGAACAAACCACTGTTAATTTCAATTTTGCAACTTCTATTATCTTCAGTGTTATCAATATAAATTTTACAAGCCTACAAATTATTCTTAATCGGCTTAAAATTCAAGATTCAATAATATTTCTCAACTTCAAATTATTTAATTCAATAATTAAATTATCAAATAAATTGTGATATTCATAATTCAAGTTAAAATTGCTCTATTGAATACTTAAAATCAATTAAATACTTCGATTTTTAATTGCTTGAAAATTCCAGGTCATCACATTCCTCCCCCCTTAAAAGAATTTTGTCCCCGAAATTACTAGTTAGGAAGAATGGTCAAATACCCTTTACTATTTTCCGAAACCAAACTGTTCAACATCCTATCCATTATCTTTTTATAAAAGACCCACTACCATTTTTACTAATCTTTCCCAACTTTTCCATATTTTCAAACAATATTACATACTCAATCATTCAAATTCCAATTTAAAACCAAATTTTGAATTATCAAAATTTTCTCAAAATTTTCTAACTCTCTAAATTTCCGAAAAATTTCGCCAGTGTCTCCTTTGCGCGGCTAGCTCAGTACAACTACAAAATGGCTCTACGGCCTCCCAAATCCAAAAAGAAAACAAAAAGCCAAGTGACTAGATCCAAAAACCCAATCAAATTTGAAATGAAATTTAAACGCATACCTTTTTGTCGAGCAATTCTAATTTATTATCTGAAATCAAAACCAATTTTCCTTTCCCTTTTTCATACCTGCATATGCTGTTTAACAATAATATCCAATCACAACATTCATAAACATTTTATTGACTTCCTTTTTCAAAATTTCAATATCCATTCCTTTTAAGCCCGTACAATGTACCTATCATTCGTACGCAATATCAAATCCAATCGTCTACTCGATCACATAATTCCACTTCTGAACTAGTATCGTCCACCCGACTTCCTAGTGCGGACTCAAATCTGGTTTCTTGATCATAAACCGTCATTATCCTTGCATAGTCATAACTATGATAGAGAATTTTCAGAATCAATCAAAATTTCATATCCAGGTTCGCTGTCGAAAATCGAGTGAAAAATCCTAACTCGGATCGATAAAATTATCTCGAAATTCTATGCCCGAATCTGGATCAAATAGTTATGCAAATAAAATAATATACGTACATCCTACGTATACATTCCAATTGATTATCAATTATATCAATTTCCTTTTTATTCACATTTATTTTGATTATTATTCACTTATTCACAATTCCCACAGTCACAAATATCAGTTTCAACCTTAATTCAATTATTCACTTAACATACTTTCAATACCAAATTTACTTAAGAATCCATTATTCTCTTCTTAAGTTCAATATAAATATTTTACATATTTCTTACATTAATTTTTGCTTCACTACTGAAGTTTATATTCAAGTTGAATTTCAATTCTATATAAGTTTCAATTTGCTTCAATTTACTAATAAATTCTAAATCTAAATATCCTTTTATTAGTTTACTTATTAATTTATTTAAAATCTTAAATCAAAATTTATTTGCAAACCTTTTTCTTTCTTTAGTCCTTTCGATTCCACTTACTTTACATTCACAGTTAAAATAGATTTCAATATTCAGTGTCAAATTCTATTTGCTTAGCTTAAATCATTTGTCGTTAATGAAAATTTTCAAAATTTTCAAAAATTTTCTAACTCCCAAAATTTTCGAAATTTTTTGGCAGAATCTCCTTCGTATGGAGGAGCTTTTGCAATTTTACAAGAGATATAAATATATATACATCGACCCACACGGTCGGAAAACAGAAAAACAGTTCATATTTCATATTTGTATTGCGTAGGCGTACCTTATTTTAGCATTTTTAAGCAAGCATCTATTTATTTAAGCACTTAGCGCAGTCAAAACCAGTCAAAGGCTTCCAAAAACCTGTACTTACTCAATTTAAACATGTCAGTGTCAAATATACAAAGTTTTTTTTTTTAACATTTCACTTTATTATCAATAACTAAAACATGGATTCTATAAACAGTGCATATTATATACTTCCATAAGCACATATGAAATATTTCGACACTTATTTATAATGCTTCCAAACAATATTCAAACCATCCTATTCAATTCAAATGATTTCACAGCTTTCTTACTTAACTTATATTCATTTTAAATCCAAGCAAACTTATTTAAATTGAATTGATTTCCAAAAGCAATCTAACTCCCATTTTATTCGAAGTCAAGTTCCCAGTAATATAACTTAAGTTAATTAACTCAATTACTAATTTCATTTATCAAACAAGTTTAATTTCAAATCATTTCATAAAACTCGACACCACCATATCTCAAATTATTTAAGGCAAGCTTTTATTCAAATATTACTTAAGTCATTTTTTTTTCGTCAAGTTATTTCAACTTTAAAACTCAAGTTATATATATTTTATAAGCACTTTCCAATTTAAATTCTTAATTTGATTTTCAATTATCAACAAATTCCATCTACTAACTAATTTAAATTAGTTTATTTCAGTCAACCATTTTGAATTTCATATTTTCAATTATATTCAATTCACCAACAATCTAAGCTGAACTCATTTACACTCCATTGTTTACATTCAATTTATTTTTCATCCAAACAAACCCATATTTAATACAATTGAATCAAAAACCAATTTTATTGGCTTCTGTAAATCCATAGAATTTAAATAATCTCGTTTTCGTCAAACGACTGTTTACTTCTACGAAATTTGACCATAAGCAAGTGAATAAATAACTACGTAAGCTTGTAATCCACTTTAATTTGATTTCAACTCAATTAATAGTCAATTTCTTCCATTCTGATTCATTTATAATCATTTCAATTTTATTTTTATTCACTTGAATTTTATTCAAACCATCACTATTTCAACTCTATTTTGTTTTAACTTGTGTTCATTGCCAGCTCCATTCATTTAAATTAAATCAGTATATTTCATTGAATCCATAAGAATTCTAATTTACATTCAATAATTTATTTTTGAATTCCTCTCATTTTATAACGAGGCCATTTCCAATTTATCTCTACTTAGATTTTTATTTTCAATATAAATCATTTTTATGTTAATTCAATTCCATTTAACTTCAAATAAATTTAATTCACTTACAACCTCAAGTTGAATTTCTATTAATAACTCAAGCTTCACTTTCAAATTCTATCATTTATTCACAACTCAAATTTTTATTATCCAATTCGAGTTCCATTTCCATTTCCATATTCCACTAATTAATCAAGTAGTCTATTTAAAAACTTTACCCAATATTTGATTTTTATTTCAAAAATCACTCTAACCGTTTTACTTGAGTTCAATCTATTTTATATTTTATATTTTAAATTTTGGATTATACTCATTATCATTACAAACAATTTTATTTGGCCTATTTATTTTACTTCCAAATTTTATAAGTCACAACTTATTCATATTATTTATTTTTTACAATCAATCCCATCCACATTTTACTTTTTAACTCGGAATTATACCTTTTGTTTAGCCAATATATTTTTATTATTCCATAAACATTTAAACAAAATTCCAGAGTTAAACAATTTTTCCAAAATTTCAATATCACCTTAGAATTCAACTACATCTAAATCCTTTGGCAAATTCAATTATTCCCTTTTGAATTTCAAAACCAAACCCAGTTCGCAAACAATTCCAATTTAAAACAACTTGGTAGCAATTTCTCTTCTAGAAACTCGAAAATGAACTTCGATGATGCTACAGTCATCATCGAAATTATTTTCCAGCGATCGAAAGAGAACTAAATGCTTTTATCTCTTTAAAGCCCCTTTCAAATATATTTTTAAATTCCAAATCTCTCCATATTCAATTCCAATCCAAAAATATTTCCGAAATAATACCACTATTATTTCTCCAAAACTTTTGAAAACCATTTCCAAATCCATAGAATTTAAACCCTTTTCCAAAATTCCAAATTTGAAATCCTTCAAATTTATATTACGACATTACTCTGGGACTTTATTTCCAATGTTAAATCACATTCATAGTTTATATTTACAAATTTTTCTAGAGGTTTATTTCAATTTATAAATTACATTTATAATCTATATTTCAAATTCCATTCTGTTATATAAATTTATTTCCTCAGCTTTGGTTATAAGTTCCAATTTCTTATTCAATTTCTACACAAGAGTGTTAATAATTTATTATTATCATTCTTTAACAACCATGCATCCAAATACTATAATAATTTACAAAAATTATTCCTTTTGTATACAAAAATAATCTGGGTAATATTTTTTTATTTACCCTACTTTAAAACAATACTATGTCGAATTGTTCTATTCAAGTGTTTAGAGATCCCTATCAATAACGTTAATTACTCGTATTGACCAGAATCCATAAACCACTCAATAAACCAATCAACACAATATAAAACCATTTTATATTCACTAACAAATACGCGCTCATATATATATTAATACACTCAAACTCATTCTAGAGTAGTACTATTGACTCTATTCTATGAGTAATTCCCACCAGAGCCAAGGTTATCACCAACCTAAGCTCTGATACCAAGTGTAACGACCCGCAAATCCGTACCCCTGAGTCAACGCTATTCTACATCAATCAACTCAAGTAGAACAGAAATGCGAACCATTTTGATTAAAGAAGAAGAGGTAGAAGAAGAGAAAAACAGAAAATAGCATCAGAATCTAACCATCACAGCGGAATAAAATATAATAGATAATAAATGATCTTTACTCAAATCAAATATATCTCTGTTATAAATTACATTATCAGAGTACATCATTCACAGCTCAACATCAATAACATACAACTGGATACACAACTACTCAATACAGCGGAATATATACATAAACAAATACGGGAGTACGTATCGTCATCATGCTCGTCTCCTGAGCTCCACAACATCATATCCTGTATTCTATAATACTCGGTCTGACCCGAGCATTACAGTTAAATAACACCCGAGTCAGTCTGGAATACCAGCATGAGAAAATCGCACTCAATTGATTGTTAAAGTTTCAAAAATCCTTTGAAAACAAAAGCATCTCGTAAGATCACGCCACAAATAAACATGTCGGGTTTTTACCTTACGATAGCTAAAACATTTTTATTAAAATCCTCTGATATTGTAATAGTGTCTATAGAAAGTAAAATAGAATCTAGCTGAAATGCTTGCATCTCACGTTTCAGCAATAGTTGGGCACAATCAAAACCGTACGGTCGCGTGGGGAAAATGGATTCCAACTAATGGCTAAGCACTGGGGTACCGCCTGTCACAGTACCTGGTCTAGATCAGCGTACCGAGGAGCCACCCTAACTCCCTTGCAACACAAGACCGGAACCATCCCTTACTGGACAGTCCCGAGCAAGATCACCTCGCGGTTGGGATCAGCAACCGCCCACTAAGCAGAAATAAAAGGGACATCTAGACAGGGATGACCTCACCCTCCAGTGGGGGCTACCCACGAAGCCTTGCTGCATAACCCCTGATTTTCAACCATTCCCATTTGATGAGGCTTGAGGCTAAGCGTTACCTTTTTAGAACATATCTCTCAGAATGCACATCGTCCACCTGACGATGTTTCGCAAGCATTCATCCATACAAGTCCGTCCCGGGTTCGAACGGAACCGAAGGCACTATTTGTACTACATCCATTTTGGAAATATCCTCAGGATTAGTAGCGACTAAGCCTTGCACTTCACTGCTCAATCTTTGAATCCAAACTCGTTTTCCACGAAAACGTCCAAGCCGGATCGAAGTGGTTTTCGAGAAGTAAATCTCGATCTCAGTCTCTTCGAAATGATCAGCGCATTTGTCCAATATTGATAGTCGGTGATTTAACTATCAATTAATTTGAACAAACAACCATCAACCAATAAATAATTTTCTAAATTATTTATTAATCTTAAAAATATCTTCACAAGATATATTTTCACTTTTCAAACTCCTTGAAAACAGTTGTCAAAACTATCTGCCTTTCTCAGAATAAATTCCAAGTATCTCTATTTCCACTGGAATCACCAAGCACAAAACTTTAGATTTTTAAAATAATTTAAAAACACTTTATTGTAAGATATATTTAACATTTAATATAGAAAAATTACTTTAGTACTTTAGTACTTACTTTAGTCCGTGGTAGTGGCGCAGTGGTTGAGACACTTGCCTCCTGTTAACGAGGTCGCGAGTTCGATACCCGTCTGCCCTACTCCCAATTTCAAGGCACGGAGGTGGGTCCCCGTTAATCCTATAAAAACGGTTGAGGGCATCAAATCTCTGTGCTGGGCTGGCTTAAATCCCAACTGTCTGTGGTCGGACCAGGCAGGAGGGGGCTCCTCCTATCCCTTCGATTTCATCAGGGCTCTGGGTTGAGTTTTAGAAAAAAAAAATACCAAATCATTCTTTAAATAATTATTACGATAATAGATTAACAAATTACTTACCTTAGAATTTACTTTAAATAGTTAAATTAAAACTACTTCAGCAATTGATTAAAAATATATACTATATGAATATTTGAATATAAGGTTACTTTATAAATATAAACTAGTTTCACCTTTAAAACAGAATTACTAAGTTACTCTTTATAAATTATTACTACGGTAATAGATTTGAATAAATATTTACTTTAGAAATTTAAACATTTAGAAATAATGAATTTCCAAGAACATACTTTGAAAACGTACTTGGCTATCCAGAGAAATATACCTCTCTTCACAACCTTTAAAAATAAATCTCTATTTATTTTAAAACAATTTTTCTCATTCCTTTAATAAATTCCCAACTTGAATTTATTCTTCCAAATATCCAATTTCAAACACTTAAATCAATTTCCAAATTGATTTCCAATTTACTTCATTTATTCAAAAATCCTTTAATTTCATATTTTATTCCTTAATTACGATTTAAAATACTTTTAATTGAAATACCAATTTAGCTTTCTCAATTTACTTCTGATTCTTTTAAATAAATTTAAAACTTTAAGTTTTAAAGTAATTCTTTATTCATTTAATTTAATATCACATACTTTTACAATTCATCCATTACTGTTTATTCAGTCCCTTTTCTTTTCATACTCGAAGTTATTTATTAGTATTTAACATACTTCCATTTCTTTTTCAATTCATTCTTAATTCAATAAATTTTCTAAGATTATTTCGTTTATAACTTTACTTTCATTATTTCTTTCCAAACCCAATTTATATATCTTTGGTAATTCATTATACCCAAATAGATCCAATCAAATCATAACATTCAATATTCCAACATGTTCAACATAGAATATCAAGTAATCATAACAGAGAATATTAAATAATAAACATTGAGGGGTCCACTTGGATCCCTCCAACCTGTTTTCCCTACATCCACAGATGTTAGCACAGTATATAATACCAATTTCAAATATAAACTATACTATACAGCACATCCATCAATTCAACCATTCAAACATTGATTTAAATTTAATCATTTAAAATTAAAATTTTAAACTGAGTGAGATTAACTCACCTTTGTTTTTAATTGCCATCCGATCCATCTCGGCTTAGTTTTCTTCATGATTATAGACCCTGAATAAATATTTGTATGGTTTTTAAATATTTGAATTGATCGAACAACTAATTATCGCTTAGTTGAACAACAATTTAATTTAACTAAAATTTTGGGTTTTTAACTTAATAATTTAAATCTTATTTATATTTCCTTTTTGAAACCCCCTTTTAACTAAAATAAACTAATAAGTTTGTTCAACAAATAATCACTAAAATACATTATCAAAAGTGAACTAGAAGATAAATAAAAATATGTATATTTATTTTTCTTTCTGTTTCCATATAAAATAAAATTCCAAAATCTTTCTGGATGTATAAATTTCCTCTGTTTACCTTCAATTTAAAATAGGCAGACATATATCAACATTTATATCATAATTTGTGTATGTATACAAAAATTTAGTAAAATAGATCAAGAGTACCTACTGCCAAAATAACCATCTCTGAATCGGCGCCGAACGCGCCAAGACCCTCGACCGTGTTGCTGCCACACACTCACACGAGCATCGTCCACGTGATGCCGTCGTTAAGCCCTAAATCCCATGCGACCCCAGCAGCCGTGACCCCGAGCTCGAATCGTGGGATTTCCTAAACCCTTAGACTTCGCGACTGATTCCTCCCATCTCCAGCTCGAGTACGACCGAGCATCGCGATCGAATGAGCACGCGACCTGTCGCCATCGAATCTCCTCGCCTGGCGTTCGATTCAATTCGAACGACTAAAGGAAGACCCCTTTTTTTAGGTTAAAGCTTCGTTTGATTTGAAAATAAGGGTTCGGCTCTTAATTTAATTTCTCTTTGAAAAGCTTGAACAAGACGTTATTGCACGAGCCTGCAGAAAGAGTAGAGGGAACAGGAAAATATATTCGCGTGTACGATGGTTTCATCATGTCGGCTTCACAGAGATAGGTTGGCTGCTGATTAAAAATTTATATTTTTATATTCAAAAATATCTCGTTTAGATACCTAGTTATTAAATTGAATTCAATATAGATTTCAGCGCGTTTATATAACGTACGCTCACACAACAACTCTGATCACTACAAAATTTGCAATCCGATAATAATTCAATATTACGGATCCAATGGAACTGGTTTCGTCAAATTCCGAGACCGTGTCTCGGAAGGCTATTTTTAAATTCAATTTAAACTATAAAACTTTAAAAGTGAACAAACCACTGATAATTTCAATTTTGCAACTTCTATTATCTTCAGTGTTATCAATATAAATTTTACAAGCCTTCAAATTATTATTAATCGGCTTAAAATTCTAGATTCAATAATATTTCCCAACTTCAGATTATTTAATTCAATAATTAAATTATCAAATAAATTGTGATATTCATAATTCAAGTTAAAATTGCTCTATTGAATACTTAAAATCAATTAAATACTCCGATTTTTAATTGCTTGAAAATTCCGGGTCGTCACACAAATCACTTTCACATCTTTAATTCAAAATGCCTTTATAAAAGATATTATTTACAAACCTCTTGTACTCCTTCAATACTTTGAATCCATTCATGTACTTATCTTAAGGTATAAGCATATTACCAAAACATTATACTTTTCAATACTCAGAAAACATATCCATATACTTATTTCATTAGTATAAGTATATCAACAAAATTTAAGGAAGATTTCTCTTTTCAAATTCCATATTAAATGGGCCAAACAAACTCCATTTAAAACATTACTTACTATATAACCAAACAACTTATCCTTTATAAAAATTCCCTTTTTAAAAGCTCATTTCAATTTTTTTCAAATACCTTACACGAATCTCTAACATCAACTTATAAAAACACTTTCATAAATCTTGAAGATAATTTTTAAACTTCTTTTACAGTCTCAAAAATGATTTATAATGTCCTTTTTTATTTCAAAGCTCTTTTATAAATCTTCCTTTATAGTTCCTTTATAAAAATCTTTCATAAAATATCATTTACTAATTATCATTAGTAAATCTCCTTTAGATAAATTCTTTATAAAATAAAATCCCTTCAGAAACGAAATATTATTTATAAGTCCCTTTAATAAAATAATTAGATTAACTTACAAAATTATTTGAAACACAACCCCAAATGGATAGAGTTTAAGTTAATTTAAAACATAACTTTTACAAATTTAGAAAAAGGCTTAACGATCACAATAGTATTAAACAAGTTATCATTTATTTAAATTAGACTTCCAAGTCACATAACAGTTATTTACATAAGCCAGCATATATGTAAATACAATCCACAACCAAATCAGGGAATATCATCGCAATATAAACCAACTGGTAAATACATGTCCAAATAATATAATAGTAGGATGATGATTTGTCCTGCTAAATAGATGTCCAAACAATCTGTTAAGTTTAATTATAGTAGAAAGGGTTTTACTAACAATGTCAAAATTTAGTATAACATATTCACATTTGTAGGGATACTTAATAGTATCGATTATAGAACCCCTTGTGCTCAAAGCTATTCTTTATAAAGGAAAGTTGCTTTTAAACAAACCAATCCTTAGAAAACAAAGTAACTAAAAACTTAACCCTCTTTTTAAATAATTAATTACAAGTTAGATCCTTTAATTAAATCTTAACTTAACTTAATTATTAACTAAGAAATAATTAAAATTTTAAAATAATTTATTTATATATTAAAACCCTTAATTAATTTATAATCAAAAAGAATTAAATACTTACTTAATAATTAATTAATAATTAACCATATACTTAATTGGCATGGGGTAGGCGAATCCGGTGTGCATTTTTCTTACTTTTAGCATGTTTACTTCCTTTCCCTTTTCTTTACAAATATATTATAACAGTATCATTATTTCTTTCTTCATAATCCTAATATGTTCTCTCGATTCCTCGTCATTTGGAAAACATCGTTTATCAATTCTTTTTTTTGTTGCTAATCATCATTATAATCAACTGCTTACTCAATTAAAAGTTTAATTAAAATTAATCAAAAAATTTTAAAAAAATTCCTTCGAAACATACAATCGAACGATCTGTTAGCACGTCCGGGCCCAATGCAGAGTCGGGAGAGACAATGGACTAGGGCGGCATCTCAACGTGGGGCAACATAAATAAATAAATAAATATAAAAAGAAAACTGGAATACGCCTTTTTCAATCTCGTTGCTCCTCTAGCTCACCCACAACTGCCATAGGCCCACGGCTGACACCTCCATCCCTCTTAACTCCACCGTCGTAGCTAACCCCTTCAAGCTTTTATGCAATCGCCACAGGCCCACAGGTAGTTAATGTCAAATCTCAGCTCAAACCCTAAATTCAATTTCGAATTTTATTCCCAAGTTGAAAATTGGAATCTCAGCTCAAGCCAATGTGAGAATTACTACAATTGGTCAATTTGTTGAATTTTTTTCTATGATTGACAACTTGGTATATTCTACATTTCTAATATTGTTGTCATGTTGTCTTCTGTTATTGCTAATGCTATGTATATTATGCTATTGCCAATGCTAGGTATATTGCTGTGTTCTATTACAAACTTCAATTCAATTTTGAAATGTAATTAAAGGTATTGCTTATTCTAATTTAAATGATTACAAATATACATCAAAATTGAAATTGAAGTTGGAGTGATAACTTAACAATGGTTGTTGGCTATTAATTAACTGTTTTTTTAGTTCTAGTTTGAGTGATAGTGAGAATAAGATTTCTTAATTAAGACTTGTTTTTGTTATCGTTTAACTCACAATGAAGCTTAAAATTTTAATGCTTCTTTTATGTGTAAAATATTATAATGATCAATGAATAATAATGCTTACCAGATTTCGAACCAGCCAAGGAATAAATTGTTCGTTGTATCTTAAATTGAGTTAGGAATCAAAAACAAAATAGAAAGAAAAAACGTAGATATGAAGAAGAAAAGTCATTAGTCGATTCAATTTTAAATTTATTTCAAGCAAGAAATAAAAATTGAAATTATTAAAGACATATCTTCGAATAACCGTATCGCAAGAGAGATTAAGTGTGTTAATTATGATTTCAATTGAAAATGAGTATTTAGATAAGCTTAACTATGAAGATGTAATAAACGAGTCTGCCGTAGAAAATGCAAGAAGTTGCTACATTAACATGTATTAATATGTTAGAATATTATGTTTATATTTTGATTTTTGACATGTAATCAAAATGACTTAATTGATCAATTCTCTGTGATGGTTGTTAAATTTTATAAAGAATTTACACTTTGTCTTGCACATTTTTTTGGTTGAGTTAAGGGGTAACAAAAATAAACATAAATACTTGTTCGATTAGGGCATTGAATACCCTTGGACCGGCTCTGTCCGCTAGTCCATATTCCGTAATTCTATTTATTGAAATATGTAGAACTATATCAAACATAGAAAATTCAAAATCTTAAAGTAAACATGTTCATATGATGCGGACAAATGAACTCGGGGAAGGTATGTTGATATTGTTGTCCAAGACTTTTATCATGATCTTAGATTTAAACGTTTGAACGAAGGCATTACGCATTTAAACCCGAAACATTCAACTTAAAATACAACGACCAGCACGTCCAACAAGATCCACTTTACAATGGTCCTACTCGGAAGAAAAAAAAATATTGTACTCGGACCTTGCCAACCTGGAAGACTAATCCCTTCTTTTATTCATTGGCCGGCTCAAAACACCAAATTCCGACCCAGAACCGCAGATACGTATAAATGAGACACGTGTCAACCAGATAACACATGAAACGATGTGCGCTGCTCTGAAGCGAACATCCTTTCTTCCTCCACCCATTACGCCTTGCCCCACATAATAAATAAATCCTAAAATTCAATCCTCTGTTTCTGAGAAATTCTTTAAATGCTCCTCTTCTCTCCTCTCTCTTCCCCTCTTCCTCTCTCGAAACTTTTCTAATCTTTGAACTTTCCAACATTAATGGCGAACACACGCGAAGAATACGTTTACATGGCGAAGCTCGCCGAGCAAGCTGAGCGATATGAGGAGATGGTGGAGTTCATGGAAAAGGTCACCGCTGCCGCTTCCGAGGGCGACGAGCTCACCGTTGAGGAAAGGAACTTGCTTTCCGTCGCCTACAAAAACGTAATCGGTGCTCGACGTGCGTCGTGGAGGATCGTGTCTTCGATCGAGCAGAAGGAGGAGTCTCGCGGCAACGAGGACCACGTGGCGGCGATCAGAAACTACAGATCGAAGATCGAGTCGGAGTTGACTTCGATTTGTGATGGGATTTTGAAGTTGCTTGATAACAATTTGGTGCCTGCGGCAAGTGCCAGTGATTCCAAAGTGTTCTATTTGAAGATGAAGGGCGATTATCATCGTTATTTGGCCGAATTCAAGACTGGAGATGAGAGGAAAGCTGCGGCGGAGAGTACGCTTTCTGCTTACAAGGCTGCTCAGGTATGACAATTCTTTCATGATTGTAATAATTTTGAAACTACTAAGTTTTAGATCTATTGGATTTATTGTTTATTGTTATTATGGTGGGGCGATTTTAACTAAGTGGATCTTGGAGTAATTTAGGATCTGGCATAGTGATTCTGTGGGGCCTGCTTCTATACATAAGCAAGCTAAGTAACATGGATTCTGATACAAGAGATTCATATATCTTTATAGAATATATGTATTTTGATGAATATACTGTCTCTGACAGAAGAGATACAAATACGTGTACAACACGAGTTAATTCAATGGTTATTTAATTAACTGCATTACTGCAGCAAAATAATAATCAGAGACTATCAGACTGACAGTTTGCATTGGGAGAGTTCTGTTTGTATACAAGTAGTTTTGAATTCACTGTTACTTTTTTTAGTGTTTGCTAGCAGTTAGAAGTATTTTTTTATATGTTTTTCGTGAAGTATTGAATATTAAAAAAGAATTCGATACTGATTAGCTGATACTCATGATAATAATATAAATTAGTGATTGCTATGTAATATATGCCTAATAGTACTCAGTTTCATGCTTATTTTTGCCTATTAATATTACAATACAACTCAAAGACCTTTTAAACTATATTTCTAAACTAGCTAATCTTAATTTAGAAATGATTTTTACCTTTTCTTTTCTGAATTGCTTATTATATTTACACAAAACTGATGTTACAATGCACAGTGTATGTGGTGAAATTGGTAGAAACTTTTTCTTAACTTGATATATGATTGTTGCTAATAATCTCAATTTGCTAATCTGTTTATTGGTGCAGGACATTGCAGCTGCCGAGTTAGCACCAACTCACCCGATCCGCTTAGGGTTGGCACTTAACTTCTCTGTGTTTTATTATGAGATCCTTAACTCACCTGACAGGGCCTGCACTTTGGCCAAACAGGTAAGAATCCGCCATAGGTTTCTCTTATTTCGAATCATTAAATAAATTCAGTGTCATGGTGACTTATTTAATTTCTATATTTATATACTATAACTTGCAACATATTGTCTGGAAATTCCAGGATATGTAGCAAAGCTCAAATATTGTGGTTTTAATGTTATTGTACTATTCAATTTCAGTTTGGTTACTTAATTGTGGGTCTTTTTTTCCTTATAGATGTTTATGGTTTACAATTTTTACTATATAGTTTACATAAATTTATGGTTTACAGTTCACTATATAGTTTAAAATTAACATGATTTCAGGCATTTGATGAAGCAATTGCTGAGTTAGATACTCTAGGGGAGGAATCTTACAAGGATAGTACTCTCATCATGCAATTGCTTAGGGACAACCTGACCCTATGGACATCTGATATGCAGGTATATTATATTCTACTTTCCAAGCTTATTATCACAAATTGTGTCGTCGCTTTCAGTAACTGATATATTTCGTAAATACTTTGTAGGATGATGGAGTCGATGATATCAAGGAGGCACCCAAGCATGAGGATGAATGAAGCAACTTATCTCAATTCTTAATGTGCAGATGCATGAATATATTTATTGCTTCGGGGTGTACCATTTTCCCTCATATTTCAGTTGCCATTCGAAGATCAATATTTTTTTTAGTGTTTTGTATGTCTTCTTCTATCTTTTTACATGCTTTTTTTCTATTATCTTATTTAAAGTTTGTATCTTCTCTAGGATGGTTGTTTATGTTGTACGATTATGAATATGAATACTATGGTATCATCGCCACCTCCATTGTCTTTTTTGTGGGATTTTATTCTTCAATGTAACAAATACTTTCTTAAAAATTTTGCACCTGTTTTAGTTGTCCTATTGGATTTCGAATATAAACGCACATTCGACGGCTAATCGGTTTGTTGAAATGGTTATCAATACATGACTTATTAGTCTCAAAGAATGTATTCACGAAATGCATAACGACCCTCTAGTGAACTTTTACCTTTTGTAGTGACAAATGTTAAATTTCTAGTATATCAAAACAGAGAATAATTAATTATAAACCCGTCTCACAAGTTTATCAATTAGATTTTCACTACTCTGTGGTCTGTATTAGCTAATTTAAGCAATAGATATGTCATAATTAAATTACAACAATAAACTAACAACTATAGTAATAATAACTATAGCGATAGATCAAACGTTATATTATTTAAAGAAATAGTACAACGTAGAAACGAATATATATATATATATATATATATATATATATATATATATATCACAAACCTAACCGGTTTGAAGAAGGAAATTCCATCTGAGCCTTGTCATAATAATTTCCTTAAAACTTTTTTAAAGTCTCCCAAGATACAACAGACGTAATCTTCACCAGATTGTATTGGGTATGTCAACTCTGCGATTTATTGTATAGAGCAGTAGAGAAGAAGAAGTAGAAGAAATTAGAATTCGACTGGGATAAGTATGTGATCAGTATGTTCTTCTGTTTATAATTTCCTTCGAATAGTCGCGTCCGCATGACGGGTTGCACCCGTTGCCTTTCATTGCTGTCCGTGTCCGCTTTAGAAGTCGCACCTCCTCAGTCAATCCGCGTCCGCTTCTGAACAGATACGCACCTGTTCGTATAGCCTGCAACTGTCAAAAAACCTGGCTCAGTTTTGCAGTAAAAATAGGATCATATTAGACCCCAAACCCGAGCCCAGCCCGGTTCGGTTCGGTCGGACGGACGGCGATGGCGCGCGTGTGTGGTGATGATGCATGATCTCCCTCCTCACAACGAAGCAACCGTTTGGGTGCCCCAAGGCCCCAACCCCTTCATTAGAAGGCTATTAATATACTTTAGCTTTGTTTGAAGTTTTGGCGATGTGGGACAAGTGTATTTCATTTACACTTTATATTAGGAATTCCAACAATCCCCACATAAATGATAATATACTTATCCCCCACACAAAGCGAAATATCATAGAGTACAAATGGAATAATGCTTTATCGTGGATAAGTAGATATTTCACTTTGAACCTTCCCTAGTTAAAACTTATCGGATCTACTTGGCTAATCGGTGAATTATTTCATCTTGAACCGTCGGCCTTTATTGTATATCCAGACAATAAGCTTTACGAAGCATTGATTCCCTTCTCATCCAATCTCTTGGTTGTGTTCATTTTGGTCATGAATATTTTTTTGGTTCTGCGAGTGTTTATAGAAAATATAAGCCTTTAATATGCTCATAGAGCCGACCCAGCTCACACTAACATAGGTGATCGCAACCATTAAGAGTACCCTACATATACCTCATTTGTTATCTCCAAGATATGGTCATCATTAAAAAACATAGTTTTAACCTTTAAATACTTCTGTAGGCATGCATTTATATTGTGCACCATAGAAATGAAGTTGGACTATGTCCACGCAAATGCATTACGTCTTGAGTTACTCAGAACTGGTTTGCCTATTGATCCTAGTCCGTGGGTTCTCCATTCACTAGGATAGGTTTCTAACTCTTGGTGGTTTAGGCTTTTAAACCCATCCCCTCGATGCGCAGTCAATTTTCTCTCTTGATAAACTTTTAGTAAATGGATCCGCTAGGTTATCATTTATTCTCACATAATCTATGGAAATAGTTCCATTTGAGAGTAACTGTCTAACTGTGTTATGGCGTTGACGCATAAGTCGTGACTTTCCATTATACACAAAGTTGTGTGCTAGCGCAGCTTGGTTATCACATTGTATGCATATGGCCGATACAGGTTTAGGCCAAAACAGAATATCTTCTAAAAAGTGACGAAGCCATTCTACTTCTTCTCTGCTTTATCTAAAGCGATGAACTCTAATTCCATAGTGGATCGAGCTATGCATGTTTGTTTAGTAGATTGCCATGACACTGCTGCCCCTGCTAAGGTAAATACATAACCACTCGTTGATTTTGATTCATCTGAATCAACAATCCAGTTTCATCACTACATCCTTCTAAGATGGCAAAATATTTTTCATAATGTAAGGAATAATTTGTGGTATTTTTTAAATATCCAAGCACTCTCGTTAATGCTTTCCAGTGTTCCTTTCCTGGATTGCTTGTATACCTGCTCAGTCGACTTACTGCATAAGCTCTATCTGGTCTTGTGAAGTTAATGAGATACATGAGACATCCTATTACACGAGAGTATTCCAATTGCATTACACTCTCATTAATGTTTTTATGCAGTACTTCTGATGGATTAAAAGGTGTTCTTACTCCTTTAATTCAAAATTTTGAAAATTTTCAATCACTTTATCTACATAGTGTGACTGAGATAATTCAATTCCATTAGGTGTTCTTATTATTTTGATTCCCAAAATAACATCTGCAACTCCTAAGTCTTTCATATCAAAATTGCTAATTAACATCTTCTTTATGGTCTCTATTACCTGAGTATTTGGACCAAATATTAACATATCTCTACATATAAACAAATCATCACATATGATTGTCCAATTTGTTTATAATAAACACACTTATCACATTCATTTATACGAAAACCATTTCTCTTCATGACACTATCAAATTTTGTATGCCATTGTTTTGGAGCTTGTTTTAGTCCGTATAATTATTTTACTAATCTACAGATTTTTTTTTTCATTTCCTTTGGAAAGAAAACCTTCAGGTTGCTCCATGTAGATCTCCTCATCGAGATCTCCATTAAGAATGCTATCTTTACATCCATTTGATGAATTTATAGATTATAGATTGATGCAATTGCTGTTAGCATTCTTATAGAGGTTATTCATGTTACCGGTGAATATGTATTAAAGAAGTCTACTCCTTCTTTTTGACGATATCCTTTGGCTACTAATCTGGCTTTATACTTGTCGATAGAGCCATCTGCTTTCTTTTCTTCTTGAAAATCCATTTACAGCTAATAGGTTTTATTCTAGGTGGAATATCAATAATTTTCCAAATTTTATTACTTAGAATTGAATCAATTTCACTTTGGATTGCTTCCTTCCAACATGAAGATTCAGAAGATGATATTGCTTCCTTGTACGTTTGAGGTTCATGTTCTAACACATATGTGAAAAAATCCGAACCAAATGTCTTGGAAGTCCCAACCCTTACGCTTCTTCTTGTTTCAACTTCCTCAATCTCATGATGAGTTTCATTTTCATGTGAATTGCTTGATCTTGTCCTTTTAGGAACATTATTCCCTTCATTCCTTTTGTGCGGAAACACTTCTTCAAAGAATGAGGCATCTCTAAATTCCATGATTGTATTTACATGAATATCAACTATATCAGACTTGAATACCAAAAATCTGTATGCACTACTATTTTAGGCTAGCCCTAAATAGTAATAATCTACTGTTTTTGTCCAAGTTTGACTTTCCTGAGAGGCGGAACTAGAACTTTTCCCAAGCACCCCCACACTTTGTGGTATTTAAAACTTGGTTTGTGTCCTTTCCATAACTCATATGGAATTGTTCCTTTTTTATTGTGAGGGACTTTGTTTAATATGTGATTAGACATATTTAAGGCTTCCCCCCACCAGTTCGTCGGTAAACTAGAGGTTAAAAGCATGACATTAATCATGTCTTTTAACGTTCTGTTCTTCCTCTCGGCTACACCATTTTGTTGTGGTGAATATGGAGCTATTGTTTGATGAATTATACCATTTTATGCACAGAACTGTTCAAATGGTGATTCATATTCTCCACCTCGATCAAATCTCAATATCTTGATCTTTTTATTTAATTGATTTTCTACCTCGGCTTTGTACTTCATAAACGATGTAATTGCTTCATCCTTATTATTTAAAAGATATACATAGCAATATCGTGTATAGTCATCAATAAAAGAGATAAAGTATTTTTTTCTCACCTCTTGTAGGTAATGATTTAAAATCACATAAATCTGTATGAACCAAACCTAGTGGTTCGGTGCTTCTATCAACAAATTGAAATGGTTTTTAACCATTTTTACTTCTACACATGTCTCACATTTGTAGTTCTTATCCACTTGGAATTTCGGAATTAATCCCAAGTTTGATAATGTTTTCATTTTTCAAAAATTTATGTGTCCCAATCTATCATGCCATAGTAAAATTTCGTGCTCAAGCAAGTAAGAAACTTCAATTTTATTAATAGCACAATCAGAATACATAGTTTTATTGCCGATAATGGCTACATTTGCCTTAAATAGGCCATCACATAAATATCCCCTTTTGATATATATTCCAGCTTTGGACAGAACCATCTTGTCTGACTCGAACACCATTTTGAATCCTTTCTTTGATAGTACCGAGCTAAGATCAGATTCTTGCATATGTTTGGAACGTGGAGCACGTCATTCAACTTGACAGTTTTTTCAGAAGTAAACTTGCAAATTACTGTGCCACTGCCTTCGATCATGGATACTACAGAATTATCCATATAGAGTTTTTCTTCGTGATCGAATTTCTAGTATGTAGAAAACATGGATTTGTCATAGCAGACATGACGAGTAGCGCCTGTGTCTACCCACCATTGGTTAGAATTCTAAACCAAATTGCATTCAGATACAACTACCGAGAAGTTGGACTCGTCTACTTCCATGTTGTCTACTATATTTGCCTCTTTGTTGCGTTCCTTTTTGTGTCTGCTATCTTTAGCGGCATGTCCAACCTTTCCACAAACCCAACACTCGCCATTAATGTAACGATCCCTGTTTAAAGACGAATTTAAATTTGTAATTAAATTAAAATTTTGGGTTAAATTGTGGATTTATTTGAATTTTTCAAATTTAATAAGATATATATACTTATTTATTTTAAAAATTTGGATTTGAAACTCAAAATAAATATTTTCAATTGAATTGGATTACAAATAAAATTTTGATTTAGAATATTAAAAATGAATATTTTAATGAATGTAATATAGATACTAATGTTTAAAATAAAATTTATCCTATCAATATTAAATATAAGTGTAAAATATAAGTACAAAATATATGTTATAAATTAAATGCTTGAAAATCAAACTATAAATAGAAATAAAATTATATGGTCATATGGCAACATAAGGTAAACTATAAAATAATAATAATAACATATGAAATACATATAGAATTGTATATAAATTAGGCAAGCAAGAAATAATAAAACAAAGTGTTATGTACATATAAAGAAGAAGAAACAAAAAAAATATCTACATAACAAAACTACATATACAAATCAAATGGATTTGTATGTAAACAAAAATGGGGACATAAGCATTAAATGCAATATATTCTCAAGCACAAATAAAATCATTTCAGCAGAAATAAAATCTTGCTTAATCAAAGTAAGAAAAGAAAATCTCTGACCAAAAGAAAATCACTAGACCAGATAACACCTACCTGTACAAAACTGTCTCCTCTTTATTTCTACATCTATACTTGTCCCTGTTCGTTCATAACTTAGCATTCCAGGAAAAAAAAATTAAACATCATTGTTTTTCAAACTTAAATGCAATTCAACAAAAACAAAAACAGAGAAGTGATCCAGGAAGATCAAATCTAGAGCCTTTAAACAATAACTGTTCTCTGTTCAAACTTTTGCCAAGTGAGTAAACATGCTACTTTTAAAAAATTTAAATCTGTGTGTTTGATTTATGATCAGTATGTGCTTTGCTGTATATGCTAAATAGATAGTTCTGTGTAGTTTTGTTGTTCTAAGAAATTGTATATGGTTTGTTTTTCTGTATTCCTAGTTTCAGAGCAAAGAAAGGTAGAAAAATTAGTACTTCTTCATACAAAACATTATAAGCTTAGGATTTTAAATAAAATAAGTTGTTTAAACTTGAATCATAGCCTTGAATTTTGTTTTGAAGCTTAACAGTGATATATGGACTCTGTACTTTCAATTTTACAGTGAAAAGAAATTTTATGATTAATTCAAATATTTTAATTTGTTGATTTGATTTTATAACTTGAATAAACATACAAAGATAGGATTTTTAAAATTAATACGATGATTTTTAATTAAGTATTCCAAGTGCAGTTCATATTTGAACAAAATATGCATTTTGATCAATTTTTGATGATCGAACCAATTTTGAACGTTGAGATCTTGCTTGAAGCAAGTTTGACAATCGATAGTAATGGGAAAATTGTTGAATAATTTTTCCATTGTGTGAATTGACGAGGCGAAGTAAAACTAGGGTTTAAGGACAGTGAAAATGGCGTTTGGGTTTTGGGTTCGTGCACACTCGTCAATGCATCGAGCGTGACCAAGTTTGGAGGGGGTGTACTTGAGACATGGACGGAGGCATGGACGGAGGCATGGCGGTTCCAGTGGTCGGCGTGAGGGTGACGAGGCGTTTTGGGTTTGGTGTGTTCGAGTTGCAGTTCAAACGAATGGGCAAATTTCGATTTCGAGATTTTGGGTTCGAATTAAGTTTTGTTTTCAGGTGCAGAGGGTTTCGCAACTTGCCGGTGATGGTGCGGTTCGCCAGAATGCCGGCGAAGTGCCATGCACGTTCACGGCAACGAATTGGTGTCAGGTAGTTCAGCTGTGAGCAACTCGAGTGATACTCGAGAAAATGAATGCGTTGCTTCGGGTTCGTACTCGAGTACGTGAGCTTGGTTACCTGTTATTATAATTTAACTTAAACTAACTGGAAATAGAAAAAGAAAAAAAATAAGAATAAGATGCATACGTGAGGAATATCTCGGGGAAGTTAGTGGGAAACGCGAGTTGATACTCGAGCATGATGGGGGAATGCTTCGAGTGGAACCTGGTGCGTGAGTGTGCTTGTGTGAGTATTGCAGTTTTCAATTAAACTTAGAAAAAAAAGGGAGTAGTAGAAGAAGAAAGGTATGAGGAGAAGAAAGAGGGAGGGACTCGGGAAAAGGATGAAAAGGCTCGACTGTTTACTCGAGCAAAGCGGAATCTTGCTCGGGTTTGTTTCCCAAACCTGCAAAATAATAGTAATAAGTTAAGTAAACTATTTAAACAAATTTAAATGGTGATGGCTAATTAATGTATGACAATTTTAAGTCAAGGCTTTATTACAAGTTAATGAATTAAGTAAATGCTTAACAAAGTTTTAAAATCCAATTAATACTTTAATTAAGTAGTTAATGTAAAACAAGTGTTGAAATTTAATTACCATTAAAGTTTTTCAATTTAGTAATAGTTTAAATTCCAAAGTTTAAAGAAGATCTTTAAAATGTTAATTAAGACAAATAATTATTATTAATTATTTAAAAAGGGTAATTAAGAATGGTTAATTAATTTAAAATTTTAATTAACTAAATGATTGGAGATTTATCAATTTGAAATTTAAGATTTGGTTAATTAACAATTAAGTGTTTAATTATTTGTAATTAAGAATTGTTAATAGATAATTAAAGTTAATTAATTTATGATTAGTAGATGATTAAGATAATTGATTAAGGAATAATTAATTAAAATTTAATTAATTTATCATTAAGAATAGTTAATCATTGATTTAAATAAATCAATAAAATAGTTATGTGATTAATTCTTTTAAATCACCTTCACCTTAAATTGAAGATGATTGACTCTCATCAAATGTTGTGTACTAGATTGATATTTCAGTTTGCGACTGTGATACTGTGTGATGTGAATTGCTTTATGCTGAACTGTGATTTGTGATTTGTTTCTGTATGTATATGAAAAACCCTTTTTGCCCGTAAAACGGCATTTGAATTTCGATGCGACAGGGAGTTGGATCCCAGTTTGTTATCCGAAATCCACATCAAATCGTAATAATGAATCCTTGTGATTGATAAATTTACTTTATCCATGAATCTGTAAATGAAAATAAGCGTTATGGTTTATATCGCTTTTCGAGATTAATATGATTGAATCTATTCTGATTGATGCTATGCACTATTGTGTGAAACCCCCTGGACCACACTTATACACACACAAATATAGATTGCACGTGGACATTGGTTAAGTCACAGATTTTAGAAAATAATTCTTAAATCGAATTTTGGAACTCAAATATTTTTGGAAATGGAATTGAGTTGAATATAAAAAGCTTTTGAAAAGGGATTCCAAAAATAAAAGTTATTCTCACTTACTTGGTTGAGTTTTGAAATTTGGATAATTTGATTTAAATTGGAATTCAATATCTGAAATTGAATTCTATATTCGGCATTTATGATTTAAAAACGGTATGCAAGTTTATATGGTTTTTAACACATTTTTAAAGTGTTGTTTTTGTGGAATTTAAATTAACCCAAAGATTTTAACTTGTATAAAGGAGATCGAATTTTTCCGAAATAAAACTGTTTGTTTTCAAATGATAAAAGCTTTCATATAAGAATGAATTTCTAATTTGTATTAAAGGAATCTCAAGTTTGAATTGAAAATGGTCCTCCAAGTTATGAATAAATCTTTGAAAACGGTTTTGAAAGCTATAAGCTAAATCATGATTTAAAGAGTTAATGAGTTAATCCAATTGAAACGGAAATTGTTTTGAAATTTGTAAATGGATCTTTGTGAAACTGGGTGAACTTTATGGAATAAATCTTTTTGTTTAAAAGATTTGAATTGGTAATTGGTTTAAACCATTTGAAAGAAAGATTTGAATTTTAAAGTTGTTACTTAATTGAAATCCTATATCCATATGTTTTAAGTATTGCGTTCATTATTCGATTTAGCCGGGAGAGGACCTTGTGTCATATAACCCATTCCGAATAATGATACGTCGTTATGGATAGCATTTGAAGACCGGGTATTTGCGAGAATGATGGGATGACCTATCGATTGTCTCTGCACTGAGTAGTTACGGTATAGAGATTCCCTAAGTGATGGGAAGTCTGACCAGGATTGTGAATACTCGGATTTGCAAGGGCTTCTTTGGAAGTGCCTTCGGTTCTGTTCGAACTCGGAACATACTTGTATGGTTGTATGTCTGACATTACACGTTGAGATATAAAGCGGATTTCTTTCAAATACATAACTGTTGGTTGTAGAGGATTTATTCTCTTAGCTTAACACCCTTCTCTGAGACGTACGAGCTCAGAAGTTATGTAGTTGAGGTTATCAGCGATATACTCCCAATTTGGTAGTGTGGCATGCTAAGTTTTGCTGTGTGTTGATGATCATTTGTTGATCGAAGCATGACTTTGCAAAAAGTGTAGCTTTGTGGATGAGACCTCATCGAGCCTCACAAACCGGTAATGGTCGAAACAGGAAAGATGCGGCAAGGTTTCAGGGGTGGCTCCCCTAGGGTATGTCCATTCCTTCTAGAAAAGGGTAGTATCATGGTATGGAGCCCAGATACTTACTCATGTGGACACTGTATATATATTACTGTGTGATGTTGTTGGTGTTGAGAGATCTCGGATAAAGGTCGCAAACGACTGGGGGTGGCATATCTTAGGTTTTACTTCCCGGAAAGAGGGTAAGCGCCTTGTGTTGGCAGAGAGCCGGGTAGGTTCTCGGGGCGTCCCTCCAGAGGCGTTCCTATGCGGCAATAGGAAGTTCCTTAGCCTGACCATTTGCTGGAAAATCCAATAAAACAATACACGCCATGTACGGTTTTAGTTGTATAACCTGATGGTAGCTATAGTTGGCATAGTTTGGAATGTCTATGCTAGCTAAGATTAATATTATACTTTCGAAATGTTTTCCACTGTGCACTAATAATAATATCAAAAATGGTTTTCGCGTATCAAGCATTTTTGACTATCATAAGGAGAAATCTCCTCCAATTCTGCGTTTGCATGGTGTGTGTGGCGGGAGGCCTTATGGTAGTTTCATTTTCCAAAAAGCATTGCGGATTTTGAATTTAAATCTTTTGATTGTTTTTAAAAACCCAAACCGTTTTTGTTTGCTCATACCAGTCTTATGACTGACTCGGAGTTTATTGTTCCCTTCCTAAACTCTGGGTGCCCACAATTTTCCACACGGGCAGTCTAGAGTTTGGTTTTTCAGATAGTCGGGTAGTAGATATCGTTTTGGTAGCCTTCAGCTTTCTGTTTGATACATTTTGTAGTCCACGACCGCACTTGCTTATCTTTGTGCAACCTTGATGGTGGATCGAGCTTGAAGCGTTGGAGCTCTAGCTTTGGAGTTTTGGGTTGGAGTTGTAGTATTGGATTCTGTTGAAGACTCATCTCATATTTTGTCGTGTTCCGCTGTATTTTGTGTTGTATATTCTCTGATGTTAATGATTATCATTGTATCAATTGACGTATTGGATAGTGTATTCATGTTGTATCAATGATATCATCTTTTATTTCCGCTGTGTTATTTATCATCTAATGTTGTTGCAAGCTCCGGCGATACGAATTGGATGTTGTTTGTCGGACATCGAGTTCGGGTCGTCACATTTGGTATCAAAGCTAGAGGTTGAGTAAGAACTTTAGCTACGGAGTGTAACACATTAGATGACTCATTAGAAATAGGGTGAAGTATACCCTAGAATGAGTACAACCAGTGAAACCAAAAACCCAAATTTCTTAGTATATTCTCTTTATATGTTGTTATTCTCTAAGATATTTCGTCCGAATGCCTAAATCGGTCTTCTTACTATTCACAGATAGTAAGAATGAGCGGAAGAAGAGGACGAGATTGGGGACAGGGAAGTACTACTCCAGCTGGTCAAGGCCCTGCAACGACAGATATTTCTATTCAATCTCAACCAAATTTGGTTGATTTATATCGAAGCTTTTCTAGACTTGGTGGAAAGCCATTCACTGGCAAAGAGTCTGTTATCGAAGCACAAGCCTGGATCCGATCGTGCGAAAGGATTTTCAAGGGACTAAAATTGGGAGACGATCAGATGCGATTGATAGCTTCCTGGCAACTCCAGGAAGAGGCTTTAGTTTGGTGGGAAACATTTACATTGGATGAGCCGGCGGATGAATTTACTTCGAGCAACGATATATGATATCCGCTGGAATCTCTAGAATGTACCAGGAGTTTATGGATTTGAAGCAAGGAAGTTTATCGTTTGAGGAATACTTGAACAAATTCAATGAATTATCTCGATTTGGTTCATAATTGGTGAATACACCGTTAAAGAAAAATGAAAAGTTTATTCGGGAATGAACAAGGAGTTTTAGGAAAGCATGACTACTCACGTAAAGGAATCTTTTTCTGAATTAATTGATATGGATTATAGATACGATACTCTGGATAAGCAAGAACATCCGGAGGTGAAGGAAATACAACTAATCTGAATTGGAGGAAAAGGAAGTTTGGTGGAAAGAAACCGAGGAAAGATAAAGGAAAAAAGAATATTCAAAAGAAAAAGGTGAAGGATGTTACTCGTCTCAATTGCTTGGAAAAAGGTCACTACTCGGACAAATGTAAGAATCCTTGGAAGCTAGGAATGAGAGAGCCATTTATGAGGCTAGATCAGGAATCTAGTGGATGCTATTATTGTCGCAAGCTGGGACATAGGATCAAGGACTGTTCAGCAACGAAGCAAGCTCTAGTAGCAAGGATGAATGCAGTCAAAGACGATTCTTCAACCTCAAAAGTTAATTAAGGAAAAGAAATTTTATAAGGTAACCTTCTCGTTTACGATTAATATATTTTCAAGTTTGTTCGACACGGGAACTACACATACTTTCATTTCTCAGCAAATCGTAAATGAGTTAAATCTTGAATTTAAGATCGTAGTCGAATCTATTTCTGTCTGTTTCATTGGGTTTCGGTATATTCTATGAATAGTTAGTTATCCCTTCGAACTAACCAATACCCCTGTATACTTCGTAGATCAGATAACCCAATTGTTTCGTAGTTAATTGAGTTTGTTCTCATATCTATTGTTGATATTCTGATTTGGTAAGCCAAATGTAGAATAAACATTCGGTTTGATCTGAAAAGATATTTCTCTATCTTTTATCCGTTCTTAGTTATCTCCCTGGCAAATTTCGGGGACGAAATTTCTTAAGGGGGGAACCTGTAACGATCCCGGTTTAAAGACGAATTTAAATTTGTAACTAAATTAAATTTTTGGGTTAAATTATGGATTTATTTGAAATTTTCTAATTTAATAAGATATATATACTTATTTATTTTAAAATTTTGGATTTGAAACTCAAAATAAATATTTTCAATTGAATTGGATTATAAATAAAATTTGATTTGGAATATTCAAAATGAATATTTTAAATGAATGTAATATAGATACTAATGTTTAAAATAAAATTTATCCTATCAATATTAAATATAAGTGTAAAATATAAGTACAAAATATATGTTATAAATTAAATGTTTGAAAATCAAACTATAAATAGAAATAAAATTATATGGTCGTATGGCAACATAAGATAAACTATAAAATAATAATAATAACATATGAAATACATATAGAATTGTATGTGAATTAGGCAAGCAAGAAATAATAAAACAAAGTGTTATGTACATATAAAGAAGAAGATACGAAAAAAATATCTACAAAACAAAATTGCATATACAAATCAAATGGATTTGTATGTAAACAAAAATGGGAACATAAGCATTAAATATAATCTATTCTCAAGCACAAATAAAATCATTTCAGCCGAAATAAAATCTTGCTTAATGAAAGTAAGAAAAGAAAATCTCTGACCAAAAGAAAATCACTAGACCAGATAACACCTACCTATACAAAACTGTCTCCTCTTTATTTATACATCCATACTTGTCCTTGTTCGTTCATAACTTAGCATTGCAGGAAAAAAATTAAACATCATTGTTTTACAAACTTAAATGCAATTCAACAAAAAAAACAGAGAAGTGATTCAGGAAGATCAAATCTGCAGCCTTTAAACAATAACAACTCTCTGTTCAAACTTTTGCCAAGTGAGTAAACATAATACTTTTAAAAAATTTAAATCCGTGTGTTTGATTTATGATCAGTATGTGCTTTGCTGTATATGCTAACTAGATAGTTCTGTGTAGTTTTGTTGTTCTAAGAAATTATATATGGTTTGTTTTTCTGTATTCCTAGTTTCAGAGCAAAGAAAGGTAGAAAAAATTAGTACTTCTTCATACAAAACATTATAAGCTTAGGATTTTAAATAAAATAAGTTGTTTAAACTTGAATCATAGTCTTGAATTTTGTTTTGAAGCTTAACAATGATATATGGACTCTGTACTTTCAATTTTACAGTGAAAAGAAATTTTATGATTAATAAAATATTTTAATTTGTTGATTTGATTTTATAACTTGAATAAACATACAAAGATAGGATTTTTAAAATTAATACGATGATTTTTAATTAAGTATTCCAAGTGCAGTTCATATTTGAACAAAATATGCACTTTGATCAATTTTTGATGATCGAACCAATTTTGAACGTTAAGATCTTGCTTGAAGCAAGTTTGACAATCGGTAGTAATGGGAAAATTGTTGAATAATTTTTCCATTGTGCGAATTGACGAGGCGAAGTAAAACTAGGGTTTAAGGACAGTGAATATGGCGTTTGGGTTTTGGTTTCATGCACACTCGTCAATGCATCGAGCGTGATCAAGTTTGGAGGGGGTGTACTGGAGACAAAGATGGAGGCATGGACGGAGGCGCGGCGGTTCCAGTGGTCGGCGTGAGGGTGATGAGGCGTTTTGGGTTTGGTGTGTTCGAGTTGCAGTTCGAACGAATGGGTAAATTTCGATTTCGAAATTTTGGGTTCGAATTAAGTTTTGTTTTCATGTGCAGAGGGTTTTCACGACTTGCCGGTGATGGCGCGGTTCGCCAGAACGCTGGCGAAGTGCCGTGCACGTGCACGGCAATGAATTGGTGTCAGGTAGTTCAACTGTGAGCAACTCGAGTGATACTCGAGAAAATGAATGCGTTGCTTCGGGTGCGTACTCGAGTATATGAGCTTGGTTGCCTATTATTATAATTTAACTTAAACTAACTGGAAATAGAAAGAAAAAAGAAGAAGAAGAAGATGCGTACGTGAGGAATGTCTCAGGGAAGTTAGTGGGAAACGCGACTTGATACTCGAGCTTGATGTGGGAATGCTTCGAGTGGAACCTGGTGCGTGAGTGTGCTTGTGTGACTATTGCAGTTTTCAATTAAACTTAGAAAAAAAAGGGGAGTAGTAGAAGAAGAAAGGTAGGAGGAGAAGAAAGAGAGGGGGACTCGGGAAAAGGATGAAAAGGCTCGAGTGTTTACTCGAGCAAAGCGGAATCTTGCTCGGGTTTATTTCCCAAACCTGCAAAATAATAATAACAAGTTAAGTAAACTATTTGAACAAATTTAAGTGGTGATGGCTAATTAATGTATAACAATTTTAAGTCAAGGCTTTATTACAAGTTAATGAATTAAGTAAATACTTAACAAAGTTTTAAAATCCAATTAATAATTTAATTAAGTAGTTAATGTAAAACAAGTGTTGAAATTTAATTACCATTAAAGTTTTTCAATTTAGTAATAATTTAAATTTCAAAGTTTAAAGAAGATCTTTAAAATGTTAATTAAGACAAATAATTATTATTAATTGTTTAAAATGGGTAATTAAGAATAGTTAATTAATTTAAAATTGTAATTAACTAAGCGATTAGGGATTTATCAATTTGAAATTTAAGATTTGGTTAATTAACAATTAAGTGTTTAATTTATTTGTAATTAATAATTGTTAATTTGATAATTAATTTATGATTAGTAGTTGATTAAGATAATTGATTAAGGAATAATTAATTAAAATTTAATTAATTTATCATTAAGAATAGTTAATCATTGATTTAAATAAATCAATAAAATAGTTATGTGATTAATTCTTTTAAATCACCTTCACCTTAAATTGAAGATGATTGACTCTCATCAAATGTTGCATACTAGATTGATATTTCTGTTTGTGACTGTGATACTGTGTGATGTGAATTTCTTTATGCTGAACTGTGATTTGTGATTTGTTTCTGTATGTATATGAAAAACCCTTTTTGCCCGTAAAACGGCATTTGAATTTCGATGCGACAGAGAGTTGGATCCCAGTTGGTTATCTGAAACCCACATCGAATCGTAGTAATGAATCCTTGTGATTGATAAATTTACTTTATCTGTGAATTTGTAAATGAAAATATGCGTTATGGATTATATCTCTTATCGAGATTAATATGATTGAATCTGTTCTGATTGATGCTGTGCACTATTATGTGAAACCCTCTGGACCACACTTATATACACACAAATATGGATTGCATGTGAAAATTGGTTAAGTCACAAATTTTAGAAAATAATTCTTAAATCGAATTTTGGAACTCAAATAGTTTTGGAAATGGAATTGAGTTAAATATAAAAAGCTTTTGAAAAGGGATTCCAAAAATAAAAGTTATTCTCACATACTTGGTTGAGTTTTGAAATTTGGATAATTTGATTTAAATTGGAATTCAATATCTGAAATTGAATTCTATATTTGGTATTTATGATTTAAAAACGGTATACAAGTTTATATGGGTTTTAACCCATTTTTAAAGTGTTGTTTTTTGGAATTTAAATTAACTCAAATATTTTAACTTGTATAAAGGAGATTGGATTTTTCCGAAATAAAACTGTTTGTTTTCATATGATAAAAGCTTTCATATAATGAATTTCTAATTTGTATTAAAGGAGTCTCAAGTTTGAATTGAAAATGGTCCTCCAAGTTATGAATAAATCTTTGGAAAAGGGTTTGAAAGCTATAAGCTAAATCTTGATTTAAAGAGTTAATGAGTTAATCCAATTGAAACGAAAATTGTTTTGAACTCCGTAAATGGATCTTTGTGAAACTGGGTGAACTTTGTGTAATAAATCTTTTTGTTTAAAAGATTTGAAATGGTAATTGGTTTAAACCATTTGAAAGAAAGATTTGAATTTTAAAGTTGTGACTTAATTGAAATCCCATATCCATATGTTTTACGTATTGCGTTCATTATTCGGTTTAGCCGCGCGAGGACCTTGTGTCGTATAACCCATTCCGAATAATGATACGTCGTTATGGATAGCATTTGAAGACCGGTGTTGAAGACCGGGTATTTGCGAGAACGATGGGAGACCTATCGATTGTCTATGCACTGAGTAGCTACAGTATAGAGATTCCTTAAGTGATAGGAAGTCCGATCGGGATTGTGAATACTCGGATTTGCAAGGGCTTCTTCGGAAGTGCCTTCGGTTTTGTTCAAACCCGGAACAGACTTGTTTGGTTGTATGTCTGACATTACACTTTGAGATATAAAGCAGATTTCTTTCAAATACATATCTGTTGGTGGCGGAGGATTTATTCTCTTAGCTTAACACCCTTCTTTGAGACGTACGAGCTCAGAAGTTATGTAGTTGAAGGTTATCAGCGATATACTCCCAATTTGGTAGTGTGGCATGCTAAGTGTTGCTGTGTGTTGATGATCATTTGTTGATCGAAGCACGACTTTGTGAAGAAGTGTAGCTTTGTGGATGAGACCTCATCGAGCCTCACAAACCGATAATGGTTGAAACAGGAAAGATGCGGCAAGGTTTCAGGGGTAGCTCCTATGTCCATTCTTTCTGGAAAAGGGTAGTATCATGGTATAGAGCCCAGATACTTACTTATGTGGACATTGTATATTACTGTGTGATGTTGTTGGTGTTGAGAGCTCTCGGATAAAGGTCGCAAACGACCGGGGGTGGCATATCTTAGGTTTTACTTCTCGGGAAGGGGGTAACCACCTTGTGTTGGCAGAGAGCCGGGTAGGTTCTCGAGGCGTCCCTCCAGAGGCATTCCCATGTGGCAATAGGAAGTTCCTTAGCCTGACCATTTGTTGGAAAATTCAATAAAACAATACGCGCCCTGTACGGTTTTAGTTGTATAACCTACCATCTACTTATGGTGGCGCCCCACTGTTTGGATGGTAGCTATAGTTGGTATAGTTCGGAATGTCTATGCCGGCTAAGATTAATATTATACTTTCGAAATGTTTTCCACTATGCACTAATAATATTATCAAAAATGGTTTTCGCGTGTCAAGCATTTTTGACTATCATAAGGAGAAATCTCCTCCAATTCTTCGTTTGCATGGTGTGTGTGGCGGGAGGCCTTATGGTAGTTTCATTTTCCAAAACGCATTGCAGATTTCGAATTTAAATCTTTTGATTGTTTTTAAAAACCCAAACCGTTTTTGTTTGCTCATACCAGTCCCATGACTGACTCGGAGTTTATTGTTCCCTTCCTAAACTCTGGGTGCCCGCAATTTTCCGAACGGGCAGTCTAGAGTTTGGTTTTTCAGATAGTCAGGTAGTAGATATCGTTTTGGTAGCCTTCAGCTTTCTATTTGATACATTTTGGAGTCCACGACCGCACTTGCTTATCTTTGTACAACCTTGATGGTGGATCGAGCTTGAAGTGTTGGAGCTCTAGATTTGGGGTTTTGGGTTGGAGTTGTAGTATTGGATTCTGTTGAAGACTCATCTCATATTTTGTCGTGTTCCACTGTATTCTGTGTTGTATATTCTCTGATGTTGATGATTATCATTGTATCGAATTGACGTATTGGATATTGTATTCATGTTGTATCCATGATATCATCTTTTATTTCCGCTGCGTTATTTATCATCTAATGTTGTTGCAAGCTCCGACGATACGAATTGGATGTTGTTTGTCGGACATCGAGTTCGGGTCGTCACAATTAAACTTTTTGGTTCATTTGTTGTCTTTTGGTTTGTTGTATGGAGCTTTCCGTTTCTTTTGGAAATTCTTCCTTTTGCTTTTGGTTTTTGAGCCTTCAGCCGCAAATGCCTCCTCGCTTGGTTTTTTAATTCCACAGTTATCTGCCTCAATTTTCAGTCGGACTATGAGTTCCTGTAAAGAGATTTCCTTCTTCTTATGCTTTAGATAGTTGCGGTAATCTCTCTATGACGGAGACAGTTTTCCCGTGATGGCTTCGACCAAAAACGATTCTTAACCTTATGTCCTTCCATTTCGAGTTCATGAATGATGATTTGCAGTTCATGCAGTTGAGCAATCACAGGTTTGGGGTCAACCATCTTGTAGTCCATGAATTTGTCTACAATGAATTTCTTAAGACTGGTATTCTGCGTCTTATACTTCATGGCAAGTGCCTTCCAGAGTGCTTTTTCTATCTTTAGAGGCTGATATACTTTGTATAGCACCTTGTCGAGACAATTCATAATATAGTTTCTGCATAGAAAATCGGAATGCTTACACATATCAACATCTGATTCCTTGCCTAGTGCAGGATTCGGTTCCTCCTCCTCGAGATACCATTGCAGACCAAGTGTGGTGAGATAAAATAACATTTGATTTTGCCATGTTATAAAGTCATCAGCATATCCTTTGAACGGATGAGGCCTGTTGTGTGTATTAGCCTTTGTTGATAGTTCAACTGTTGCCATCTCTGTGTTAGGGAAAAACAGGAAAGTCTTAAGATGTTATACTTTTAGTATACCAAAACAGAGAATAATCAATTATAAATTCATCTCACAAGTTTATCAATCAGATTTCCACTACTCTGAAAGTCTGTATTAGCTAATTTAAGAAATAGGTATGTCGTAATTAAATTACAACAACAAACTAACAACTATAGTAATAATAACTATAGCGATAGATCAAACGTTATACTATTTAATGAAATAGTACAACGTAGAAACAAAAATGATATACATACATACATACATACATACATACATATATATATATATATATAATTGAATCATAAACCTAACCGGTTTGAAGAAGGAAATTCCATCTGAGGCTTGTCGTAACAATTTCCTTAAGACTTTATTTAAAGGCTCCCAAGATACAATGGATGTAATCTGCACGAGATTGTAATGGGTATGTCAACTCTGCGATTTATTACATAGAGCGGTAGAGAAGAAGAAGCAGAAGAAATTAGAATTCTAATGGAATAAGAATGTGATCAGTATTCTCTTCTATTTATAATTTCATCCGCACCCTTTCGAACAGTCACGTCCAACTGACGGGTTGCACCCGTTGCCTTTCATTGCTGCTGTTCGTTAACGGCACGCACCCGTTCGCTACTGGTTCTGCGTTCGCACCCGCTCGCGTCTAACGGGTCACACCGGATGCATCTATTCGCCAAAAAACCCGCGCCCGCTTCAGAAGTCGCACCTCCTCAATCAATCCGCGTCCGCTTCTGAATAGATTCGCACCTGTTCGTATAGCCTGCAACTGTCAGAAAATCCGGTCCAGTTTTGCAGTAAAAATAGAATCATATTAGACCCAAACCCGAGGCTGACCCGGTTTGGTCGTCCAAACAGCGGCAGCGTATGCGTGTGTGGTGATGATGCATGATCTCCCTTCTCATAACGAAGCAAACATTTGGATGTTCCAAGACCCCAACCTCTTCATTAGAAATCTATTAATATACTTTATCTTTGTTTGAAGTTTTGACGATGTGAGACAAGTGTATTTCATTTACACTTTATATTGGGAATTCCAACAGCAATGAACATAACTCTGCTTGACTAGATTCGCGTCTTGTATATAGCATGTGTCAGCAATCCAAGGTGAAGTAATCCGTGTCCAACTAGGTCGCACTCCTGATCTTGAATGCATGGCATTCATCCCAGCTGCTTACGCTAGCTAAAATAAACGATGTTCATCATCCGTGCCAAATTAGTAAGGGTCCACCGATACCAGCTTTGTTTCCTACATTGCCTTTAAAAACACTGGACATCAAACTTATGAGGAAACAGAAAAAATAAATCAGGTCATCATCTATATGTGGGCTTCGAACTAGTGGACCCGAACATAACTTTACAAGAAAATCGAATGACATTTTCCATTCAAGTTCGCTTCTGTGGGCAAAGATGGATTTGTCATATTCGCAAATAATGCGAATCACATGTGTCGCACACTCATCAATCTGAATATTTGACACAGTTTCATAGAAGCGATGATGTGATGGGGAAATTCGACGGTTGAGATGAGTTCCTGATCATTTCGACTGAGATTGGACACTCCAATCAACAAAAGAAAGGGGATTCCTCCTCCTTTTCCTTTACTAAGAATTTATATTCACACAACTTGAGCTTTGTGCACTCAACAACCTTGACACCTACTTCCGACGTTTTAACAAAAGTAATTCTTCTTTCTCTTTTCTTATATTCACTACTAGTAAACTAGTGAAATAACAATGAAATTGTTCAACGTCTAAAGGCATGGCATTGAAAAGGCTTAAGAAAGTCGAAAAGGTATTTCAATATAGACGTTGAAAATGCATCGGTATTTTCCGATGTCTTTCCAATGCCTATGGTTTTTCTCTTTTTTTTTTGATAAGAAGTTTTTCATTTTTGTTTTGTTTTGAACATTCAGATAAACCAGATGCTAATTGAGTTCATCATCCGTAACGTTATGTGTGTATTTTATTTTAATTATTTTTATATAATTACTAATTTTTTAATTTAAGAAGTAAATATGATAAAATTTCAAATTATATGTTTTAATTACTTCAAAATTTTACTTTTAAAATTCTAAAAATATATATTACTATAATTTTTTTTAAAAAATTTAAATATCATCATTTTAATTCTACTTACGAACGTTCCAGATTTATGAAATTTGATCGTATACATTCGCTCATACCATATGAAAAGCTTAAATGTACGATTTTATGTAATTCCGAATCAGTCTGACAATTCTTCTTATCGAATATAAGTATTCCTAGGTTTTAGGTGATTACTAAAGACAATGATTGACTTATGAAATCGTAAATTAAACTAACTTAGAATGACATAAAGTTTTACTTAAGAATCTAGAACAACAATATGGACCCCCAATGTTGGATTTCAAAAATTCGTAACGTAGAGGAGGATGTTGGTTCAAACCGGTTGCTTTCTCTACATGTTACCTAGAGTATATAAAAAACGACCAGTTTAACTAAAATTACGATTTATTGCAAGTTTATGAAATCCGAATGTCCACATTTATTAATACCACATGGGAAACTTGAATATACAATTTCGTGTAATTATAAGTTTGTTCGACCATCCATCTTATCGAAAGCAACTATTCTAGGTGTAAGTTGATTACTTAAAATAATCGATTAAAATATCGGATCACATATCAAATTGGCTTAGAGCGGCATGGAATTTTATACTTAAGCATCAAAGACAGCAATGTCTATTCTCAATAGTTGGATTTCAAAAATTCGTAATGTAGACGGAAATGTTAGTTCAAACTATTCGTTTTCCATAAAAGTTACTTAGATTTATATTGGAAATGAATGGTTCTATATGAAATTCCTACTTGCGCTCCAAATTTAAGAAATTCGACCGTACTAATTCGTTAATATCGTCTGAGAAACTTAAATGTACGATTTCATGTAATTTTGAGTTAGTTTGACTATCCATTTTATCAATGTAAACATTTCTACGTATTAATTAATTGTTGAAAATAATCGATTAACTTACGGGATCATGGATCAATTGACTTGAAACGCATGAAATTTTATACTTAGGAATTCCAGACAACGATGTCAATTCTCAAGGACCGAATTTCAAAAACTCATTATGCAGATGAGATAATAAACAACATTTTATTATTTAAAAGTGCATAAAAACTATAATGATTATGTACAAAAAATAAATCTTTTAGTTTTATGTTTATAAAATTAAAAACATAATATTGCATGTAATGAAATTTGAACATATATGTTTTTGAAATATTTGAAAAGGTACAGTAACTATGTAAAAATCAAAAATTCTAATTCTTACCAAGTTACGTTTTTAAAAGTTTTGGAATTGGCAGAGTGTAGCCTATACCTAGTAAATCAAAAGTTTCTAAATTTGAACATAATATTGCATGTAATGATTATATATCAAAACTTTTAAAAACGTAACTGCATCATATACTTAGTAAATCAGTCACCGCCTCCAACCGCTTTCCTGCCACCTTCCACTACTTTTCGCCCTTGCCACCTTCGACTACTTTGACACCACCTCTCACTGCTTTGCTAATCCAGCTGTGTCCAAGTAATTTGCCATCTTCGATTGATTTGCATCACATAAATTAGCCATTGCCATCTCTGTTTCAGTCGGCCGCTGTAGCCACCATTGATTTGCCGAAGCCACCGTTGCTTTGCTACCACCAGATCCGTCACCTTCTCTTCATTAGTAAGTTCGATTTGCTGTTAATGAATTCCATTATGCTTAGTTATCCCATTATGCCCTAATTACCCCTGTTACGCCTAATTGTCTCTAATTTTCGCTAGTTATCATGTTATGCCTAATTAAAATAATTTGATTTTATATTCTGTATCAATTAATTTTAATTTTACACGTACCTTCGATTTCAGTTGATATTAGGTCTTTTATCATGTTATGCCTAGGTGCCTATTAAAATTGATGTTATATAATGACCATTTGATTAATAATAATAATGTATGGCGTTCCTTGTTAACATTTAATAATATATGACATTACAGTATATGTCATGGTTATTGAAACCCCATATATGTTGGATTTGGCCTGGTTTTACAACTACCGTATATGATCATTGTATAGATATTCGTCTTTTAACTAATACAAAATCAATATTCATGTGATACGTGTTAGCGTCAAAATTGGCCATCAACATCCAATTATGTAAAAGTGCCAATATCCAATCCAATCACAGAAATATGAAGAGAAATAAATGAAGAACAAATTAAAAAATTAAGAAATCAAGTAAAAAGAGACAAGATTCATGGTGTTTCAGCTAACTTCAGTTTACATCTACTCCCAAATAATCATTTTTATTATACTGAAGTTTGTTTACAGTTACAATTCGAAATCAAGAATAAAATTGGCAGAGTGTAGCCTAGGTTGAAGATAAATAGAAGCATAAAGAAGATCCTTTTTCTGACGCCATGCCTATTGTAATTATAAGGGAAGACATGCATGGATCAGACTGAATTTTGACAGAAGGTTCGGGAGACCAAGACGAGGCCATCCAAAAATTTCTAAGCCCATTGGAGCCCACAATAGGGATCGATACTGATCCCTATTATTGTGTTCAAATGGGATGTGATCCCTATGAGGGGTGCCCCATGATGTTAGCTACCTGCTTTCCAAATTTTCTGTAATTCCGACGTACGATTTATGAGATATCGTATTTTTCGTGAAGTAGTTTGCTTGAATTCTGATTTCTATCGATCCCTCTAGAGGGATAGGTACATATTCCTCCAACCTCTTTCAAATTTCATGCGATCTCTGAGGAAGCTTCTCCATGTTGTATTATGCTTAGCTTTTAAGTTTCACACAAATTGGATTTGTAGAACTCGAGTTATTGATCAATCTCTGCTGCAATATATTGTGAATGCTGATTATAGCCGATCCCTATGGAGAGATAGGTACCGATCCCTCCAACGTGCTCCAAATGATATGCGATCCCTATGGGGTGTTCCAGATGTTGTAATTAGCATGTCCTCTAAGTTTATGTCAATTGGATGTGTAGATGTTGAGATATTGACCAATCATTGCTAGAATTGAATATTGTGGATCCCTATAAGGGAAGAGTATTGATCCCTATGGAGGTATCAGTACCAATCCCTTCAAGTTGCATGTTTTGGGGTGTGATCCATAGGGTGAACTTCCTAGGATCCTCTCTTCCCATTCATAGAGTTTCACTTCGATCCCTCTTGTGGTTGTTGAGTTATTAATTGTTTTTTTATCGAAATGCACTTAATTCTATGTGTTGAACCATATTCCATACTTCGAACATTCTGTCCTGCATATCTATCAACTCCATTCAATCTCGACTTCATGTTATTATCTGTACTTGATTTTTGGGTCCCATAATCATCACTGTAGACTTACTAAAGTTAGAGGAGAGTGAATAGTGTTTTATAATTTATATAGAACTTTTTAAAGTAGTTTCAAGATTTAAATCTAAATATAGATATACATTAACAGGTAGCCATAAACATATATATAATTGCAATAAAAATAAAGTAAAAGTAAGAGAGATGAGATCGAGAATATTAGCTGGTTCAGATTGGCCAATCCTACATCCCTCCTATATAGTATCCATAGAAAGTTGCTTTCGAACGCATACTTTAATCCAGCAGCAAGAAAACTAAATTCCAATCTTGATTTAAAGACAACAAGATAGACCATCCTGACTTTCCAAATTCAAGGTGGACTCTCTTAGTTTAATCAGACAATAAGATCACCCACTTGATTTAAATAGGTAACAAGCACACCCACTTGATTTGAATAAACAACAATCACACCCACTTAATTTGAATCAACAGCAAGCGCGCGCACACACGAATAATAGTAAATAGTTGTTGATTCCAAATATATATAGTTGTACTTTGGATACATAATATTCTATAGTCCTTTGATAGCACTTTGATCTTTGAATTGAAGATAGAATACTTTCAAATCAGTGAGTTGGCTATAGGGAATGAATGTAGTAACGTAGAGATTGAATTTGAACGAATTTAAAGAGTACAGAAAGTGAATTTTGTAAAATATCTAACGAGAATTTGGAGTAAGAAGAATATAGAGAAAGTAGTTATAGAAACTCGTTTTCCAGTCCACTTTATACACTGTTTAAAGGGACATGTCTATTCGTGAAGAGATGAAGCAAACACTCACGGTCATTTAAAATTTAAAGAATATCTCTCCAATAGTATATATGTCGACATACATACGTAGGGTATATCAATATGCCCTTGCATTTTAAGAAAAATAATAATACATTTAAAGTGTTGTAAAATTATGATATTTTGTAAAATCATTTACAAATAGTTTTTAAATTCTTTTAATACATTAAAATTTTATAAAATATTTGTAGAAATATATTTTGAAAATAAAAATAATTTTTTTAATGAGAGAATATTCAAAAAAAGCCGTTATTCAAGGATTTTAACAAATTTATCTAACGTTTGTTAACTATAAACTGTAGTCTTGAACCCTACAAGTTTTTGTCTTTAAACTCATGAGTCTTCAATTACGTTGATAATTTTTGAACCTTGATCTCTAGTCGTTTTACTAATCATTCTTCGAACTCAATTATCTTGTACTCGTATAAACCTATGTAATATCCTGCAAAGTATTCTATACAACTTGTAAAAACATTAGTACCTATGTATATAGATGGTTATTGCCATCAAAATCAATATCTATGGTATTAATAAATTTATCGAGTGGACCAAAGTAGTAAGTCCTTCAATCGAAAGATAAATTCTTACATAGTGCAAGAGGTTCCAAAACAAGAAACTATCAAACTTGAATTAGGTCCCAGGATCAAAACTGAAAAGGCTGTAACTATCAAACCCCTTAAAAAAAATTACATTGGTCTAAACTAGAACAAAATCGTTATGATTGGAATTTATCTGCATCCATCAGTCCAAGAAGAACTGATAACAATCCTTTAAACTATTTAGATGTGTTTGCATAGCCCCAAAGGGAATAGACCCTTCGGTCATATGCTATTGCTTGAATATAGCTCCCAAGTATCCTCCCGTAAGGCAAAAGAGATAGCCTCTTGACATAGTACAATATACTTCATTATAAGAAAATATTGAAAAGCTGCTAAGAAATGATTTCATAAGTGATGTTCAACATCTGAAATGGATTTGCAAATTTAGTACTAGCAAAGAGACTGAATGGTAAGTGGATAACCGGTATAGACCTCACTGACTTGAACAAAGCTTGCCCATAGGATTTCTTTCATTTATAAAGAATAGATCAGCTAATTGATGCTACCTGTGTATATCAATTACTTTCACTCATGGGTGTCTATTCTAGCCACAACCAAATCCCAACACTTAAAATGGATGAAAAGAACACAAGCTTCATTATTAATATGGGATTATTTTGCCATAAGGTAATGCTTTTCGGTTCTAGGAATGCTGGGGCAACTTACCAATGACTGGTCAATTGTATTTTTAATGAAGCAAATAGGCCGAAACATGGAAGTGTATGTAGATGATATGCTTGTGAAATCAAAGCTAATTGGGGTCCATGTTTTGTAACTAGCCAAAATGTATGTAGTCCTTTGAAAGTACAATATGAAGCTAAATACTCAAAATTGTTCTTTTGGAATCTAATCCGGAAAATTCCTATGCCTCATGGTAAGTTTAAAGGAGGGAAATGTCAACCCTGAGCAATTCAAAGTTATTATCTACATGAAAGACCCAACTAATAGCATAGAACTTATGAAGATCGCAGCTCTTCATAGATTCATAAGATGATCGATTGATAATGCATTATGTTCTTTAATCTTCTCAAGGAGTACCCTACCTTCAAATGGACTATCAACCGCGAAAAAGCTTTTAAAGATTTGTAGAAACATTTTAATAAGCCTCTAATTCTTCCAAAGCAAACAAATAGAAGACCTTTACCTTTACTTAGTTGCTTCGGACAAAAAAAGCTTGGCAATGGTCAGAGAGGACGACGTTGTTTAGCATCCTGTATATAATGTTGGCAAAAGATTGAGTCCAACTAAGAAGCATTATCCAGCCATTGAAAAATTAGCCTATAATCTAATATTCATAGCAAGGAAGCCTTAGCCATACTTCCAAGCTCATCCCATCAAAGTTCGAGCATATTTTACGTTACAGCTAGCATTCATACCCAAGACCCTGGGAAGGCTAATCAAATGGGAAATATAATTCAGCCAATACGACATCTCATTTATACCCAGAACTTCTACTGAAGGACGAACATTGTTTTGTTTTATTTATGAATGTAGAAGTTTCGATGCGAAGACGTCAAGTGATGGAAAAGCCAAAAAACTTTCTTGGAACCTTTATGTTGGTGGAGCCTCTTATGAGCAGAAGGAAAGTGCTGGCTATGTGATGGTCACTCTAGACGATCATCAAACCTATTGTGCTATCAAACTTGCCTTTTCGACCACAAGCAGCATGTCATAATATGAATCTCTAATTGTTGGACTAAAGATAGAAATCTCTATCAACGTTTTAGAAATCAAGTCTACATTAACTCATAACTAATCATCAACCAATTCCTCTGCAGTTATCAAGTGGAGACCTTATACTCTTTTTCTTAAAACAAGTAAAGCAAATACTCAACGCTTTCAAAAGCTATAACATCGAGAATAACTCCCAAGGTCAAAATGCAAGAGCTGATGCTTTAGATAAATACGCAAGCTCTTGGGATACACAAGAACAAGTATTCATTTTGGTAGAGTTTCTTAAGAAACCTAGCATTCAAGTGCCAGAGAAAGTTCTGGTCATAACCCGAGCTCAAGCAGTCCAAACTGAAGCACCACAGCTAGCAATGGCCGAAGAATGTTGGATTACTCCATACATTCGTTAACTAACTGATAACATTTTTCCATTGGATTTTTCCAAAGCAAGATTCATAAATTATTATGCTCATAATTTTTCTATCACAGATGGAGTACTCTACAGATAGGACCATGCAACCCCTATTCTTAATGTGTGATTTCCACCAAAGGCAAAAGATTACTTGAAGAAGCACATGTTAGCATATGTGGAGATCATTTTAGAGGACATAAGCTAGCCAAAAAGATAATCAAACAAGGCTTCAGTTGGCGTATGTTAAACCAAGACTAATTCTATGCTATGATTCTGAAAGCTCGACCCAACTAGTTTTTCCAAAGATAAGCCCATGGCCATTTAAGGTTTTAGGCATTGACCTTATAAGCCCTCTTCCAACTGCAAAAGAGGGGCCAGATTTACAATAGTAGCTATTGATTACTTCATGATATAGGTTGAAGCCAAACCCTTAGTAACCATTATGGTACATTAAGTTATTTAATTTGTTATAAATAACATAGTGACAAGATTTTGTCTTCCATACAAGATCATAACAAGCAACGACATGCAATTCAAAAGTCAAGAATTTATTGAATACCATTGAGATTATGGCAAAATCAAGAGTTTCTCCTCTTTGACTTGTCCTCAACCAATGGCGCTATAGAAGTAGCCAATAAAACAATCAAAGCTTGCCTAAAGAAACATTTGAATAGATATTAAAGAAACACTTGAACAAAATAATCAACATATACCCTTTGGTGCCTGGATCCTCGCTTTGGTTTAGGTGGGGGTTTGCTCGGGTCTTACTTTGGGTTAGCATAGGGAAGAAATGGACAACAAATCTTGTCTGGTAGTGTTGTCATTCAATGGCTGAGCAAGAAAATTGGTTGTTGCTTTGTGTCATGCTTAAGGGTTAGAGGTAGTTTCTTTGGGTTAGCACCCAAGCAAGAATTCGAGGTTGGTGGTTATTTTGGGTGCTTCGAGTTAAATGGCAGGTTGCTCTGGGTTTCTCTATGGGTTTCTTTAGGCTTGACCTAGGGAATACCTGGATATAAAATTTAAGATTTGGTAATTTTGGTCATGTTAAGGCAAAACTTCGAGATTTCTTTGGGAATTATTCCTAGGGTCCAGTGGGTGGTGTGGAGTGACATAAACAACTCAAAATGACCCAAAATGACCTTGGATTTCATGTGGCAACTAGCGAAGCAATGACACAACACTTCAATATGATGACATCGACAACGACAACTTTAGAACTTTAGTACGATGTCTCAACAACTTACGATGGGTGTCTAAAGGAATTCCAAAGATGACGACCCAACGACGGAAGTCATGACGATGATCTAGAAGGACAAGTTCAACTATGCGGGCTTGTGAGTAGAATTTATGATTGTGTTCTACCATGAAGATAACTAGAGTGGAATAACAATTGAGTTTCATTATAGAGACATATGCAAAGAGATCATCGTAACTTTAAGGTTTTAGTGTGCTCGTAAATAAGGGGTATGTAGGAACACCCATCTAGAATTTTGATCATATCCAGATCTTGCGATAGTGGATTACCCTAGGCTTTTGCGATTATGAGCCTGTTTCATAGCCTTTCAAAGTAGCAATGATTCAAGCAGCAAAGAAGCTAGATCTTGATTAAGACCTTGGTTTACAATTTTGCCATACGAGTTATAATATATTCAATGCACATGGATGATGGTGATGATTGTTTGATGGATTCTATATTTTCCATGGTTTTTTAGCACTTTAGGCTGTCACACGATGTAGGTTTTATAACAACACACTTGATATTATACTTCGATTGTAATACATTTATATGCCAATGATAGTAGATTAGCAATATCGATTATTACGTGCTAACTCTTTGGATGCAAGGACAAGTCAGGTATGGTTTTTCATACCCTATGCCTCTATTTACTATACTTCATTTTTGTAGTATTTTTGAGATGATGTATAGCTCATACCAGATTATTTTCTGACCAAAGGTTTTATGCTTTGTCTCTTATTATCTCGGGTACTCTTAAATGAGTAGATTAGGGATAACAGATCTTAATAGCGCATAGAGCTGTATGGAGTAACGGTAGGAGGCTACGCTTTCATATATCTATACTTGGACCTTACTATTACTTATATTCTATTATGCAGTACTGTGAGATATACTAGTACTTGTAATGCTTTAGAGACAGTTATAAAGTTTATTTTGGAGATTTAAGATGTATAAACTCTTCTAGTTTAGTTTTTGTATAATATGTGAACCTGTTCTTATTAATGGTTCATTAGATTATATTGATGTCTCACTTATCCACGTTACTTTACACCCTTTGCTACCATCCTGCATCGGTTGGGTACCTTCACAACGCATTATACAGGTATATTGGGCACCGATGGTGTAGAACGATCGTCATAGTTTTGTTACGTAAGATTAAACAATATTTCATTGTTGTACGTAAATGATGTAATGATGATAATAAATTAACTTTAAGTATTTGGTTTAATATCTACTGAAGCTTTTGCACCGCCACTATTTTCAGCTATGTCTAGGCTTTATCCCTATAGTTATCTTTTGCACATCTACCGATATAGAACCGCTAAGCGCTTTAACGACATAGGATTAAGAGAAAATTCCTAAATTGAAAATAGTGCAAATTTTATGGCCGGCCGGGTTTTGTCATTAGATCGACTGGTCAGATTAGTTGGTCAAGTAATACATGTATTTTGTGGGTGGTCAAAATAAGTTGGGATGGGCTCGAGATGGCTCGTCGAGGTTCATGATGGAGGTTTGAAGCCGGCAAAACCATTTGCACCTTTCTTATAGGCTATGTTCATGTATAACTACGTTAGGTTATGTTATATTATGTGACATCTCCTACAGGCACCCCTATGCCATTGGAGGTTTGTTATGTGATTTCGCCAGTAGTTATTGGCCTTAGCCTTTGAACTTGAGCATAGTTCCATTATGCATTTTTAGGAGGCAGTTCCTCGATCGGGTGCAGTGATGCGACAGTTAAAGTGGTAGGTGGGGATGCCCATCTACGTAGTGCGACTTTAGGTTGAATTCTAGTAAGACCTTTCAAATGATTTTTACTCATAGTTCACCTTGTCTTCTTTGGCATGCAACGAGAAAATTATAAGGCATGATGTGTCTTGACTAGATGATAATTCAGTTGCCAATCTTTAAAGTGCATCATGGTGGTTAGTATCGTGACCTTATAAGATCTTTGCCTTATTAGGGGACCCAATGCACAACTTATCCAATGGTATAGTGTTTTTTGTATGCATGATATGCGATTAGTTGAAGAAGCGCTAAATCACCTACAAATATTCAAATTAGTGTGACATCATTGTAAAATGTGTTAACATGTTGGGTGCATGAGAAGATAGAGGTTGAGGTATGCATAGTCTAATCTCTTAGTATGTTTTTCAGGTTTTACTAGCATTTTAGTTATCATTCAACTTTGTGGTACATTTCTCTCACCAAACTTGTGTCTACTTGTAAACAGTTGGAGATTTAAATACTAAAAGTTACTCTAAATCAAACGTCTAAAAACCTAACTTTTGGGGATGAACAAATTAAGGCTCAAGACCTCTTCTTTTAGATCTAGAATATTGTTCAAAAGAGTTTTGAACATAAACATTGATATGTTTAGTGTTAAGCTATAATTTAGGATTTATTGAAAGCACATGCACAGTTGAAATTGGTGGAATCCTATTCCAAAAATAGAAAAACAATACGAGTTACATGATCGAAGAATTCCATAATATAACGATTTGATGGTCGGTGCAATTCCAAAATGCATGCAAATAGAATCACGAGGGTTTTATCATAAATGATGTCATATTACATACCATCACAGAGAGACAAATAAGATGAAGTGTGACATCGAAGAATAGTCATGATACGAAGCTGTTACAAGTTGTACGATCTTGGAACATGTGTCTGTATTAAGTAAGTTAATTATTTAAAATATCCTAAACCCAATTCTTTTCTTTCCTAACGTTAATACTCCCCTCTCTAAAACCAAGAGCCACAATGAGGAAAATTACTCTATCCATAAAGCAATCAAACCCACAACTCTTATCACCTTGAAGGAGACAAAGGTGTGGGAGGAAATGCATTTAGGGAGTCGAGGCGCAACTTGTGGTGTAGGGGATAGATGGTTTGATGCTGGTTCATTAATGATAGGGTGTGTTTAGGCTCGAATTTGGAAGGGAAGGAAGATGGTGTAGTTTGAAGGCAATCTGAATGGCATAAAGGCAATGATAGGCAAAACTATAGTTTCAGCTTATTCGGTCCTAGTGGTCGTTACCGTGTGAGATGGTCGGAGTGAGGTTCGATACTGGATAGAGGAGGAGAAGGCAGCGAGTCGGTAATGGTCTTCCAGCCTAGCTTGGTGATTAGAGGTAAAAACGGTGGCGGTTGCGAGATAGGGGGTCGTGAGTTCTATTTTGAAGTGGGATTTCATTTTTGAAGAAGGGAATAAATGTCTTTTTTAAATAGTATTTAAATAATTATTTATTTATAAAATAAAATGATATATTATTAAATTCTTATCCATTGCATACGAGGTCCAATCGAGATGCGATATTGGCCATTGTGATCTTATCAAGATTTTCTACATATTAGCATAGAATTGTTCAATGTTCTGGACTATTGAAAGGTATTGATAATTAAATGGAAATAATACTTCATATTTTATAGATGTGTATAATTCCTCTAGTTCACAAATATTAGATGATAATGAAAGTAACTATGTTATCGTGTAATATGAAAGTTAACTAAATTACTTGCTTAAGAGGAATATGAATATAAAAATATAAGCAGTAATAAAAGACACCAGATATTTTTATACTGATTCGAACTTTCCGTTCTACGTCCAGTCCCAGACTCCTTCTAAAATTTAATCGATACCTTCGCTTCACCCGGAGGAACAGGTGTTACATCGTCTGAACAAACGAACAAGACTTTCCCACCTAAACAACCGAATATGACTTCTACTGCCTAAGGATACAACAATAGGACTTCAAATACAAGTGGAAATATTTTTGACTGAATATGCTATGTAATAGCACTGATGAGTCAATATGAGTACACCCTCCCTATAATCCTCTCCTTTATGGTATATAGTGAAATTTATAAAGAAAGGAAGACTAACTAAGAATATGCTTGAGTGTTAGTGATCAAATAGTTTGATTTGAGAATCTTTAAAGTAAATAGCAAGTGTATAGAATTTAGAAATCAAAAATAAGAATTCGTTAATAATAGTGTTGAAATTGCTTGCTATTTATAGTTGTTAAAAGGTAGCAATGCTTCGTGAAGAGTAGCCATGAATCAGAAGGAAGCAACTGTTGAATTGAGCGTTGTTTCTGCTCAGAGAAGAGAAGCAACTTTTCGAAAAACTAGCAGTTATTTTTAACTCAGAAGTCTGAATAAAATTCAGCCTAGTAAATGTAGCGAAATAATAAACCAGCACTGAAACAATGCAAAATAGGTTGAATTCAGACGTCTGAATATTAAGGTCAGATGTATGAATGCGACTTAAAATTTATGTTGCGCTTCAGCATTCAGATGTATGAATAAATGATTCAGATGTATGAATCCAGTGTTTCATACATACGAAAGCTTTTCTCTGAAAACAAGTACGTGTATTCAATAGCTTGTGCAAGTATACCAATTAGGAGAGATTTTAACATATATTACCAACTATACATAGACTCTAACAATATAAAAGATTACGCTCATCAATTCGAAGTCTGATCGTCAATATTTTCCTACAAAACTTGGTTAGATAAACTCATATAATTATTATTATCAAAAAATCAGGAACTGAGGTTCCAACATTCTCCCCCTTTTTGATAATGACAACTACAAAAATATTGGTTAGTAAATAATAACTTCTCCTGTCATAGAAATATTGGTTAGTACGAAAATAAGATTTTATCCCCCTAAATAAAAGAATTCCTACAACAATATTATACCTTTATCTCCCTTTTTTTCATTGATAAAAAAGAATTAGTTACTCAAAATAGTATAGGAGAGAAAAACAAGAACTAAAATCACAAAAAGAACATAGAGATATACATCACATAGAAAACCATGGAAGAACAAGAACATTTAGAATCAAACACAATTACAGATTGAACTACAAATAGAACATAATGTTTTAAAAGTAAACGACATAAAAAAATACAAAGTACATAAACAGAGAATAACAAGGATTGTAGCAAAATAACCAAACACATCATAAATAAATAAAAAATGAGATAAGAAATCATCCATACCAACTTAAAATTCATCACTGTCGTCAATAACATCAACATCTTCTTCTTCTTCTTCTTCTTGATTAGAAGACCAAGTAAATGGGGCTGAGTTGTGTTGAATGTCGGAAGATGAGGGAGACATACAAGAAAGCTTATCCCAAATTTTGTTTAAGAATCCCTTAATTGAGTTGAATTTTTTGTTTATATTTCTTTCCATGCTCACCATTTGTTTTTGAAGCTTCTTTTGATTTTGTGAAAGAGTTCTTAAATCTTGCTTTGGTGTTGCATCTTCCTGAATTTCTTGAATTTCCTCATAGTATTCTTCTTCTTGTTGTTGATGAGGAGGTTGAGATGAAGATGACGAAGGTATGTTAGGATGTGACGGTTGATGAATACCACGATTCCGGTTGTCGATCAATTGATGAAAGAGAATGATATCATGAGATGGCGGTCACTTTGGTAATTGCATTAGCCCTAAAGTTTTATAGCCAAGCACACTTATGGATGAACTTTCTAAATCGGGTATCAGAACTCCACATTGCATCAATATCCTTATGATATAAGCCCCATAATGCAAAGTCTTATATTTCCTATGAATCGTCGCATCTTGAAATTCATCTATTATAATCTTCTCCCAATTTACTTGTTGATTAGAATAGACAGCATAAAGAGCTTGGAAATCCCTTTTGTAAATTTTCTCATAGCTACCGGTTCGGGTTTGAAGAGATCGGATGAGGGCACGATGGAACATTCGAGCTCGAGGACGCAACTTTGTTGAACATATTCGTCTTGTCGTCGGAAAGAAATCTATGTGAAACTTCGTCATGTTCATACATATCAGCAACGACATCATCGATGTCATTTCCTTGATAAGGGCATCTAAAATATGACCAAGTCTTTGCAAAGGAAGAATTTTTTTAACTCCACATACCATAATCCACACACGATCTTCTCTATTTTAAGGATTGTGATGGTTTAGGTTCGTTTTAGCATAAAATAATTTGATAAGAAGATGGTTGATTTTTAAATTGTTAAAATCATACCCAATCAGCGAATCGAAGTGGTTCGACTCCGCCATTACCCTAATCCTATAGTCATTGAACACCTGAAATTGTATGAACGCTTCATTGAATATTTTATTTTTTTCAAGGTGTTGAATCTTGCAATAGCAGTCTCATTGTGAAGCCAAGACTAAGTTGCGCTTCGGATGGTCTGGTTGTTGATTCTCTTATACGCTTGGACCTTGGAGACATTTTTAATTTGAATTTGGATGAAGGTTTGGAGTTAAAAATGGAGTTTTTAGGGTTAGCGTATGGGTTTTCTGAAGGTGAATGTGAATGGATATGGTTAAAAATAGAGATAAAAGAGTAACATAGAGTTGGTAGATGGATTTAATGAAGTAGGCCCGCTTAAAAAAATGTTGCCTGATGATTTCAGATGTCTGAAATAAATTCAGACTTCTGAATTGGTGCAATTTTGAAGGCAGCAAGAATTAGTTTATTTTGGGCTAGATTCAGACTTCTGCTTTTTTAGATCAAACATCTGAATCTGGGTGAATAAATATTCCCATGTATAATATTCAGACATCTAAATTGTCAATTTAGACGTCTGAATTGGCACAAAATGCTATATTCAGGTTTGTTTTTTTTAAATATAAAAATATATAATCATTATAGTATACAATTATTATACACAATTTATAGATAAAAACAACAAACAAAAAATACAGAAAACAAAAGTTAATAGTTAGGTCTTACGATACCAAATCCAAGCAGGTTCAGCATTCCCTTTGTAAATAACATCTTTATTATTGTGAACATTTTCCATAAAAGATTTTATGTACTTGTTCCTAATTAAATAATTGTCGGTTTTGGGAACCCAAATTTTAATTTCTTAGAATGTTTTGGAATATTTGGAAAATTATTGATTATAAAAGGATTACTTTTCTGAAAATGTCTTTCAAACGAGTTCCTTTTCTTAGGTAGGCTATTTGAAACTATCTTATACCCTTTTTATCTGACACAGTCTGAGAATTTTCCAAAATTTTAGAAAGATTTTCTCTTCCTTTATTAAAATTCTAAATATTTTTGGTAATACCTTCTAACTGCGTTTTGAGAGAGATATCTAATTCTAATATTTTACATTTGCTTTTAAATCATGATATTCAACATGGAGAGAGTCATTCTTTTCTTTTTGAGTTCGATTTCTTAACTCAACATAGAAATTTGAGAAGTTTTATTAGAATAAGATTCTTGAGAAGCTTGAAATTCTTCTTCTATAATTTCCTTTTCATCTCTTAGCATTTCAACTTCAAGTTCGGTTCTATTTAACTATTTACTAGCCTCGTTTTATTTTCTTTTGATGTTCTTCATATTGTCTAATAGAACATAATTTATTTCTACTAAATCATCAAAAGTTAAATCAATTACCTCATCATTCGTGTCCATAAAACACGCGTTTGCTTGTTCAGTGTCACTGTCGCTGTCTGGTGTAGAGGATTCCGAATCATCCCATGTTACTGAGAATGCTTGTTTCTTTTTGAATTTCTTTTTTTTTTGAATTTGTCTTTCTTTTGATCAGGACAATCTTTCTTCGTATGACCTTTCTTGTGACATTCATAGCACTCGATAGTTGAAGTTGATGGCTTGTTATTACTGTTGTTGAAGCTGCTTTTATTATTTCCAAATCTGTTGTTCTTTTTGAACTTCAAAAATTTCTTGAAATTTTTTGCGATAAGAGCCATATCTTCTCCATCGGAATCGGATTCTTCCTTTTCAACCTTGAATGCTATTGTCTTTTTATCTTGTGCCTATACTCGTTTAGCCGGGAGATTAACTTCATAAGACATTAGATTTCCTATCAATTCTTCTGGTTTTATGGTTGAAATTTCATTAGCTTCTTCAATTGCTAAGACTTTTCGCTCACATTCATCCGTTAGAGAATTTAGGATTTTTGAACGATATCAAAATCAGTGAATTTTTCTCCTAATGCCAAAAGTGAATGATACATGTCTTGAAATCTAGAATACATATCATACATAGATTCATCTTTTTTCATTCTAAAGTTATGGAACTAATTCTTAAGCATAGAGATCTTGCTTTGTTTAACTTTTTAGTGCCTTCATGTGTAATTTTTGATATGCGCCATATTTCATAAGTAGTATTACACATGCTAACTCTATTAAACTCATTTTTATCTAGTGCACAAAATAACATATTCATAGCTTTTGCATTTGCAAAAGCATCTATTTTTTGTGTGTTAGACCATTATGAATATTTAGTAGTAGGTATGTGATGTTCAGTTTGAACGATATTCCATGTGTCATAACCATTAGCTTGCATATAGATTCTCATCCTAGTAGCCCAATGGTTATAGTTCAAATCATTTAAAAGTGGTGGTCGTGTAATGGACTGACCTTTAGTAAAACTGGTGTTGGTGTTATTTTCCATATTACTAAAAATATCAAATAACCGTGTTACGGTTATAAGATTACTTGCTCTAATACCAAATGAAAGTAAGTATGTGATCGTGTAATATGAAAGTTAACTAAATTACTTCTTGAGCGGAATATGAATATAAAAATATAAGAAATAACAAAAGACACTAGAGATTTTTACACTGATTCGAACTTTCCGTTCTACGTCCAGTCCCAGACTCCTTCTGAAATTCAATCGATACCCTCACTTCACCCGGAGGAATATGTATTGCACAGCCAAAACAACTGAACAGGACTTTCCCGCCTAGACAGCTGAATAGGATTTCTATTGCCTAAGGATACTACAACAGGACTTCAAATACAAGTTAAAATGTTTCTGACTGAATATGCTCTGTAATAGCACTAATGATTCAATATGAATACACCCTTCCTATAATCTTCTCCTTTATGGTATATAGTGAAATTTGTGAAGAAAGGAAGACTAATTGATCACACAAGAACATGCTTGAGTGTTTGTGGTCAAATAGTTTGATTTGAGAATCTTTAAAGTAAATAGCAAGTGTATAGAATTTAGAAATCAAAAATATGAATTCGTTGATAAAAGTGTTGAAATTGCTTGCTATTTATAGTTGTTAAAAGGTTGCAATGCTTCGTGAAGAGTAGCCATGAATCAGAAGGAAGCAACTGTTGAATTGAGCGTTGTTTCTATTCAGGGAAGAGAAGCAACCTTTAAAAAAACTAGCCGTTATTTTTAACTTAGAAGTCTAAATAAAATTAACCTATTTTAATGTAACAAAATAGCAAACCAGCATTGAAACAGTGCAAAATAGGTTGAATTCAGACGTCTGATTATTAAAGTCAAGCATCTGAATGCGCCTTAAAATTTATATTGCTCTTCAGCATTCAGACGTCTGAATTAATGATTTAGACATATAAAAGGTTTTCTTTGAAAACAAGCACGTGTATTCAATAGCTTCTGCACGTATACCAATTAGGAGAATTTTAACATATATTACTAACTATACATAGACTCTAACAATATAAAAGGTTACGCTCATTAATCCGGATCATCAATATTTTCCTGCAAAACTTGGTTAGATAAACTCATATAATTATTATTATTAAAAATTCAAGAACTGAGGTTCCAACAGATAAGACCACAGTGATATAAATGACACATGTTGTACATATGCAGAAGTTTGAATTTAGTATGGATTTATTTGACATAGGCTACTTGCTTGGGATCCTATGTAGATGTTGAATACATGATTTGAGCACATATGTTCTTATTCCCCTATTGATAATTGGTTGAATTATTTCTAAGTTTGTACGCATGATTGTTATTAATATTCAAACGATGGATTTGTTACCTTGGTTGGTGGTTATTTACATCTATGTATACATGCATGATACATATGTATGTGTTCTATGTAGTTGGAATGATTGTTATATATATATATATGTATATATGTATGTATGTATGTACACATATACATACACACATACACATATGTACATACATACATATGTGGTATAAGTGATTTATATATAGTTTGATGTACTTGTTAGGCTATCAAGTAGTGTATGTGATATTACACACATAGTCTATGTGATTTGTACATATAGTTTCAGTATACCTCACTTGGAGATACCAACTAAAGCATGTAATATGTATTTCGAAACACATAGTTGATGTTATTTATATATATAGTTTCAGTATGCTTGACTTAGGGCTACCAATAAGTGGACGTACTATAATATTATATATATGTATGTGTGCGTGTGTGTGTACGCGCGCGCACTATTTATGCGATATATATATATATATATATATATATATATATATATATATATATATAATTTTGGTATGCCTGACTTAGGGCTATCAATTGCTGCATGAAGTATATTATATATGTGTGTGTGTAGTTTAAACTATTTATATATATAGTTTTGGTATGTGTGACTTAAGGTTATCAATGAGTGAACCAATGAGCGAATGGAGTGTATTATATATATGAATTAGGTTATTTATTTATCTTGCTATCCTAACTTAAGGCTATCAATTAGTGTGAGGCATGAGTGTAGACTTATATAGTTCACACGACGAATGCGTATGTGTGTATTCGATATATGGTCATACTATTCTGGTATGTTTGCTTAAAGGAAATAAGAGGGATATGATTCCAATGAATGAAAATATTATACCATAGAGATTATAGATATGCATATGCAATTCTGAAGTAGGGCCATAGAAAGGTTGGAACACCATTTTAAAGTAGGTTATATACCGTCTATAAATGTTACAATAGGGCTACATGAGTCAATAGCAATGGGTACTAACTCAGAGTCAAAGATACGAGATGAATCCAAGGTAAGTCTCTCTAGGTAATTAATGTTAATTCATCATTAAGATAATGATTTCAGATATGCAAATATCTTTAGCTTATTATATTACATGTATAAGATTTATATGCGAATATAGAAAATTGAATACTTGTGTGGAGCATAATGATATTGATGTATTTAGTTTATATTACGGGTTAACCATGATTAGGGAATCTATGACACGATTGATCATGGAGTTTAGCATTACCCTACACTTGTTTATCACGTTATCAGCAGCGTAGCTTGTTTTAGTACGTATTGTGTTAATATTAGAACCACTATGATCTATCATCCTAACTTGTTGATGTAGGGATGAGGCAGAACAAGGTATGATTTGTACTACCTATAAACCTTCACTTAAATTTATTAGATATATGCGGGCTACATGTATATATAGTACTAAGAAATAGCCTCGTCATCAAACTTCTTTCCAATCCTCGTTTTCTCAAATTCTCCTTATTTGTGAAGTTTTAGTTACTCTCACGAAAAGGTCTAAAGTAACATGTTACTAGGATAACTGGACCTTTAGGAGCATGGAGACCGTGATCTTCAAGAACATGATCTTTAGTTACCAGTTTCTTATTTTATACACTACACACATTATTTGTATATGAGGTCATGTACTGTATTTAATATATCATTCAATACTTAGTTTTTATTGATGTGCTGCATCCTAATTATATTGTTATATCAGTTTTTCATTCTCATATCATGTCTATAGAATGTCTCTAATATTTTCTATGCATGCACATACATACATACATATAATGGTATAATGTATATTATTCCGTTGTGAGACAATACCGTACAACATGTGGGATAATTTTCTAAATTTTATTTAATGGTTTGTTACTTATGGTATTCGAAACCATATGTGATTTTTTACCATTGATCAGTGTATCATAAATGGCAGGTCGTTACATTGAACCTCTCTATATTTTCATTTTTGTTATCTATTCTTGAGTAAGCTGACTAGGGATATTAGAGAGATTTTGGTAGCTAGAGGCGAGGCTAGCTAGAAGGAGTCGGTAGTGTTGATATTGTGCTATTATGTATCTAGTTTTTTGTTATTTGGTAAACTATTATATATGTTTTAGATCATTATGTTATTCAAGATATGATATACTATGACTGTTGACATAATTATCTATAGTTTCCAATTATGGCATATTTGTAATATTCATTATGTATTGAACATGCATATGTTGTTATTATATTTTAATCTTCTACTATGAGATGTAATGTATTTAATTTGTAATTAATTTCTCTATTACGATAAATTATATGTTTAATACCTTTTATTTACAACATAAGTGGGCCAGATGCCTAATTTATGCAACTATTCCGAATGTTAAGAATAGCAGGTCTTTTTATATATTTTACTTTGGTCATATATGTTGGATTATTTATATTTTTGATGAATCATTTGGTTTGTAGTAGCTAGTTGAGTTTGCTAGGGGACATGTGCAACCTTCGCAAAACCCATTCCCATTTCGGACGTGTTTGACACATTAGACATTTTCGACACCGGACAAATCACTAATTCTCTTCTCCCATGATGCCATAGATTTCACTTTTTCACATCAGATATGTCTGATGTTGGTTTCATCAATTTGCAGTTAACGAAATAGCTAGGTATATGAATTATCGAAGATGACAAGATATTTATTGAATAGAGGAATATTTTATTACCACTTGATGATGTTATACAATTCATAACCAACTATTTATAGCCACATGCTTAGAGCCTATGTAACTGTACAATAGGGAAACTATTGTAATAAGGGAAAACATGGATATTGAAATATCCTTAGTTTATTTCTTAACATGTAATACATATCTCTTAACATCCTTCCTCAAACTCACGATGCGGTGCCCATAACCATCAAGACTTTGTTAAATAAAAATCGAAAATGCAAAACTGAATGTGACTTAGTAAAGAGGTTTGCAATCTACATGGAAGAGTGAACAAAAGACAAAGTAATAACGCCTTTTTCAAGATGATGACTTGTGACGTGATAATCAATCTCAATATGTTTGGTCCGCTCATGAAAAACCGAGTTGCGAGAAATCCGAGTAGCACTCTTATTAGCACAACACATATAAGTAGGTTCAAATAGAGGCATCCCCACATCTGCATGTAACCTACACAACCAAACAGTCTTTTTGGTAGTAGATAACATATCATGATACTCTGCTTTCAGTTGAAAAATGAGAAATAGTAGATTGCTTCTTACTCTTTCAAGGTATAAGATAATCTCCAAGAAAGATACAAAATCTAGTACTCGCCTTGATATCTGTGGAATCGCTACCATAATCAGCATCGGAGTAGGCACGCAATTCCAAGGATGAGTTAGATGAAAATAAAATGCTATGATAAGTGCCTTGAAGTTTCCTGAAAATACGAAGGATATCTGCCTAGTGAATTGTAGTAGGGGAAGCTACAAACTGACTAACCACTTGAACAATATATGATAAATCTGGAAGAGTAATGGTAAGTTAAACTAAGCACAACATAAAATAGAATCTGACAGTGATATACCATCTGAAGGAGAGTATTTTGCATTAAATTCAATAAGAGTATCAATGACCTTATTATCAGTAAGTCTAGTTTTCTCAAGAACATCTATGACATAATTTGACTGAGAAAGAAGATAACTTTTTAGTGAGTATACCTTCTCAATTCCTAAGAAATATTTTAGAGGATCCAAATCTTTCATTTCAATTTTTTTAGCTAACTCCATTTTTATGGAAGAAATCCCATGCATAACATATCCTATAATAATCATATCATAAACTTATAATGATAGTATGATACATCCTTTGTTAGTGTTTTTAACAAAGAAGGCACTATCATGAAAGCTAGAGATGAAACCAACCAAGCATGAGACGCTTTCTCAAGTCCATACAATGCTTCTTTAAGCTTGCAAACATATCCATATTTATGTGGAACACTTGGAGAAAGTTCCATATAAACTTCTTCTTAGAGGTTTCCATTCAAAAATGCATTTTTAACATCAAGTTGTGAAATAGACCATTTGTGAATTTGGAAGCTACAATAATAAGAGTACGAATGGTAGTTATCTTTGCAGTCGGAGCGTTATCTTTGCAGTTGGAGCAAACATTTCCTCATAATGCATACCATACTATTGAGAGTAATCTTTGGCAACCAATCTAGAGTAATATCTTTCAGTTGATCCATCGGATTTGGTTTTGATTTTATATTCCCAGCGATAACCAACAATGTTGTTACCGTAAGGTAGAGGACCATATCCCAAGTACGTTCCTTTGTAGGAAGAAAGTTCTTCGTCTATAACCCTCGCCAACAAGGATTAAAAAATGACTCTTTATAAAAAGTTAGCCTAGAAATTTTATGAATAGAGGTTAAGAACGAAGAAAAAGATAAAAAATAACAATAATAAGCAAAATCAGGCAATCTTGTAGACTTACGAATGTATGTGAATGACGAAGAGCTAGATCTATAGGCTTTGTAGAGATTGAGGGGCCATAGAAGGGGAGGATGCAGCTTCAGATGTTCCAGTTGTTCTAGTTTATGTTATCATCCTCATAAATGGATTAATATGAAATAAATCAGATCTGGTTAAACTGTGAGTATTGGATGAAATAGAGTATAATGGTATATGTTCAAGGAAACAACACTGTAGATAAATAGAGTTGTTGAGTAGTTGAATCAAAACATCTACACCCTTTTTACCGTATCCATAACCGAGAAAAACACAAATAGCAGATACAAGAGATATTTTATTATGTTTTATATTAGATAGAAGAAGAAACAAGTACAACTAAATACTTTAAAATAGAATAATCAGGTGCATGTCCGTACAAATTTACAAAAGGTGAAATACCTGAAATGTGAGAATAATAAATAGTGTTAATCAGTCTAAACTGCTTTGAGAATAGCTTCACCAAAAATTCCCTAGGACAAGAAGAAGAAAATAACATAGATCGACCAGTTTCAAGAATATGCCTATGTTTTCTTTATGCAACTTAATTTTTTTGAGGAGTATCAATATGTGAGGCTTGTTGAATAGTTCCATCCAAAGAAAATAATTCACAAAATTTCTTAAAGGTGTATTCTCCACCTAAGTCACACCTAAAACATTTTATAATCAACAAATGTTTCATCTTGACAAGTGCTTTAAAGTTTTTATATATTTCAAAAAATTCAAAACGGTATTCCATTAAGTAGACCCAACAATAGCGTGTATGGTCATTAATAAAGGTCATATAATATCATGACTCTCCTTTAGTGGGAAATGGAGATGGTCCTCACACATCTGAATAAATCAAATCAAATAGAGCAGAAGAAATAGAAATGCTATGTTAAAGGGTAGAGTGGAAAACTTTGCTAGTTTAAATCCACTACAATAAAAAATATCATGAGTTCGCTAATTTCCTAATACGCGTATAGAAGCTAAAAAATCTCAAATGAGAAGAACAAACATGACCCAAATGAGAGTTCCATAAATAAGAACTAAAGGAATAATAACACAAACGAAATGAAAATAAATCAATATAAGTAGAAGCACTAACTGGAAGGAAATAAGTTGGGACTGTAGATCCCCCTTCCCTATGGCCTGTGCCAATCAGTTTTTGAGACCGTAGATCCTGCAAATAATAAAAATTAGAAGTAAATATTACTATGTTACTAGTGTCGCATAACTGCCCAACAAATATAAGGTATAATGTGAGATTTGGGATATCATAGACATTGGAAGGAAATAATTTGGGAGTAATAACAGAACCAACTCCCGCTAAAGGCATAGAAGTGCATCGATAGTCATAATAGGTGTTTGCAACCAAATTGGCCACAAAAACCCAAGGATAGGTTTAAGTAGCAAAATAAATGAAGAAATTAAATGAAAATAGTGGAATAACACTTGATATTAAGATAAATGTAGCAGAAAGCAAAAAGACAACAAGATTTATATTGGTTCGGCGTTGATTGCCTACGTCCATTTTTAATATTCTCTTTATTACTTCATAATTCACTTGATTACAATTACGGTCGGTAAGAAATAGTAAGAGACTAGGAAAGAATAAAAGGAGATTGGTTACAATAATGGCAGAGTTTCCCTTACAAGTCAAAAAGTCCCTCAAAACGACCCCTTGTGCCTGTATTTATATATGAAGGCAGCCTCCAATCTGACTGAAACTTCGGCATCTGGACCCCCTCAATCATGTGGGGCTACCATAGGGAGGGCTAGGCCCAACTCTCAATGGATAGGGGTCGGTACCGTCCCTTCCATGAGTTGAGTTTGAACTAGCGATTCCTTATGGTGGCTTTCTTATAGTCTATATTGATGTTGCTCCAAATATCATAGCATTTGGACTTGATCTTTAATTCTCATCACATTTTAGTTCTAACCTCAACCTGGTCAAGGTAATACCGATCCATGTTCCATGCGAGTGCTATGCCATCTAACCTTCTCAAGTCATGCTCGACTGATCCCTCTATGAGTCACACAACTAGGGCGATGCCGATCCATCCTTTCAAATATTCTATGCCAACCTGAACACACTATGCAGACCCATCACATTATGCCAATCCATACATGCTCTGTCAATCCAAACACACTATGCCAATCCAAACATGTTATGCCGATCCAAACATGTTATGCCGATCCTTAACCCTTCTCACAGCTATGCCGACCCCCAAATGCTTCATCTGTACTAGCAAACGACAATACCGACCACTATTTTATCCAAGCCAACATCCATCTCTTTTGCATCTGGCACTATCTGTTTATCAACTACACTTAACCCGGGCTTCATATAACTATCCAAACACTATATCTAGGTCCTGTGACCGTTGCCGCACGATCATTCCTTTCATCAACGGTCGAATATGCCTTGCGTGATCAACCCAATGTAGCCAGGACAGGGTACCGGATAACACTTTCCCCTCGAAGTACGTCTTATGAGTAACATGACGTGATTTGAATTGGAAAAGTTTGAGTCGCCGCAAAGAAGCCAATCCAACTTTTTGACTGATCTCTATCCCCTTATCAACCTTCAACAATGCAAAACTACTGTCATATTCCGTTAGCATACACAAACTTAATTGTGTAGGGTCTACATATTTTCTTTCATCTAATTCGTCCTCAAACTTGACTATTTCAGGCATGACCGCGATTTTAGTTAATTTCAAAAGGTCGGATTCCTGAATTGTCTCCGAGCACACTCACATACACGTTTATGTTATTGGCTCCAGTTAGTTGGTCTTTTCCAATTTTTTTTGTATGTATGTTCCCATTTACAGTCTAGTCTTCATGATATCGCCTGCCATTCAGTTTTCAAACATCTGCCATTACCTTCTGTTCCTATTTCTATTTCACTTGCATCCATTATTCATGCACATCTCCCTTTTTCTTTCATTATATTTATTTTTTATTCCTTTATTAATATATATTTATATTATTTTATTATTATTATTATTAATGTAAGAGGGTTCGACACTTGGTATGTCGATGCCTTGGTGAATCTGTACGGATAGGGATTGGCATGCCTTAAGGCCGATCCCTTTTAATATTATGACTGTGTCACTTGGGTGTGACGGTTTCATCTTCCCTTTCTCTCTCTTATATAAAGCTTGCATCTTCTTCTCTTCCCCTTTCACTTTATATTTCTAGCACTTAAGCTCTTTTCTATTTTCTCATCTTCACTTAGCCGAATGCTCTAAAAGAGGACAAGCCTCTCTCTTAAACCCAAACTCAAGTGCGAGACCACATCTACGACCTCCATTACCATCAATTCATTCCTAATCCAAGATTTAGCCATGCAATCCAAATTGAATAGGTATAATCTCTTCCTTATTTGTGTGGTTGGGTCATGAATCTTGAGCTTGGACGCGTTTGAGTGCCTATTAGGTGTACTACCTAGTGGGGTTGATTATGTCATGTGATAGAGGAGGATAAGGCGAAGGAGTAGGAGAAGGAGGAAGAAGAAGGAGAGAGAAGAAGGAGGAATCAGTTGGTGTCTTCGAAGGGATGGAGGAAAGTCAAAGCCCTAGGACCAAAAAGGGGTTAGTGCTATAGGGATCGATATCAGAGTGATTAAAGAAGGGATAAGCTAAGTGAGGGTTCAACATGGTAGATTTAGGAATAAGTATGACTTGTCTAGCATGGGGGTCGACAATGTCTGAGCAAGTACGGATCTGTAGTTGGTCTTCAGTTAAGGAATCGACATAGATAAGTGCCTTGATAGGGATCAATATAGAGGCTTATCTATAGGGGTCAGTTTTTGAAGTATAAAGGAGGGTTCGTCCTAGAAGCTTAAGTATACGGGTTAGTATATAGGCTAGAAGGAAGGGATCGGTACTCTTACACAAGCTGAAGGCTACGAGACTGTAACACAAGAGTCATCATACATAGTAGGAATAGGTGTCGACCGTAAAAATTTTCCAACTCAAGGCTTCCAAACATTTAATGCACACTGCCTTGCACGAGCATAAAATTTCTGATAACAGCATGACTTGCATACTTTGACCAATGGACTTAAGTTTGAATGCACAAATTTTCAACTTACTAAACATGAACTAGGTATAAAATCGGTCAAAAACACTTGAACAATGGACTTAAAAATTCAAAACGTCAACATCCAATCCTAAAGCTTTGGTTGCCGATCACCCTTCACGTCCTTTGAGATGGTCAGCAATGACGTTCTCTCTGGATGAAACCTCCAAGCTTTGACATTTCACTTTTGCTTTTTCTGATTTCAAACTGCTTAGTTTATTTATATTTCACTACACTAGTTCACATTTGACATGGGGGACAGGTTATTGTTTCTAATATTGATTGTTTACTGAGTATAGTTGACATAGATCCCAAGTCATACGAAGTGCTCAACCATAATGTCTTCCGAATCGGCCGCGAGGTCAAGTTCCACCACATTATCTGATAAACCTACATCGAGTTAGCAAATAGAACAAGTAGGGGCATCTGACCCATAAATAACTCTTTTTCTGACTTCCCAGCTCATTCTACAGAATTTATTTACCCAGCTCCCGATGCTGCAGAGGATGCCATCATTTTGAACACTTCGGCTGACTCACAAGCATCTAGAATCGGCGAAGCCGCTCTTCGTAGATTATGTTCTATCCATGGGATTTCATTCGAAGATGTTCTAGTTTCATAGAGGCAATACAGACCTCAGTTGCCCCTAGCCGAATATACTTCCTGTAACAAGTTCATGTGTTGGGCCAGATGTGTGCCTTCATTCAATTCTTTCGTTTGGGAAATATCGAGATATTTAGGGATCGCTCCATCTCAGCTACACCCTAAGAGTTATGCTTTTATCTATGGCGCTTCCCTTCCCTTCATGAACGTCCTATTTTGTTCGCCAACTCCCAAAGACATCTGATACATTTACAATTTCAAAAGACGGGCTGATAGTCCTTCATACGTATTTCTTGAACCCCTTCCCAAATGCCAAGTCTTAATATATGCATGGAATAAGCTATCCCTATTCAAACATGAATGGTTCTATGTATAGTGTCCTCCCGGGTTCGTGAAAAGATGGTTGGAAGGACGTAAATGCCACTTCTGCCTTTGTCTTTAGTTCAAAGATTCAAGTCATAGCTTTTTCCTTAATCGTACTAATATCTTTGATTCTTTCAGGTGTCTGCCCTCGACCCGATGTCGTCGGGTACTCCAGGGTTGTTGTGACCATTCGCGCCACTCTTATGGAGGATCGGGACATCAAACTCCTCATCACTGATAAGTTGCTCTTATTGTTCGGGCTGTTAGAAGATGGCCGTAAGATTGGTCTCCCTAGAAGCAAAGCGATTTCGAAGAGTGTCGTCGAGAGAAGGGTAGAAATAAATGACACCGTGGTGCCCCTTGTTAGGGGAATTGAGAAGACTCCAAAGAGGATGAGATAAAGTAATTGCAAGATATGGGGCCGATAAATGAAGACATAGGCCTTGGAAAAATGCCAATAGTTGAAGCGCCACATACTAGCCAATTGCAACCTCCACCGAAGAAGGGAAAATTTTTTCCGTACAAGATACGAACAAAAGGCTGAGGCAACCCTAAAATTTGTCACAACTCTAGTTGAAAAAGAATCCTCTTCTCAATAGATGGAAAGCTCGCTGAATGGACTCTCCGACATTCCGGTCCCGGATAACCTATTAAATTACAATTTCACTAATCTTGACGTCAAAGGGCTTTACTCACCCACACGAAGCGGCGAAGGCATGCAACCTTCTAACAGAGGAGAATAAACTTCATTGAGTAAAGCTAATGTTACTGATCCTTAGGAGGGAAACACTAGAATACACACAAGCACTTGCACTCCACTACCAACTTGTGATGAACTCTATGCATAAAAATTCCTAATATTCTTCTATTTAACTCTTTTATAGGTGCAATGGCTCTCTCACATGCTTTCGATCGTCCCCACGGCTCTTCCACTTATTACCGCTTGGGTCAAGATTCCAAATCCGGTAGATGTCGAGACAAAGGTGAAGGATGAAACAGAGACTGTTATTCTTGAGAATCTTCTTCATCGTCCAGAAGGAAATCCCAGCCGCACTCCCCATGCCAAGATGTTCTGTCTAAGCCTCCTACTCATAGTGGAGATAAATCTTCACACCGGGGTTCCCAAACTGCCGCTGCCCACGACCAACATTCTGGATTGTCAAGCACAAGGAAATCTCGTGAGCATTGCAAACATCCATTGGTTGTGTCTGAACAGATCCCCTCTGTTTGTGCCCAAAATCCTACCACAGTAGAGAAACTAGCTGAACGTAAAGCCACTTTCGTGAAAATCTGCTTTGACGGGCTCAAGTTTCTCCCCTCTATACATGTAATTATTGGAAGTGCCAAAGTGAGCTCATTAGTGTGACAACCCGGAATTTTCGAGCATTTAAAATCGGAATATTCAATATAATAATTTTAACTTGAATTACAAATATCGCTATTTATTTGATAATTAAATAATAGAATTTAATAATTAGAAGTTGAGTAAATTGTTGAATCTAGAATTTTAAGCCTATTAAAAATAATTTGAAGGCTTGAAAAAAAAATTATATTGATAATACTGAGAATAATAGAAATTTTAAAATTTGAATTTAACACTGATTTATTCAGTTTTAAGAATATATCGTTTTAAATTGAATTTAAAAATAGCCTTCCGAGGCTCAGTCTCGGAATCCGATGAAACCAGTTCCATTGAGTCCGTAATATTGGATTATTATCGGATTTGAATTTCGTATTGGTCGGAGCTAGTGTGTGAGTATACGATTTACTAACGCGCTGAGATTTTATATCGAAATTTCTTTTTTTTCTGGGTTTTCCTAATCGAGTCGAATAAGATTTATAACTTCGTCCCTTCCTTTGCAAGCCTAAAAAAAATGTATTACTCGCGGCTTCTTCTGAAAGCCAAGCCGAAATGTTTTTTTTATAATCACGTAACCTTTATTTTCCCCTCTTTATAAACCGAGCTTCATCTCTCCAGAACAAACGAAATCAAAGCATAACAAAAATATAATGGCCGAAGCCCTAAATTCCTCAAATCAAAATTCAGAAAAAAAAAGAGGGGATCTGGGTCGATTTAGGTTCGAACGCGATCATGCTCGGTAGTTTGGAATCGAGCAGCTTCTTGAATCGTTGCTTGGGGGAAATCATTCGCATCACTCGCGAGAAAGGGCGTTCATTCTTCAGCGTGAGTCGCGAAGCTAGGGCGTGGAGTCTCGAGGCGGCGGCTAGGCTAGGGTTTGTCGGCAACGGAGGGGGATCATCGAACGACGTCCAGTTCTGGTCAATGATGGCAACGTCAACCAAGAGGCAAGGAATCGAACTCGAGTTATGGTGGCTCGAGCGCACACGAATGTCGACTGTGGGGGGATGCGACATCAGCACGCGGTGACGTGGAGGGGGAGCTGGGGTTCCTGGAGGGGTCGAAGTGAGGCTGGGTTCGTTCGGGGTCATATGGCAGTGAGGTATCTTGTTTTTGTTTGATTTAATTGAATAAGTAGATGTTTATATATATATACACAAAGTTATAAAATCATATGTATATTTGTACAAATATACATATATGAAATAGAAATAGTTTTACAGTGAGCAAACTGTAGTTTTGTTGATTTGAAAAGAAATATAATAACTATTAAGGTGGTCAATTTATTTAATTAGCTCATTTAAGTTATTTTAGTCATTTAGAAATAATTTATTAAAGGGAGATTTGTTTTGTATAGATAAATTTTGAAAAATCTGTATAGATTATCCTGTAAGTATTTACATACGTAGTCTCAAAGGAAAATAAATGTACATTTCAATTTATCAATATTAAGGAAATAATTTATTTAACTGGTTAATCAATTATTTGGTTACCAATGGTAATTTATTAAAGAAAATTAGTTTTAAACCAAACCATTCTGTTAATTAAATTTACTAAATGGGAAATTTATTGTTCAATTATTCATGTATTAATAAACCATATAAATGTTTATACAAGGTATAAAATCATGGACTTAAATCGAGAATGAAGTGGACATACAAATTTAAGAGGCAAAGGTGAGTTAATCTCACTCAGTTAAATTTAAATTTAAATGATTAAATTTAAATAATTGTTTGAATGGTTGAATTGATTGATGTGCTATAGTATGGTATATTTTGGGATTGGTATTTATGTTATGCTAACGTCTGTGGATGCAGGGAAAACAGGTTGGAGGGATCCAACTGGATCCCTCAACATTTATTATTTAATATCCAATGTGGTGATTATTTGATATTCTATGATGAATTATATTAGAATATTGTATGCTATGGTTCGATTGGATATAACTGGGTATAGTGAATTACAAAAAAAAAATATTAGATTCTGGAAAGAAAATAAAAGAAGTAAATTTGTAAGTAAAATAATTATAGAAATTTGAATAAAATTTAAGAATGAATTGGGAAAGAAATAAGGTGCCCTTTAAAATTCTAGTAAATAAATCTTGAGTATAGAAAGGAAATTTTGAATAAACAGGGAATTAATGAATTTTTTTAAAAATTCAATGTTATTATTTAAAAAGAATAAAACATTTATTTGAAATTTAAGATTTAAAATATTGGAAAGAATTAAGAAGACATTGGGATAAGATCTGAAATTTTTATATTTCAGTTAAAAGATTTAAAACCAAACGGAAATTAATAACATTAATAATAAAACACAAAATTAATGAATTTTGAAGGAATTGAGTAAGTAAAGAGATTTAATTCAAGTAGTATAAATTGGGAATCAATTTGGAAAATTGATTTAAGTGATTGAAGTTGGAATTCTCCCTGGATAACCAAGTACGTTTTCAAAGTAAATTTTTAAATATAAGTTAAAAGATTAAAAGTTGTTTTAAAAATAGCAAGTTTTGGAAAATTTCTTATTTCTAATATTTAAATTCTAAAGTAAGTATTTTCTCTTAATTTATTATATTAGTAATTATTTAAAGAATGACTTAATATTATGTTTTTAAAAGTATAAATCTAGTTTTATATTTATTAAGTAACCTTATTTTCAAATATTCATATAGTATGGTATTTTTAATAAATTATTGATGTAGTTTTAACTTAAATGTTTTAAAGTATATTTTTTAAAAGTAAAGTGTTTTAAATTAATTTAAAACAAATCTAGAGTTTTGTGCTTGGTGATCCCAGTGGAAATAGAAATACTTGGAATTTATTCTGAGAAAGGCGGATAGTTTTGAAACTGTTTTCAAGGGAATTTGAAGTGTGAAAATATATCTTGTAAAGATATTTTCTAGATAAATAAATAATTTGGAAAATTATTTATTGTTTGATGGATTTTTGTGAATAGAAATTGGTAGTTAAATAACCGACTATCAATATTGGACAATGCGTTGATCGTTTCGAAGAGACCGGGATCGAGATTTATTTCTCGAAAACCACTTCAATCCGGTTTGTACGTTTCGTGAAAACGATTTTGGATTCGAAGATGGAGCAGTGAAGTGCAAGGGCTAGTCGCTACTAATCCTGAGGATATTTCCAAAATGGATGTAGTAGGAATAGTGCCTTCGGTTCCGTCCGGACCCGGGACGGACTTGTATGGATGAGTGCTTGCGAAACATCGTCTGGTGGACGATGGGCATTCTAAGGGATACGTTCTTAAAAGGTAACGCTTAGCCTCAAGCCTAATCAAATGGGAATGGCTGAAAATCAGGTGTTATGCAACAAGGCTCGTGGGTAGCCCCCACTGGAGGGTGAGGTCATCCCTGTCTAGATGTCCCTTTTATTTCGGTTTAGTGGGTGGTTGCTGATCCCAACCGCGGGGTGATCTTGCTTGGGACTGTCCAGTAAGGGATGGTTTCGGTCTTGTGTTGCAGGGGAGTTAGGGTGGCTCCTCGGTACGCTGAGCTAGTCCTGGTACTGTGACAGGTGGTACCCCAACGCCTAGCCATTAGTTGGAATCCATTTTCCCTACGCGCCCGTACGGTTTTGATTGTGCCCAACTATTGCTGAAACGTGAGATGCAAGCATTTCAGCTAGATTCTATTTTACTTTCTTTAGACACTATTATAATATCAGAGGATTTTAATAAGAAAATGTTTTTAGCTATCGTAAGGTAAAAACCCGACATGTTTATTTATGGCGTGGTCTTACATGATGCTTTTGTTTTCAAAGGTGTTTTGAAACTTTAATAATCAATTGAGTGTGATTTTCTCACGCTGGTATTTCAGACTGACTCGGGTGTTATTCAACTGTAATGTTCGGGTCAGACCGAGTATTATAGGAGACGGGATATGATGCTGTGGAGCTCAGAAAACGAGCTGGATGACGATACGTACTCCCGTACTTGTTATATATATATATATATATATATATATATATATATATATATTCCGCTGTGTTGAGTAGTTGTGTATCCAGTTGTATGTTATTGATGTTGAACTGTGATTGATGTACTCTGATGATGTAATATATAAATAGATATATTTGATTTGAGTAAAGATCATTTATTATCTATTATATTTTATTCCGTTGCGATGGTTAGATTCTGTTGTTATTTTCTATTTTCTTCTTCTACCTCTTCTTCTATAACCCAAATGGTTCGTATTTCTGTACAACTTGAGTTGATTTAGGTAGAATAGTGTTGACTCAAGGTGTACGGATTTGCGGGTTGTTACAATGGTATCAGAGCATAGGCTGGTGATAACCTTGGCTCTGGTGGGAATTACTCATTTAAAATAGAGTCTATAATACTCTAGAATGAGTTTGAGCGTATTAATAAATATGAGCGCGTATTTATTAGTGTATATAAATTGTTTTAATATTGTGCTAATTGGTTTATTGAGTGGCATATGAACCTTCGTCGGCACAGTCTGGACAACTGTATCGAAGGGGTTTCTAAACACTTGAATAGAATGATCGACACGGTATTGTTTTAAATGTGGGTAAATGAAATAATTTTACCCAAAATATATTTTGATATAAAGAAAAGTTTTTGTAAACTATTTAGCTAATATATGGTTGCTTGGATGTTAGGAATGACGATATGTAAATTATTATCATTGTTAAGTGAAAATTTAACTAGAAATTGAAAATATAACCAAAGTTTAAGAGAATAAATTCAATTATGAAATGAAATTTATAAATATGAATTATAAATGTAAATTATAAATTGAAATATAATCAAATGATAATTTGTATGAGCATGTGCAAATGAATTATAGTTAATAGTGATTTAAGCAGGATTTGGAAATTTAAAATCCCGGAAATTTGGAAGTGTTTTGAAGATAAAAGATAGCATTATTGTTTGGGGGTATTTATGAAAGGAAAATTGTTATTAATGGATTTTGGAAGTAATATAGCATTGAAATCACTTGGACTATTGGAAAATAATTCTGATGATGACGGCCGCATCATCAGTATTCATTTTCGAATTTCTAAGTGACGGACTGCTGCCAAAAAAATTGATTTGTTCAGAAAAGTTAGTTGTTTTTGAAAATCTCAAAGGATATTTGTTGGGAATAAAACCAGGATTGGTTTAATTTTTGAAAAATATAAATTGAGATGATTTTTAAATCAGGAAAGGAATATAAGCTTTGGATGTTGGAATTTAAATTTAAAGGGAATGTTAAAAATGAAATTAATTGAATAAGCTGAAAATAATATCCAGTTGTATTCGAATCAAGTTGAAATCGAATTAAGTTAAATAAATCCGAGTTAAAATTAAATTGAATTGGAATAAGAATTCAATTTAATTAATGAATGGAATTAAATTCTTACCTGAATAAATGGAAAATAAATTGGATAAGGATTGGAATTGGAATAAATAAATCAGAATAACTTATAAAAGAATTAAAAATTCATGGAACAAAAATATGCTTGAGTTATAAATAAGTGTAAAACTCGAGTTAAAAATAAAAGAAGAATATATTAAAGCCTATAACGAATGGAATAGTGTAAATAATAAGTTGTGACTTATAAAATTTGAAAAGTGGGATAGAAAACCCAAAATAAATATTTTTGATGAATTGAAAAATAAAATAAAAATCAAAACTTGAATTATAAAATAAATTTGAACTTAAGAAAATTTAAATGAAGAGATTTTGAGATTAAAATCAAGTTCTGGATTATAAGTTGGGGAAAGCCTATTTAGATAATAAATTAGATAATGAAATATGTAATGAGAACCCAATGCAGTTAAATAAAAGCTGAATTGTAAGATAATAATGAGGTTTGGAAATAAAACTCAAGTTATAAATTAAATTCGACTTAAATTGTTGATGAAGTAAATATAATTGAAATGTGAGTTCATGAAATTGGGTGGTAAATTAAAAATGGATGGTAGAATCAGAACTTGGGTTATAAATTAAAATTTAACTTGAAGTGTTAACAAACACTACAACAAAATTCAGTTTCAACAGCAATTACTATCAGCGTTTAGGGAGCAAATGCGGTCAAAAGTAATTTTGGGTGATATGGACAATTTGTGTAAACGCTGAGATAAAATTTTGTACGTGTAAACGTGTTTCGTATAACGCTGAGAAAAAAATTTGCCGCGTACTTAGTAAAATTTTTTTTCCCTTCCCTCGTATTTTATTTCTCTTTCCCCTTTTATCGTTTTCTTCCCTCCGTCATTGCCTTCTTCCCTCTATTTTCATCTTCGTCCCCTATTTTAATTTCCCCCCTTCTTTCTGTTAATTTCCTGCCATTAATTCTCCTCTCTTCCTACTCTCGTCATCTCATTTCTTCTCATCGTAAATTCTAGGTATTGAGGTACTTACCAAATTAATTCCCGTTAGATTTTGATTCTGATTGCGATTCTTCTCATCATCTCATTTCTTCCTTCTACCATTCGATTGAGTTGCTCGTCGACAAGCCCTAACTCAGAATTTGGATTTTGTAGGGTTCACGCTATTTAATTCAGTTTCGCTTCAGATTCGAACGGTAATTATAGTGCGCTGTTGAGGTATATTAGATTCGTTTCAGTTATTTGATGCGTTTCAGTTATTAGATTTGGATTTTGTAGGGTACACGTGATTTTCATTAAAATGTTTTGTATTCCATGACAACAAACCTTCCTAGCTTCTTTAACTACTCATCTGCTACTTTATCAAATATCTTCCATAACAATTTTTTGTTGTTGTTGTTATGAAGAATGTTTGTAAATATAAACTGGAAGTTTATAATTACTTCCTGTGTCATTCCAATTTTATAATATATCATTGAGGTTGGATCTTTTAGTGTTGGGACTAAACAACTTAGCAGAACTTTAATTAGGAATCCTAAACCGCTTCATGTGTCGTTCTGAATCCAACAGTTTGATTAAAACTTATTGATTGAGATGGTTGTATAATGTAGATAAGCTTTCAACAGTAAGGACACAATATGTAGTCTGATATGAATTTCTCCACTAATTGTTGTACATACTCAACTAATGTACAATACTCTTAGTAATTCAGAAAGAGAAAATAAAATACAGAAATATGATTTGCATGTGTTGCCTTTTAAACTAGCTAGGAGATTGCTAAAATTGTCACTTCAATTTAGTGATGTATGTTTGCTACATCTAGTTTTAAACCTGACCACCATCATTATTCATCTTCATATATGGAAGTTGCTCGTTAGTCATGGCATGCCAAATGACTTTGTATGATAACTATTGAATAAGTCAATGTTTTTTTACTTGTGTATTTCCTACTTTCTTATTTATGATTGATTTTTTCATATATGTTATTTCAGCAGTGAAACATGTTCTTAATGACGATTTCATTTTGACCCATCAACCTGAAGCACTTGCTTTGTTCCGTAATCATAGACAGTGAACTGATAAGGTTTCATGTTTGGAAAAAGGTCATTTGCTTGGTCCATACAGTCTATGAAAGTTTGTATCAATCAAGTATTTTTTAATAATTGATTTGCCTGTAGGCTTAACATTGTTTTATAGGATATCATGTTGCTTACTACAATTCATACTATGAAGGCAAATAACTTTTAATAATTGATTTGCCTGTATGTTTCTCTTTTCAGCTATGCTATGTTTTTCAATTTGCATGAAAGCTGTTAATGGATAAAAATTTAAATTTTAGAGCAAAATGGTGTTAAAAAACTTATATTTGTTGCCAAAATAAAGACCACGGACAAGTGTTTCACCCAGTGAACTAGTTTTAAGTAGACTGGAGTACATTTGTTCGCACAGAAAACTCAAAATATACTAAAATAAACATTTTAAAAATGTCTTTCCGAAAACCACAATCCTAAGAGTACTGCTAATCTTTTATACTATTTTAAAAAGAGTCATGGAAATGCAATACCCTTATCTTCTGTATGACAAGTTAAATTTTATCAAAACAAATAATCAAACTATAACGGCATTCAGACATATTACTCTTTAGATTAATTTTTATTTTCTTTTAATTTGTGTTAGTTTTCATAAAAAAAGTCCATTTTTATTTGCATGTGTTAGTTTCAATTTGTGATCTGTTTTCTTTTATTTTGCATCTTCTACTTTAGTTTAAAAAAAAATTGAATTTTTGTTTTGAATTTTTGTTTTGAATTTATTGTTCATTCTGTGTTACAACATACTGTTCTCTATTAGTTTAGTTTTCTGCATGCATTCATTTTGTGGTTAGTTGTTGCAATTTGATTCACTGTTGCATTTTCTTGTTATTGTGCACTTGTTAATCCTGTCCCTATTTTCTTTTGTTCCTCTATTTTTTTACTTTTACAAATTGAATCACATTGCTAAAAAAACAAACATTTTATTGCATTTGAATCAAAGTTCTCTTTTACAAATTGCATTTGTTTTGCTTTTTGATAACATTTGCACTGTGCATATCACTTCTGCCTACCTCAATTCAATCACCAGACTCCCTTTTCCTAACCCTTCTCCTTCTCCAGCATCACTACATTAAGTGCGAATATATAATGTTTTTTGCTTTTAAACAGTGATATTAATAAAAATTAATTCGGTTAGACATTCTTATGAAGTTAAACAAAAACCAGATTTTACATGTTTAGAGTTCAACAAAATCTATTCGCCTTCATACCAGACTAATATGTAGTTTTTCCATTATTGTTTTATTCGTTCAGCCAAACTTAAAAATTCACATGAATACCAGAAGGTTGTTTTCGAAGAGGAGAATTGCTTGTTCGATTTTATCTGGTTAGGATTGTGGAACGCGTCAGTGATATTTGTTGGATTATCTGATTGTGGCATACTGCCCACTGCCTGGTTGAGATAGAACTTAGGGTACATGCACCGAATTAAGTAAAAGTTGGTTTAGTGAATTATGGTTTTGTGAAATTTGTGTTTCTATCATTTTAAACTTTGACTGCAGTTGAGATGTAGGATTATAAATGTAGTTATAAATTTTAATGAAATGGTAAGTTGTATATGAATCCGTGTTTTTAGTTTCCTGATCCATCCACAAAAATGGCATCTTTGATCATTTACATAATTTAAAAAATAATTAGTTTATCTACCACGTCACCTTTTCTTTTTTTACTACAACAGGAAACGTAAATCAATTTTTACTATAATAATTTGATGCTACAACAAACCATGTATTTTCTATAATAACTTCACGGATCTTTGGTAGAACCCTTGCTTTCTATTCAACACTATTCTACCTCACATGCTTTGGTTCATGTTGTATCTCCTAGCCATACTTGCATAGTATTCTACGTCACTCCATGAACCATAAGCAAGTACATTTTAATTTAATTTCCTTCTCTTCTTACCCTATTTTATCGTTAGTATTATGGTAAGTGAATTAAATTTTTAAAAATTAAATGAATGTAACATCGCTTGGTACAGGTGGTTCTGCATGCACGCGCATGACTTTAGATTTTCAGTAGTTGAGTTTGCTGATAAAATTAATTTCAAAATGTCATTTCCTTTGTGCATGCATGCGCATGACTTTAGATCTTAGGTACGGGTGGTTCTGCAGACTTCTGTTTTCACAAGTGTGAAGGTCTGCCCTTCAACTAATTTTGTCAATTGGATATAACTTTTAAGTATATCAGGCGTTGTTGTATATGGTTCTGACATTGTTGTATAAGTGGATAAAATTGTTGTTAATGGCGCAAGCCAAGTATCAGGAGAGGGGTAATGCATATACATTACTCCGGTGCTACAAAATAGCGTCGTTGTAATGGCAAATTTTTTGGAAACAGTTTGGTGCTAATGTTAACTTTTATAGAAATGCTATTTTTATAATTAAGAGTACCATAGAAAATAGTCTATATCAATATACTTCACACAACTGAAAACATGACCATTACCTTACAATGTGGGAGTATTCTCAAATAAGAGCTTATATGCTCTTCTCGTATTTTTAATAATTCATTTCAATTCAAAAAATTTCCAATAATTTCCCACTTGAATTTTTCAAAAATATTCTTTTCGAGCAATTGGAACAAGGACCCATTGAAGGGCAACTTTCATGTTCTGTTATATATGAATTTTTATATGTATCACTCGTAATGTATCCAATATTGGTGAGGTTGAAAATGGAATTCAGTTTTGGTAATGCTCATGCTTTATACTTATTTTTCGATTTGAGAAGCCTGAGGCCCTGAATGGGAAATTAGTGTAGTAAAGAAGAAAGGAAGAACAATCCAAGAACCCATTAACAATTCCAAAATATTTTGGATAAAAAGCCAAGTAAAAGAAACTAGTTTTAGCAACGTGTACATTTCAACAAACGTTATTTTTCTCTTATAATACTTAGAGCAGCTCATACTGTTACTTTTCATACAACTAGGGAGGAAGATTAACCGATTGCAAATTTATATTGTATATGATGATGGAGAAAGATTGGTTGCGTCTACATAGGTAATCATATGGTAACTAATTTATACTTAACTTTAGAATTAATATTTTGATAATAAAAGCTAATATTTTTGTTTTCAATTTTAATTATAGAACTAGCAGAGAGTATGGCCAAGGAGCACGGAATTTTGTGCGTGCTGCGAAGAAAAATTTAGGAGATGTGGAGAAAATATTGTGTCCTTGTTTAGACTGTCGAAATCTTAGCCGTCAATGTGGTGAAACCGTTGTTGAGCACTTGAATATGAAGGGAATGGATCCTAAGTATAAAGACGATACATGGTATAATCATGGCGAGCAAGTGAATGTTGAAAAAAAGATTAAAATGGGTGAGACGTACGACTTGCTATCAAAGAAGACTTGTAGAATCCGAATGTGCATCCGATGGGTCTAATGCAATGGGAGAGCATATTGAGCCACCTCCAGAAAACATGGATGTTGGAAATGCAAGCAAGCCAACCGCTTCCACACCTATGCAAATTGTTGAAAATCCTGAAACTGCAGTGGAAGTGGATAGAGCAATCGAAGATGTTGAAGCAAAACAAGTTTCAAAAAAGAGGACTAGAGGCCCAACTAAAGTTAAAAGACTTCCTTCGGATGTTGCAAGCCGAATTGATATTGAGTTTAATTCATCGGGCATACCGGTAGGGAAAGGCTCGGTGAAATTATCTTCTTATTTAGGGCCACTTGTCCGTGAGCACGTTTCATTTACACTTGATGATTGGAGGCAACTTGGTGACGATCTGAAAGTAGTTCTATGGACATATAAGCGTACATAAAATGCAAATTAACTAATCAATGTGAAAAAACTTGTACTCTAGTTACGAAGTGAAAAATTCAAATCCATGAAGGACAGGCAAATGCCACACACATGTAGTCGTCGAGGGATGGCTCGATTAACTGAAGATTTGGTGAGAAAAATATCGATTTATTAAATGTGGTTTTTATTTTTGTTTAATGTTGTCTTTTTTAATGCAGAAAGAGGAAAGTATCAATCCCTCTTCCATTTTTAGATCTGATGTTTGGATTAAACCTCACACTCGGAAAAATGGTGAGCCAGTGAATGCGCATGTTGCAGATGCTATTGTAAGTGCTATGTACTGTTTATTTAAGCATAATTTTTTGAAAATATATAATTTAGAAATAATTTACAAAATATAATTTGTGTTCACTTTTGTAGGAGAAAATAAAAAATGTTCAAAATGAGTCGCAATCTAGCTTAACATGTAAGTTCAAAGAAGATGCTCTCTCATTAGTATTGGGACAAGACAAACCGGGACGACTACGAGCAATGGGAAGGGGTGTAACCATGTCCAGGGCAGTTATGTCTAACATCAAAGATAAGCAGGTAGCTCAATGTCAACATAGGATTTCAGAGCTAGAGCAGTTAGTAGTTGTACTTAGGAGGCCGTAGAGCCATTTTGGATTTAGGATTTAGGAGGCCGTTGAGCCATTTTATAGTTGTACCGAGCTAGCCGCGCAAAGGAGACGCTGGCGAAATATTTCGGAAATTTAGAGAGTTAGAAAATTTTTGAGAAAATTTTGATAATTCGAAATTTGGTTTTAAACTGGAACTTGAATAGTTAAACAATGGATTTAGGAGGCCGTAGAGCCATTTTGTAGTTGTACCGAGCTAGCCGCGCAAAGGAGACGTTGGCGAAATATTTCGGAAATTTAGAGAGTTAGAAAATTTTTGAGAAAATTTTGATAATTCGAAATTTGGTTTTAAACTGGAACTTGAATAGTTAAACAATGGTATAGTTTGTGACTATGGGAGAGTTGAGAGTTAATAAGAATGATAATGGGTCTTTTATAAAAAAAATTAAAAAAAATACTTGGTTAGTTGTTGGATTGTTTGGTTTTAGGGAAAATAGTAAACGGGTTTTGGACCATTCTTCTTAGTTAGTAATTTCGGGGACGAAATTCTTTTAAGGGGGAAGGAATGCAACGACCCGGAATTTTCGAGCATTTAAAATCGGAATATTCAATATAATAATTTTAACTTGAATTACAAATATCGCTATTATTTGATAATTAAATAATAGAATTTAATAATTAGAAGTTGAGTAAATTGTTGAATCTAGAATTTTAAGCCTATTAAAAATAATTTGAAGGCTTGAAAAAAAAGTTATATTGATAATACTGAGAATAATAGAAATTTTAAAATTTGAATTTAACACTGATTTATTCAGTTTTAAGAATATATCGTTTTAAATTGAATTTAAAAATAGCCTTCCGAGGCACAGTCTCGGAATCCAACGAAACCAGTTCCATTGAGTCTGTAATATTGGACTACTATCGGATTTGAAATTTCGTATTGATCGGAGCTAGTGTGTGAGTATACGTTTTACTAACGCGCTGAGATTTTATATCGAAATTTCTTTTTATTCCGGATTTTCCTAATCGAGTCGAATAAGATTTATAACTTCGTCCCTTCCTTTGCAAGCCTAAAACAAAAAAAAATATGTATTACTCGCAGCTTCTTCTGAAAGCCAAGACGAAATGTTTTTTTTATAATCACGCAACCTTTATTTTCCCCTCTTTATAAACCGAGCTTCATCTCTCTAGAACAAACGAAATCAAAGCATAAAAAATAATATAATGATTCTAGAAAAAAAAGAGGGGATCTGGGTCGATTTAAGTTCGAACGCGATCGTGCTCGGTAGTTTGGATTCGAGCAGCTTCTTGAATCATTACTAGGGTGAAATCATTCGCATCACTCGCGAGAAGGGGCATTCGTCCGTCAGCGTGAGTCGCGAAGCTAGGGCATGGAGTCTCGAGGCGGCGGCTAGGCTAGGGTTTGTCGGCAACGGAGGGGGATCATCGAATGACGTCCAGTTCTGGTCAATGATGGCGATGTCAACCGCGAGGCAAGGAATCGAACTCGAGTTATGGTGGCTCGAGCACACGCGAATGTCGAATGTGGGGGGATGCGACTCAGCACGCGGTGACGTGGAGGGGGAGCTGGGGATCCTGGAGGGGTCGAAGTGTGGTTGGGTTCGTTCGGGGTCATATAACAGTGAGGTATCTTGTTTTTGTTTGATTTAATTGAATAAGTAGATGTTTATATATATATATATACACAAAGTTCTAAAATCATATGTATATTTGTACAAATATACATATATGAAATAGAAACAGTTTTACAGTGAGCAAACTGTAGTTTTGTTGATTTGAAAAGAAATATAATAACTATTAAGGTGGTCAATTTATTTAATTAGCTCATTTAAGTTATTTTAGTCATTTAGAAATAATTTATTAAAGGGAGATTTGTTTTGTATAGATAAAGTTTGAAAAATCTGTATAGATTATCCTGTAAGTATTTACATACGTAGTCCCAAAGGAAAATAAATGTACATTTTAATTTATCAATATTAAGGAAATAATTTATTTAACTGGTTAATCAATTATTTGGTTACCAATGGTAATTTATTAAAGAAAATTAGTTTTAAACCAAACCATTCTGTTAATTAAATTTACTAAATGGGAAATTTATTGTTCAATTATTCATGTATTAATAAACCATATAAATGTTTATACAAGGTATAAAATCATGGACTTAAATCGAGAATGAAGTGGACGTACAAATTTAAGAGGCAAAGGTGAGTTAATCTCACTCAGTTAAATTTAAATTTAAATGATTAAATTTAAATAATTGTTTGAATGGTTGAATTGATTGATGTGCTATAGTATGGTATATTTTGGGATTGGTATTTATGTTGTGCTAACGTCTGTGGATGCAGGGAAAACAGGTTGGAGGGATCCAACTGGATCCCTCAACATTTATTATTTAATATCATATGTGGTGATTATTTGATATTCTATGATGAATTATATTAGAATATTGTATGCTATGGTTCGATTGGATATAACTGGGTATAGTGAATTACACAAAAAAAATATTGGATTCTGGAAAGAAAATAAAAGAAGTAAACTTGTAAGTAAATTAATTACAGAAATTTGAATAAAATTTAAGAATGAATTGGGAAAGAAATAATGTGCCCTTTAAAATTCTAGTAAATAAATCTTGAGTATAGAAAGGAAATTTTGAATAAACAGGGAATTAATGAATTTAAAAAAAAATTCAATGTTATTATTTAAAAAGAATATAACATTTATTTGAAATTTAAGATTTAAAATATTGGAAAGAATTAAGAAGACATTGGGATAAGATCTGAAATTTTTATATTTCAGTTAAAAGATTGAAAACCAAACGAAAATTAATAACATTAATAATAAAACACATAATTAATGAATTTTGAAGGAATTGAGTAAGTAAATAGATTTAATTCAAGTAGTATAAATTGGGAATCAATTTGGAAAATTGATTTAAGTGATTGAAGTTGGAATTCTCCCTGGATAACCAAGTACGTTTTCAAAGTAAATTTTTAAATATAAGTTAAAAGATTAAAAGTTGTTTTAAAAAAAGCAAGTTTTGGATGATTTCTTATTTCTAATATTTAAATTCTAAAGTAAGTATTTTATCTTAATTTATTATATTAGTAATTATTTAAAGAATGACTTAATATTATGTTTTTAAAAGTATAAACCTAGTTTTATATTTATTAAGTAACCTTATTTTCAAATATTCATATAGTATGGTATTTTTAATAAATTATTGATGTAGTTTTAACTTAAATGTTTTAAAGTATATTTTTTTAAAGTAAAGTGTTTTAAATTGATTTAAAAAAAATCTAGAGTTTTGTGCTTGGTGATCCCAGTGGAAATAGAAATACTTGGAATTTATTCTGAGAAAGGTGGATAATTTTGAAACTGTTTTCAAGGGAATTTGAAGTGTGAAAATATATCTTGTAAAGATATTTTTGAGATAAATAAATAATTTGAAAAATTATTTATTGTTTGATGGATGTTTGTGAATAGAAATTGATAGTTAAGTAACCGACTATCAATATTGGACAATGCGTTGATCGTTTCGAAGAGACCGGGATCGAGATTTATTTCTCGAAAACCACTTCGATCCGGTTTGTATGTTTCGTGAAAACGATTTTGGATTCGAAGATGGAGCAGTGAAGTGCAAGGGCTAGTCGCTACTAATCCTGAGGATATTTCCAAAATGGATGTAGTAGGAATAGTGGCTTCGGTTCCGTCCGGACCCAAGATAGACTTGTATGGATGAATGCTTGCGAAACATCGTCAGGTGGACGACGGGCATTCTAAGGGATATGTTCTTAAAAGGTAACGCTTAGCCTCAAGCCTCATCAAATGGGAATGGCTGAAAATCAGGGGTTATGCAGCAAGGCTTCGTGGGTAGCCTCTACTGGAGGGTGAGGTCATCCCTGTCTAGATGTCCCTTTTATTTCGGCTTAGTGGGCGGTTGTTGATCCCAACCGCGGAGTGATCTTGCTCGGGACTGTTCAGTGAGGGATGGTTCTGGTCTTGTGTTGCAGGGGAGTTAGGGTGGCTCCTCGGTACGCTGAGCTAGACCAGATACTGTGACAGGTGGTACCCCAGTGCCTAGCCATTAGTTGGAATCCATTTTCCCTACGCGCCCGTACGGTTTTGATTGTTCCCAACTATTGCTGAAACGTGAGATGCAAGCATTTCAGCTAGATTCTATTTTACTTTCTTTAGACACTATATAATATCAGAGGATTTTAATAAAAAAATGTTTTTAGCTATCGTAAGGTAAAAACCCGACATGTTTATTTGTGGCATGGTCTTACGAGATGCTTTTGTTTTCAAAGGAGTTTTGAAACTTTAATAATCAATTGAGTGTGATTTTCTCACGCTGGTATTCCAGACTTACTCGGGTGTTATTTAACTGTAATGCTCGAGTCAGACCGAGTATTATAGGAGACAGGATATGATGCTGTGGAGCTCAGGAAACGAGCTGGATGACGATACGTACTCCCGTACTTGTTTTATATATATATTCCGCTGTATTGAGTAGTTGTGTATCCAGTTTTATGTTATTTATGTTGAACTGTGATTGATGTACTCTGATGATGTAATATATAAACAGATATATCTGATTTGAGTAAAGATCATTTATTATCTATTATATTTTATTCCGCTGCGATGGTTAGATTCTGTTGTTATTTTCTATTTTCTTCTTCTACCTCTTCTTCTTTAACCCAAATGGTTCGTATTTCTGTACAACTTGAGTTGATTTAGGTAGAATAGTGTTGACTCAAGGGGTACGGATTTGCGGGTTGTTACAATTAGCATGCATCAATGACATGTACATCCAGCATGAAGCGTTCATTCATTTAGCTGAAAAAGTCTCCGAAGTTTTCATCGAGTGCCAGCATGAAAATGATCGAGTTAAGTTAGAGGCCATTCACAACAAAAATATCAAACATCATGATGCCGTGCTGCTCGAATGTAAGGCTCAACTTGCAGAGGCGAAGAAAAATGCGTAGGAAATGGCTGAGGTAGTGAGTCGCCTGGAAACTTTGCATGAGAAGGAATTGGATGCCACGCTTCAATGCAGTGGCACCTTGGCTTTAGAGAAGGACTCCTTACAAAAATAGAAAGAAGTCTTAGCCTTCCGCGTTGAGGAGCTAGAAAAGTTACTGTTCAAAGAGAGGGAAGAAAAAATTGAGGCAAGAAAAGTCATAGAAATACAGCGAAGAGATTGTCAAAACAAGGAACTTAAAGATGAAACTCGATGAACAACTCACCCAAATTGAAATCTTGAAAGAAGCCAGCCGTGAAGAGGGTAGGAAAGAGGTGCTCGCAGAAGCCAACTCCTGAGTTGAGGCGGCGGATGAGTCTAACAAGGAAGAGATCAAGTACTTGTTCGACGCGCTCATTGCCGAATACAATGCAAAAGTTCTCCTTCACCGCGACTTGACTTTTCTAGGCAAATGCTATCTCGAATCCCTCTCTGAAGCTTGAGAGATCATCACAAAAATCAAAAAAATAAGAGTTGGGAATGGCAGAGCTTGATGAACGGGAACTTGTGCAGGAAGTGCTCCGAGGAAACGAACCATCTGATTTGGCTGTCGCAAAACTTCAATTCTATAAATCTTCTACACCGACTAAGGAAAAAATGATATCATAGGGTCTACCAGAACTGAACCCCAGGGCCCTCTCCCTATTCAACTGGTTGAAATGTCATCTTCCCAACCCATGGAACAACATGTCGGTTATGATCCAAACGGGCTCGAACTTGAGCCACGCATGCTGTCTTCCATCATTGAAGGGAGCACCCCAAGGACCACTGAGAGCCAACGGGATGCTGATACCTTATTGAACTCCTTTGAACTAAAAAAGTTGATGTTTTTGGCACATAACGGCTATAGACTAATGCTTGCATTTTGATGAATTTTTGTAGGTCATCCCGGTTCTGAATTAACTCCCAGGAACGATGTCGCCACGGAGCACCAAGGAAAAATGGCCGAGGCTCCGGCTGCTATAGATATTCCAAGGGCCGACGCCTAAGTGATTTGGGCACTAGATGGGGACAACCCTGAAGACCCATATTTTGCTGAAGAGCTTGATGACGCTGTGGTCATGGGTGCTTCGGGGCATATAACTAAAGTCAGCATGAAAGAACAAATTGAAGAGGAGGAAAATCAAAACACAAAGTAAAAGGTGAACCCGATGTAGTCGCGGTTGAAGATCCTCTCATTAAGCCTCTGCAATTCATCCCACCTTGCGGGACAACTCCTATGAAGGTTCCTCCTTATTCCTCAAGTGCTTCTAGTAAGGGCGGCAAAGGATCTCGAAAGAGACGCTTGATCGATCCAACTTCAGAAAAACTGAAGAAGGAGAAGAAATCGAAAAAATAGTTAGCGTCTTGTGTCATTGTATATAGTCTGAATAAGTTGAACATGTGTTTCTTTTCCTAGTAGCAGATGTACGAGCGCGAATCCAAAATTTCTGAATAATTTGTAAGCAATTTTTGAGATTGTGAATGAAAGTTTTTGTTTTTTGATTAACCATCGTGTGAATTATTACTTCAACAATAGAGTAATTTCCTTTCATTCGATGCATTTCAATACTTTTCACAAGTCTTGTTAATAATTCACTATCCCAATCTTGAAGCCTCTTCCTAGGTGCCACCTTAATTCATGAGCGATGCCAAGCCGAAACTGTAACTAATGGTTGTATCTTGCAGCTAACAATCTAAGCCTCTTTCTTTGATTTGAGATCGGAATTCGTGGGATAACGAGCGATTGAAAGCTCATTTTTTACCCATTGGGTTTTCGAGCTAGCCTGTCGTCTGGGGACCTAGAATTTTTTAGTCCGTAGTTAGGGACTTAAGATTTTTCACCGTGGGTAGTCACGCTTCTGCCTGACTGGTTTATAGTCTAGTCCGCGTCAGGGACTTAGAGTACTCTAATCCGCAGTCAGGGGTTTAGAGACACTTCTCCAATCGTTTGTACTCTAGTCCGCATAAGGGACTTAGAGTACTCTACTCCGCATCAGGGACTTAGAGATTTTTCCAAATCGCTTATACTCTAGTCCCTGTCAGTGGCTTAGGGTACTCTAGTCCGCATTAGGGACTTAGATGTTTTTGTCAAATCGTTTATACTAGAGCTCACGTCAGGGACTTAGAGTACTCTAGTCCACATCAAGGACTTTAGAGATTTTTGTTAAATCATTTACACTCTAGTCCACGTCAGGGACTTAGAGTACTCTAGTCCACATCAAGGACTTAGAGATTTTTGTCAAATTTTTTATACTCTAGTCCATGTCAGGTAATTAGAGTACTCTAGTCTACATTAGAGACTTAGAGATTTTTGTCAAATCGTTTATATTCTAGTCCACGTCAGAGACTTAGAGTACTCTTGTCCGAATCAGGGACTTAGAGATTTTTGTTAAATCATTTATACTCTATTCCACGTTAGGGACTTAGAGTTTTGTCATTCTCCTACCATCGACAACCTTTGTTCCTTGTTGCGAACTTTGCTTTTTGATTCATCTATGAGGATCGCCAGATGGGCAAACTTACAAAGCCTCCCTTGTTCAGTATCATCAGGGATCAGTATGACTGGACGACTTCTAACTTTGCGAATCTGTTCATACATCGTAGATGTCGATATCAATCAGTTCCAAGACATACTTAGCGTACCTTGCAACAACAGTAGTTTATGCAAAGGAAGATTCAAAATTTTATTCAGCATAAGAATAGGAACAAAATGAATTGTCTGATTACATATCAAAAAGGTTAAATACCAAAGCAAATATTGAAAACAAACACTACTGAAATGGGAAAGAAATAGTCTGGGTGAAATAGTGTATTAAATGCTCGCTATTCCACATTTTGGAAGCCTCACACCATCAACAGTCGCTAGATTGAAAGTTCCTTGTCCAAGACTTTGTTCAATGATGTATGGCCCTTCCCATGTCGGGTTTATGTGTAACGAGACCGAAAAATTCGTTTCAAGACAAAATCACCAACTTCAAAGGTCCTATAGCACTGGGCAACTCGGTGTCAACATGCAGCTGCTCTCTAATCGGCCTCGTTATGCTTCTCATCGATAAGGTCCAATGACTACAAAAAGAGATTTTGGTTTGTTCTAGGATCATAGTAAATCACCCGATGGGAAGGTACTTCGAGTCTACAGGAATGACTGCTTTGGCTCCGTATGCAAGAGCGAATGGAGTGTGGCTAGTTGCAGACTTATGAGTGGTCTTGTAGGCCAAAAGCACCGTAAGAAGTTCATCCACCCACTCGCTTTTAGCACCGTAAGAAGTTCACCCAAATATTTTTTCAGGATAGATTTAATAATATGTTTACACCTTGAACTTGTCCATTCACTTGAGGGTGAGCGACTGTCGCAAATCTCTTTTCAATGCATATCTCCGGAAAACTCCTTAAACTCAACACTATCAAATTATCAGTCATGATAGTTTAAGGAAGACCGAAACGACACACAATGTTTCGAACAAAGAAGTTGATGACTTTCTTTGTTGTGATCATAGCTAACGGCTCCGCTTCGGCCCATTTTGTGAAGTAGTCAACAGCAACAATTGCATATTTCGCGCCGCCTTTGGAAATTGGCAAAGGGCCAACGACATCGATTCCCCATACACCGAATAGCCATGGATTAACCATTTGCGTGATCTTTATCATCAATGATCTTGGTATTTTTGCATATATCTGGCATTTGTCGCATCGTCTCACACAATCGACGGCATACCGTTCAAAGTCGGCCAGTAGTACCCATAACGGAGTATCTTTTTTGCTAGCATTTGCCCCCCAGTGTGATCACCACATTCTACCTCATGGACTTCTTTCAAGACACGCTTTATCTCGTTATGGGGGATACATTGGAGTAAGGGAATAGAAAACCCCTTTTATACATAGTTCTTGCTTGCATAATATACAGTGAAGCTTTAAGAAGGTCCCATCGCTTTTTATTCCTCTTCTCAGGCAAGATTCCATGCAACAAGTATTCTTCGAATGGAGTCATCCATGATTCTCTTTCAGGTTCCGTTTCTGATACTTGATCTACTTCCATCACATTAATACTTAAGGTATGTAGTGTCTCGACTAGAAACAAGCCCATCTGTTGTGCATCACCAGTGCTCGCGAACTTTGCCAACAAGTCAGCTTCTTCGTTCTTCTCACGTAGGATATGCGAAATGTCACAGTATTCGATATCTGCCAACAAATCCTGAACTTGGGTAAGATATGGAGGAAGCCTTGTCCCTTTTCCTAGTAGTCCCCTCTAACTAGTACACCACCAGTTGTGAGTTGCAAAAGAATTCGATAGATTTCACCTCGAGCTCTCTTGCAAGCTTAAGTCCAGCAATTAACGCCTCATACCCAGCTTCGTTGTTCGTAGCAGGGACATCAAGCTTCAAAGTATAGAAAATTGACTGGTCCTTAGAGGTTATAAGAATGGTCCTCGCTCTGGAACAATGATCATTGGATACTCCATGGTATATAGCTTCCATCGTGTACTAGGAATTACACCACTCTTTAGAGGCTTGTCCTGCATGATAAACTCTACTATGAAATCAGCCAATGCTTGTCCCTGAATAGATCTTCAAGGCAGGTATGTAATATCGAACTGATTGAGCTCGATCTTTCTCTTAAGTATCCTTTCAGACATCTCGGGTCGCTGTAGGACCTGTCGTAACAGTTGATTGGTGTAGACATCGATTGGATGTGCCTAGAAGTATGGGCGAAGTTTACGCGACAAGATCACCAAGCAATACGCCAATTTCTCTATCTTTGGGTAATTTCCTTCTATCCCCGTTAATCGTTTACTGACATAGTACACTGGTCTCTGGATCTGGTTCTCCTCGTGAATCAAAGAAGCACTTATGGCATGTGGCGATATGACTAATTAAATGTACAACTCCTCATAAACTACCGGTTTTGACAGAACAAGGGGCTCTCCAAATGACTCACCAAAGCTTGGAATGTGCCTTCACAATCTTGTGTCCAATTTGCCTTCACAATCTTGTATCCACTCGAAATTCCTCTTCCCTTTCCTTATCAAATCGAAGAAAGGAATGCATTTATCGGTCGCCTTGGAGATTAACTGACTCAAAGTAGCCACCTGAAGGCTCTACACTTGCTTAATAGTTTTGGGTGCTTGAAAATCCCGAATGGCTTGAACCTTTTCTGGATTCACTTCAATTCCTTATGCATTGACAATAAATCCTAAGAACTTCCCTGACGGGATACCGAATGAGCACTTCAGAGGGTTGATTTTCATGTTATAAAATTGAAGGATATCGAACATCTCCGCTAAGTCTTGAATGTGGTCGTTTAATCACCGTGACTTCGCGAGCATATCATCCACATAGACTTCCATTGTCTTCCCGATCTGATCCTTAAAAATTCAGTTGACCAAATGTTGACATGTCGCTCCTGCATTCTTTAATCTGAACGGCATTACAACATAACAGTACATCCGACCATCCTTGACAAAACTGGTGTGCTCCTGATCTAGGACGTGCATCGATATTTGGTTATACCCCGAGTACGCATCCACAAATGATAACAATTCGTGCCTAGTAGTTCAATAAACTAGCTGATCAATTCTAGCAGGGGAAAACTATCCTTGGAGCATGCCTTCTCAATTTCCCATTCGTATTCTTCACTAGCATGGGGTTAGATATTTATTCAGGATATTACGGCGTCATGTATAAACCCGTTGGCTTTAAGTTTATCCACCTCCTCTTTAAGAGCCTTGGATCTCTTTGGATCCATACCTTATCTTTTGTACTTCACAGGGACATACTTCAAATCGATATTTAGCGCATGGTTTGCATTGGCAGGCAGATCCAATACATGTCAGAATGAGTCCAAGCAAATACATCTAGATTCGCCCAGAGGAAAGTCAGTAAGTTCTCTCATCATCGATGGGTTGAGTTGCGATCCAATATTCAGCACCCGTGACGAGTCGCCATGGCTTATTGTGACATCAATCTTCATCTAAACTGGCACAGCCTTGGTCTCCTTGGGCTCATCCTCATCATCCCTTGGATCTATATCTCTGTAGAACCGACTGTGGTACTTAAGCCAAGGCTTAGGCGCTATTTGTCAATCTTCGATGACTTGGATGCAGATAGACTTGTCCACACCCTTCGCCTTCTCTTTTTGTTGAGACTCTCTCAACTCAATTACATAATAGGCATGCCCAATCGCCTAAACACCATGCACAACATCTACTCCATTATCAGTCGGAAATTTCAATGTCAAACACCATGGGGCAAGAGATGCCAAAAATTTAGCCAAGGCCGGATATCTCAGAAAAACATTGTACGGTGATTCAACATCCAAAATAATGAATGGTAGGATTCATACCCTCCTACGTTCACCTTCCCCAATCCGGCCATTAATTCTACATAACCAACTGCCTTGGTAGCTACACTCATCAGTATTATGCCTGCAACATCAGAAAACCGACAGTGCTTCCCGGTTTGCTTTTGTTCCTCTATCGATTCTTTTGGACGTGGCTTCTTATATTGGAAAGTATTATAGGTGGAAGATAAATGTTCTCGATGGATGCATTCAAAGGTGTACAGTCGTCATCTAAAGGAAACTTGGACCTCCCTTTTCCAGTCGCAATTCCCTTCTCCAGTCGCGATTCCCTTCTCCGTTACTTTATGTTGACTCGGCTTGTTTTGAACATTGACCCGAACCTTCCATGAACTCTCGCCAGACAGCTTTAATGCAATGTTGCTTTGTACCACTTCTCCACTTGGCCCCGTAGCATTGCTTTTTCTAAACAATCTGGCCTCTTCCTTTCTCATGAACTAGGCCATCTTTGAGTAGAAGCGCTCCAGCATGGCCAACGGTTATCTAGTTAGTCAATCACCGAACTCAGATTCAGGGTCAATCCCTCTTGTCACAGCCATAAGTATCGCGTGGTGGTTAGGGTTACTGACTTTAGTCGCAGCAATGTGAAATCTCTACAAATAGTCCTTCAGTGATTCTCCCAAAGCCTGGATTGCACTAGAAAATGACATCACATCTTTGGAGGCAAGTAGCATGAATCCTGAACTGCTCCACAAATCTCGTTGCCAGCTCATCAAATCTCGAGATTAACTACGGAGGCAGTCTTGTGAACCACATTGTAGCGATACCAAAAAGGGTTATGAGGAAACATCTGCACTTGGTAGCATCATTCACTCTTGCCGAGTCCATCAACCATTCGTACCTCATGATGTGTTGTCTGGGGTCAATTTTTCCTTCATAAGCAGGCATCGTAGGCATGTTAGCCCTTCTGGGATACTCTGCCTATAAAATACTATCGGTAAATGGGGTATGGCTCCTAGAGACTCCCCGGTCATCATTCGCCAAGCCATGGTTCTCCTTCATCAACTTTCTGACCATTGAGGATAAATCCATTGTCTGGATAGGTGGTGCCAAGTGGTGGTCGTGCTCCATCCCGTGTGAATGTTCTGGTCGGTGTCTCCGGGGAATTTCAAGCCTCCATGGGCTATCATCCTCCAAATGTGTATCCTGTGGATTCACTCTATTATCATTCTGGGGAGGTAGTTGGTAAGCATCCAAGCGTGTTACAGTGTCCAAGTTCCCATTTCCAAGTCGAGTATGACCCCCCAGCTGCAGTTGGGAGCCGTCCCCTTAGTTGAGGGATCGCTACAGACCCTTAGGGAGGGATCGGCACCGACCCGGCTTGGAAGGCCACGATGGTCTGCCAAGTGCTGCTCTAATGTTCCTATTCATGCTGCTCGACTCTATGGCGCCTTCGCCTATGATGTTCATCTAAAGATGTTGAACTATCTAACACCGAATTCGAAGCGAGACCTCCTCCGGCGCTTTGGCGCTACTATTGAGCAATTTGGTTCATTATGTTGGCATTAGCCAAGATTTGCTCGTTTAGCTACCTATGAATTTCCATCAACTTCCTCATCAAGTCATTAAATTCAGCTCGGGTAATGGAAACGACGGGGTTTCGAACTGCAGCAGGCTCCACATTTACATTAGTAGGTTGGTTGCTTGGGCCCCCTTATTGGACACTATAGTTTTGTTGGCATCAACATTGTGGGAAGTAGATCTGGTGCGCCTTACCATCTTAGATTCCTATGCTTAGATTTAATTTTTGAATAGTATCTAAAAGATTCTGAAAATGAACCTGGATCTCCTTTGGCATACTTCTTCAATCCAGTAGCAACAAAGATGATCCTAATAGTTGAGAATCGACGTTCTCAACGAAAGCACCACAATGTTAGCAACCAAATTGGCCACAAACACTCAAGGATAGGTTTAAGTAGCGAAATAAATGAAGAAATTAAATGAAAATAAAGGAATAACGCTAGATATCAAGATAAATGTAGCAGAAAGTAAAAAAGAACAAGGTTTATAATGGTTCAGCGTTGATTGCCTACGTCCACTTTGAATATTCTCTTTATTGCTTCACAATTCACTTGATTATAATTACGATCAGTAAGAAATAGCAAGACAATTGGAAAGAATAAAAGAAGATTGGTTACAATAATGGCAGAGCTTCCCTTGCAAGCTAAAAAGTCCCTCAAAATGGCTCCTTATGCCTGTATTTATAGATGAAGGTAGCCTCCAATCTGACTGAAACTTTGGCACCTGGACCACCTCAACCATATGGGCCCACCGTAGGGAGGGCTAAGCCTAACTCCCGTTATATAGTGGTCGGTACCGACCCCTCCATAGGTTGAGTTCGGGCTAGCGATCCCTATGGTGGCTTTCTTATAGTCTATATTGATGTTGCTCCAAATATCATAGCATTTGGACCTGTAGATCTTTAGTTCTCATCACGTTTTAGTTCTAACCTCAACCCTATCAAGGTAATACCAATCCATGTTCCCTGTGAGTGCTTTGCTGATCCAACCTTCTCAAGTCATGCTCAACCGATCCCACCATGAGTCACACCACCAGACTGATGCCGATTCATCCTTCCAAATATTCTATCCCGACCTGAAGACACTATGCCGACCCATCACATTATACCGATCCATACATGCTATGCCGATCCAAACACACTATGCCGATCCAAACATGTTATTCCGATCCAAACATGTTATACCAATCCTAACCCTTCTCACAGCTATGCCGACCCCCAAGTGCTTCATCCATTTTAGCAAACGACCAACCCCTATTTTATCCAAGCTAACATCCATCCCTTTTACATCTGGCCCTATCTATTTATCAATTATGCTCACCCGGGCTTTGTATAACTATCCAGACTCTATATCTGGGTCCTGTGGCCGTTGCCTCACGGTCATTCCTTTCATCAACGGTCGAATATGGCTTGTGTGATCAGCCCATATAGCCTGGCCAAGGTACCGGATAACAACAGGAATGAAGGATGATGAAGTAAAAGTAGAAAAAGATGAAGGGTCTCGAGACATATGGTGGGAAGCACTAGAATCCAAGACACATAAAGATGTTTTACCTGAGAAGTTATTATGTATTTGACCTGAAAATGGAGATGCAGACATATTATGGCAGCGGAGAGTGATAATTTTAAAGAGACATGCGGCTAGGAAAATGAACAGTTGCACTCATGGAATTGTGAAACGATTGAAACACTTTTTCAAATATTAGATTATGACACATTTAGATACATTTTTCCGCTGAAAGAGTTTCAATAACAAGCTTCTAATTATCAACTATTGTGGATAAAACAACATACTCAGCTGCATTCTTTGATTCTACGAGCGTAGTAAGTGAAAAATGTAAATATTATCAACATCTAGTTCACATTGAAGAAGTTGTTTGTGTTTCAATTCACCACCCCAAAATTCCATTATTACCTTTTCTTCTCTTTTATTTTCCTTTTTTTTCTTTTCTTTTTTTTCTTTAATTTTTCTCTTTTTTTCTTTTTTTCTTTTTTTCTTCTCGTTTCCTTTTCAAAAAATAAAATAAAATAATATTCATATCCTCTCCCATTTTATTCTTAGCCCAAAACAAAATAACTTAGATTAGTAAATGCAACCTAGAAACAAAGATGAACTTTAGAAATCTCGGAGGCATGCGTCGAGTAGTAGATGCGAAGCCAGTTTGCGAACGTCCGTTTTGATAAGTCCCTAGAAATGAATTTGGATCTGCTATCTAGGTCAGGTTGTAGCTCATGTATTTAGTTGGAATTCTTTGGTGTAGATGTTAGATTTGATTGCAGTGGGTTGTTGAAAGTGAAGGAAAACTAAAGTGTTTGTTTGATAATGTAATTCGAGAGAGGTGGAGTTGTTATGTTTGTGAAGTTTGATGATGGTGAAATTAAACGAGAAGAGAGAAACAAAGGGAAAAATATAACAGAAAGGATGAGATTGACACCTTAAATTAGAATGCAGCTATGATACAATGTTGAAGATGAGAATAGATTTATTGAATAGAGGAATATTTTATTACCACTTGATGATTTTATACAATTTATAACCAACTGTTTACAGTCACATTGCTTAGAGCCCAAGTAATTGTATAATAGGGGAAAAAGGTGTAATAAGAGAAAGCTCAGATATTGAAATATCCTTGATTTATTTCGTAACATGTAATACATATATCTTAACATGATTGATATTAGTAAATGATAAATAATGTTACTATATTTTAGAAAAAATGTATATAATATGCATATATGATATCTTTTGTTTAAAAAAAACAAACAAACACATGCACTTGCCATTCAAGTGTTGCCATTGCATTTTTTCCCGGCATTGCCACACCTCTTAAAACTCTCCTTTATGCCGGCAACAATAAAACTATAATGTATAATTTTTAACAAATAAGAAAGGAAAGAGTTCTGTTACACCCCTCTTTGCTGCACCTTATATACACTTCTCTTATTTTTTGATCTACACAGTTCGAAATTGAACGAAAATTTATAGGTATGTCCTTTCATAACTCAAGATAATCTCTACAAAATTGGATTTAATTTGAATAATTTTAACATTTTAGAAGTTTGTAAGTGATCTCATTTTCTGTGGACATGATGTTCGTAGTATAGATTAAACATATATAAAGTTTCATTTGATTTAGAATAGTATAACACCAAAAATCATATAATTATTGAATGAGGTATAACAAAAGAGAGGTGTACGTAGAAACGTAACTAATAAGAAAATACCATGTTACAAAAACAACACACACAAACTAATATTAGTAATGTTATATTTAATAAATGATACCATGTTACATAAATATCACACATACCACTGTATCAAATTAGTTTTTTCTTTAGTTTTTTATTTTATTTTAGAAAAAGTTACTATAATATATATCAGTTCATATACTTTCATAATGTATTTCAACATGGCCTTTTAACCCTTCTAACTTAAATGGATGCTTTACAAGAAAACATGATATAATTTTCATAAGTAGAGTTACCATAGAACAAAGACCATAAAAAAGAAGATACGATACCTCAAATAGGTGGAGGAGAAATAAAAGTAATTAAACTCTCAAACCCACCCGTACGAGAAACTATATTATTTTATTTTATTCATAAAAGATGAACTGGTAGTTAGTTGCCAGCATGGGTAACATGTTTTTTAAATCCACAAGCTTCAACCTTATCAATAATTATAACTAATTGTAATTTGTAACAAACAATTATTCTTTTTCGACCCTTTCAAACTAGAAAAATACACATACATTGTGAATTTTGCCATTCAGAAACAGTGAAACACACACATGCTTGGGAATGCTTTGCTATATTCCCATGTAATTATGCAAATATCACATTGTATAACCTTTTGCACTAATTTTAATTTAGTAGTCAAAAACTAAAGGGTCGTGGTACACACGAAATTTGATGGCCTGGTCAGTAGAGGTGCATTTGATTGATTTGGTTGGTACGATAATGAAAATTGTTAAACTAAACTAAGACCGATAAAAATGAAAACAAAATCAAACCAAACGAATTAAGTTTGGTTGGTTATCTAATTTAAACGAACTAAAAATGATTCGTATTTTGTATTTGGAATATTCACTATACCTTAAAATAAAACAAAAAATACGACTAGCATTCTTATTTAGGATTCTTATTCTTTTTAATAATTATTTTAACACATATAAGATAAATAAAATTTATATTGACCACTAAACTAAATATTAACAAATCATTATAACGTTAGTACTTTTGGCGATATAATAATATTCGGTTAATTTGGGTAAATCAAAAAATGAACCAATTTCTTTTTGGATCGATTAAAAAGCAATCTATTTTCAAAACCAAACCAAACCGACCAAAATAAATTGATTTATTGGTTTAATCAAAGATTACTCATCCCTAATGGTCAAAGGAGAATAACATAAGAAAATTCAATGCGACGATCCCTTTGTATTTTGTTTTTTTGTTTTCAACATTAATTGCAAAACACAGAGGATAATAGAAAAAAAGATTTAAAACTGCCTTCAGGATGTTGTAGAGATGACAGAGAAGATGAATTGCTTTTCATGCTTTTGTTATTTTTCAAAATACGTAAAACAAAATAAATTTATTTTTTATTTTGTAATTTAACTTCATTTTTTTGAATTAAATTTTTTTGAAGGATACATGCGTCGTGCTTATTTTGTTTGGGGGGAACTCAAAAACAACCCAAAATAATGCAAACCAAACGTTGCCATACTTCTTAAAAGTTAAAAATGGAAAAAGCTCTTTAGAGGCTAGAATCTATATGTTTCTTTTTAAGTTGAAAATAGAAATAAAAGGACAATTGGGAGATTGATGTCTGCCCTACACCTGTTATTCTGTAAAATTTTTATAAAAAATCAACACCATGAGAAGAATCAATGAGAAATGATAACGAAAGCAATTGAATTCAGATGGCCCTGAAAGTAAAGGTCAACAGTCAGCTATTTAAACAGAACAAATGCGATGCAATCCAGTTCTTCCACTCTGATTAAATCATTAATTAAAAAAGTAGCATAACATAAGGCACATATTATGTTTTATAAAATATGTCGAATGGGCGCATGTTCAATGCTTATCTAACTATGTGGAATATAATCAACATGTCATTAAGATGGTGATATGCCAACTGCTTGCTTAATTATGCAACGCGTCAAACTATATAAACAAATATCGCCGACAAAGTCATATCAAGCCAAGATTAAGGTATAAACATGGCATGCAATTTTTCAGCAAATTTAAGTTTAACTTGTACAGTAACCTGCATGCTAACAAGCTGCAACATATAAGAATCCTGAATCCAGACGCATCAACGAATAAAAATCTCACCATAAACTGGTAAAGTTATAAGACTCCTTTTACACAGAGTGAAGTAACAGAACAAGAGTAGGTAACAAGAAAAATGATCAAACGAAGGAAATCATTTATAAATGACAGGCACGCAGTAGAGTTCTATGTCAAGTTCTCTTCTGTACGTAAGACCAAACTTTCCTTTTCACAGACTACATAGTACATACAACTTGTCCACTTGCATGATAAATAAAGAACTAAAGTATTGCTTTAAAATTTTAAACACATTGTATGCTAGTGCTTAGTTTTATACAAGCAATTGGCAAGGCATGAATCGACAGAGAATTTTGATTCCAAGGAGAACGACCTAACTTAGATGGCAACAGCTACAAGCACAGCATAGATAACTACATCACAGTTTAATTAATTAAGGAGAAGGATCCACAGCTCTAGCATACCTCTTTGATTTCAGTTCCTCGTTCCCACTTAAATAATAATATGTTCTCTTATACACATCATATTAATATTTAAATGGAAGTGAGTGGCTGAACTTTAAGGGCTAGGTTGGAGGCTGTATAAAGAGTTGCGGATCCTTCTCCGTGTGTGTGTCTATATATATATATATATATATATATATATATATATATATATATATATATATATATATATATATATATATATATATATATATATATTGTTAGAAATTGTTGTTTGAAAATAAATGAATTCTTAAAAATTGACTAAGTATAAAATGGTTCATATTATATGCGAATATGAACAGTCACACATTGTGAAATTATATAAAAGAATTAAATATTTATACTTGATTCTTAGAAACTAAGTTGGACCCTTTTGGCACCCAATGATGCTCTTTTGTGAGGAGGAAGACCATGCTTGACCACCACACGCGCGCCTACCAACCGATCCAGGCTTATAGTGGTGTAACACTTATATTTTTCGTACAAAATTCTTTAACCGTTTTTAAACCGGACTAGAAGAGTCAAATCAGACCAGACCCGTATTGAAGAACGTTACATAACGTTTATTGTTTTTACCCGTTATTTTCTCAGATCTGTTGTTCGAGACCACGTTTCCCCCACCAGTAGCGTCCTTTTTGCTATTCCGCCTTCTTAACTGGAAAGGAGACGAAACAGAAAGAACTACATCTCATTAATTTTTTAATCCACAAATTCGAGCAATATTTTTGAGTGTAAACATAATCATTTCGTACGTGCAAACGAATCAATACCGTAACAAAATTTTAGAGGCTGTTTTATCCTAGAGACGGCGATAATTGATCCGAACTGCTTTGCACTGTACATTAGATCGCCGAAACGTCTTCAAGAAAGTGACGTAGTCCGCGACTCAACCAAAGATCAACATTTTTGTCAACAATTTTGAAGACGTTTCCATTAACCATGACTTCCACTGCAGATCTAGACGCCGCTGCTCCCGCTTCACTCTTCCAGGTCCCGATGGTCTCTGCTGCGTCTTTCAGATTCAAGGGCCTCCACTTTAAACGCTGGAAACAGAAGATGGAATTCTTTCTGACCATGAGAAAAGCGGTGGCCGTGCTGACAACCGACAAATCGCAACTACCAGATAGACCAGATGAAGCAGATGCAGATCTGATGCGAGCCTGGACAGAAAAATCAAAGGAACTACAGAACTGGACAGAGCAAAACTACCTGTGCAGAAATTTCATTCTCAACGGTCTTAGTGATGACCTCTACGACTACTAGAATTCCGACAAGGCAGCCAAAGAAATCTAGAAAGCGCTGCAAAAGAAGTATGATACAGAAGAGGCTAGAACGAAGAAATATGCAGTCAACCACTACCTGAAATACCAGATGACGGATGACAGGTCAGTAGAGATGCAGTTTTATGAGCTTCAAAAAATTTCTCATGAGATCATCTCCAAAGATATGAATTTGGACGAACAATTTCAGATTGCTGTTATTATTGATAAACTGTCCCTAGTTTGGAAAGATTTTAAGAATGTGCTTAGGCACAAGACCAAGGAATTCTCCTTAGAGAGCTTGATCACTCGCCTCCATATTGAGGAGGAGGCTCGTAAGCAGGACCAGAAAGAGGAAGCGCTTGTTGTCACCAATAACAACACTAAAAAGTCCAAGCCTATAGTTCTGAAACCGAATTCGAAAAGCTTTAAGAATCAGAACCGCAACCGCAACAAACAGAATTGGAACCCACAAAAACAAAAAGGGACAGCAGAAACCGACCCAAAAGAATGATTCTGGACAGTTGTTTTTGTGTTACAATTGTGGAAAACCAGGTCATATGAAACGCAAGTGTAGGAACAGACCAGGCTCTACACCACAGGCTAACCTGGCTGAGCAGCCTCTTAAGGCAACGATTTCTGAAATTCGTGTAGTTGGTGGATCAGAGGGTTGGTGGGTAGATACTGGTGCATCCTGCCATGTCTGCTACGATCGTGCTATGTTCAGTACATACATGGCTGCCGATGATAAGAAAGTGCTGTTGGGAGATTCTCACACCACTACAGTTGCTGGCATTGGAAATGTGAAAATAAAATTTACCTCTGGAAAGACAGTTCTTCTGAAAGATGTGATGCATACTTCAAAGATGAGAAAGAATCTGGTTTCTGGATTTTTTCTTAATAAGGCTGGTTTTACTCAAGTTATAGGGGCTGATTTTTATATTTTGACTTATAAGGGGATGTTTGTAGGGAATGGTTATGCTTGTGAGGGTATGTTTAGACTTAATGTTGAATCTAATAAAGTAACCAATTCTGCTTATATGTTGTGTGATTTTAATATCTAGCACTCTAGATTATGTCATGTAAATAAACGCATTATTCATAACATGAGTACCTTAGATTTAATTCCTAAAATGTCACAAAATGACTTTGATAAATGTGAATTCTGTAGTCAAACAAAAATCACTAAGAAACCCCATAAATCAGTTGATAGAATTTATGAACCCTTAGACTTAATTCATTCTGACATATGTGAGTTTGATGGCACTTTGACTAGACATGGACACCGTTCTTTTATCACTTTCATTGATGATGGCTCTGATTTCACTTATGTATATCTTATGAAAAATAAAAGTGATGCATTTGATATGTTTAAATTATTTAAAACTGAAATCAAGGATCAATCTAATAAGAAAATTAAGAGACTTCGTAGTGATAGAGGAACAGAATATGAGTCTAGTCCATTTCTTGATTTTTATAAATTGTGTGGTATAACTCATGAGAGAACTGCACCTTATTCACCAGAAATGAACGGTAAAGCTGAAAGAAAGAACATGATCTTTACCGAATTAGTTGTAGCTGTTTTATTAAATTCGTGTGCAGCAAAACATTGGTGGGAGAATATTTTATTGACTATACGCTATGTATTGAATATAATCCCTAAATCAAAAAGTAAGATTTCACCTTTTGAAATTTTAAGAAATTATAAACCGAATGTATCTTACTTTGTAACTTGGAGATGTTTGACATATGTTCGTACACCTGACACTAAGAGAATAAAATTTGCAAGTAGAGCATACGAATGTGTATTTATTGGCTATGCTGTTAATAGCAAAGCATAAAGATATTATGACCTAAATACACATAATATAGTAGAATCCAATGATGCTGATTTTTATGAAACTAATTTCTTTTTAAATTGAGGAATAGTGGGGACATGTCAAATATCATCGTGCCTATTGGAACAAAACTTAACGAATCTTCTAAAATCGAACCTAGAAGAAGTAAAAGAGCAAGAGTTGATAAAGATTTTGGCTTGGATTTTTGCACTTTTACTATAGAGGGGGATCCCACAAACCTTTAAGAAGCCTTATCTTCATTAGATGCCCATTTTTGGCAAGAGGCTATTAATGATGAGATGGATTCCTTGGAACCCAATAAGACTTGGCACTTAGTAGATTTACCACCTGGTTGTAAGTCTATAGGCTGTAAATGATACTTAAAAAGAAATTAAAACCCGATGGCACAGTTGAAAAATATAAAGCTCGTTTGGTAGCTAAAGGTTTTAGGCAAAGAGAAAATGTAGATTTTTTTGATACTTTTTCAACCGTAACTAGAATCACATCCATTCGAGTACTAATTTCATCAGCATCTATTCATAATTTAATGATACACCAAATGGATGTTAAAACTGCTTTTTTAAAAGGTGAATTAGAAGAGGAAATTAATATGGACCAACCCGAAGACTTTGTAATTCATGGTCAAGAACATAAAGTTTGCAAATTAGATAAATCATTATATGGTTTAAAACAAGCATCTAAACAATGGCATGAAAAATTTGATAAATTAATAATCTCAAATGGTTTCAAAGTTAATGAAAGTGACAAATGCATTTATTAAAAATCTGAGAATGACATTTGCACTGTAATATGTTTGTATGTAGATGATCTACTTATTTTTGGAGCAAACATTCATGCCATAAACATTGTTAAGTCCTTATTAAGTGCAAATATTGATATGAAAGATCTAGGTGAAGCGTAATGTTATCCTTGGTATTAAGATTACTAGGTCCGAAAAGGGACTTTCTTTGGATCAATCTCATTATATTGAGAAGATCTTAAAGAAATACAGTTACTTTGACTGTAAACCCGCATGTACACCATATGATCCTAGTGTAAAGCTTTTCAAGAAAAATGGTGAAGGTGTAAGACAGTTTGATTATGCGAGTATCATTGACAGCCTTCGGTATGCCACTGATAGTACTAGACCCGACATTGCCAATGTCATGGGATTATTATGCAGGTTTACTAGTAGAACTAGTGTAGAGCATTGACGCGCTATTGAGAGGGTCATGAGATACCTAAAATGAATCATGAACCTTGGATTACATTGTGAAAATTTTCCAGCTGTCTTTGAAGGTTACACCGATGCAAACTGGAATACTTTATCTGATGATTCAAAAGCAACCAGTGGCTATATCTTTAGCATTGCTGGAGGAGCTATTTCTTGAAAATCCAAGAAACAGACTATTTTGGCTCAGTCTACTATGGAGTCTGAGATGATAGCACTAACCATATCTAGTGAAGAAGCAGAGTATTTAAGAAATCTGCTAGCTGATATTCCCTTATGGGAAAAACTGATACCAACTGTGTTGATCAATTGTGATTGTACCGCGACTATAGCAAAAGTACAGAACCGTTATTATAATGGTAAAAGACGACAGATACGTCGTAAGCATAGCACTATTAGAGAGCTACTCTCTTCAGGAGCTGTTAGAGTGGATCACATACGCAGTGACAAGAATTTGACAGATCCTTTGACGAAAGTACTGGCCGGAGAGAAAGTCCTTACAACTTATAGAAAAATGGGACTATTGACTTTAGATTGTTGAGCCATGCATAATGGTTACCCGACCTAATGACTGGAGATCCCAAGAACTAGGTTCAATGGGTAAGAACAAGTTATGAAGTGATATGAGTTGAACATGCTATTTTTCATCTCTACTATAAATAATGAGAATTCAATGACTTAGTTTCAACCGTGTCTTTTTGAAATTTCAAAAATTCCCTTTACATCATTACATGTTCAAAAACATAGATATCGTTTTCCAACTACCATGCAATCAACTTAACTTCCCTTACCCTTCATACCTCATCACAATTTTATAAGCTCCTCACAACAGGAAAACCTATTACTTCCTCTCTTAGCTTATATAACCTAATAATTAAGGTATTTTTGGTGATGTGGGATTAATTAAAATTAATCAGCTTATATACTTTAAATTGTATTGAGTTTTTATGACTCAATGTGTCGTACCTGCTTCCACGCTTCTTATATTAATGATGATCGACACCATTGACTATTTTTTAATTGAGTGCACATTTAACATATCATAAACATACAACTACAGGTTGAAAAAATTATAGATTGAATTTTTTCTACTATTTGTTTGAGTATTCAACCTACCTCAACTGAAAATATTGCTTTCTAGATGTGTTTTTATAACAAATTGTTTTTTACTCGCTTGATATTACTGATGGTGGAGTCTTAGTAATTCGATCCATTTGAATATTTTATAACCGAATGCTCTCTGTGGTGCTGATGCCACCTTCTACTAATCATTTGATCACATGCCTTATTTCTGACTAGGTATACATCTCTTATGTTTCTCTGTTATCTCTACTTCTCTATCTCTACTATTAATAAAGAGAATTCAATCAACATGATTTACATGTTATCTTTTTAAAATTTCAAAATTACCCTCATTCATCAATGGAATCTTACCGTCCTTTCCGCCTACCCACCAACATAATTTTACTATCAATTTGTGATCGATATCACCAACAAAACAACTTGAAATGCGTTGTGACTATAAAAACATTTGCACATAAAACACACATCCATCCAGATAAATATCTTTGGATATTAGATGAAAGTACGTGCGTTGTATATTAGTACGTGCGTTGTATATTAATGAGATCTACACTCCATTTGGAGTGGAGTACCTAACTTCAGAAGTACTCTTGATAGACTCACCTGTGTGAATGTGGAAATTTGGCTGTTTCCTATCGAGTTTTGGGAAAAACTCCTAGAGCATCGTTCGTCGACGGAAATTCTATCGGTTTAGAAAACCGTCGAAAAATTTAAATTTAAAAATAACCGCAAGCGCACGGTGTACGAATGTAGCACGTGGCGAATACAGGTCGATCCGTAGGGAATTGATGATTTTAAAATTCTACTCAATCAAATTAACCAAAGTTGAAAGTGTGATTGACTAAAAAAAGGGAGAAAAAAGAAAAAAGAAAAAAGATAAAAATATGAAAGTGTTAAGACAATTTAGAGGCAACTTTCACTCTCTAGATCGTATAAATCAACAAAATGAAGTTATGATCTCTCTTTTCTTTGTCATTAGTTAGCTTAATTGATGTGTTTATCATAAGTATGGCATATTTGTACTATTAATTAGCTCAACATAAGTCATCAAAGTATAGCACACCCCTTAAACCATTTACTAACTCACATGAAAAATGATAACAAAGTTGAAAGAAAAATCTATTTTAAGAATGGCCTATTAACTATTAATTAGAAATATAAGCCATCAAATTTTAATTTCAACAATCATTTCATTACCATCATCATATGTAGGTGAAAATGAGTTTATTATTTATGATTGTTTAAGCATAGCCTATTTGATGTCAACAATATAAGCTATCAAATTCAAATCAAAAACAACAAGTTAAACCACTTCAAAACATTTCATTTAAACACAAACAAAATGTTGGATCTACATACTAGAGAGCTTCATTACCCCTAAATTGAAGGGATTAAGCTCTCATATTTGTTATCATAGGAATAAATGTAGAAAACAACATTAAACAAGAAGAGAAAAAGAGAGAAAATGAAAGGAAAAATTATTCTACTTGCATAAAATAAAAGAGATCTATACTAGAACATGAAAGAAAGTAAACAAGAAAAGAATATGAACATGTAATTAAAAGGAAACACTAAATAACATTGCATAAAAAAAAGAAAAATACATGAAGTAAAATGGCTAAGTAGCCATGAAAAGAAGAAAAGAGCTTTCTTTTTTATTTTGAACCTAAACTAAACTAAAGAGAGACTAAGAGAGAGGCTAAGGGAGATTACATGAAACATATGGGTATTTATACATGTATGAAACCCTAATTCATATTTTGGGGAATGCCCAAAATGCCCATGAGGTAGTGTGGCCACCAAGTAATCATTAGCATGTCATAATCCCCATTTAAGTGTACATGAAGCCATTAATTCCATAAGCATGTGCATTAGCTTCTAGTTTGTACATTAAGGTGGTGGGTAGGTGGGGTCCTCCATGTTCTTCACTTTAAATTATTTTCATCTTCATTCCTTTATATTCATGTTGTGCATGCATGTGTCTTCATGAACCCACTCCTATTTGAGATCAAATTCCTACACAAATATGTATAAATTTCCAATTAATTTTTCTCAAAGAAATATATGCACACAAATGACCCTTTTGCCCCTCTATGAAGATGGATATGTGACAATTTGGAATTAATACGGATTTTGGTTAAAACAAGTAAAAATACCCAATATGATCATTTATTTAATTTAAATAGATTAAATATGGTGGCAAAAATACGCACATTTGCATGTACATCAAATACCCCCACACTTATCTTTTTATTCGTCCTCGAATAAAGGAAAACCAAGATAAATCTGTTTTCGTAGGGAGCACGATTGCATTGAGCGTATGCAACAAGCCGTTAAATCTCTGAATGTCCCCAGTAGGATGAGTGTTGTCTCGTGAGGGTTTTCAGCGGATACTACCCACAAAATCCAATGCAGGATGAAAATATTTATAAAGTGCAAGATTTATTTACAAAGAGATGAATGCAAAAAATTTTTTTGAAAATATTTACAAATGAAGGATTTATTTTTAAATTGACACTGATAAGTTAAATAGAGGTTTTGGTTATTATCTTGAAAATTTATGCCATTTACTCGTCAAAATTTCCAACAAAAATCAAGTTATTATAACAAATAGACTGTAGTTTAACTCGTTGTTTTGGTTACTAACACAGTGTAACTATGAAATGGATCTTTAGTTGATTATCAAAGTTTATCGAAGTGGTATTTTCATTTCTTTTCAATAACAAATAAAATCAAATAAGTAAAAATAGTGCTAGGATTTCAATTGCTTGCTCTCTCATTATTTTCAAGAAAAATTACACACCTAGATCAGGTAAACTGAGGCCAGATATACCACCCATGCACTGCCTTTCGGGCTTATGTGAGGGGAGTACAGAGCATGGCGAGTGCACACACTTTCGTGCATACACCCATCGACCGTAGGTGGTTTTTATTAAGTCTATTTTTTTACATGTGTTCCATACATGCATAACCGTGAGGACTTTTAAATGAGTATGAAAGCACATAATCAAAGATTCCAAGTAATTCACCCATGCATAACTGCGAGGACTTTTAAATGAGAGTGAATACTTTGGATGTTATTATTTTTTTATTTTTTCTATTTTTTTAAGAGAGAGAGTTTTGCAAAATCATCTTAGCACTATTTAACTTAGAAGACAAAAAAATGTTGTATCCCTTACTTTAAATTCGCCACTTTTAAAACAAAGATTTTCAATTTGGATGCATTTCATAATTAACACATATGAATCTTCCTATATACTTGTTAAACCATTGTTATTTATAATACAACTTCATTTTTATTTTTGTTAAGACAAATAAATTTTCAATAATTTCAATTTAATAAACCAAAACATATATTTATCCTATAGTGTTTCTTTAAAAATAAATCAAAAAAAAAATTCTTCTTTTGTTTTTGGATTTTTTTTTTGATTTTTTGGAAGAAAAATGAAAAATTAATCCTGAAAAATCAAGAAGAAGATGAGTCTCCCCCGCACTTGATTTTGACTGTGTCCTCACAGTCAACCCAAGTGAAATGAACGTTTATTATTATTTACATGAAAATGAAATATATTTGCACGATATCAGAAAGTATATTGAAAAAAAGTAAATGAAACGGTCTTTCAAAGATCGATTCATTTGTCTCGCCAAGTATACGAGACACAGCTTAAGCTCAAAAAACCAAACCATAAAAGATTTTGAAGTCGAATGTGGATTTGGAAAAATGAATGTTGTTTTATTAAAAATCTTACGAGTTATTTTATTTTCAATGATTTTCGGGGTAGATATAACGATTGATTGAAATTCACATTTATTTTCACCAAATTGAAATTCAAGTTTATCATTGAAAAATTCTTTCAGACTATCGATTTTAAAGTCAAAATGGTGATCGAAATCTTCCCCATCAAAATTTAATGACACATTTTCGAAAAGTCCATAAAACTCGCATTCGTTAAATTCATCTTCCTTCGTTGGATTATCAACAACTTCATCGCATGTATCCATTTCAAAATCCAAAGTTGTTGTATTCAAATTTTCAGAATCGAGAAAAGGAATATCGAATTTTAAATTTGGTTCCACACCCTCAAAAGAATTGAAATCCAACTCAATTACCATGTTTTCAACAACTTCGTTAAGATTTTCTTTTTTAATTTCAAAAGTTGTTATTTGAAAATCATCGATTTGGGTAAAAGGTGGATTATCACTTGACTTGTCACACGTTGGAATTTGAGTATGTTTATCACGTTGATTCAAATATGTTTCGAACACCAAATCCATGTGATCATTGTACATTTCATTCATTTGTTCAACAAAGTCAAATTTGTAATTATTAACCTGAAAATTTTCGATTTGGAATTGTTGAGAACGAGAATTGTCAATTTCGATAAACGGTAGATTATAATTTGATTCTTCGCAAATTGAGATTTGATTATGATTTTCATGATTTTTTTTGTATTTTTCAAGTAATAAATCCCCGTTATCCTTTTCCATTTGCTCAACAAAGTCAAATTCATGATTATTAGTTTGAAAATTTTCACTTTGAATTTGTTGATAACCAAAGTTTTCAATTGTATCATGGTCGAGACTATTCACATTGCCAAAATTATTCGAAAATTTGTTTCCACTTTCGTTACGGTTTTGAAATTCATTTTGAAGTTCGAAATTGACTTGGCAAAAATCATTTGAATTTTGAAGTGGATTCAAATTTTGATTGTTTTGAAAACATTGATTTGAATTATCACACAGATATGAGTTACACTACTCATTTATCTCTTGATTTTGTTGTGTAGAGAGTTCGAGTAAAGACGAAATCATTCCGATGCTTTTTTCAAGATTTGAGGGTTGATCATCATTTTGAAAATTTTATTGTTCGAAATTCGAATTATTTATACAAAAGTTGTCGTTAAAATATCCTTATGAATTTGGAGTGAAATCATATGGATTATATTGATTTTCACAACTATTGTAAAATTCAAGTGAGTATGGAAATTCGAACATTTTCAAGAATGTTTTTTTATAAAGGAAGAAAATTTACAAATAGATTTTATTTTTCAAAATAGAAAATTGATTTTGTTTTGTTTTCGGTTTTCCAAATTTTTTTCTTTGTTTTTGAAAAGGTTTTATAATTTTTTTTATTTTGGTTTTTCTAAATTTTTTTTGGATTTTTGAAATTTCAAAGAAAAATGATTTAAAAATTTCAAAGGAAAAGGAATATTTACATTTTTTTTAGTTTTGGGTTTTTTTTTTATAAATATGCATGAACTAATGCAACTAAATGAATGCATTGTTAATTACAAATGATTTTCCTAAGTTAACCCAAAATTGTATAATCACACATTGTCTTAGATAAACAAGATAGTTCTCAACCAGGTAACAGACAGGATTTATCGGTGCACCACGAATCACCATAGTAATGCAGCCGAAGGTTTAAGTACCTTCTGAGGAACAACCACTATAATATTTATGAATCACTGTAATATTTATAAATGATTATTGCTCCGCCGTAGCCTAGACACCAAGAAATTAAATTGTTTAAAGAAAACAATTTGTCAAAATACAATTAAGTGCTATTGATTTCGAATCGTTGTTATTAATCAAAATCTTGGATGAAATGCAAAACAGTAATTAAATGTGTATTAACAATGCAACTACGGATGGATTTTTGAATTTTTTTTAAAATGCAAGCAACCAACAATGTAAGACAAACAAAAATAATAGATAGAGGTTAAAAGCAGCAAAATTATTAAGCAAGCAAGCAAATGTTTTTTTGGCAAGTTAAGCTACGCAATCCTACTCCCAATCTGCTTTGGCAACCTGAAACAAAACAAGATATATACACAGTTTTTTATATATATATATCAAAGAAGAAACAAAACAAATTAAAAAAATTAAAATAAAAACAATTGAGAACAACCTAAGTTTTTTTTTAATCAAACAAAAGTAAACTAAACCTAAAAAAGAGAGTTCAAAACGAACAACAAATTAAAACAAAACAAAACTTTTGAATTGAGTCCAATTATTCAAATCGAACAAACCAAACACTTTTTTTGAATAAAGGAAGAAATTAAAAAAAAACTTGTTTAGTTTTTTAAAATGGACTTTAAAAAAAATTAAAATTGAAACAAAACCAAATAAAACAATATAAACAAATAATAAGGAAAATGCGCTCAGCCTACAAACAAGCCCAGCCCAAAATTTTAAGACAACAGCAACTTCACAAATAGATAACCGCGTAATTTACAAATCAACAAAATCCAATTCTTCTCAATCCCAATTCCGAAATCAACAAATTCAACACACCAAAACTCCAAAATCAGATAATACCTCACCAATCCAAATTCCGAAACCAATAATGATTTGAATCAGGCAATATGGGGATGTTCAATGTAGTAGCGGGTTTGGATTTGAGGGTCGCAATGGTATGGCTGCTGCGATTGATTGCGAGTTTTTTTATTTAGGGTGTTGTCGAGAGGCGATGGAGGTGGTGTTTGATTTGGATTCGACTGGGTTAATGATTTGAGGTGGTTGCGGCTTTGGTCGCGTTGAAGTAACTGAGGTGGTTGCGGCTTTGGTTGCAGTTGTATCGGTTGCTGACGTAGAAGACGTGGTGGCAGTGGGTATTGTGGTGAACTGTGATATGATGTGGTGGAATGTTGCTTGTTTTGGAAGAAGAAAGTATGGAATCACAGTGAGTGGCAAGCAGTTTGTTGCTGGGTAGGTTTGAGGTCAGGTAAGAAGTGTTCAGTTGATAGGTGATGTTTTGGCAGGGATTATGCAGAGGAGTGAGGGGTTGATGACGAAGAATTGATGTAAGTGAATTATGATGGTCAGTGATAAGGTTTTTTTTTTTGGGTATGATAGTTTGGAAATGATTGAAGTAGCAAGTAAACTGTTGTTTTGTTGTGGTTTTTTGTGATGGGGCAAATGTAGGTGAGCATTATCTTATTGTTGAAGGCACTGTCTGATTGTTGAAGGCACTGTCTGGTATGTGTGGACGATGGTGAGTTCAAGGATGGTAATGAATTTGTGTAGAGATAGAGTTGATGTAGTGACCTTGCTATAACGTTGAAATGTTTGTGTATGGTGAAATGAATGTGTGGAGAGGCTTGAGGAGATGAACTGTTGTATGGTGATGAAGTGGAGTTGTATAAATGTATAGTGGAGTTTCCTCTGGTCAGGGTGGTCGGATGTGGCTGCCGGGATTGTTGAAGTGGAAGAACTGGTGGTATGTTTGAAGGAGGCAGAAGTGAAGAAGAAGACAGGGGTGCAGTTTTGTGAACTTGACAGTTATGAGTGAATTAAGTGTCGGGGGGAGCCTGGTTGAAGTGAAGGGTGGAGTAGGTGCTGCTGATGGTTTTGGAGGCGGGTTAGCAAGTAACTGTAATGGTGAACAACAGTGGGTGGATGTGAAAGCATGAATAGGCAGTGATCAGTGGAGAAGTAGTTGCACAGTTGTTATGAAGAGGATGTTTTGGTTGCTCTGGAGAACAGTGGGCAACATAGGGAAATGTTTGTGCAGGGCTGTGCACAATGAACAGTGCAATGCACACTGTTTTTTTGTAAATGCCAATGTAATTGAAAAGAAATACCAATGTAATTGCAAAAGAAATGTAATAAAATTCTTTTTTTTATGAAATTGTGTATGATTTTTTTCTTTTAAATAGAAATGCAAATGCAATGCAAATAGAAAATAAGAAACAAGCACACAAATAAGATCACAAATCAAACACACAATAACATCAAACGTAAAATAATTCGAAGAATAGAAAACTAAAATCAAAAGAACTCCCCGGCAACGGCGCCAAAAACTTGTTCGTCAAAGGAAATTCTATCAGTTTAGAAAACCGTCGAACGAATTTAAATTAAAAACAACCGCAAGCGCACAGTGTACGAATGTAGCACGTGGCGAATACGGGTCGATCCGTAGGGAATTGACGATTTTAAAAAATCTATTCAATTAAATTAAAACAAGGTTGAAGAGAATGTTAAACTAGAAAAGAAGAAAAACAAGCAAAAGAAAATTGATAAAAATATGAGTGTTAAGACAATTTAGAGGAAATTCCACACTCTAGATCACATAAATCAACAAAATGAAGTTATGATCTCTCTTTTCTTGTCATTAGTGAATTAGTTGATGTGCTTATCATAAGTATTGTATATTTATGCTATTAATTAGCTCAATATAAACCATCAAACTATGACACAACCACTAATACACTTTTAAATCTCATAAAATATGACAACAAAGTTGAAAGCAAAATCTATTTTAAGCATGGCCTATTAACTATTAATTAGAAATATAAGCCATCAATTTTTAATTTCAACAATCACTTCATTACCAACATCATATGTAGATGAAAATGAATTTATTGTTTATGATTGTTTAAGCACAGCCTATTTGGTGTCGACAATATAAGCTATCAAATTCAAATCAAAAACAACAAGTTAAACCACTTCAAAACATTTCATTTAAGCACAAACAAAATGTTGGATCTACATACTAGAGAGCTTCATTACCCCTAAATTGAAGGGATTAAGCTCTCATATTTGTTATCATAGGAACAAATGTAGAAAATAACATTAAACAAGAAGATAAAAGAGAGCAAAATGAAAGGAAAAATTATTCTACTTGCATAAAATAAAAGAGATCTATACTAGAACATGAAAGAAAGTAAACAAGAAAAGAATATGAACGTGTAATTAAAAGGAAACACTAAATAACATTGCATAAAAAAAGAAAAATACATGAAGTAAAATGGCTAAGTAGCCATGAAAAGAAGAAAAGAGCTTTCTTTTTTATTTTGAGCCTAAACTAAACTAAAGAGAGACTAAGAGAGAGGCTAAGGGAGATTACATGAAACATATGGGTATTTATACATGTATGAAACCCTAATTCATATTTCGGGGAATGCCCAAAATGCCCATGAGGTAGTGTGGCCACCAAGTAATCATTAGCATGTCATAATCCACATTTAAGTGTACATGAAGCCATTAATTCCATAAGCATGTGCATTAGCCTCTAGTTTGTACATTAAGGTGCTGGGTAGGTGGGGTCCTCCTTGTTCTTCACTTTGAATTATTTCCATCTTCATTCCTTTATATTCATGTTCTGCATGCATGTGTCTTCATGAACCCACTCCTATTTGAGATCAAATTCCTACACAAATATGTATAAATTTCCAATTATTTTTTCTCAAAGAAATATATGCACACAATTGACCGTTTTGGCCCTCTATGAAGATGGATATGTGACAATTTGGAATTAATATGGATTTTGGTTAAAACAAGTAAAAATACCCAATATGATCATTTATTTAATTTAAATAGATTAAATATGATGGTAAAAGTATGCACATTTACATGCACATCAAGCATTCACTAAACTGGGATAGACGTGCATGGCCATAAATGCATGGGCTTACTTGATTGCACTCTAAACAGATTGTGTGTGGTCTCATGTCAGGAATAGAGTTCAAGACTACGTGTCACTCTAGTAAAAAATGAATCTAATCCACTATGCAAAGGTTCAAGTCGAAATACACATTTGTTTATGCACAATCTTATACTTTTTTAGAAATTGCTCGAAAATATTTTGTAAAATTCAAGCGGCGTATTGTTGGAAATTGTTGTTTGAAAATAAGTGAATTCTTAAAAATTGACTAAGTGTGAAATGGCTCATATTATAGGGGAATATGAATAGTCCCACATTGTGGGATTATATGAAGGAATCAAGTATTTATACTTGATTCTTAGAAGCTAAGTTGGGCCATTTGCGCACCCAATGATGCTCTTTTGTGAGGGGAGAGACCATGTTTGACCACCACACACGCTTGCGCGCATGCCGACCGACTGACTCGACCTAGGTCGGGCCGGGCTTATAGTGGTGTAGCACTTATATTTTTAGTACAAAATTCTTTAACCGTTTTTAGTGGGCTGGAACGGTCAAACTAGACTAGACCCGTATTGGAGAACGTTACATAACGTTCATTGTTTTTGACCCGTTATTTTCTCAGATCCGTTTTTCGAGACCACATTTCCCCCGACCAGCAATGTTCTTTTTTCTATTCCGCCTTCTTAACTAATAAGGAGACGAAACAGAAAGAACTACATCTCGTTCATTTTTTAATCCACAAATTCGAGCAATATTTTTGAGTGCAATCAGAATCGTTTTGTACTTACAAACGAATCGATACCACAAATTTTTTTAGAGGCTGTTTTATATGGCGGCGATTTATTCGAACTGCTTTGCGCTGTATAGTAGATCGTCAAAATGCCTTTAAGAGAGTGATATAGTCCACGACTCAACCGAAAATCAACATTGTTTTCAACATATATATATATATATATATATATATATATATATATATATATATATATATATATATAAGATTTCCGGTACAATCTCAGAAACATCAAAATAAGCTTCTCCTTAAATAAAAAATCGATCGTATTTTAAAATAGCATATTATTATGATAGAGTAGGATTGCTTTGGGTGTGTTTTTTCGCTAGCAAAAGGGATATTTTCGAAGACGTAAGTTCCCAAAAAGAAATTGTGTTTTTGTGCTACCAAAGATGTATGAGAAAAGAGAACAATTGTTTGTATATTTGTATTTTCAGTTTTTATTTATTTTCAATATTGTAGAATAATTTAAGTAGTTGATATTAAATTATAAACTAACGAGGAAGAAAAACAATAACAAAAAATAAAAACTAATATACCGCAATTAAAAAAACAAATACATAAATAATGCAAACAAAAAATAAAGTTTGTATGGGTTATGATCAGGCTTATTGATCAAGTATTGTTGGTATTGAATGTTGTGTTTCATCTGTGCCATCTCAACAGTCAACCAGCTCTTGTAGTATCATCATTCAAAGTAGTAAACATTTCTCTTTTATCTTTGTCCAAAAGAACTGTTAATGCTTCACCGATGTCAAACTGACGAATTATCTCCACCTATTTGGACTAGGATTAGTATTAGGGCTTTCTATACCGGAAGGAGATTTCTTCATCTACCTTCCGTTTCATTAAGTTTTCTTCAACACGATGTTTTGACATTTTATTCTTGTCCTAGCAGGAACTTCAAGTGTTATTTTTGAATTGAAAGGTGGTATATGCATAGAAGGTGGAGACATAGATGGCAAAGCCATATAAGTTGAAGTCATAGATGGTTGCCGTATACTAGGAAAGAACTACATCGGTTGTACATGAATATCTTCGAGATTCCTATTCATATCATCGAATTCACACATTCGAGCAAAAGAGGTCTAAAATGTTTGAGAACGTAGATGAGACCATGAAATGTTTGGAACACATCTTCATGTGTAGAAGCAAGCATAAATACAGCGGCACCAGTTGCATGTGTACCCTGAAATATTATTGTAGTAATTTCATATTTTCTATCGTTCATCACTATTTTAAAGTCTTATGATCAAACTTATGAAATGAAAACTATTTAGCAGTAAATTTCTTATAAATAACTTATTTAAAACTAAACAGAAAAACTAATCCTTCACATGATCAGCTCAGCATGGAATGGACGTAATCGGACCTGCTTTTGACATATCTATCGTTATTTGGGTACCATATTCACTTCTTTGGGCTTCTATTGAATTGAGAAATAGGTTTGATTCCTCCTGTAACGACCCTGGATTTTTGGCCCTATTTATTTTAATAAATATTTGATCTAATTAAATAATTTGTGAACTGATCATATTAAAATGAATATGATTTTGAAAATATTTACCATTTGTTTATATAAATTTGTATTTTAAAAAGAAAATTGATTTGGAACATTTAAAATTAAATCTCTTAATCATATTTATAATAAAAGTTATCTTATATAATTAAATTAAAATACTTTACTTTGTTTACATATGATAAATATACATACGAATAATGATGTTTAAAATTTAAAATAAATCCCTTTATAATATTTATCTTATACCATTAAATTAAAATACTTTCTTTTGTTAACATTTGATAGAAATATCTATAGATGGTAATGTTTAAAATTAAAAATCTAATTCTAGCAATATAAAATACAAATGTAAAATATGATCCAAACTTATGTATATAATTTAAATAAAATACAAATGGAAATAAATATAAAAATAGATATAAATGTAAGTAAATCATATTGTACATAATTTAAATATTTTTAGCTAAAGTACAAATACAAATAAATATGAGTAAGTAAATTTATGAAATATAACTTAAATGTTGATAGTTAAAATACAAATAAGAAATAAAAATAAAAATGTAACTACAAACAAGAAATAAAGTGAAACATAAAATACAGAATTAAATTTAAGAACAAAATATAGAATAGAATGAAAACTAGGCCAAAGTATAAATAATATAAGACAAGTATGTATATAATTATTCAAGCTAGAAATATTAAGTCAAACAAGTGTATATGAATCAAGCAAGAAGACAAATATATTTACACAAACATATATGTCTATTGAAGTTCAAACTGAAAATAATAAGATAAATATATGTATAAACATGTCTTCATTCAAGAGTATAAGACCTGCAAGTATATATTTCTAAACAAAACATCTTTACACAACAAATCTTCATATGCAAGCCATATGTTTACCAGCCATAAGTACAAATCTGCATACAAATATTCATCTACAGTAAAACATAATTATACTATGCAAGCAAATTAAGTAACAAAGTATGTACTTGCTATCAACTCAGCCATTGCATTATTCAAAAGCAAATTTTTACAAATCTTTTCTTTGCAGAAGAAAAATCTATTCATATAAAACAAAAATGAGAAACAACTGCACTAGTTACTACCTTCTTTCACACATCTATTATCTTCTATATATATGTTTACATCTGTTTTTTTAGTTCGTTCACAAAAATAATGAGAAACCTTGTAAACCTAAAGAAAATAAAAAGAAGAAAAAGAAGTAACTCAATTTAATTCAAACTAGAAATTTGACAAGAATTCAAAGCAAACAGGGAAGGCCTCAAGCATATTCATACTGCAGTTTTCATGGAACATGATTGCTCTTTGTTCAGGAATGATTCAGGTGAGTAAACAAGAAATTTTAAAGTTTAATTTAAACAGTTCATGATCCAAAGATTTTGTGACATGGTATATACTTGATATTGTATAATCTGTGTTGTTTTGAACTCTCTGTTGATGTTACAGGTTGTAAATTTTCTTTCAAAACTCAAGTACTTTTTATCAAGTCATGATAATTTTAGAAATTCAAAATATACAAGAAGATTACACCCCAAACTAAGATTTTTAACACTGATTTAAACATATGAGAAAGGAAGTGACCCTGGAAACTTATGTTTACAGGAAATTGAACAAAAATTTGATAAACCCAATTGATGAAAAAGGTTAATTCGTATTCATAATTTGAAATGTTATTGAATTTCATGATTTTTAAAACAAGAACGAGGATTTTTTATTAAGAAATTTAAGAGCAGTTCACATTTGTATATAAATTTCTTTCCTGCCAATTTCTAAAGATTTAATCAATAACAAACATTCAAATTTGTTCTGAAGCAAGATTGTATATCTGTGATGTTGATAAAAATGCTGTATAATTTTTCAAAAACGAGGATTGATCGAACGAGAGTGAATTAGGGCTTGTGTTCAGTTTCTTCTTCTTGTCTGTAACATAGTGGGTTCGGCCTCTTCACGCGATCGAGTTGCTCGAGGGTCTGGTGGGAGGTTGCTCAACGTATTGACGTCGTGTGGCCGAAGTTTGGGAGTAAACGGTGGCTTGGACGGCGATCGCGAGGTGTTTCAGTGACGGGTCATGTTTGCAGTTTCTCGACCAATTGACTAATTTTTGAGTTCGAATTTTTGTGGGCGATTCGACCTTTAATTTCGAGTTCTTGGATGGTTCGTGACTTGCCTGAGAGGTTGGGAGTCGTCGAGATGAATCGCGCTGTCGTACACGTGTACGGCAGCGGTGGTGTCAGTGATATTGAGGGGAGCTCAGTCGCGGGTCGTTCTCGTGGAACTTGGATGATTGCTTTGGGGTATCGAGTCGAACGCGTTAGCATGTTCACTATTGTTTTGATTTATATCGTATTAGAAATTAACTACTGGAAACAGAAGAAGAAAAAAATAAGAAAGGGAAAGAAGAAGTTTAGTACAGGGAGTCTCGGGAAATCGCGTGAGGTACTCGAAGGAACGCTCGAGTATAACGCAGGGGAGCCTCGGGTTATTGTTAACTGCAGTTTTTTTAAGTATGTTAAGTAAACAGTTTTAACAACTGTAAACACTGTTAATCTTAAAATCGTTTAACAGTTTTAAGATTTAAAAACTTATATACAAGTTAATTATTTTAGTCAATACTTTAAAATGTTTTAACTCTTAATTATTATTTTGATTAAGTAATTAATTTAGTTAAGCATAAAGTTAATTAACTTTGAGTTGTAGTTAGTAATATAATTGAATTTCAAATTTAAAGAGACTTTTAAAATGTTGATTAAGTTAAATAATCAATATTAATTGATTATCTTCAGAAAGTAATTAAGAATAAACACTTTTTAATTGTAATTAGTGATGAATTATAGTAATTAATAAATTTGTAATTAACTACTTAAGTTTATTAATAAATGAATTAATAATTAATTAATCAAGTAATTTAATTATAAATTAATAGTTAATTAATTAAGTAATTTAATTTATAATTAATAAATAATTAATGAAGTAATTAGCAGTTAAATGGGTAATTAAGTCTTATTAATAAATAATTAAGGGTGCTTAATTAATGAATAAGGAATAGTTAATTAAGTAATTAAAGTTAAATAACTGGATTAAGAAGTAATAAATTAAATGATGAAATAAAATAATTAAGTAATTAAATTATTAAGACTTAATAATTGATTAACCAATGATTAATTAACTCAAATAATTTGAAAGGAAATAAGTAGTTAATTGTTAATTAATGGGCAATTAAACAGGGTTAAGTGATTAACTCTCAGGTAATTAATTTAAATTGAATTAATTACAAATGAGAATTTAAGTTGATTGCTCATGGATTGTTGTGTATGTAGAATATCTAATTGTGATATTTATTTGATGATAATTCTGTGATATTCTGTGATATATTGTGATATATCTATGATGATTGTATATGATTATCTGTGATAAATGCTATGTGAATTAAATCATTGATTTAAACTGTTTAAGTTAATTAGACAACCTGGCCTTTAAAATGGCGTTTGGATTTCGATGAGACCGGGATCGGTTATCAATTTGATATTCCAAAAACCACATCGATCCAAATTAAACGATAGGTCGTGAATTCTCAATTGGAGATCGAAGTGGTATTTTCAGAATGCAAGTGTTATCGTCGTTGACTCTGAGGGTGATTCCAAAATGAGTGTGATGAGATAATGCCTTCGGTTTCATTCGAACCCGAAATGAACTTGTATGGATTGAATGCTTTCAGCACATCGTCAGGCGGACGATGAACATTCTAAGAAATATGTCCTGTAAAGGTAATCGCAGCCTCAAGCCTCATCAACCGGGAATGGCTAAAACATGGGAGGTGCAGCAAGGTTAGGTGGGTCATGCCCAAGCAGGACAAGATATTCCCCTGTCTAGATGTCCCTTTTTATTTCGGCTGTGTGGGCGGTTGCTAGCTACAACCGCGGGGTTATCTTGTTCGGGACTGCTCAGTAAGGAATGGTTCTGGCCTTCTGTTGTAGAGGGTCGGGAGTGATCCTCGGTACGGTGATCTAGGCCCCGTACTGTGACGGGCTGTAACAACCCGCATATTTATCGATTGTATATTTAAATATTTTATCGTTCATCGGATTTTGGTCCGAAAAGCTACTTTTTGCAAACAGTTGAATTAGGACTCGAGACCACTTCCATTGAGTTCAAAATGCCGTTTGCGACTTTTTTGAGTATAAGCTTCGATATGTTTGGAGATAGTTGATTTTTGCTACTTTTTCTCGCTTATGACTTTGGTTTGGACTGCACCCTTATTAGCTCAGCCCAACCCCTTCTCTTCATAACTTCTCCTCTTTAATTAAACACTTCAAGCTAAAGTAAAAATGGTGGAAGAGATGGGAAATGGAAATTCCTAAGCCCTAGCTTTCTTTGCAAATCCAACTTCTCGCTCCAAACTCAAGTGAACCCATTGGCAAGCACCTCCTTCATCTTCTCCAACTCTTTCTCCATTAAATTTCAGAAAATTCCTAAACCTAATTTAGGAAATGTTTCTCCTTTAAGCTTAGATTCAATCTTGTTGGGTTGGAATTGAAGAGTGATTGTTCTTACCATTGCTCTATAGCTTCTTCTTCAATCGTTTGGGTTCAAAGGTGAGATTTTTATCTCACATCTTAGTCTATAATTATCTTCAATTGTTAGGTATGAATTCCTAACACTTATTCGTGTGCAATTGATTTTGGTTTGGATTGATTTCGTGTATATTCCAATTTTTGGTGTTTTGGTCTAATTTATGAAAATCCTATTATGGAAGTTTGGACATTGATATTTGAGGCGTATCGAAGAGCCGTTTAGGCTGGGTTGTCGTTCGACGTAATTCCTTAGTCATCGCCATTTGCTCGTTCGATCGTTTCCGATATTCGTTTGGCCATTTTTGGCCTAGGTTCAGGGAATGCCCTGAACCCTTCATTCAGAAGTCTGAAACGTAATATTTAGACGTCTGAATATTGTTCTGGGAAGATTTCCATTCCCAGGTTCAGACGTCTGAATATATGATTTCAAACGTCTGAATTGGTTCATTTGGAACCATAAAGGAAATAGGCTAAAAAGTGCCTATTTCAGACGTCTGGATTCAAGGATTCAGACGTCTGAATTCTGTCTTTGGAAAATATTTATTTTCCAGATTCAGACGTCTGAATCCTTGATTTCAGACGTCTGAATCTGCACTCTTTTTGCCTATTTGCCTATTCGCTTGAGAATTCCAATTTATTCGATTCATGATGATCCTATTTGTTGTTATCATTTATTATGACTTTGATGACTCCTTTTTGGAGATTTTTTAATATCCATTTCGATGGATTCTTTATCGGTTTCTTTGGATTTTATTCACGTCTTCGAATGTGAATTTTAGTGAATGATTGTTCTTACAATCTTCTTTGTGATTTGTCACTTTAAAAATATAAAGGTTTTCTATACTAGTAGTAAATATCAAAACTCTTTCTTCAAATGATTTCAACACTATTTTACTACAAATCTCGTTTTCTCAAACCAACTTCTAATCTATTAGTATATACAAACCTTTACCTCACTCGTATGAGAAATCTAATTAAACGGCTTAGTAAAACGAGTGGTATGAAACGCTTGCATTTACTTCGTCGGTTAATTCTTGGACTTGTTCGATTGAAACTCTTGTGACAACTTTGTAGTGGAAATCTACAATTTGTTCGTAAATATTTAAGTTAAGCTGGTGGTTATGGGACATGAAGCTAAGCTCATATATTTACTAGCTTACTGTAATTGACACTTCTCGATGATCATGACGATCATTTTTGTGATTTAGACTAGCAATATGCGATGTCTCTTTGTCTACGAGGGAGACTAAACCCCGTTTTGTGGAGTTTCGACTCAAATTTGTGGGGTAGCTCCCCATGGCCTTCGGGCCGTTCGTGTGTCAAAAATTAATGGCTAGCTACCATGAGATAGCTTCTCGTTCGTGTGATACATATGTTGGTGAGTTTTTATGCTCCCGTTCGTGTGATAGGTCTCCCCCCTTTTTGTGATTTCTGGATTTCGTGTGTTGAATTCTGAAATTTATGCTTCACCAATTTTAGTGATTTTCATTGATATGATTTGTCAATTTTGTGCATAGTTGAATTCGTGTGTCATTGACTTGTTGTGAATACAAGTTTTGGGTATGAAACCCTTTTTGGATCTTTGTGAAGATTTTTGTGATATTGATTAATCTCTTGTTGATTTTCAATTGCATACTTATAGTAGTATGCCATTATGGATATTATATGTTTATGTCATATCTCTTATTCTATATCATGTTATCCGATATTTATAGCTAGACTGATCCGTTTATTATTTTCTTATTAAATAATACTCGGGTCAGACCGAGATGTTACAGGTGCTTCTGCTTGACTTCTCCCCAGGATTCATTACTCTGCCTTTTGGCTAACTACTTAGATTAGTAGTTTATTTTTATGTATACATTTGAGATATAGACTCCATGATGTATACTTATTCTTTTGTGTAGTTCTTGTAAATATTCTTTTGTGATATTGCGGATCTTTTTAGACCGCTACTCTGATATACACTTTCATGTGTTAGTTATATTCATATCTTCTTCCGCCTTTGTGATATGAATTATCTGTGACTGATTTATGTTATGCTTATTTCTATATTTGTTTCCGAAGGATTTATATAGCCACTGTGTAGTAGCTTTGAGTTCGCATCGGTATATCGGATTTCCTCTTGATAAAGAATGCATGTTATACTATCTGACATATCGGTGCTTGCGCAAAGAAATTACACGGATGGTCGCTCCTCAACAGCCTTATTCTCCGTGCTAGTTGACAGCATTACACCGTAGTGTTCTTGGCTAGCGTGGGTATAAAGGTGGGGCGTCACAGCTTCGTATCAGAGCCAAACTTCGGAACAATGTAGAATAACCTAGCAAGGATCATGTCCTAAGTCTTTCTTAGGAGTCGTGCTTTAGGATTTTATTTGGGTGTTCGTACCGTTCAATCCTATTTTATTTAATGATTCCTTGTTTTATCATCATGATTGTTTGATATTCATTTTGAGAATAACTTTTTCCTCTTCTTTCTTTCTTTCTTAAAGAAGAGAAATGGTTAGACCAGGCCGTCCCAGTGCCGGTCAATCTAGTGCTACTCCACAGGATGGAGTATTTATGTCTGCCCAGCAGCTTCTTGATCTAGTAAAGAACGCTCAAGCTACCGGACCCAATCCAGAGCCTGCTCATCCTAGATCCGGTTTTGCATGCTTGTGCAGAGACTACACCGATTTGGGTGGAAGGCCATTCATGGGATCCGAGAGTGTTATAGAAATTCAAGCTTGGCTCAAATCATGCGATCGCATCTTTTCTCGCATGAACCTTAGTGATCTACATCGAGTCCAAGTGGCTTCTAGCATGCTCCAAGAAAGAGCATTAGATTGGTATGAGGTTTTAATTTTTGAAATCGTTGAAGCGGATCTCACTTGGGAGCAATTCCGAGAAAGATTCGAATTGAAATTCGTGCCGGAGGCTGAAAAAGTAACTTTAGCACGGCGTTTTATTGACCTTGTTCAAGGTGAATCTTCTGTGACAGACTATGTCGCATCTTTCGATTCTCTTTCCAAATACGGGGTTGAATACATTAATACCCCATTGAAGAAAAATCAGAGATTTGTCTATGGCTTGAATAAGAATCTTAAGAAGCCATTACTTTTGAAACTAGAAGTTTCATTTGATCAGCTTATTGATATCGCTCTTCGTCTTGAAGAGGCCGATAGAGAAAGCAATATTGAAGTTGTGCGTGCCAAACAGAACTTCAATAGCAACAAGAAGAGGCATCCCTTTATTAGGTTCGAAAGTCCTAATCCTAACAAGAGGGCGAAGCAAGAGACTTCTATAGCAAATACTCCCATCCCTAATCGCGGAGAATGCTACAATTGTGGCTCTAGGGACCACTATATAAATAGGTGTCCAAGGCCTATTTCTTGCCGCTATTGCAAAAGTGCGGATCATTACATATCTTCGTGTCCCAAGCGTCAAAGCAAGAGAGAAGGAAAGCTGCAAGCCCCTGGCAACTCTTCTCTTGGTCAAGGTATTTTCACTCAATCCTTGATGGCATTGTTTTATTTTGTGATCTTCTTATTTGAGTTCTTTTTAATATGGGTTCCATCTCACTATTTTATATCAGAAGAACTTGTTGATTCTTTTTCTTTGAAATATTTTGGGCTTGATGGCTTCTTTGAGAATTGCGAATCCGGATGGTAGATCCGCAACTCTCAATTTGTTTTTTACTGATATCGAAATTATTTTATGTGATTTTTCTTTCCGAGCCGATTTTTTCCTTAGGCTTCGGAATTGATCTTTTTAAGGATTGACTTAATCGTTGTGAAGCCCATATCCTATTTTCCGTGTGGACTATTCATCCTAGACATTTATAATCTGTTAAGCAGATTCCTATTTCTCTTTGTGATTTTAATTCCAATTTGATGGCATCATTTTATTCTTTAAGCCTTCATGATAAGGAAAGTGTTGTTTCTCTTATCTAAAAAGTTTATGAAACTTTCCGGTATTTTTGAGTTTGTCTTAGGATTATCACCTAAGAAATCTTTTATGTGGTGTTAAGGTCTTTTCAGCTCGACCTTGCCACTGATTTTCATTTAGGTACGAGTTGCGTGAGTTAGCATTCCACTTAAGCACTCCGCACTCGTTATGATTCTTATGAATGACTTATTATGTCATTCAGTTTGCCCATCTTATTTCATCCATTTTATAAATCGAATATTCTATGAATATTTCGATGAGACCATTCTTGTATTCATTGATTTTGGATTAAAATAGCAATTAAAAATTTTTGCAAATCTTTTTCATAAGATTTATTTATAAGTACAATTTGACTTTGCTCTTAAACAAGCAAAGAATATTCTTAAAGGTTTTTAAGAAACATGTTTATTATATGGAAGATGATTTTGTGATTGTATTGCCCATTGAGTGCTTTAAGAATTCTGGTCGATGCGCTTGATCAACGTTATCGATAGGAATTTCCAAAACGCTTTGATGAGACAATCAGACACAGTATATTGACTTGTAAAAATGTAAATTTTTCTAGAAAGATTATTACATAAAGATAAATGTAATTTTGAAAGTTTTAGCTTTTCGAGAAAGAAAATTATTTAGATGAAGTTCTTTCTTTTCGATACTCTTATTCTTGTTATTCCCGTTGGGAACCAAGACTTTATCTTTTGTACCAATGCTAATCGTATTGGTTTGGATGTCGTTCTCTTGCAAAAGACAACGTACTATCACTTGTGCTTCTAAATCATTAAAAGCCGATTGAGACTAGGTATGCCACTCATGATCTAGTGCTCGCGGCTATTGTTTTCGCTTTTAGAGTTTGGCATCATTATTTTTGGGGGAGAAATTTGTTCTCCACCTCGATCATAAATCTTTGGAATGTTTATTTTCTCATAAGGAACTTCATATTGGCTTGGGTTCCTTACATCTTATGATCTTGATATTCTTTATACTTCCGGAAAGGAGAATCGTGTTGCCTATGCACTTAGTCGTAAGCAACAGGTGGTTGTTTCTTTGTTGATGACCAAATGAAATTGTCTTTTTACCAAGTTCATCGGGCGTTTTGATGTACTTCGTTTTACTGAGTTTCATCTCATCTCTTTTATGGACTTGCGTCTGATGTTCTTTTATGGTGTTCGGTTCATTGGACGTACTGTTTTTGTACTACGTCGGTGTTCCGAAATTATTCGAGCTTTGGTTCATCTTGCGTATCGTTATTGTACTACGTCGTTGCACTGGCTCAATTTTCTGCTATTCTTGACGTTTTCTCACGTCTTTCTACTACGGATAGCTCTTGGGAATCCAGAGAATTCATCGAGCGAACCCGTTCGGACTTACTCTTTCGTGCTCTTTATGGTGAACTTCCTATTTCAAATTTCTTTTGTGCTGATATGCTTTTATGGTTGTTACTCTTTATTTTCTTCTTAAGTATTGCGAGGACGCAATTTCTTTAAGGAGTGGAGTCTGTAACAACCCGCATATTTATCGATTGTATATTTAAATATTTTATCGTTCGTCGGATTTTGGTCCGAAAAGCTACTTTTTGCAAATAGTCGAATTAGGACTCGAGACCACTTCCATTGAGTTCAAAATGCCGTTTGCGACCTTTTTGAGTATAAGCTTCGATATGTTTGAAGATAGTTGATTTTTGCTACTTTTTCCCGCTTATGACTTTGGTTTGGACTGCACCCTTATTAGCTCAGCCCAACCCCTTCTCTTCATAACTTCTCCTCTTTAATTAAACACTTCAAGCTAAAGTAAAAATGGTGGAAGAGATGGGAAATGGAAATTCCTAAGCCCTAGCTTTCTTTGCAAATCCAACTTCTCGCTCCAAACTCAAGTGAACCCATTGGTAAGCACCTCCTTCATCTTCTCCAACTCTTTCTCCATTCAATTTCAGAAAATTCCTAAACCTTATTTAGGAAATGTTTCTCCTTTAAGCTTAGATTCAAGCTTGTTGGGTTGGAATTGAAGAGTGATTGTTCTTACCATTGCTCTATAGCTTCTACTTCAATCGTTTGGGTTCAAAGGTGAGATTTTTATCTCACATCTTAGTCTATAATTATCTTCAATTGTTAGGTATGAATTCCTAACACTTATTTGTGTGCAATTGATTTTGGTTTGGATTGATTTCGTGTATATTCCAATTTTTGGTGTTTTGGTCTAATTTATGAAAATCCTATTATGGATATTTGGACATTGATATTTGAGGCGTATCGAAGAGCCGTTTAGGCTGGGTTGTCGTTCGACGTAATTCCTTAGTCATCGCCATTTGCTCGTTCGATCGTTTTCGATATTCGTTTGGCCATTTTTGGCCTAGGTTCAGGGAATGCCCTGAACCCTTCATTCAGACGTCTGAAAAGTAATATTCAGACGTCTGAATATTGTTCTGGGAAGATTTCCATTCCCAGATTCAGACGTCTGAATATATGATTTCAGACGTCTGAATTGGTTCATTTGGAACCAGAAAGGAAATAGGCTAAGAAGTGCCTATTTCAGACGTCTGGATTCAAGGATTCAGACGTCTGAATTCTGTCTTTGGAAAATATTTATTTTCCAGATTCAGACGTCTGAATCTGCACTCTTTTTGCCTATTTTTCTATTCGCTTGAGAATTCCAATTTAATCGATTCGTGATGATCCTATTTGTTGTTATCATTTATTATGACTTTGATGACTCCTTTTTGGGGATTTTTGAATATCCATTTCGATGGATTCTTTATCGGTTTCTTTGGATTTTATTCACGTCTTCGAATGTGAATTTTAGTGAATGATTGTTCTTACAATCTTCTTTGTGATTTGTCACTTTAAAAATATAAAGGTTTTCTATACTAGTAGTAAATATCAAAACTCTTTCTTCAAATGATTTCAACACTATTTTATTACAAAGCTCATTTTCTCAAACCAACTTCTAATCTATTAGTATATACAAACCTTTACCTCACTCGTATGAGAAATCTAATTAAACGGCTTAGTAAAACGAGTGGTATGAAACGCTTGCGTTTACTTCGTCGGTTAATCCTTGGACTTGTTCGATTGAAACTCTTGTGACAACTTTTTAGTGGAAATCTACAATTTGTTCGTAAATATTTAAGTTAAGCTAGTGGTTATGGGACATGAAGCTAAGCTCATATATTTACTAGCTTACTGTAATTGACACTTCTCGATGATCATGACGATCATTTTTGTGATTTAGACTAGCAATGTGCGATGTCTCTTTGTCTACGAGGGAGACTAAACCCCGTTTTGTGGAGTTTCGACTCAAATTTTTGGGGTAGCTCCCCATGGCCTTCGGGCCGTTCGTGTGTCAAAAATTAATGGCTAGCTACCATGAGATAGCTTCTCGTTCGTGTGATAAATATGTTGGTGAGTTTTTATGCTCCCGTTCGTGTGATAGGCCTCCCCCCTTTTTGTGATTTCTGGATTTCGTGTGTTGAATTCTGGAATTTATGTTTCACCAATTTTAGTGATTTTCATTGATATGATTTGTCAATTTTGTGCATAGTGAATTCGTGTGTCATTGACTTGTTGTGAATACAAGTTTTGGGTATGAAACCCTTTTTTGATCTTTGTGAAGATTTTTGTGATATTGATTAATCTCTTGTTGATTTTCAGTTGCATACTTATAGTAGTATGCCATTATGGATATTATATGTTTATGTCATATCTCTTATTCTATATCATGTTATCTGATATTTATAGCTAGACTGATCCGTTTATTATTTTCTTATTAAGTAATACTCGGGTCAGACCGAGATGTTACAGGTGCTTCTGCTTGGCTTCTCCCCGGGATTCATTACTCTGCCTTTTGGCTAACTACTTAGATTAGTAGTTTATTTTGGTGTATACATTTGAGATATAGACTCCATGATGTATACTTATTCTTTTGTGTAGTTCTTGTAACTATTCTTTGGTGATATTGCGGATCTTTTTAGACCGCTACTCTGATATACACTTTCATGTGTTAGTTATATTCATATCTTCTTCCGCCTTTGTGATATGAATTATCTATGACTGATTTATGTTATGCTTATTTCTATATTTGTTTCCGAAGAATTTATATAACCACTGTGTAGTAGCTTTGAGTTTGTATCGGTATATTGGATTTCCTCTTGACAAAGAATGCATGTTATACTATCTGACATATCGGTGCTCGCGCAAAGAAATTACACGGATGGTCGCTCCTCAACAGCCTTATTCTCCGTGCTAGTTGACAGCATTACACCGTAGTGTTCTTGGCTAGCGTGGGTATAGAGGTGGGGCGTCACACGGGCGGTACCCCAGTAGCCCTGCCATTGTTGGAAATCCATTTTCCCTACGACACCCTACGGTTTTGATTTGTATTACCCACTTTTGTGGCTAGTAGCTGAAATTTAATAAATGCAACAATTTCGGCTGTTTTCTATTTACTTGAAAACCCTAGACACTAATAATATCACTGGATTTCCTATGAAATGTTTTGGTTAGCGTAAGGTAAAAACTTACCCGTATTTATTTGTGGAGAGTCTTACGTGATACCTTTATTTTCAAATTTTTTTCAAAGTTAAACAATTTAAACCATTTACTCATACCAGACCCATGTCTGACCCGGAGTTTATATTTTGTTTTCCATAAACTCTTGGGTACTCAAATTTTATAAGTAGCCAAGTGATAGGTTTTGGATTTTGATTTCTGGAAGAGCTTGGAGCAGGAGTTTCCAGACGTATGTAGATATCTATCGAGTTCCGCTGTGTTAGATGATGTATGCTGTATCTCTGATGTATATAGTGATAGATGTATGTATGACTGCCATGTGTATTGATATTATGTAACTCTGATATATGTAAAACTATGTAATAGCTATGTGATATATTATATTTTGTTTCGTTCCGCTGTGAGATTCTGGTGATGTTGTCCTTTCTTTTCTTTTCTATTTCTATCCCTTTCTTTCTTAATGATGATACGTCTTTCTGGTAGTAGAAGGGCGGGTCGTCACAGTTGGTACCAGAGCATAGGTTGGTGATAACCTTGGCTCTGGTAGGAATTACTCATAGAATAGAGTCTGTGGTACTCTAAAATGAGTTTGAGTGTATTAATAGATATGAGCGCGTATTTGTTAGTGAATATAAAATTGTTTTTATATTGTGTTGACTTATCTGTTGAGTGTTTATGGATTCTGGTCGATGTGTGGGACGCCATTTCATCGATAGGAATTTCTAAACTCTTAAACAAGGTAAACCGACACAGTATTATTTTTAAAGTAGGATAAATGAAATAATTCTACCAAAATTATATTTTGACATAAAAGAAATATCTTTCTGAAATTATTATATATATATTTGGATGCTTGGTTGTTAATAGTACAATCGAATAAAAATTTAAAATTTGAGCGGTTTATAACTAAATAAAATTGTCTAAGTATGGTTTAAATAAAAAGGAATATAACTAAAATTTGATTAAACCAGAATTAAAGTCCCGGAAATTTGAAAGGTGTTTAAATGAATTTAAACAAAAGGATTTGGGAATTTAAAACCTTAGGAATGTTTGGAATGTTTTTCCAAAGATTTGAAAGCAATAATGGAGTATTGTTTTGGAAAATATTGTTGAATGTAAATTGTTTTGGAAGGAATTTATGGAAGTAAGGAAGCACTGAACTCACTTCAGTCGTTGGAAAATAATCTTGATGATGATGGCCACATCATCAGTATTCATTTTTGAGTTTCTAAAGTGATGGATTGCTGCCAGGATAGTTGATCATGATATTGTTTGGGCTTGTTCGGTATACAAGTTGTTTTAGAAATTTCAAAGGGAAAATTTGTTTTGGTGAAAACAAGTGTTTGGAATTTGAAGATTTGATTTGTTATACCAAGTGGGCATGTGTAGTTATCATTTCAAAATGATTTTGGAAATGAAAATCAGGCAATTGAATTCTAAGAAATTCTATTTAAATAATGTGAAAAGTTTAAATGAATCAACTATTGAACTTATAAAGTAAAGTTGATATTAATAAGAAGAAATTGGGAATTTTAATCCGGGAATTAAAATTTAACTTAAGTAAATGAAAATGAAGAAAATAGGTTTGAATTTAATCTAAGATAAGTTAAATAAATTGAAATTGAATTAAATTGGATATAAAATTGGAAGGTAAAATAATTGCAATTATGAAATGAAATTTTATACCTTAAGATAGTAAGTGTTATATATATAATCTGAAATTATGGTTATAAGATGAAATGACTCAAAAGAGCAATATAAGCTTTTAAGTAAATAAATAAGTTTTGAGCTCATATATTGAGCAATAAAATTTAAAAGAATGGTGAGTAGCTAGATTTAACTGAGGTTGAGTTGGAATAAAACTGAATTTAAATGAATTCAATCGAGTTATAGATAATATTGAATGGAATAAAATTCTTAAGTAAATAAGTAAGTATTGATTTGAATTAAAATAGAATTGGTGTAAGTTTTAAACAAATCTAATTCAAGCATAAATTGAATGACCTTATTATAAATAAATTCAATAATGAATTGTTAATGTAAATTAAATTTTAAGAATGGATAAAAGAATAAACTATCCAATAAATTAAGTAAATAATTGGGATTTGAATAAAGGAAAATCAAATCAAAGATTTAAATGGAAGTTAGTGGAATAGAATAAACTTAAGTTATTGGGTGGAACAGTTTGAAGAAAATAAATAACTTAAGTAAATTGTGAGATGTTTATTTAAAATATTGGTTGTCGAGTTTAATAAAATGGTTTGGAATCAAAATTTTTGAAATGAAAGAAAATGCAATGAAAAGATTGTGAATAAATTAAAATGGAATGGAATCAAGTGTAAATTGAGTTGGAATCAATTTAAAATAGTTATAAAGCTTAAGTAATTATTTATTCACAATAATATCGTCAAATTGCGTAAGAAAATGAGTCGTTCGAAGTAAATGAGATTAGATAAAATTCTATGAATTATTAGAAGCAAAATAGGATGATTTTGAAATCAATTGGAATGAATATGAGTTTGTTTTTCTTAAATGAATTAAATATAAGCGAGTAAGTTGTAAATCACTTAAACTGAAGGGAATGATTTGAGAATTGGATGGAAGTAATTGTAATAAGTGAGGAAACCTTACATATGTGCTTATGAAAATATGTAATGCTAAATAAAGGTACGCCTACGCAATAAAAATAGAAAATAGGAAATGTTTTTGGTTTTTCCGACCGTGTGAGTCGATATATATATATTTATATCTCTTGTCAAATTGCAAAAGCTCCTCCGTACAAATAGAAACTCTGCCAAAACTTTTCAAAATTTTTGGAAACTAGAAATAATAAAAAAAACGTTAGCAACAAAACTTTTTCAAATTGGAAATTGGAATAAATTAGTGGATGAAACTAAATTAAAATAATGATAAAAAAAACAGTTATAAAAGGAACATAGTCAATAAAATTCAATATTCAGAGTTGAGGATAAATTGAATTCACATGAAATTGGAAATTCAGATTTAAAATAAGAGGATATAAAGGCTAAGGTGGTAGAGTAATAATATAAGAGTATATATATAATGCTTATATTAAACTTAAGAAATGAATGGTGAAATTCTTAAGTAAATTTGATATTGAAAAAATTATTCCAAGTGGATAGAAATCAAAATAATGTGAATAAAAGAAAATTGATATAGTTGATAATCAATGGATATAAATACGTAGGATGAACGTATATTATTTTATTCGCATAGCAATTGAATCCAGATTCGAGCACAGAATTTCGAGATAATTATATTGATCCGAGTTAGGATTTTTCACTCGATTTTCGACGATGAACCATGGATATGGATTTTGATTTATTCTGGAAATTCGCTATCATAGTTGTGGCTATGCAAGGAGAATGATAGTTTTTGATCAAGAAACCAGATCTGAGTCTGCACTAGGAAGTCGGGTGGATGATACTAGTTCGGAAGTGAAATTGTGTGATCGAGCGAGCGATCGGATTTGATATTGCATACGAATGGTATATGTACATCATACGGGATTGATTGAATAGATATTGAAATTCAGTAAAAAAAAGTCAATAAAATTGGGAAAGAGTTGGTACTGTAGCTTCCGGAATTGAATTGCCGGGACGGATGTCTGGAATTCATTTTGTATTCCATATATCCATCTAAGGGAATTTGTTCATGATTTATCATTAGTTGTTGAACCAGTAGTTCAGGAATTTGGAAGTCGAATCAAATTTGACTGTGATCAGGAATCCAGTTCGGATTGTTGATCATCGAGAGACAACTCTGGATAGTTTAGGGAAAGCTTATCCGGATTTGTGTTCGGATAGCTAGTGATGTTTGTTAGGATATACTGTTTGGTTGTTTGTTAATATATGAATGATATGTATGTTTGAATGGTTGGTATAACAGCTTTTAAAATTATCTTTGTTTTAAATTTCGGGGACGAAATTCTTTTAAGGGGGGAGGAATGTAACGACCCTGGATTTTTGGCCCTGTTTATTTTAATAAATATTTGATCTAATTAAATAATTTGTGAACTGATCATATTAAAATGAATATGATTTTGGAAATATTTACCATTTGTTTATATAAATTTGTATTTTAAAAAGGAAATTGATTTGGAACATCTAAAATTAAATCTCTTAATAATATTTATAATAAACTTTGTCTTATATAATTAAATTAAAATACTTTACTTTGTTTACATCTGATAAATATACACATGAACAATAATGTTTAAACTTTAAAATAAATCCCTTTATAATATTTATCTTATACCATTAAATTCAAATACTTTCTTTTGTTAACATTTGATAGAAATATCTATAGATGATAATGTTTAAAATTAAAAATCTAATTCTAGCAATATAAAATACAAATGTAAAATATGAGTCAAACTTATGTATATAATTTAAATAAAATACAAATGGAAATAAATATAAAAATAGGTATAAATGTAAGTAAATCATATTGTACATAATTTAAATATTTTTAGCTAAAGTACAAATACAAATAAATACGAGTAAGTAAATTTATGAAATATAACTTAAATGTTGATAGTTAAAATACAAATAAGAAATAAAAATAAAAATGTAACTACAAACAAGAAATAAAGTGAAATATAAAATATAGAATTAAATTTAAGAACAAAATATAGAATAGAATGAAAACTAGGCCAAAGTATAAATAAAATAAGACAAGTACGTATATAATTATTCAAGCTAGAAATATTAAGTCAAACAAGTGTATATGAATCAAGCAGGAAGACAAATATATTTACACAAACATATATGTATATTGAAGTTCAAACTGAAAATAATAAGATAAATATATGCATAAAATTCAAGAGTATAAGACCTGCAAGTATATATTTCTAAACAAAACATCTTTACACAACAAATCTTCATATGCAAGCCATATGTTTACCAGCCATAAGTACAAATCTGCATACAAATATTCATCTACAGCAAAACATAATTATACTACGCAAGCATATTAAGTAACAAAGTATGTACTTGCTATCAACTCAGCCAATTCTTTATTCAAAAGCAAATTTTTACAAATCTTTTCTTTGCAGAAGAAAAATCTATTCGTATAAAACAAAAATGAGAAACAACTGCACTAGTTACTACCTTCCTTCACACATCTATTATCTTATATATATATATATATATATATATATATATATATGCTTACATCTGTTTTTTTAGTTCATTCACAAAAATAATGAGAAACTTTGTAAACCCGAGGAAAATAAAAAGAAGAAAACGAAGTAACTCAATTTAATTCAAACTAGAAATTTGACAAGAATTCAAAGTAAACAGGGAAGGCCTCACGCATATTCATACTGCAGTTTTCATGGAACATGATTGCTCTTTGTTCAGGAATGATTCAGGTGAGTAAACAAGAAATTTTAAAGCTTTAAAGTTTAATTTAAACAGTTCATGATTCCAAGATTTTAGTCAATACTTTAAAATGTTTTAACTCTTAATTATTATTTTGATTAAGTAATTAATTTAGTTAAGCATAAAGTTAATTAACATTGAGTTGTAGTTAGTAATATAATTGAATTTCAAATTTAAAGAGACTTTTAAAATGTTAATTAAGTTAAATAATCAATATTAATTGATTATCTTCAGAAAGCAATTAAGAATAAACACTTTTTAATTGTAATTAGTGATGAATTATATTAATTAATAAATTTGTAATTAACTACTTAAGTTAATTAATAAATGAATTAATAATTAATTAATCAAGTAATTTAATTATAAATTAATAGTTAATTAATTAAGTAATTTAATTTAGAATTAATAATTAATTAATGAAGTAATTAGCAGTTAAATGGGTAATTAAGTCTTATTAATAAATAATTAAGGGTACTTAATTAATGAATAAGGAATAGTTAATTAAGTAATTAAAGTTAAATAACTGGATTAAGAAGTAATAAATTAAATGATGAAATAAAATAATTAAGTAAATAATTAAGACTTAATAATTGATTAAGCAATGATTAATTAACTCAAATAATTTGAAAGGAAATAAGTAGTTAATTGTTAATCAATGGGTAATTAAACAGGGTTAAGTGATTAACTCTTAGGTAATTAATTTAAATTGAATTAATTACAAATGAGAATTTTGATTGCTCATGGATTGTTGTGTATGTAGAATATCTGATTGTGATATTTATTTGATGATAATTCTATGATATTCTGTGATATGTTGTGATATATTTATGATGATTGTATATGATTATCTATGATAAATGCTATGTGAATTAAATCATTGATTTAAACTGTTTAAGTTAATTAGACAACTTGGCCTCTAAAATTGAGTTTGGATTTCGATGAGACCGGGATCGGTTATCAATTTGATATTCCGAAAACCACATCGATCCAAATTAAGCGATAGGTCGTGAATTCTCAATTGGAGATCGAGATGCTGTTTTCAGAATGCAAGGGCTATCGTCGTTGACTCGGAGGGTGATTCCAAAATGAGTGTGACGAGATAATGCATTCGGTTTCGTTCGAACCCGGAACGAACTTGTATGGATTGAATGCTTTCAGCACATCGTCAGGCGGACGATGAGCATTCTAAGAAATATGTCCTGTAAAGGTAATAGCAAGCTCAAGTCTCATCAACCGGGAATGGCTAAAACAGGGAAGGTGCAGCAAGGTTAGGTGGGTCATGCCCAAGCAGGACAAGATATTCCCCTGTCTAGATGTCCCTTTTTATTTCGGCTGTGTGGGCGGTTGCTAGCTACAACCGCGGGGTTATCTTGTTCGGGACTGTTCAGTAAGGAATGGTTCCAGCCTTGTGTTGTAGGGGGTCGGGAGTGATCCTCGGTACGGTGATCTAGGCCCCGTACTGTGACGGGCGGTACCCCAGTAACCCTGCATTGTTGGAAATCCATTTTCCCTACGACACCCTACGGTTTTGATTTGTATTACCCACTTTTGTGGCTAGTAGCTGGAATTTAATTAATGTAACAATTTCGGCTATTTTCTATTTACTTGAAAACCCTAGACACTAATAATATCACTGGATTTCCTATGAAATGTTTTGGTTAGCGTAAGGTAAAAACTTACCCGTTTTTATTTGTGGGGAGTCTTACGTGATACCTTTATTTTCAAAAAAAAAATTCAAAGTTAAACAATTTAAACCGTTTACTCGTACCAGACCCATGTTTGACCTGGAGTTTATATTTTGTTTTCCATAAACTCTTGGATACTCAAATTTTTATGAGTAGCCAAGTGATAGATTTTGGACTTTGATTTCTGGAAGAGCTTGGAGCAGGAGTTTCCAGACGTATGTAGATATCTATCGAGTTCCGCTGCGTTAGATGATGTATGCTGTATCTATGATGTATATAGTGATAGATGTATGTATGACTGTCATGTGTATTGATATTATGTAACTCTGATACATGTAAAACTATGTAATAGTTATGTGATATATTATATTTTGTTTCGTTCCGCTGTGAGATTCTGGTGATGTTGTCCTTTCTTTTCTTTTCTATTTTTATCCCTTTCTTTCTTAATGATGATACGTCTTTCTGGTAGTAGAAGGGCGGATCATCACACCTCCGTACCATATACATTTGCTTAACCGGATCTCATCCAGACCTTGTTTTGCTGCACAAACTTTACCAAACCAACCGTGCATTTTATATCTATATCAGACGTGATCATCAATCACCTCTGGTTTACTAGGACATTCCTATACGACGATGTTTAGTCCCACCGCTAGTTTTAATGAACTCTTTTATTTTTTAGCCAGCTACTTCATGTACCTTAAGCTTGCACAAAAAAATGCATTATTGTTGCAGTAGACCGTAATTTTTGGACTTTTTTGTTGTTTTTGTGACATCTTGCTTTGAGTATTGTAATTAACAAGAGTAAGAAGAAGGAATTTTTTTTAAGCGTGGAGGAAAAGAAAGGTGGAGGTGGTTTATACAAGGAGGTAAAATTTCAACAGTTGGAGAAATTTTAACCATTGGCATTGACACGTTCGATGCGTCAGATGCTTCCGACTTCGACGGTTCAATTTCTGTGTAGTGAAACTTACTAAAACAATGATGACTCCGTTATATCGTCAGACGCGTCGAGACGTCATAATGGACAGAAAAGGCTACGAATACATCCTTTGTTTTAAATGGAGCATCGATTCACCAATGCTATTATATAAACTAGATAATAAGAAGTTACAGTTTATGAATTAACTAGAATCACTTTATTACAGAAATCATACTTAATCTTAGTTTTTGCTAAGCTACCGTTCGCAACCAAACAAATGGTAAGTTAATGTTGTCATCCAATGCGTCAACCATGAGGCCTACGTGTTAGTGAGGTACTATTTTGATAACCCATTCGAAAGCCAAACAAAAACATACTTTGGACGGATCTGAATTTTTTCAAGTAAAAAAAACCGATCAAACAAATAACTTCCTGCCAAAATAAAGTGCTACACCACATTAGCCCGGCTTAATCATTTGACGCTCGTGTATGGTGGTTATGCTTAGTCTTCCTCCTCAACATAAGAGAAAACATTGGGATAAACATTGGATGCCCAGATGATCAAATATTCCTCTTGAAAATCATATATTTTAAATAGAATTTTTCTATAGTTCCCTACAATATAAGACTATTCTCAAATAAGAGCTAATGTATTGTTCTCATATTTTTAATAATTCATTTCAAATCAACTAAAAAATAATCAATACTTTTAAACATAACTAAAAATAAAAATAAAAATTAATTTCCCTTTCAAATGCCCCTTTCGCAATAGAATGCATTCTTCGTTCATTAAATATTCTCCTTTTGTACTCCTTTCAACTGTTCATTTTCCGTGTGCTAAAAGAACTCATCCTAAGTTTGGATAAAAAAGAGTACCATACTTTCAGTTCAACTAATAAAGGCATGATAACTTGATTTGCATGACATGAAAATGGAAAAATCTTAATGACTAACCCAATAACCTTGTGAGTATTCTTATTCTGCACAAGTGTAGTTTTGAAGTAAATAGCATAACTGCATGTTTAAGGATCTGAAAATTCGAACACTTCATCTTTGAATATTGAGAAGTTTTGAAATATAACTAAATGTTATAAGTATGATTTTATAATCTTGTTAGACATTAATTAATTAATAGATAATGATAAGAAATCTATTTTTGGAAATTGTTTATAAAAATTTATTCTTTAGAAAAATAATGATAATATGACAGAAAATTCTTTTATCGATAAGTAGCTTTTTAACCGTCAAAAGTTGTTCATATTTTTTTTACACACACTTATTTACTTAGAAAATCAATAAAATGTAATAATATTTTCTTACCATTTATGGAAATAAATTTTTTGGATTGCTTCATGAGTGATATCATCAAAAATATTTTAAAACGAACTTAAATGGAAATACTTAAGTGTTAAGAGATGATAAGGCAGAAGTGAAAGGTAAGCTTACATGACATGAGTGAAGGGTTGAGAACAAGCTGAGGCCTATACATGGAGAGACATACCCTTGGAAATAAATCACTAATTTCCAAAGCTAAAAACAAGCTCTTTTATATCTTCTTCTTTATCATCTCTAAATTCCTAAAACAAAATAATTGCAAATCATATCCAAATCAACTCAAATTTGAAGTGAAGCCTTAGGGAAATATTACAACCCCTCCCATCAAGTTAGAAGTTGAAGTAACAAAGCCATAATCCCCCTATCTTAGAATTCTGCGAGAAAAGGAGTGGATTGGAGTGAGGAAAAGCAAGTGGAACGCAAGAGGAAGGAGAAAGGTGGTTGCAAGGTTGGATTTGGGTCCGGGTGCTTGGATCTTGTTTGTTTGTGAGGTTAAAGGTGAGTTAACATACTCTTTGAATGGAATATATATATATATATATATATATATATATATATATATATATATGTGTGTGTGCATGTTGTGTTTTGATTGTGTTTAAGTTATTAAATTGTTATTGGTATTGTTAAAACATTGGTTTGATTCTTGTTTTGAAAACAAGACGCATATGTGATCCATGTCTATGGACTTGGAATGGACTTGAATGAATTTGTATGACATGTGAAATAGCTTTGAAACAAAACATATAGGTTATAGATGGACTATGGTTTAGATTGGAATCGAATTTGAAAGTGCATACAACACCAGAATTGTCTTTTCTCAATGGTTAGAATTGTTACAAATGAAACTTGTAACGTTTATAACCGTTACAAGCAGGTACGTGACAAATTTTCTAACATTTTTCCCAACGGTTATAACTGTTGGGAATTGGATTTTTCCCAATGGTTATAACCATTGGGAAATTTATCCATTCTCAAAGGTTATAACCATTGGGATAATTCCGATTCCCAACGGTTATAACCGTTGGAAAACCGCTTCTCCAAGATTAATGAGTCAGTTCCCAATAGTTATAACCGTGGGCAATCTCAACATTACCAACAGTTATGAATGTTAGCAAATGGAAGGTTACAAATATTATTTTAAAATAGCATGATATATGTTATGGATCAATGTTGTATTACATTATCCACTAAATATGCATATAATTAAACAACAATAATGATTACAACATATCTATAGCCAACACATTATATAATTAGACAAAAGATATGTTTACACAAGTTTTATGCATGAAATAATGAGGTAATTTCATAATATTTCGGTTTTGAAGTGAACAATACCCAATTATACATAGTTTCATGTTTCCAAATACAATAACTAAATGTAACCTCAAAAAGAAATATAAAAATAGATCTTGTGTTTCAAGAGCTGCTCCTACCACAGTGTTAGCTGTAGACTTGCACCCACCACTGTGCTAGCTGTAGAAACTCGACCACCCTGGGTATTATTTGGAGCAAAAGATTACATAATGGTACTTGAACAATTAGTTAGTTGCATCAATCATATTTCGAATATCTCATATAATCATATGGAAAGTACAACGAAGTAGTACCTGAACAAAATATCACAAGCATAACTTTTTTTTTAACAAATGTCAAGAAGCTTTCTCCTCTACCAACACACAAAGAGACACCAATATTACCTTGGTCTGCAAGAAATAAACATCAATAACTAATATGCTTTTGTCACAAGTGTGGTAAAACCATTGGCGATTAATTAGTAATAATAATGGAAAAAATAATTTTAATGAATGAACTTACATTCTTTTAATTTGTGTTACTTCAGTTTATGTTTTTATGAAGACCGTTTCGTTTGACTATTTTTCATATCTACCATGAACAACAAAAACGATTTCAAAAAATGTAGGGATATTCATAATTATATAATAATTATTTTTGTTCAAATATAGAAATTTATAAAATGAAAAAAATTAGACTAAAATTCAAACGTTATATGTAAGACACAAGCCTATATCTTAAAATCTGTTGGGTCAAAATGAAAAATATATCATTTAGCCAAAAGTACCTGCTAAGATCCCAGACCATAAACCTTCTACCAAGGCAGCAAGACGCAAGTGTAGTTTCATTCTTTGGGCTCCAACCAACTTGGAAAACTGTTGAATATGCGCTTATATGATTTTTGTTTGATGATAATAAACATACATACATTCGTTTAAATGTATTTGATAATATACTATTTATTTTCACAGATTAAATAAATATTTGCTGAATAAAATAAATAACACAGGTTTTGAATTCAAACGAATATTTTATTCAAACAAATATTTATTACAATTTTGAATAGTACAATTTCAAGCTCTCACTATACATATACAATTTTGATTACAATTTCATCACATTTCATATTTACAATTCACCTCACTACATATCACTCACACTCGTATTTATCTTCAACTGCATTCCAATTTGAATCCAGCATCTGAGAAATCTGCAAAAATATTCACTAACGCGGTAAAATTGAAAATAAAATATTTTTGAAATTCAAAATAAAAGATGATTTTGAAAACATCGTTCTTCATAATTTAAATTTGAATTCATCATACACGAACAACTTATGACATACACAGTGTATTACTGTATATGCCACAAGGCCGTGCACACCGATATATACACTTGATTGATTTACAGGGACAGGTAAGCACAGGTCAAACCCAAATGCAAAGCCGGGTTCAACTCACGTGCAATATATTTAAAATCACGACACAAGCACAAGGTCAAACCCGAGTTTTTAAAACTGGGTTCAACACAAGGCAGTCATGAAGTATGCAAAGAGCTCGAGCATGAGATATGGCAACTACAGTAATGCATCAGTCACCAAACACTACAAACAAGCAACATGGCTGAACATTGATCAAGACACTAAGCAATAGCAATGCATGTATAATGGAACCAGTGACAATAGTGGATATCAAGTAATACAACTACAAATGCTCAAACTCAATGGTCAGAATGAAAACAGTGGTCAATGCCGAGATACAAAATACTCAATGTATGCAACAATGTGCACAGGCCAGAAACAATATCAAAATGCAAGCACAACTTTACAACAAGTCCAGCAACATGAATTGGAACTACACCAGTGCACAGATACAAGTTCAAGTGCTCAGTGCAGACCAGGTTACAACATGTGAAGACTACAATGCACATGCAAAGATACAAAGACCAGCTGCAAAATGAAGCACCAGTTGAACTGTAGCAGTGCAGACCAACCCAATTACAACCCAAGATGCAAATGTACATTATGGCAGTGAACTATCAAGTACAAAGTGAATGAAGTGAAATGGTCGAGCTGTTATAGCAGCCATGCATATCGAATAAAACATGGTCTGCAGCTCAAATCAGTAAGCAACACAGTGGCAGCATGCTTGAAGTTACAATGCAATGCAAACAGCAATGCACTAAGCAATTGAAGCAGTTAAAACATGGAAACAAGAAAACATGAAGCAACTCAACAATCAACATAACGACCAAATGGCCAACATGAAACTGCAAATACCCATGCCCAAACTCATATGCAACAGCAACTCAAAGTTCAGGTCTACAGAATGAAGATGAACTCTACCATGTACACAAGTGCAACAAGCAGTGCTCAGGACCAAGTGAACAACGTATGTGATACAACTTCAAGTATATATGCAGTAAATTGGATGTAGTAGTTATTCTTTCCCAAACACATACGTACACATGCATACATCAAAATCGAGACATTGCAAACTGTAACATAGCCAAGAATAATTCACAAATCAGAAATCACGTGTGTGACAAATTGAAACAGTCAATACCAAGTCGAAGCCAGTGATAACCAAACGTCTCAAAGCAAGGCATAGAATCAAGTTATGAGAAATATACGAACGTGACAAAGTCAAATGTCACAAACCAAAGTTGTGGCCACCACGTAAAAATAAATCAACCACAATTACAATTCAAAGCCGTGGGATGCAAGTAACAGAAGTATTCGCATATGAATTGGTCAAGGTAAAATCGCAAGCATCAAAACAATATCTGATAGCCGAAGTCCAGTTGAACAAGTCCAAAATCAAAGCCGTGGCCAAGCAAAATTGAACAAGTCGTTTTTGTTTTAAAATTCGTGTTATTCAAGTTATATGACCAAGTCAGATAAATCACGAGCATTCAAGTAAATCGAATGGCCAAAAGCACAAAATTGAAAAATTCAAATATATTCAGACGAACGCAATACAAGGAGATCGAGCACCTATAAAATACCCAATCATCATCGGCAATTTTCTGATCGAATTCAAGCATAAAATCAGAAAAGCACAAAGTATAAAATTACATACCAAAGCCAAATTCGATCAACGAAGTAGCCGACGTGAGCAACAATCAATCAAGAATACACGCAAAAGATCATCAAATCAATCCACAAACCATCGGCGCTTCAAAAGCCCTAATTTGGAGATCAGGGACGAAGCCCTAAAGGAACAGGCCGCCATTTTTTATCACGAACGAAGAGAAAAAAAAAGGGACGGGTTAAAAGAAGATGGGCCGGCCGTGTTTCTTATTATAAAAGGGGGATTCTACTTTAATTTTTTTTTAAAAGCTTTAGTTTATATTATTAGGGTTGTTTATTTATTTCTATTTGTTGTTTAAATTGTTTTTATTTTTTTTCGAATCAAAAACTGGTAAATCACCACCTAGGATTTAGGTAGTGTCAGATTGTCGAGTTAGAATTAGTTCAGTGAGCAGGGTGTGCGAGTTTGCAAAGCTCGATAGGCGGGAGCAGTGTTTGCGAGTGAGCGAAACTCTATAGGCGGGAGCAGGGTGTGCGAGTCTAGTAGAGTGTTTGTGAGCGGGAGCAAAAGGGTCTGTGAGTCTAGTAGAGTTGTTGTAAGCGTGATACTGTTTAATTCTAATAGAAATCTGTGAATGCAGCAGTAGGCAGGGGTTGCCGAAGCTGGGTAAATTTTGTGTGTGATTTACTTTTCAGCATATTTATTTCTGCAGTTTATTTCTGTGTTTAAATCGAGAAAATTTGCTATAACCCTATTCACCCCCCCTCTAGGGTTAATCTAGATCCTACAAGTGGTATCAGAGCCCGGTATATATTTTTTTTAACTCTAGAGTCATGAGTCTACAAAATAATGCTTTTTCTGAGGGGCAATCTATTGCTAGGCCACCCATGTTTAACGGGAACGATTATGCTTATTGGAAAGTTAGGATGAGTATTTATCTTAGTTCCGTTGATTATGATGTTTGGGATATTATTGAAACTGGCTATAAACCTCCTACTATAATCGTTGGTGGTACTGAGATTCCTAAACCTAAGGATAGGCGGGATGCAAATGATAAGAAATTGAAAACGACAAATGCTAAAGCCATGAATGCTTTGATATGTGCTCTTGATAAAAATGAATTTAATAGAATTTCTCATTGTACAACAGCACAGGAAATATGGCATACTTTGGAGGTGACACACGAAGGAACTTCTCAAGTCAAGGAGTCTCGGCTAGCCCTATTCAGCAATGAATACGAAAACTTTGTAATGGACAAAGACGAGAGCATAAAGGATATGTTTGGACGCTTTTCAACCTTGGTATACAATGCTAGAGCGCTTGGGAAGGTATTCACTGAGGTAGAGCTTGTGCGGAAGATACTACGAGTTCTACCAATGAACTTTGAGGCAAAAGTCACAGCAATCCAAGAATCAAAAGATCTGAGCAAACTAAGCATGGAGGAGTTGATTGGTAACCTGATGACATATGAGCTTGAGTTAAAAGCAAAGGAAGAACGCAACAACTCCGAACCAAAGAATAAGATGATTGCTTTAAAAAGTAAAGAAGAAAGCGATGAAGAAGATCCAATTGAAGAGCTTGCAATGGCTGTCAATAATCTTAGAAGATGGTCTAGATTCAAGCCACGCAAGAAGAAAACCAAGGGCAATAGGTCAAAAGATTCCGAAAATTCCGATAATGAACTGATATGTTATAACTGCAACAAGCCTGGCCACATAAAACCAAAATGCCCACTTCTCAAAAACAACAAAGAAAAGAAAAAGGCGAAGAAGGTATTTGCAGCGACTTGGGATGATGAAGAAGGAGAGGAAGCTTCGGATAGCAGCCCAGAGGAGGCTAACTTGTGTTGCATGGCAAAATCAGAATCAGAAGCAACCTCCGACGAATCTAGTGAGGCAGGTGAGTTTTCTTATAAAGAACTTGTTTTTATGTGTTCTGATCTTACTAAGGTAATGGATACTCTTGAATCTAAAATTGAAAAACTGAAATCTGATAGGAGAGAATTTGCTCGTGAAAATTTTAGGTTAAAAACTGAACTTGAAAATATTCAAAACCTAGAATGTAACCAATGTAAAATTTTAGATTCGGAACTATCAAAAATTAGGAATAACTCTGAGAATCTTGAAAAAGAAAATTTGAATCTTAAGGAAAATATTGAAACTAGGAAAAAGGATTTTTTAAATAGATGCACCTCACTAGTAACTGAGAACACATCTCTTAAAACCAAAGTCCAAAATCTTGAGAAATCTCTAAATAACTTTTCAAAAGGAGAAAAATCTTTCAAAATGTTATTGGGAAATCAAATTTTTGCTAACAACAGAAAAGGACTAGGTTTTGGAAAAACACAAGTTGATGATAATGCAAAAGAAAAGAATGTCTTTGCTCGATCGGAAATAATTGGACATTGTGTTGAAAATTATAGTCACATGAACAAGAACACAAATCGAGTCAATTCAATGGGCACAATTTGTAGAAAATTTGGACACAATCCAAATAATTGTTGGTATAGACCCAAACACGTGAAAACTATACCAATTTGGGTTCCAAAAGGCACAGATGTAAAATCATTGAAAGTCAAACAAATTTGGGTGCCAAAAGGAACTTATATAAATAGTTTTGGGTCTCCACAAACATATTTTAAATATTCTGCCACTAACAATCATGGACCTATGAAAATAAATAGGTCACATAAATCTTTCATCGTGTAGGTGAGGTGGCAGGCTAAGGAACAACAACCGTGTTATCTGGATTTTGGCTGTTCCAGAAACACAACGGGCGACAAAGCAAAGTTCCTTAGCCTAGTATAAAGGTGACAGAATCACAATGGGCAACGTCGGAAAATATCGTAAAGGTAAATCAGGTAAATTTGTTTTGAACGATATATAAATTGTGAAAATCTGCACCATTTTCTGAATAAAATCAGCCAATTATATGATGTTGATATGATGATGATTTTAATGATTTTGATTCTGATTTTTTATTCAAAATTGTTAGCCAATTATATTCTTATGCCAAAAACACTATAAAATTCTCTAGAATTACTTGATATATAAGTTTGGGATAAAAATAGTGTTTTGATTGGATAATACCTTTTGTTATAATATTCTTGGCTAAATCTAAATTCATGGTTTGACACGGCCTCGATTTAAAATCCTAATGAACTCTATTTTAAAAATTGTAAAAAGGATTTTAAATTTCTTGTTGAAATTGTTGAAACTTTTAAGAAATTGCTTTGAAAATAAAAATGATGTTTGATGGCTTCTAAAATTGACACTTTAATATATGTTTGATTGTTGACACGGTCTTCATTTCAAATCCAAGAGAATTTCATTTAAAATTTGTTGATAATAATCATGAGATAATTTGTTGAATTTCATAATCTGGTCTTTGACATTCAACGAGTGAATTTTGAGTGAAATTGTAATTCAGATGCAGATTACACTGGTAATATAGTTGATAGAAAAATTACTAGTGGAACGTGATTATTTCTTGACACATTCATTTGCTGCATCGTTTTTCAAAGAAAATGTCTGCATATTTTTCATTTGAAATAAATTTTTAAATGGCAGAAAATTTTCTTAAAAAATCCCTTCTAGAAAAACATTTTTGACCTTGTATCGGATTAGTTATTTAAGAAAACTTGATTCTATAACTATTTTTGAAATCGATTTTAAATAACTATATTAACTAATCTGATCCCCCTAAAAATTATCGAGAAGATATATAGTGATTGAAAATAAGATGAGTGTTGATATTAATTATATATTATAACTCAAGACGGTATGATTAGTAAATTTCTTTAGAAATTTAAAACAAGAGTTATAAAAACTTTCTGTTGATAAATATTCCATGACCATTTCTATTTCTTTCATTTTTCTATCGACCATCACTCATCAAAATTCTATATAGTTTGTCAATATGTGGTAGTTTAAACGGGAAATCATTTGTGCTTCAATTTATAATATCCTTAGCAATAAAAAAAAAATATCCAAAGTATTCACTCTCATTTAAAAGTCCTCACGGTTATGCATGGGTGAATTACTTGGATTTTTGATTATGTGCTTCCATGCTCATTTAAAAGTCCTCACGGTTATGCATGTATGGAACGCATATCAAAATTAATTGGTTAAATAGACAAGTTGATTCTAATCCCATTTAAAAGTCCTCACGGTTATGCGTGGTTAGAAGATACTTGAATTCATTTTTTTTAAAAAAAATAAAAATAAAAAAAATAAAAAAAATAAAAATAAAAAAAAAATTATGAATACTACTAATCTCATTTAAAAGTCCTAATGGTTATGCATGGTTAGTAGATATTCAAATTTCCTGAAATAAATATACCACAAATAGACACGACTATATAGTTTTATTTGATGAAATCATTCATACCATTCTAAAGTGGAATATGCGTCAATTAAAGGATTTATGATTTTTGTTTGATTTTTTATCGAAATTTAATTTTTATATTCAATTGAGTTTTAATGTTGAATTAATATCGATCACTATATCTCTACTTTTCTATTACTATTATTCTTTTGCTGATAACAAAAGGGGGAGAGAAAGTTAAGATTTTGTCAAGTAAAATCTAGCAAAGGTCAAATAATTTTCTATTTTGCATCTAGACTCATTTGCATATTTTATTTGTATGCATATATGTAGGGGGAGTTTTGTGTAGAGAAGAAGCAATTAAATAGGGGGAGCAATTAGAATATATCAATGATCAAATACATTTAACATATTCAAAATCTTAAATATATGTTTGTTATCATCAAAAGGGGGAGATTGTTGAATATGCGCTTATATGATTTTTGTTTGATGATAATAAACATACATACATTCGTTTAAATGTATTTGATAATATACTATTTATTTTCACAGATTAAATAAATATTTGCTGAATAAAATAAATAACACAGGTTTTGAATTCAAACGAATATTTTATTCAAACAAATATTTATTACAATTTTGAATAGTACAATTTCAAGCTCTCACTATACATATACAATTTTGATTACAATTTCATCACATTTCATATTTACAATTCACCTCACTACATATCACTCACACTCGTATTTATCTTCAACTGCATTCCAATTTGAATCCAGCATCTGAGAAATCTGCAAAAATATTCACTAACGCAGTAAAATTGAAAATAAAATATTTTTGAAATTCAAAATAAAAGATGATTTTGAAAACATTGTTTGCCTCAGTTATTTGGGTCGTTCTTCATAATTTAAATTTGAATTCATCATACACGAACAACTTATGACATACACAGTGTATTACTGTATATGCCACAAGGCCGTGCACACCGATATATACACTTGATTGATTTACAGGGACAGGTAAGCACAGGTCAAACCCAAATGCAAAGCCGGGTTCAACTCACGTGCAATATATTTAAAATCACGACACAAGCACAAGGTCAAACCCGAGTTTTTAAAACTGGGTTCAACACAAGGCAGTCATGAAGTATGCAAAGAGCTCGAGCATGAGATATGGCAACTACAGTAATGCATCAGTCACCAAACACTACAAACAAGCAACATGGCTGAACATTGATCAAGACACTAAGCAATAGCAATGCATGTATAATGGAACCAGTGACAATAGTGGATATCAAGTAATACAACTACAAATGCTCAAACTCAATGGTCAGAATGAAAACAGTGGTCAATGCCGAGATACAAAATACTCAATGCATGCAACAATGTGCACAGGCCAGAAACAATATCAAAATGCAAGCACAACTTTACAACAAGTCCAGCAACATGAATTGGAACTACACCAGTGCACAGATACAAGTTCAAGTGCTCAGTGCAGACCAGGTTACAACATGTGAAGACTACAATGCACATGCAAAGATACAAAGACCAGCTGCAAAATGAAGCACCAGTTGAACTGTAGCAGTGCAGACCAACCCAATTACAACCCAAGATGCAAATGTACATTATGGCAGTGAACTATCAAGTACAAAGTGAATGAAGTGAAATGGTCGAGCTGTTATAGCAGCCATGCATATCGAATAAAACATGGTCTGCAGCTCAAATCAGTAAGCAACACAGTGGCAGCATGCTTGAAGTTACAATGCAATGCAAACAGCAATGCACTAAGCAATTGAAGCAGTTAAAACATGGAAACAAGAAAACATGAAGCAACTCAACAATCAACATAACGACCAAATGGCCAACATGAAACTGCAAATACCCATGCCCAAACTCATATGCAACAGCAACTCAAAGTTCAGGTCTACAGAATGAAGATGAACTCTACCATGTACACAAGTGCAACAAGCAGTGCTCAGGACCAAGTGAACAACGTATGTGATACAACTTCAAGTATATATGCAGTAAATTGGATGTAGTAGTTATTCTTTCCCAAACACATACGTACACATGCATACATCAAAATCGAGACATTGCAAACTGTAACATAGCCAAGAATAATTCACAAATCAGAAATCACGTGTGTGACAAATTGAAACAGTCAATACCAAGTCGAAGCCAGTGATAACCAAACGTCTCAAAGCAAGGCATAGAATCAAGTTATGAGAAATATACGAACGTGACAAAGTCAAATGTCACAAACCAAAGCTGTGGCCACCACGTAAAAATAAATCAACCACAATTACAATTCAAAGCCGTGGGATGCAAGTAACAGAAGTATTCGCATATGAATTGGTCAAGGTAAAATCGCAAGCATCAAAACAATATCTGATAGCCGAAGTCCAGTTGAACAAGTCCAAAATCAAAGCCGTGGCCAAGCAAAATTGAACAAGTCGTTTTTGTTTTAAAATTCGTGTTATTCAAGTTATATGACCAAGTCAGATAAATCACGAGCATTCAAGTAAATCGAATGGCCAAAAGCACAAAATTGAAAAATTCAAATATATTCAGACGAACGCAATACAAGGAGATCGAGCACCTATAAAATACCCAATCATCATCGGCAATTATCTGATCGAATTCAAGCATAAAATCAGAAAAGCACAAAGTATAAAATTACATACCAAAGCCAAATTCGATCAACGAAGTAGCCGACGTAAGCAACAATCAATCAAGAATACACGCAAAAGATCATCAAATCAATCCACAAACCATCGGCGCTTCAAAAGCCCTAATTTGGAGATCAGGGACGAAGCCCTAAAGGAACAGGCCGCCATTTTTTATCACGAACGAAGAGAAAAAAAAAAGGGACGGGTTAAAAGAAGATGGGCCGGCCGTGTTTCTTATTGTAAAAGGGGGATTCTACTTTAATTTTTTTTTAAAAGCTTTAGTTTATATTATTAGGGTTGTTTATTTATTTCTATTTGTTGTTTAAATTGTTTTTATTTTTTTTCGAATCAAAAACTGGTAAATCACCACCTAGGATTTAGGTAGTGTCAGATTGTCGAGTTAGAATTAGTTCAGTGAGCAGGGTGTGCGAGTTTGCAAAGCTCGATAGGCGGGAGCAGTGTTTGCGAGTGAGCGAAACTCTATAGGCGGGAGCAGGGTGTGCGAGTCTAGTAGAGTGTTTGTGAGCGGGAGCAAAAGGGTCTGCGAGTCTAGTAGAGTTGTTGTAAGCGTGATACTGTTTAATTCTAATAGAAATCTGTGAATGCAGCAGTAGGCAGGGGTTGCCGAAGCTGGGTAAATTTTGTGTGTGATTTACTTTTCAGCATATTTATTTCTGCAGTTTATTTCTGTGTTTAAATCGAGAAAATTTGCTATAACCCTATTCACCCCCCCCCCCCTCTAGGGTTAATCTAGATCCTACAAAAACTTCCTCCCTAAACAGTTGAGTTGTATATGAGTGAACAATATTTATCTAAATAATCAGCAAATAAAAATATATCTTTACTACTAATAAAGAGAATTCATTGAATAACTTTAGTCGGCGTCTTTTTGAAATACCGAATATAACCTTGCTCTCAACGTGCTTCGTAACCATTAAGTGAAAATAGTAGCAGCAAATCAGATAATGAAAATATATATACAAGAAAACACAAAATCCAAACTGTTAACACTTGGCCTTACTTGCAATTGCACAAACTCAGCCTACGCCCAAAATTTTCACTCACGCATAACAATTTTTTTTTTTTTTTGAAATAAACATAACAAATATATTAACACACACACTGACACAACACAACCCAGCACACACACCTCTACACTATCTTCCATGCAAAAACTCTGCCCATATATATATGGAAAATTTCACAGACTCACTCACTAACTCACACCAAAACAAACACACAAAAACAACCACACGAAAGCAACTACTAAAACATAAAATACACAGTGATTCACTAACAAGGATCCTAAACATGCACTGTTGCTTTACATCAGAATAATAAAATGGAGACACCATCTATCTAGGTTTGGACACACTAAAACACATACTGATATTTTTACGGTACACAATTAATTGCACAGGGGTATGCAAAATAGGATGAGGCAAAGAATGACTGCTGCTAACTAATCTTTTATCTCTATATCTGCTATCTGCTATCAATAAAGAAAATTCAATGAATATAATTTACACGGTGTCTTTCTGAAATTACAAAAATACATCTTCTATCAACAGAATCTCGGTTTACAATCTCCACCGCCATTCTATTTTCAATCACCTACCAAGGGATTCCACTATCAACTTGCAATCAACAACTGCTTGAAATAAAAACGTTATGACCACCAAAAATTTTGTACTTACATCAGATATTCATACATTAATTTTTTATTAAATAAAAAATAAATATCTCTAGCTATTAAATGTACGTATGTGCGATTTATACTAGTATAAATAACAATAATACTAATAATAAGTTAATACACCAGTGTTAAGGTTTCTTATATATTACCCATAAACTTTCTCGCGGTATCATAAACGATAAAATTACTTGTGAGCATCAAAGGTCTGACGGGGTTTAATTATCCTTTAGAGATCAAATAAGTTGATCGTCTTATCAGCTGAATCTGTTGCAACGACCCACTCGTTAAAAGAATTGAATGCTAAGCAATTAACCTGCAAAAAACGTACAACTTGGTGATAAAACTAACAAAACCTACTGAACCATTAGTTTCAAATTGGTAAGGCGAAAAATCAAAAGAGAAAGCATCATGTCTCGAAAGATCATATATGTTTGCAAAACTTTTATCTTAGCTTGAGTTTCTCGCCAAATGCAGAAATAGTTATATCATGGTTTGAACATCAAAATTTCATTGATGCAAAAACTATCTTAGATCCTAGAAGCAACAGTAAAGATTATTGATGAAGTGGTGTCAATTATTCTACACATAATTATTGCAGCTGACCATTAAGTTGCAACATTTGATGGTCAAGTTAAAAATAAGATAGTTTTTGAGGTATTCAAAAAATATCAAGGGACGTTATGGTATTGAAGTTAACCAAATGAAACATTCAGATTTAAAAGAGGGAGGAACTTTGGGAGTTCCAAAGTCATTAATTATTCCAAAATCTTACCAATCAACAAAAACTATCACAAAAATTTAACGGTTTTGAGATTTAGTAATGTGCATCCCAAAACATGTAATACATCAAACTGAAAACAATCATGGATGGATTTAGTGTGAATGTTTAATAATCTTATCGGTTCTATCATTCTTGCTGTTACATCATCTTTTATTAAGACCAATTGATTTTAGTAAATTTAGCATCCAATATTTAAAGGATAAGGATGTACTTATGTTCAAATTGTGTGAAATCACAAATTACCGTTTCAGCCAAAGCATCTGTAACACCATAAAGAATTTTAACCGCTAGACAGTTATTATGTCCCAGATATTAGATGCAATACAACCAAATTACAACAATTTTTCAGCATGGAAGAGGAAAAACCTAAACAAACACCGAATGTAATTATATGATGTTATTTTTCCAAAAGAAAAAGGCATTAGATCAGGCCAAAAAAAATTAAAAATTATTCATAGAATTGACTGCAAGATCATGAATACAAATTTGCTGCATTATATCTTCAACAAATGTTTTACCCAATCTAAGCTATAAAGTCGATCTTAATCTTAGTTTGCAATGCATGGCAACTGAAACAATAGTCTCAAATATCATTACTTTTATTTTGTTTTAGAAACAGAAGTGGATGAAATACATACGTAACTTTCATGAGCAACAACTGACTGTGTGATCTAAGATCCCATATTAGCAATTGCTATCATCGCCATCAGAGCCAAACAAATACTCATGCCTCAAATGCCATGCAACATCCTCAACTACACCTTAATGTACCTGTTTACAAATATTTTATCAGAAACCTCAATCATCAGATAGATACACGCACGTTAAGCATCACTATTTGTTGAGGATATAATATGAACTGCATCGTGTAATTGCATGGTTACACTATTTATACTTATATGAGGTAGACAAAATAACAATATAACATGACATGCACGTAATTCAATTTAATGGAAAATATCATTGCTCGGTTTATAAATGAGCATTGCTTGGTTTATAAACTAAGTATTGCTCGGTTTATAAATGGAGCTCGATTTAAAAACTGAGCAAGTGCGCTCAGTTTAGAAAACTGACCAATGCTCAATTTATAACTGAACTGAGTGCCATTGTTCAGTTTTAAAACTAAGCGCCAGTGACATTGCTCAGTTTTAAAACTGAGCATGAGCAATGCACAGGTTTTAAAACTAAGATCCAATGCTCAGTTCTAAAACTGAGCAATGATAAGCAATACTCGGGTTTTAAAACTGAGCAATTTAGAGTAGTGCTCAAGTTTTAAAATTGGGATCCATTGCTCAACTTTAAAACTGAGCATCGTGCTCATTTTTAAAACCGAGAATGAGCAATATTCAATTTTAAAACTGAGCGCCAACACTGCCGCTCAGTTTTAAAACGAAGCATGATAATGCTCAACTATTCAAATTTGTTAACTTATTGTTAACATTTGTTAGAATGGTCATTATCTTAACTCATGTAATTTTACTGTGAAATGATAAAGCTTATATATAGGTATGTATGTATGTATACAAAGGACAACTACTATGGTAATTGTTGAATCCATTGTGGCCACTCAAGGGTAGATGGCATATTGGATAATGTGAAAATAATCAGCATGATAAAGTAAATGATTTTGGAACATACAACCAATAATAATAAAACATTAGTAATCTTATTATTTGTCAGAAGTCCCACTTTTGCAGACATGGTGGGAATACATCTAGACATTTTAGTGCGCATAGTGGACATCGTGGAATATTCAATATACCCGCTAAGGAAAAATCATTACCAGAAAATTAGATACCTCTGACAATTAAGGCTCAAACATTTTGTAGTGATGGCTTTGGGTCGGGACAAAATGCTTAAATGCATGCTCATCTTTCTAATCTTTAAACTTTACTGAAGATTCAATTATTTGAATTTTTTGTTTACTATTTTTGGAAAAATAAAAAAAAATTAATTAGTCTTCATTCTAACTCATTTTGGAAAAATATAACAAAGTGATTAGTCTTCATTTTAACTCATTATATTGTACTAAGATACTATATTACAGATATAGCTTGGTTTGCAACATAATCAACATACATAAAAATTTAGACTAGGAAACAAAGCAACACATAAGAATATCATAATTTTGATAATCAAAACAAGCTCCGACAACAGAAATCATTTATAAATGTTCAATCGACTGAAAAAATCCACTTTTAATGAATATAACCAAAATTTATATATAATAATAATAATATATAATATAATAATAATAAGCAGTTCAATGGTTAAAACACGTTAAAGTTGATAATACTTGGTTAATTTTTATACGCTTTGTTAATTTTTATAAATCTTAGTTAATTTTTATAAAACTTAGATGATTTTTGAATTTTTATAAACCTTATCAAATTATTATTATAAACTTGTTAATTTATATAAAACTTAGTTTAATTTTTATTGAATTTTTTATTTAGAATAATTTTATAAACTTACTTATTTTTTATAAAATTTTGGTAGGTTTATAATACTTAATTAACTTGTTTAATTCTTATAAACTTAGTTAATTTATTATTATTATTACAAATTTAGTTAACTTAGTCCAGCAGTCGACGTCGACAGCAGCGCTTGAAGTCCAGCGCGAGAGCAATGACGAAATCGAAACGCCTGGAATCGCAAGTCGATTTTTGTTAGAGCGGCAGAATGAAAGCGTTGAGAAGGAATTAGGGTGTGGATGACTAAAGGATGCTCATTTACTTTATTGTCCCAATTCCGACACAAATATGTGTTAGCAATAAAAAAGTGTAAATGTGTATTTTTGGTGATACATTTTTAGCTTAGCAGCGGATATTGTTGTGATTAATCTATAACACAAATAAGTACTGACAATTGAAAAAAATAAGTGTTAAAAAATGGCTGTTATAGCGTAGTGTAAGGTTTATTATCATTTTAAGTATGATTCATGTATTGAAATGTTTAATTATATTGCTTTCTTAGTTTTATTATTTTCCACTTTGCAGGTTTATATTATAAAAAAAACAATATCAATAGAAAATTTGAAGAAAAAAAGAATCAGAATAATTTTGATTTGTTTGGATATCAAGATTCAAGAGTGTATTCATTTCAAACAACTGTAATCTTCAGACTTTGAAAGGAAAATGAACAGTAAAATTAATTCTGAATAATGACTATAATGTTTAGATCTAAGAAATAGAAACTTATCTGGACAATATATTTTTATCTAGAGTTAAAACATAAATATTTGAATTTTATTAAAAAAGAAATTATATCTGGGTGACATTTGTTAAATATATGTTTCATTGGAGAACACTTAATTATTTCATGTGGCATTTCTGCATAGATTGGGATTGTGACACAATACTATACATACTTGCATTCAATATTTTTCCTTTCCAAAACTATTTTTTTTCGATAAAATGTACCATTGGCAGTAATTTTCTATTTCAGAGGTGTTAAATTGAATTTGATCTTGGTTTTAACTATACTTACACTATACTTAAAATCAAATCAAAATCCACTTTGAAAAAGAAAATAAAAAACAGTTGAAATTAGTAAGAAATGGTAAAAGTTCAATTAAAATCGCTTAAAATATGCATGAAATATTGAGTTTCTTCTAAAGAATTCATACTTAAACCATCCTTAATCTGCTTTGCTAACTTCAATAAAACAATTAGAAAATAGTTCAAGCAAATTACCTAATCCTAAACTTTCAATTCACATCATGGCTACTAAATAATAAAATACATGCATATTCATAGTTTTTACAAATTAATAAGGGAAATGAGAAATCTAGCTCTAAACTAATCTTAACCAGCTCTAAGCACAGTTAAATGTTTTCCTGATGTTCTTAGAAAGCAAATTGAAACACATCTACATATACGAAATAAAAGCAATTTTTATAACCATCACAGTGGAGAATCAACGAATATCAAACAACGTATCATGATTCATGCCTCCAAGTTGAACTAAAATGGCAGTGAGGCATATTGACTTATAGATCAACAACTGTAAAAGCGCTTACAAAATGTTTCTGATATACTTGGCAAAACAAGAACTTACATATGTATCAGATCAGTTATACCACACATCCTAGTCTTCTTTTCTTCAACATCCTCTTCCTCTATTTTTGTTGTTGTTATTATATTTAAGGTCTAGTTGTACTACAAGTCTATCAGATAAGATATACTCGGCAAACGGAAACTTACAAGAGGCATACATCCAAGTAATAAACTAACTACAAGTAATAAACTAACTGCACATTGAGCTATAATAGAAGCATTAGTTGTACGTCAGCTAATATTGCATCTTACAGAAGGATCCATGTTGGGTGTAGTCTTATAGAATCCATCCAAGTATCACTTCCCAATGTTGATAACTATACTAATATATATGTAGTTCAATGCATGTTCAGTATATTTTTATTTTCATATGATGAAATTGGAAGAAGAATATGGATTTCTATGGGTTTAAAAAAATAAATTACTGCTTTTTTGGGCAAAATCTCCATGATGCACTTAAGTCCTTGAATTCTTTACCCTTACGTACTGGAAGAATATTAGTACTTAAATTAACAGAGCAACATATAAACTAGGAACATTGAACATATCGCAGTAAGCAAATTTTCGAACAAAATAAAGTTGATTATGTTATGAATCACTCATAGTTTTCATGACGTATACATTTTCATTTTGTTCTTGCAAACTAAAAGAAATCAGTCTTAATAATTATGTGTTACTGTAACATGTTATTAAATACTTTATAAGCATACAGTATTCATGAAATTCACACGTTGCTCAGAAGTATAAAATGACTGTTCGAGTGGTGCTTATTAGCGGTATGCTCATTTCATATTTGCAAGGTGTGGTCAAATAAGTAGTATGCCACTATGAAGTACAACAATTAAAGGAACCCACTTTTGTAAAAAATGTCCACATATACAGTACAAAATGTTTTTTTTCCATCATCTTTACTGATCATTCATTATCAAAAGATGAGACACATTAGTTTTACCAGTAACTAAAAACCATAGCAGTATATCCAGTGAATTATGTAACACTAGAAAAAGTTGGGTTAAAATATTATTTTGCAAAGTGGCTGTACTATGAAAGTTAGGCTTCATTGATCGATGGACCGTATAAAAAGATGACATTGCATTGGCATTACATTTTGGACAGGTTGCCAAGTATTAATGGACTGCATAATATAATATTACAGTGTGTACTCTTCGATTAGAAATGCCTACGACATTCCACAACTGTCAACCACTAATAAAATCTTATTCATGAAGAGTTTATAAATTATAACCATAAGATTCAAATCAAATTATTTTTCTTTGTCCGCGGATGCGGCGCAGTGAAAAGGAGGCTTGGGTTCTGGTAAAAAGACCAAAGTTCGATTCCTACCATGCGCTTCCTCATCCTCAGGAGTTTACCCGGGGGTATGGGGCTTGGATCAGCGGACGGCTTTACTGTACCCTCCTCAGGAGTTTACCGGTCTACCGGGTTCTCCTGGGTTTTTCAAAAAAAAAAAATCTTTTGAATTCCCTTTGCTACTAAAAACACATATACATTCAAATCCTGATGATAATTAACATATAAAGGAAAAGAACAAAATCCAAAATAAAGAAACAAACAAACTTTTTCCGAAACCTAAGCAAATTTCCCTTCTCTCAAGACATGCTCAAATTATACAAGGCTTGTAAACATAACCTAATCAAGCTTTCAACTAACCTTACCTTCATCATCTAAAAAAATGATTATACGATATGTTGACTTTAAATTTTCGAATCATTATTCTAGCATAACTTTCACAATTGTTTTTTCAAATACTGTACATTGTTTAGGACTTAATTCTCGCATAACTTTAACAAGCATTGTAAACTTTTGCTTTCAAAATAGTGACACTAGAATAACTTCAATAAAAATCAACCAAAATGAAGTTAAAAAGCATTAGTTCATACAATCTAGTTTATTAATTGAAGTTAAATGTCCATTCAATCCTTACAAAAGTTTACACATTAATTCATGGCGAATGAAAATTAATGTCAGCATATACCTGGTATTCACACCGTAAAACTCTTGTAACTTTTCTATGGAGTATGGCAGCAAATCTCCAATTGTATTAACACCAAGATCATTTTGTAAAGCATTACCAAGTTTCCCTCCAAGTTGCTTCCTTAAAAATATAACACATGTAGAATACTGTTATTCTTAAGATACAAGTTCGATTATAATCAAACAAAGAAAATAATTGATTATATTTTATTAACTAGAAATGTAGCTAGCAAGTCTTTTACGAAAGAAGTTGGAACAACTGTTTGTTGTGCTGATTTGTGCATTGCTCTTGCAAGTTTTGCTAACATACGCAAAATACGTAACGCAAACATATTATCCTTTAAGACTTTTATATAATAGTAAAGCATAAGTATTGCCTCCTCCCCCCATCTCCCATAAATTCTTACTAATATTTTCATTTGAATCTTCCACATTCAAATTTTTCTTCCATTTTAATCTCCTTAACAATGTTTTCATTTAAATTCTCATAACAGGTGATACTATATCTTTCTCTCTCGCGCAAATGCTTATGCCATTTATAAGCAATACTGTTGCAACACTGAGTTGCAAGTTGCTAAGTTGTGCCACTCAATTTTAAAACGGATTTGCTTAGTAAAACAAAGACCAACCACCTTTATGAACTTTTGTTGCCATATTCGAAGTTCAACAATAAGAAAAAGATAAAAAATGAGAAACCATTAAAAGAATTAATAGTTAGTTTCAGTTAAGCAAAATATGTTTCAAATCCATTTCGGTTGCAAGTTTATTGAATAATCAACTTTATATGGATTTAATTCATACATAAGCGACTTTGTATAGACTTACATCCATGCAAATATAACACTTTGAAGTAAATAATATAAACCTGTGGTATGCGGTGAGGATATATAAAAATCTAATGATTCAAACACAACTACTTTTAGAAAAAAGGAACATTTCAAAATAAAATAAGTACTTATGAAACTATTTAATTATAGTTCATCAAACATATTTTAATTCTTCATGGACAAAATATAGTCCAAATCTTCGAGAATAGTCAAGAAAAAATTCACTAGTATTGGAAAAGAGTCCTAATGTGAAAACAGAACATAAAAAATTGATAAAATTCCAAAAAGAATATTTGCCAATACATCCAATTTCATTACTGTAACTTAAAACTTGTCCATGGTTTAAACAACAATTAAGAGCAATAATGAATATGTTTAAATGCTTCAGCTAATGAGTCTTACTTTATTAACTTCTTCAATTCGAACTAAGAAAACTTAATAAATAACTTTGATTGGACTCAGTTACATAAAATATAGCGATCATTAATAGTAGGTTCACATTTGACCATGCGTTTTCAATTTGAAAGCTGAACGAAAAAAGACCAAAACAAAACTACCTAAATCGAAATTCAAACAGCGATCAGAAATCCTAGACATTGATTGTACGAGATGGAGGCTGACATAACAGGGCGAAGGCGCTGACAAATCAAGGCGGAGGAGATGAAAAAACGAGGCGGAAGCGATGTCTGAATGAATCCAGAGGTAATGACCCTAGAGTGAGAGAGAGGGGAGGAATAATGAAATGAGAAAAACGTAGGCGTTCAAAATGGGATTGGAAAAAATGAAAGAGAAATAACAGTTCTGTCCGTTTAGTTTTGCCTATTTACAAAATTCCCAACTTTAGTAACCGTAATAGCCATTGTAATTCTTATAGAGTGAATCACCCGTGGGTAATTGGTAATGGTAATAACCGTTACAATTTGAAGATGAAAAAGGTTTGCAATATGAGCTATTTGATATATAAGGATAGTCACTATGGATGCACTTTGGAATTGCCATGTTTTTTACATTATATATGGAACTTTATAGAAAGATCCTTAGGGATTTCTTTATATATTTATATTTTTTATTATGTATGTTTATTGCTGTTAAAAGCTTGGATAGTAAAAAGTTAAGTAACATCTTGAAAAATGATCAAAACTTCACTTGTGCAAAAGTGCCCTGTTTAAACTTGATTTTTGGACTATAAAGGTTTGAAATGATATTTAAGTTTAAGTATTTTGTTACATTATTTTTTACAAGTGATTATTAACTCATACTAGAGTATTTAAAAATTGGTTTGAGATATTTATGAATTTTTAAGAATTAGTTGTGAATTTTTGAAAAGAGGAATTTTTTTTTAATAAAAGGAAATTGTAAAGTTGTTATTTTTAAGTAATATTTTTGAGAAAATGTTTTGAAACCTATTATAAGTATTATAAAGTATTTTAAAAGCACTTTTAAGTACATAGAGTTTTTAGAAAATATGTTTACTATTTTATATCTTATGTAACAAAATATCTTTTGATGTGTTTATTTACATATCAATTTTTGGTAAATTAATTACTATCATATATATCATTTTAAAAAGGGTTTTAAAATATAGACAAAAGATTTAGAAAATGGTTAGTAATTGCTTAATGACCAAATGGTTAATTTTTTAATTGCTTGTCTGAAAAGTAATTAACTATGCTTAAAGCTAAAAGCCGATGAAGTAGGCTTATATATTTATGAGAGTTAAGATTAATGTTCGAGTTGGGATATAAGCAGTTAAGCTCTAACTTATCGGCTTCTCTCTTTGTCGATGAATAGTCAAGTCGAAAAATGCCGAAAATGTGTTAATCGTGTTGATTTCTCACTTGTTTATTAAAATCATAATATTATACTCAACACTAAAAGCTAATGAGTTAGACTTATCTATTTGTGAGATTTAAGAATGAAGTATCTAAGCACGGCTTTTGTAACGACCCGCCTTTTTGAACCCCAGAAGTCGATGTTCATACATCTATGGTATTCACCTGTAGAACAACCTGGTGCCCAAAAGACAGATTGTTAGGGAAAGAAAGAAGATATAAGATGAGAAGAAACTAGAACAATCATAGAATCTCACAACGAAATGGACTAACATATATTAATCAAGATAATACTTTACAAAGTCATTACCAAAAAGATACATCAGAGTCATACTAATACGAATTCTACCTTAGGACAGTTATAACAGTTTGTCCCTCCCTAACTAATACAATATACAAATAGTACAGCGGAAACAAAATAGTAACTAGCTATCGATGTAGCCTCCTACTCTAAGCTCCTCCAAAATACATCTATGGAAACCTTAACTACTTGGATGCCCATACAAATTTGAGCATCCAAGAGTTTTAGGAAAAGAAAATAAAACTCCAGGTCAGATATGGGTCTGGTGTGAATAAACTCAAAACAACTGAATTACTTTAAAACTCTTTTAAAATCAAGCGTATTTTGTAAGAGCACGTCGCACATAAGCACAAATGGGTTTTTTACTTTATGATAACCAAAACACTTTTATATAAAATCCTCTGATATTATTATAATGTCTAGGATACAAATACATATTAATCATACCCAGAATTGTTACATTATTAAATTCCAACATATTAGGCTCTACAATTAAAATCGTAAGGCATGTATTGGAGAATAGGTTCCAACAAATGGCATGGTAAGGGACTACCTTCCGGAAATGGTACACCTCTAGATAAAATGTTTTGAAGTCAGGCCTCGAACTTAGCCTACCCCTGCCAACACAGGACCAGCCTACCCATGAACTTGGACAGTACTGAATATGTCATCACCCCAGTTGTTCCCAACCATTATCGAGATATCTCATGCACAAGCAAATCCATAATAGAGTAATCTAGGAAGATGATGATACATCATAATGGGTGTGACGCACATAACCCTACTGCATCTACCCTATTTTAGCAATTATTGAGATGTGAGGCTTGACGTAACGATTTACCTTCTTCTTAGCAGACCATCTTCGAATGCTAACACTACCCTTTAGGAAAAAAATGCAATGCCAGCATTCATCCATACAAGTTCATTCAGAGACTGAACAAAACTGAAGGCAATACCTCTACTATATCCATTTTGGAATCACCATCAAGAATAGTAGCAGGTAGCCCTTGCAGTTCAAAATCTCCATCTTCAATCATCTTCAAGATATCTTTAGTTCGAAATGCTTGAATTGGATCGAAGTGGTTTTCGGATAATTTATGCTTATTTGATCTCGATCTATTCGAACAACATTCCATAGTTCTAGTAAACTCAACCCTATTCTTTTAGAAATATTCAAACAATACATAGGAGCATGGATCACCCCCTAATCATTTAAAAGGATGGATCTCCCTATCATTTGTCCTATGATAATAAAATGAGATTTATATGCACATTACAACATCATCAAAGATGACTGTGCCCTATAACTCAGATGTTTCTTCTAGATATTTCAGGGGTTATATTTTGGTCCAGATTAATAGCTAGTTATTTAACTACCAAATAAACAATCATTCAAACATTGATTAAATTCCATATGGGATCCGCTAAGCCTTTGTTAATTAATCTTTAATTAATTTAAATCACTTTATAACACTCGATCAAAGGATTTTTCTCAAAAAAACTATTCCCAAACCCCTTACATCCCTTTATACTTGGAAGTCATTTTTATGCTTATCCCAACTATATAAGTATATTACTAAAGCATTTGGCCATTTTCTCCTCCAAATTCACTTTTTAAAAAAATTACTTGCTACAAAACCAAACCATCTACCTTTATAAGAATTCTTTTTGAAAGCTCACTTCACATTTTAAAATACCTTTACAAATCTCGAAAATCAATTTATAAAACACTTTCCGAATCTTTAAAACTTCTTTTATAATCTTCTTAAATGAAATTCTTTTACAAAGGATCATTTGCAAAACATCCCTTTAAAAATCACTTTAAATAAACCTTTTTATTTCGTAAACCTCTTTTACAAACAAGTCGTTATTTTTAAATACTTTTATTAAATAATTAAATACTTGGAAGTTATTTATAAACTCCTAACCTAAATTTGATTGAAGAATTAAAGTTAATTCAAAATCATAACTTTAAGATAATACAAAAGGAGGCTTAGCAATTCCAATGGTTACAATTTAATTTACCGTGTAATTCCAGTTTGAATTCTATGTCTCTTCACAATTAATTACATAAGCCAATGTGTATGTAAATTCAATTCATATCCAATTAGGGAATAACATGTTAATTGCAGGCATATACCAATACATAGTAATGGGATGGTGATTTTTCCTGCTAATAGATGTCCAAATAGTTCATTCAATTATAGCAGAATGGGAATTTACTTCTACTAGAAAATGTCTAAACAAATCAAACAATCAACTTATAACATACTGGCAATTTAATCAGCCATTAGGGGTCCAAACAATCGATAATCAATTTATAACAAAATGGATTTGTTCTGTTAACGAATGTTCACACAATCAAACAATTTACAATTTAATATAACGGTATTTTCAGATTTTCACACAATTTAATTCAACTTAGTAAAGCTCATTCACATTCATTTGGTTCTAAATGTCACGGACATAAGATCCCTTGATTTAAAATCAATTCACTTATAAAAGAAAACCGACTTAAAATATAACCAATAAAGTTTAAAATAACTTTTAATAATTAAACCTTAATTTAAATTATAAATTAGAGCTTAATTAAATCATAATTAAACTTTAATTAATTTTAGCTAAGTCCTAATTAATTAATGATTATACCCTAATTGATTAATAATTAATTAAATAATTAATCTTCAACTAAATAATAATTAATTAATTAAATAACATCTAATTAAATAATAATTAATTAAAATAATTAAACCCGATTAATATAAAAATTAATACTTAATTATCTATTAATTTTATTAATCATTAATTAAAACTTTATTAATTAATTAATTAATAATAAACTTACTTAATTAATATTAATTAATTACTAATTACTTAATTTAATTACTGATTAATCAATAAATAATTATTTTTAATTAATAAGTTAATTAATTATCAAAACATACTCAATTAAGTAATAATTAATTCACATGCTTACTAATTTAGTTTGAAAATGGTTTTTCAAAGTCCTTTAGAAGAAACACTTTTAAAACTTGAAAATCGTTAAATTATTTGAACTGCATCCATAACGACTGTCATTATGGATGTAATAACTTAGAATTACTTTCCTACAATACTTTAGCATTTCACTTATGCTTTCTTTTAAAAAATAATTTAAAAGAATTTTAAAAACTTTAACGAAAGTTAGAAACTAAAATAAAACAAAACATTTACTAAATCAAAATTAGTACACGATTTGATTTTCAAAATGGATCTCAAGTCCTTTTCAACATCTCAAGTTCTAACTTCCAAACCATTTAATCATATATCCAAGATTATGAATACTAAATCATATCATCACCATGCATAACAAAGATCACAAATTTAAATCCAAACACATCACTTTAATCCATCGATTCAAGTCAAATATTAAAACAGAAGCTACCACATACATATACATCCAAACTATATCATAATCCAAACATTAACAATATATCCAACTCATAACCATCATATATGCAAAGGCAACATCAACTCATTGAAAATTTGCAAAACCCTTTTGAAAAGTTGATGTAACTTTAGAACTATCCAAAAATTGATCTTTGGACTTACAAATTAGAAATAGGCTTGGCCATGGTATAGTATGGCTCGGCCATGGCATGTATAGGTGATGTGAGGACTTGTTTTGAAGAGGTGGAGGGACATCAAATAATGTTGAATTCACAAAACTGGACCCAAAATTTAGTCATATTCTTTTGGGTTTTTGACTGTGTTACTTTCGTAATTTGGAGAAGTTATCAAAGAGAAAGTTCCTGTAAATTCTCTTCTCTACCAGTTGAAAAAAGGAATACTTATTTTTGATTTCTTGAGGTGGATATTGTCAAAACGAGAAGTATTTTCGGACTTGAAAATATGAGTCCAAAAGCACTATGCAAAGAAATGATATTTTGACATGGCTAAGCTCAAAATTTGAAGAAATGTACAAATGTGAGTTATAACCATTGGAATTTGCTATAGTTTTACATAAATAATTTCTCCATTAGGATAAGAGATGAGGAAGATATGATAAAATAGAGAGGAGGAAAAATTTGAAGAAGTGAAAGGCAATTTATAAGTAAGAGAAAAAGTAAATTACCTAGATGCCCTTGTCCTTTACTCTCCACTACCCTTTTGCCACCTCCCCTAGCCTCTTCCACCTCATGTATTCATGTCGATACCCTTCTTCCCTCTCTTCATTTCATGAGAAACATGCAGTAGTACCTTGTTTAGACATGTTTAAACATGTTTGCCTATGATGTGACACTTACTTTTATTTTATTTTATTTTATTTTATTTAAACCTTATATACCTAAGTATGAATATATATATATATATATATATATATATATATATATATATATATAGACACATATGCATTAATACATACATATATACATATACTAAGTTATTAACAAATGTATCTATTTATGCTAAAAAGTTCATAATGTTTTCGATAATTTTTAGCCAACGAAAAGTCGAGAATTCAAAAAAGAATTCCGATCTCATTTTCGAACTTTCTTCGAACTAAATATTCTTGTAAACAAATTTGGAAAACTATTTCATCGTTATTAATTATTATTTCAATGAGTTTTATTTCCATTATAAAATCAATTATTTGAATATTAAAATTAATTAAATATTCACATATCAAAGCTGTGAAATTCCGGATCATTGCAGCTTTGATGCAACCAGTGCTCTAACTTAACTGGCTTCACTCTTAAGTAAGGAATAGTTAAGTTGGAATATCAAAAACTAATTAAGCATATGAATATTGATTTGTATGAGCAACCAATTTTGATTAGATAATCAATTAGTCCACTATCGAACTTGACCAAATATGGCTTAAGGTTTTATAGAAAGGCTTCGTGATTTCATACCAATAACAAAACCCAGGGATGAGTATTGGTATGAAACGTCTCTAGCTTTCACTTTATTTTGAGAGAAATGGAACTGAGTTAACCGAAAATTCATTGATTGGTTTTGGAGAGTCCAGTAAGCAGAAAGAGCATACCTATATAATATGATTCAAACTCGTAGTCACTTCAAAACCATATACATGATCTATGTTCCTGGAGCAGCTGTGAAGTGGAATGTTATAGAGTTGAACTATCTATCCTAAGGTTAAGTCTAAAGGAGAGATCAGCATTAACATTTCAAACAATGCTTGAATTTATGTAGTGATTCGTGATTTGTTCGAGATAAAGAAATCCAATTAGGTATTCATATGCTGCTCGAGTGGTGAAGACTCAAGTGAAAGATACCGAACGTAGCCTCGACATCGAAAATGACTAAAACCAGAGTAAGATGCACAATCTTGGGTTTAGCTTACCCATGAGGGTATGTTATCTCCAAATCTAGGGTAAGCTTATCGATATGTTGCACGTGAGAGTTTTCGATACTTGGTGTCGCACAGTTCATCATTAGGGCAGTTGTGTTTAGCTTATAGTATATCCTATTTATAGATGTACGATGCTTGGGAGGAAGTTTCTGATCCTGGTTATGGAGTTTGAATTCATCTAGGCTTGAGGAAAGCTTCAAGGAAATCCTTACACCTGTGCGAATGCGTCTTAGCGGTATTGATTGTGTACTTATTATTGTTGTGGCATTCACACAGTAGCTATTTGGTATGATTTATTTGCTACACCCTAGGCATTATCTATCATATTACTATGTTAAACTTAATGAATGGTTGGTAGCTTTAAGGGAAAACAATTACGGTAATCTGTACAGTCTCAATGGTTACTGTTACTTGTCACATATTTCTTGAGTTTCTCATGCTGGTTTACCAGACTGACCCAGATGTTATTTTCTTATAACGCTCGGGTCAGCCGGTATATATTTCTAGATTTAGGTTTGGATGGTTTGGAGCTTATAAAGACGAGCTGGATGTTTAACTACTTAGTATTCTTATTTCCTCTACACTACTGTATTGTATATATCAGCATTATGAGGACATGTTGTTATAACTATCCAGGCCGATGATAGTACTTAGTCTTAGTAACTCTAAGATTTTTATATTCATAGTGACCCTTTGCACTAAACTTTTGATATTATATATTACCATCCCATTATGAGATTCTGATGTTGTTTTTTTTATTGTTTTTTACCCTAACTTTCTATATTTTGGACGCTTGCATGCTTGACACATGAATACCGTACATGTATTTAGTGTTGACATTCGAGGGTCGAAAAGTCGGGTCGTTACAATATAAGAAATCATAAATATACCATCAAATAATAAACAATATTTTTCATGGGTTTGGTCCAATTGAAAGTAACATCAGCTCGAATGCAGCATGAAATAATGTTAAAAAAAGTGATTAGTACGCAGGCTGGTCCAAACATAATTGTTAATGTAAAGTTATCGATTTTGATGATGACAACCATATAAATCTTAATAATTATCACTTTTCAAGTTATGAAGATTATAATATAAAAAATACAGACATGCTACTTAGATATATTGGAGGGGTATACAAGTACGAATGAACTATACTTCAGGATGGACCAGTACAACTGGGATTAAGCAAATCATGGAGAATTAGAAGAATCAATCAGATTAAGGAGATCAAGAAGAATCAAGCAGATCAAGAAGATAAAGAATCACAACAATGCTATGTGTATACTAAAGGATCAAGCAACAAATATGAAGAGCACAGGACATTCAGTTAGTCAAAACCATGTGTAAAAAGTCTTAGAATTATTTGTTAACCACCCTATGGCACATCTTTGAAATATCTTTATAAAATATCTTTATTTTCTTCTCAAACCTTTTTACAAAATTACAATATTGATTTTAAATTTTATAAAGTTTAAAATGATTTTTATAAAGTGTTTTTTAGAATCAACGGGTATATGTTGACATACCCTGAAAATATATGTCGACATGGTAGCCACTTGCAAGCTTTTAAAAATCAACAAGTATATGTTGACATATTTAAGATTATATATCGACGTAGTAGCCATTGTTGCAACTTTGAATTTAAATGAAAAGACACATCCTTCTACCCTTTAACTAAAAGTCACTTCTCTTCATTTTCTATGTAAAGGACAGAGAAAGCAATTTTTTAAATTAATTCCCATTTTTCTCTCACTCTTTCTTCTCTTCTATTTTGCAAATAAGTTCTCATACTACCATATGCATATACTCCATGTATTCATATTCTTTTACTCTTATTCTTCAAAATTTGTAAATCACAAAAGGTTAGAGGGTTCTTACTTGAATTCTCTATCATTCCACCATTGATCTCATCTTATTCCTAATGATTTCAATTATTTACTATTACTGAAATTTTGAAGGATCATTACACCAAAGACTATGAGATTTTGTATTCAAAAGATACAGTTTCTTGTAAAATTACTTACTACTACTTGAACCGTAAAGGTGTATCCTACTCCCCTTAGAAAGTTAGGATTGTATAGGCATTCTTAATTACCCATGGAAAGTTAAGAGGTTAGTTGTGGAAATTTAGAATAAGTATGTTTGCCATCATATTCAAACCCAAGTTGTATCGACATATTTGCCACCTATGGAATTACAAGGTTTTTTTACAGTGAAAATTCTACATGGAGTATGGGACTGGAAGTAGAATGATAGAACCTCTAGTAATATATTGGCCAGTACCCGTAATCTAGCAGATAAAGTACATAACATAATAAATTTTAGAGATTAGCGACTTACCCATTCACTGACTTTGGCACTGGACGTTCCCAAAATGGGTACTACTAGGGCGGGTGGATTAGAGAATAGACATAGCCTGTTGGCATTCTAGCTTTCCTTCTCTTTTAAAGGCCTATCTGAAAGAGAATCCAATACCTCATGGTCATGAATAGGATGAACCACCTTCATGGATATCTTTGCTTCAGAATAAAATAGATAGAATTTGACTCGGTCAACCAGAATATGTATTATCCATATGGGAAATACAATCGAAAAGATCTATCGACCTAAGACGAAGAGAAATGTCTATCTATTTTCTACATTTATTTCTTGACCCATTAGATTCTAGTTCCTTAGTGCAGAGTAGAGCAATTTATCTTTAGGCTTCTACTGAATCGAGAAATAGGTTTGAAAGAAAGATGAAACTTAAATCATGGATCAACTAAACCCTCTTGAGGGCTTCCAAGACACGTGATAAAAAATGATAAATCTTATCATTATTTTGAAAAAAATTCTTATCATTCACTCGCAAGAGATAACCATATAATAAAGAAAAAGAACTCAAATTCGAGTGGAATGAGCTAACAAAGAATCTGTTGTATATAATCCTACATAACCTTTAATGTTATTAATTCTGGTACATAGAGCAAATGATACAATGGAAGCAAAAGCACCTAGATTCATAGAGATATTGAACAATATATAACTTATTATGCTTGCATATCCATCATTTGAGTCTCCAACAATTATTCCAGTAATTTCATATTCGATTTGACCGATGGAATGTAAGCATAGGTTTCATGCTTGTTTGAGTATAACAATGAGATTCCCTAATATCGTGCTAAGAATAGCTAGGATTTCCAAAAGAAGATGCCATTCATTTCATGGGAAATAAAAAAGAATATTGAAAATTCACGTATAGTTTCAATATTGCCTATATGTAATCTTTGTAGAGACGTTGAGGCAGATGGACACTACAATGGAATAGCCCTACCAATATGCCCAGTGTACCTGCTACAATATGATGAGGGCGAGTTCGCCAAGAACAAAAGGATCAAAACCTTCCATTCCCCATGTTGGACTTACATATTGTACTTCTCCAATTAGTCCAAAAGGATCAAACACCCATATTCCAGGACCATATAAGGCTGTTATATGAAATACGCCAAAGCAAAAGTAGGCCATTCCTAAGAGACAAATGAATTCCAAAGATTTTAGGCAATTCCAAAGAGGGTTTTCCCGTATGTTCATCATAGAATATTTCTAAGTCCTAATACATCCAATTCCAAATGGCCGCTAAAAAACATAATCTACAAAACATATGGGAATCAGGACTAGTATAAAAAAATCCTAGTGTCAATCTTTTTACTTAACTTTTTTTTATACTGCGTTTTTACTTAACTGCTTTTTGAACTACATTTATATTGTTATTTGTCTTCGATTGTTATTCTGAATTGAGGAGCTTTAAAACTACATGTTAAAGTAATAATAAGTTTAAATATACTATTCACACCTTCTAATGTTATAATGTCTTTAAGATCCATTCCGCACGAGTAATTGGGTATCTTACATAAGCCATAATATTCAATGCCCTAGTCCAATATATTTATAGTTCCATTATTTAATATAAATCAATACATTTATATATTCAAAATAAAACATAAATTCTATTATAAAATTTAACATCGATTAAAAAATATTTATTAACTAAATCATTTAGATTACATGTCAAAAATATATATTTCAAACTAATATACCAACATATCAATAGGCATCAATAGTAGGAACATTTTCTTGCATATTTGGTAGAAAAATCATATATATTCTCTTCATAGTTAAGCATATCCAAGTACTTTTTTTCAATTAAAATCATAGCAAGTCCACTTAATCTGTCTTGTGACATTTTAGTCCAAAGATATGGCTTATCAATTTCAATTAAATCTTCTTTCCGCTAAAGAAACCATGACCTAAATAGTCAATATCAGTAAGGAACCTAAATATTGAGAGATCTACTTACATCTTGACTAGATATCAAGAAATTAAGAATACTAGTTGACGTAGTTACTTTTGATGGTAGAATTTCTTCTATTTGTTGAAGCTCACAGAACAACTCCATACCATAAATATCTTGCTCTTCATCATGTGTCAAAAAACTTTTAAATTCATGTAATAGTCCTTCAATTCCTCACCATCAACATTTTTGAATTTCAAATTTAACAAAATGTCAAAATTCCCCCATTATGTTTAAGTTTCTCATACTGGTCTTAAAGGGAAGTCAAAGCTTGATCCATTATATGTAAAAAGTTAAGTAACTCCAGAATTTTCCTTATGGGATTCGATGTCATAATTCTCTATGATATCTTTACCAAATTGATTTCTTCTAAGTATAGTTTAGTTTAAAAAAAATTAGGATCAATGCCAACATCATTTGAAATATCTTTTGCCTCTTCCATCATGGGTTCAAATCCATCTTCCATAAGTTTTTTTCAAAAAATGTTACAACCTCTTTAACTTTTGTGATTGCATCTTCAATGCCCATTTCCTCTCATTAATGCATTTTACTTATTCGATTAATATTGTTATATATCTTGTACCAAATGCACTAACTAATTAGGAAATCAAACAAATTCAAAGCATTTTAGTCCAAGCCTTTAGCACGTCATCTTTAGAATTGTTTGCAATATCAAACAGAGCGTCTATTAACTTCGGTGATTGAAATCGTATTGCTTTAACACTTTCGATATGACTTTACGAATGAGTTACTGATAATGGTTTCGGAGTCAAGCCGTTCACTTGACATCGAAGTATTTCCTATCAATGAGTAAAGCCAGAAAATAAAGTATGAATCTTCTACACATATGCAAAAAAATTCTAGCTTTCATACATGATTCAACCATGTCATATAAAGTAAGATTTAGACTAAGACATAAACATGAAATGTAGAAAGCTTTAAGACTTACATCAAGTAGAATTTTTCACACCCCTTGATGTTTACCAATAGCAAAGTCGGTAAAATAGTTAATACAATAATTAAGAGTTTAAAATCAAGTTTAAGATTATCAAATTTAATTTTATAATGTACCTTTCATATTTGAACCATTGTCATACCTTTATCCTCTCGCAACAAGTAACGACCCTAAATTTTATTGCTATGATTTGTGAATATTTAATTTATTTAAAAATTAGACTAATATTTTAATAATCATACAATCCTCTTTTAATTAATAACTAACGGTAGAAAATTCATTTTTGAATTTTGTTTACCAAAATAGGTTGATTGATAAAAAATAGTAAATGTGACCGACCAATAAAAGGTTTATTATATTTAATTTATTTTTTAGGAATTAATTTTTATTTAGTTAAGATCAGTTTAGTTAATTATGTATTTAAGAATGTGTAATTATTAATTAATTACCGATCAAGTCAAATTTAAGTTAAGATGAAAATATAACTTAATCATGATTTAATTATTTTAAATAGAGATTTAATTTATTTATTTAATTTTTAACTAAGGAATAATTAATTAATTGAGATTAATTAATAATTAATTAATAATGAAGGGTTTAAATTATTATTTAATAATTAATTAAAGATTAATTATGGTTTGATTATTTATTTTTAAAAAGATAATTATTATTTAATTATTTAATAGTTAATTATTATTTAATTATTAATTAAAGATTTAATTATAATTAAGTGAACAGTTTAATTGCCATTTATCTTTATATAAAAGTTTTAAAGTTTTAAATCACTTTAATTCCGAAGATCGATTTTGTTTTAAGATAACTTTCTTTTAAAAGAATATTTTTAATCTAGGGGATTTCTTTGTTGATCACCCTTAAGTAATCCCAATTGAATGTAAAACCTAATAACATCTATTTAGCAGAGTAAAACACCGTTTTACTAATTAAGTTATATTGGACATTTGTTTGGTAGTATAAATCACAATTCTGCTATAGTTTACCAAGTAGATTATGTCGACATCTATATTAACCTGGACATATGTTTAGTAGAACAAATCCCCATCTGCTATTATAGTAACTTGGAATCTTACCTATATGTTGATTTGTTTGCTGTTGGCTGATTCCCTTATACATATCTATTTGTTATGTAAATAACCATGCTATATTGAAAAGTAAACTTAATTAAAGAGAACCATTGTGGTCACTAAGCTTCTCTTTGATTTTTAAGGTAATTCATACTTTTAATAATGGTTTCAAGTTAAGTAATGATTTTAGTAAAGGTGTTTTAAATAATCGTTTTGTTTATCAAAAGGACTTTATTGAATATAAGTTTACTAAAGGAGTTTTGTTTTAAATAAGGAACATTTATAAGAAAGTTTTATAAATGATTTTAGATATTTATAATAGAGGTCTATTAATAATTTTGGAGAATTATAAAGAGATAGATAAATGGTTGTGATATTTGTAAAAGAGTTTTGTAAATTTAACTTGGTGATTTGTAAAGAGTTATGTAAATGGGTTTGAAACTGAAGTAAAGGAGATTAGTAAATAAAAGAGATTTATTAAGAGGATTTATAGAAGGAAATCTATGAAAGAATGAGATTAGATTTCCTTTAACCTTCTTAATTTTGGTGGTATGGACACTCGTTCCACACTTGACACCGAAAGAATATTGTTTGAGGTTATCTTTATCTCTAATTTAAATAAAATTTTATTTTGATCATTTTATATGATTTGGAAATGAGAAATCTTTCATAAATGTTTTGTGAATATACTTATGTCAGTGAGATAAGTATATGAATGTTTTTGATAAACACTTTTGAAAAGAGAGTTAATAAATAAAAGATTTATTTCGAGTCTTAGTGATCTCTATGGGTAATCAAATCTCAAAATTGTTGCTTGTTTGTTTATTTGATAGTTAAATAACCAACTATCAATTCTGGACCAAAATATAACTTTGGAAATATCTCGGAGAAACACGTGAGTTATATGGCACAGTCATCTTCGATGATGCTGTATTGTGCGTATAAATCTCGTTTCGTTCTCCTATGACAAATGATAGGGAGATCCATCCACTTAAACGATTAGGAGGTGATCCCTGCTCCTATGTATTGTTTAATTATTTCCAATAAAACTAGGATTGAGTTTACCAAAACTATCGAAAGTCGTTTCGAAGAGTCTGGGATTAGATAAGTATAAATTATTCGAAAAACACTTCAATCCAACTCAAGTGTTTCGAACTGAAGACATCTTGAAGAAGATTGAAGACGAAGCTTTTGAAGTGCAAGGGCTGCTTGCTACTAATCCTAAGAGTGATTCCAAAATGGAAGTAGTAGAGGTAGCGCCTTTGGTTTTGTTGAGACCTAGAAGGAACATGTATGGATGAATTCTGTAACTACATTGCTACCTAGAGGGCAGTGTTAGCATTCCAAGATGGTTGCTATATGAAAAAGCAATCGTAGCCTTAAGCCTCATCAATTTGGAAAATGACTAAAACAGGGACATGCGACAGGGCTATGTGGGTGGGTCCCATTAGTGTATGATCATCCTAAGATTTAGTGTCAATATCTCTATGTATGCTTTGGGGCCCATTACTATTGTTCGATCGCAATCAAGGGGTGATCATATTCAGTGCTATCCAAGGAGTAGGGCTAGTCCTGAGTAGCTAAGGTGCAACATATTATAGCCTACCATGAATTTTATCTAGAGGTGTACAGATTCGGTAGGTAGACCCTTAACCTTTCATAGTTGAAATCCATTCTCCAATAAGTGCCTTCGGACATGGTTGTATACATATTATGATGAAATTTAATAATTTAACAATTTCGGTTATAATTAATATGTATTTTCATTCTAGACATTATCATAATATCACTGGATTTTCTATAAAAATATTTTGATCATCTTAAGGTAAAAACCCATCCGTGTTTATGTGCGATGTGATCTTATGAGATACCTTTGATTTTAAAGGATTTTACAAGTTCAAATAAATAAAATTCCTTGTGATTTGAGTTTCTCACGCCGGTTTTAGCAGATTGATCTGAGCGTCATTTTTATTATAATGCTCAGGTTAGCCCGAGCATATTTTTTAGATTTAGCTGGACACTTTGGAGCTTTCAGTTGATGAGCTGGATTCTCCAAGACGTATGCACTTACCTTATATACTTGTATTCTGTTTTGTTTGTTTTGTTCATGTCTGTATAAATCAGCACTTGTAAGGACAGGTTGTTATAACTGTCTAGGCTAATACTAGGTTAGTTAATGTACTTTGATGATGTGTATAATAAATATGATTTCTTTTTGTAAATACTTGTTCATATTATATATTACTCATCATGTTTTGTGAGATTTTGTTCTTCCTTTCACCCCTAATGACCTAACATTCTGACACTTAAACGATTGGCACATGAATACCGAGGATGCATTAAGTGTCATCTTTAGGTGTAAGAAAGACAAAATCGTTACATTGATGTCAAGGGATGAGGTAATCCGGCCTATCACTTTAAAGGGGTAGGCTAATTCTGTGCTCGCATGGGGTCCATATGTGGCTATCGGGTACATGTTTCTAGAGGTGCATTTTCAGAAGCTAGTCCCTTAACTTGCCTTAAGGAATCCATTTCCTTATACGAGCCTAGCGGTTTTGATTGTAGAACCCATTATGTTGGAATGTAATTGATGTAACCATTTTGGCTATGATTCAATATTTATTTTAAAACCCTAGAGACTATTGTAATTTCATTAGATTTTATAATAAAAATGGTTTAGTTATTGCAAGGTAAAACCCATCTGTGTTTATATGTGGCGTGTACGAGATACCTTCTATTTTGAAAGGGTTTTCGAATATAGTAATCAATATGTTCCGATTCGAGTTTTTCTCATGTCGGTTTTACCGAACTGACCTGGGCGTTGTTTTCTTATAATGCTCGGGGTCAGCCTGAGTATATTGTTTCTAGATATAGCTGGATGCTTTAGAGCTTTCAGAAGACTATAGATTCTCCAAGACATATTCACATATATTATAATCTTCCTTTGTTTTGTTGTTCTTGGTTTTTGCCTATATTTACCAGAGATTGTAAAGGCGGATTGTTATAAAATCCAGGGCCGGTAATAGGTAGTGTACTATGCTATTGTGCATAATCAAGATGATTTCTTTTTGTAAAGATCTTGTATATATTATATAACTTCTCGTTATGATGTTAGATTCTATTCTGTCTTCTATTTCTTTCACCCAAACAATCTATCTTTACGACACTTGGATATTCAGCATGTGAATACCGTGGATGCATCATTGTCGATTTCTAAGAATCGAAAAGGCAGGTCGTAACAGACGATATCTATTTGGCCAGATAAAACATCGATCTATTAAATTAAATTTAATAGATTATTTTGGTCCTCTATTTAGCAGAATAAAACACCGTTCTACAAAAATCAAATCGAATAGATTGTTGTGGACACCTATCTAGTAGAATAAATCCCCATTCTAATATTATATTAAATCAGACATATATTCATGTGCTTGTTATATTATATATGGATTAATTTATATTCGAAAAGTGATGTGTTAACAATTGAGGGTTAATTATGGATTTGATTTACATATATGTTGCTTATACAAATATCAGATATGTGATTATAAAACTCAAATTGAAATAAATGGTAACTTGATTTAGTATCATTATGGATGCTAAGACCCATTTTGAATTTTTAAAGTATGGATTTAAATTAACTTTAAATTTATAAAAATTTGAGGTTGAGTGTATATAAGTGATATTTCAAAATTAGTAAGTTAATTATCTTATTAATAATGCTCTAAAAGTAAGTTATTTAATTATATTATTGAATGATGTTTAAAGTATTTAATTATATTATTGATGTTGCTTAAAATATTTAATTATATTAATTATGTTTTTTAAAGTTATTTAACTATATTATTAATGTTGTTTAAGTTAGTTCATTGATTTCATTAATGATGCGTTAAGTTAATTAATTACCTTATTAAGGATGTTTTAAGTTAATTTATTTATTTTATTAATGCTTTTTAGAAGTAAATTATTTATTTATGATGTTTAAATTTAATTAGTTAATTTAATAAAGGTGTTTATAAATAATAAATTATTTCTAGAAAGATTTTACATAATAAAAAAGGATATATGTAAAAAGGAATTTACAAATGTTTTTTTGTAAAAGGGGATTTATAAACAATATTTTGTAAAGGAGTTTTATAAGTGATATTTGTAAAAGAGATTTATAAATGATAATTTATAAATAAAAGAACGGATTTATAAGTGATGTTTTAAAGATAACGTATACTGTGTTAAATATATATGATTTATAAAAATTTGGTTTTATATTTATAAAAGGATTGTTATTGAGGATTGTATAAAAGATCTATATGAAGGAGTTTATAATGGAGATATAGAAAGGGTTTATAAACAGAAAAGAATTTTATAAATCATTTTGGATATTTTGAAAAGGAGTTTTAAAAATTAATTTGGAGATCTATTAAAGGATGTATAAGTATGAAATGGGCTTTTATAAAGGGAATTTCATAAAAGGAATGAGATTTGATATACAATCCTTCTTAATTATGGTGGTAAAGGAACATTCTTTCCATATTTAAGTAACGACCCGGACTTTTTAATATTTGAAATTGGAATATCTAACTGATTTTAAAAATCTACAAATTAATTTTTAACTTGAATTTCAAATATAACTATATATCGGATAATTTAATTATTGAATTTAATAATTGGAAATTGATTAAAATATTGAATCTTGAGTTTTGAGCTTGTTAAAAATAATTTAAAGGCTTATAAAATTTATATTTATAATACTGAAGATATTAAAACTTATAAAATTGAATTTAAAGGTCATTTGTTCAGTTTTAAAAATATATCGTTTAAAATGACATTTAAAAATAGCCTTTCGAGGCATATCCTCGGGTTTCGATGAAACCAGTTCCATTGAATCCATAATAGTGTATTATTATTGGATTTCAAATTTCGTAGCATTTGGAGTTATCGTTTGGCCGTACGTAATATAAATGCGTTAGAATTTATATTGAAATTTAATATAATAATTGGGTCCAAAAAGCTATCTTCTCCATACGATCGAATTAGGACTCGAAGCCTTTTCCATTGCATTCGAAGTAGGGGTATAACATTAAAAACGCCTAGCTGTACGCCTCAACAGGAGATCAAAATTTTAAGCTGCGAATTCGAGACGATCAAATTTAAATAATATATATATATATATATATATATATATAATGATTTGTTAAATATCTTCACATCAGTACTTTTCCCCTCCATTTCAAAAATCACTGTAGCCTCTTTTACATGCCAACGTCTTGTTCTTCCCCTCTCTTCTCTTTCCATAACTTAACCGAGCTTCTTTTCTAAAATTAATCGTTTAGGAAAAAAGAAAGGGATAATGGCCGAATGAAAAAAAGAAGGCAGACTGCTAACTACCACTTGTTCATCTCATCCCATTCTTCCTCTTTACACTCAAAGCCACTTATTCCCATTTTCTTTTCTCCTCTAGAGCGAATTCAAAATCGAATTCGTATGTCAAAAAAAAGAGCGCGAGATCGTTTGAACTCAAGTTAGATGAACAAGCTTTAGGATGGCCGGCTGTGGTTCATGAGCTTCCTTAGGCTAGGTTCGTGTGCTTGAGAAGCACGCGATGATTGGGTGGGTTTGAGAGCGAGCCGCGTGCAATGGTGGAGGAGTAGTCACAAACGTCCATAAGTTACACGAACTCGAGGGAGGCAATTTCATGAAGAAGTATGAAGGCTGCTCGATTTTGGAAAGGAAGCCACGAATGTTGGCGCGTTTGAAGTATGGTGGAGGGCGAAGGTGACCAATGGCATGCGATCGATGGTCGGGCTTGTTTGGGTCATAATGGTGGAAAGCAATAGCTAGTGTTGTGATCGAGTCGTAGGTGAGGGTTTATGTTTTGAATTTAAATCAAGTTAAGTTAAATTTAAAATATTTAATTATCTCGATATTAATAAATTCGTAAATTGCTTACACGAGATCCAAATCACGAAATCGGTAACCGGTATTCATAATGGTAAATATCAATCTAGAATTAGTTAGGAATGTTTGAAGGAAGATGGAATTTTACAAAAAATTAAAAATTTGGATACTGGCAATAAAAGACAAGGTGAGTTAATTTCACTCAAATTTGGAATCTGTGCAATTAATTTTAAGTAGTTAAAATTAATTATTGGTTGATTGATTGAATTTGGTAATTATTATTAGTCTGAATGTTATATTATGTATAGTCATATATATATATATATATTGGAGTGATTGATATCCCGCATATATATATAGCGGATGAGACCCTATGCGCTCCGCTTAATAGCGGATGACCCCATATATCACGATATCTCCCTCGAAGTGGGATTGGTATTCTTATATTGTATTAACATCTATGTATGCAGGGAAACAGGTTGAAGGGATCCAACTGGATTCCTCAAAAATGCTAGAATTATTTTTATATACAGTGATATGACATGTTGAATAATCTGTGATAGATTATAACATGATGTGAATTTATTTGGTGCTATGGTATTGCTGGTTTAAATTTGGTATTTTTTTTTAAAATACCATAGATATGTAATTTAATTTACAAAAGAAATTAAAGGAGTTTTGAAGTAAAAATAATTATAGTGAAAGTAGAGTTTATTTTAAGAAATGAATTTGGAAAGAAAATAAATAGTTTGATTTGAATTTATATTTAATCATCTCGTAATATTGTAAATAAAGACTTTTGAAATAATGTAAATAGAAATGGGTTTTTAAAATAGGACTTAAGTAATATTGTTTAAGAATAAAGAGGATTTATTTCTGGAATCGAGGTTTAAAATATTTTTGAAAAAAATAAAAAGGAGATATGAAAATAAAATCTAAAATTGATATTCCAGATTTAAAAAGGGAAATGAGACTATGAAATTTATAAACATGGTTTGTAAATAAAGTAAAGTAATTATCATTGGATAATTTGAAAATTATAAATTCACGATGGGAATTTATAAGGAGATGGGTAAATCATTTTAAAAATAAATAGTAGCTTTATTTTTAGGAATGTAAAAAAGGAAATTTACGGAATTAGAACGTAAATCAAACCGAAAGTAAATCAACAAGGATTTATTAATAGTTAGACTGGCTATATTAGAGTTGAAAATGTATTTTTACGAGAAATTAAGTTATTTTAAAAAGGAAAGATTTTCAAGTATTTATTAGAAAATTTAAAAGTGTTTTAAAGAATGTTTTAGAAGAAAAATTATTACTTAGTTGTTTTAAAATTATTTAAAGCAAATATTAATTAAGTAAGTTATAGTAGTTAATCATTATTAGAGGCTTAATCAGTATTATTATTTTAAAGGGATAGATTATTCAATATTAATATTCTATATAATAACTTTTATTTTAAAAGTAGTTTTGTCTAAAGTTAACTTGGAATTTTTTTTATAGAAATTTCATAAGTATTATTTTTATAATTATTAAGTAGAGTTTCTGGAAGTATTGGTATACTCGCATGGCGTAATCGGAGGCAGTGAGTGCCTGTAGTTAAGTCTTGGATTTCTCTGCGATAGAGGCATAACCATTGAACTGTGATCCATGGTTTGATACCGCAGCGGTACTTTCCACATTAATTTAAAGGGTTTTCAAATATTTTTGAAAAGATAATCTGTAAATTTATTAAATTCAAAGAGATATGTATAAATTAGATAAAGGGATTAATGTATTTAAGATTAAATTAAAAAGAGATTTAGCGTTTTTCAGTGAAAAACGTAATATTTGGTTGAATGATTGTTTTATTTGATAGTTAAATACCCGACTATCAAATCTAGACCAAAAATATAACTTTGGAAATATCTAGAAGAAATACGGGAATTATACGGTATTGTTATCGTTCAAGGTGCTATACTGTGCTTATAGGCTCGTTTAGTTTCTTCTAAGACGTTTATAAGGAAATCCATCCACTAACTATTAGAGGTGATCTCCGATCTTATTTTAGTCTGTTTATTTCCTAAGGAACCGAGGTTGAGTTTACTGGAAAATATCAAATGTTGTTTCGGAGAGACCGGGATCAGATAAGTTACCCGAAAACCACTTCGATCCAACGAGTACGTTTTCGTTGTGAAAACAAGAGCATGGAGTTGAAGAAGGAGTGGCGAAGTACAAAGGCTAATCGCTACTAATCCCAAGGGTGATTCTTAAATGCAGGTAGTAGGAGTAGTGCCTTCGGTTCTGTTCGGGCCTGGAACGAACTTGTATGGATAAATGCTATCTGTACGTTGTCATTGGAGTACAGTGAGCATTCTAAGTGAAAAATCCCTAAAAAGGTAATCGTAGCCTCTAGCCTCATCAATCGGGAATGATTGAAAATTAGAGGGGATGCAGCAAGGCTAAGTGGGTAGCACTCAATTAGAGTATGTTTATCACCTTTCTAGATACCCACAGATATTATTACTATGATGTATGGATGGAGCTCGAGAGAGGGTGGGAAGACCCGGGGTGATAGCATATTCGGTCTGTCTAGGTTAGGGGTAGAGCAGTCTTGTGTTTCAGGGGATCCCGGCGTGGTCCTCGGAACGCTGTTCTAGACATGTACTATGACAGGTAGTACCCCAGTGCCAAGTCATTCGTATGGAATCCATTTTCCAATATGTTCCTTTATGGTTTTGATTGTAGAGCCTAATATCTTCGAATTTAATTAATGTAACAATTTCAGCTATTTGAATAAGTATTGTACTTAGACATTATTATAATTCCCGAGGATTTGATATGAAATGTTTTGGTTATCGTAAGGTAAAAACCCATCGTGTTTATTTGTGATGTGGTTTTATGAGATACCTTTGATTTTCAAAGGATTTTGATAACTTTAATAATTCAATTTGAGTGTGTTTTCTCTTGTTGGTTTTCCAGACTGAATCGGGTGTTATTTTATTATAATGCTCAGGTCAGACCGAATATTACAGATACAAGATAGGATGGTATGGAGCTCAAGAGGCGAGATGGATGACAAAGACTTATTATACGTATTTGATTTTGTTACGCTATATATGATATGCTGTATATTCAACATTTATGGGGACAAATTATTATAACTGTTCAGTATTGTGCAATTGATTTGTGTTGTACTCTGATGATGTAATGTATAAAAACAGTTATAGTTTTCGTTTTATATAAAGATCAGTCGTTATCTATTATATATTTTCTGCTACAATTGTGAGGTTTTGTGTTGTTGTTTCCATTTTCTTCTACCTACTTATTTTTTCCCTAATGATCTGGTATTTCTGGCATTCGATTGCTCGACATTATACAGTGGACATATTGATGTCGATTTTCGTAGTTGAAAATCTAGGCCGTGACACTTGGTATCAGAGCTGAAGTTAAGTGAGAACCTTGGCTCTGGTGGGGATTACTCATTAGAAATAGGGTCAGTAGCACCCTAGAATGAGTTTGAGTATATTAATAGATATAAGCATGTATTGGTCAGTGAATCTATTTTTTTTATATCATGTTGATTGATTTGTTGAGTGGCTTATGGATTCTGGTCAATACGAGTAATTAACGTTATTGATAGGAATGCCAAAACACTTGAACATAACAATTTGACACGGTATTGTTTTGAAAATGGGGTAAATGAAATAATTTTACCCAAATCATTTTTACATATAAAAGGGATAATTTTCATAAATTATTATATTGTATATGGTGTGCATGGTTGTTAGGAAATGATAAATATTAAATTAATATCATTGTTGTTGTGGAAATTGAATAAGAAATTAATGTTATAACCGAAAGTTAAGAAATTAATCTATATGACAATAATGGAATTTGTAAATATGAGTTAGAAATGTAATTTATAACATGAAATGGAATGAAATTCCAAGGGATATTTAAGTATAGATTTAAAGGATTTAAAAGATGGAATTTGGAAAATTAGGAATTTAATTTCCCGTTGGGTTTGAAAATGATTTTTGAAGTCTTGGAAAATAATAGCAATATTATTTGGAAATATTTTTGAGTTGGAAATGAAATCTATTGAGATTTGGAATAAAATTATTTAAAATGGTTTTAAAAAGAGGGAAAAGCACTTAACTCACTTCGGTCGCTGGAAAATAATTTCGGTGATGACTGCAGCATCATCGACTTCCATTTTCGAGTTTCCAAGGGAGAATCGCTACCTGAATGTCTTGAATTGGAGTTTGTTTGCAAAACTGATTTGATTTGAAATTCAAAGGAATAATTTGATATACAAAATAATTTTGGTATATATGATTTCAAAATGCTTTTTGGAACACTTAAGAAATTGTTAAAACTCTGGGAGTTTATTTAAAGAAGTTTATGGAATATAAATAAGTTTGGGAAAGTTATGAAACTAACTTAAGAAGAGTTAAATGGAAACAAGTGTGATAATGAAATCAATTGGTAAAGTAAATCAGTAAAATGAAGTGAATTTGAAGATTTGGTGAATTGAATATTAGTAAGTTGGATAAATTAAAAAATTTTGAAATTTGATTTTATGGCATGAAAATTAACTGAATTAAGTTAAATAAAAGTGAATTTTGAGGGAATAAGCCTAGGTTGGCTAAATGAAATAGTTATTGGAATAGAATTTATTAAGTAGGAAATAAATTAATGGATGAACAAATTGATTTGACTTATAAGTAAATGGGATTTAAATTGAATATTAGAATGATATTAAATTTGAATTATGTTGGATAAAATGAAATTGAAAAATTAGTTCGAGTAAACTAAATAATATAAAAGTTTGGAAATAATGTTTATTGGGATGTGAAATAACTTAGTGAATGGAACTAAATTAAAAAATTAGTAAATTAAATATGGTAGGGAATATGGTTGATAAAATTCTATATTTTAAGTTTGGGGAAAAATTGAGTCAAAAATGGAACTGAAAATTTAATTTGAATAAAAATGGATATAGGCTTAAGTGGTGGAGTGGAAATAAATATAAGAAGTTGTATAAAATGTTTATAATGGACTTAAAAAGGTTAATGGTGAATCCGTAAGTGAAATTGGTACTTAAGATATATGCTAAATAAACATTTGAATACAGATTTAATAAAGAATGTAAATAATGGTTTGAGAGAAAGGTTAATGGAAATGTAAGTAAATGTGAATAGAAAGAATTGGATATAGCTAGTTATCAATTGAGAATTAATATGAAAGTTGTACGTGTGTGTTTATTCGCATAACGATTTGATCCAGATTCGAGCATAAAATTTCGAGATAGTTATATCTATCTCAGTTGGGATTTTTCACTCAATTTTCAATGGAGAACACAAGATATGGATTTTTGATTGATCCTGAAATTCTCTATCATAGTATACGACTATGCAAGGAGAATGACAGTTTCTAATCAAGGAACCAGGTTTGGGTCTGCGTTAGAGAATCGTGTGAATGATACTAGTTCAGAAGTGGAATTGTGTGATCGAGTGACCGATCAGATTTGGTATTGCGTACGGATAGTATATCTACATCATACGACCTTAAATAAGGCAAATATTGAAAATTTTGAAAAGAGATAAGTAAAATAATTTTGAGTTGTATGATTGAATACTATTTGTAGATAAGGTGCAGGTATTTAAAAGCAAAAGCTAAATTGATATCTTTGATTTTAGAAGTGAAATTTGATTGCCCAACAAAAAGGTATGTATTTAAATTGTGTTTAAAATTGATGATTTTCTGATTGAACCACTTGGCTTTTGTTTTCTTTTGAAAATTTAGGGCCGTAGAGGCAATTTTGTAGTTGTTCGGAACTAGCCGTGCAAAGGAGACGCTGACGAAAATTTTCTAATTTAGGGAGTTAGAAAATTTCAAAATTTTGATAATTTAAATTTTGATTTTAAATTATAATTTGAATTATTGAGGGAATAATATTAGTTGTGATCTATGGATGCGTTAGGGAAGTTAGTAAGAGTGATAATGTGCCTTCAATAAAAAAAATTGTTTCTGGGAAGTTGTTTGAAACTGTGTGGCTTTGGAAATTAGTTATTGGGTTTTGAACCATTCTTCTTGCCTAGCGGGGGGAGGAATGTGACGATCCAGACTTTTTGATATTTGAAATTGGAATATTTAATTGATTTTAAATATTTAAAAGTTAATTTTTAACTAGAGTTTCAAATATAACTATATATCAGATAATTTAATTAATGAATTTAATAATTGGAAATTGGTTGAAATTTTGAATCTTGAGTTTTGAGCTTGTTAAAAACAATTTAAAGGCTTATAAAACTTATATTTATAATACTGAAGATAATAAAACTTTTAAAATTGAATTTAAAGGCGATTTGTTCAGTTTTAAAAATATATCGTCTAAAATGACATTTAAAAATAGCCTTCCGAGGCACAGTCTCGGGTTTCAACGAAACCAGTTCCATTGGATCCATAATAGTATATTATTATCGGATTTCGAATTTCATAGCATTTGGAGTTATCATTTGGCCGTACGGAATATAAACGCGTTGGAATTTATATCGAAATTTATTATAATAATTAGGTCAGAAAGCTATCTTCTCCAAACGATCGAATTAGGACTCGAAACCTTTTCCATTGCGTTCGAAATAGGGATATAACATTATAAACGCCTAGAGGCATGCCTCGATAGAAGGTCAAGATTTTAAGCTGCAAATTCGAGACGATTTAAATTTAAATTATACATATATAGTTGATTTGATAAATAACTTCACATCAGTACTTTTCCTCTTCATTTCAAATATCATATAGCCTCTTTTACACGCCAATGTCTCGTTCTTCACCCCTCTTCTATTTATTTAACTTAACTGAGTTTCTTTTCAAAAATTAATCATTCAGGAAAAAAGAAAAGTATAATGGTCGAACGAAAAAAAGAAAGAAGACAGACTGCCTACTACCACTCATTCATCTCATCCCATTCTTCCCCATTACAATCAAAGCCGCTTATTCCCATTTTCTTTTCTACTCTAGAACAAATTCAAAATCGAATTCGTATATTTAAAAAATGAGGGCGAGATCGTTCGAATTCAAGTTAGATGAGCAAGCTCTAGGATGGCCAGCTATGGTTCATGAGCTTCCTTAGGCTAGGTTCATACGCTTGAGAGGTGCACGATGATTGGGTGGGTTTGAGCGCGAGCCGCGTGCGATGGTGGGGGAGTAGTCGTGATCGACCATGAGTTGCACGAACTCGAGGGAGGCGATGTCGTGAAGAAGTATGCAGGCTGCTCGATTTTGGGATGGAAGCTCACGAATGTTGGCACGTTTGGAGTGTGGTAGAGGATGGAGGCGACCGATGGCGTGCGATCGAAGGTCGAGCTTGTTAGCGTCATAATGGTGGAAAGCAGCTGCTGGTGTTGTGATCGAGTCTAGGTGAGGGTTTAAATTTTCAATTTAAATCAAGTTAAGTTAAATTTAGAATATTTAATAACCTCGATATTAATAAATTTGTAAATTGCTTATACGAGGTCCAAATCACGAAATCGGTCACTAGTATTCATAACAGTAAATATCAATCTAGAATTACTTAGGAATGTTCGAAGGAAGATGGAATTTTAGAAAAAAAATAAAAATCTGGATACTGGCAATAGAAATCAAGGTGAGTTAATCACAGTCAAATTTGGAATTTCTGCAATTAATTTTAAGTAGTTAAAATTAATTATTGGTTGATTGATTGAATTTGATAATTATTATCAGTCTGTATGTTATATTATATATAGACGTATATATATGAGTGTTTGATATTCCCATATATATATATATATATATATATATATATATATATATATATATATATATATATATATATATCGGATGAGACCCTATGCGCCCCGCATAATAGCGGATGACCCCATATACCGCGATATCCCCATCGAAGAGAGATTGGTATTTTTATATTGTATTAACATCTGTTGATGTAGGGAAACAGGTTGGAGTGATCCAACTGGATTCCTCAAAAATGTTAAAATTGTTTTTATATGCAGTGATATGATATGTTGAATAATCTGTGATAGATTATAGCGTGATGTGAATTTATTTGGTGCTATGGTTTTGTTGGTTAGGTTTGTTATTTTTTTATAAAAAATATCATAGATATGTAATTTAATTTAAAACAGAAATTAAAGGAGTTTTGAAGTAAAAATAATTATAGTGAAAGTGGAATTTATTTAAAGAAATGAATTTGAAAAGAAAACAAATAGTTTGTTTTGAATTTATATTTAATCATCTCGGAATATTGTAAATAAAGACTTTTGAAATAATGTAAATAAAAAGTGGTTTTTAAGATGGGACTTAAGTGATATTGTTTAAGAATAAAGAGGATTTATTTCTAGAATCGAGGTTTAAAATAGTTTTGAAAAAATAAAAAGGAGATCTCAAAATAAATCTGAAATTGATATTCCAGATTTAATAAGGGAAATGAGACAATGAAATTTATATATAAGGTTTATAAATAGTGTGAAGTAATTATAAGTGGATAATATGAAAATTATAAATTCACGATGGTAATTTATGAGGAGATAGGTAAATCATTTTAAAAATAAATAGTATATTTATTTTTAGGAACGTGAAAAAGGGAATTTACGGAATTAGGACGTAAATCAAACTGGAAGTAAATCGAGAGGGATTTATGAATAGTTAGGCTGGCTATATTGGAGTTGAAAATGTATTTTTCTGAGAAATTAAGTTATTTTATAAAGGAAAGATTTTTAAGTATTAAATAGAAAATTTAAAAGTGTTTTAAATAATGTTTTGGTATAAAAATTATTATTTAGTTGTTTTAAAAATTCTAAACTAAATATTAATCAAGTTAGTTATAGGAGTTAATTATTATTAAAGGTTTATTCAGTATTATTATTTTAAAGGGATAGATGATTCAATATGAATATTCTATATAATAAATTTTATATTAAAAGTTGTTTTGTCTAAAGTTAAGTTGGAAATTTTTATAGAAATTTCAGAAGTGTTATTTTGAAAATTATTAGGTAGAGTTTTAGGGAAGTATTGGTATACGCGCATGGCATAATCTAAGGCAGTGAGTGCCTACGGTTAATTCTTGGATTTCTTTAGGAAAGAGAAGTAACCATTGAGCTGTGATCCATGGATTGATACCGCAGTGGCACTTTCCACATTAATTTAAAGGGTTTTCAAGTATTTTTGAAAAGATAATCTGTAAATTTATTAAATTTGAAGAGATAAGTATGTATAAATTGGATTAAGGGATTAATGTATTTTAAATTAAATTAAAAGAGATTTAGTGTTTTTCAGTGAAAAATGGAATATTTGGTTGAATGATTGTTTTATTTGATAGTTAAATAACCGACTATCAAATCTGGACCAAAAATATAACTTTAAAAATATCTAGAAGAAGTGCGGAAATTATATGGTACAACTACCGTTCAAGGTGCTATATTGTATGTATAGACATGTTTCGTGTCATCCAGTACATTTATAAGAAAGCCATCCACTAACGGTTAGGAAGTGATCTCTGATCTTAATTTCGTCTGTTTATTTCCTAAGGAACCGGGGTTGAGTTTATCAGAAAATATCGAACGTTGTTTCGATCGGGATAGGATAAGTTATCTGAAAACCTCTTCGATCCAACGAGTATGTTTTCTTTGTGAAATCATGAGCATGGATTCAAAGATGGAGTAGTGAAGTGCAAGGGCTAATCGCTACTAATCCGGAGGGTTATTCCAAAATGAATGTAGTAGGAGTAGTGCCTTCGGTTCTGCTCGGACCCGGAACAGACTTGTATGGATGAATGTTATCAGTACATTGTCATTGGAGGACAGTGAGCATTCTAAATGAAAATTCCCTAAAAAGGCAATCGTAGCCTCTAGCCTCATCAACCGGGAATGGCTGAAAATCAAAGGAGATGTAGCAAGGCTATGTGGGTAGCACCCAATTAGGGTATGTTTATCACCTTTCTAGATACCCACGGATATTATTACTATGATGTATGGATGGAGCTCGAGAGAGGGTGGGAGGACCCGAGGTGATAACATATTCGGTCTTTTCAGGTTAGGGGTGGACCGATCTTGTGTTGCGAGGAATCCCGACGTTGTCCTCGGTACGCCGTTCTAGACATGTACTGTGACAGGTGGTACCCCAGTGCCTAGTCATTCGTATGGAATTAATTTTCCAATACGTGCCTTTACTGTTTTGATTATAGAGCCTAGTATGCTGGAATTTAATTAATGTAACAATTTCAGCTATTTGTATAAGATTGTACTTAGACACTATTATAATATCATAGGATTTGATATGAAATATTTTGGTTATTGTAAGGTAGAAACCCGTCGTGTTTATTTGTGATGTGGTCTTACGTGATACCTTAGATTTTACAAAAACTTTTGATAACTTCAATAGTTCAATTTGAGTGTGTTTTCTCACGATGGTTTTCCAGACTGACTCGAGTGATATTTTATTGTAATTCTCGGGTGAGATCGAGTATTACAGATACATGATAGGATGCGATGGAGCTTAGGAGGCAAGCTGGATGACGAAGATGTTAAACGTATTTGATTTTGTTCCGCTATGTATGGTATGCTGTATATTCAGCATTTGTGAGGATAATTTATTATAATTGTCTAGTAATGTGCTATTGATTTGTGTTATACTCTGATGACGTAACATATAAAAAAAGTTATACTTTTTTTGTACAAAAATCAGTTGTTATATATTACATATTGTTCCGCTGCGATTGTGAGATTCTGTGTTGTTGTTTACATTTTCTTCTTCTGCCTCCTTCTTCTTTTTCCTAACGATATGGTATTTCCGACATTCGATTTCTTGACATTCTATACAATGGACGTATTGATGTCAATTTTTGGTGTCAAAAATCCAGGGCGTGACATTTAACGTCGAAGGATAGTGTTTTGGTTTATAGTAAATAATGTTTTAAATGATATTTGTTTATAGCCCATTTAAATATGAATTTGGAAAAGAGGAAACCTTCCTTAAGTTTTGTTAATATACTTATACCATTGAGATATTTATATGGATATTTTCTAAGTATTAAAAATATATTGTTCAAAATATACTTATATCGCTGAGATAAATATATAAATGCTTTCCAAGTATTGAAAGTGTATAAGGGATCTAGGAATATATCATCTGTGAAGGTATTTTGAATTAAATAATTGAAAGGATTTTAATAATTGAAAGATTTATTCGTTGGGGGTTAGTGGATTCTATATGGAATTAACTCTATGATTGAACTTGTATTTGATAGTTAAATAATCAACTATCAAATCTGGATTAAAGTATAACTCTAGAACTATCTGGGGAAAAACAGGAGTGTTATATGGCATAATCATCTTGGATGATGTTGTACTATAAATATAAATCTTGTCTTATTTTCCAATGGAAAATGATATGGAAATCCATCCACTTAAACGGTTAGGAGGTGCTCTCTGCTCTTATGCATCGTCTGATTATTTTCGAAAGAACCGAAGTTGAGTTTATCAAAAAGCATCGAATGTTGGTTCAAAGAGACCGAGATCAGATAAGTATGGATTATTCAAAAACTGGGCATCAAGAAGTGGATAGAGGATGGATTGTCTTGAATACCAATCAGGCGGAATAGACGGAAGTAAGAAGGGCCAAAGCTTTCTTAAGACTTTACCATAGTGAAAATTCCATCGAATAATCTATCTCCAAATAGAGGCGATGGGATTATATGTAGCTAGATGATAGTGTTTTCGACGCAAAAAAGCCGTACGAGCCACAGGCTTAGTCAGCCACCGGGCGGGAACTAGGTCTTCTTTTAGACTAGAGCACTACTGAAAACACATTCATCTCGCCAGGAGAATTTTAGTAATATATGGAATGTCAAAGGTGACCCGGAAATGTTCGTTGGATGGATGTGTGGCATATACTCTCCCGACCCTATATACTGGGATATTTATGCGCCTAGGGACCTTTGGTTTCAAGAATCTACACCCGGTCAATGGGAGTAATAACTAAGCCCTCATCAACCAAGGCGAGCAAAGCAAGGCCAAGGTATGCAGGGGGAGTCAACGCACCGTATTGAAGGCATCTTGAAGATGGTGGAATCGAAGTTGGAGCTCTTTAAAGTGTGAGGGCTACTTGCTACTAATCCTGAGGGTGATTTCAAAATGGATGTGGTATAAGTAGTGCATTTGGTTTGTTCATATCCAGAACAACTTGTATAGACGAATGTAGGTGTTGCATTATGTCTAGAGGGCAGTTCCAAGTCGGATTTGCTACAAGAGAAAAAAAGGGAATCATGACCTCATAAGCCTCACTGCCTGGTAAAGACTACAAAAGGAGACATGCAGTAGAGCTATATGGTTTGCTACCATTAGAAACAATCATTCCTCGATCTAGAATTGATATTTGTGGATTTGGTATGTGCGTCGAAGTGGGGCCATGGATGGTACACATTGTTTTAGGGCCTTGGTCTCGGAGAATGATGTAATCCATATCGTCGTGTTCTAGGGAGAACATGCTCTATGTTTGCAAGGGGTCCATGTGATGCCCTCTGTACATTTTTCTAGAGGTGTACTATCGTAGGCGGTACCCAAGTAGCTTTATCATTGATGGAAATCCAATCTCCAATATGTGCCTTTACAGACTTAGTTATGCCCAACTATGTTGAAATGTGGGATGTAAGCATTTCAGCTATTTTTTATATTTATTTTCCCCTTAACATTATTATAATATCATTGGATTTTAGAATAAAAATATTTTGGTTATCATAAGGTAAAAACTCATCCGTGTTTATGTGCGGCATGGTCTCACAAGATACCTTTATTTTTTGGAAGGTTTTTACTACAACAAGTAATCCAGTTGATTGTGTTTTCCATATTGGTTTTACCATACCGATCCAGGCATTATTTTTCTTATAATGCTCGGATCAGCCCAAACATATTTTCCAAATTTAGCTAGAAACTTTGGAGGTTCAGGAGACGAGCTGGATCCTCCAAGGCGTATTCTTGTATTTTATATTCTGCTGTTTTTTCTTACTTTATTTATATAAAATTTAAGGACAAGTTATAACTATCCAGATTTTGATGATAGGATAATTATACTCTGATTGATGTATGTATATAAAAGTTTTCTTTCTATAAAGATTCATTGATAAATTATAGATTACTCGTCAAATTATGAGATTTTTTTCTATCCTTTTCCTTTCTTTCATGCCAATGACTTGTCTTCTCGACACTTGGATGCTTGGCACGTGAATAACATGGATGTGCTAATGTTGACTTTTGAGAATCGTAACAGCGGGTTGTTACATATCATTTTCACTAGTATTTAAATATCTGAGTCATTTTAACTTAAGGATCCCCTCCTATAATTTTCCTTGAAAACATTTCCAACACGATTTAAACCTTTAAATCAAATTTAAACAAGGAAAAGTATATAATCTTTACTTCACTCAAAATCATATCACCATGTTATATATATATTCTTTACTCAAACTTTAGTTGATGAATTTTTTTAACCACTTGAAAGAACCTCTTTCTATACTTTTGAAATCACCTATTTCAAATTCAAACATCAAACCTTTTGAAATCAAACCTTTCAAAAAAAAAAACTATAGACGTCCTTCTTTAAAATCTCTTTAAAACACTACCTTAGAAAAATCCTGGAAAACCTTCCGTCTCAAACCTTTCGAAAACAATCACTTAAACCTTCGAAGTCAATCGAAATCAATCTCTTAAACCTTTCGAAATCATTCATTTAAACGTTTCAAAATCTTTCATCAAACCTTTCGAAATTAGTCAAATAAAACCTTTTGAAACAATTAAATTAAACCCTTCGAAATCAGCCTTTAAACCTTTCGAAACCGTTCAACTTAAACCTTTCGAAACCACTAAATTAAATCTTTCCAAATAAACCTTGAACCTTTCAAAATCATTGAACTAAAACTTTTGAATTCATTAGAAGCAACCTTTCGACTAAGTCGAAAGCTCTGCTTCGGAAGCTTGGTTATACTTAAATTAAATACAAGGGTAATTCACCTAAGTCGAAAGCATCCTTTCGAAAGCATTGGGAGTAGCAGCTGGTTTTAAAACAAGAAAACCTTTCGTCTTTGTCGAAAGGTTCAAAAATAAAAAATAAAGCTGCAGTAACCCTTTAACTATGTCGGAAGATTTAAAACCTTTATATTTGAACGGTCAAAAGCAAACAAGTCGAAAGCTCTTATTGGAAAGGAAAGTAGGTGAAAGATTTTAGTTTATAAAACAAACATACCCCAACCTCTTTGGCCATTAACCTTTCAACTTAGAACCTTTCGACTCTGTCCAATTCATTACGTACCAAGTAACTTGATAGCATATGCATTGGTTTGACCTTTTTGAAAGCGTTGAACCTCTCAACCTTTTTAGAAAGTCTAGGTCGGAAGGTTTACTGCCATAATCGGTTGAAACATGCTAAAAGTATGTTTTCTTTTCTTTTTTTAAATTTAAAAAGTATAACTTTTCAACTAACCTATCTTTGTTTGTCAATTTTCGTTGGTTAACAAATTGTTTTCAGTAATGTGCTGTCACTATTTTCAGAATTAAATAACAGTTTCATCTTATAAAATGCCTCTTCTCCTTAATTAAATATATAAAACATTTAAGTCCCATAACTTAAATAATTTTATATATTCATCAAATAACTTAGGAAAAATTGGAAAAATCCCACAAAATCTATTTTAATATGTTGCCTTACATATAAAAATTTCAACCCAAATAATAATTATTTTAGCCGAAAATAATTTATAGTCCAATAACAATTTCCTTCACTAGAAAATTAATATAAAATCCATATTAACTCAGAATATTATGAAAATCGAAACCCATCTCTAAAATATCATTTCTGACCTATATTATAATTTTCAAGGCATTTGGATGTCATTAAATAGGGTTTTCATGTCAAACATATCATAAAACTAACATGAACATATACAATCCATCAACAACAAATCTATATAATTTTAATCATCAAAACATGGCATATACTTGCAAAAACATTTCGGATCTAGTCTTAAAATTGAAAACTAAAAGAAAACAGGATGTAGTAATTATTCACCTTAGTTTTGAGATATAAGTTGTGAGATTAGATTTCGATTAAGTTGATTATTTTCCTTCTCTTGAATCCTAACTTTAATCTTTTTCTTGACAATGATAATGGTGGCCGGCCTTAGGAAATTTCAGCTTAAACAAAATGAAAGTGAACGTGAATCTCATTCCTAAGGGTTTAGGGTATAAGACTTACCTATTTTTCATATTGCACTTGTTATTTCCTAATGCCTTAACTTAGATTATTACATTTTAGTTAACAAACTAACTTGCATGGTTACCCTTTGTTAATCAATTATCAACTTATTAATCTCCACATTATTTATTTAATTTACCCAATTAATTGTTCTAAATAATGTTGTAAAAAAGATATGCGGTGTTATAGACTCCCCACCTTAAAGATTTTGGTCCTCGAAATGACGATAAGGTACACAACCAACAATCAAAGGTAAAACATACCAACAAAAAAAATCAGGGTAAGAGTCTCTAATCTTGCTCTTCGTCTCCCAAGTACGGTCTCTAGCGTCGTCACTCCAACTAACCTTTACTAACTTGACTTTCTAGTTCCTCAATTTCTTTTCATCTTTAGCCACAATCTGAATCGGCTTTTAACTGTGGTCAAATCCGGTTCCACTACTAAATCTTCTAACATTATAGGTGCTATGGCATTCTTCGGGTCCTTAACACATTTCTTATAACTGGAAACATGGAAAACATCATGGACTTCAGCCAAACTACCCCGTAACTCTATACTATAAGCGAGTTTCCCTATCCTCTCTACAATACAAAAATGATCAATGAATCTAAGTGCTAACTGTAAAGATCCCGTTTTAAAACCGAATTTAAAATTTTAATTTAATTAAGTTTTTGGTTTAAATTACGGATTTATTTGAATTCTTCAAATTTAATAAGATGTATTACTTACATATTTTATAAATTGTATTTGAAACTTAAATGTAATTGAATTGGATTAGAAACAAAATTTTGATTTGGAAATCCCAAATGAATTTTCTTTAAAGGGTTATATTGGGGAATAATAATAATAATATGTATAATTATTTATTTAATGTATGGATCATGTTTTAAATCCATTTTTTTTCTTTATGAAGTATAAGAAGTATAAGATTTATTTTATCAATATTTAATGTAAAGTATAAAATAAAAATATATGTTATAAATGTAATGTTTGGGAATTAAACAACAAATAGAAATTAAATTTTAGAATTTATGTTAATAATAAAAGTATGAAAATTTAACTATAAAAAAGATAATAAATGTAATACATATACATTAGGCAACCAAGACAATATCTAAGTTTAATGAAAAGATTTTAAAGTTCTTTCTTTTAAAATTTCTACGAACTAAATGTAAATTAATTAAACTAAAGGATCAAAACAAAATTTATAAAATAAATTCAAGACAAGGTTAAAAAACATAAATATACAAGAGTTTTTACATGTGTAAGCATTTTACAACAACAATGTACAATTGTAAACATTTTGTCAAGTAATTGTACAAGTGTAAAGAATATGATACAAGTGGCATTTTTAATTATTTCCTTTTAAATTAAAATGTAAATAACATACAAAAGAAAAAAATCAAGTTTCTCAATACCTTTCAGCCCTGAACAAAACAAAGGAGTAAAAATCTGAAAATCACAAAGCAATTCAAAGAAACAAATTTCAATTGAAAACTAGAAAATCAAAACCTGAAACCTGAAAATAAAGGAAAAAAAAAGAAAAGAAAAAAATCTGGAAAACAAGATCCAGATCAAAGCAGTTTTCTCAAAGCATTTCAAAACTGGAAATAAGGGCTGAGAATCATAAACCAGAATGGAAATAAAAAACAAAACCTGCTTTCAGAAAAAAAAGCTTAAACCTAGAAGTGAAGCAAAAGTGTAAGCTTCAGTTTCAATGATCAGAGCAACTCAACAAATTAAAGCAAGAAATTAAATCAAGGCAGAGATTAAAGCATCGAGTTCAAAACACAAAGACATTGTCTCTATTTTCTAGGAATCTCAGGTGAGCAAACATTTCCCTAACTTTGTTATATCCATTGATGTTTGGATCTATATTTTTTGATATATGCTGTGAAATCGATTTGGATGATGGTGAATTTTGTTTGCATGCCATTATAAAAGAAACAAATGAATGACTGTGTATATGTATTGTACAAGCAAGGAAAGCATTCTTCTGTTGTCTTCCAGTTTTGTTTAAAAAAAAAACCTTGTTTCAAAATAAAATTCAAAAGCTTTTCGTCTGATGTTTTTCAGGCTTTAAAATATAAACAGAAGATGATTGTATCATCAAAAAAATTAAGTTTTAAAAATATTTTTTTGAGCATTGTAGAAGAATGGATCTACTGGGAAGTTCTGAAAACACAGGGAAAAGTTTCAAAACTTAGTTGGTCAAAAACTTAAAATTGATTTCAAAATCTTACTTCCCTTCACAAAATAGGAATTTTAAAGATGAGATCAAAATTTTTAAGCTTGGGATTGTCATGATATTTGGAGTTGAACAGAATTTTTTTTTTTTTTTGTGAATTTGCGATGATTGGCGAGATGATAATCCATGTGATTAAGGCAGGGGGTAGCTGGAAGTCGAGGGATCAACAGAAAAATACAAAAAATTTTTATTTATTTATTCTAGCTCGGGATTTGAATCGAAATAGGGTTTTAAGGCAAAGTGGTATCAGTGTCATTCTCGAGTTGTTTTTGAGGTCGCTCATGGATCGGAGGAGACCGGACTTCGAGAGGAGGTGAGTAGGATGTTGGAGCAGCTGTGGGGATGGCCGCAAGAACTCCGGTGGCCATAGGTGGCCACGCGAGGTAGATTTGGATGAACTGGGTAGTTTCCAGTTTGGGGCTAACAGCTCTTTTTCGATTTTGAATATGGTTTAGGTTTTGAGTTGTTCGAATCGAAGCCGTGGGTCATCAGTGATGTCATTGTGAGTTCGTCGTCGTTCGACAAGGTTTAGCGTGGTGGTGCACGTATACGTGCATCAATGGTGTCAGTGATTTGAAGCGTTGGGAAAGAAAGGAGGGAGCTCGAGTTCAGGTACGTGCAAACCCAGATTTGGCTCGAAGTCAGGCTCGCGTGTGTTTGGGGTTGCATCGGGTCGACTTTAGTACTTAATATTTTTGAGAAATTTTTTTTTGCTCGGGTAAAATTTGGGAAAGCCCGAAGCAATGGAGTAATTCGGCTGGGTTCGACTCGAAGCAGGGGGTGTAGCGACTCGGGGACACTCATGTTTGCCTGGAATTCTTACATTTCCAGTTTTTAAACTTTAATTAATGAGTTAAATAAATTTCTAAAAAGAAAAAAAGGGTTATTCCTTTATAAATGATGATTTATTTATTAAATAAAAAGTATGAATTGAAAGTTTGGGAATAAAGGATTTTCCTAAAACAATTAAGTTTTAAAATTGTATTTTTAATAAGTCATTTTAAATAAGACTTAATAAGTGATGATTTTTAACTTAAAGGTAAGTTAATATATATCATAAATTATAATCAAGTAATTAATATTTTATAATTAAGATTTATTTATTAATGATTAAGGAATAATAAATCTATTAATTAATTAATCATTGTAGAAACTTAATTAATAATTAGGGATTTATTAATCAAAGTAATTAATTAAGGAATAAATTAATTGATAAAAGTAATTAAGATTTAATTAATTACAATAAAAGGTTAATTAATTAAAGAAATGACTAATTAATGAAAGTGATTAAAACTTTATCAATTAAACTAATGATAATAATCGTTGATTAAAGAATTGCTAATAAAAGTAATTATGTGGTTGGTAAATTTAAAACCACCCAAATTATTCATCTTAGTTGTAGATGTTTGGTTGCTATGAAATGCTCTGTGATGAATTGGTATATTGGATACGTGATGTGATGCGTTGTAATGCTTTGTGCTGAGTTGTTATATCTATGATGAATATGTGGTTCTATGAATATGAAAACCCTTGACCCGTAAATGACATCTGAATTTCGATGCGACATTGAGTCGGATTCCAGTTGGTTATCCGAAACCCACATCGAATCGGATTAGTGAATTTTTGGATTGATAAATTTACTTTATCTATGTATCTGTGAATGTAGATAAGCGTTATGGGTTATACCTCTTATCAATATTCTTATGATTGATGCTGTGCACTATTGTGTAAAACCCCTTGGACTACACTATACACACACAAATATGGATTGCACATGGAAATTGGTTGAGTCACAGATTTTTAAATAAATTTAAAATCTGAATCTTTGAATTCAAATGAATTTTGGAATGGATCGAGTTTTAAAATGAAAAGCTTTTGGAAAAAGGATTTCTAAAACAAAAGTTATTTTGAATAACTTAATAAAGTTTTGAAACTTAATAATTCAGTTTAAATTTGAATTTAGATTTTGAGATTAAATTCTATTTTGAGAATTTATGAAGTAAAAGGTCACACAAGTTATATGGGTTTTTAAACCATTTTTAAAATATTGTTTTTGGGAATTAAATTTAACCCAAGTTGTTAAACTTTAACTTGATAATTGAATTCTAATTTTTCCAAAACGAAAACTGTTTGATTTCAAATGAAAAGAGCTTTCATATAAGGAATGAATTTCCAATTTTTATTATAGGAATTTCAAATTTAAAATGAAATGGTTTCCAAGTTATGAATGAATATTTGGAACTTGTTTTGAAAGCTACGAGTTAAATCTTTTATTTAAAAGATTAAGTGAGTTAATCCAATAAAAATGGAAATTGTTTTGAAAACCATGGATGGATCTTTGTGAAATAGGGTAAACTTTGTGAAATAAATCTTTTTGTTTAAAGATTTGAAAATGGTAATTGGTTTAAACCATTGGAAAGAAAGTTTTGAACTATTAAGTTGTGACTTAATTTAAATCCCATGTCCATATGTTTTAAATGTTGCGCTCACTATTCGGTTTAGCCGGGAGAGGACCTTTGTGTCGTATAACCCATTCCGAATATGTGATTCGTCGTTATGGATAGCATTTGAAGACCGGTGGTGAAGACCGGGTATTTGCGAGAACGATAGGATGACCTATTGATTGTCTCTGCACTGAGTTGCTCCGGTATAGAGATTCCCTAAGTGATGGAAAGTCCGATCGGGATTGTGAATACCCGGATTGCAAGGGCTTCTTTGGAAGTGCCTTCGGTTCTGTTCGAACCCGAAACAGACTTGTATGGATTGTATGTCTGACATTACATTTTGAGATATAAAGCAGATTTCTTTCAAATACATTTCTGTTGGTGGCGGAGAATTTATTCTCTTAGCTTAACACCCTTCTCTGAGACGTACGAGCTCAGAGGTTATGCAGTTGAAGGTTATCAGCGATATATTCCCAACTTGGTAATTAGGCATGCTGAGTGCTGCTGATCATTTGTTGATCGAAGCATGGCTTTATAAAAAGCGTAGCTTTGTGGACGAGACTTCGTCGAGCCTCACAACCCGGTAATGGTCGAAACAGGAATTGTGCGACAAGGTTTCATGGGTAGCTCCCCTAGGGTATGACCATTTCTTCTGGAAAAGGGTAGTATCATGGTATGGAGCCCAGGTACTTACTCATGTGGACACACTTTATTTATTACTGTGTGATGTTGTTGGTTAGAGAGCTCTCGTATAAAGGTCCCAAAGGACCGGGGTTGGCATATCTGAGGTTCTGTATATTCCCTGGGAAGGGGGGTAGCCGGCCTTGTTTGGCAGAGATCCGGTTAGGTTCTCGGGGCGTCCCGCCAGAGGCGTTCCCATGTGGAAATAGGAAGTTCCTTAGCCTGGCCATTTGTTAGAAAATCCATTCATCCAATACGAGCCTTGTACGGTTTTAGTTGTATTACCTGCCATTCACTTATGGTGGCGCCCCACTATTTGGATGGTAGCTATAGTAGGCATAGTTCGAAATGTCTATGCTGGCTAAGATTAATATTATACTTTCGAAATGTTTTCTACACTGTGCACTTATAATAATAATACAAAAATGGTTTTCGCGTATCAAACATTTTTGACTGTCATAAGGAGAAATCTCCTCCAAGTCTGCGTTTGCATTGTGTGTGTGGCGGGAGGCCTTATGGCAGTTTCATTTTCCAAAAGCATTGCGGATTTTAAATTTTAAAATCTCTTGTTTTTTTAAAAAGGTAAATTGTTTTGTTTGCTCACACCAGTCTTGCTCTCTTAGTGAATGTGATAAGGGGTTCTCGCTTCGCGGTTTGGTGGCGAACGGGAGACTCTTACCCCTACATGTCCTCTCTTAGTGAATAGGGGTTGGTTAGGTGTAAGCCGAGACAGTCGAAAGGCTGGCCGTAAAAGCAAGGTCTGGGGTACCATTGTTATGCCACGGTGGGTCTGGGATGGTTGCAAAGCCTACCGGTCGCCATTGCGTCGTGCCATGACAGATTGGTATCAGAGCTAAAGGTTGAGTAAGAACTTTAGCTACGGAGTGTAACACCTTAGATGGCTCATTAGAGATAGGGTGAAGTATACCCTAGAATGAGTACAACCAGTGGAACCAAATCCAAATTTCTTAATCTATTCTTTTTATCTGTTGTTATTCTCTAAGATATTTCGTCCGAATGCCTAAATTGGATTTCTTACCATTTACAGATAGTAAGAATGAGTGGAAGAAGAGGACGAAATAGGAGATGGAAAAGTACCACTTCAGCTGGTCAAAACCCTGCAACGACGGATATTCCCATTCAATCTCAACCAAATTCGGCCAATCTACATCGAAATTTTTCTAGACTTGGTGGAAAGTCGTTCACTGGCAAAGAAACTGTTATCGAAGCACAAGCCTGGATTCGATCGTGTGAAAAGATTTTCAAAGGATTAAAGTTAGGAGATGATCAGATGCGATTGATAGCTTCTTGGCAACTCCAAGATGAGGCTTTAATTTGGTGGGAAACGGTTACATTGGATGAGCCGGAGGATGAATTTACTTGGAGTCGTTTCAAAGAAGTGTTCGAGCAGCGATATATGTCGTCTGATGGTATCTCTAGAATGTACCAGGAGTTCATAGATTTGAAGCAAGGAAGTTTATCATTTGAAGAGTACTTAAACAAATTTATTGAATTATCTCGATTTGGTCCAGAATTGGTGAATACACCGTTAAAGAAGAATGAAAAGTTTATTCGAGGAATGAACCAGGAGTTTCAGGAAAGAATGACTACTCACGTTAAGAAATCGTTTTCTGAATTAATTGATATGGGTTATAGATGCGATACTCTGAATGAGCAAGAAGATCCGGTGGAGAATGGAGACACAACTAATCTGAATTAGAGAAAAAGGAAGTTTGGCGGAAAGAAATCGAAGAAAAATAAAGGAAGGAAGGGCATACAAAAGAAAAAGAAGGATGTTACTTGTCTCAATTGCCTGGAAAAAGGTTACTACTCAGATAAATGCAAGACTCCTTGGAAGCCAGGAATGAGAGAACCATTTATGAGGCCAGATCAGGAATCTACGGGATGCTATAAATGCCACAAGCCAGGACATAAGATCAATAACTGCCCAGCAAAGAAGCAACTCTTGAAAAGAGTTGTATGCAATTAGAGATGATTCTTCAACCTCAAAAAGCTAATTAAGGAAAGAAATTTTATAAGGTAACCTTCTTGTTTACGATTAAATTGTTCGAGTTTTGTTCGACATGAGAACTACACATAGTTTTATTCTTAGCAATTCGTAAATGAATTGAATCTTGAATCTGAGATCAAAATCGAATCTATTTCTGTCTATTTCATTGGGTTTCGATATATTCTACGAACGGTTAGTTATCCATTCGAACTAACTAATACCCCTGTATGCTTCGTAGATCAGATAACCCAGTTGTTTCATAGTTGATTGAGTTTGTTCTCATATCTATTGTTGATATTCTGATTTGGTAAGCCAAATGCAGAATTGATGTTCGCTTTGAATTGGAAAGATATTTCTCTATCTTTCATCTATCTTTATTATCTCCTTGGCAAATTTCAGGGACGAAATTTCTTAAGGAGGGGAATCTGTAACGATCCCCTTTTAAAATCGAATTTAAAATTTTAATTTAATTAAGTTTTTGGGTTAAATTATGGATTTATTTGAATTCTTCAAATTTAATAAGATGTATTACTTACATATTTTATAAATTGGATTTGAAACTTAAATGTAATTGAATTGGATTAGAAACAAAATTTTGATTTGGAAATCCCAAATGAATTTTCTTTAAAGGGTTATACTGGGGAAAAATAATAATAATATGTATAATTATTTATTTAATGTATGGATCGTGTTTTAAATCCATTTTTTTTCTTTATGAAGTATAAGAAGTATAAGATTTATTTTATCAATATTTAATGTAAAGTATAAAATAAAAATATATGTTATAAATGTAATGTTTGGGAATTAAACAACAAATAGAAATTAAATTTTAGAATTTATGTTAATAATAAAAGTATGAAAATTTAACTATAAAAAAGATAATAAATGTACATATACATTAGGCAAGCAAGACAATATCTAAGTTTAATGAAAATATTTTAGAGTTCTTTCTTTTAAAATTTCTATGAACTAAATGTAAATTAATTAAACTAAAGGATCAAAACAAAATTTATAAAATAAATTCAAGACAAGGTTAAAAAACATAAATATACAAGAGTTTTTACATGTGTAAGCATTTTACAACAACAATGTACAATTGTAAACATTTTGTCAAGTAATTGTACAAGTGTAAAGAATATGATACAAGTGGCATTTTTAATTATTTCCTTTTAAATTAAAATGTAAATAACATACAAAAGAAAAAAAATCAAGTTTCTCAATACCTTTCAGCCCTGAACAAAACAAAGGAGTAAAAATCTGAAAATCACAAAGCAATTCAAAGAAACAAATTTCAATTGAAAACTAGAAAATCAAAACCTGAAACCTGAAAATAAAGGAAAAAAAAAAGAAAATAAAAAAATATGGAAAACAGGATCCAGATCAAAGCAGTTTTCTCAAAGCATTTCAAAACTGAAAATAAGGGCTGAGAATCAAAAACCAGAATGGAAATAAAAAACAAAACCTGCTTTCAAAAAAAAATCTTAAACCTGGAAGTGAAGCAAAAGTGTAAGCTTCAGTTTCAATGATCAGAGAAACTCAACAAACTAAAGCAAGAAATTAAATCAAGGCAGAGATAAAAGCATCGAGTTCAAAACACAAAGACATTGTCTCTATTTTCTAGGAATCTTAGGTGAGCAAACATTTCCCTAACTTTGTTATATCCATTGATGTTTGGATCTATATTTTTTGATATATGCTGTGAAATCGGTTTGGATGATGGTGAATTTTGTTTGCATGCCATTATAAAAGAAACAAATGAATGACTGTGTATATGTTTTGTACAAGCAAGGAAAGCATTCTTCTGTTGTCTTCCAGTTTTGTTTAAAAAAAAAAACCTTGTTTCAAAATAAAATTCAAAAGCTTTTCGTCTGATGTTTTTCAGGCTTTAAAATATAAACAGAAGATGATTGTATCATCAAAAAAATTAAGTTTTAAAAATATTTTTTTGAGCATTGTAGAAGAATGGATCTACTGGGAAGTTCTGAAAACATAGTGAAATAGGAAAAGTTTCAAAACTTAGTTGATCAAAAACTTAAAATTGATTTCAAAATCTTACTTCCCTTCACAAAATAGGAATTTTAAAGATGAGATCAAAAATTTTATGCTTGGGATTGTCATGATATCTGGAGTTGAACAGATTCTTTTTTTTTGTGAATTTGCGATGATTGGCGAGATGATAATCCATGTGATTAAGGAAGGGGGTAGCTGGAAGTCGAGGGATCAACAGAAAAATACAAGATTTTTTTTTAATTTATTCTACCTCGGGATTTGAATCGAAATAGGGTTTTAAGGCAAAGTGGTATCAGTGTCATTCTCGAGTTGTTTTTGAGGTCTCTCAAGGATCGGAGGAGACCGGACTTCGAGAGGAGGTGAGTAAGATGTTGGAGCAGCTGTGGGGATGGCCGCAAGAACTCCGGTGGCCACGCGAGGTAGATTTGGATGAACTGGGTAGTTTCCAGTTTGGGGCTAACAGCTCTTTTTCGATTTTGAATCTGGTTTAGGTTTTGAGTTGTTCGAATCGAAGCCGTGGGTCATCAGTGATGTCATTGTGAGTTTGTTGTCGTTCGGCAAGGTTTAGCGTGGTGGTGCACGTATACGTGCATCAATGGTGTCAGTGATTTGAAGCATTGGGAAAGGAAGGAGGGAGCTCGAGTTCAGGTACATGCAAACCCAGATTTGGCTCGAAGTCAGGCTCGCGTGTGTTTAGGTTTGCATCGGGTCGACTTTAGTGCTTAATATTTTTGAGAAATTTTTTTTTGCTCGAGTAAAATTTGGGAAAGCCCGAAGCAATGGAGTAATTCGGCTGGGTTCGACTCGAAGCAGGGGGTGTAGCGACTCGGGGACACTCATGTTTGGCTGGAATTCTTACATTTCCAGTTTTTAAACTTTAATTAATGAGTTAAATAAATTTCTAAAAAGAAAAAAAGGGTTATTCCTTTATAAATGTTGATTTATTTATTAAATAAAAAGTATGAATTGAAAGTTTGGGAATAAAGGATTTTTCCTAAAACAATTAAGTTTTAAAATTGTATTTTTAATAAGTCATTTTAAATAAGACTTAATAAGTGATGATTTTTAACTTAAAGGTAAGTTAATATATATCATAAATTATAATCAAGTAATTAATATTTTATAATTAAGATTTATTTATTAATGATTAAGGAATAATAAATCTATTAATTAATTAATCATAGTAAAAACTTAATTAATAATTAGGGATTTATTAATCAAAGTAATTAATTAAGGAATAAATTAATTGATAAAAGTAATTAAGATTTAATTAATTACAATAAAAGGTTAATTAATTAAAGAAATGACTAATTAATGAAAGTGATTAAAACTTTATCAATTAAACTAATGATAATAATCGTTGATTAAAGAATTGCTAATAAAAGTAATTATGTGGTTGGTAAATTTAAAACCACCCAAATTATTCATCTTAGTTGTAGATGTTTGGTTGCTATGAAATGCTCTGTGATGAATTGGTATATTGGATACGTGATGTGATGCGTTGTAATGCTTTGTGCTGAGTTGTTATATCTATGATGAATATGTGGTTCTATGAATATGCAAACCCTTGACCCGTAAATGACATCTGAATTTCGATGCGACATTGAGTCGGATTCCAGTTGGTTATCCGAAACCCACATCGAATCGGATTAGTGAATTTTTGTGATTGATAAATTTACTTTATCTATGTATCTGTGAATGTAGATAAGCGTTATGGGTTATACCTCTTATCAATATTCTTATGATTGATGCTGTGCACTATTGTGTAAAACCCCTTGGACTACACTATACACACACAAATATGGATTGCACGTGGAAATTGGTTGAGTCACAGATTTTTAAATAAATTTAAAATCTGAATCTTTGAATTCAAATGATTTTTGGAATGGATCGAGTTTTAAAATGAAAAGCTTTTGGAAAAAGGATTTCTAAAACAAAAGTTATTTTGAATAACTTGATAAAGTTTTGAAACTTAATAATTCAGTTTAAATTTGAATTTAGATTTTGAGATTAAATTCTATTTTGAGAGTTTATGAAGTAAAAGGTCACACAAGTTATATGGGTTTTTAAACCATTTTTAAAATATTGTTTTTGGGAATTAAATTTAACCCAAGTTGATAAACTTTAACTTGATAATTGAATTCTAATTTTTCCAAAACGAAAACTGTTTGATTTCAAATGAAAAGTGCTTTCATATTAGGAATGAATTTCCAATTTTTATTATAGGAATTTCAAATTTAAAATGAAATGATTTCCAAGTTATGAATGAATATTTGGAACGTGTTTTGAAAGCTACGAGTTAAATCTTTTATTTAAAAGATTAAGTGAGTTAATCCAATAAAAATGGAAGTTGTTTTGAAAACCATGGATGGATCTTTGTGAAATAGGGTAAACTTTGTGAAATAAATCTTTTTATTTAAAGGTTTGAAAATGGTAATTGGTTTAAACCATTGGAAAGAAAGTTTTGAACTATTAAGTTGTGACTTAATTTAAATCCCATGTCCATATGTTTTAAATGTTGCGCTCACTATTCAGTTTAGCCGGGAGAGGACCTTTGTGTCGTATAACCCATTCCGAATATGTGATTCGTCATTATGGATAGCATTTGAAGACCAGTGGTGAAGACCGGGTATTTGCGAGAACGATAGGATGACCTATCGATTGTCTCTGCACTGAGTTGCTCCGGTATAGAGATTCCCTAAGTGATGGGAAGTCCGATCGGGATTGTGAATACCCGGATTGCAAGGGCTTCTTTGGAAGTGCCTTCGGTTCTGTTCGAACCTGGAACAGACTTGTAAGGATTGTATGTCTGACATTACTTTTGAGATATAAAGCAGATTTCTTTCAAATACGTTTCTATTGGTGGTGGAGAATTTATTCTCTTAGCTTAACACCCTTCTCTGAGACGTACGAGCTCAGAGGTTATGAAGTTGAAGGTTATCAGTGATATATTCCAAACTTGGTAATGTGGCATGCTGAGTGCTGCTGATCATTTGTTGATCGAAGCATGGCTTTGTAAAAAGCATAGCTTTATGGACGAGACTTCGTCGAGCCTCACAACCCGGTAATGGTCGAAACAGGAATTGTGCGGTATGGAGCCCAGGTACTTACTCATGTGGACACACTTTATTTATTACTGTGTGATGTTGTTGGTTAGAGAGCTCTTGTATAAAGATCCCAAAGGACCGTGGTTGGCATATCTGAGGTTCTGTATATTCCCCGGGAAGGGGGGTAGCCGGCCTTGTTTGGCAGAGATCCGGTTAGGTTCTCGGGGCGGCCCGCCTGAGGCGTTCCCATGTGGCAATAGGAAGTTCCTTAGCCTGACCATTTGTTGGAAAATCCATTCATCCAATACGAGCCTTGTACGGTTTTAGTTTTATTACCTGCCATTCACTTATGGTGGCGCCCCACTGTTTGGATGGTAGCTATAGTAGGCATAGTTCGAAATGTCTATGCTGGCTAAGATTAATATTATACTTTCGAAATGTTTTCTACACTGTGCACTTATAATAATACAAAAATTATTTTCGCGTATCAAACATTTTTGACTGTCATAAGGAGAAATCTCCTCCAAGTCTGCGTTTGCATTGTGTGTGTGGCAGGAGGCCTTATGGCAGTTTCATTTTCCAAAAGCATTGCAAATTTTAAATTTTAAAATCTCTTGTTGTTTTAAAAAGGTAAATTGTTTTGTTTGCTCATACCAGTCCCATGATTGACCCGGAGTTTATTGTTCCCTTCCTAAACTCTGGGTGCCCACAATTTTCCACACGGGCAGTCTAGAGTTGGGTTTTCAGATAGTAGACGGTAGATATCGATTTGATACCCTTCAGCTTTCTCTTTGATATTCTTTGGAGATCTTGGATATTGGAGTCTTTGTATTCACGGACGAGACTTGCTTATCTGGGTGAAGCGAGATGGTGGTTTGAGCTTGTTGGTGTTGGAGCTTTGTCGTTGGAGCTTTTGGATCAGAGTTGCAGTATTGGATTCTGAGAAGATTTATTTCATATTATGTCATGTTTCGCTGTATTCTGTTGTATATTCTCTGATATTGATGATTATCATTGTATCAAATTGATGTATTGGATATTGTAATCATGTTATATCAGTGATATCATCTTGTTTTTCCGCTGTGTTATTTATCATCTAATGGGTGTTGCAAGCTCCCGCGATACGAATTTGATGTTGTTATCGGACATCGAGTTCGGGTCGTGACACTAACTTTCCTGATTCTCAAATCTAATCACATCCTTCATCGAAAAAACCTTAATAAACACATAGTATCCAATAGAAAATTCCAAATCTTTCCTTCTTCAATCAGCATAACCTTTCTGCCTAGATTGAGCTCCCTTTATCCTAAGTCGGATTAATACAATCTTCTCCGCGGCTTCCTTCATGAAATTTTGACCAAAAACCAATCTATCACCGGTCTCTAACCAACATATGGGAGACTTGCATGGTCTTTATACAAAGCTTCAAAAGATGTCATCCCAATACTAGTTTGATAACTATTATTATACGAGAACTCGACTAAATCAAGATGGTCCTCCCATGATCCCCTGAAATCCAATACATAAGATCTTAACAAATCCTCCATGATTTTGTTAACTCTTTCCATTTGCCTATCAATTTGTGGATGGTAAGTTGTACTCATGTTGAGCTTGGTATCTAATGTTTCCTCATTACAACAAACATGACCTTTAACAGCGTTTCAAAAATGCTATAAAAGTTATTATCATCGTTTTTACATACGCTATATATCGACATGCAGTTATATGTCAGAGATATACAATGACAAGGAATAAATGCTGTTAAATGTCCTTTTTTACAGTGTTTCTCTAGCGTCATGAAATCATTTAACAGCGCTTGGTTTAATTTGGTAGAACTTTTTAATGGCATTTTTAAAACGCTATTAAAACATTCAACGACATTTAAAAAATGTCGTGGAATGTTTTAATAGCGTTTTAAAAATGCCATTAATTTTTACAAAAAGCTAAGGCAATTAGGTTTTTCTACTTTTTTTTAAATTCCGTTTCAGTAAACATCAGTCACAATGTGTATATATACCACATTTCAAAATTAGCATATTATACCAATACCATATTTCAAAATAAACATATTGTATCAATACCACATTTTGGACACATATTTGATAACCAACGTATGAAATTTCATAATCAAAATACACAATATTCTTACACCAAACATAAATACTTCGTCATCAATAGTTCATGAATAAAATATAGAACAAGTAGCAATAGCAAAACAAAAGCAAGTAGTACATACGTTAAAACCAAAAAGTAGTTCTAGCAGCAAAAATAACTTCGATCTATAACTTGTTGCAACCTTTTTTTGCATCATAGTCATCTATCTACCTATAAAGCAAAAGCAATGCTTGAGAATCAATTCATCAAAAAAGTGTACACAAAGTTAAATTGGATTCATAATGCAAACACTAAATATTCATCACACTATTTCATTAGGTGATTGACTAATACAAGGTATACAATATACCACAAACTTACAGCACAAGCCTCTGTCTGTATACTAGAAGATAAGAACCACATAACAATTGGTCTCATGAAACATACTCAAAATGTATACTAGATTGTAAAACATGTTTAGTACACAATACTGTAAATATTGGAACCCATTTCTTATTCACTTTTTTTTTTCGAATTTAAGATTTTGAAACATGTTCATATTAATTCATATATTTGCAAAAGGTCATGTATTCAATTTATACACCAATCTAATAAGTGTGTGTGTGTGTATAATGCACTTTAACGGATCACTGATGGTAGAAAACATATCATATGAAGCTTTTGCATTTAAGAATGTTCTTTATTTGCATTAAAGAATTAAAAATATCTAATTTATAAAATCTTTCTTTGCTGTATTTAAATTGAAAGTTTATTCATAAATGAAAAGCTAATATTCAGTATTGATTCACTACTTTAATGACAGGCCACACTGTAATTTTAAATATAGAGCTTAAATAGAAGACTCGTTCACATTTGTAAAATGATTAAGAGGATCTTATTTATGCATATGAAATGCCACTTCAAGCGATGAATATACATGAGTTTCAATTTTGTCACTAGTTGATGGCTGTTTAAGATAACTAATTATATGTCAATGAAAGTTGAAAGAATGTCTCATTCTTATATGTTTGAAATATGTGGTTCTAGATCAATGCATACTAATTTTAAGTTTTTATGGAATATGTCTGATTTACTTATCGTTCAAACTTCAAACGAAATTAAAAGTCATAGGTGCATGCCCTTTCTTTTCTGTGTATTAGTATAATTAGCAAAATAATACAATTGAATTATGAAAATAAATGAGATTGTATATAATTATTTATCACTCATGGAAATACAGATTGGAAGAACGAAGAATCATGACCTGTTTCTACCAATTTGTTCTCTACCAAACTATTTGGAAACTAAGAAAAAATCATAAGTGAAATAAGGAAACAAAAAATGAAAAACCTCTCGATAAGGGACACAACAGTGCTCTTTCAAGAACCACTGCTCCTAAACAAGGCCTTCCAGCAGCCACATTCAATGAGAAGTTATTCCGAATTAGGATATCAGGTCTAGAAGGATAAGCAAAGTTCACATTTTTTAGCTAGACATGACCTATAATTAACTCAAGCTCGGTACCTGAATCCCCATTTCGTTCGATCTCTGGCTTATGATCGATTACTCAATATAATTTTGCAGTAGATACTCTTGCCTTTGCAGACACTACCAAGTTCGGTGCTGATTGACCAATGCTCTGTATAGAGTAGCAAAATACAGTTGTTTAGTTTACCTGGCTAAAACATTAAACTTCCCTTAAATGATGAAAAAAATCAAATTCAACTATGTATGAATTTAAAGATTACATATTAATAATTTTTATGATCCATCCCTACATGCACACATCCACAAAAGCATATCATCGTATTGTAATTAGCTACCAACATTGCAATACCTTTTTTACTTGTCGCCTTGAAAAACAAATCCGAGTTGAAAGGACAATAAGAGAGTATACAAATATCAATGTAATGTATGTATAAATGTTAAAGTAAAAAAGGGAAAAGAAAATGAAGAAAAAGACAAGAATTTTTTTACCGATCGAATAGACCTATTCGATCAATTTATTTCACATGGAGAATCCTGGTAGTTTACACACGGAGAGCACATCAAACTCCTTTTAGTTCACTGTACCTGTTAAGCCTAACTCCATTGAATTCCTTTGCTGTTAAATAAGATGTATTCCTACTGCTTAATGGTTATAATGAAGAGGTGGTTCAACCTTCCCTTGTAGGTACCTTAATATCTATAGTATATAAATCACCGGTTCAATCGCATTTCTTGTACAGAGCCATGCAATTATAAGAAAACACTTAAGCTCATTTGAGTCGTAATCATTCCAAAGGCCCGCATCCACTATATTATGCATGGAACATGCAAATTCTGATTCTTGAACCCATTGAACAAGTTCATCTTCTTCACCCGATGACTGGCAAGTAATAAGCTCAAGGATTAAACGTCCAAATTGAAAAACTGCATCTTTCCTTTTCCCATCAATGTAATTTACAAGAGTGAAATATATCAATTAAAACCACCAAGGCTTTAAGCAACTAAAGTGTAAATTTGTATAAATTTGTTAGAGGGTGGATAATAGTTGAACGTTGAGATGATGCGACATCTAAATTGCCAACATAATCAGAATCCATGTGCCTAAAGCTCGATTCAAAGATCTGAAAGTCAAAAACATAACGATAAAACTGAGAAAATTTGAAAAATGAAATAAAACATAAATATAAGGGTTTTTCCATGGAAAAAACTTAGCCACGATGTTTCTATCCAACAAAACGATTTTGGAATCCATGAATACATTATGCACCGAAGGATCACAAAAGTAGAAGAGGTATTCCTGATGTAATTATGAAAAAGAACCAGAATCAAAATTTACGTAATTTTGGAGAGTATAATCGCCTTGTTTTCATAATAAATTACCACAACGGCTGCAATGTCAATTGCAATTTGTAATTTGGTTCTTCAAGTCAATGGAGTCCTAAATGGATCTGTAAAAAAAATTGTTATTATTACATTAATTGCTTATACTAAATTTCCAGCCACTATGATCATAAATAAAAAATATTACCATAGAGACGGTCTTTGAAATTACCAATTTTCCATGTGATCAAAGACAAGAACATGTAAATCAAGAGCTTCTTAACATAAATAATATACTAGTACGCATGTTTATCTTTTTATTTATAATTATACCTCACATAACCTTCAGAAAACCTTTGATCCCAACATGATTACAATGGTGCAAGCATCCTAAAAGTTGGATTTCTTCACTAAATTTATCAATCTCTTATCGCAAATGCTTCTCTTCTTTACTGTGGCAATCAATCCATCAGAAAATTGAGCTTTGTATACAGTTCCAAGATGATCACTACCAAGATTTTGGTTGTAACCATCTGTGCTCTTTCGATCTTCTTGTTTATGAAGTTCTTTAGAAATGGAAAAGAGCCTATATGCAGCAGAACAAAAAATCATGTTACTACTCTAGCCCTGCTCTGAAACTTTGCACATCATATTCATAATTTATCCTTGCGAAAACTAAATAAGCATTCACAGCTAATTTTTTGCTACTAGTTCTTTGCCGCACTTAAAGTTTTATTCAACACAAGGTATTTAAAACATGAATTCACTTGATGGTGCTTCTCCAATCAATAATGGTGGCACACTGTCCTCAAAGTAGATGCTCATAATAATTTGATAACCTCAGCAAGCAAGGCACAAATCCAATAGCAATGTAAGTAAATAATTTTTAAAATCTCCCAAACGTGTTCAATGGTAGTAATTATCACATATCCAACAACACCGTCAAGTCAAAACCATCAAAGGCGTGCAATTATCAATCGTCAACTAACATTAAATCAATTAGCACAAATCCAGCAGCAACTAACCTCATTTTTAATCAATTAGCATGAAATCAAGTATCAATCGTCAACTACATTAAAATAATATAATATTTGTGTAGAACAACAAATTTTTTTAAGTGAATAGATGGATAATGGACGAAAATGAATGAGCACGAGAAGTACCCGAACGACATCGCAAATTTGTAGATGAAGCTTATATAGTTGTGATGAGATATAATCTGGGTGAGAGAATCAGAATGAGAGGAATAGGGGCAATATATATCAAATTGAAAAGAGGATTTTCTTTAAGGATTTGTATGTTTTTTGCCCGGGTTTTCTAAAGGAAGCGTTAATGGAGAAAAGAGAAATGGGCGGCCTGGAAAATATTTCACTGAAATTTCATGGAGTTGTAAGTGGGAAGATTTCACAGTGTGTCATTATCTAGTTTTGTTTTATTAAATGACTAATGATGGCATTCACAATTAACACGCTATTTTTTAAAATTATTTAATGCTATGAATAAATAGTTTTCTTGTAGTGCCTGTAGAATTTTTTAGAACTCACTAGTAAACAAAGAATCACTATCAGTGACAATATTATTAGGAATGCCGTGCAGTCTAACTACATTCTTCATAAATAACTTTGCTAAAATAGGTGCCGTCCTAGTTGACTTCACGAGAATGAAATGAGCATTCTTAGTCAGTCTATCTACTGTGACCCATATGCTGCCATTTCCCTTACTAGATCTTGGCAACCCATTAATAAAATCCATAGAGATAGACTCCCATTTCCACAACCGAACTTCTAATTGTTGAAGCAATTCACTAGGCTTCTGTTGTTTAGTCTTTGCCTGTTGGCAATTCAAGCACTTCTTAACACACCAACGAATGTCCCGTTTCATACCTTTCTAGAAGAAACTTCTCTTCATATCCTGATACATTTTCATTCCTCCTGGATGGATAGTGAACTTCGAACGATGACACTCATCCAAAACATCCTTCCTCGTGTCTTCTACATTTGGAACACACATCCTTCCTTTCTTCCTCAACCATCCATTTTAGTCAAGACTAAAATCTTTTAGGTTATCGCTCTTCATTCCTTCCCTCAACCTTCTGATCCGTTCAGCCAAAATTGGATCCTCCTCCTGCTTAGAAGCTATCTTCTCAATCATTACTGATCGAACTCCTAACAAGACAACATACCACTTCCTGCACTTGAACCTACCTCGGATCTAAACTACACACTACATGCTAATAATGCTTCCAAATCTTTCCACTCGGCAATCATAGCCAATATTGCATTCTGATGTTTCCGGTTGAGTGCATCTGCCACCTTATTTCCTTTTTCGTGTGTGAATTCAATTCCAAAGTCATAAGCATTAATAAACTCTAACCATCTTTGCTGTCTTATATTCAACTCCTTTTGAGAGAACAAGTACTTCAATGACTTATGATCAATATAAATCTCAAATCGCTCTTCTAAAAGATAATTCCTCCCCACCTTCATAGCAAATATAACGGCAGCTAACTCTAGATCATGCGTAGGATACCTAACTTCATGTGGCCTGAGTTGTCTAGAAGCATAAGCAATCACTTTACCTCTTTGCATCAACACAGCTCCCAATCTAGTTCCACACGCATCAGTATAAATAACTAAATCTTGGTTCTCCTTCAGAACCACTAACACTGGCGCATGGGTCAATAGGTGTTTCAAGCTCTGAAATGCTTCCTCACGCATATCGGTCCATACAAACTTCACATCTTTTCGCTTAAGCTTAGTCATCGGTGCAGCTATCCGCGAAAAATATTTTATAAACCTCCGATAATATCCAGCCAATCCAAGAAAGCTCTTTATCTCGGTCACCTTCTCGGGTCTCTTCCAATTATTCACCACCTCAATCTTAGTCGCATCTACAGACAACCCTTTCTCTGAGACGACATGAAACTTCACTTCCTTCTTCCAAAAATGAAAGTTTGAAAACTTAGCCTTCAACTGATGCTCTGTCAACATCTCAAGTCCAACCCTAAGGTGTGCTCCTTCTCATCCTTAGAGTACATCAAAATGTCATCTATGAAGACCAACACAAATCTATCTAAGTTCTCTTGGAAAATTCTATTCATCGAATTCACGAAGAATGCCAGCGAATTAGTTAGTATGAAAGACATAACTAGCTATTTGTACGATCCATATCTGGTCTTAAACGCTGTCAAAGGAATACTATCATCCACCATTCTAAGCTGACGAAATCACGTCGCCAAATCCAACTGAGAAAATACCTTGGCTCCACTTAACTTATCGAATAAATCATCAACTCTCAGCAATGGATATAAGTTCTTTATCATCTTCTCATTTAACTTATGATAATCGACATATAGCCTCAATGATCTGTCCGGCTTCTTCACAAACACTACGAAATCTCTGCATGGTGAATTACTTGGTTGGATAAAACTCTTGTCATCCAAACCCACTAACTGCACCTTCAACTCCTTCATCTCTGTAGGTGTCATCTTGCTCGGCGACCTACTTACCTGTTCTGCTCCAGACACCAAATCAATCCGAAACTCTATGGCTCGTTTCGGTGGAGTCCAACTACCGGATCAATTACATCAGCAATTTTTCTAATTATAAACACTCGATGCAACTCATCTTCCAACTTTATGATACCCAATAAAGCATTCACTCAACAAGTAGGATTCTCTACACAAGTAGGATTCTCTATGGTATAAACTATCTGATCACTACAATCTGGGTGACTAAGTGATATCTTCCTATCATGGAAAAAGATCCGAGCATAATATTTACTTAACCAATCCATCACCAGGATAATCCCAAATCCCACAAAGTCAAACACATGCAAACAACAATCAAAAGCATGGCTTAGTAGATCAAACTCTGAATGGTTACACCTCATCCCAAGTGTTGCATATCCTCCTATTGGATTTGCAACCCTTAAAGAAGTAACTAACTATGAGAGTTCTAGGTTAAGCTTATCTACCAAATATCGGGAAATAAAAGAATGAGATGCTCTAGTATTAAATAGAACGCTAACATACATACCGTGAATCTGCATCGAGCCTTCCAAAACAGCCTTCCCTTTTTCCTGCACAACTGGCCTTGGAATTGCGGGCTCCAGTGAATATATCTGTCCCTTTCCATATCTAGTAGGCTCAGGGCACTTGTTCTTGTAATGACCGATTTGATCACAATTAAAACATCTAACATTCTTTATTACACCAGCGTCTTTTCCTTTTCCATTATCGGTTCGACAATCACTAGCATAGTGTCCCTTCTTGTTGCATTTGTAGCAAACCACTTCGGCCTTTCCTTTCTTCTACGCTTCTCCCTTCTAAGCATTCTTTTTCTGGAAAAAAATTCTTTTCTAGCCTTGCCCCTTCTAGGCGTCCTTCACCTTCTTCCTCAGACAAGACAACACCTCTTCCTGTCTTAAACTCACAAATATCTAGTTTAGACAAAAGTTTGATAGCCATAAAATGCTACAATTCATTTATAATTTTGATTTTCTGAGTGCTGCAAACACTTCCTGGGTTCAACTTTGAGACATCATATCTTTCTCATACCTTGTTCAAACCCGCTGTCGAATATTGAGTCATAGCTTGGTAGGACTAAAATAAGGTTTTAAACACTGTATTCCAGCATTTTATGGCTATCAAACTCTTGTCTTAGCTAGATATTTGTGAGTTCGGCACTCATAAATATCTAGCCGAGACAAGATTTTGATAGCCATAAAATACAGGAATTCAGCGTTTAAAACCTTATTTTAGTCCAACTTTGAAATGTAAACCACTACATCACCGGGATCTCTCAAATGCAGCAAAGTAGCACTTATCAATTCCAGCCTCAAGTCCCTTGCAAACTTCTCATTCCTCTTGATCACGGTGTCTACAAAAGCATACCCGTATCGGGCCAACTCTTCAAACTTCCTAGCATACTCCAAAACGGACATCTCTCCTCGCTCCAACTCTGCAAACTTCCTTACCAACGTCGACTGCGCCACATAAATATTTCTTAAAACCTTCTCCTAAACTCCTCCTAAGTAATGTTTCCTCATCAACTCCAGCAGTAACAGTATTCCACTAGAACAGAATAGCTCCCTACAGTTGGCTCGAAGCCAATCTTCTCTTTTGCGCATCATTCAATCCTAATTCAGCAAAAATCGTCCCGCAATGCAGTAGCCAATTTTCAATCTCGTTCGCATTTTCAGTTCCAATAAACGGTTTCCCTCCAAGCCCGATGTAGTCTCTACTCAAGTTAGCACACTGTTTGACCATCAGAACTTCCTGAGCTCCACCTCCAAGACCATTACCTTCGACAACTCCAGCTGTTATTCCAGCTTGCATCATGTTTACAAAGAACTGATACATTGCTCCTATGTCCATCCAGGGAACTCCTACACCAACAGTTTCAGCTTATGCCTGACCAGGACCTCGCCTCTTATTTGGTCGGGCATTTCCATTAGTGGTGGTGCTATCCCCTCCAAGATTTACTCTGCCTCTTCTTCCCTCCATATCTGTATTCAAACCTCATGAGATATAGATCAATAGCCTAACTATGACGACCCATCTCCTTGATCCTCAGAAATCTACACTAATACATCCACGGTATTCACGTGCCTTAAATCCAAGTGCCGGGGAGGCAGATTATCAAGGGTGTAAAAGAAAATAAAGATAGAAGATAACAGAATAATAGAATCTCACATCGCATTCAACATTTATAATTATACATAATGATCAGAGTCAAATACAAATCTAGCGGGATAGTTATAACTGTCTATCCGTACATATGCTAGAAATGCAAACTACATAACGCAGCGGAAAATGGGTAGATAACTATATAAGGTACTTCAGCTTCATAGCTCCAAAAGTCTTCTCCAAAATGCTCCCCAACATGCTCCAAAATGCTCCTAAGGTATCCTGACTACACGGCTGCCCGAAAATAGGGCACCCAGAGTTTAAAGGGAAAAACAAACTCCGGGTCAGTTATGGGACTAGTGTGAGAACTCAAAGTACGATGTTTTCGAAAACAAAATGGTATCTCATAAGACCATGCCGCACATAAACACGGAACGGGTTTTTACCTTATGATAAGCAAAACTCTTTATTACACAAAATTTAGGGATATTATTTTTAATGACATTCTTTGAAAACATTTTCAAATAAACTTATTAATCTTAGCCGAAATTGTTACATTGATTAAATTCCAGCATACTAGGTTTACAATCAAGTCCGAAGGTTCTTATTGGAGAAGGATTTTCATACAAATGACCAGGTGAAGGGACTACCTTCCGATGGGTACACCTCTAGATGGATGCCCCGAGGCACAGAACATCTGCCCTCTACCAACACAAGACCGGCCTACCTCTGTAACTAGATAGTACCGAATATGTCATCCTCCGATCGTTACCGACCTTTATCCGAGAGCTCTCTTCGCATACTCCCACATTAATTTACATCTCGAATGTCATAGCGGGAAGAAATATATCTAGAAGGGGATGATCATACCCTAATTGGGAATGACCCACTTAGCCTTGCCGCATCTAACCCTGTTTCGGTCATTTCCGGTTGATGAGGCTCGAGGCTATGATTACCTTTTCATATAGCACATATTCTTTCACTTTGAATGCCACATTGCCATTCCACATTCACACGACTGATTTCTACAAACGTATAACTTCCTGAGCACGTATGTCTCGGGAAAGGGTGTTAAGCTAAGAGAAGGTGTCTTCTCCGCCACCAACTGATATACTTTTATAGAAACCACTCATTATGATTTGGAATGCAAGGTCAGACATTCATCCATACAAGTTCGTTCGGTGACCGAACGAAACCGAAGGCACTTTCCTCGGCCGTTACCAGGCTAGAAGCCCTTGTGGTTTTGAGGTTTTTCATAACAAAGAGACCACTGCTACAATATAGTGAATCGAGAGTTTATCCCCAATTAATCAATAAGTAGTCCCTCGTTATTATTCGTCTCAGTATCTCCGTCTTCAAACATCTTCATTCTTCGAACACGTAAACTGGTTCGAAGTGGTTTTCGGATAGGAATTAACTAAATCCGACCCCGGTTCCTTCGAAATCCAATCATCGATAAAAATGATGCAATTAGGTGATTGTTTTTCGATTCATTCATTTTCCTTTACCAAAATACCTTCGAGAGATATATATTTTTAAAATATTCTTTTAGTGAATACGGAATCATTTAAACCTCTTTTTGAATATTTCTCAAATCATTTTTAAAGAGTATCTTTTGAGAAAATAGGATTATGGAAATCATTCTATTTTTTATCCAAAATCAACTTCCGTATTCAATGAGTGCTATGTGCGGAATAACGGTGAGATCATTTAAATTCCACGAATAGTGCAAGTTCCCTCTTCTGATTTTAATGATAAGTATAAGGAGATTATTTCTATAAAATCCAAGTTTAGCGTCCGGGCTTTCCTATCGTTATGTTCCCCCCTCGCCTAAAAGAGAAAACTGAGGCCAGGTAAGTTCAGGGCACTGGTTGCTCCATTCCTAACCTTAGTTACACACCTTGTTTTCACTTTTAGATCTCACAGGCGGGACAAATGTACTAGTCGTTTCCGCATACTCATTTTCCCTTTTTAAATCACTTAACTTCTTGTTTAAACATCTTTGAAATAATGTTAAATTGTTCAAATTTCTTTTGAAATGCTTTATTATTCACTTAAAAACATTTACTAAGGATTTTAAGAAAGGATTGTTAAGTTTCAAACTTTATTTCAAAAGTTATTGAAAAACGTTTGTAGAAAGTATTACAAAAAGTGCTTTAAAAGCTATATTCTTCAAAACAACTTTCATATCATTTAGAAAACCATATTTCTAACTTAAATCACTTTTAAAACATTTTAAAAGATTTTTAGAATTTATTTCATGTTTTTAAAACACTAATTTCATCAATTTTCAAATTCGGTCATTTAGTGCAAAAACTAGATTTTTCTTGAAAATTGATTTTGCCATATTTCAAAATATACAAGATGAAATCTTGATTTTCTCTTTTTTTATGAAAGATATGGATATAAGAATTCGTAAAATTCTTACTTCGAAGAATTCCGAACTATATTCCACTTCGTATGATCATTTGAACTTTTGACGCGAAAACGCAAACTACCGTTACGCGACGCGTCAAATTTTTGGCGTATTTTGAGATTCATATCCAAACTTTGTCGAAACAAGTTTAAAAACTTAGGAATCATTTCTAATGTATTTTCAAACATTTTTCAAAGGTATAAATGATTCCATATCACATTTCATTTCTTTTGGAAATTGATTTCCATGTGATTATACGTCGTGTAAATCCGTGACTTGTTTCAACATATATATTTAATAAACAACAAATAAACATGCAAAACAATATTTATAATCATTTTAACATATTCTAATATGTCATATGAACTTGCATATCAATTTAATACCATTTTCATTACAGTATCACATAATTCTCATTTATGTACATATTTGCTTACTAACTTTTGCAAATTACTTAATGGAGGTTGCTTTCTTTTTCAAACACTTATCAAACATCATTATTAACATCCAAACAAACATATCACAATATCATAACCAAATAAATACATATAAATTAGGAGTTCTCACTTTGTTTGGTTTTGGTGAATGGAAAATCGGCTATAGCTTCGCTACTCGACGTTTTAAGCTTATGATTCCTTGAATGCTTCGACTAAGATGGCTCGCCTTGGCTTGTAGAAGGCTAAAAGTGCTCGGCCAAATGGAGAAAGAGAGGGCGTGAGCAATGTGAGGAAGGAGGAGTTTGAAGTGGTTCGGACGGTGTTTTGTTGATATTTTCTTTACTTTATTTTTGGAAATATTTTGGCATAACTTTGTTAAGGTTGGAAGCCATTAAAGGAGGTAAGAAGAAGCTTGAAATTTTGAAAAGAAGAAGTGTGAAAGAAAGTGAGAAAGTGGGTATGTATTTATAGAAAATATTTAAGAATAAAATATAGATTTGTGTTTTTACTTAAATAACCTTCCTTAAGAATTAAATAAATTTATTTAATTCAAAACTTACCATCCACATCACATCACACTTTTAAAATTCAAATACTTTAAAGTTAAGTAAAGAATAATAATGATTACTTTACTTTATGTCACTTCTCTTTATTTTATGTCGCTTTCTTTACTTTATGTCACTTTTGATGTGACATGTGTTTTGTCTTTTTTAGTTTACTTTTGCTAAATCCTTTCTAGAATTTTCTAAGTGTGATTACTAAAAGTAACATTGTTTAATTAATTGTTAACTATCTTTATATGTTACCATATTTATTAAATTGTATACATAAAGGTGCAACAACGTTGCGACAACTTTAAATCGACACGACGTCGATTTTTGACAAAATGTTTTACGGTCATATTTTGACGTTTTATTTAAACTATTTATTTATGTAATCCAAATTTAAAAATAAATTTTTATAATATCATTTAAAAATATAAACACTCATAAATAAATTAATATAATTTATTAAACCATTTAAACTTACTTTTCTGAAATAAGGATTTTGTCACTTTTGTCGATATAAGCAAATGTTACTATTTTTATGTACATTTTTATTTTCAAATCCTATCTAATATTATTTGAATCATAAAACATCTTATATTTTATATTTAAAATCACTTTAAATGTTATATTTTGAAGTGGTTAAATATTGGGTCGTTAATTCTCCCCTACTTAAAAGAATTTCGTCCTCGAAATTAGATAAGAAGAAAATAGCTCAAAAGTAAATATATATTCAATAAGATGGAATATATACAATAAGTGACTACACCACAGGCGGTGAGTACACTCAAATGATAGATAAAGTCTATACATCGATCCTAAAATCGGGATATGCTTTTCTCATTCTATCTTCTGTTTCCCATGTGCAATCATCAGCATCCCCGCTCTATTGAACTTTTACCAACCTTACAACCTTCCTTATTAATCGTTTCTCATCTTGATCCACGATTCGAACCGGTCTTCTAATAACTGCTAAGTTTGGTTCTATCTCCAAGTCATCCTGAGCAGCTGTTTCTATGATTGTTCTGGGTCATATATATGCTTCCGCAAATGTGATACGTGAAAAAAATTATGTACACCAGACAATCTTTCAGGCAATTGTACTCGATAAGCTAGTGGGCCAATTCATTCGAGAATGGGAAAAGGTCCAATATATCGAGGTGCTAACTTTCCAGCTATTCCAAATCTTACTACTCCTCTCATTGGAGAGACTTTCAAAAAGACTAAATCTCCAACTGAGAATTCCAGATTTCTACGCCTTCGGTCTGCATAACTCTTCTGCCTACTTTGGGCTTCTTTTAGCTTCTTTTTAATCATATCAACTTTCTCTGAAGCTTCTCGTGTCATATCTGGGCCAAGCACTAACTGATCTCCGGTTTCTATCCAACATGCCAGCGATTTACATGGACGACCATACAAAGCTTCATACGGAGCCATGCCGATACTGGCTTGATAACTATTATTATAGGAGACTCTACTAAATGTAAATGATTCTCCCACGAGCCTCCAAAGTCTAGAATACATGCTCTCAAAAGATCTTCCAAAACACGGTTAACTCTTTCCGTCTGTCCATCAGTTTGGGGGTGATATGCAGTACTTATACTCAGCTTGGTTCCTAAAGTTGTCTGTAGTGCTTTCCAAAACTGACTAGTGAAGATTGGATCACGATCGCTTACAATACTACTTGGAACTCCATGCAATCAGACAATCTCCTTCATATATACATCTGCAAGGCTTGCTGCAGTTCTTGTTGGCTTTACCGGAATAAAGTGTGCACTTTTGGTTAATCGGTCTATGATAACCCACATGCCTTCATTTCCTTTCCTTGTTCGAGGTAAGCCATCAATGAAATCCATGGATATTTGATCCCACTTCTAAGTTGGAATCTCCAAAGGTTGAAGTAATCCTGCCGTCTTTTGTTGATCACTTTTGATTCTTTGGCAATTTTCATAACGGCTGACATAGATAGATATGTCCCTCTTCATGCTTCTCCACCAAAATGTACGCTTCATGTCCTTGTACATCTTATGAATCCCTGGATGAACGCTAAGTTTGGCTGTATGGCACTCAGCTGATACTTCTTGCTTAAGATTTCCAACATCTGTAACACAAATTCTTCCATTTAACCGCAGTACTCCATGGTTGTCTATTTTAAAACTTGAATTTCTTCCTTTAGCTGCTTTAATGTATTTCTCAAACCGTTTATCTTCTCCCTGTTTATTGGCAATTCTTTCCAGAAGAGTTGGAGTTACTACCAAATAAGAAATAGTAGCTAACTTCCTACTCAATGCATCAGCTACTACGTTGGCTTTCCTGGGTGTATATAGAATATCTAGATCATATGACGCGAGAAATTCTAGCCAGCGTTGCTGTCTCATGTTCAAATCCTTCTGGGTGAAAAGATACTTCAAAGATTTGTGGTCCGTGAAGAATTCGAATTTTTCACCTAAAAGATGGAATATTATTTACTAAGGCCAATTCAAAGTTTTATCGAAATAAACTATGAAAGATTCTTACCCATCAAATTATGTCTCCATATCTTTAGAGCGAACACAACGACTAATAATTCTAAGTCGTGTGTTGCATAATTCTTCTCATGCGTCTTCAGCTGTCTACTTGCATAAGCAATCACCTTCCCATCTTGCATTAAAACTGCACCAACTCCTTCTCCACAAGCATCTGTGTAAACAGTCAATCCACTATTCCCATTTATAATTGCTAAAACTGGAGCGGTTGTCAATCTCTTCTTTAGTTCTTTGAAAGATTCTTCACACTTAGGAGTCTAGATAAATTTAGCATCCTTCATTGTCAACTTCGTTAGGTGATAGGCAATTTTAGAGAAGTCTTGAACGAATCTTCTGTAATATCCTGCCAAACCTAAGAAGCTACGAATCTCTTTATGAGTTTGTGGCTGCTTCCAATCTTGGATAGCTGCAACTTTCCCTGGATCTACTGAAATTCCATCCCTTGGTATTATATGTCCAAGGAATCTTACCTCCTTCTCCCAAAAATGGCACTTTGAGAATTTGGCTTTTAGCATATTATTTCTCAATATCTCCAACATAGCTTCTAGATGCCTTGCGTGTTCTTCTTCTGTCTTTGAGTAGATGAGGATATCGTCGATAAAGACTAACACGAATTTGTCTAGCACATCTCTAAACACTCTATACATAAGGTCAACAAAATAAGCGGGTGCATTAGTCAGCCCAAAAGGCATAACCAACCACTCATAGAAAGTATTCGGACCTTTGAATGCAGTTAAATGGATGCAATCTTCTGCGATCCTTAACTGATGGAATCCTGTAGCTAGGTCCATTTTAGAGAAAACTCGAGCTCCATGTAACTGGTCAAACAAGTCGTCTATTCGGGGTAGAGGATACTTGTTCTTAATGGTTTGCTTAGTTAGATCTCGCTATTCTACACACAATCTCAATGATCCATCTGACTTAGCAACAAATACTACGGCTGATCCCCAACTTGAACGGCTGGGTCTTATCACTCCTTTCTTTAATAGCTCTTGGGTTTGGTTATTCAACTCATCCCTTTCTTTTGGAGCCATCCTTCTATCTTGTTGTTTAATTGGCATCACACCAGGAAATAAATCGATACGGAATTCGATTTCTCGGTGTGGAGGCAAACTTTTTACTTCATCAAAGACATCTGCAAATTCTTTAACAACGGGTATTGTTTCTAATCTTGTCTGGGATGTATCTAAAGCATAAAGAAAACTATCCCTTCTTGGACTAGGACCTTCACAAGGTATTTCTATGATTTTCCCAAAGATGGTCCATAAAGATATCATTCTTTTTTCGCAATCGAACACAGCTTTGTACTTAGCCAACCAATCCATACCAAGTAAAATTTCAAATCCAATAAAATCTAAAACGAAAAGATCGAAAGGAAAGTGATGGGGAGGATAGGAAATTGGAACTTTTTCACAGTGCATACAAAGATTAGTGGAACCTCCTATAGGATTTGTTATGCAGATAGGGTCGTCAACAATTTTAGGTTTAAGTTCCAATTCTTCTACAGTTGTTTTAGAAATAAAACTATGAGAATCTCTTGTATCAAATAATACTCTAACTAAAACATCTTTGATAAAAATATTACCTTCCAACACTCCTTTGCCCTTCACATCTTTAAAGGTTGAAGGCTCATCCTTGATAGCGTAAACTTTAGCTTGTTCTCCTTTCTTCATTAAGGGACAATCCTTAATCAGGTGCCCTGGTTTATGACAATTATAGCAGAGATAATTCTGAACCACCGGAGAGGCAACACTCTAAGATTTAGGACCCCAACAATTCTTCGCAATGTGGCCTTTCTTCTTACAATTGTTACAAGTAATGTCTTTAGAGCGGTTCTCTTGAGATCCTCCTTTGAGTTTTCCCTGCCACGGCTTCTTGCCATTGAACTTCCTCTTGTTCCATTTATTGTTGTTGCTTTCTTGTACTACTGGTGGATCTATCTTATCCAAAGCTTCATATCTGTATCCCATGTCTATTAAGTCTACAAATGGTTCTTTCACATGCCCAGTCATCCTGACATGGTATTGCTTCTTCATTCCATAAATAAACTTTTCATTCTTTTTTAGAGGCGTATCTATCAATCCAGGCCCAAAACAAGATAATTAGTTAAACTCGTTAGCATACTCCTCAAATGACATCTCCTCCTCTTGTTTAAAATCCATGAAATTTCGATAAAGACGAGATTTTCCAGCTTCCGGCATATGCTGCTCCTCTAGAACTTCTTTGAATCGTTCCCATGAGAAATAATATTCTGACTCATTCTGAGTAATAGATTCCCACCAAACTAGAGCTCCGTCTTGTAATTGCCAAGAGGCTAAGAATCTCTTCTGCTCATCTCCAATATTCAGTCCTTTGAACATTCTTTCACAAGAACAGATCCAAGCTTGTACTTCAATGATGGTTTCGGTTCCTTTGAAAGGTTTACCACCAAGGAAGGTATAGTTCTTGCATAAAGTTGCAAAGTTAATTTGGGGCTGTACTGGAACTACTACTTCCTCGACTACTGTAGCTGCAGGAGTTTGACCATTTGTGGCATTACTTCCTCCCCTACCTTGTACTCTTCTTCCACTCATTTTCTACTATTTGTATATAGTAAGAAAAAGATCTTTAGGATATGTAGACGAGATATCTTAGGGAATGCTATACAATATGAATATATTATTCAAAATTAGAAGTTTTAATTATGCGCTCTCTCAGACTAAACTCATTCTAGGGCATTACTAACCCTATCTCTAATGAGTCATACCCCAACAAAGCCAAGGTTCTCACTTAACCTTCAGCTCTGATACCACGTGTGACGACCCGTCTCCTCGATCCTCAGAAATCGACACTAATACATCCAAGGTATTCAAGTGCCGTAAATCCAAGTGCCGGGGAGGCAAATTATCAGGGGTGTAAAAGAAAATAAAGATAGAAGATAACAGAATAATAGAATCTCACATCGCATTCAACATTTATAATTATACATAATGATCAGAGTCAAATACAAATCTAGCGGGATAGTTATAACTGTCTATCCGTACATATGCTAGAAATGCAAACTACAAAACACAGCGAAAAATGGGTAGATAACTATATAAGGTACTTCAGCTTCATTGCTCCAAAAGTCTTCTCCAAAATGCTCCCCAACATGCTCCAAAATGCTCCTGAGGTATCCTGACTACACAACTGCCCGAAAATAGGGCACCCAGAGTTTAAAGGGAAAAACAAACTCCGGGTCAGTCATGTGACTGGTGTGAGAACTCAAAGTACGATGTTTTTGAAAACAAAATGGTATCTCATAAGACCACGCCGCACATAAACACGGAACGGGTTTTTACCTTATGATAACCAAAACTCTTTATTACGCAAAATTTAAGGATGTTATTTTTAATGAAATTCTTTGAAAACATTTTCAAATAAACTTATTAATCTTAGCCGAAATTGTTACATTGATTAAATTCCAGCATACTTGGTTTACAATCAAGTCCGAAGGTTCTTATTGGAGAATGGATTTCCATACAAATGACCAGGTGAAGGGACTACCTTCCGATGGGTACACCTCTAGATGGATGCCCCGAGGCACACAACATCTGCCCTCTACCAACAAAAGACCGGCCTACCTCTGTAACTAGATAGTACCGAATATGTCATCCCCCGGTCGTTACCGACCTTTATCCGAGAGCTCTCTTCGCATACATCCACATTAATTTACATCCCGAACGTCATAGCGGGAAGAAATATATCTAGAAGGGGATGATCATACCCTAATTGGGAATGACCCACTTAGCCTTGCCGCATCTAACCCTGTTACGATCATTTCCGGTTAATGATGCTCGAGGCTACGATAACCTTTTCATATAGCACATAATCTTTCACTCTGAATGCCACATTGTCATTCCACATTCACACGACTGATTTCTACAAACGTATAACTTCCTGAGCACGTATGTCTCGGGAAAGGGTGTTAAGCTAAGAGAAGGTGTCTTCTCCGTCACCGACTGATATACTTTTATAGAAACCACTCATTATGATTTGGAATGCAAGGTCAGACATTCATCCATACAAGTTCGTTCCGGGACTGAACGAAACCGAAGGCACTTTCCTCGGCCGTTACTAGGCGAGAAGCCCATGTGGTTTTGAGGTTTTTCATAACAAAGAGACCACTGCTACAATATAGTGAATCGAGAGTTTATCCCCAATTAATCAACAAGTAGTCCCTCGTTATTATTCGTCTCAGTATCTCCGTCTTCAAACATCTTCATTCTTCGAACACGTAAACTGGTTCGAAGTGGTTTTCGCATAGGAATTAACCAAATCCGACCCCGGTTCCTTCGAAATCCAATCATCGATAAAAATGATGTAATTAGGTGATTGTTTTTCGATTCATTAATTTTCCTTTACCAAAATACCTTCGAGAGATATATATTTTCAAAATATTCTTTTAGTGAATACGGAATCATTTAAACCTCTTTTTGAATATTTCTCAAATCATTTATAAAGAGTATCTTTTGAAAAAATAGGATTATGGAAATCATTCTACTTTTATCCAAAATCAACTTCCGTATTCAACGAGTGCTATGGGCGGAATAACGGTGAGATCATCTTTTAAATTCCACGATTAGGACAAGTTCCCTTTTCTGATTTTAATGATGAGTATAAGGAGATTATTTCTATAAAATCCAAGTTGAGCATCAGGGCTTTCCTTTCGTTATGTTCCACCCCTCGCCTAAAAGAGAAAACTGAGGCCAGGTAAGTTCAGGGCACTGGTTGCTTCATTTCTAACCTTAGTTACACACCTTGTTTTCACTTTTAGATCTCACAGGCGGGACAAATGTACTAGTCGTTTCCGCATACTCATTTTCTCTTTTTAAATCACTTAACTTCTTGTTTAAACATCTTTGAAATAATGTTAAATTATTCAAATTTCTTTTGAAATGCTTTATTATTCACTTAAAAACATTTACTAAGGATTTTAATAAAGTATTGTTAAGTTTCAAACTTTATTTCAAAAGTTATTGAAAAGCGTTTGTAGAAAGTATTGCAAAAAGTGCTTTAAAAGCTATATTCTTCAAAACAACTTTCATATCATTTAGAAAACCATCTTTATAACTTAAATCACTTTTAAACATTTTAAAAGATTTTTAGAATTTATTTCATATTTTTAAAACACTAATTTCATCAATTTTCAAATTTGGTCATTTAGTGCAAAAACTGAATTTTTCTTGAAAATTGATTTTGTCATATTTCAAAATATATAAGATGAAATCTTGATTTTCTCTTTTTTTATGAAAGATATGGATATAAGGATTCAGAAAATTCTTACTTTGAAGAATTTTGAACTATATTCCACTTCGTATGATCATTTGAACTTTTGACGCGAAAACGCGAACTACCGTTACGCGACGCGTCAAATTTTTGGCGTATTTTGAGATTCATATCCAAAATTTGTCGAAACAAGTTTAAACACTTAGGAATCATTTCTAATGTATTTTCAAACATTTTTCAAAGGTATAAATGATTTCATATCACATTTCATTTCTTTTGAAAAGTGATTTTCATGTGATTATACGTCGTGTAAATCCGTGACTTGTTTCAACATATATATTTAATATACAACTAATAAACATGCAAAACAATATTTATAATCATTTTAACATATTCTAATATGTCATATGAACTTGCATATCAATTTAACACCATTTTCATTACAATGTCACATAATTCTCATTTATGTACATATTTGCTTACTAACTTTTGCAAATGACTTAAAGGAGGTTGCTTTCTTTTTCAAACACTTGTCAAACATCATTATTAACATCCAAACAAACATATCACAACATCATAACCAAATAAATACATATAAATTAGGAGTTCTCACTTTGTTTGGTTTTGGTGAATGGAAAATCGGCTATAGCTTCGCTACTCAACGTTTTAAGCTTATGATTCCTTGAATGCTTCGACTTAGATGGCTCGCCTTGGCTTGTAGAAGGCTAAAAGTGCTCGGCCAAATGGAGGAAGAGAGGGCGTGAGCAATGTTAGGAAGGAGGAGGAGTTTGAAGTGGTTCGGACGGTGTTTTGTCGATATTTTCTTTACTTTATTTTTGGAAATATTTTGGCATAACTTTGTTAAGGTTGGAAGCCATTAAAGGAGGTAAGAAGAAGCTTGAAATTTTGAGAAGAAGAAGTGTGAAAGAAAGTGAGAAAGTGGGTATGTATTTATAGAAAATATTTAAGAATAAAATATAGATTTGTGTTTTTACTTAAATAACCTCCTTAAGAATTAAGTAAACTCATTTAATTCAAAACTTACCATCCACATCACATCACACTTTTAAAATTCAAATACTTTAAAGTTAAGTAAACAATAAGAATGATTACTTTACTTATGTCACTTCTCTTTACTTTATGTCACTTTCTTTACTTTATGTCACTTTCTTTACTTTATGTCGCTTTTGATGTGACATGTGTTTTGTCTTTTTTAGTTTACTTTTGCTAATTACTTTCTAGAATTTTCTAAGTGTGATTACTAAAAGTAACCTTGTTTGGTTAATTGTTAACTATCTTTATATGTTACCATATTTATTAAATTGTATACATAAAGGTGCAACAACGTTGCGACAACTTTAAATCGACGAAACGTCGATTTTTGACAAAATGTTTTACGGTCATATTTTGACGTTTTATTTAAACTATTTATTTATGTAATCCAAATTTAAAAATAAATTTTTATAATGTCATTTAAAAATATAAACACTCATAAATAAATTAAAATAATTTATTAAACCATTTAAACTTACTTTTCTGAAATAAAGATTTTGTCAATTTTGTTGATATAAGCAAATGTTACTATTTTTATGTACATTTCTATTTTCAAATCCTATCTAATATTATTTGAATCATAAAACTTCTTATATTTTATATTTAAAATCACTTTAAATGTTATATTTTGAAGTGGTTAAATATTGGGTCGTTACACTAACTAAGGTAGGAGTCTAGAGATGTAGTGTATATTTTTATATATAGCAAATATAAGTACGTTACTATAGCATTATCCCATACCCAGATCTTAATTCTAATTTCTAAGGATCATGTTTTCAAAAATCAAGTTTTTAGTTAAAGTATTTCACAAACCATGCTCTGATACCAAGCTGTAACATCCCTATCTAGAGGCCCAAAGCTAAGATCTACAGATGTTGCAGTCATCCATAGTATTAACTTACGATAACTAAATACAACTATGTTAATGGCATCAATAATATCAGAAGCACTTGAATATGAAACAAAAAACAGATTTGAAAACAACTTTTACTTCATTACATTTCAAAACCAATTGTTCCACATTCAAAACACATAATCCCAAATCATTCCTAGGCGTAGACAAAATACAGTTATTACAAAATAGACCAAGAGCAGTATGTGAAGATACCCCCTTGGTTGAGAATAGTCATATGATTATAATAGACTTAATACATTCACAGGGGAAATACATCAAAACATAACAAGAACTGCAAATCCTAAATAGCTATCCTTTTGCCTCCTACATGCATCTGATAGCCTTATTCGTCATCATACTAAAACCCAAAAAAGACCTTAACCCCTCAGCCTACTCAAATTAATTTTCAGCATTCGAAAGTTTAAGGGGAAAACATAAACTTCAAGTCAAATATAAAGACCGGTATGAATAATACTATACATCCCTGTTAGATATGTTAAGTGAGACCACGCCGCTTAGCGGAATGACTTTCCCTTACTAACATCCTTTTTAAAACATATCTTTGCAAAACCTTTCATACAATCATGTACTGTGCTCCTGCATCCAAAATGGTTAAATACTGTAAAGCAATCAATATATAAACGTACATAAATATCTAGTAATAATGAACTTTCTATTCAAACACATAAGTTTTGTTTGGATAACTTTAAACATTTGGCTGACTCGTGCCTACCAGACAATATAATCAAAATTAACATAACACCTGTTAGGTATTCTTTTTTTGGATTATCTATCTTTAACTATCTGTTAAACATTTTACTTTTGGATGGGCTTTCCTTAACTATCTGTTATATACTCCACTTCTGGATGGTCTGTCCCTAACTTTATCTTCTCCCAGGTCTTCCAATCCTAATGGTTTTTCAGGCTCACCAATAACCTATCTATATACAAGCATATATTCCTTTCTATGTGTAACCATAATTTTAGTCTACATATGACAAAGCCCTACACTTTAGAATTTTTGTAACAGCCCGTAAATCTGTACCCCTTGAGTCAACACTATTCTACTAAAATCAACTCAAGTTGTACAGAAATACGAACCATTTGGGTTAAAGAAGAAGAGATAGAAGAAGAAAATAGAAAACAACATCAGAATCTAACCATCACAGCGGAATAAAATATAATAGATAATAGTGATCTTTACTCAAAAATCAAATATCTCTGTTTATTTATTACATCATCAGAGTACATCAATCACAACTCAACATCAACATCGATAACATACAAATGGATACACAACAACTCTACGCAGCAGAATATATATATAAATAAAGTACGAATGTATGTATCGTCATCCAGCTCGTCTCCTGAGTTCCGCAGCATCATATCCTGTATCCTATAATATTCGGTCTGACCCGAGCATTATAGTTAAATAACACCCGAGTCAATCTGGAATACCAGCGTGAGAAAATCACACCCTATTGATTATTAAGTTTTCAAAAATCATTTGAAAACAAAGCATCTCGTAAGACCACGCCACAAATAAACATGTCGGGTTTTTACCTTACGATAGCTAAAACAATTTTTATAGAAATCCTCTGATATTATCATAGGGTCTATATACAAATATTTATAAAATAGCCGAAATTGTTACTTGATTAAATTCCAGCTACTAGCCATAGAGTGGGTAATACAAACAAAACTCGTACAAGGCTCGTAGGAAGAATGGATTTCCAACTAATGACTAGGCACTGGGGTACCACCTGTCACAATACGGGGCCTAGATCACCGTACCGAGGAGTACGCCCGCTCCCCTGCAACACAAGTTGGGAACTACCCCTTACTGGATAATCCCGAGCGAGATCACCCTGCGGTTGGGATCAATAACCGCCCACTAAGCCGAAATAAAAAGGGGCATCTAGATAGGGATGACCTCACCCTGCTTGGGTGCTACCCACCTAGCCTTGCTGCATAACCCCTGATTTTCAGTCATTCCCATTTGACGAGGCTTGAGGCTAAGCGTTACCTTTTAAAGAACATATCCCTTAGAATGCCCATCGTCCACCTGACGATGTTTCACAAACATTCATCCATACAAGTCCGTCCCGGGTTCGAACGGAACCGAAGGCACTATTCTTACTACATCCATTTTGGAAATATCCTCAGGATTAGCAGCGACTAGCCCTTGCACTTCACTGCTCCATCCTCGAATCCAAACTCGTTTCACACGAAACGTACAAACCGGATCGAAGTGGTTTTCGAGAAATAAATCTCGATCCCGGTCTCTTCGAAACGATCAACGTAATTGACCAATATTGATAGTCGGTTATTTAACTATCAATTAATATTCACAAACAACCATCAACGAATAAATAATTTCCCAAATTATTTATTTATCTCCAAATATTTTTACAAGATATATTTCCATTTTCAAATCCTTTGAAAAAAAACAGTCTCAAACCATCTTTCTTTTCAAGACAAACTTTCTCAAATATTTTTCTGTCTCCTCTGGGATCACCAAGCACAAACTAGATTTTTCTAAAATAATTCAAAACACTTTACTTTTTAAAATATACCTTAAAACATTCAAGTTAAAACTACTTCAATAATTTGTTAAAAATACATACTACATGAATATTTGAAAATAAGGCCACTTAATAAAATATAAAACTAGATTTTCACTTTTTAAAAACAAAATACTAAGTCACTTTTTAAGAAATTACTACTATAATAGATTTGAGAAAATACTTATTTAGAATTTAAATATTAGAATAAGAAATTTTCCAAAACTTACTTTGTAAAACAACTTCAAAACTTTTATCTTATATCTAAAAAAATTACTTTAAAAACGTACTTGGTTATCCAGAGAAAAATTCTAACTTCAATCACTTAAATCAATTTTCCAAATTGATTTCCAATTTATTCCATTTGAATAGATTTCTTTACTTACTCAGTTCATTTCAAAATTCATTAATTATGGATTTTATTATTATTGTTATTATCTTCCGTTTGATTTTAAATCGTTTAACTGAATTATACAAATTTCAGATTTTCCCAATTTCTTCCTTATTCTTTTCAATAATTTAATATTAAATTTTAAATAATTGTTTTGTTCTTTTAAATAATAATACTGAAGTTTTAAAATTCATTAACTTCCAGTTAACTCAAATTTTCCTTTCCATAGACAGAATTTATTAGTTACATTTTGAAACCACTTATAATTTTATCCAATTCATTTTAATTTATTTACATTCTTTATAATCACTTCACCTTTAAATTCGCTTCCTTTTATTTCCAAAAATTCACTTCTATATTTTGATATCAGTGAACCGAAATATATTCAAGCAAGTATAGCATTCAATATTTCAATATAATTCATCACAAAATATCCAAATAATCATAACAGAGAATAATAAACAATTTAAATATATGTTGAGGAATCCAACTGGATCCCTCCAACCTGTTTCCTTGCATCCACAGACGTTAGCACACCATAAAATACCAATTCCACTTCGAAGTAGAATATCACGGTATATGGGTTTTAATATAAATCATCCACTTTATAATATAGAAATCAAACATTCCAAGATGTGCTATATACTACTCTATATACCATAACACACCAAAACAAATCAATAAATCAATTTTTTTAAATTCAACTATTTAAATTTAAATTTAAATTCAACTGAGTGAGATTAACTCACCTTTGATTTTATTTGCAATCCAATCCAAACGGCTTTATTTCTTTCGGATATTGACCTTGTAAAAACAATCCATGATTTATTACTATTTGAATAAGTCAAATAATTGATCACCATTTACTTATTTAATTTTAACTTATTCTTTGATTTAAAATTTTTAAACTAATAGTTTCCTTTGACAAATTATTTTTATCAACCTAAAAATTAAATAAATAAATTAAAACAGCTTAGTTATCAAACCCATTCCTTTATAAAAATTCATTTATACATATTTAAAAATCTAACTTTATATAAACCTCTAATGATTTCAAAATTTCTATATTTATTATATATATATTTTAAAAGTATGCAGTAAGTAACGTGTATACATATATTTATAAATTGAAGAAAATAAATTGTTTGTGAACTTACTGTCATTATTTATTTTTATTTTTATTTTCCTTCTAGCCTATATATACCTATACACACATATATATAGAATTCAAACTAAGATATGTTCAAACTTACTGTAAATTTATTTTCTTTTCTGCTGTTCATCTAACTTCTCTCCTTTTTTTTATAAATATAAATATTTTTTCTGAAATTTGCATTTGTATAAATATACTTATTCTCTGTGAAAATTTTCCTTCCTGTAAATATCAAAATAGAAGTTTACTTTCCTATAAACACTTTCTTCCTTAATCTACATATTATTAATATGGAATTAACTTGTAGAAAATATATATCTACCTGCACTCGAACTAATCCTTCCCTATTCCCTTCAACGCCGACTGTCGTTGCTACCATCTCTTGATACTTCGCTCACCGAAACCTCTAGCTCTCGTTCATCTCTGGTACGCCGCCCTCGATACTCCGCTACGTTGCGAGATCCAACTTCGAATCAATCTCAACGCTTGAACCACCCAACGACCACACTCCATATCCATCCTCACTCTCGAGCTCGAACTCGCCAAAATCGCGACCGGCCTCAGATAACCGCGAAGCCCTAGACTCGACGCGGCGATTAGCTGGCCCCTCCTGCTATCGCGACCCCACGCGACATTTGCCACATCCCTAACTGACACAAACCCTAGCAGCATCGACGTGATATCCACCTCGACTTCGCGCAACTCGAGCCACCGTTCGCAGCAAAACTTCGTGATTGGGGATTAATCGATACAGCAGAGGTGGTGTCGCGATTCCAAATAATTCGCGAATTGAAAGGAGTGGAGGGAAAATCGATCTGGAATGGGCGGTCAAAATTTTCTTTCATTATACTTTTTTTTAAGAATCGGCTTAGGTCAGTAATGAAAATGAGGGAGAGGATTTATCATAAAACGGGACTAAAAGCTTCCCTTCGAAGCTTTTCTCTTCTTCTTTTTTCGGCTGAAAAGAAAAGAAGGCGACGTGATTTGAAATAAAGAAAGCAAGCATACACAAGAAAGCTCGATTATTTAAATTAAATTTCACCAGATTATTTATCAATTAAATTTCCAACACGTTTATACTTCGTACGCTCACACACTAACTCCGATCAAAACGAAATTTGAAATCCGATAATAATTCAATATTACGGACCTAATGGAACTAGTTTCGTCAAATTCCGAGACTGTGCCTCGAAAGTCTATTTTTAAATTCAATTTAAACGATTAAATTTCAAAATTGACCAATTCAGTGTTAGATTCAATTCTAACACTTCTATTATATTCAATGTTATCAATATAAATTTTATAAGATTTCAAATTATATTTTAACAGGCTTAAAATCTCAAATTTCATATTTTATCCAATTCAAATTATTTAATTCAACAATTTAATTATCAAATAAATTATGATATTCGTAATTTAAGTTGATAATTAACTTTTAAATATTTAGAATCAATTAAATATCCCGATTACAAATGCTTAAAAATTCCGGGTCGTCATAATTTTGCTAGCTGGGGCTATTACCTAATGTATAGGACGTGGCCCTATCATAGTTCATTTGGTGAATACCTGAGTCATTTTCACTTAAGGATCCCCACCCATAATTTACCATGAAAACATTTCCAAAATGATTTAAACCTTTAAATCAAATTTAAAGAAGGAAAAGTATATAATCTTTACACTTCACTCCAAATCATATCACCATGTTATATATATATTCTTTACTCAAACTTTAGTTGAAGAAAACACTTAACCATTTGAGAGAACCTCTTTCTATACTTTTGAAATCACCTATTTCAAATTCAAACATTAAACCTCTCGAAATCAAACCTTTCGAAAACAATAAAACTTTAAACATTCTTCTTTAAAATCTCTTTAAAACATTACCTTAGAAAAACCCTGGAAAACCTTCCATCTCAAACCTTTCGAAACAATCACTTAGAACTTTCGAAGTCAATCATCAAACCTTTCGGAATCAATCTCTTAAACCATTCGAAATTGTTCGTTTAAACCTTTCGAAATCATTCATCAAACCTTTCGAAATCAATCAACTAAAACCTTTCGAAACCATTGAATTAAAACTTTCAAAATCAGTCAACTACAACCTTTCGAAACCATTAAATTAAACCCTTCGAAATCAACGTTCAAACCTTTCAAAACCGTTCAACTCAAACCTTTTGAAAAAATTGAATTAAAACTTTCGAAATCAACCTTCAAACCTTTTGAAATCATTCAACTAAAACCTTTCAAAGTCATTAGAAGCAACCTTTTGACTAAGTCGAAAGCTCTGCTTCAGAAGCTTGGTTATACATCAATTAAATATAAGGGAAATTCATTTAAGTCGAAAGCTTCCTTTCGAAAGCAGCGGGAGAAGTGGCTGGTTTTAAAACAAGTAAACCTTTCGTCTTTGTCAAAAGATTCAAAAATAAAAAATAAATCGGCAGTAACCCTTCGACTATGTCGGATGGTTTACAACCTTTATATTTGACCTGGTCGAAAGTAACCAAGTTGAAAGCTCTTATTCGAAAGCAAAGCAGGTGAAAGCTTTTGGTTTATAAAATAAACATACCCCATCTTCTTTGTCCATTAACCTTTCGACTTACAACCCGTCGACTCTGTCCAATTCATTACGTACCAAGTAACTTGATGCTATATGAATTGGTTTGACCTTGTCGAAAGCGTTAAACCCCTTGACCTTGTCGGAAGGTCTGTGTTGGAAGGTTTACTGCCATAATAGGTTGAAACATGCTAAAAGTATGTTTTCTTTGTTTTTAACTCAAAAACGATAATTTATCTACTAACCTCCCTTTGTTTGTCAATTTTCATTGGTTAACAAATGCTTTTCAAAAATGTGCTGCAACTATTTTCAGAATTAAATAATAATTTCATTTTATAAAATGCCCCTTCCCTTCATTAAATTTATAAATCATTTAAGTCTCATACCTTAAATAATTTTACATATTCGTCAAATAACTAGGAAAAACCTGGAAAAATCCCAAAAAATATATTTTAATATGTTGCTTAACATATAAAAATTTCAACCCCAAATAATTACTATTTTAGCCGAAAATATTTTATAGCCCAATAAATAATTCTTTCACTAGAAAAGTAATATAAAATCCATATTAACTCAAAAAATTATGAAAATTTAAACCTGTCTCTAAAATATCATTTCTGACTTATATTTGTATTTTCAAGACACTTGGATGTCATTAAATGCGGTTTTCATGTCAACCATATCATTAAACTAATGGACATATATAATCCATCAATAACAAATATATGTAATTTTAGTCATCAAAACATGGCATATACTTGCAAAAACATTTCGGAACTAGTCTTAAAATAGAAAACTAAAATAAAATAGGACGTAGCAATTATTCACCTTAGCTTTGAGATATAAGATGTGAGATTAGATGCTGATTAAGTTGATTATCCTCCTTCTCTTGAATCCTAGATTTAATTTTTTCTTGAGAATGATAATGGTGGCCAGCCTTTGGGAATTTTAGCCTGAATAAAATGAAAGTGAACGTGAATCTCTTTCCTAAAGGTTTAGGGTATAAGCCTTACTAATTTCCCATATTGTCCTTGTTATTTCCTAATAGCTTAACCTAGGTTATTTCATTTTAGTTAACACACTAACTTGGCACGACTACCCTTTATTAATCAATTATCAACTTATTAATCTCCACATTATATTTAATTTACCCAATTAGTTATTCTGAATAATTTTATAAAAAATATGGGGTGTTACAACTTATATCAATTACTACATCCTTCACCCGACCAATTGGGATACCAATATGTATGTTTAAAAAGATTACAACAAAAATGATAAACTTTATTACATTCATTTTAATGCACAAGTCATTTCTTCCATCATTTTGTGTACGTTGATAGACCCTAATGTAATGGCTAGAGAAAAAGCATCTACCATCAATCTTGCTTCTTGGAAATGCACCATTTTCTTTTAAAATTTAAATTGAACCGTATTGAATTAGGATTACTCTTATGGTTTTTCTAATTGTTTGCCACAACCCTGGATCATAATTGATAACAGCATCCTTTTCAAGATCAATTGTATTTACATTATTAACATCTTTGTCATTAGAAGTGCCAATAAATTTTCATTATGCTCCTCCTCCTTAACTTCTACAATATGTTGATTATCAATATTTATTTCAAAATTTTCATTTATAGGCTAGTCATGATTATTAACTTAGAATAAATTTTCACATGCCCCCAATAGGATTCTTAAATTTGAGTTGAAGTTCGAGATTTTGTACTTCTTGCTTGAAATAAGTTTAATATTAAGCCAGTTAATTATTTCGCTTCATTTTCTTTTCATTGTTTTCTTTCTACTTTAACATCCAGAATTTTGTTTTTGATTCCTATCCCAAATTATGATAAAAAATATATTAATATTGCAGTTTTTAATTGTGCATTATTTACATTTAATTATCAATTCTTCATGTTTAATCCTTTAGGTCATCCCATATTCTTTAATTTTTATTTCATTAACAATATTGCACAACGCAATAATTCAAATGATTTCAAATTTTTTTTCACCAATTATTTTTCAACATTAATTATTTTAACAAGCAATTATTATTATTAACGGGGTAACTAACATGATTTAAGTGGCATATAATAAACTAATAAGTATCTAGTAAACAGTCAATCATTATCTAGCTAATTTACATGATCTAATTAACATTCAACAACCAATCATAATGTTATTACGCACAAATGATATAATCAAATAACAAATCAGTAAATTAGGTTTAAATAAAATCATAAAATCACATAGTTTAGGGCTGGAAAAATCAAGTTTAGGCAAAAGTAGTGGGCAATGGAAGGCTGGCATATGGCAGCAGGCAGAAGCATGAGGGATTTTTGACATTGAGGGGTAAGAGCAACGTTATGCCGCCTTGTGGGTGTGGTTGATTGGTGAAGAATTGGAGCAGTGGAGCACAAAGGCATCACAAGCGACATGAAGAAGAAACAAATTTTTTTTTGTTGCCCTTACCCCCATCTACTGTTGCCTTAGTCATCGGCCTCTAACGCCTATGCTTTGGGCCATGCCTATAAGAATGGAAAAAAAAAGAAAAATTATTTTCCCACAATTATCAGAAAGGGTATGTTTCTGAGAAAACAAAAAAATAGTTTATGAACCTTTAGTTGAAATTATGTGATGTAAATATATGATGTAAATATATGTCAAATTGTATATCAAATTAAATTTAGATAGAGAACTTTGCAAAAGAAGAAACAAAAGGTCAATTGTGGTAATGGTTTTGAAGTATAGACATTTTAGTTTTCAACTTATCAAAACAACATTGTCAAGTCGACATTTTTGAAATTCAACCAGTCACAAAACCTATATCAAAAGAGAGAGTAGTGACCATGCATTATATTGTTTTGGATTGGTCACAAGCAAATTTGCTAAGGTTAATTTGAAGTATTTCAAGTTATAACATTCATATTCATCAATGATGATAAATAATCTACTTTAAATCAGACTATTAGCTAATGGCACATCCATTGAGATTTCTTATTAATTTTATGACCATTCAATGGTTATGTCTTGTTCAGATATAGCTTGGTTCAAAAGCAAGATAACAATGCCTAACTTGATAACCAATCTTGTTCAAAATAAAAGGCATTTTTTCTAATATATACTCGTTATATTATGATATAATTAATTAAATAATTATTTTAAAGTATATTAAAGAGAAGAATACTTAAAGGATATGTTGTGTAATAGTAATTACAATGTGTTGTAGTGACGAGAAATTTATCGCAATAAAAATGACATATTATTTTTAATATTTCTAGTCAATATGTTTCAAGAGGAGATATCAATACATCCATTAAAACTAGAGTACGTAACGCTCTCCAAAAGTTGGGTAGTGTATTACTCATGGATGCTGTGGGCATTAAGTGGTTGTGTACTAATAGTTATTTAATAACCGTTGTATGACTCACTCTAGAGATTTCTATTTTTTTATATGACTAAGGTTAAATATAGAATCTCTAAGTGACGATGTTACATAGTTCTATCTATTTGAGAATAGTATTGAACTTTAATGTGGACACTTAACATTAATTATGGTTAAATTATGGCATGGCATCCATCGAACGACTATATTGGGATGAGTTGAAGTATTGTAAGTGAAAGACTATTCAACATAGAATTCATCTCCTTGGTTATGGTATTATGGTCAACTGTAGTCACCTCAAAGTAAAAATCCAAGATAGGATGGTACGGTTAATAATAACTGTTACTATTGAACCAAAGATTTTTGTTTGGACCATTCTAGTTGATAGTGGACGATATTGGGATTTTGACTAAAATCAAATAACATAAATCCTAAAGTGATAACGAAGAGAAAATATGTTGATAATCATTACTACCAGGTACTGTTTATAATAAGTAAACCAATAAGATGTGTAAACGATAAAGTCAGCCAAAATATCACACCACTAGTTAAGGTTATCCGTGAACATTAGCATTCGAATTGTTCGACATTAATGACTATATTTTCACCTTTGAGTCACAAAACAGTAATGATGAATTCCTTAAAAAATCATATGAATTATTTAATTTAGAATCATTGTAAATTAATTAATATTTAGGAAATATAAGTTATTAAATTTAGTTTTATTTGGTTGAATACCATTAGTATTTAATAAAATGTGGATATTAAAGTTGTAAATGCGTGTATAGATATACAATATCGATATAAATATTTGGATTAGAGTTTAATAGATTAATTACTAAGTAGGTTTTGAAAAATATTTTAGGCTAACCTATCTTTTTTTTGTAGCCCATGCACGTCGAAAAGAGGAGAGCTTTCGAATGTGATTTTAAAATCCAAAGGAGAAAACAAAGGAAGGAAACAAATCTCTATCATTCGCTCTCCTCTGCGACTCACTTAAATCTCATTTATGCAATGATTTTTGCCCTTTTCTCTTTATGCCTATTTTTCTATCAAATATATGAAGAAAGGGGAGAAGTCTGAAGAGATTTAATTATGAGTTAATTAGGGAAGGTTTAAGTTGCGAGGATTGAAAGTTTTCGACGATTCTTTTAAAAACAAATTCTTCTCTCATTCATTTGATAATTATTCTCTCCAAACAATTTAAATTTCTTTCTCTTCTCTTTGTCTCCTCTAATGGACAAAAATCCTTGTCTTTGTGGATGAAAAAGTTTCCTAAACAAATTAAAATAAAATCAAGTAAACAAATACGAAGGTGGTGCTTCAAATCGTTGCAACTTCTGAAGGCCGTTGTACTGAAACTCAGGAGTGGTGTTCTTCAATCAAGTTGTGACTTTGACAACATCCTAATGTGATATTCTGATTTAATTTGTTTATACATTTCTCTTGTTCATATGCTTGGATCATATACAATTCATCTTGTCTTTGAATTGTTCATCTTATAACATGTAAATCAAATCCCCTTTTATCCATCTAAATTAAAAATATGTTTATTATGTTAATTTGATTTGGATCTACTTCTATTTTTAGCTCTATTCACTATATGTTCATTATGATTCATATAATTTAGATCCTTCATCTTTTATGATAATTTGTTGTTGTTCTCTCTACTATTTAGATATGAACGTTCTTAGCATGAATTTACATGCGCACAAGTTGTCTAATTCCCTTTTTTAATTTAATTTTTTTATTAAAAAAATAATCTTTAACGGAGAACTATTTTGTAATTTTATATAGTATATGCTAAGTATTCAAATTTTCCTTGAAAACCAATTTGTTATTTTGTATGATTAAAGTTTTGAATATAACGCTATGGGTATTATTTTCAAAAGTATAAAAGGTTTTTCAATATAGAATTCATGTGTAGACTTTTGTGTAAAATTCAAACTTTTATTTCCTTTTTAAATTTCACGTTTTGTATAAAATTTTACATCTTTTGTTTCCTTTCCAACATAAAGGTTTATTAAGTAGTTCACTTTAAATTTAAACATATCAACACATATATTATAAATTATGATGTTTATGTATATAAATTGTTTTGAAATCTAAAAAATTAATTGCTATATTTATACATATGAACATGTGTATATGTTACCTTAAGTCAAATTATTGAGATTAATTATATGTAATTATGTAATCTTTAACCGTAGTCCTTTCCCTGATTGATAATAAATCCGTTGTTGTTAATTTTGGATTTGAATTCACATAAATGTACCTAATATAATTTCAATATATATGTATATATATATATATACACACGCACATGCTATTTTACTACCTGTATAATTTATGCATTTTAATTTAAAATATTGGACAATGAAGGTATATGTAAAGGAGAAATGGGTCCATTCTAGTGTAAATCCCAGCTCTTACATATGGTCACATTAACTATATACATTTTTTACCTGTAGCACGTGCACTTCACACAAACAAGTGTATTTGATATACTTATAAAATAAAAATGAAACCATAAAGATTTCTTTTAAACATATTAAATAAAGTGGATATTTTTTTTAAATATTTTAGAATGGATCTAAAATCTATTTAGGCTTCATGGGCTTAACAAATATCAAAATGATTTTTTTTAATTCACCCATTCAACTTGCTTTTGACTAATTTAGTTCCTTCAATTCCTTAGATGACTCTCTTGGACAAACTCCTTATTAGTGTGGAATGAGAGGAAAAATACAACATATCTAATATGTATAGATTTAATTCCATTATTTTTTGTGAATACGCCATTGTATTAATTTCTCAAGATCAAATGATCAAAGCTAAGTCTTTCAAATTTGAACGTATATGACTAAAATAAGGTGGTTTTGAAAACTTAGTATTTTGAAGTGGAAATATATGGATAACTATAATTTTGATAATGTGGTGAAAAAATTTGTTTCTAAGCTTTAAGAACTTAAAAGATATTTAGAAAAGATGAAAATATAAATGTGTTTGGTAACATAGTTATTAAAATGGAAAAATCATGAATGAGATTTCAGATCCAAATAAGTTAAATAAGAGTAGGCCCCTTATTAGGAGGAAAAGAGACATTTACATAATCTACAAAGGACCCATATGAGATAATGTATCTAGAAAATATTAAGTGGAAACAATGATCTATAATTCATTGGCTTAAAATGGATGATAGTAACACCAACTTTTTCCATCATACAACTAACTGTAGACATTACATTACACTATTAAATCAACCAATGTTAATGGAGAAAATTTCAAGTGCATCATGAACTTATACACATTTACTGAATAATATGAAGAAATATATGACAGTAAATGTAAAAATATAATCTCAACTGATTGGAGCAAACTATACCCGAAAACCATTCCTTCCCTTCATAAGTTGGATTCCCAATTCACTAAAGTGAAGTTTGAATGGTGATTAAGAGTATATCGAGGGCAAGTCCTAGTGATATTTATGGTTTTTTCAATGATCTTTTATCAAGAATTATGGCATATAATTAAAAAAGATATAATGTATTTATTGAATAAACTCTACAAGGGTAACCTTCAACTTGGTAAATTTAGTTTTGCTGATATGATTCTAATTCCTAATAAAGAAATATCTAAAGAACATATAGAATTAGGACCTATTTCTCTTATCAACTGCTCATCTAAAATAATCACCACAGTGTTAGTCAATATACTAAAAAATAAATAGGACAATTTAATCAAAGATTCATATATGATATTTATACATGGTAGAAATGACTGAAGTGATCATTGCACAAGAATTAACCTGTTATTTTCATAAGAATAAAATCAGCTGCACACTCCTTAAATTAGATTTTTGAAAGCTTTTGATTTAATAGATTGGGTTTATTTATTAGTCAGCTTAAGAATTAGAGCTTATAATGACAAATGGATTCCTTGGGTCAACCTTATTCTTAATATTAACATCTTGATCTGCTTCAATGGTGTTAAAGGTAATGATTCAATATAAACATGAACTTAAATAAGGTGATCTTCTCTTACCCTTACTTGTCACCGACATTGTTAACATAATTATTTAACAAGCCTCAGATACCAATAGTTTAGCTAGATTTTGGGATGGAACCACTTTCAATGGTGAATCTACTCCCTAATGCATCGATGACATGCTTTTATTTTTTTCACATCTATCCCATGATATTGCATTACTAAAATTAATCTTATACAATTTTGAACTTTTATCTAGGCATAGTGTTAAGTTTCACAGTTGCTCAGTCATAATTTTTAATGATAATATGAACTTAGCAAATGATGTGGAAAACACCTTGAATTGCAATATTTTGCAATATCATATAAACTACTAAGGAATTCATCTAAGACCATCTAAATCAAAAAAGGATTGTTATAGTATTATTGATAAGGTCAGCAAAAAGTTAACACGTTTGAATGGTAACTTTATCTCAATAATGGGTAGAACCATGTTAATTAACTCGACCTTGAAAATCAATACTCATGTTTTGGCATTCCTATTATCAGTATCCCACATGGGTTATTTCTAAAATTGATAGGATTAGACAAAATTTCAAATAAAAAGGTGAAAGGGAGTGATCTAATCTGAGCTGCTTGATCAGATGGGACCAAGTGTGTATACCTAAAAATCAAGGTGATCTAGGAATTATTAACCTAAATATTTTGAACATCATTTGATTATGTTAATGGTTTTGGAAATTTTTAGAAAAAAAATAACAACACTTAAAACACATGCAAACCCCATAACCTATAAACATCATTTTTGGAAAGTTTTCATTAGTTTATTTAATATATTCAAGCTTGGTTTTAACTATATATCATGCTTTGAGGATATAATTCTTTCTCACATGGTCCTTGGTTAATGTCAATTACCTTAAAATAGTTTTGTAGTATTATCCTTATGTCATGGAATAAACTGGTCTAATCACCAACCTCTTTAGATCCTTTAATGAATCCAAATGGAATCCTGCTTTAACAATGATCTTGTGGGAGGTTCACTAAGACAATTAAAAATACTTATTATAAAAATTGATCATGTAAATTTAGACAAGCAACTGACACTTTGGAATAGACTTGGGAAAAAGAGAATAGATACACCTAGAAATTAATGCATTAATTTCTAATTTTTTCTAGAAGACGTTCTTTCAAAAATCACTGGAAGGATCATGCACCACTTAAAGCGAAATAAAATATGTGTATTATGGTACATTAAAAATTAAATAATGTCAAATTACTAAATCCATAATCCTAATAGTACCAACGATAATACATATTACTTTTGTAAGTTATCCCCGACTCAATTAAACACATGTATTATGAGTGTGACTACATAGAATATATTATTAAGAAGCTAATAAACCATTTTGGAATTTAGTTGATAAATATCATTCCTTTACCCTATGTTTATTGGAAAAATTATAGGCTTAACCAACGACCACTACATAAGAATATTTTGCATGTAGCTTACACAAACATTAGTTGGTATTTATGGTTAGAAAGGAATCAACATATATTTAACAACATACATAAAATTACTTAATCTACTTGAATTTTCTCATCTGGCACATAACATTTTGGAGAAAATCAAGCAGAAGCAGTCTCGAATGGAAGGATCATGATGAATGGATTAGGCACAACCTTCACTTACTTATGGATCTTTCTCTTTCCTCTATAAAACTAAGTTTAGAGCTTCTTTTGCCTAGTAATTAATCTTAACACTACTTGGATGATCTTTTTTTCATTTGTCTTAAATAAATACCATTACTGTAGACACATTTGCACCTTTGTTTCACACTAGGCAATGTTGATCTAATCTGTATTTGTTACTTAAGCTCTTGTCAGACTACATTTATTGGAAAATTCCTCCATTTCCTAGGATATATTAGTTACTTCTAGAATTCGGACTTTTTTCTTTTAATACTTGATGCTTATAGCTCCTAGGATATGCATATTTGTATTCTCAGTTACATTCTTTACTTTTTCATGTTGCTAGAATCATTTACTTACCCAAAAACTTGTACATATTTCTCATTTTTAAGTAATTTTAATTCATTTTTATCGATTATTTATTTCCTGGTTGTTTTTATAATTATAAAGAGATAATTTTGGCACATTCTGATGTATGCACATAGCCACATATCAAGCATGTTGGTAGTTTAGATTTCTTTTAGTTTAATAAATTCAAGGAGTGCTATCATTCCTTGTAAGATCATTATTTACTCATAAAATACATGTGGCATCATTATATGAGATTCATATTGGTTTTATATATGTATGTATATAAGAATTTTATTTACCCCTACTCGAGTACGATGGGGAAAACTTATAATGTAATGTAAGTTTAAAATTTCTCTTTTTGTCGATGTTATGAAAAAAGATCTAATTTTATCATCTGAGACTATAACTAGAATGCATGGCCCCAAATTATGTGGTTAAGTTCTAAAAATATAGGTTTTTATTAATAAAATCTATAGTGATAAAAACCTCCTTGTATTGAGGGGACGGATTCTCTCTTTAGCACTATACCGCCTCATGCATTTTGAATCATTCATAAATATGGAAATTGATCATTTTTAATTGGCATGACTAAACCATAACCGAAATATGACCTTTATACATAAGTTACATAATACTCTCAAATTTGCATCGTTGCATGAAGTTTTCTATTTGGCAAAGATATAACAATCTATAGAACCATCTTAGTGATGTGCTTTATGTTAGTCCATAGTGAACATGAGTATGTAATCAGTTGGTATTTCACTACATGCAATCGTGAGTATTTCAATATCATCTAGTATAACATCCCAAAATTTAATCACTTTAAATATGGATATTTAAATATATTTTTGATAATTAGTTAATGGGTTTTATAAATCAAAATATAACTCTTTTAAATAATAATAAATGTTGGTGAAATAGTTTTTAAAATTATTTTACAAAAATAATTAGTTCAAAGAAAAATAGAAAATGTGATTGAAAATTGGTTTTCAAATTTTCGACTTTTCGGTGTTTACAAATTATCGAAAACATTATACATATTTGAGTTAAACATATACATGCAGTTATAAATGAATTAGGATTTTGTAATGTGCATATTTGTGTGTATATTTAAGTAATATAATAAGGTACGATGTTAGTTATTATGAAAATTTAAAAAAAAATGCAAAATAAAGTGACATAAAATGTCATTTCTCTTATAACACTAAGTACATGAAGTGATTAGGATTACTGGCTCAAACAAGTGAGAAGGTGGACAAAGATTTTCGTGAGTAGGAGGGAAGGAGACAAGTTGGGTGATGTGGCAATCATATAATGGATGGTATGTCCATGAGACTAGCTTGGTAATTTAATTTTTCACTTTGTACAAAAACAAATTTTCATAATTTTTCCTAATTTCTATCACTTCATTCTCATTTTTAAACCCTCTCTAATCTTTCATGTTTGATTCAATTGTAAGGACGCGTAAATTTTGTTGATTTTAATATTATATTTAACTGAATTTTTTTGTGAATTTTTAAATAATAAAATTTTGAATTGAAGATTTGATATTTGGAATACGTCTATTTAAACATAGCAAATGGTAAATTTTCATTCGAAAATATTGAAATTTATTTTCTTGTGTAATTTTATTTAAATTCAAATCAGTTAAAATTGATGATAATAAAATGTTTTCCAAACTTGAATATTTTATACAATAAGTTTGTAAATCATATTTCGAGTGAGATGTCATATTTCATTTCGTCAGATTGGACTGCTATTGCTCCGTTTATCTTATTTCTGGCAAATTAGCAGCGTTTTCGGTACCGATTATCGATTTTTAATAGGATGATCGTACCACTGATATTTGTATACTGTTTGATCGTCTCGTCATGTTGATCTCTATGGTATATTCAATTGTCAATTTCGGAGCCCAGAAAATGGCGAAAATCTATGTAACGATTAACATATTAGTTAAGCAATTTGGTTTTTGATTTTCCCATGACCTCTCAATTGCCACTGTATAATATGAACAGTAGCCGATCTTTTATCATTCCTGTGATAACCCACATTTTTGGATAGTTGTTAATTGGTAATTAACTTGATTTAATTTTTAGAAATACTGGTTTTATTTAGTTGAACAAATAAAATTCTGATAATTAAAAATAAAAACAATATATTTGGATATATATAAATGGATTAGAAACTAGAATAAATGTTGAATTTATAAATCTCTAGAAATGATAAATCTTATAATAAATTAATAAATATATAAATAGATATATGCAAACTTTATGTGTGACGACCCGGAATTTTCAAGCAATTAAAATCGGAATATTTAATTGATTTTAAATAGAGTAATTTCAACTTGAATTACGAATATCACAATTTATTTGATAATTGGATTATTGAATTAAATAATTTGAAGTTGAGTAAGATATTGAATCTGGAATTTTAAGCCTATTAAAAATAATTTGAAGGCTTGAAAAATTTATATTGATAATGTTAAAGATGATAGAAGTGTTAAAATCAAATTAACAATGATTTGTTCAGTTTTGAAAATATATTGTTTAAATTGAATTAAAAATAGCCTTCCGAGGCACAGTCTCAGAATTCAATGAAACCAGTTTCATTGAGTCCGTAATATTGAATTATCATCGAGTTTCAATTTCGTAGTTTTTGGAGTTAGTGTGTGAGCGTACGATAGATTAACCGCTGAGATTGTATGTCGGAAATTTAAATATAACAACTTATTTACTGGTTAAACCCAAATGGTGACAGGTTGACATAAATCATATCAGAAGTCAACCCTCATCAGTGAAGCGTGCTCTAGACGTTTGCCTGGGTTAAATCACAATATATCTCCTCCTTCCTTTTTAAAAAAAAATAGGAATAAATTACGAACGTAATCAGAGAAAATGAGGAAGGGAGCAAAAATCGAATTCGCTTGGAAATTTGAGTCGCGCATTTCGTTCTCCCTTTCTCTTTCAAGTCGCGATATTGGAAGAACCAGACAATCGATTATCGTCATCGTTAAGATAGGGAGAGGGGAAGTTCGAACTCGAGCTTGACTGCAGCCAGGTGATGGTGGTTGCGACATGAAGAGGAGCTCATTCTCGAGCGAGCTGGACGTGGAAACTCGGCGATGGTAAGGGCTTCAGAGAGGCGTGCGAACGCGAACAGGATTTGGGTTTTGGGGATTCTCGTGTATTCGAACTGACGGTGAAGCTAGGGTTCTGGGGTCACGGTGAGGTATATTTGTTAACAATTTAATTTCAAATTTGAATCTGATTTAAATTATATGTTTATAGGTTATAAAGGAATATTTGGGAATTCTTTTTCAATTTAAAGATTTAAAGATTATACCTATATATGTGTATGTAGGTTAAGTAGTGAATAGATATAATTTTTTTTTGAAAATAGATAGGAATTTAAATGTTAAAAAGAATTTATAAAAATTAGATTTTTTAAATCTATATAAATGAAATTTTGTTTTTAAGTGAATGAGTTTTAAAGTAGATATATATATATATATATACATATAAATGTAGGATCATATCTTCACCAACTAGTTATTGTTAAAAATATATTAAGGAGATTAACTAAAGTAATTAACTTATTTAATCATTTGGTTACTAAAATAACCTGTTAAAAGGGGAATTAGTTAAATTTAAATTTAATTGTTTAAATTGAAATTGATGGTTAAATTAGTTATCAAATGGAAATTTAAATCGCTCAATTGACTCGAATATTAATAAAACATCTAATGTTTTTACAAGGTCTGAAATCGAGAAATCAAATCAAGAATGAAGTGGATTGCAAATGTAAAGGGAAAGGTGAGTTAATCTCACTCAGTTAATTTACATTTAAATTTAAATGAGTAAATTTAAATAATTGTTTGAATGGTTGGAATTGATGGATGTGCTATAGTATGTTATATTCTGGAATTGGCATATTATTGTGCTAACATTTTTTGATGCAGGGAAAACAGGTTGGAGGGATCCAACTGGACCCTTTGAATTATTTAGATTGTTTAATATTCTGTGGTCTGAATATTTGATATTCTGTTATGACTGTATGAATAATTGAAGTATTGGATGGTATGGTTGGATTGAATATCTCAGTAAAATAAATTACCAAATCTCTAGAATTTTATGCTCAAAGAAATAAAAGAGTAAATTCTTAAGTAAAATAATTCTAGTGAATTGGAATAAAATAAAAATGAATTGAAAATAAAATAAATTAAAAGAGATTGCAAAACTCTAACAAATTTGGAATAAGAGAAATTTGAATTATTAGGGTAATAATAAATAGTAAAGCTTAAGTGATATCGTTTGAATAAATAATGAATTTATTTTAAATGAGATTTGGAATTTTTAATTCTGGAATATCAAATCAAATAATAAAATGAGGGTGGATATTTTAAATATGAATTCAAAGTGGAAATTTATAAAGGAATGGAAATTCATTTAAGAATAAATAGTGATTCATTTTTAAAGATGTGAAAGAGAAGAGTGTTTCCCTGGATAGCCAAGTACGATTTTCAAGCAAATTTTAAATCAAAGTTAAAGGTTTTAGTGTTGTTTTAAAAAGCATATCTTAGAAAATTTATTATTTTTAAATGTTAAAGTTCTAAAGTAAATATTTTTCAAACCTATTATCGTAGTAATTATTAAATGACTTGGTATTTGTTTTTAAGAACAATCTAGTTTTATATTTTATAAAAGTAGTCTTATTTATTATATATTCCTAAAGTATATATTTTAAATAAGTATTAAAGTAGTTTTAAATTTTTAAGGCTATGAAGTGTATTTTATAACTAAGTGCTTTTAAATTATTTTAAATCTAAAAGTATTTTTACTTGGCGTTTCAGTGGGAATAAATATTGGGAAATTATTCCGGGAAAGGAATATGTTTGAAACTGATTTCAATGGGGTTTGAAAGTGAAAATATATCTTGTGAAGATATTTTTGAGGTTAATGAATAATTTGGGAAATTATTTATTGGTTGATGGTTGTTTGTGAATATTAATTGATAGTTAAATAACCGACTATCAATATTGGCCAAACGCGTTAATCATTTCGAAGAGACCGGGATCGAGATTAATTTCTCGAAAACCACTTCGATCCGGTTTGTACGTTTCGTGAAAACGATTTTGGATTCGAAGATGGAGCGGTGAAGTGCAAGGGCTAATCGCTACTAATCCTGAGGATATTTCCAAAATGGATGTAGTAGGAATAGTGCCTTCGGTTCCGTTCGAACCCGGGACGGACTTGTATCGATGAATGCTTGCGAAACATCGTCAGGTGGAAGATGGGCATTCTAAGGGATATATTCTAAAAGGTAACGCTTAGCTTTAAGCCTCATCAAATGGGAATGACTGAAAATCAGGGGTTATGCAGCAAGGCTAGGTGGGTAGCACCCAAGCAGGGTGAGGTCATTCCAGTCTAGATGTCCCTTTTTATTTCGGCTTAGTGGGCGGTTGCTGATCCCAACCGCGGGGTGATCTCACTCGAGATTATCCAGTAAGGGGTAGTCTCGGCCTTGTGTTGCAGGGGAGCGGGCGTACTCCTCGGTACGGTGATCTAGGCCTCGTACTGTGACAGGTGGTACCCCAATGCCTAGTCATTGGTTGGAAATCCATTCTCCCTACGAGCCTTGTACGAGTTTTGTTTGTATTACCCACTCTGTGGCTAGTAGCTGGAATTTAATCATGTAACAATTTCGGCTATTTTATAAGTATTTGTATATAGACCCTATTATAATATCAGAGGAGTTCTATAAAAATTGTTTTAGCTATCGTAAGGTAAAAACCCGACATGTTTATTTGTGGCGGGGTCTTACGAGATGCTTTTGTTTTCAAAGTATTTTTGAAACTTTAATAATCAATTGAGTGTGGTTTTCTCACACTGGTATTCCAGACTGACTCGGGTATTATTTAATTATAATGCTCGGGTCAGACCGAGTATTATATGATGCAGGTTATGATGCCGTGGAGCTCAGGAGACGAGCAAGATGACGATACGTACTCTCGTACTTGTTTATATACATATATTCCGTTGTGTTGAGTAGTTGTGTCTCCGTTTGTATGATATTGATGTTGAGTTGTGATTGATGTACTCCGATGATGTAATATATAAACAGAGATATTTGATTTTGAGTAAAGATTATTTATTATCTACTATATTTTGTTCCCCTGCGATGGTTAGATTCTGATGTTGTTTTCTATTTTCTTATTCTACCTCTTCTTCTTTAACCCAAATGGTTCGTTTTTCTGTGCAACTTGAGTTGATTGTTGTAGAATAGTGTTGACTCAAGGGGTATGGATTTGCGGGCTGTTATAGTGGTATCAGAGCTTAGGTTGGTGATAACCTTGGCTCTGGTGAGAATTACTCATAAAATAGAGTCTATATTACACTAGAATGAGTTTGAGCGTATTAATAGATATGAGCGCGTATTTGTTAGTGAATATAAATTGTTTTTATATTGCGTTGATTGATTTATTGAGTGGCATATGAACCTTCATCGATACAGTCTGCGCAACTGTATCGAAAGGGTTTCTAAACATTTGAATAGAGCAATCGACACGGTATTGTTTTAAATATGGGTAAATGAAATAATTTTACCCAAAAACATATGTTGATATAAAGAATAGTGTTTGAAAACTAATTTAGCTAATATATGGTTGCTTGGATGTTAGGAATGATAATATTAAATTATTATTGTTGTTGAATAAAATTTTAACTACAAATTGGAAATATAACTAATGCTTAAGGAAAATAGATTCATTTATCATAAAAAAAATGTATAAATATAAATTGACAACATGATTTATGAATTGAAATACAATCAAATGGAAATTTGAATAAGCATAAACTGTACAAATGAATTATAGTTAAGATTGATTTAAGCAGGATTTGGAAATTTAAATCCCGGAGATTTGGAAGTATTTTGAAGATAAATAATAACATTATTGCTTAGAGGTATTTCTGAAAGGAAATTTGTTTTAAATTGGATTTTGAAAGTGATATAGCATTGAAATCACTTGGATATTGGAAAATAATTCTGATGATGACGGCCATCATCAGCATTCATTTTCGAATCTCTAAGTGATGGATTGCTGCCAAAAATTTGATTTGTTCAAAGAAGGTATTTGTTGTTGAAAATTTCAAAGGAAATTTGTTGAGGGTAAAACCAGGATTGGTTTGACTTTTGAGAAATGTGATTTGAGATGTTGAAGATTTCAAAATGAGTTGAAACCAAAGCCGGGAGGTTAAAAAAAATCCTGATGAGATAGGTTGTAAGCTTATAAATTGAGATGATTTTTTTTTAAAAATCAGGAAGGAAATATAAGCTTTGAATGTTGGGAATTTAATTTTAAGTGAAAAGTTAAAAATGAAATAAGCTTGGATGGGAGAATAAAATTTAACTGGATTGAAATAAATCGAATAAGCTGAAAATAATATCCAATTGTATTCGAATCAAGTTGAAATCGAATTGAGTTAAATAAATTTGAGTTAAAGGAAAATTGAATTGGGATGAGAATTCAATTGAATTAATGAATGGAATCAAATTCTTACCTGAACAAATGGAAAATAAATTGAATGAGGATTGGAATTGAAATAAATAAATAAGAATAACTTGTAAAAGAATTAGAAATCCATGGAAATAAAATACGCTTAAGTTATAAATAAGTATAAGGCTTGAGTTAAAATAAAAGAAGGATATATTCAAGCCTATGATGAATGGAATTGTGTAAATAATAAGTTGTGGCTCATAAAATTTGAAAAAAAGGGGATAGAAACCCAAAATAAATATTGTTGGATGAATTGAAAAACAAAATAAAAATCCAAACTTGAATTATAAAATAAATTTGAACTTAAGAAAATTTAAATGAAGAGATTTTGAGATTAAAATCAAGTTCTAGATTATAAGTTGGGGAAAGACTATTTAGATAATAAATTAGATAATGAAATATGTAATGAGAACCCAATGTAGTTAAATAAAAGCTGAATTGTGAGATAATAATGAAGTTTGAAGATAAAACTCAAGGTATAAATCAAATTCGATTTGAAATCATTAGCGAGTAAAATATAATTGAAAGTGGCCTTGCAATTAATTAAATAAATTGAGAATGAAATTGAATTTTGAGTTCATAAAGGTGAATGGTAAATTGAAAATGGATAGTGAATTCAGAACTTGAGTTATTAATTAAAATTTGACTTGAAATGTTAACAGATTATATATAATTGGAAATGTGTCAAATAAAGGAAAATGAAATCAGATTAAAATAGTGATGGTTTGAATTACCAATAAAATCCAAATAAGAGGAAATAAATTGGAAATGGCCTTGTAATAAATTGAATGAGCCGAATCTAAAAAGTTAAGATGTATAATAAATGCTCAAATAAATTTGTAGTTTGAAATGGGATTGGATTAAAATAGAATCAAGTTAAATTGAAAAGAAAAATTTATTTGCAAAATGAAATGAGCTTAAGTATAGAATTTTTTTTTTGAATAAGTCAAAATAAGTTGACTTAAGCTGAATATAAAGGGGAGAGTTGAATTGAATTCTACTGGAAACCAAGTTTAATGATATTGGATTGAATTTGAATCAAGTAAAAATGATTTTGGATCGAAATAAAATTTGGTGGGTTGTAAATAATATTTAAGAAAATGAAAATTCAAAATGGATTGAGTGGATAAACTAATTATACTGAATAAGTGAATGGATGGGATAAATAAGAACCAGATGAAGTATGGTTTAAATAAGTTGATAAATGGTTATTGAATGAAATAGCTTAGATTTTCTTTGAGCTAAATTAAATAGTTTGGAATAAACAACTATGGAATGAAATGCAAGTGAATGGATTCAAATCTGAAATGCAGTGAAAATGAGAATATATGGATTGTGAATAAATTTAAAAATGAATAGAATTAAGTATAGATTGAGTTGAAATCCATTTAAATTGGTTATAAAACAGTACTTATTTATTCACATAGATCTCGACAAATTGCATAGAATAAACTGACATTGGATGTAAATGGAAGTAATTAAATTCTATGAATTAATAGAAGTATAATGAATTGATTTCGAGAGCACTTGAATTAAATATGAGTTCAGTTTGCTTAAGAATAAATTAAGTGTAAGCGATTGAGTTTTAAACCATTCAAATTTAATGAAAATGGTTTGTAAATTAATTGAAACAGTTGGATTGGTATGAACTGTATAAGTTGCTTACGGAATATGTTTATGTGCATTTCTTTAGAATTCATATGTTTAACCATTGCAACTAAGTGTAATATTGTTAAACTACATATATTTGGCACTTACATGTTTAAATTGAGTAAGTACAGGTATCTAGGAGCCGTGTGGCTTGATTTGGTTGTGCTAGTTGCTAAAAATAATAAGCTGCTTGCTTAAAATGCTAAATAAGGTACGCCTACGCAATAAAAATAGGAAATATGAACTGTTTTTTGTTTTTCCAACCGGGTGGGTCGATGTATATATATTTATCTCTTTTGTCAAATTGCAAAAGCTCCTCCGTACAAAGGAGACTCTGCCAAAAATTTTCGAAAATTTTAGGAGTTGGAAAGTTTTTGAAATTTTTGAAAATTTTTGTTAACGACAAAACGGTTAATTGGAAATTGAAATAAATTAGTAAATGAAACTAATTAGAATAATGACATAAATTAGTTTTAAATGACAAATAAAATTTAAATATTCAGAGTTAAAGATAAATTGAATTCGTATGGAAATGAAAGAATCAATGTGGATAGAAATGGTTATAAACTAAAGTGGTAAGATGAAAATAAATATAAGAAACATAAAAAAATGCTTATGTTAACTTAAGTAAGGAATGGTCAATTCTTAATTGGAAATTGAATATTGCAAAAATATTCTAAGTTGATATTTGGATGAATATTGACATTTGGTAAGGAAGTCGATAAAATATTTTTTTGAATATTGTGATTGGATATTAGTGCTAAACATGATATGCAGGTATTATAAAAAGGGAAAAGAGAATTGGTTTTTGATTTCAAGAAGATAAATTTGAAATGCCCGACAAAAGGTATGTATTTAAATTTGGTATGAAGTTTGATTAGGATTTGGATTGAGCCACTTGGCTTTTTGTTTTCTTTTTGGATTTGGGAGGCCGTAGAGCCATTTTATAGTTGTACCGAGTCAGCCGCGCAAAGGAGACGCTGGCAAAATTTTTCGGGAATTTAGAGAGTTAGAAAATTTTGATAATTCAAAATTCGGTTTTGAACTTAAAATTGAATAATTGAGCAAATAGTATTGTTTGCAAACTGTGAGGGAGTTTGGGAAGTTAGTGAGAATGGTAATGGGTCTTTATAAGAAGATAGTTGGTGAGATGTTGAATTGTCAAAAACTGTTTGATTTTAGGGAAATAAGTAAGCGGGTTTTGGACCATTCTTCCTAACTAGTAATTTCGGGGACGAAATTCTTTTAAGGAGGGAGGAATGTGATGACCCAGAATTTTCAAGCAATTAAAATTGGAATATTTAATTGATTTTAAATAGAGTAATTTTAACTTGAATTACGAATATCACAATTTATTTGATAATTGTATTATTGAATTAAATAATTTGAAGTTGAGTAAGATATTGAATCTGGAATTTTAAGCCTATTAAAAATAATTTGAAGGCTTGAAAAATTTATATTGATAATGTTAAAGATGATAGAAGTGTTAAAATCAAATTAACAATGATTTGTTCAGTTTTGAAAATATATTGTTTAAATTCAATTAAAAATAGCCTTCCGAGGCACAGTCTCGGAATTCAATGAAACCAGTTTTATTGAGTCCGTAATATTGAATTATTATCGAGTTTCAATTTTCGTAGTTTTTGGAGTTAGTGTGTGAGCGTACGATAGATTAACCGCTGAGATTGTATGTCGGAAATTTAAATATAACAACTTATTTACTGGTTAAACCCAAATGGTGACAGGTTGACATAAATCATATCAGAAGTCAACCTTCATCAGTGAAGCGTGCTCTAGAGGTTTGCCTGGGTTAAATCACAATCTATCTCCTCCTTCCTTTTATAAAAAAAAATAGGAATAAATTACGAACGTAATCAGAGAAAATGAGGAAGGGAGCAAAAATCGAATTCGCTTGGAAATTTGAGTCGCGCATTTCGTTCTCCCTTTCTCTTTCAAGTCGCGATAATGGAAGAACCAGACAATCGATTATCGTCATCATTAAGATAGGGAGAGGGGAAGTTCGAACTCGAGCTTGACTGCAGCCAGGTGATGGTGGTTGCGACATGAAGAGGAGCTCATTCTCGAGCGAGCTGGACGTGGCAACTCGGCGATGGCAAGGGCTTCAAAGAGGCGTGCGAACGCGAACAAGATTTGGGTTTTTGGGATTCTCGTGTATTCGAATTAACGGTGAAGCTAGGGTTCTGGGGTCACGGTGAGGTATATTTGTTAACAATTTAATTTCAAATCTGAATCTGATTTAAATTATATGTTTATAGGTTATAAAGGAATATTTGGAAATTCTTTTTCAATTTAAAGATTTAAAGATTATACCCATATATGTGTATGTAGGTTAAGTAGTGAATAGATATAATTTTTTTTTTGAAAATAGATAGGAATTTAAATGTTAAAAAGAATTTATAAAAATTAGATTTTTTAAATCTATATAAATGAAATTTTGTTTTTAAGTGAATGAGTTTTAAAGTAGATATATATATATATATATATATATACATATAAATGTAGGATCATATCTTCACCAACTAGTTATTGTTAAAAATATATTAAGGAGATTAACTAAAGTAATTAACTTATTTAATCATTTGGTTACTAAAATAACCTGTTAAAAGGGGAATTAGTTAAATTTAATTTAATTGTTTAAATTGAAATTGATGGTTAAATTAGTTATCAAATGGAAATTTAAATCGCTCAATTGACTTGAATATTAATAAAACATCTAATGTTTTTACAAGGTCTGAAATCGAGAAATCAAATCAAGAATGAAGTGGATTGCAAATGTAAAGGGAAAGGTGAGTTAATCTCACTCAGTTAATTTACATTTAAATTTAAATGAGTAAATTTAAATAATTGTTTGAATGGTTGGAATTGATGGATGTGCTATAGTATGTTATATTCTGGAATTGGCATATTATTGTGCTAACATCTTTGGATGCAGGGAAAACTGGTTGGAGGGATCCAATTGGACCCCTCGAAATTATTTAGATTGTTTAATATTCTGTGGTCTGAATATTTGATATTCTGTTATGACTGTATGAATAATTAAAGTATTGGATGGTATGGTTGGATTGAATATCTCAGTAAAATAAATTACCAAATCTCTAGAATTTTATGTTCAAAGAAATAAAAGAGTAAATACTTAAGTAAAATAATTCTAGTGAATTGGAATAAAATAAAAATGAATTGAAAATAAAATAAATTAAAAGAGATTGCAAAACTCTAACAAATTTGGAATAAGAGAAATTTGAATTATTAGGGTAATAATAAATAGTAAAGCTTAAGTGATATCATTTGAATAAATAAAGAATTTCTTTTAAATGAGATTTGGAATTTTTAATTCTGGAAATCAAATCAAATAATAAAATAAGGGTGGATATTTTAAATATGAATTCAAAGTGGAAATTTATAAAGGAATGGAAATTCGTTTAAGAATAAATAGTGATTCATTTTTAAAGATGTGAAAGAGAAGAGTGTTTCCCTGGATAGCCAAGTACGATTTTCAAGCAAATTTTAAATCAAAGTTAAAGGTTTTAGTGTTGTTTTAAAAAGAATATCTTAGAAAATTTATCATTTTTAAATGTTAAAATTCTAAAGTAAATATTTTTCAAACCTATTATCGTAGTAATTATTAAATGACTTGGTATTTGTTTTTACGAAAAATCTAGTTTTATATTTTATAAAAGTAGTCTTATTTATTAAATATTCCTAAAGTATATATTTTAAATAAGTATTAAAGTAGTTTTAAATTTTTAAGGCTATGAAGTATATTTTATAACTAAGTGCTTTTAAATTATTTTAAAGCTAAAAGTATTTTTACTTGGCGTTTCAGTGGGAATAAATATTGGGAAATTATTCCGGGAAAGGAATATGTTTGAAACTGATTTCAATGGGGTTTGAAAGTGAAAATATATCTTGTGAAGATATTTTTGAGGTAAATGAATAATTTGGGAAATTATTTATTGGTTGATGGTTGTTTGTGAATATTAATTGATAGTTAAATAACCGACTATCAATATTGGCCAAATGCGTTAATCGTTTCGAAGAGACCGGGATCGAGATTAATTTCTCGAAAACCACTTCGATCCGGTTTGTACGTTTCGTGAAAACGATTTTGGATTCGAAGATGGAGCAGTGAAGTGCAAGGGCTAGTCGCTACTAATCCTGAGGATATTTCCAAAATGGATGTAGTAGGAATAGTGCCTTCGGTTCCGTTCGAACCCGGGACGGACTTGTATGGATGAATGCTTGTGAAACATCGTCAGGTGGACGATGGGCATTCTAAGGGATATATTCTAAAAGGTAACGCTTAGCCTCAAGCCTCATCAAATGGGAATGACTGAAAATCAGGGGTTATGCAGCAAGTCTAGGTGGGTAGCACCCAAGCAGGGTGAGGTCATTCCAGTCTAGATGTCCCTTTTTATTTCGGCTTAGTGGACGGTTGCTGATCCCAACCGCGGGGTAATCTCACTCGGGATTATCCAGTAAGGGGTAGTCCCGGCCTTGTGTTGTAGGGGAGCGGGCGTACTCCTCGGTACGGTGATTTAGGCCCCGTACTGTGACAGGTGGTACCCCAATGCCTAGTCATTGGTTGGAAATCCATTCTCCCTACGAGCCTTGTACGAGTTTTGTTTGTATTACCCACTCTGTGGCTAGTAGCTGGAATTTAATCATGTAACAATTTCGGCTATTTTATAAGTATTTGTATATAGACCCTATTATAATATCAGAGGAGTTCTATAAAAATTGTTTTAGCTATCGTAAGGTAAAAACCCGACATGTTTATTTGTGGCGTGGTCTTACGAGATGCTTTTGTTTTCAAAGGATTTTTGAAACTTTAAAAATCAATTGAGTGTGGTTTTCTCACGCTGGTATTCCAGACTGACTCGGGTATTATTTAACTATAATGCTCGGGTCAGATCGAGTATTATAGGATAAAGGTTATGATGCTGTGGAGCTTAGGAGACGAGCAAGATGACGATACGTACTCCCGTACTTGTTTATATACATATATTCCGTTTGTTGAGTTGTCGTGTCTCCATTTGTATGATATTGATGTTGAGTTGTGATTGATGTACTCTGATGATGTAATATATAAACAGAGATATTTGATTTTGAGTAAAGATTATTTATTATCTACTATATTTTGTTCCGCTGCGATGGTTAGATTCTGATGTTGTTTTCTATTTTCTTATTCTACCTCTTCTTCTTTAACCCAAATGGTTCGTTTTTCTGTGCAACTTGAGTTGATTGTTGTAGAATAGTGTTGACTCAAGGGGTACGGATTTGCGGGCTGTTACATTATGATGTTGAAATTTTAAGTGCATACTTATACAAGCAAAAAAGAGTGTGTGTGTGTGTGTATATGCCATGAGAAGTAAAATATAAGGAAGTTTGTAAAAGTGTGGATATATATATATATATATATATATGAAAAATTCACATAAGATATTTCTAATTATAATATATATATATTGTGAATAGGAAGCATTGATTTGAATTCAATGTAATAATTTTCAAAAGCTAGTTAAAGTTAAATTCTACTTTTTAACACTAGTATTTATATATAGTTATTAATTAATGTATAATTAGATTTTATATCATTTTTTTCTTTAAATTTATATAAATATAAGTAAGAAGAAAATGTATTAATGGAGATATAAAAAATAAACAAACATTAATGCATGCAAATCAACAAGTGTAAGCTAATGATAACATGCAAACAACAAGTGGCATATTTCTTTTTCTTTAAAATTGAATATAAATAATAAAAGGAAAAAGAAAGCTATTTTCAGTGCAAAGCATTTTCATATTCATTTCTCAATCCCTCCTTTCTTTCATCTTTCAAAATTAAAACTAAAAAGTAAATCAAACTTGAAGCTTTCAAACTGGAATCAAACAACTCCAAATTCAACTGAAAGCAAAGATTCAAGCTTCCAGTTTCAGATCAAAGTAAATCAACTATCAGTTCTTAATCAAGAGCAGATTCCAAATTTTCAAGTCCTGTTCTTTGTTTAACAAAAATTTGGTGAGTAAACATCATTTTTAAAAGCTAATTTGCTTCATAACCTGATGCATGTGATAAATCCTTGAAGTAATGTTAGCATATGCTTGCATGTATATGTGTATAAAGTGGAATTGTGTGCATGTCTGTATCTTGACTATGCATGACTCTGTTTTAAATTTCAACAGGCTAAATAATTTTAAAAGTACAAATTCTCTTCCCTTAATCCTTTTTAGGCTTTGATGTTTAGACAAAATATGTTTGAATTAACAAGATCTAAAATTTTAAAATATTTTAAGTGTAATTAAAAAGGAGATTAACCGGAAAGGAGAAGAACGGTAAAAAATCAAATTTAGCTAGAAAATTTATTGTTTAAATTTGATTACATCTTTTAATTCGTATTCAAGAACCATGAATTTTAAATGTAAATTCAAGATTTTTAGTTTTGTATTTGGAGAGAATTCTCGGGTTGAACGGAATCGAGTGTTTCTTCGATTTCTGGCTATATGCGAAGGGTGGAGTCTCGGGGTCATTGCTGAAGCATGCTTGTGGGTCTGGGGCCTTGGCAAAAATGATCTCAGAGTTTATCGATCACCATGGTGGTCCAACAACATCATTGTAGGGTTTAGGGCACAAGTTGGATCGATGTCAAATTCTAGGGCCATGCGACGTCGACGATGTATCGAACTTGGTAGCAGCAAGGCGAATAGGTGTGTGGGTTTACGTTGAAGCTTCGATTGGAGTGACGTAGCCTCTGGTGATCCGACGCGGCAGAACGAGTGGTTTCTGTGCGGTCATGTTCGTTCTAGGAGGTGCTCGATGTTGCTCGTTTTCGATTATGAGGTTGTTTCGAAGTTATAGTGGTCCGAATAGAAAGGAAGGGTTGTCGTCGACATGCTGGTGGCGGCGGCGATGACTGGAGTGTCGACGTTCATCTGTGCATGTGCACGAGGTTCTGTGTGTATCTTTGTGACTGTTGGTTTTGGGTAGAAGGAAGAAAAAGGAGTAGCCTCGAGCGGGAACTCGGGGAAGTGAAGAGTTGGCTCGAGTTTGTTTTCGAGTCGTACGCAGGTGTGAAGCAGTTTTAATTTTTTTAAAGGAAACAAGTAAAAAAAAGGAAGAGTATGCTTGGGATTTTGGCTCGGGTGAATATAGGAAGTGTCTCGAGTCTGAGCTATAGGGTGTTAATAGTTTTGAAAGGTAAAACAAAATCAAGTCTTAAACAATTTCTTAATTAGTTCTTTTAAATAATAAATGTCTTATTTAAGTTTTGGGTTAGTTAAAGGTTTTAAAATTAGTTATTTTAAATTAATTAAGTTTAAAGTATTTTATTATATGTCCTTTATTTTAATTAATTCTTAAAGTTTATTTAAATAAAATTAATTTATAAAAGATTATGGAATTAAATGTTTGAACTTAATTTGTTTAATTTAGGGTAATTATATATTAGGTTAATTTTATTTTAAACTAATTCCTAAGTTTAATTTAAATAAAATTAAATGGTGCAATTAAGTGGATAATTAAGGAAATGTATTCCACTTTAATTAAGCAAAGGTCTTAAATGATTTTATTAGTTAATAGTTAATTAGTAGAGATAGTAAAACGTTTTTAATTATTAATTTAAATGATCCTAGTTATTTTATATGCTATAAATTAATTCCAAAATTAATTAAAAACAAAATAAAATGGCTTATAATTAATTAATGTTAATTAAGCAAGATTACAAGTAAATAATTTATTAGTATAAATTAAATTAATTAGAAATGGTGTGACCGGTTATTTATCGTATTAATGGTTAGATTGTATTGAATGTTTGATGATTTAATATCTCTGGCAGTTAATGTGTGATATTTTATGATACGAAATGTTTTGGGTTGAACGGTGATAAATGTGAGTTGTTTATCTGTGATGAATTTCTGTTGTATATGGTATTCTGAGTTTAAATTGAATTGTTTTTACTTAAACAACCCGTGTTAAAGGATGACACTGGATTCGAAGAGATCGAGGTCGGAATATCAAAGATATCCGAAATCACTTCGATTTAATAACTACTATAACCCTAATAGATTTGATATTAGAAACAAATAGGCTGGAATGGAATAAATTAAATGAACTTGTTCATTTAAACTAAATAATGGTACTTAGATACATTGTGTGAAATAAGTGTTGGCTTTAACAACATAAAAACTCGTAGTAATGAAGAGTTACCTGGGTTTCAAGAAGTTTTACAACTTAAAGTATTTCATATTAAATTGGTTTACTTATGCTGGTTTCTAGCCTAACTCGGGTGTTACTTTAATGCAATGCTCGGGTTAGATCGAGTATTACAGATTTTCAGGTTAGGACGTGTTGGAGCTCAGGAGGCAGGCTGGATAGCAGGAATGTAGGGAGTATATTTCGCTGTATATTTGAGATTGTATTGTTAGTAGTCAGGGACAAGTTGTTACAACTTTCCAGTTTATTTGTAAATGGTTGTACTATGACATATTGTTGTAAATTGACAGTTACAGCTTTTTCTTTATATAAATGCTAATATTTGATATTATATTTTGTTCCGCTGTGAATGTGAGATTCTGTGCTTTGTTTCTTCTCCTACCTCTTTTTCTTCTCTACCCTAATAATCTGAAATTTACGGCATTCGATTGCTCGGCGCACTATACCATGGAAGTAATAGTGTCGAATTTTCGGGTCGTTACAATTCCCAGCTATTCAACGTCTAACCTTTGTAATTCCTTGAATTTAATATATATGACTTTTACTATTCTTATGATATCAATTTATATCGTGGTTGTTCAAATTCTTTTCAGGCTCTTCATTTCTCATCTCTATTCTGTTAACTTCGAAAAGAAATATATTCATATGTAAAGTGATCCAAATTTTATTTTGGTTAGCTATTCATTTCTCTCCCTATTGTACTGAAATCATTTCCCCATGCTTTGTCTCATGCCTCAAAACTCATCAACTCATGCAACCCAATCTATCCCCACCCTGACAACCGAGTACGACGACCCAAGCTAGCAACCCATCCTTTTTCATTTCCATACTCTTAGCAGAGAAAATACGGACAGCCACCTTCAATTGCCTGTAACGTATATTTGTGCCTCTTGAAAACTGCCCACCCACACTCATCTCCTCTTTCCTCCATGCCACGTTTCAACACATCACTGAGTTGACAAAGCTTTCCTCCCTTTTGATCAACAGAGCACAACTTCTCCTATCACCACCCCTCGCTCCATCTACCCCGCAAGCACCTGCAACCTCCTTTCGGCCTGCCACTCAAGACCGAGCCACCTCCTCTGAGGCCCATCATTGCACAACCCTATCCTCCTCGCTTGATCAACCTCGACCATCTACCCATGCGGTAAATGCAAATTATTTTTGTTTTGTTTATATTGATATAATATGTCCTATTAGTAGTTTAAATGAATATGCATATATTATGTATGCTAATATTTGAAATGAATGTATTTGGTATCTGTGAAAGCGAGTACTCCTATATATTTTAGTTGACATTATATTGGTTTCTAAGACTTGCTTTTCCTGTTCTTTTAAACTGGTACATATTATACATAGTTGCAGCAGTATATATACTATACGTGTTTAAATATAGATTATATATAAAGATGTTGACGTTATATATATATATATATATATATATATATATATATATATATTTGTGTGTGTGTTTTAAATTCAATAGAAATTTCAAAATATATATATATATATAAATGTCAAAGATTTTGTTTTACATAAGAATATTACGATTGTATAATAACCTTGTTGTTATATATTATATGTATATATACTTTGACTTGTTATACATGTATTTTTACAAAGGACAAGTCTATTCAATTTTCGTCTTATATATATTTTATTAAGTAGTTATCTATATTTAGTTCATTCTTTAGTATGTATTTTATGTTAGTATATATATATATATATATATATATATATTGTAGGATACAAGTTATATAAATTTATGTACAGCCTACATATGTGTAATGTAAGGTTTGTAGTTTGTTTGACTTTTAAGGACAATGTAAAGGTGGATTTGCTTGCTAATTCATATTATCTATTAAAGTATATATGATAGTTCATATATAAAGTTGTTTATTTTATAATATGATGATATTTGATTTAACATGTGTTTAAATTTATATCTGTCCTGTTTTATATATATATATTGTGTGAAAAAGTTATATATATATATATATATATAGGTAACTTATAATTATATAGTTATTTGTTTCAAAGGTAGTTTTCGCATTTTGGAAACCGGCAGAAGTCTTTTCTCTTTAAGTACAAATTTTGATTTCTTCAGATTTTTGAATATTGCGCTATATATATATATACTATGTATATTATATAGATATTTTGGTTTCTTTTAGATTTCTAAAATGTAATATATAAAGTGATTTGGATATGTATTATGATTTGAAATATAATATCCAATTTAAATTTAGCATTAGTTTTAAGAAAAATAATGATATAATATGCTTTTGCTTCGACTATATCTGCATCGATCTAGCTCTGATTTGATTTCATCTATTTCGTATATATTAGCTTGTCCATCGAATTCGTGCCAATCTTGCTTTGCTTTGGAATTCGTGCTTGGATTTGTAACTCGTTTCATTTGTCGAACCTCTCTAGCCTTGAAAAGTGAGTAATCACTCACGATTAACGTTCGTATATTTATTAAGTTTGATTTCAATTGAAACAACAGTTGAAATATGCTGCTGTTAGTTATTTACATTGTTGTACGTGTGCTATTATCTTTATCTATTCACCTGTGACATCTGACACCATTATCTATTATTTATATTGATGATATATGCCTGTTATATTATTTCATATCTGTGATCACTCTGCAAGTTCACTGTTAGTATAGAATTCCCTATGGGTTAAAATGATACATACCCGAACAATCAGTAGAATAGGAGAAAATCGTTATGGGTTGAAAAGATAAACCCAAACGATTTTCATTGAACTGAATTTGGGATTGCAGGTTGAAACGATATATACCCGTATATATTTAAATTGCGGATTGAAATGACAAATATCCATATCACTTGGCCATAGGATAGAAAATTTTATACTGGCACCGTTGGTCTATATATAAATATTTTAAAAATGATTTCTATGGTTTTGGAAAGAAATGTATGGTTTAATAAATATTGATTTTAAGATATTATATATAAATGTATTTTATAAAGTTTAAATTCTTTATTTTTAAAATTATATGTCGTGAAAATTTTAAAATTATAAGTTAGATTTGAAATTATAAATTTTAAGAATTAACTTATAATTTTACTATTTTAAAATATGTATAAATTAGTTATTATAAAATAAGTTTGATAATAAGATTTAATTTAATAAAGTTGATTTAATTTATATATAATATGTTTAAGTACTATTTAAAATTTTATTTTAAATATAGAGTTTATAATGATTTTTAATAAATTGAGGTTGGAAAGAGAGATTGAAATGGCATTTAATTAAGAATTTATTTAATTAAATCAATTTGAAACTTATGGAATTTGAAATTTTTAAAGGATATGATTTTATAACTTGATTTTGTTTTAAGGTGATTTAAATGATTATATTGAGTTTAAATAAATTAAAGGAATATTCAGTTATTTGAAATTTGAAGTTTTATTTAAATGATATTGGATTTATAAAGTAAACATTTCAAAACTAAATAATAGTAAATTGAATTTGATATATATGTGAAATTATCAAATTTGGTTTTGAAAATGTTGAATACTTAAAGCTTTGAAATATATTGAAATTGAAATTGTTTATTTGTGTTCAAATCTGTATTTGAAATCGATATAATTTGAAATGGTTTATTGAGAAAATGAATTGAGTTGAAATTGATGAATTGAGATTGAATTAACTTGAACTTTGGAATTTGAGTTGATTTGGATTCAATTTGCGAAATTTGAGGAAGCTATTTTATTATATAAAGTATTTTTGAATATATTTAAAACTATTTATATATTTTACTTTATAAATTATTTTCCCCATAAACTATTTTTAATATAAACTATTTTATTATTAACTATTTTAATATGCTAATTATTTTACTATAAACTACTTTAACTTGCAACTATTTTTATGCAGATCATTTTATTTTATAACTTATTTTATTATATATACTATTATTAATATCTAAATGGTTTAAAGGAAATGCTATGATTTCAAAGTGTTATGATTTTCAAAGTGCTATGATTTCAAAGTGTTATGATTTCCAAAGTGCTATGATATTTTTTTTTATGATTTCCAAAGTGGTATAATTTTAAGTGTTTTGATTTCAAAAGTGTTATAACTTGAAAGTACTATGATTTTGGAAGTGAATATTTTTGAAATTGAAATGATATCGTATTGATTTGGTTTTGAAATGGAAATGATATCATATTGACATGGTTTTGAAATGGAAATGATATTTTGGTTTTGAAGTATAAACTATTTTGAAATGACCATGGTGTTATAATAACGATTGGTTGTTAAAGAGACCGGGATCGGATATTGTCATACTCTCTGCCAATACCGATGTGATAACCCGGAATTTTGGGCAATAGCAATTTGATAATCTTAATTTAAAAATGATTTAAATTGACAATATCGATTTAAATTTGACAATATTGTATAATAATTTTCTTTCATAAATATTTAATGTGGCAAAATTTATTTTTATAAAACTAATAATAAAATTGATTTGATAATTTTCTCTTATAATTATTTTAATTGGCCAGTTTATTCTTTTAAAAGTTAATAAATATTTAAATTGGCAAAATTCAGTATTTTCAAAAGTAAAATAAATAGGTCGTCTAATTATAATATATACTAGAATTGGTTCGTGCTTCGTAGATTGGCTGTTTATATTATTGTAAACAGAAAGCAAAGGCATTTTCGGAATTTCAAAAAGAGCCGAGTAAATTAATTCAACGAATTTTCTTTATTGGCAGTAGAGATATATTGTGATTGGAAGATTGTTTTAATTCAATATAAAAATTATCAAAGCTAATAAATTGTACTTTATTTATAATATATGTGTGTGTGTATATACATTGTAAATAGGAAGTCTTTTAATTAATTAAAGACGTGATTCCAAATTATAATATATAATATATATATATATATATATATATTATGATTTGAAGTTGTTCAATATAATAATTTTCAAAGTTAATATTAAAATATATTCTAATTATAATATATATATATATATATCTTGCATATATTGTGAATAGAAAGGCTTTGATTTGGATTTAGATAATAAAAAAAGTTTTCAAAATTTAATATATATATATAGTGATTTGAAAAATATGTTAAATTCAGTATAACACTTTTCAAAAGCTATTTAAAAGTTTATCATTTATTTTCAAAACAATTTAAGTAAATGTTTAATTATCTAAAAAGTATAATGGTTTTAGTTTGAATAAGATTTAATAAAAATTTATTTTACATAAACTAAATGATTTATAAATATATAAATAGAAATTTAAAATATTCTTTCTTTCTAATTAACTTATGAGCTAAGTACAATTTCCATATATATATATATATATATATATATATATATATAACAAATAAAAAAACATACATGTATAAGACTAAGTTATATATATTTATAGTCTAAACTCCAATACATACATATATATATATATATATTAATATTAAAATATAAAAATTTATTTAAAAATGTTTTTAAAACATTTGTAAAACAAAAATAAAGCATTTAAAACACTTGTAAGGATGAGAAGACATTGTTTTGACATTTGTCTAATTTGTGAACAAGTGGCAAATTATACTTAATTAAAATCTAGATTATATTAAATATAATACTAGAGGAAATAATTAGTGATTCTTTCAGCTAGAATTTATCTCATCTTCAAAATTTTAAAATGAAAACAAAATTCAAAACAAAATAGATAATAAAGATTTCAACCTGTTGAAATCAACAACAATCCATGACTAAAGCTTCAAATCTGAGATATAGAAAATCAAGATGAAGATTAGCAGCAAGTTTCAACACTGATTTATCTACAACTTAATCAAGTAAGCATGCAACAGGAATTCAAATCATAATGAAGATCAACAACTAGATTCAAATTCACCAAAACAAAGAAATTCGAAATCAAACATCAGCCTGGAAACAAGCTTGGAACAAGAAAATCTATTCTCTGCTTATAAAAAAGGTGAGTAAACTTTTTTAAAAACAGTTTGATTTGGATTAATTTTAATGCATGTGATGATATTGGTTTGTATGAAAGTGCTTCAGCCTGAAATCATTTGGAATTGATATACGTAGTGTGTGCAGGTTTGTGTATATATATATACACAGAAATCTGGTCTCTGTTGATTTACAGTTCTAGTTGTGCTTTCAAAAATTCAAACATCTCAATCAAATCCATATTAGCCTTTGATATTCAAATGAAAGTTGTTTGTTGAAGTCTATAGATGATTATAAAAATAGTTTCAGGGTTTTAAATTCAACAAATAATTTTTAAAATGGGAATAACAGCAATATATATATATATATATATATATATATATATATATATATATATATTAAAAATCAACCAATTCAATTTCTGTTTTGAATTGCATAAATGAAAACGTGATTGAAAATCATGATTTTTAATATATATTTCGTGATTTTTAGTTGGATATTCAATTAGAATTTTCGAGATGAACGATTCTGGCATTTTGGTGGATTACCGTTATTCCACATGGTGGATGGAAGCGAGTTCGTAGTCGAAGATGGTCTGAGGGATGAGGATCTTAGGAAAATTGTTGGAGGAATTTTTCATCGACCGTGGCGATCGAAAATGGGTGAAGTAGGGTTTAGTGATGGGTGTTTGTTGATGAGGAATTCTTGGCGATTGCGCCACCATGAGGATACCGGGGATGATCACGATAGGGAAGTAGCTGCTGGAGGCCGAGGTGTTTCGATTGGATGGGTCGGCGGGGTTCAACGTGGTTGGGTTCGTCGGCGATTGTCGAATTTCCGATGTGGTTGGCTTCAGACTTTGGACCAGAGTGTTCGAATTTGATTGGCTCGCGTGTTCGTCGATCTGGGTTGACGTAAGGGCTGAGGAGGTCGATGGCGTGAAGTTGAAGCTACCGCAACTGGTCGGAGCGACATTGAATGGCCATGCAAGTGCACTGTGTACGTTTGTGTATCTAGATGATCGATTGATTTGGGAAGATGAGTTCGGCTCGGTGTTGTGCTCGCGTATTTTGTTGTGCGACTCGAAGTAGGTGGGTTTGGTTGTTGACTCGAGGGTGGCTCGAGTTTTTGGAGTGATTGACTCGGGTTTGGCCCGAGATGATTTTCGGTTTTAATCTAAAGCAAAATTTTTGTAAAGAAATCAAGTTTTAAATTTTTTTAACAAGGTAAGTTAAGTTTCTAAGTTATGGAAGTAATTTGTTTTTAAAGATGAATGTTTAACAAGTTTTAAGATATATAATGTAGATAAGTTTTGAAAGATAGAATAAGTGTCTTTTTTAAAAATGATTATGTATTAAAATTTATTAACCAATTTTGAAAGGTTTTCGAAGATTTAAAGATTAAATTAGATGTTTAAATTGTTTTTAATTTTAATTTGATTTCTTAATATTTTATTTTTAAATAATGTTTAATGATATAATTATGTAAATCAATTATATTAAAGAGTTTATCTTTAAGTAATTAAGATTTTGATTAAATTAAGATAATTAATTTGTGAAGATAATAAAGGTTAATTAATTAATTATTATTATTATTATAAGAATAGTTAATTAACGTAAATGGTTTATTGATAAGTAAGAATTTTTTTAAGATAAATAATTTTCTTAATTAATTAAGTTCTTTCAAATATACAAGGAGTTAAGTAATTATTTAATTAATTTTAAATGATTAGTTAATTGTTTGGTTATTTTAAGATAATCACTTAATTATGAATTAATTAAGTATAATTACTTAGTGAAATAATTAGTGGATAATTACTGATTGTAATTAATTAAAGAGAAAATTACTTAATGAAGTAATTAGAGGATAATTACTTAATGGAAGTAATTAAGGATTAATTACTTAGTGTAATTAAATTAGTTAATTAATGTGATTAATTTAAGATTAATTACTAAATGTAATTAATTAAAAGTGCGATTAATTAACTAAGTAATTAATTAAGGATTATTAATTTATGTAATTAACTAATAATTAATTAATGGAAGTAGTTAAGGATTAATTAATCAGTGTAATTAATAAAAGGATTAATATAATTAATTAAAAAAGGTTAATTATTAAGGTAAGTAATTACATGATTGTTAATTACTGTTTATGATTAATCAAGGTTGATTAATGGAAGTGATTAATTAAAGTATGATTAATTAATTTTAATTAATTAAGGATCGGTGTAGTCAATTATAGTTAATTAATTAACGGAAGTAAATAGAGGGTCATTAATTAGTGTAATTAATGAAAGTAATTAAAGGTTAATTACGGTAAATGGTTAAGAATAATTAATTTGAGTAATTAATTAAAGGGATAATTACTTAATGTAATTGAAAGATAATTAATCAAGGAAGATTATTTAAGGTGGATCATTAAGAGATGATTAATTAATTAATTTCAATTAATTAATGTTAAGTAAGTAGGATTAAAGTAATCCAAGTGATTAAAGATTAGTAATTAATTTAATTAGAGGTTAATTAAATTGATTAAGAGTGAATCAAGCCTGCTTATAGATGATTGAATGATATTGGATGATTTGGATGTGATATATATGATATGTGATATGTGTTGCTTTGTGAGATGTTTGGTTGATATGAATTATCTATCTGTGATAATGTGAATCATCTATCTGTTTATGTTATTCTGAATATAAGTTTAAATGTTTAAACCTTTAAACAACTTGGACCTTAAAATGCGGATTTCGGTGAGACCGGGATCAGATTTCCAAATTTGGATATTCGAAAACCACATCGATCCAAATTAAACGTTATGTCATGAATCCAAGTAAAGATCAAGGTGAAGACTCGAAGTGTAAGAACTATTCATCGTTAAAACTTTGAGGGTGACTTCAAGATGAGTTTGACGGAGATAATACTTTCAGGTTCGAGATGGAGATTCAGAGTGCATGCGCTATGGTCGTTAACTCTGAGGGTGATTCCAAAATGAGTGTAAGGAGATAGTGCCTTCGGTTTCGTTTGAACCCGGAACGAACTTGTATGGATTGAATGCTTTCAGAATATCGTCAGGAGGACGATGAGCATTCTAAGATAGATGTGTTCTATAAATGTAATCGTACCCTCAAGCCTCATCAACCGGGAATGGCTAAAACATGGGAGGTGCAGCAAGGTTAAGTGGGTAGCACCCAAGTAGGATTAGATTTACCCTTGTCTAGAGGTCCCTTTTTATTTCGGCTTAGTGTGTGGTTGGTCGTGCCAACCATGGGGTGGTCTTGTTCGGGACTATCCAGTAAGGTATAGTTCCGGCCTTGTGTTGCAGGGGATTGGGAGTAATCCTCGGTACGGTGATCTAGGCCACGTACTGTGACAGGCGGTACCCCAGTAGCTCTGCCACTATATGGAATCCAAACTCCAATAAGTTTCGTACGTATTGATTGTGCCCAACTATGTTGGAACGTGAGATGTAAGCATTCCAGCTATTTCTGTATTTTACTTGAAAACCCTAGACACTATTATAATATCACTAGATTTCCTATCAAATGTTTTGGTTAGCGTAAGGTAAAGACTTTTCCATGTTTATGTGTGGGAAGTCTTATGTGATACCTTTCTTTCCAAAGAATTTTTAAAGTTAAGCAACTTTAACCCGTTTTCTCACACTAGACCCATGTCTGACCCAAGTTTTTATTTTCTGTTTTATTAAACTCTTGGGTACTCAAATTTTTATGAGTAGTCAAGGGATTCAGGTTAGCTTTGATGAATTCTGGAGGAGATTTGCAGCAGGAGGCTTCAGCATGTAGATATATAGAGTTTTAACTGTGATGATGTATTGTATTGATGTACTTGAGTTGTATGATAGACATAAATTCATAACTGTCTAATTTATGAGGTATAAGTTGTGTACTTTGATGTATATGATACTATATAATATCTTATGTGATATATTATATTTCATTCATTCCGCTATGAGATTCTAGTGTTGTTGTTCTTTCTTCTCTATCTTTTCTTCTTCTATCTCTTTCTTTCTTAATTCATGATGCGTCTTTTTGGTAGATGGAAGACGGGTCGTGACAGTTGGTATTAGAGCGCTAGGTTGAGTGAATACCTAGGCTTTGGAGTGATTTCTATTTTTCTAGAGAGAGCATACTTGTAATTTATATATTTATATATTTATATATTTATATATTTATATATCTACCTGATGTGTTAGGTAACCTGTCCGGGTTTTCCAACATAAGTTCTAGGAGTAGAAGAGTAGTGGCATGTGACACGACGACCCTAGTGTGAGGATAGAGTATATCTGTCGAGACTGTAGACCAAATACCGTCTCGATTAGGATTGGCAGCATTGTGTAAGAATTTCATCAATCTTCAAAGGAAACTTGTTAAGGATTCGTAGTCCATCTTTGAAGTGTAAGAATGGTTGCGCTTGTATGAGCGGATTTTCAAGGGTTTGGATCTGTCGGATTTACAGAAGCAAGTGATGGTATCTTGGCATCTTTAAGAAGGAGCAGCTGTGTGGTGAGATGCAGTATCTATGGGTATTTCCGAAGATGTTTACTCTTGAAGCAGTTTTAGAAGTGGTTGAGGAGCAGTCTTTACATGCCGCAGGGAAGACTCGTCTGTGTAGAATTTATCTGGATCTCTAGCAAGGAGGTTGACTGCATTGGAGTATGAGACTAAGGTCGATGAGTGCTGTTTCGGACATGGTCTCATTGTTACGCCCTTAATAAGAGTAAGTTTGGAACCCGAATTTCTGGAGAGGTTGTCTGCCCATCTCGAGGGGTCTTGTGTGCAGTTAGTTGATGACTTTTGGGGTTCGTGAAGCCTTTGGATGAAGAAGTCTTTGGTTAGCTGTGGTAGTAGGGCAGCTTAGAGGTGTTCTGTACGCCGACAAGAAGGTCTTCTGTCTTAGCAGTGTCCTAGAGATAGACTTTGGAAGCAGTAGTGTGGCCCGTTTCTCCGATGGTTCAGGAATCTTTGTGGTTCTTCTATCAGCAGTCCGGGCAGATGATGAAGGCTTTCTTGAAGGGTTAACCTTGTTTGGAGAAGCTTAAGGCTGTTCTAATTGGTGAAGAGAGAATAGTTTCTTCATCTGACTAGGTAGGATCGCAAAATTGACTTGCGATTAGTTTGGGAATTCATTTTGGGTAATCTTTCGTTGAGATTGAGGCTTCTCATGAGAAGTAGAAGCTATTGGAGTAATCAGAGATTTTCCAGATGTCATCGAGGAAGTCAGAAGTTTGTCTGCATCTAGAGTTTGATTTCCACATCGACTTGGTTCCAGAAGCGATACTGGTGGTTAGCCTGGTAGGAGCATGGTTCGTAGAGAGAGAAGAGTTGGTGTAGCAGCTCAGAAAATTTTGGAAATGGATTGGTTAGATCTAGATTTCAAGTTTGAGTTCTGCTGTAGGGTAGTGTGACCGAGTCAGATGGGTCACTAAAATTTTATGGATTTGATGAACAGAGTTTCTGGGATATGTTGATAAGTTTGTACACGTGTTCATTTACAGTATTCTCATCTATTCTAGACTCATAGTTGTGCAGCAGAAGCAAGGTAGCAGCTGTTCTAGAATGGAAGCAACCGGAAATTGCGGTGTTTCGGATTAGAGAGATTCTATAGGAAGTTTTCGAGGTCTGAAGATCAGATTGGCGAGTACACCTGTTTTGGGAGAAGTAAGTTCAGTCTTCTAATGTTTGGGAAGTAGAGCCTGTGTCCTGGATTTCGGTGGATCATGGAAGACCGTTTTGTTGAATAGGATCCAGAAATTGGTTTGTTTTGATCCAATTGTTTCAAAAACAAAGCATCAGCAAAGGTTGTGCTGATCAGGAAGAAGATAGGCAGCCCAGGATCGTCAAATGAGTTTTGTGGATAAAAGACAAGGGAATTTGGAATTTGAAGTTGGAGACTTCGTTATTGTTAAGGTTTCTCTGGTTAAGAGAAGCAGTAAGATTTGGTAAGATTGGAAAGCTAGCTCCGAAGTATTTGGGATTTCTTATCTGTGTTCTTGACAAAATAAGTTCTTTTGTTTATAGGATTGAATTGCCAATTTGGATGGCTGGGATTCAATGTATTTCATTATCTCTGAGGAAGTGCGTGTATGATCTATCTCTGGTTATAGAATCAGCAGTTCAGAAGGTTTTGGAAGTTGAGTTAGATGTTAGTATGATCTGATATTTTGTTCAGATTAGTGGATCTAGATGAGAAGGAGCTTTGGATCATAGTAGTATAGCTAGTTAAGGTTCTGTAGAGCGAGTGTCCCAGTGTTGTACCTGTGAAACTCTAGATAGTGATATGAAGATCTATCTTGATTTGTTTCAGGATAGTTAGTTAGATTTGTTTGTTAGAATAAATTGGTTGCTATGGTTGTTAGTATCTGGCTGATACATATGGTTGCTGATTTAATATAATAACTTAGATAGATAATTAAATAATCTTTGCTTTTAAATTTCGGGGACGAAATTCTTTTAAGGGGGAGGAATGTGATAATCCAGAATTTTGGGCAATAGCAATTTGATAATCTTCATTTAAAAATTATTTAAATTGACAATATCGATTTAAATTTGATAATATTGTATAATAATTTTCTTTCATAAATATTTAATGCGGCAAAATTTATCTTTATAAAACTAATAATAAAATTGATTTGATAATTTTCTCTTATAATTATTTTAATTGGTCAGTTTATTCTTTTAAAAGTTAATAAATATTTAAATTGGCAAAATTCAATATTTTCAAAACTAAAATAAATAGGTTGTCTAATTATAATATATATATGTATATATTATGATTGGAAGATTGTTTTAAATTCAATATAATAATTATCAAAGCTAATAAATTGTATTTTATTTATATTATATATGTGTATATATGTACATTATAAATAGGAAGTCTTTTAATTAATTAAAGATGTGATTCCAAATTATAGTATATAATATATGTATTGTGATTTGAAGTTGTTCAATATAATAATTTTCAAAGTTAATATTAAAATATCTTCTAATTATAATATATATATCTTGTATATATTGTGAATAGAAAGGCTTTGATTTGAATTTAGCTAATAAAACAAGTTTTCAAAATTTAATATATATATATATATATAGTGATTTGAAAAATATGTTAAATTCAGTATAACACTTTTCAAAAGCTATTTAAAAGTTTATCATTTATTTTCAAAACACTTTAAGTAAATGTTTAATTATCTAAAAAGTATAATGGTTTTAGTTTGAATAAGATTTAATAAAATTTTATTTTACTTAAACTAAATGATTTATAAATATATAAATAGAAATTTAAAATATTCTTTCTTTCTAATTAACTTATGAGCTAAGTACAATTTGCATATATATATAACAAATAAAAAAACATACATGTATAAGACTAAGTTATATATATATTTATAGTTTAAACTCCAATACATCTATATATTAACATTAAAATATAAAAATTTATTAAAAAATGTTTTTAAAAATTTGTAAAACAATAATAAAAAATTTAAAAAACTTGTAAAGATGAGAAGGCATTGTTGTGACATTTGTCTAATTTGTGAACAAGTGGCAAATTTAATTAATTAAAATCTAGATTATATTAAATATAATACTAGAGGAAATAATTAGTGATTCTTTCAGCTAGAATTTATCTCATCTTCAAATTTTTAAACTGAAAACAAAATTCAAAACAAAATAGATAATAAAGATTTTAGCCTGTTGAAATCAACAATAATCCATGACTAAAGCTTCAACTCTGAGATATTGCAAATCAAAATGAAGATTAACAGCAAGTTTCAACACCTGATTCATCTTCAACTTAATCAAGTAAGCATGCAACAGGAATTCAAATCATAATGAAGATCAACAGCAAGATTCAAATTCACTAAAACAAAAAAAATTCAAAATCAAACATCAGCCTGGAAACAAGCATGGAACAAGAAAATCTGCTCTCTGCTTATAAAAAAGGTGAGTAAACTTTTTTTAAAACAGTTTGATTTGGATTAATTTTAATGCATGTGATGATATTGGTTTGTATGAAAGTGCTTCAGCCTGAAATCATTTAGAATTGATATATGTAGTGTGAGCAGGTCTGTATGTATGTATGTGTGTGTATATATATATATAAATAGAAGGTCTGGTCTTTGTTGATTTATAGTTCCGGTTGTGCTTTCAAAAATTCAAACATCACAATCAAATCCATATTAGCCTTTGATATTCAAATGAAAGTTGTTTGTTGAAGTCTGCAGATGATTATAAAAATAGTTTCAGGGTTTTAAATTCAACAAATAATTTGTAAATTGGGAATAACAGTAAAATATATATGTGTGTGTGTGTGTGTGTGTGTGTTAAAAATCAACCAATTGAATTTTTAATATACATTTCATGATTTGTAGTTGGATATTCAATTAGAATTTTTGAGATGAACGATTTTGGCATTTTGGTGGATTGTCGTTGTTCGACACGGTGGATGGAAGCGAGGTCGTAGTCGAAGATGGTCTGAGGGATGAGGATCTCAGGAAAATTGCTGGAGGAATATTTCATCGGTTGTGGCGATCGGAAATGGGTGAAATAGGGTGTAGTGATGGGTTTTTGTCGACGAGGAATTCTTCACGATTGTGCAGCCGTGAGGATACCGGGGATGATTGCGATAGGGAAGTAGATGCTGGAGGTTGAGATGTTTCGATTGGATGGGTCAGCGGGGTCCAACGTGGTTGGGTTTGTCGGCGATGGTCGAATTTCCAATGGGGTTGGCTTCAGACTTTGGACAGAGTGTTCGAATTTGATTGGCTCACGTGTTCACCGATCTGGGTTGATGTAAGGGCTGAGGAGGTCGACGGCGTGATATTGGAGCTATCGCAACTGGTCGGAGCGACGTTGAACGGCCGTGCAAGTGCACTGTGCACGTTCATTAATCTGGATGATCGATTGATTTGGGAAGACGAGTTCGACTCCGTGTTGTGCTCACGTATTTTGTTATGCGGCTCGAAGTAGGTGGGCTTGGCTATTGACTCGAGGGTGGCTTGAGTTTTTGGTGTGATTGATCGGATTTGGCCCAAGATGATTTTCAGTTTCAATCTAAAGCTAAATTTTTATAAAGAAATCAAGTTTTAAAATTTTTAAACAAGGTAAGTCATGATTTTTAGTTATGGAGGTAATTCGTTTTTAAAGATGAATGTTTAACAAGTTTTAAGATATATAATGTAGATAAGTTTTGAAAGGTAGAATAAGTGTTTTAAAAAAAATGATTATGTATTAAAATTTATTAAACAATTTTGAAAGGTTTTCAAAGATTTAAAGATTAAATTAGATGTTTAAATTGTTTTTAATTTTAAATTGATTTCTAAATATTTTATTTTTAAATAATGTTTAATGATATAATTACGTAAATTAATTATAATAAAGAGTTTATCTTTAAGTAATTAAGATTTTGATTAAATTAAGATAATTAATTTGTGATGATAATAAAGGTTAATTAATTATTGTTATCAATATAAGAATAGTTAATTAATGTAAATGGTTTATTGATAAGTAAGAGTTTGATTAAGATAAGTAATTTTCTTAATTAATTAAGGTCTTTTAAATATATAAGGAGTTAAGTAGTTATTTAATTAATTTTAAATGATTAGTTAATTGTTTGGTTATTTTAAGATAATCACTTAACTATGAATTAATTAAGTATAATTAATTAGTGAAATAATTAGTGGATAATTACTGACTGTAATTAATTAAAGACAAAATTACTTAATGAAGTAATTAGAGGATAATTACTTAATGGAAGTAATTAAGGATTAATTACTTAGTGTAATTAAATTAGTTAATTAATGTGATTAATTAATTAATGAATGTGATTAATTTAAGATTAATTACTAAATGTAATTTATTAAAAGTGTGATTAATTAATTAAGTAATTAATTAAGGATTATTAATTAATAATTAATTAATGAAAGTAATTAAGGATTGATTAATCAGTGTAATTAATAAAAGGATTAATATAATTAATTAAAAAAGGTTAATTAATTAAGGTAAGTAATTACAGGATTGTTAATTACTGTTTATGATTAATTAAGGTTGATTAATGGAAGTGATTAATTAAAGTATGATTAATTAATTGTAATTAATTAAGGATCAATGTAATTAATTATAGTTAATTAATTAAAGGAAGTAAATGGAGGGTCATTAATTAGTGTAATTAATGAAAGTAATTAAAGGTTAATTACTGTAAATGGTTAAGAATAATTAATTTGAGTAATTAATTAAAGGAATAATTACTTAATGAAATTGAAGGATAATTAATCAAGGAATATTAATTAAAGTGGATCATTAAGAGATGATTAATTAATTAATTTGTAATTATTTAATGTTAAGTAAGAAGGATTAAAGTAATCCAAGTGATTAAAGGTAAGTAATTAATTTAATTAGAGGTTAATTAAATTAATTAAGAGTGAATCAAACCTGCTTATGGATGATTGAATGATATTGGATGATTCGGATGTGATATCTCTGATATGTGATATGTGCTTCTTTGTGAGATGTTTGGTTGATATGAATTATCTATATGTGATAATGTGAATCATCTATCTGTTTATGTTATTCTGAATATAAGTTTAAATGTTTAAACCTTTAAACAACTTGGACATTAAAATGGCGTTTTGGATTTCAGTGAGACCGGGATCGGATTTCCAAATTTGGATATCTAAAAACCACATCGATCAAAATTAAACATTAGGTGATGAATCCAAGTGAAGATCAAGGTGAAGACTCGAAGTGTAAGAACTATTCATCGTTAAAACTCTAAGGGTGATTCCAAGATGAGTTTGACGGAGATAGTACTTTCAGGTTCGAGATGGAGGTTCAAAGTGCAAGGGCTATGGTCATTAACTCCGAGGGTGATTCCAAAATGAGTGTAACGAGACAGTGCCTTCAGTTTCGTTTGAACCCAAAGCGAACTTGTATGGATTGAATGCTTTCAGAACATCGTCAGGAGGACGATGAGCATTCTAAGATAGATGTGTTCTATAAAGGTAATCGTAGCCTCAAGCCTCATCAACCGGGAATGGCTAAAACATGGGAGGTGCAGCAAGGTTAAGTGGGTAGCACCCAAGTAGGACGAGATTTACCCTGTCTAGAGGTCCCTTTTTATTTTGGCTTAGTGTGTGGTTGGTCATGCCAACCACAGAGTGGTCTTGTTCGGGACTATCCAGTAAGGGATGCTTCCGGCCTTGTGTTACAGGGAATTCAGAGTAATCCTCGGTTCGGTAATCAAGGCCACTTACTATGACGGGCGGTACCCCAGTAGCCCTGCCATTATATGGAATCCAAACTCCAATAAGTGCCGTACGTATTGATTGTGCCCAACTATGTTGGAACGTAAGACGTAAGCATTCCAGCTATTTTTGTATTTCACTTGAAAACCCTAGACACTATTATAATATCACCGGATTTCCTATCAAATGTTTTGGTTTGCGTAAGGTAAAAACTTTTCCATGTTTATGTGTGGTAAGTCTTACGTCATACCTTTCTTTCCAAAGGATTTCTAAAGTTAAGCAACTTTAACCTATTTACTAAACCAGACCCATGTCTGACCCTAGTCTTTATTTTTTGTTTTATTAAACTCTTGGGTACTCAAATTTTTATGAGCAGTCAAGGGATTCAGGTTAGCTTTGACAAATTCTGGAGGAGATTTGGAGTAGGAGGCTTCAGTGCGTAGATATATAGAGTTTCCGCTGTGATGATGTATTGTGTTGATGTACTTGAGTTGTATGATAGACAGAAATTTATAACCGTCTAATTTGTGAGGTATAAGTTGTGTACTCTGATGTATATGATACTATGTAATATCTTATGTGATATATTATATTTCATTCGTTCCGTCGTGAGATTCTAGTATTGTTGTTCTTTCTTCTCTATCTTTTCTTCTTCTATCTCTTTATTTCTTAATTCATAATGTGTCTTTCTGGTAGATGGAAGACGGGTCGTGACAACCGAAAACTACTTTAACAACTGTGTATGCGATGGAGATTCCATAATGAAGTAGGATGGTGGCGACGATCCTATGTGAGGTATATACGTGGACCCAACTTCCGTGAGTTTGCATAAGGTGGCTAAAACAGGAGCAATCGACGGGCCAAGTGAGGTAGCTCCTTCGATCGGACACATTCCTTTCATACTATATTCTGACTTTGTGATTGATTTGGTTGCCACACTTATTTTTTTTGATTTGGGAGTGTGTTCCGAGGTGGGCGGTAGTGGCTGCTATGCGTTACCATCAGCCCGGAAGTGTAATTGGTATATTTACCCTGGCATAGCCTAGTTGTGCCGTGTCACCTACTCTATCGAGACCACTACGAGTTTGTTTTGTACCATACATATGAAGTGCCCTTTGATGATGCCCAGTACGGGGGAGATTACAGTACCGTAGACTATGAGAATATATAAAATGTGTTAAAGTGGAAAATGTAAAGCCTTAACGCTATTTTAATAGTTTACTTTCCTATAGACATTATTATAATAGCGTATATTGCTACATAGTAGATATTTTAACGGATCCTATATGAGTATATTTGTATTTCAGTTATTATTTCGCTTCAGTTGGATTTATTGATATAAGAATGTTAATGCTGACTCGAGTGTTTTACTTTATGCTCGGGTTAGACTGATTGGTACAGCTTTTGAGACTCACCTTTGGAGTTGGAGCTTCGCTTGGGGATCCATCTACATCTTTTCATCTTTTAGTTATTCAGTTAACTCCAGTTATATATTCAGATTTTGTATTTGACTATTGTATTTGAAACTTCTATTGTATCTTATTAAACTCTGATATATATAGTAGCTTCACGAACTACTATTCTGTTTCCGCTACATATTGTTATATTACTCTATGTCTGTGATTCTATGATTTATTTATTTATTGTAAATGCTGAGTTTTTCCAAATATAAATGAACAATCTGATATTTTGAGCAATTCAAGTCTGACATGTGCAGATGCGAATGGTTGAAAATACTAGGCTGTTACATCAATGGATTTCAAAAAAATTCTTAAGTTTAAAATCTAGCTTTTATCACTTTTAAATCCTTGTTTAAAGCTTCCTTCTTCCATTTTAGCGCTCCTCCTTCATAAAATAAGCCAAACACCCTATATCCCATCAAGGCCGAGCACTAACTTCTCCTACGCCGAACCCTTTTACTCACTAAAGCCATAAGACTTCATTTTTCGAAGCAACCCAAAGGTTTAGGCCTTGTTCAAGTTTTAGGGAAGATTCGAGTGGAGTTAGTAAGTTTTTGGTGAGTAAAGATCTAGCCTTAGCTAAGTTTTCTAAACTTAAAATATATGCTTGACTTGTTGTAATATACGATGTTTGTTTGGATATAAATTGTGTTGACTTGGATGTATGTATATGTGTTGTGATGAAACAACATATAGTTTGAATATTGAAGCTAAATAGTCAAGTTAGTTGCAAGTTATAATCTTGTTTGTATATGTTGGTTATAACATGATTATATGTGATTGTGATGTGATTATATACATTGTGAATATGAATACTGAGGATGTATTAGTGTTGTCTTTGGATGTAAGAAAGACAAATCGTCGCACTTGGTATTCAAGCTTAGGTTGAGCGAACACCTAGGCCTTGGTTGGGGTCAACTCAATGGAGATAGGGTTAGTAATACCCTAGATTGAATTCAGTATTTGAGAGTGTGTATTCATGAATTTCTGATCAGCATTTATATGTTTGGTTTTATGCTCTTTTTCCCTAAGATAATCTCGTCTATGCATTATAAAGATATATCACTTTATTTAGGTAGTAAGAATGAGTATGAGAAGGGGACAAGGAAGGGGAAACAGTAGCACAACAACCACAAATAGAAGAACCCTGAATGTTAAAGGGGAGGAATAACTATTTAGGCCATAGCTCCAGTACAGCCTCGAGTAAACTTTGCAACTCTGTGTAAGAACTTCACAAACCTAGGAGGAAAACCTTTAAAGGGTATAAAATCCATCATTGAAGTTCAAGCTCTGCTACGTTCGTGAGAGAAGATTTTCAAAGGTTTAAACATTTCTGATGATCAAAAACGCTTTTTGACATTATGGCAATTGTAAGAGGATGCAGCTGCATGGTGGGACTCTCTCGTAGTAGATATTTCATAAGATGAGTTCTCATGGGTTAGATTCAAATATGTATTCAATGTACAATACGTGCTAGCTATAGGCAACACTTGACTATATAGAAGGTTCATGGATCTCAAGTAGGAAGACTTGTCGATGGTAGAAAACGAAATGAAGTTTAACGAGTTATCTTGTTTTGGCCCTGGACTTATTGACAAGTCGCTAAAGAAAAATGAAATATTTATATTGGGTATGAGAAAAGCATTCAATGAAAAATGACTGCTCATATGATGGAATCATTTATAGATTTGGTAGATATAGCCTTAAGATATGTGCTTTTTAAGAAGAAACCAGCAGTAGCAGCAACGACACCCAGTAGTGGTACCATTAACTCAAATAAAAGGAAGTTTACCCCGAACTGGAAAAAGAAGCGGTGTAAGGGAAAACAAGCAGGAGGATACCAGGGAAACAAGTATAAAAATGTTGTTTGTTACATTTCTACGAAAAAGGGCATATATCAACACACTGTCAGTAGGCAAAGGCTATCTCTTCAACGGTCCAGAACATGCTTTGCTGTTATTTCCACCAGCCTGAACACATGATTAAAGACTGCCCACTATTGAAGAAGGGTCGGCAGATTAAGGTCTATGCTATTAAGGACGAGCCCTCAACCTCTGAAGATGTTAAAGGGAAGGAAGTCTTAGAAGGTACTTTACTTATTAATGGCATTTTCGTTAGAGTTTTGTTTGGTACCAGAGCTTCTCATAGTGTCATAGCTAAAGAATTAGTAGATAGATTAGGACTTACCCAAGAATTGGTAGAAACCCCTATTTATGTGTCAAACCCTATTAGTGGTAAGACCAGTCTATGTTTAATTTGTGAGAATGTACAAATTCCATACCTTATCCTTCTTTTCCATGGAACATGTTTATGCTTATCTAAAAGGTTCTGTTGTTTTGCTTGGAATGGATTAGCTAGCTAAGCATAGTGTTATCCTTGATTGCGTTAACCGCAGCATTGTGTTGAAAGCCAAGATCAGAAAGGTATTGGAAAGAATACCGTGTGAGGAACCAGATAATCGTATGAGTAGTTTCTTTTATTCCTTAAAATCATCACAAGAAGTGCTAGAGTCTATATTAGTAGTTAAAGATTTCTCAAATATTTTTGAGCCAGATAGTTGTTTGTCTCCTCATTGGGAAACTAAATTTTATACTTATATTTAGTTCACGCTGTGAGACCTATTATTCAACCCTTACGTAGAATGGTGCCGAGAGAGAAGCAAGTGCTAATAAGTCAAACTAATGATTTGTTAAGAAAATGGCTGATTAGACTGGGTCGTTCGAGTTTGGATCGACGGTAGTTTTCATGGCTAAATCCAATGGTTTTTTAAGATTGTGCATAGACCATAGGAAGTTGAATAAGCAGAACATTTGGAATAAGTGTTTGTTACCCCGAAAAGATGATATGTCAAACCAATTTCATCGGCTATAGTATTTTCCCAAGTGGAACTTAAATGGGTTTTTATCAGTTAAAGGTAGCAGAGGATAGTATACCTTTAACTACTTTTAGAAGGCTAGATTTTTTCAATGAGTGGTTGGTTATGTCTTTTTGAGCTAACCAATGTACCTGCATTTTTTGTTGATATTACGAATCACGTTTTAAGGGATATGTTGAATAAGTTCATGTTGGTTTTCATTGATGACATTCTTATCTACTCAAAGACTGAGAAAGAGCACAAACACCATTTGGAGGTGGTGTTGGAAACTTTAAGGAAAAAAGTTCTTAAGGCAAAGTTTTATAATTTCCACTTTTGGCAATTAGAAGTGAGATACCGAGGACATATCATGTCGGGAGGTGGCATTCTAGTTTATCTAGCTAAGATAGATGCTGTGCAAGATTTTAACAAACTCCAAACTCCAAAAAAAGTGAGCTTCTTAGGGATGGCGGGATATTATAGGAAGTTTATCAAGGACTACTCCAAGATCGCTGCTCATTTAACCAAGTTGACGAAAAAGGATGTTAAATTCAAGTGGACTCCAAAGTGTGAGGGTGCATTCCTCAAGTTAAAAGAAAGATAGACTAGTGCCCTATTTTGGTTATTATAGATGAAGGAAAGGGATTAAATGTTTATACAGAATCATGTAGAGTTAGTTTGGGTGCAATGTTGATGCAACATGGGAAGGTTATAGCCTATGCAAGTAGACAATTAAAGCCTCATGAGTAGAATTATGCAACATATGTCTTGGAGTTGTTAATCATAGTATTTGTGTTAAAGATGTAGAGGTATTACTTACTGGGTAAGAATCCTTCTTTTCCTCTTATGTTTATTTCTAATCTTTAAGAGTCATAGCAAGCAATTTCCTTCTTTAAATAGGTGAAAATTTTGTGCTCTTTACAGATCATAAGTCTTAAAGTATCTTTTCACTCAAAAAGATCTTAACCTAAGTCAGTAGTGACGGTTGAAGTTTCCAGCGGCTTATATCTTGGATATTCTCTATATGGTAGGAAAAGCAAATGGTGGTAGACGCTCTGAGTAAGAATGCAGTTTTGGCCCACTTGGAAGTTACATCGATATTATTTGAATGGATTGCTAGTAAAAGGAAGATAAGCGATTAAAGAAAACAATCAAGGATGTTGATGAGAGGTAGTGCGCAAGTTTTAAGATGGATAACCGAGGCATTTTGCATTTGAATGGGAGGATCTACGTCCTTAATGTCGATGGCTTTAGACATGAAGTTTTATCATAATGTCATCGATCCAAATTCAATATCCATCTAGCTATTTCTAACATGCATAAAGATATGAAGAAGGTGTTTTGGTGGAAAGGGATGAAGTGGGATGTCTTAATATATGTCAGCATATGTTTGATCTGTCAATAGATAAAAGGAGATCACCAGAAGACAACGAGTTTTCATCAACCCATAGAAATCCTAAATTGGAAATGGAAAATGATATTTATGGATTTGATTGATGTTTACCCAGAACCCTAAAAGGGAGTGAAGGTGTGTGGGTCATTGTAGATTTTCTAATGAAGAGTGCTCATTTTATTCCGGTAAGGCCAACAAGAAATACAGCTCACTGGTAGATATTTATATGAGGGAGATTGTTTGATTGCATGAGGTCCAGTAAGAATTGTAAGTGATTGAGATCCCATCTTTACAAGTCAGTTTTGGGTGGTGTTGCAACTAGCTTTAGAACAAAGCTAAGCCTGAGCATAACACACCACCACTAAACGGATGGACAAATAGAAAGAGTGAATCGAATTCTAGAGGATCTTCTAAGAGCATGTATTTTAAAATTTGGAGGATCAAGATCATCTGCACTTAGTGGAATTTTCCTACTATATAGTTATCAAGCGAGCATTGGCATGGCACCCTATGAAGCTCTCTATGGACATCTATGTAAGTCACCAATATGTTGGGTTAGGACTAGAGATCGGCTAGTACTTGGACCGGATATGACTCGGGATGCTACAGAAAAGGTTGCGATGCTCAAGAGTAGGATGAAGGAAGCTCAACATCGATATAAGAGTTATGCCGATAAATGGAGAAGAGATTTGGAATTTGTTGTCGGAGACTCTGTATTTTTGAAGATTTCCTCAATAAGAGAAGTTGTTCGATTCGAAAGAGATGGAAAGTTAAAACTAATGTATGTTGGGCCTTTTAATATTATTGAAAGGATTGGACCACTTGCCTACAAAGTTGAGTTGACAGAAAGGTTGTCGGGGTCTATAATGTTTTCCACGTGTCTCATTTTAGAAAGTATGTTCATGACCTACCATTGATTGTGGAGCCGTCGATTCAAGAGGATTTGGAAATAGAACCAAACTTGACAATGACTAAATATCCAATTTGTATTGTGGACCAAGATGAAAAGAGACTGCGAAGTAAGGTAGTGAGTTTGTTTAAGATTCATTGGAGCGAAAATCCCATAGATATTGTACTTGGGAGACTCTAGATCAAACGAGAGAAACATATCCTAAGTTGATGTTAGAATAGTTATTTGTATGTATATTTTGTATGCAAAGCTTGTGTTATGTATGCATAGTGTATGTTTTTTCTATGGATTTGATGATATATAATATAAGGCCTTTTAAGTTATTTTGAGTTATCTCCTTGTTTTCTAATTTCGGGATGGAATTCCTTTAACGGGAGAGAGTGTAATAACCCAAAATTTAATCACTTTTAAATATAAATATTAAAATATATTTTAATAATTAATTATGGGGTTTTACAACTCAAAATTTAAATCTTTTAAATAATAATTAATGATGGTGAAATAGTTTTCAAAATTTGTCCAAAAATAATTAGTTCAAAGAAAAATAGAAAATGTGACCGAAAACCATTTTACTAACTTTTGACTTTTTGGTATTTAAAATTTTTCAGAAACATTGTGTATCTTTAAGTTAAATATGCACATAGATTTATAAATAAATTAGGGTTTTGTAATGTGTGTGTATTTAACTTAAATAACGTAGTAAGATATGATGTGACTTATTATGAAAATTTAAAAACAAATCATATATGTAAAATAAAGTGACATAAAATGTTATTTCTCTAATAATATTAAGTATATGAAGTGATTAGGCATGTTAACTCAAACATTTTTAGAAGGGGACAAGGATTTTCATAAGCAAGAGGGAGGGAGACAAGGTGGATAATGTGGCAATCGTATAATGGAGGGTATAATGGAGGTTAGTTTGGTAATTTAGTTTTTCACTTTGTATAAAAAAATTCATAATTTTTCCTCATTTTTATCACTTCATTCTCATTTCCTAATACATCTCCAAGCTTTCATGTTCAATTTAATGGCTTCCAAAGAATATTCTTAAGTTTAAAAACCTAGCTTTTAGCACTTTTAAACTTTTAAATCCTTGTTTAAAGCTTCCTTCTTTCATTCCAACACTCCTTCACAAAACAAAATAAAACATCCCTAATCCCATCAAGGCTGAGCACTACCTTCCACTAGGTCGAACCCTTTTTCTCCCTCAAGCCCATAAAGACTTCGTTTTTTCGAAGCACACCACAAATCTACGGCATGTTCAAGTTCTAGGGAAGGTTTGAGTACAGCTAGCTAGTTTTTGGTGAGTAAAGATCTAATCTTAGCTAAGGTTTTATAAACTTAATATATATGCCTAACTTGTTGTAATATATGATGTTTGTTTGGATATAAATTGTGTTGTCTTGGATGTATATTTATGTGTTGTGATGAAATGACATATAGTTTGAATATTAAAGTTAAATAGTCAAGTTAGTTGCAAGTTATAATCTCGCTTGTATAGATTGGTTATAGCATACTTATATGTGATTGTAATGTGATTATCTATGTTGTTAACATGAATACTGATGATATATTAAGTGTCGCCTTTCATTGAAGGAAAGGCAGATCGTTACACCTAGCATGTAGAGCATCATGTACACCAGTCTATCTGGTTTACCAATATGACATTCTTGATATACCTATAATTAAGAATGTTCATACATTTAATGTATGTAGTTAATATCACTGATATATTAACGATATATCTCATATCACTCCTTAACTGTAATTTTTTTCCAAAATATCATTATCGATATATTGCCGAATATTTTTTTGATATATCGCTCTGATATTTTGTGTGAAATCCTTGATATTTTTTAAGAATTTATTCCATTATTGTATGACATGGAGAAAACAAATTTACAAATAAATATCTTTGCTTTCTCAAAATTTTTTTATAACATATAGTGAATGACAATACGTAGGAATCCCTAATGCATGAATTTTTTTACGTTTAACCATAATTTTTTTTGTCTATTTCATTCATCTTCTTATAAAGAAAACTCTATTTATTTCATTATTTTATTTGTTTTATTTTTTATGAAGACTCTACCGCTAAAAACTAGAACGTTTAAAAGCTACTTCTATTTTTAATTATATTTGGTTCACCATTTCTAATTGATAATTTAGGTTACAAAACTTGATTTTATTAATTATTATCATGCACCGGGAACTAAAATTTAAAGAGCAGTAAGATTATATATTTTGAAAAATGGATAAAGAATCGGCTAGAAGTTATAATAGATGTTAAATCAACATTACTTATTTGATAAATTAAGTGAAAATGAAAATGAAGAAACTATAAGTATGGAAAACGTTGCAAATTAATATTGATGATTAGATGGCTTAAAAAATGAATTTAGTATAAACATTAGAAAAGTAATACAGATGCATATCACACGAATTTAACGATTTTTATAAGCTTATTCTATGAATCATGTTTAGTAGAATATCTCGATAAACATATTGTGATTTGTAAACTACATGCAATCACTTTTTAATAGTAATTTGGAAATATTGATCAAAATATTTAGAAACATAACCTTAATTATAACAATGCACTAAAATATGATTTATAACATTCTACATATGTCCAATATATCATTGATATCATATGATATTATCATGATATTTTTAAAATATCTCACATCGTACTTGATCGATATGTGTCTGATACCGTTATCAACTACTTAGCATTTAATATTAAGTGTGGGTTTAATACTTATGAGTAGGAACACCACATAATTACAATCAAAACAACACGAAAGCTAATGATTTCTATTAATTTATAGACATACACTCATAACATGCTAAAATACATGCAATGGAAACAAAATAAAATAGCTTACTATTATTTCTAAAGAAGTAGTGGCAAGTACATATGTTGCCAAAATGAATCGGTATCTAATTTTGTTCCAAGAGCTCATAACTTCGTTAGTAATATGTAACGACCCGTAAATTTCGATGATTTAATTTGGTTAAATTATAAGATTTTTGTAATTTAATGTAGAAAGAAATGAAAATTTTATAATTGATAATGAAGTGAATGTTAGAATTTAAAAGAGCAATTGTAATAAAAATTAACACTAACATAAAACAAAAAGGAAGAAAGGAAATGGCAATTAGTTGAAATAATGTAGCTTGTTATACTTGGTTAAAGTCTAATATAAGAAGGCAAATGGGAAGATTGTATTAACTAATGCGATGATGAAATTAGTGATAATTTAATGAAATCAATGTTATAATAACCGATGAAGTAATACGCAATTAATGGGAAACATATACAATCAATGTAGGTAAGAAATTTTAATTAATTTTGTTTCTATAATAAACGTTACTTGGTGATTTTTAATATAGTAACGGAAGGGTGTATGTAAAGTAATTTATGAATATATATTTGGCGATTAAATCAAATCAATCTATAGAAATCAATTTTAAATTAATTGGAAGGAAATATGTAATAATTGCATTTATTTGTAAGTGGATGAAATTTATTTCTATGTTAATTGAATATTGGAATAAGATGATAATTGTTAATGTACTAAGAAGTAGGCCAATAATAATTCTTCCCATAAATTGATAATCGATCCAATAATGAAATATTATCCATAATAGGGCAATTAGATTTATGGTAGAATAGAATGTCTATTAAGTGGAAATATTGAAAATAAAATTTGTAATTTCAAAATTTTGCAAATTTGAAGAAATGGTAGAAATTATTGTAATAAACTAAATGGGAGTCAATTAGAACTAATGAACCTTAATGTGTATTAATGAAATTGTGGCAATAGTGCAAAACTTAAATCATTTACCCATTCATTAATGCATTGAATTAGGTCTCAATCAAATAGCAACATTTGGCTGGTTAATAATAGCTTTTAAGTGAAAATAAAACGTTAATGATAACAAGTATTTTAAGACTAACCATCTATTTAGTATATTAAATTTTAACTGATAATTTATTTGCAATAAATAAAAATAATTATTACATTTACGTTAATTGAAGTAACATTTGAAATTTTTGTCAATTCCATTTATAATTTAACTATTGGTTGATGTAGCATTGTAAATCAAGATTGATTAATTTAAATTGAATGTAAATTTTTGTGATTGGATTTATTTCAAATAAAGGAAATTTAATATTTAGATATTATGGAAATATAAATTTAGATGAAATTTGGAGATATTTACGTAATAAAGTATGAACCCAATGGTAGTCTCATCTATTGGATACTAATAGATTGAGAAATTGAATGAAAGTCAAAATAAAAAGAAATTTTGCAAATTTAATTTATAATTTGCGAATATAATGAAATTAAAATTTAACGCTGAAATGAATAAATTTGTTAAATCTAAATTTACATCTAGATTTGGTTTAAATTAATGTGAAGAATTAAGAAACTAAAAGTGATAAAGATTGTCAATTTTAGAATTTAAATAGGAAATTTGATTTAATTAATTTATGTTAATATAAAAATAGCCATTTTGGCCACTGACTCGGATTTCGAGGAAACCAGTTTCAACGGATCCGTATCGGTAAATTATTGTAGGGTTTCAAGTTTCGTAGCGATCATACTTGTCGTTTGATCGTACAAACGCGAAACGCCTTGAAATCGATTTTGTTGAAATCAATTGAAACCAATTTGAAAATATTGATTTCAGCATAACTTCTTCATACGATGGAATTTGAACGTAAAACTTTTTCCATCGCGTTCAAAATATTTTAAAACACCTATTTTGATATATGGGTTAACCCTATTTCGTTCTGGAGTTAGAACGGGCTTTTTGGGCTAATTATCGTTTAACACGTTTATAATTCGGATCCAATCCATTCTATTCCAACTTTATCTATAAATACCATGCTAAACCCTATCCTCCGCCTATTCTCATTTATCTACGCGTAAAATTTCATCAGCTCCTCTTCTTTTTCAATGGATGCAAACTCTAGATCCAATCTCAATTTCAAAAACAAAGTCAAAAATTCAAAGTCCCCAGAAAATTCCAAAAAAATATATGTTGAAGTTCTCAATGAGCATAATCTTCTAGTGGAATTCGTTTTTCAATCCGATTCACCGTTTGTCAGAAAATTTCGAATCAATTCAGACCGTCCATATTAGGGTTTATGTTTCGACGGTGGATCTTCGTCCTTGCGACGATCGGGGGGCACCATCGCGTAGAGATTGTCGAGTAGGGTTCATCCATGCCATTCGTTGTTGGTGTTGGTCGCTGGTTTCGCCGTGATTGTCCATTAAGGGGAGCGGCGGCAGCTGCAAAATGGGGGGCCGTGGGGGGCGCGCGAGGTACCAGGGAGGTCGGCGAAGCTCGATGGAGGTGGCGGTGGTGTCAGATCACGTGGGAGATGATTTTGGTGGCGGCTCGGTTTGCAGAGTGTCGTGGAACTTGGGAACGAACGCGAATTCTAAGGTTGCAGTTTTTTTTTCGTTCGTGCGTTGACTAGCCGAGTGGAAGGAGATTACGTGGCATGAGGGGTAAGTGGGTTTTTTTATATTTTTTATTTTGATTTCAAATCTTCTTATCTTAATAACTTTTGTGTACGTTATCCGTTTCACGCGCGGTTTTCTCCGCTAGGTTCGTAATAAAATTCCGGACACTTTGACGTTGGTTTTGACGGATTTGAAGACTGTGTAAATTTTGGGTTTAAATCGGATTTAAATTCGATTTAAATTCAAAAGGTGAGTGTTTTAACCCACTCACAACTTCTAAAATTTCTTATGTTTGTTAAATTGATTTATGATATGAGTAGAAATTCATTTATGACTGTTTGACATATTTTATTCATCATCTCAGTTATATTGCATTTGTTTAAATTAAATTGTTATTTAATTTTATTATTGCATATAAATTGATAGTTAAATTTATTTAATTTGCATATAAATTTCCAATTAAATAGTTATTAATTTACTATTGAATATAAAACTGTTCGTTGATACCTGTTATATTTTATATGCAATATATTGATGTTTTGTTCAAATTGGATGATGATTGTAATAAATGGTTGATGATTGATGTTTGGTGAATGGATGATGTGTTCTATATTATATAATCTGCAAGTTATCATCCATTTAATTTCATTCGGGATTGCGGTTTGAAATGATATACAACCGCATTTTTTTAATTTTTAAATTACGAATTGAAATGATAAATATCCGTATCACTTCACCATAGGATAGAAAATTTTATACAAACACCGTCGGTCTATATATATAATTATTTTGAAAATGATTTCTATGGTTTGGATAGGATACGATTTAATAAATATTAAAATTTGATATTTTATAAATATTATTTATATATACATATACAGTTAAATTGTTGAATTTAAGCTATGTATAAATCTGTTAAATAAAAATGAATAAGTTGAACAATGGAGTTTGATAATTTATATTATATAATTTAGTACAGGTTTAAGATATTGTATATATATATATATATATATAGATTTTTAAACGATACAAATCAATTAAGATTGGAAGATAAATAGGAAATTTATTTGGAATTGAGCTTATTTAAAAATTTAACTCCATAAGTTGATGTAAACTTATTAAGATTGGAATTTAAAGGTATGATATTTATAACTGGATTTTTAATTCAAGATAAATCAAATGAATATTTCTAGTATAAATAAATTGAAGGAAATTCTTAGTTGTTAGCAATTTGAATTTTATTTTATGGATTTATTATGTGAAGATTTCAAAACTAAATAATAGGACAATAAATTGTTGAATAGAAAATTTCAACCTAAGTTTTGAAATTGTTAAATACTCAAAGTTTGAAATATATTAAAATCGAAGTGTTTTATTGAAACTGAGAGTGAATCTAAATTTATGGGTTAGACTTAATTTAAAGTGAATAAATGATAAAGGTGTGGAAATTATTTACTTTTAAAGTAATTTAAAATCAACTATTTTACATACGGTTGAATATCCAAACCATTTAAGTTTTGGAAGTTATGGTTTTAAGTTATGAAACCCAAAGTTTTATGTTTTGAAAGGCTATGTTTCAAGTATTTGGTTTCAAATTATTATAACCTTGAAATGAGGATTTTTTTTTTAAAAAAGAATATAATGAAATGATATCATATTTATTTGGTTTTAAAAGAAGAAATGATATCATATTTATTTGGTTTTAAAAGAAGAAATGATATCGTAATTATAGTTTTGAAATGGGTATTTTATTCAGGTTTTGAAAGTATAAACTATTTTGAAAAGACCGTGGTGTTATAATAACGTTTGGTTGTTAAAGAGACCGGGATCGGAAGTTGTCATACGCTCTACCAACTCCGAAAACCACTTTAACAACCGTGTACGCGGTGGAGATTCCAGAATGAAGTAGGATGGCGGCGACGTTTCCTCTGAGGTAAATACGTGAACCCAACTCCCATGAGTTGGCATAAGGTGGCTAAAACAGGAGCGATCGACGGGTTAATAAGGTAGCACTTTTGATCAGACACTTCCCTTTTGATACTATACTCTGACTTTGGATTGATTCGGTGGCCTCCTTCACTTTTGATTTCTTTGATTTGGGGAAGTTTGTTCGAGGTGGGCAGTAGCTGCGCGCTACGCGTTACCACCGACCCGGAAGCGTAATTGGTATATCTACCCTGGCATTGCCTAGTTGTGTCGTGTCACCTACCCTATCGCGCTTGTACGAGTTTGGATTTCTCCCGTAGCCCGTGTGGTATCCTCTGGTGGCTTCCCGATCAGGAGGGACTATGATATTGGATGGACTACTGGGACTGTTACGTGTTAAGGTGGAAAATGTAAAGCCTTAATGCTATTTAAAAGTAAGTTTATTTTACTATAGATACTATTATAATAGCGAAATATACTACATAGTAAATAGTTTAACGGATCCTTAAGAGATGTAAATCCCGAGCATCTTTTAAGTTGCTGCGCTCATATTTATTCCTGTTGATTTAACTTACATAAGATCTTTTAGTTCTGACTCGAGTGCTTTGTCTTTTCAATTCGCTCGGGTCAGTCCGAGCATTTCAGGATTTGAAGATTTAGCTCTGGAGGACGAAGAGGAAGATTTGTATTATTATTATTTATATTATTGCACTACACTCATACTGTTCCGCTGCATTGTTATTGGTATGTGTAACTCTGATATGTATTATATAAATAAAATCAAATGTTTTTGTAAACAGATTTATAAACTGAATATTTGATTTTTATATTTTATCCTTCCGCTGTGAGATTCTTTTTTCTTTTTATTTCTTTCTTGTTTTTCTAATTTACCCCATAACAATCCGCCCTTCCGTATGGTTTGAATAGCCACGTGTGCTGATTTAAAGCGTGCGAAAAGGCGGACGTTACATCTAAAATCAGAGCTTTGGTTTAGCGATAAACCTTAGCTTGTGGGGTTTGACTCTTTATTAATAGGGTAGTAATACCCTATGGGAGTCGCTGAGTGTATATATATGAGAGAGCGTATTTGTTAGTGTTATAAAAAGGTTTTGATATCGTGTTAATTTGTTCCGTTTCGTATTTATAAATTCTGGTTGATGCATGGGAAGCTATGACACCAATAGGGATTTCTAAACACTTAATAGGACTGACCGACACAATATTTGTTTTTAATATAGGCGAATGAAATAATTTTTCCTATTATATTTTCTATATATATATATAAAATAAATTTAAAAAAAAGGATATATATTTGGTTGCTATACATTGGTTGTTAGGTAATGAAATTTATAAATAATAGTTTAAATAAGATTTAAAACAAATAAATGAAATTGGAAATTTAGAACTTAAGTTCTGGGGTTTTGGAATTTCTTTTGAACGATGTTGAAATATAATAATAATAATATAATTAAAAGAAGTATTTTCTGATATAAGTATTTCAATATAATTTGAATGAAATGTTTTAAAAGAAATTTTAGAAAGATAAAGTTGTACTCCCCTCTCTGTCGTTGGAAAATATTTTCGGTGATGAGTGCACGCATCATCAACATTTATTTTCGAGTTTCGTAGTGGGAAGGCCACTGTAGTAGTTTTACTACAGATTTATTTGGATAAATAGATATAAATTTTAATTGTTTTAAATATAATCAAATATATAAATTGTATGTATATATTTATCTATTATTTTAAAATAATTTGAAATTAAACCCGGTATTTAATTCTTAAGTTTCCGCTAACTAACAGTTTTACTTAGGGTAGTAAAATGTAATGTAACTAATTTATAATTGGTACCTTTAATAAAAATAAGAGATAAATGCTAAGTTATAAATAGGGTTAAAAGAAAGTAGAAATTGTAATCTTATAAAACGAAAGATAGAATTATTGAACCATTAATGAATTAAAGGAATTGAGAAAAACTTGTATAACTTTCAATTACATTCTTAAAGGCATATATATAACTTACCAAAAGATATAAAAGTTGAAAATGTTAATAAGAAAATGTAATAGGTATTATACAAGTAATTAATTGGAGGGAATGAAAGAAATTAATGGAAGTCTTTAATAAATAAGAATTGATGTTATAAAGTTATAAATTTAAGTGTAATTAAAATGTTACTATAATTAAATATAATAGAAATGTAAGCATTAAATAAATGAATGAAATTGAGAAATGCATAAATGTAATGCAATAAAAAGAAACTTACATGACCTGAATTAATGGAAATGAATAATTGTAAGTAATAAATGATAATAAACTTAAAGTAAAATGGTTGAAGCTATTTATAAATAAAATAAGTAGGAAAATAAATACTGTAAATAAGAGAAATTCAGTAAGGAATAAAAGAATGTAATACAAATAAAGGAAATTGCAGTATATATGGATGAGTGAAAACTGAAAGAAATAAAATGTAAAATAATGGATAAAACATTATATGAATAAAAAGGGAGAGATCAAACAATAAATGTATGAAATGAAATCAATTAGAATAAACTAAATTTTTGTTTGGATTTATTGTTGTTTGGTTTATGGTTGTTTGGGTAAGGATACTTTAAAATATTTGGATGTAGGAATAATTTATTTAGTTTCATCTAAGACTGTTGAGTAAATGATGCACTTAGTAGTTCATTCTTTATTTTGTACAATATAAAGTTTTGAACCCGAACAACTATTTGTTTTGTTTGATATGAATGAATGGTTGATTTATATTGATTTTGTATGATGTTGGTTGCAATGATTGTTGTTTATATTTAATTGGTTGAAACAAGTTTAAACATTTCATTTATGTAAATTTTAACCCTCTTTGGATTATATAAGTGAAATGCAGGTTATGAAAGCAATTGCTAGTGCTTCGGTTCCATAAAATAAGCGTAAATTGCCCGACAAATAGGTACGTTTTCGGATTACGGTTTATAGAGCTATTTTATATATATTTTTCCCATGTTGGGATATAATATTTTGGATATTATATGTGATATTTTGTTATATTTGATATTATATTTTCTCCCGAGTCTCTCCGTACAAAGGAGACTCTGCCAAAAAAATTCGTAAATTTTGGACTTAGAATTTTTTTTTGAAAATGTTTTTCAAACTTCAATAATTTAAGTATAAAAAGATATAATGATTGTAAATTTGTATATTTTATTTTGAAATCTAATTGTTTATAAATTTAATGTTTTGAATAATAGATATTAATTTATAAGTTTTTCTTTTCCCTTCTTTTTCCTTTTCGCGGACGAAAAGTTTTGAGTGGGGGAGAGTGTAACGACCCGTAAATGTCGATGATTTAATTTGGTTAAATTATAAGATTTTTGTAATTTAGTGTAGAAAGAAATGAAAATCTTATAATTGATAATGAAGTGAATGTTAGAATTTAAAAGAGCAATTGTAATAAAAATTAACAATAACATAAAACAAAAAGGAAGAAAGGAAATGGCAATTAGTTGAAATAATGTTGCTTGTTATACTTGGTTAAAGTCTAATATAAGAAGGCAAATGGGAAGATTGTATTAACTAATGCAATGATGAAATTAGTGATAATTTAATGAAATCAATGTTATAATAACCGATGAAGTAATACGCAATTAATGGGAAACGTATACAATCAATGTAGGTAAGAAATTTTAATTAATGTTGTTTCGATAATAAACGTTACTTGGTGATTTTAATATAGTAACGGAAGGGTGTATGTAAAGTAATTTATGAATATATATTTGGCGATTAAATCAAATCAATCTATAGAAATCAATTTTAAATTAATTGGAAGGAAATATGTAATAATTGCATTTATTTGTAAGTGGATGAAATTTATTTCTGTGTTAATTGAATATTGGAATAAGATGATAATTGTTAATGTACTAAGAAGTAGGCCAATAATAATTCTTCCCATAAATTGATAATTGATCCAATAATGAAATACTATCCATAATAGGGCAATTAGATTTATGGTAGAATAGAAAGTCTATTAAGTGGAAATATTGAAAATAAAATTTGTAATTTCAGAATTTTGAAAATTTGTAGAAAGGTAGAAATTATTGTAATAAATTAAATGTGAGTCAATTAGAACTAATAAACCTTAATGTGTATTAATGAAATTGTGGAAATATTGCAAAACTTAAATCATTTACCCATTCATTAATGCATTGAATTAGGTCTCAATCAAATAGCAACATTTGGCTAGTTAATAATAGCTTTTAAGTGAAAATAAAACGTTAATGATAACAAGTATTTTAAGACTAACCATCTATTTAGTATATTAAATTTTAACTGATAATTTATTTGCAATAAATAAAAATAATTATTACATTTACGTTAATTGAAGTAACATTTGAAATTTTTGTCAATTCCATTTATAATATAACTATTGGTTAATGTAGCATTGTAAATCAAGATTGATTAATTTAAATTGAATGTAAATTTTTGTGATTGGGTTTATTTCAAATAAATGAAATTTAATATTTAGATATTATGGAAATATAAATTTGGATGAAATTTGGAGATATTTACGTAATAAAGTATGAACCCAATGGTAGTCTCATCTATTGGATACTAATAGATTGAGAAATTGAATGAAAGTCAAAATAAAAGGAAATTTTTGCAAATTTAATTTATAATTTGCGAATATAATGAAATTAAAATTTAACGCTGAAATGAATAAATTTTTTAACTCTAAATTTACATCTAGATTTGGTTTAAATTAATTTGAAGGATTAAGAAAGTAAAAGTGATAAAGATTGTCAATTTCAGAATTTAAATAGGAAATTTGATTTAATTAATTTATTTTAAATTTATTTAATTAATATAAAAATAGCCAATTTGGCCACTGATTCGGATTTCGACGAAACCAGTTTCATCGGATCCATAACGGTAAATTATAGTAGGGTTTCAAGTGTCGGAGCGATCATACTTGTCGTTTGATCGTATGAACATGAAACGGGAAATCGATTTAATTGAAATCAATTGAAATCAATTTGAAAATATTGATTTCAGCATAACTTCTTCATACGATGGAATTTGAACGTAAAACTTTTTCCATCACGTTCAGAATATTTTAAAACACTTATTTTGATGTATGGGTTGACCCAATTTCGTTCCGGAGTCAGAACGGGCTTTTTGGGCTAATTATCGTTTAACACGTTTATAATTCGGATCCAGTCCATTCTATTCCAACTTTATCTATAAATACCCTGCTAAACCCTAGCCTCCACCTATTCTCATTTATCTGTGCGTAAAATTTCATCAGCTCCTTTTCTTTTTCAATGGATACAAACTCTAGATCCAATCTCAATTTCAAAAACAAAGTCAAAAATTCAAAGTCCCCAGAAAATTCTGAAAAAAATATATGTTGAAGTTCTCAATGGGCATAATCTTCTAGTGGAATTCGTTTTTCAATCCGATTCACCATTTGTCCGGAAATTTCAAATCAATTCAGACCGTCCATATGAGGGTTTTATGTTTCGACGATGGATCTTCGTCCCGGCGAGGATCGAGGGGCACCATCGCGTAGAGATTGTCGAGTAGGGTTCATCCATGCCATTCGTTGTTGGTGTTGGTCGCTGGTTTCGCCGTGATTGGCCATTAAGGGGAGCGTCGACGGCTGCGAAATGGGGGGCCATGGGGGTCGCACGAGGTACCAAGGAGGTCAGCCTAGCTCGATGGAGGTGGCGGTGGTGTCAGATCGCGTGGGATATGATCTTGGTGGTGGCTCGATTTGTAGAGTGTCGTGGAATTTGGGAACGAACGCGAATTCTAGGGTTGCAGTTTTTTTCGTTCGTGCGTTGACTAGCCGAGTGGAAGGAGATTACGCGGCATGAGGGGTAAGTGGGTTTTTTTTGTTTTATTTATTTATTTTGATTTCAAATCTTTTTATCTTAGTAACTTTTGTGTACGTGATCTGTTTCACGCGCGGTTTTCTCCGCTAGGTTCATAATAAAATTCCGGACACATTGACGCTGGTTTCGACGAATTTGGAGACTGTGTAAATTTTGGGTTTAAATCTTATTTAAATTCGATTTAAATTCAAAAGGTGAGTGTTTTAATGCGATAACCCAGATTTTTAGGCATTTAGAATTGATATAATAATTGGGTTAATAAATAGAAATACTGAATTATAGATTGAACAATGAATTTAATCTAATAAATATTTATAATTGTAATTTTTTTGTATATATATAAATTTTAAATAAAATTATTATATACCAATTGAATTCGTGTTAATTTGATATATACTTATATTGAGTTGATCTCAAATTGGATTTTAAGTTAAATTTGAATTTGAATTTGGATTAGAATTTGAGATAGGTATTTTAAATTATTTTGGGTTTAGAAAAATAATAATATGATATATGACTTTTATTAGTATAAGATTAGTTTTATATCATTATCTTTAAAGAATATATTAAACTTGTATAGTTATTTTTTTAGTGTATAATTGAGATAATTTTCTTTGAAATATATATTGATTAATTAAAGGATAGTCTAAATATTTATACACTTAAGATAGTTATCTTTAATATAAAGCTAAATTAAAATGTAATATTAAAATAGTAAATAAATATTAAAAACACATGAAATTACAAGTGTTAAAAAAAATTACTTACAAATTAACAAGTGTAAATTGATTAGGGCATGATAGTGACACTTGTAAACCAATTGAATAAGTATAAATTTATTTTCTTTTTATTTAAAATAAATGTGACTAAGCTCTATCCCTCTCTTTCATATTTCTTTTCCTGATCTGTTTATTCTCAAAACAAAGAGAGCAAAGCTTGTGACCTAAAACCAGAAAACCTATTCAAAGAAACTCAACATTTATCCAAACCTGGTGACCAATTTTGAATCAATCAAACAACTTTTTCCTTTCTCAAGAAACTGAAGATTAGATTTTAAGGAAAAGGAAGATCATTGATAAATTCAAGCGAAAGATAGATTGGAAGTTTATTACATCAATGACCAATTACAAACTGCAAATTAACAAGTGCAGTTCTCTGGATCAAAACAGTAAAATACAGGTCAAGTGTTCCAGAAAACAAATCCTGTCCTCTGCTCTTCAATCTGTGAGTGAACTTTAACTGATAATAAAATTGATCATTTCTACCTATGCATGTGATGGATTTAAGTAGGCATGCCTGGGAATTTATATACCTCTGTTCTTTTCTCTTTATTTTTGTTTACAGACCCAAAATTTGATTTCAAACAAATTTTCTTCCTTTCCAAACCTTTTCTGGCTAAGATTATTAAAAAGGAATTGATTGTATGAGTGTGATATATTTTATAAAATTGTCTCAAGAAATTATATTAAGCATTTCGTTGGAAAAATTGAATTATACAGTAAAATAAATTTCAACTGGAAATTTCAACTATTATTTCCCTATGTTTCTTTTATATGGTTGAATTAGTCTGGGAAAATGATGATTTATGATAACAAAATCAAGAATTTTAAGTTTATAATTTGTGTGGATTTGGAGGTTAAACAGATTTGGGGGAGTTGGCAAATTGGGGCATCTGGGTTGATTCGAAGACGTGACACTTAACGTGGAGAAGGAATAGGACATGGAGAACGTGGGAAAAATGTCTCTGGAATTTTCTAATGCTTGTGGAAGCGGGATGATCGAATAGTAGGGTTTAGGGGATCTTCGACTGGCCTTAGGTTTCAGGTTGAAAAGCAAAGAAAAAGGGAGAATAGAAGGTTGCGCGTGTAGGGGAAACAATGTAGGAGATAGTGACGGGTCTTCCGATGAAGTTTGAGGGTGTAAGATGATAGGAATGGTCGAAGTGGGGTGATCGATGGATTCTGTTTGTTTCCAGTATGTGGGTCGAAGGTTGTTTTTGTCGAACAATGAAGTTCGTCGATGTCTAGGTGGTTGGATGGGATGGGATGATCGTATGTGACTTGCAGAGATGAACGGAGGTATGGTCGCCGTCCAGGTGATAGTGTGCACGTACACCGTGATACATTGTGCAGGTGGATGGAAGAACAGGGAGAATAAGAGGGTGAAGGAGAAGGGGAATTTGTTGGTTTGTGGGCTTTGAGTTAGTTGGGCCTAAGAGTGGCGGGCCGATTGTTTAGAATTAAAATTAGAATAAGGAATAAAGATAGTAAAGGGTTTTAAGATAGAAATGTTTTCAAAATACTTAGTGGTTAAGTTGGAACTGAAATTAGCTCGGGATTTCGGGATTTGACCCGAGTATTCTTGGCATACTAATGAAGTTATAAGTTTCAACTATATGTTTTCAAATAAAATTTAATAATGATTAAGTAGTTATTTAAGATAATGATTTATCTTAAATTAAATAAGATCTTGTTTACTGATGAATAGTTTATCAATATAATTAATTATTAATCATTATTTAATATGGGTAATAAAGGGTTCAATAACTAACTTAATTACTTAGGGACAATTGATTAAAGTGATCAATTAAGGTTGATCATTAGTGGAATTCGATAAGTATAATTACTTAAAGTAAGTAATTAAAGGGATTTACTACTCTATGTAATTAATTAATTAATTTGATTAGTTTAAGTTAATTAATTAGTTTAATTTATTAAGATAATCACTTGATGATTTGTTAAGTGTAATTCCTAAATGTAATAAATAAAGCGTAATTACTTAGTGAAGTAATATATGGGTAATTAACGGGATGTAATTTATTAATGAATAGAAGTAGTTTTGAGTTTAATTACTTTGTGTAATTAATAAGAATGATAATTACTTAGTAGAAGTAATTCAAAGATTAAGTATTTAGTGTAATTAATTTAAGACTTAGTAAAGTTCTTTAAAGTTAATTAAGTAATGTAATTCATTAAAGGCTAATTACTTAATGAAATTAGTAAATGATTAATCAAGGGAGATTAATTAATATGGATAATTAGAGATGGGTAAATTAATTGATTTCTAATTAATAAATGGTTAAGTAAGTAGAATTGAGGGTGATTGAAGTAATTAAATTAATTTGTTTAAATTAATATCAGAAATGGAATGACTAATTTATTTTGCTTATGAATGATTGAACAGTATTGCATGCCTTAGTTTGATTGATATCTCGGATATGTGATTTGTGATGCTATGTGATATGAGATGTTGAGTTTAAACTGAGATGATGTGGTTATCTATCGATGATGATTTAATGTGTATAGATGACACCCTGTATTTAAAGCTTGAATTATGTTTCACTTGAATAATTTGAGATAGGATGGTATTGAATTCGAAGAGACCGGAGTCGGGTATTAGTAAATAACCAAAACCACTTCGATTTATAATCCTCTATAAATTCCTTATGGATTTAATGTGTGAAATCAGCAGGCTGGATGTGACGCCCCACCTCTATACCCACGCTAGCCAAGAACACTATGGAGTAATGCTGTCAACTAGCACGGAGAATAAGGCTGTTGAGGAGCGACCATCCGTGTAATTGCTTTGTAATAAAATAGTGTTTAAATCATTTGAAGAAAGAGTTTTGATATTTACTACTAGTATAGAAAACCTTTATATTTTTAAAGTGACAAAGCACAAGGGGGATTGTAGAAACAATCAATCACAAAGATCACATTCGAAGATGTGAATAAAAATCCAATGAAATCGATAAAGGATCCATCGAAGTGGATATATCTAAAATTCCCAAAGAAATTAAGTCATCAAAGATGATAATAAATGATGACAATAAATAGGGTCATCACTAATCGATTTAAATTGAAAATTCAATCCAAAAAGGCAAATTGGACTAAAACAGCAGGTTCAGTCGACTGAACAGAGGTTTCAGTCGACTGACCCTGTATCTGGGAATTTTCCAGGTTCAGGAAACTTTCTGTTTCCAGGTTCAGTCGATTGAACAGAGAATTCAGTCGACTGAATCATGCCTGGAAACTTTCGGGTTCCAGGTTCAGTCGACTGAACAGACTTTTCAGTCGACTGAATCATGCCTGGGCTATTTTTCAGCCTATTCAAATGAAGAGAAAATTCTTCCAAAATGCAACCGGACGAACATTGGCTCTAAGGGTTTATGCCAATCGGCAACCCGGCCCTATATGCTCCTCGATGCATCACCAAAAGCACGATCAGACATCCATATAAGGATTTTCACACAAATTTGACTTAAAAACCCAAAAATTGGAATATTCACAAAACCAATCCAAATCAAGAGCAAATGCACATGAAGAAGTGTTAGGAATTCATACCTAACAACCAAAGATAATTATAGTCATAGATGTGAGATAAAAATCTCACTTTTGAACCCAAATTAATGAAGAAGAAGCTTGAAAGCAAATGGAAATCAACCACACTTCAATCTCAACACTAGAAGCTTGAATCTAAGCTAAAAAGAGAAACATTTCCCAAAGTTAGGTTTAGGAAATTCTGAAATTGGTAAGAGAATAAGTTGGAGAAGAAGAAGAGAAGCTTACCAAAGGGTTCTTCTTGAGTTTGGAGCTAGGAATTTGATTTGCAAGAGAAACTAGGGTTTTGGAGTTTTAATTTCCAATCTCTCCCACCATTAATGCTAAGAAAACTGAAATGAGAAGAGAATGAGGGTGAGTGGGGAAGAGTGGCTCAGATTTGAGCATAAGTTAACATAGGGCTGAGCCCAAACCAAACCCAAAGGGAAAAGGTAGCAAAAATCAACTTTCTCCAAACATATCGAAGCTTATACTCAAAAGGGTCGCAAACGGCATTTTAAACTCAATGGGAGTGGTCTCGAGTCCCAATTCGACCGTATGCAAAAAGTAGCTTTTCGGACTAAAATCCGACTAACGATAAAATATTTAAATAAAATATTTAAATATAAAATCGATAAATATGCGGGTTGTTACAGACTCCCCTCCTTAAAGAAATTGCATCCTCGCAATAATTAAGAAGGAAATATAAGAAGTAACAACCAAAGAAGCATATTAACACAAAAGAAAATTTGAATCAAGAAGTTCACCATAAAGAGCACGAAGGAGTAAATCCGAAAGTTTTCGTTCGATGAATTTTCAAGATTTCCAAGAATAATCCCTAAGATTAGAGGACCATGGAACTTCTATCAAAAAGAATATCTTTATATCGAAGGCGCTCAACCTCCGAAGCAATGATGCAAATGGAATGGTGCTCAAAAATCAAATTTGGTGAAACTTCAATCCCTCAATAACACCGGGCTCAAGAATAAAAACCGGAAACATAAAAGCATTTCCATAGTTAAAAGACGTGGAAAACGTCATGAATATCAGAAAACTGAGCTGGTGCAACGACGTAGTGTAATAACAGTACGCCCGAGAAACTAGAAACTCAAATAATTTGGGACATCAGCGTAGTTCAAAAACGGTACGCCCAATGAACCGAACACCATAAAAGAACATCAGACGCAAGTCCATAAAAGAAATGAGATAAAGCTCAATAGAACGAAGTATATCAAAACGTCCGATGAAATTGATAAAAAGATAATTCCATTCAGGCAACATCAAAGAATCAACCACTTGTTGCCTACGACAATGCGCATTGGCAACACGATTTTCCTTCCGGGAATAAAAAGAATATCAAGATCATAAGATGCTAGGAACACGAGTCGACATGAAGTTCCTTATGAGAAAATGAATATTCCAAAGATTTATGATCAAGATAGAGAATAAATTTCTCATCCAAATATGATGATGCCAAATTCCGAAAATAAAAACAATAGCCGCGAGCACTAGATCATGAGTGGCATATCTAGTCTCGATAAGCTATAATGATTTAGAAACACAAGTGATAGCACGTTCTGCTTTGCAAGAGAACGACATCCAAACCAACATAACTAGTATTGGCACAAATAGCAAAGTCTTGGTTCCCCTTCAGGAATCACAAGAATAGGAGTATCGAAAAAAAATTCTTTCAAATAATTTTCTTTCCCGAAAAGCTAAAGCTTTCAAAAATCAAAATTATCTTTATGTAAAAATCTTTCTAGAAAAATTTGCATCTTACAAGTCAATTTATTATGTCTGATTGTCACATCAAAGCGTTTAGGAAATTCCTATCGATAACGTTGATCAAGCGCATCGACCAAAATTCTTAAAGCACTCAACGGGCAATACAATTACAAAATCATCTTTTCTAGGATAAATAAATCTCTTAAAAAGTTTTAAGAATATTCTTTGCTCGTTTTAAGAGCAAAATCATATTGCACTTATAATTAAATCTTATGAAAAAGATTTGCAAAATTTTAAATTTCTATTTCCATCCAAAATCCATAAATAAGAATGGTCTCATCGAAATTTTCATAGAATATTGGATTTATAAAACAGATGAAACAAGCTGGACAATTGAATGACATAATAATTCATTCATAGGAATCATAACAAGTGCGGAATGCGATAAGTGAAATGCTAACTTCCGCAACTTGTAGCAAATGAAAACGGTGGTAAAGTCAAACTAAAAAGACCTTAGCACCACACAAAAGATTACTTAGGTGATAATCCTAAGACAAGTCAAATATACCGGAGAATTCTCAAACTATTTAGATGAGAGAAATAACACTTTCCTCACCATAAGGACTTTAAAGAATAAAATGATGCCATCAAGATGGAATCAAAATCACAAAGAAAAATAGAAATCTGCTTAACAGATTAAAAATGTCGAAGATGAATAGTCCACTCAAGAAAATAAGATATAGGCTTCATAATGGTTAAGCTAATCCTATCGCACAAATCAATTCCGGAGCCTAAGTAAAAATATTGGCTCGGAAAGAAAAATCACATAAAATAGTTTCGACATCAATAGAAAGCAATTTGAGTGTTGCGGATCTACCATCCGGATTCGCAATCCTCAAAGATATCATCAAGCCCAAAATATTTTAAAAGAAAAGAATCAACAAGTTCTTTGGATATAAAATAATGAGATACAAATCAACAAGAACTTGAAAAGAATATTCACAAGACAAACAAAAGCAAAGATTGAATGAGAAATACCTTGGCCACGAGATGTGTTGCCAAGGGCTTGAGCCACATTCGACTTTCCCTCCCTCTTGCCTTCACGTTTGAGGCATTGATGGAGAAATGATCTGGGCTCTTACAATAGCGACACGATTTGGGCTTTGAGCACTTATTAGCAAAATGATCCCCAGACCCACAGTTGAAGCATCTCGCACTACTAGGAGAAGGAGCCTTTGCAGCAGGCGTTGCTTGCTTACCCTTTTTGTTGGGATAAGGGCCTTGGAATTCGTTGGGTCTCTTTTTGTTGTTGAAGTTGGGTTTGGAAGCTACTATTTCAACATCACTTTTTTTATCAGTCTCTTCAAGACGAAGAGCGATATCGATAAGCTGATCAAATGAAACCTCAAGTTTCAGAAGTAATGGCTTCTTAAGATTCTTATTCAAGCCATAGACAAATCTCTGATTTTTCTTCAATGGGGTATTAATGTACTCAACCCCGTATTTGGACAAAGATTCGAAAGATGCGACATAGTCTGTCACAGAAGATTCACTTTGAACAAGGTCAATAAAACGCCGGGCCAAAGTTACTTTTTCAGCCTCTGGCACAAACTTTAGTTCGAATCGTTCCCGGAATTGCTCCCAAGTAAGATCCGCTTCAATGATTTCAGAAATTAAAAGCTCATACCAATCTAATGCTCTTTCTTGAAGCATGCTAAAAGCCACTTGGACTCGATGTAGATCAATAAGGTTCATGCGAGAAAAGATGCGATCGCATGATTTGAGCCAAGCTTGAATTTCTATAACACCCTCGGATCCCTTGAATGGCCTTCCACCCAAATCGGTATAGTCTCTACACAAGCGTGCAAAACCGGATCTAGGATGAGTAGGCTCTGGAATGGGACCGGCTGCTTGAGCGTTCTTAACAAGATCTAGAAGCTGCTGGGCAGACATAAAAACTCCATCCTGGGGAGTAGCACTAGATTGACCGGCGCTGGGACGGCCAGGTCTAACCATTTCTCTTCTTTAAGAAAGAAAGAAAGAAGAGGAAAAAGTTATTCTCAGAATAAATTTCAATCAAACTTGATTGATAAAACAAGGAATCATAAAAGAAAATAGGATAGTACGGTACGAAGACACAAATTAAATCCTAAAGCACGACTCCTAAGATGGACTTAGGACGATGATCCTTGTTAAATTATTCTATTTTGTTTCGAAGTTTGGCTCTGATACCGCCCCACCTCTATACCCACGCTAGCCAAGAACACTACGGAGTAATGCTGTCAACTAGCACGGAGAATAAGGCTGTTGAGGAGCGACCATCCATGTAATTGCTTTGTAATAAAATAGTGTTGAAATCATTTGAAGAAAGAGTTTTGATATTTACTACTAGTATAGAAAACCTTTATATTTTTAAAGTGACAAAGAACAAGGGGGATTGTAGAAACAATCAATCACAAAGATCACATTCGAAGATGTGAATAAAAATCCAATGAAATCGATAAAGGATCCATCGAAGTGGATATATCTAAAATTCCCAAAGAAAATAAGTCATCAAAGATGATAATAAATGATGACAATAAATAGGGTCATCACGAATCGATTTAGATTGGAAATTCAATCCAAAAAGGCAAATTGGACTAAAACAGCAGGTTCAGTCGACTGAACAATATAACTTTTCATCTCAAGAGGAAATCCGACATACCGACACAAACTCAAAGCAATTACACGGATGGTCGCTCCTCAACAGCCTTATTCTCCGTGCTAGTTGACAGCATTACTCCGTAGTGTTCTTGGCTAGCGTGGGTATAGAGGTGGGGCGTCACACTGGAAATGGAATGATTTAAGGAATTGGACCCTTTAAACTATGTAGAGGTACATAGATATTGATGTGTGAAAGTGTTGACTAAAATAAACTGAGAACTCGTACTGAGGTATGAATTACCCCTGGGTTTAAAATAAGTTTTATATTGTTGAATTGTATGTTAGTTGGGTTTTACTCATGCAGGTTTCCAGCCTGACCCGGGTATTACTTTGATGTAATGCTCGGGTCAGACCGAGTATTATAGCTTTTCAAGTAAGGACGTTCTGGAGTTTAGAAGGCGAGCTGGATGGCAGGAACATATGGAGTAATTTTCGCTGTGTATATTATTGCTGTTTAGCTGGGACATGTTTACAAATTTGACCTGTAATGTGTAATAGTTGTAACTCTGATGTATAAATGTATAAGAGTATTGATACAGTTCTTCTTTATAAAACTGTTATTTATGTGATATTATATTTTGATCCGCTGCGAATGTGGGATTCTGAATTTTAAATTTTTCTTTTTCTTCTTCTTTCTTTTTCTTCTTTTCACCAACTATATGGAATTTTCGGGATCAAAATTTCCGGGTCGTTACATTTAACCCACTCACAACTTCTAAAATTTCTTATGTTTGTTAAATTGATTTATGATATGAGTAGAAATTCATTTATGACTGTTTGGCATATTTTATTCATCATCTCAGTTAGATTGCATTTGTTTAAATTAATTTGTTATTTAATTTTATTATTGCATATAAATTGACAGTTAAATTTATTTAATTTGCATATAAATTTCCAATTAAACAGTTATTAATTTGTTATTGAATATAAAACTGTTCGTTGATACCTGTTATATTTTATATGCTATATATTGATGTTTTGTTCAAATTGGATGATGATTGTAATAAATGGTTGATGATTGATGTTTGGTGAATGGATGATGTGTTCTATATTATATAATCTGCAAGTTATCATCCATTTAATTTCATTCGGGATTGCGGTTTGAAATGATATACAACCGCATTTTTTTTATTTTTAAATTACGGATTGAAATGATAAATATCTGTATCACTTCACCATAGGATAGAAAATTTTATACAGACACCGTCGGTCTATATATATAATTATTTTGAAAATGATTTCTATGGTTTGGATAGGATACGGTTTAATAAATATTAAATTTTGATATTTTAGAAATATTATTTATATATACATATATAGTTAAATTTTTGAATTTAAGCTATGTATAAATCTGTTAAATAAAAATGAATAAGTTGAACAATGGAATTTGATAATTTATATTATATAATTTAGTACAGGTTTAAGATATTGTATATATATAGATTTTTAAATGATACAAATCAATTAAGATTGGAAGATAAATAGGAAATTTATTTGGAATTGAGCTTATTTAAAAATTTAACTCCATAAGTTGATGTAAACTTATTAAGATTGGAATTTAAAGGTATGATATTTATAACTGGATTTTTAATTCAAGATAAATCAAATGAATATTTCTAGTATAAATAAATTGAAGGAAATTCTTAGTTGTTAGCAATTTGAATTTTATTTTATGGATTTATTATGTGAAGATTTCAAAACTAAATAATAGGACAATAAATTGTTGAATAGAAAATTTCAACCTGAGTTTTGAAATTTTTAAATACTTAAAGTTTGAAATATATTAAAATCGAAGTGTTTTATTGAAACTGAGAGTGAATCTAAATTTATGGGTTAGACTTAATTTAAAGTGAATAAATGATAAAGGTGTGGAAATTATTTACTTTTAAAGTAATTTAAAATCAACTATTTTACATACGGTTGATTATCCAAACCATTTAAGTTTTGGAAGTTATGGTTTTAAGTTATGAAACCCAAAGTTTTATGTTTTGAAAGGATATGTTTCAAGTATTTGGTTTCAAATTATTATAACCTTGAAATGAGGATTTTTAAAAAAAGAGAGAATATAATGAAATGATATCATTTTTATTTGGTTTTAAAAGAAGAAATGATATCATATTTATTTGGTTTTAAAAGAAGAAATGATATCGTAATTGTAGTTTTGAAATGGGTATTTTATTTTGGTTTTGAAAGTATAAACTATTTTGAAAAGACCGTGGTGTTATAATAACGTTTGGTTGTTGAAGAGACCGGGATCGGAAGTTGTCATACGCTCTACCAACTCCGAAAACCACTTTAACAACCGTGTGCGCGGCGGAGATTCCAGAATGAAGTAGGATGGTCGCGGCATTTCCTCTGAGGTAAATACGTGGACCCAACTCCCGTGAGTTGGCATAAGGCGGCTAAAACAGGAGCGATCGACGGGTTAATAAGGTAGCACCTTTGATCGGACACTTCCCTTCGATACTATACTCTGACTTTGGATTGATTCGGTGGCCACCTTCACTTTTGATTTCTTTGATTTGGTGGAGTTTGTTCGAGGTGGGCGGTAGCTGCGCGCTACGCGTTACCACCGACCTAGAAGCGTAATTGGTATATCTACCCTGGCATTGCCTAGTTGTGCCGTGTCACCTACCGTATCGCGCCTTGTACGAGTTTGGATTTTTCCCGTAGCCCGTGTGGTATCCTCTGGTGGCTTCCCGATCAGGAGAGACTATGATATTGGATGGACTACTGGGACTATTACGTGTTAAGGTGGAAAATGTAAAGCCTTAATGCTATTTAAAAGTAAGTTTATTTTACTATAGACACTATTATAATAGCGAAATATACTACATAGTAAATAGTTTAACGGATCCTTAAGAGATGTAAATCCTGAGCATCTTTTAAGTTACTGCACTCATATTTATTCCTGTTGATTTAACTTACATAAGATCTTTTAGTTCTGACTCGAGTGTTTTGTCTTTTCAATTCGCTCGGGTCAGTCCGAGCGTTTCAGGATTTGAAGATTTAGCTCTGGAGGACGAAGATGAAGATTTGTATTATTATTATTTATATTATTGCACTACACCCATCTGTTCCGCTGCATTGTTATTGGTATGTGTAACTCTGATATATATTATATAAATAAAATCAAATGTTTTTGGAAACAGATTTATAAACTGAATATTTGATTTTTATATTTTATCCTTCCGCTGTGAGATTCTGTTTTCTTTTTATTTATTTCTTGTTTTTCTTATTTACCCCATAACAATCCGCCTTTTCGTATGGTTTGAATTGGCACGTGTGTCGATTTAAAGCGTGCGAAAAGGCGGACGTTACATAATAACTAAAGAATTTTGCATCATGTCCAGTTATGCTTTAGTTTTGCAAATCAAGTATTTTATAGGATATATTGAAATGTTACATAAATCTCCAAACGAAAAGGAAAAAATATTGTAATAATTGTTTTGGACCATTTCAATCTAATCACAACTACTTGTTTATTTTAATCACTTGAAATTATACCACAAAATATTTTTACTCATAAGTGTTTTGTTGGATTTACAGATACTATTGAAGTGGAAAATTTTCAATGTTAAAATTGAAACATGTCCATTCGATAATTCCAAGATTCCCTTTGCATAACCTTATTTGAAGTTAATAATGTATTTGTCCAATAAATACATATTTACTTGAACCTATTAATTTACATGATTTTATTAGAAACTAAAATATGCATAATTAAGTCTACATTAATCATGACATGAACAAATCTCATCCAATTTATTTAACCATGCACCTCCTTAAATATAAACAAAGTAACATTGTCATTCCAATCGACCACAAATTCTGATTTATAAATGGTTAAGTTTTACGGTTGTTTTATTTGCTTTATACTTTTTATACCCAAAAAAAAAATCCAACACGTAGAAGAACCCAAACCAATAGTAGAACCAATTTATCAAATAAATCAGTTTGGCTTAAAAACAATAATCTTATTACATAAATATTCATCTGGGTCCAAATAATGAAGCGCGCGTTAGCATGCAGCCAAGCAATAAGTAGACAATTTTTTTCCTTGTCTAGTAATTAGAATATATTATATCTTAAACATAATCCTTAGAGTTCACTGTATACTAAATGCGCACAGTTCGATAGTCTTGGAGGACCTAGTTTGTTATCCTCCACTAAATTCTTTCATGGGTACATTGAGAACATTCTACCGATTTTACTATTTTTATTGGAGATTGGATTTGGCCATTTCTTAGGTAAAATACTATTTTTCAAAAATAAAAGTATTTCCTTCAACTGTTTTTCAAAAAATATTTTAATTTGGGACAGTTTGGCAAATGTCCCTATTAAGTTTGAAAATATATCAAACATACTTACCAAAAAAGTATGTTAATTAGGTCCCTAGAATTAAGTTACTGAATAATTTCTTACATTTATGTAATTATTCAATGAATAATTACAGACATTTATGCAATTATATCCAAAACTTGCGGACATTTCTACAATTATTCATTGAATAATTGCGGAAATTTCCACAATTATTCACCGAAAAAATTGCAGAAATTTTCATAATTATTTAGTGAATAATTGCATATATTTATGCAATTTTTCGATATAATCGCATAAATTCCTATAACTATTCACTAAATAATCGCATAAGTGTGTGCAATTATTCAGTAACTTAATTCTAGGGATCTAATTTACAATCTTTCTTTGTAGAGGAGTTTTCGTGTATTAAGTTTGTTTTTAAGGACCTAAGCCAAATATTCACTTTTAATTTACTGTTTAATTTAAAAATTTAGGTATTCGTAGAGTTATAAGTGTCAATGTTTAGTTAATATCATCCATAGCTTGTAGGTGGTACAAAACCATATAAATTTTAGTTTCCTTTAGGATAGGTAGGGATCTCACCATTAGATGTGTCTATGCTTACTAGTATCAAAACAGGACATGTTGATTTTCCTTCGCTACCATTTGATGAAAACTTTCGAGATAGAGATATGGTATATGACTTGTTCCCTCATTCATTCTAAGGCTTAGAAACCTTTCTGTCTGTTATAGCTATTAGAGTTATTATAATATTCACTGCAATGAGGGTATACTTACCCACTATACTCTTGATCATGTTTTGGAGTTAGCTCGCCTGTTCCTTTTTCAATCTTATGGAACATGCATTTTTTAATGCTACTAGTTTTTCTGTACATATCGAGTATTTAGAGACTGGATCCCAATTGGATTTTGATACTTCTACTTCTATGATTAGGGTATTGCTATTTTAGCATAATTGTTTCAATTATTGGATATGTAAGGTGTTGCAAGCGAGCGTCAAGATTCCATATTAGGGTTTTGGGAGTTATTGGACCATTCGCTCTTCGTCATATTAGAACAGGACCAACCTATAGTGGAGTCGGTAAATTTAAAAAATTCTTTTATTGGATTTTTAATGGCCTATGAAGTCTAATTTATTAAGAACTTACCTAAATTTTCTTTTGAAGAAAGTCTTCCTTTTATTAAAATTGCCTAGAATTAGTTTAATTTTAAATTTTAAATTGTTTGTATATTACGATGAGCGCATCAAATGCACTCATGTGTAAAAGTGCAAGTGCAACATATGAGAAGTGGATAAAGCAAATGTGAACGTTGTTTAGGTGTTAGTATTTACACTACAATGCATATATTTCTTCTTTATATATGCCTTTGTCGTCCAAAACTAGAAAGGGGTTTTCATTATTATTATTATTATTATTTGTATATGTGTGTGTGTCTTTTTTTTATATGCATACATATATGAATATCTTGTATACCGGTTTACATTGAAATAGACTTTACCTATGTTACATGTAATAAAATCAATGAATACAACATCTAATTAAAGTAATTCAAAAGTTCACTACTAAATTTTACAAAGAACCTCTTTTGAAAATTTAAGTTAAAAACAAATGTGCGCACATAATTTTTTTATTGAATCAGCCATAATCTCTCATTTATAACATTGCTACGAAGATGAATTTTATATTGGCATACCATAATCAATATCACATATGTATTCCGAGTCTAAATACTCATGTTAGTGTTAGGATTTCAATATACTTTAAGATTGATTAATCATGAAACCCTAGATCTGATTAGTTGACCCATATTGATTTAGCTGAAAAGAAATATAGGAAAGTGAATGGGTTAGCGGAAGCCATATCTGAATTCACAGTTGCTGTTGGAAAAGTAAATTTGGTTTGGTTTTCCATATTGACACAAACCTTGGACCATATACTAGATCTGAATTCATAGTTGCTGCTTTTATAAACTGATTAAGAGAAAGAGATAAATCTAAATGATAAGAGTTGGATCTGATCGTCCAAATTGACATAAACCCTAGATCTGAAATATTTCCCTAGAAGAGATTAGGAGAATGACCAGAGCTTATGTAATTTGGGGACCATAACCACTTATTTATAATGTTGGCATTTTCTAATTTGGCCCGTTAACAAAAAGAATTGCCCCAGTACATGCACAATAATACCATGACAATTATACCTGTAAGCTGTAACGACCCAGAATTTTTATTAATTAAAATTTGAATATTTAATTAATTTTAAATAGTAATAAGTGAATTTATAAGTCAAATAAATTTTTATTTGAATTTTTGGATTTAATTGGATTATTAAATCGATAATTTGATATGTGAAATTATGGAAATAATTGAAAATTGGGTCAAATATGATTGAAAATGATTTGTAAAATTTTATTTTATCATATGGAAGTTAGAATGATATTTTAGAACTTTTAAAATCGAATTAAAAGTTTATTTGTGAAAATTGAATATTTTAATATTTAATCGACTAGTGAAAATAGCCAATTTTTTTACAGTCTCAGAATTGAGCGAAACCAGTTCCATTGGATCCGTAATAGTTAGTTATTACCGGATTTCAATTTTCGTGTCAATTGGAGTTATCGTTTGATCGGGGCAGCTCGAAACGCATCGATTTATTTTTAATTTAAATTTGGCGAGTGAAAATAGCCATTTTTCAAAAAGTCTCGGATTTCGACGAAACTAGTTTCATCGGATCCGTAATGTGATATTATTGTAAGGTTTCAAATTTCAAGTCAATTGGATTTACGGTTTGTCCGGTACGAATTAAAACGCCTAGAAATCGACTTAAATCGGTTTAATTCAAATTGAGCGTTTATAGCCATAACTCGCACATACTTCCGAATTAGCTTCCGAAACCTATTCCATTGTGTCCGGAACGCGGGATAAACCCTAGAAACGCTGGTCACGGCGCGTAAATCGGAGTTCGGAATTTCCGGGATGAATAGTGTCGTTCGTTCTCTTATAAATAGCCCCCCCATTTAAAAAAAAAAAAAAAAAGAAAGAAACAAACCCTAGCCGCCAGTTACAAACCCACGGCCAGAAAACACCCAACTTCATCCCTCCAAATCTCCAAATCCGTTGACAATTAGCAAGAATGTTCAACTACAAAGTGGTAGAGCACGACGAGATCTACATTTTCAACGGTGGAGATCGCATTTGGAGCTACGGATCTTCATCAAAACACTCGCGTTCATGGCCGGTTCGTGCACGCATTTCTATGTAGGGGGGAGGCCGAGCTTGCTGTCCTTCAGGCCGAACATGGTGGAGAGGTAGGGCTTCGACATGGAGGTGATGTGATCGAGTTTAGGCGAGTGATCGAGGCGTAAATTAAAACCCTAGTTGATCTATGTTGGGTTCGGCCTCTTCAACGTGACCTGGAGATAGAACGAGAGAGTGGGAAGAAAGGGGGGACGGTGGAGATGCAGGGGGATGTGATCTAAGGGCTGAGAATGGTTGTGGTTTAAAATTAGTTAAATTATGTTGATTTGTTTATATAAATCGTGTACAAACTTCAAAAATTCATAACTTTTTCATACGAGGTCGAAAACGCGCGAAACCAGTTGCGTTGGAATCGTATGGACGAGCACTACGCGATGGAGTTTGTTTGGAGTCATTTGGAGTTAGTGAGAATTTTGGGTAAAATTAAACGTCCGTTTAATTTTATTCGAAATAAATCGCTAAAACGGAATATAAAATCAAGGTGAGAACTTCTCACTCAATCGAATTAGTTTCGATTTTATTTTAAATAGTTAGATTTAAAATATTTGAATGCATGTTTGAATGTTGATTGATATCTATTGATTGTTAAAATAGACATTATGCGCCGTTAGTAAGCGGATGTTATTTATTAAAAACATATACCGCGAATATTTCATAAACAGTGAAATTGGTATTATATATAATATCAATATATATATATTGGCATATGTATATATTGGAGTTATTGATTTCCCGCATTTTTTGTTTAGCGGATGAGACCCTATTACGCCGTTATTAAGCGGATAATATTTAATAAGAACATGTACCGCGATAATTTCGTACTGGAACGAAATTGGTATTGTGCTAATGTTTGTGGATGCAGGAAAACAGGTTGGAGGGATCCAACTGGATTCCTCAACAGTTTTTATTTGATTTCAGATATTTTGATATTTGATGGATTATCATATTAACATATGATATCGTTGTAGTCGTGATTGACTATTTGGTGTGTAGCATCATGTGACCCAAGTTTTGGGATTTTAAAATGATTTTTTAAGTGATTTTTGAAAAGTATACGTTTATAAAATATTTTTGGAATTGATCCATTTTAAATAAATAAACGTTATAATTTTTAAAGTTATAGAAAATTATGATTTTTGAGAAATATAGTTAAAAACTGATTTTTGAGAATATGATGCTAATGATTTTATAAAATAGTTTAAATCGGAATTTTTGAATTTATTATGAAAAGTTGAAATATAGGATTTATAAAATTTAATTATTTTATGAATCAAAAGGATAAAGTTTTTAAAGGAATTTAAAGACATTTAAAAAGAATAATATAAATTGATTTATATTAAGAGATTTATAAATGGATATTTATAAATTGAAATATGGACATTATAAAACGAGTTTTTATAAGTGTTTGAATGAAGTGAAAATGAATTTCATGATTGAATGGAATTTATAGAATTTTATACGGTGAAGTTATAAATGGAATTTTATAAGCAGTAGGTTTATAAAACTTATTAAGTTATTAAAATAATGATTTTGGATAAATGAATGAATCTTATAAGTTATAAGATTTATAATTTGGGAAGTTAAAAAGAACGATTTTTGTAAAATAATCGTTTTATAAGCATTCGACTTATAATATGAACTTTTAGTTTATAATTGAGTTATAAACTGGAATAGGTTAATAAAAGAATTAATAAAAAGGAAGTTTTTATAAATAAATAGAAATGGAATTTATAAACGTTGTTTTATAAATCCGCAAACAACTTATTTTGATAAGTAAATTGTTGAAACCTATAAATGGAGTTATATTCACATTTTTGAATAGTGAATAATCCTTTGAATTAAAATGAATAAAAGGATGAAATTGTTAATGAAGTTTATTCACATTTTTGAATAGTGAATAACACGTTAAAGTAAAATGTTTGAATGAGATGTTTAAATTGAATTAAAACGATCTAACGATGTTTTAAAAATGTGTTGAGATTCGAAACCATAGATTTCAACATTCATTGTTGAAATAGACGTTTTCGAGAAATAGAAGGAAATAGTGGACTATAACACTGTTGTTATAGTAAATGATTTCCGAAAGGAAATGTTTTGTATAGTATTGGGATTTATATATATATCTTAATTTCGAATCCCTATACTAGTGATTTTGGGTTGTCGTAACGATGTTTTACGTAACATTCGTTTTGGCCCAAATAAATATGTTGAAGAGAATGATTTCCTTAAAGAATGAAATATATACTTAATTTCGATTTAAGTATATTGAATATTTTCTAAGTGTTGAAAATAAATAAAAATTGTGAATTACTTATGAATAAATAAGTATGGAAATGTTTTCCAATATAAAGCGAATACTTTGAGAATTTATCTTTTTGAAGATAAATTGAAAAGAAAATTGAAATGAATAATTGAAATCGAATATTCATTGATATTTTGGAATTATAAATTCACTAAGGAATTTATAAAGGAAGTGGAATCTGTTTAAAAATAAATATTGATTTATTTTTGAAGTATGAAATAATATATCTTGTAAAGATATTTTGGAAAATAAATAATTTGGAAAATTATTTGGAAACTGGTGATGTGTGCATATCAATTGATAGTTCAATAACCGACTATCAATATTTCCCTTTGAATGGGTATTTGATGTGATTTGTTTGAATTTGAATGCTACACTTATTTTTGAATAAGCGCTCACTATTCGGGTTAACCGGGAAAGGACCATGGGGTCGTATAACCCATTCCGAATATGTGATACGTCGTTATAATTGCATTGAAGATCGGTGTTGAAGACCCGGTATTTGCGAGAGCGATAGGATGACCTGTCGATTTACTCTGCACCGAGTAGCTACGGTATTGAGTTCTCCATATGTGATGGTGAATCCGATCAGGATTGTGAATATCCGGATTGCAAGGACTTCTTTGTAAGTGCCTTCGGTTTTGTTCGAGCCCGGAACAGACTTGTATGGATTGTATGTCTGACATTACAAGTTGAGATATAAAGCCGATTTCTTTCAAATATATTTCTGTTGGTGGCGGAGAATTTATTCTTTTAGCTTAACACCCTTCTCTGAGACGTACAAGCTCAGAGGTTATATAGTTGAATGTTATCAGCGATATATTCCCAATTTGGTAATGTGATATGCTGAGTGATGCTGAAATGATCATTGTGTTGATTATTGTGATAGGATCGTTTATTTGATCGTCTATCTTAGTGATCGTTGTGTTGATCATTTGTTGACCCAAAGCATGGCTTTTGTATAAAGTATGTTTTTGTGGACGTGACTTCGTCGAACCTCACACCCCGGAAATGGTCAAAACAGGAAAGATGCAGCAAGGTTATGAGGGGTAGCACCCTTTAGGGTATGTACATTTCCTTCTGGATAGAGGTGGTATCATGGTATGGAGCCCAGATATTTAACCTATGTGGTTACTACGAATTTATTACTTTGTGGTTGTTGGTTTTCGGGATCCCTTGAGAAAGGTCGTTTACGATCGAGGAATGGCATGCTCGTGTCAGTAGTTACCCAGTTAGGGGTAACCCGGCCTTGTGTTGGCAGAGTTCCGGTTTGGTTCTCGGGGATGTCTTTCCAGAGGCATTCTCATGTGGCAATGGGAAGTTCCTTGGCCTGACCATTTGTTGGAAATCCAAAGAAACAATACGAAACTTGTACGGTATTAGTTGTAGAACCTATCATTCACTTATGGTGGTCACCACTGTTTGGATGGTAGCTATAGTAGGCATAGTTCAAAATGTCTATGTTGGCTAAGATTTATATTCTACTTTCGAAATGAATTTTTCCCCTATACTATGCACTAGTAATAATATCAAATGTTATTTTTAAATGCGTATCAAGCATCTTTGACTATCATAAGGAGAAATCTCCTCCGATTCTGCGTTTGCATTGTGTGTGTGTGCGGGAGGCCTTATGGTAGTCTCATTTTTAAAAGCATTGCGAATTGATTAAAAATATTCCTCTATTTTGATTTTAAATATAAATAAACTGTTTTGAGTTCTCACACCAGTCACATGACTGACTTGGAGTTTATTGTTTTCCTTCCTAAACTCTGGGTGCCCACCAATTTTTCACACGGGCAGTCAAGAGTTAAGGTTCATCAGGATATTCTGGATATTCTGGAGTTGCTGGAGGCAAGCTGGATGGTATGGCGTATTACTAGTTTATATAGTATTTCTTTTTCCGCTGTTTGTTATGATGTTGTACACTCTGATGATATGATGTAATGTAATGTATAAAATGTAATAACTGATATAGTTCTTTGTTTGAAGATTATTCATTTATTATTATATGTTGTTCCGCTGCGAATTGTGAGATTCTGATGTGATTCTGTTGTTCTTTGTCTCCTCCCTATTTTCTTCTTTCTTCTCTCTTTTTCTTTTCCTAAATTTTTCTTAAACCCTAAGGGTTCGTATTTTCGTTCATCTTGAATTAAACAAAGGAGATTAGTGTCTATTCAAGGAGTACGGATTTACGGGTCTTTACATCTGGTATCAGAGCATATGGTTAAGCGACAACCATGGTTCTGTTGGGTATTACTCATTAGAGATGGAGTCAGTAGTACTCTAGATTGAGTTTGAGAGTAATAATAGATATGAGAGCGTATTTGTTAGTGAATATAAATTGTTTTATATTGTGTTGACTTATCGGTTGATTGTTTATAGATTCCAGTCGATGTAGTCTAGCTAACTATTGTAGAAAGGGGTTTCTAAACTCTTAAACAAGATAAATCGACATAATATTGTTTTAATTTGGGTAAATGAAATAATTTTACCTTGAGTATATTTTATATATGAAGGAATAATTTTTCAGAATTATTAAAGTGTATATAAGTTGATTGTTTAGATGTTTGAATAATCTAAATAAAAGAATAATTGTATAAGCAAAAAGAATTATAAGAATTGAATTATAATTAAAGTGATTTACAATTGTGAAATAAACTTATATATATAAGAAGTGAAACTATATGGATATATTTAGGAATTTAAGTTATGTAAAAACAAGTGATGTTTATAAATGGAATATAACTCAAGTGATATTGAATGAAGTTGATATTAGTATCAAAGTAAAATAATAAAGTTAAGAGATAAATGTGAACTTAAGTTATGTAAATGAAATTCAACTTTTGTAATTGAATTGAATTAATCAATTAAATGTAAATCAATTAAATGTGAATAGTTGATATGGAATAATCAATATAAGTGTTAATTCATTAAAATCTAATGTTATTAGAAAGTTGAATAATTGAATGAAAAATCAATTAAATTAAACCAATTGTAAGCAAAGGAATTTGGTTGAAATTAATATATATACTTTGGCTGATATATGATTGTGAGTTGATTGTATATAATTCATTAAGTATTAATGAAATTGAAAGCTATGAAATTGAATTCAAATAGAAAGTAAATAAATTTGAATAGAATTGAATGTGAATTGGATTTAATTAGTGAATGCAAACTAATTAAAATTGAGAATGAATGTTGATAAAATCCAATGTAAATAAATCAAATATGATTTAGAGTGAAAACCCATTTCATTGAACATTAATGAGAATATGAATGAATATTTGTTGGTTATGGATGATAGTTGGTTGATGTTTGCAGTTGTTGCTTTTGTTTCAGTTGCTATATGTTGTATATTGATACTATTGTCATATATGCATGATTCTCATGTTGTTTGTTGAGTGATTAGTAGGTGCGGATCGCGTTTGCTTCGCATTTGGAGCTCGCTTTTGCGCTATATTAGCCGTATATGCTTGCTAATAAAATATAAGGTACATATCTCGGATTAAATATCGTACTTTTACACTTTTTTCCCTTCGGGATGCCTCATTACTTGATGAGATGTATATTTGTGATATATATACTGTCATTTTTTTTCGGATCGAGCCGCGCAGAGGAGACCATGGCGAATTTTTTCGAAAATTTAAGGCGTTAGAAAAAATTTGAGAAGATTGGGAAAAGTTTTGAAAACTATAACTTTGATTTGGAATTGAAAGTTAAACAATAGTAGTTGTTCTTGAAAAGATAACTAAGTATTATTTGAAAACTTAGTAAAGGTTTGTAAGAAATTAACTATGAATTTTGGAAAATTAATAGATTATATAATTTTTCTTACTTAATAATTTCGAGGACGAAATTCTTTTAAGTGGGGAAGATTGTAACGACCCAGAATTTTTATTAATTAAAATTTGAATATTTAATTAATTTTAAATAGTAATAAGTGAATTTATAAGTCAAATAAATTTTTATTTGAATTTTTGGATTTAATTGGCTTATTAAATCGATAATTTGATATGTGAAATTATGGAAATAATTGAAAATTGGGTCAAATATGATTGAAAATGATTTGTAAAATTTTATTTTATCATATGGAAGTTAGAATGATATTTTAGAACTTTTAAAATCGAATTAAAAGTTTATTTGTGAAAATTGAATATTTTAATATTTAATCGACTAGTGAAAATAGCCAATTTTTGAACAGTCTCAGAATCGAACGAAACCAGTTCCATTGGATCCGTAATAGTTATTTATTACCGGATTTCAATTTTCGTGTCAATCGGAATTATCGTTTGATCGGGGCAACTCGAAACGCATCGATTTATTTTTAATTTAAATTTGGCGAGTGAAAATAGCCATTTTTCAAAAAGTCTCGGATTTCGACGAAACCAGTTTCATCGGATCCGTAATGTGATATTATTGTAAGGTTTCAAATTTCAAGTCAATTGGATTTACGGTTTGTCCGGTACGAATTAAAACGCCTAGAAATCGACTTAAATCGGTTTAATTCAAATTGAGCGTTTATAGCCATAACTCGCACATACTTCCGAATTAGCTTCCGAAACCTATTCCATTGTGTCCGGAACGCGGGATAAACCCTAAAAACGCTGGTTACGGCGCGTAAATCGGAGTTCGGAATTTCCGGGATGAATAGTGTCGTTCGTTCTCTTATAAATAGCCCCCCCCCCCATTTAAAAAAAAAAAAACAAACCCTAGCCGCCAGTTACAAACCCACGGCCAGAAAACACCCAACTTCATCCCTCCAAATCTCCAAATCCGTCGACAATTAGCAAGAATGTTCAACTACAAAGTGGTAGAGCACGACGAGATCTACGTTTTCAACTGTGGAGATCGCATTTGGAGCTACGGATCTTCGTCAAAACACTCGTGTTCATGGCCGGTTCGTGCACGCATTTCTATGTAGGGGGGAGGCCGAGCTTGCTGTCCTTCAGGCCGAACATGGTGGAGAGGTAGGGCTTCGACATGGAGGTGATGTGATCGAGTTTAGGCGAGTGATCGAGGCGTAAATTAAAACCCTAGTTGATCTATGTTGGGTTCGGCCTCTTCAACGTGACCTGGAGATAGAACGAGAGAGTGGGAAGAAAGGGGGGACGGTGGAGATGCAGGGGGATGTGATCTAAGGGCTGAGAATGGTTGTGGTTTAAAATTAGTTAAATTATGTTGATTTGTTTATATAAATCGTGTACAAACTTCAAAAATTCATAACTTTTTCATACGAGGTCGAAAACGCGCGAAACCAGTTGCGTTGGAATCGTATGGACGAGCACTACGCGATGGAGTTGGTTTGGAGTCGTTTGGAGTTAGTGAGAATTTTGGGTAAAATTAAACGCCCGTTTAATTTTATTCGAAATAAATCGCTAAAACGGAATATAAAATCAAGGTGAGAACTTCTCACTCAATCGAATTAGTTTCGATTTTATTTTAAATAGTTAGATTTAAAATATTTGAATGCATGTTTGAATGTTGATTGATATCTATTGATTGTTAAAATAGACATTATGCACCGTTAGTAAGCGGATGTTATTTATTAAAAACATATACCGCGAATATTTCATAAACAGTGAAATTGGTATTATATATAATATCAATATATATATATTGGCATATGTATATATTGGAGTTATTGATTTCCCGCATTTTTTGTTTAGCGGATGAGACCCTATTACGCCGTTATTAAGCGGATAATATTTAATAAGAACATGTACCGCGATAATTTCGTACTGGAACGAAATTGGTATTGTGCTAATGTTTGTGGATGCAGAAAAACAGGTTGGAGGGATCCAACTGGATTCCTCAACAGTTTTTATTTGATTTCAGATATTTTGATATTTGATGGATTATCATATTAACATATGATATCGTTGTAGTCGTGATTGACTATTTGGTGTGTAGCATCATTGGACCCAAGTTTTGGGATTTTAAAATGATTTTTTAAGTGATTTTTGAAAAGTATACGTTTATAAAATATTTTTGGAATTGATCCATTTTAAATAAATAAACGTTATAATTTTTAAAGTTATAGAAAATTATGATTTTTGAGAAATATAGTTAAAAACTGATTTTTGAGAATATGATGCTAATGATTTTATAAAATAGTTTAAATCGGAATTTTTGAATTTATTATGAAAAGTTGAAATATAGGATTTATAAAATTTAATTATTTTATGAATCAAAAGGATAAAGTTTTTAAAGGAATTTAAAGACGTTTAAAAAGAATAATATAAATTGATTTATATTAAGAGATTTATAAATGGATATTTATAAATTGAAATATGGACATTATAAAACGAGTTTTTATAAGTGTTTGAATGAAGTGAAAATGAATTTCATGATTGAATGGAATTTATAGAATTTTATACGGTGAAGTTATAAATGGAATTTTATAAGCAGTAGGTTTATAAAACTTATTAAGTTATTAAAATAATGATTTTGGATAAATGAATGAATCTTATAAGTTATAAGATTTATAATTTGGGAAGTTAAAAAGAACGATTTTTGTAAAATAATCATTTTATAAGCATTCGACTTATAATATGAACTTTTAGTTTATAATTGAGTTATAAACTGGAATAGGTTAATAAAAGAATTAATAAAAAGGAAGTTTTTATAAATAAATAGAAATGGAATTTATAAACGTTGTTTTATAAATCCGCAAACAACTTATTTTGATAAGTAAATTGTTGAAACCTATAAATGGAGTTATATTCACATTTTTGAATAGTGAATAATCCTTTGAATTAAAATGAATAAAAGGATGAAATTGTTAATGAAGTTTATTCACATTTTTGAATAGTGAATAACACGTTAAAGTAAAATGTTTGAATGAGATGTTTAAATTGAATTAAAACGATCTAACGATGTTTTAAAAATGTGTTGAGATTCGAAACCATAGATTTCAACATTCATTGTTGAAATAGACGTTTTCGAGAAATAGAAGGAAATAGTGGACTATAACACTGTTGTTATAGTAAATGATTTCCGAAAGGAAATGTTTTGTATAGTATTGGGATTTATATATATATCTTAATTTCGAATCCCTATACTAGTGATTTTGGGTTGTCGTAACGATGTTTTACGTAACATTCGTTTTGGCCCAAATAAATATGTTGAAGAGAATGATTTCCTTAAAGAATGAAATATATACTTAATTTCGATTTAAGTATATTGAATATTTTCTAAGTGTTGAAAATAAATAAAAATTGTGAATTACTTATGAATAAATAAGTATGGAAATGTTTTCCAATATAAAGCGAATACTTTGAGAATTTATCTTTTTGAAGATAAATTGAAAAGAAAATTGAAATGAATAATTGAAATCGAATATTCATTGATATTTTGGAATTATAAATTCACTAAGGAATTTATAAAGGAAGTGGAATCTGTTTAAAAATAAATATTGATTTATTTTTGAAGTATGAAATAATATATCTTGTAAAGATATTTTGGAAAATAAATAATTTGGAAAATTATTTGGAAACTGGTGATGTGTGCATATCAATTGATAGTTCAATAACCGACTATCAATATTTCCCTTTGAATGGGTATTTGATGTGATTTGTTTGAATTTGAATGCTACACTTATTTTTGAATAAGCGCTCACTATTCGGGTTAACCGGGAAAGGACCATGGGGTCGTATAACCCATTCCGAATATGTGATACGTCGTTATAATTGCATTGAAGATCGGTGTTGAAGACCCGGTATTTGCGAGAGCGATAGGATGACCTGTCGATTTACTCTGCACCGAGTAGCTACGGTATTGAGTTCTCCATATGTGATGGTGAATCCGATCAGGATTGTGAATATCCGGATTGCAAGGACTTCTTTGTAAGTGCCTTCGGTTTTGTTCGAGCCCGGAACAGACTTGTATGGATTGTATGTCTGACATTACAAGTTGAGATATAAAGCCGATTTCTTTCAAATATATTTCTGTTGGTGGCGGTGAATTTATTCTTTTAGCTTAACACCCTTCTCTGAGACGTACAAGCTCAGAGGTTATATAGTTGAATGTTATCAGCGATATATTCCCAATTTGGTAATGTGATATGCTGAGTGATGCTGAAATGATCATTGTGTTGATTATTGTGATAGGATCGTTTATTTGATCGTCTATCTTAGTGATCGTTGTGTTGATCATTTGTTGACCCAAAGCATGGCTTTTGTATAAAGTATGTTTTTGTGGACGTGACTTCGTCGAACCTCACACCCCGGAAATGGTCAAAACAGGAAAGATGCAGCAAGGTTATGAGGGGTAGCACCCTTTAGGGTATGTACATTTCCTTCTGGATAGAGGTGGTATCATGGTATGGAGCCCAGATATTTAACCTATGTGGTTACTACGAATTTATTACTTTGTGGTTGTTGGTTTTCGGGATCCCGTGAGAAAGGTCGTTTACGATCGGGGAATGGCGTGCTCGTGTCAGTAGTTACCCAGTTAGGGGTAACCCGGCCTTGTGTTGGCAGAGTTCCGGTTTGGTTCTCGGGGATGTCTTTCCAGAGGCATTCTCATGTGGCAATGGGAAGTTCCTTGGCCTGACCATTTGTTGGAAATCCAAAGAAACAATACGAAACTTGTACGGTATTAGTTGTAGAACCTATCATTCACTTATGGTGGTCACCACTGTTTGGATGGTAGCTATAGTAGGCATAGTTCGAAATGTCTATGTTGGCTAAGATTTATATTCTACTTTCGAAATGAATTTTTCCCCTACACTATGCACTAGTAATAATATCAAATGTTATTTTTAAATGCGTATCAAGCATCTTTGACTATCATAAGGAGAAATCTCCTCCGATTCTGCGTTTGCATTGTGTGTGTGTGCGGGAGGCCTTATGGTAGTCTCATTTTTAAAAGCATTGCGAATTGATTAAAAATATTCCTCTATTTTGATTTTAAAGATAAATAAACTGTTTTGAGTTCTCACACCAGTCACATGACTGACTTGGAGTTTATTGTTTTCCTTCCTAAACTCTGGGTGCCCACCAATTTTTCACACGGGCAGTCAAGAGTTAAGGTTCATCAGGATATTCTGGATATTCTGGAGTTGCTGGAGGCAAGCTGGATGGCATGGCGTATTACTAGTTTATATAGTATTTCTTTTTCCGCTGTTTGTTATGATGTTGTACACTCTGATGATATGATGTAATGTAATGTATAAAATGTAATAACTGATATAGTTCTTTGTTTGAAGATTATTCATTTATTATTATATGTTGTTCCGCTGCGAATTGTGAGATTCTGATGTGATTCTGTTGTTCTTTGTCTCCTCCCTATTTTCTTCTTTCTTCTCTCTTTTTCTTTTCCTAAATTTTTCTTAAACCCTAAGGGTTCGTATTTTCGTTCATCTTGAATTAAACAAAGGAGATTAGTGTCTATTCAAGGAGTACGGATTTACGGGTCTTTACATAAGCCTTTTAACTTTAATTCATAATTTGATCACTTTAATTACGCTTTATACCAATATAGCATGACATACTTATTTACATATGTAGCCCACATATTGAAATTTTCCAACAATCTCGCCCTAGGCCATATATGTAATAATCTTATAAATGTGTTTAACTTTATGAGCTTCAAAATTTTCTATTTATAACATAAGGTGTTTCTGAAATAATCTCGTCCATTAACTATGTTGACAAAGGATCAGTGTGGCTTTCGTTACTTTCAATGTAACTAAACCAATCAATGGTTACATATACCAACACAAGCAAATGACATAGATAAATCATGTATGCATGGCATTAAAATTACATGAGATGTGATCTATACATGTCTATTTCCAACTGGTCCTACTTTAGTGAGATCAAAACGTTCAATATTTGAACAACCAAGAATGCAAAAAAAAAAACTTTATTGCTTTATTTCTGATCAAAAAATAGAACATGATATATATCTATAACCAAAGTATAGAGCAATGTGTCATATGACAGTGCCAAATGCGAACTCCCCCTGAACCTAAATATTCTTACGTAAAAATTACACCAATTGAGCAAGATACTCATTAAAGACCTTGGGTGATAGTCCTTTTGTAAGCAGATCCGCTATAGTGGAGTTTGTCGTAGTATACTCTATGAATTACAATCTATTGTGCACTCTCCCCTTACTGTAAAATAGTATGTTTTTTATTCTTATAATATTACTTTAACGATCTTTCAATTTCTTTATTCAATAGTCCATTACTTTATGACAAAATTATACAATTACTTTCCATTATTGGATGCCCTATAATGGAAAGTAACAAAGAAGACTATAAGTATCTGTATGACAGCTTTCCTTATATAGATTCATCCAAAAAAAATAACAACAACAATATTATTGTTATTTTAAGTGGCTCTTTTGTACTCTAGGCATCCAAAATATTCAAGCTGTAATGCCTTATAATCTCCAACCAATCCGTCTTCAGCATATAATCCTTTGTTTCTTAAAGATTTCTTTTATCCATTTTAGTTACTAACAATTGATCCACTTTTAATGTCAGTAAGATATCTGCCAAATAATACACGTAATATTCATATGTGTATATGCTTTACCATGCATTAGACTCCATACCGCAAATGCATGAGGAATCTTTTGCATTTCCTTAGCTTCAAGGATGTTCTTATATTACTATATATGATCACATTTGTCGATTTTGGCAAAAGAGAATTGATTTTCAGTTTGCACACCAAACCCCTCCCTCCCTCCCTTTTTTTAAAGCCTTATCTTCCTAGGCCTTTTGTAATAATCCATATAACACTTCATGTGATGATAATGGAGTATTTGAATCCCTAATACAAAAAGGTAATCAATAAGTGGTTATCTTAGTTGTTTCATCAATGTCACCATTGAGTAACATGACTTTAATATCCCTTCGGTATTTCTTAAGTTCATAATCTACAACAAGTTTAAAAACAATCCTAAAGAGTCCTTTAATAACACCAAAGAGAAAGTCTCTTTAAAAATAAAACATTATTTCCTTTTTAGTATAGTTTTTTCTGTAATGACCCTTATACCTTTCTACATTACTCACTTGATCCATTTTTGTTTTGAATAATTATTCAGAACCAATGATCTTGTTAGCTTAAGGTGGTGGGAAAGATCTTTAACTTTATTATCAATATAGTTTTAGACTATATATTCATACCTTAAATCTTCTTTTCAAATTAGTACCTTATATGGATTGATGCAAGCCCAAAGAATCATCTTCACTAATCCAATATTTATCTTTATGAAAAAATAGTACATAGTCATCGGAATAGTATTTCTTCTTTTCAAGTGCATTTCATTAGTGACCTTACACTTTAGGTTGTTGAATTTGTTTTCTTCAAACAATAACCTTATTTTGAAGAAAATTTAGTTTGTCATGGTTCTTAATCCACTTCTTGTTAATGATAGGAAACAAATCCTATATATTATCCGAAGAGGTTACTGTAGTTGAATTAAAGACAATGATACATACCTTAAATTTTTTTAATATTGTCGTATTATGGATTTTAATTTACTTCTTGCTAATGAATGGAAACAAATCCTATACATTATCTGAAGAAGTAACTGTAGTTGAATCGAAGATAATGATTCTCCTTAAAGATAGTGATCTGTACTTTGTTTCTCCCTCCAAACTCAACATCCTCAAAAAATTTAGCCTTTCCCATCTTATAATTTTTTCTTAGAGTGGGATTGTAAAACTTATAGCTTTTAAATCGCTTAGAATGTAATAAAGTATTTGCTAACTTTAGTGCCTCAATCTATAATTATTTAGTAAGTTGAAACAAATAATCATATTAATCACCGAATCAAAATTTGAGACTTCATTATAAAAGGTATTTAGCATAAGTAGATATATATAAGCTATATTTTATACATTAAGAGCTTTAATTCCAACAATGTTTGAATTTATTCATAAATCAATCTTATTATTTCTAAATGAACAATAATAACCCAATTTGTTCATATTAGAAATAAAAAACCATAATCTATCTAAATGACAACATAACAAAAATATCAAATAAATCTAAACAATATTATTGAAATCTCAAAAATATCTTAAAAATATCTAGTAAACTTTACTTTATATATCTGTATATCTTATTAAAGAAACAACTATAAAAATATTTATATGTTATTTCTTTTCTTCTAGATCCTTAGCGACTTCTTTATCCTTATTTGTACATTTATTTACAATGTACGATAAATATTTACTTTCTATCTTACCATGCTTCAATCTCTCTTCTTCTTATGACAATATGAAATGAGCTCAATAAAGGTCATTTTATTCTTAAGAAAATTAATAATAATCTAAAAATGGTTATGCTGTGAATGAAGAGAGTATAAGGAAAAATAACAATAACTTGAGTGCCTTTAACTTTTGAAGCAATACTTTCCATATGGTACTTATTTATGTTTCCTTTATTTTGACTTTATGGAATCAAGCCATATAAAGCATGCTTGTTTCTCCTTACCATTCTAAAAAAATGTTTTCATTCTCAATAAAGAACTCCTTAAAATAGTTATCCTTATGGATACCACATCCTTGAAATCTTCTAAGATATTTTATTTTATGACCTTTTGACTCTTTCCTTTTGAATTGTCTCACCTTTATATGTTCTTCATGATATTATAAGAGCATTCAACCATAATATAAGTGGATGTGACCCTCCTAATTGCAGGATCTAGACCTATAAAATTAAAAACAAACAACATGTTTTCTTAATAATCCTTTGAGTTAGTCCCAAAAAAGATGATAATATTAAAATTGGCGGACACTTTAGTCAAATTAATTGAAAATTGAACAAAAATGAAGGATTGACCGTATATGCCCATATTCAAATATCAGCCATAGTAAATTCAAATAATTGGTAAGTCTCTTCTCAAGATAACTAGCACAATATTAATATCAAGTTTTGGATAGTAATATTAACTGTAAGTGGTACTCTTGTTGTAATGATCATACACTGGTAATAAATTCAAGTCAAATAACAATCTTCCTTTTGATCGGTTAGTTTTTCACTTGCAAAACCTTATAATCATCACATATTTATCACCACACATGTGTAAGTTATTCAGCCAAATATTAGTCTTCCTTTGTGCCGGCTAACATCTGCATGAAACCAATATCAAACATTTTTATGAACAACTAAAATAAGAGAGGTCACTTTGGTGACATATTATTTCAATTAGCTCACTTGGAATGTAGGGCATTTACAATTAGTTCGCAAAAGGGACAACAAAAATATATTTGAATTTATTTCTTATTGTATGTACAATATTTCAAGTGCTATAAAATACACCCAAAAGCATTTTAAGTCTATATAACACTTGAAAATCTTAAAATTGTAACTATGGCACAACATGTTTTAATCATAGCTGTTATAGTCTTTTACTTAAATATGTGGTTACATTCATGACATTTTCTAAATAAGTATGATACAAGATATCATAAATATATCACATAACAAATGTCATTGATGAACTCCAGAATTAAATGTCATGTAAAATTATACGTAAATGACATAGTAAATGTTGTAATAAATAACATGAATGAATTTTGTAACTATAATGCATATCTGAACCATAATATAGTTATACAGAATGCTACCGTCCCACCTTATCTTCAGTTAATTTTTTGAATACTTAATTAAGGCAAGTAACCATGCATTTTGGAAAAAAATATGAAAACTGCCACTCCTTTTATTTCATGATAACCAAAGCACGAAAGTGAAACTTATTTATAATGAGTGGGCCATGTATATAAGATATCTATATCTAACAAAATATAAATGCATCAAATAATAAAAAATATGTCTTTTCTTATTCCAAATACAAACATGCTGCATCGTTAAATTTATTGCAACTGACGCATTTACTGCATTTATGATTATAAATTAATTTATTTATTACTATAAAAACCACATTTAATGCAATTACGATAAAAATAAATGCAATTGACCATTATGTGGTCCCAATTGTAAACTAGTTTCATGTTAAAATTATTTCAATAAAATAAATAAATAAACATAAACACATTAAAGGAGCATACTTTGTTTCCAATCAACCAATTTTTTTGAAATAACCCAAATACCTTATATAAATATCCAAATTACTTAATTAAAAGTTAAGGTAAAATAACCATAGGACCATATTTATATTTCTTGCCTAAACAGTTCTAAATTATATATAACTGTTTATACCATTTATAAACATTGAAAAAATGACTGTACATATCAGATCCAAAACATTCCTCACTATAAAATTCACAACTTGTTTCTAAAAGATACAATAATAAACATGTGAATGCTTTAACCAATATAAATTGTTTTCAAAATTTAGAGGAAGTTGGATTATTTCTCATAGTTTAATGATTTCAAAATTCTAATCGTTTCATAATAACATATAGATCATTTAGATCTATCTATCTTTCTACACCAAAACAATTTCATAAATTAGCCTTTCAATTTACAACAAAAAATTGATATTAAACCAAATCCAAAATCGTCATCAAAAAGTCGTTGATGCATAGATCAAGCAGATCTGAAACTTAAGTAAGATTATTATAAGACCTCTAAAAATAGTTCAATTCAAAACTTACACATAATTAAAAAGAATTTCCCAATGAAATCAATGATAGGTGGCTCTGATTCCACTTGTTAGGATATCAATATACTTTAAGACTGATTAATCAGGAAACCCTAGATCTAAATAGGTGACCCATATTGATTTAATTGAAAAGAAATAGAGGAAAATAAATAGGCTAGCGGAAGTCATACTTGAATTCATAGTTTCTGCTGGAAAAGTAAATTGGGTTTAGTTTTCCATATTGGCACAAACCTTAGGCATTATATTAGATTTGAATTCATAATTGCAGCTATTATAAACTGATTAAGAGAAAAAGATAGATCTAAAAGATAGGAGTTGGATCTGATCGTCCAAATTGACATAAACCCTAGATCTGAATTATTTCCATGAACAAGATTAGGAGAATAACTGAAGCTTACGTAATTTGGAGACCATAACCCCTTATTTATAATGTTGGCATTTTCTAATTTGGCCTTTCAACAAAAAAGAGTTGCCCCAGTATCTACACATTAATACCATGACAATTATACCTGTAAACCTTTTAACTTTAATTCAGAATTTGATCACTTTAATTAGGCTTTACACTAAAATAGCACGACACATTTATTTTACATATGTGGCCCACATATTGAAATTTCCAACAACTCCTTCATAAAAAAATTGCCATTTCTATAAACAATTCTCCTGTATTTTGTAAATACATGGAAACACTCTAAACTACCATTTAGTATAATTAATTTGGATTTGATATTTGATTCATGTATCAACCACATAAACAAATCATGATATCGTATGCAACATAACATGTATGATAATTCCTATTGCCAATGTATAAGGCGTCTACCTTACACGTTCCTTATTAAACATTTTAATAAGGTGTTTCTACATACCTTGGAAATTCCCAATGTCGTTTATACTCACTATAAACGACATCATTGAAATCCAACATTAAGTATTAAAACTAAAAGATGATTTCAACATAATTACATCATTGACAATCAGCGGTGTGTTATTTTGTTATGTTTGGAAATATCAATATACCTTCAACTTTATTTCTTATGGACACACGCTTCCTCTACATTTTGACTGAAAATCAAACTATTTGATATTTCTATTAAAACACTTGTTTAACTTTGATGCTTGTCAAACAACACTTTCGTATCTGTTCTTGGAACATGTTCAAAACATACAAACTCAATATTTCTCTCATTGACTTTGGAACACTTTGGTTGTTATGTGCAAATAGTCTAATCTAAATCTTTATTTAGAATTTTCTGTTTTAATACACATATACCAAAAGACAATGTCATAATAAGCCCTAATTTTGTAAGCAAATTCGAATCAACTTGAGGACATTGTACGGCGAATCCATTTCAACAATTGAAATTCATGATATTGTTCTTATCAATGTGGCTCGGTATATTCAAACTAAATTTGTCTTTCTTTTCAAGACACATTGATAAACGATGGATCATATCTCCTTGGGTACAACTATCAAAATCATATTTTGATGTTGTACTTGGAACTTATCTTGGATTTGTGCATCGTGCCATATCATAGAGTCAATACTTTTAATGGTTTTATTAAATAGCCAAGGATTATTATTCCTGATATTAACCAAAAATTTCCAACAACTCCTTCATAAAAAAATTGCCATTTCTATAAACAATTCTCTTGTATTTTGTAAATACATGGAAACACTCTAAACTACCATTTAGTATAATTAATTTAGATTTGATATTTGATTCATGTATCAACCACATAAACAAATCATGATATCGTATGCAACATAACATGTATGATAATTCCTATTGCCAATGTATAAGGCGTCTACCTTACACGTTCCTTATTAAACATTTTAATAAGGTGTTTCTACATACCTTGGAAATTCCCAATGTCGTTTATACTCACTATAAACGACATCATTTGAAATCCAACATTGAGTATTAAAACTAAAAGATGATTTCAACATAATTACATCATTGACAATCATCGGTGTGTTATTTTGTTATGTTTGGAAATATCAATATACCTTCAACTTTATTTCTTATGGACACACGCTTCCTCTACATTTTGAATGAAAATCAAACTATTTGATATTTCTATTAAAATACTTGTTTAACTTTGATGCTTGTCAAACAACACTTTCGTATCTATTCTTGGAACATGTTCAAAACATACAAAATCAATATTTCTCTCATTGAATTTGGAACACTTTGGTTGTTATGTGCAAATAGTCTAAACTAAATCTTTATTTAGAATTTTCTGTTTTAATACACATATACCAAAAGACAATGTCGTAATAAGCCCTAATTTTGTAAGCAAATTCGAATCAACTTGAGGACATTGTACGACGAATCCATTATGCTAATTTCAACAATTGAAATTCATGATATTGTTCTTATCAATGTGGCTCGGTATATTCAAACTAAATTTGTCTTTCTTTTCAAGACACATTGATAAACGATGGATCATATCTCCTTGGGTACAACTATCAAAATCATATTTTGATGTTGTACTTGTAACTTATCTTGGATTTGTGCATCGTGCCATATCATAGAGTCGATACTTTTAATGGTTTTATTAAATAGCCAAGGATTATTATTCCTGATATTAACCAAAAACTCATAGTTTCTCTTTGACATGCAAGAAACTCATTAGAAATTCTAATTTGTTATGTTCATTTAGATTTGGTTAATTTCATTTCATCCCTTGCAATCAATTTTAACCTTTCTTTGTATCCATATTCATTTTACTACCAATAATTTCTCAAAAAATTCCTTTGCCACATAGTTGGTATTTTTTGAAACAACAGTTATTTCTTAATGCAATGGAACAGGCATTCATAAACATTTTATGAATTGTCTTATCTAAACTGATTTGGTATTATTTCACAGTACTTATGTTCACAACATAAACTAGTATCCAAAGTCTTCATTCCCAAACCTTATTTGGTGTGATTCACACAAGATCATTTACATAAAATTACTACGTGTAGTTTTTCGATTCACACAACCCGCCAACTACTTGACAAAGGATATGATGGGGTTTCTTATAAATTCTTATCTTGTATGATTTTGTAAATAGTTCTTTAGTGATATTAATTTTAGCATTTTGTGTTACTCTTAAATACCCACCTTATAGGAAGAATTTAACTCAACCTCACTCGATATTAATCATGTTTTGTCCAATATAGTTCGATTACTCCTTATCAATAGATCATTATGTATTATAGAGAGGAGTAACTCTTGAGACTGGATCTATATTCATTTTAGGTATGTTTGGAATCCTTTCCAATATACTTACCCATTCGATCAAACTGAAACATTGTTTTGCATGTTATTTTATTTACTTCCATTATATATTCTATGAATTTGTCATAGACATGCTCCATAAGCATCAAATACACATATTCATGCTTGTGATAATTCACCGGTGAATATAATGATGTTCGTGGAACCATTTTTAGATTATCATTCTTACGATTGCATACATCTATATGTATTAATTTGAAGAGTTCATCAACTCTTTTGACACTCCTACTGAATGAGTTCTTTGCCTTAATTGTTTAAGATAAAATTAACCAGTGTCATATGATTCATAATCATATAATAAAAATTATTTCTCAAAACTATGACTTAGTCTATAATTCAAAAATAATTGTAAACAAATTTAGATACTTAAGCATTTTCAAGTGCATCACTTCTATTATGAAAAAAAATACCACGTTATAGTTTTACATCATAATGAAAATTCATTCATCGAAATAAACAATATTTATTCTTCGGTCATTACAAAAGAATAGATACTATTTCATAAATAATATGCAGCACGTCTTACGAAAATGATTTTTGTAACTTGATGCAATCAATAAAGGCTAGGTGGCATACTTCCCTATATTATCCATTACTATAATAGCTTATTGAATACATGGGTCCACCATAAGCTTAGTATATACTATTTATTTCAAATGCTATAACTAGTTTACAATGGGTATTCTTTGATCAGTTATCTTGAACTCAAAAAGAAACAAATCTCATGAAAAACAATATATGAAAACACATTTTGGAATAAGAATATATTTATTATTCAAATGTTAAGTATCAATTATTATTTTACATTTTTCGTTTTTTGAAGTTTCTTTATGAAGAAGAAGTGACCATTCATTCTCTTCATCCTAACTGTACCTTAAATTGCATCTACTCTTATACATCCATTTTCTTTTGAAATGGTCGAACCATTACGAAGAAAAACCTTACTATAATATCATAATGAACTCTTCATAAAAGTGCATTCAACCATCCTTCACATTTATTGAAATCAATTTGTTGGGTTTACGTAACTCATCAAAACCGACATTTCAGCGATCGAGTTCTCAGATACTTTTTATAATTTTGGTCAGTATTACATTTAACTGAATATAATCTTTTGCAATAAATCAAATTGATTACTTGGTCTTATAATATGGTTTATTCACTTATTTCGAATTAACTAATTTCATTGAAGTACCGTACATTATGAGCTATGACCGTTTACCATATTTGTAATGAATGTGACTTTTCGACGCTCGAAAATCGACATTAATACGTCCACTGTATCAACTGCCGAGCAATCGAATGCCGAAAAACCGTACCATTATGGTTAAAGAAGAAGAAAAAGATAAAAGAAGAGAGAAAAAGATAGAACATAACAGAAAGAAATAACAGAACAATATCAGAATCTCACAATCGCAGCGGAACAACATATAATAGATAAATGAATAATCTTTAAACAAAGAACTATATCAGCTATTACATTACATCATATTACATTACATTACATCATCAGAGTGTTCAACAACAAACAACAATAAACAGCGGAAAAGAAATACTATATACTAGTGAATACGCCATGCCATCCAGCTTGCCTCCAGCAACTCCTGAATTCCAGAATATCCTGATAACCTAACTCTAGACTGCTCATGTGGAAATTGGTGGGCACCCAGAGTTTAGGAAGGAAAACAATAAACTCCGAGTCAGTCATGTAACTAGTGTGAGAACTAAAACAGTTTTTTTTAAAACATAGAACAGGATAATTTTAAAATAGATTCGCAATGCTTTTTTTTTTAAAATGAGACTACCATAAGGCCTCCCGCACACACACACAATGCAAACGCAGAATCGGAGGAGATTTCTCCTTATGATAGTCAAAGATGCTTGATACGCATTAAAAAGAAACATTTGATATTATTACTAGTGCATCGTTTAGGAAAAATCATTTCGAAAGTAAAGATATAAATCTTAGCCAACATAGGCATTTCGCACTTATGCCTACTATAGCTACCATCCAAACAGTGGGGCACCACCATAAGTGAATGATAGGTTCTACAACTAAAACCGTACAAGATCGTATTGTTTCTTTGGATTTCCAACAAATGGTCAGGCCAAGGAACTTCCCATTGCCACATGGGTACGCCTCTGGAAAGACGATCCGAGAACCTAACCGGATCTCTGCCAACACAAGGCCGGATTGCCTTTCAAACTAGGTAACTACTTACACGAATATGTCATTCCCCGATCGTAACCGATCTATATCCGAGGATCCTCGATTTTCAACAACCACAAAGCAATAAATTTGCAGCAACAACATAGGTTAAGTATCTGGGCTCCATACCATGATACCACCTCTATCCAGAAGGAATGACATACACTAAAGGGGCGCTACCCCCTAATAACCTTGCTGCATCCTTCCTGTTTTGACCATTTTCGGGGTGTGAGGTCCGACGAAGTCTCGTCCACAAAGCCACGCTTTATACAAAAGTTGCGCTTTGATCACAATGCTCAACAACACTTCGTATGCCTCATTACCAATTTGGTAATGTATCACTAGTAACCATCAACTACATAACCTCTAGGGTGTTAAGCTAAGAGAATAAATTCTCCGCCACCAATGGGAACATATTTGATAGAAACCGGCTTTACATCTCAAATTGTAACGTCAGACACACATCCATACAAGTCCGTTCCGGGATCGAACGGAACCGAAGGCACTTCCAAAGAAGTCCTTGCAATCCGGATATTTACTAATCACGACCGGACTTCCCATCACAAAGGGTAATAAATTTCTATATCGGGGATCAGCCGATGCAGAAACATTCGACGGTAATCCTTCCATTTTCATAAATATCCGGTCTTTAACACCGGTCATCAAATGCAATCCATAACGACGTATCACATATTCGGAATGGGTTATACGACCACAAGGTCCTTTCCCGGCTAACCCAAATAGTGAGCGCTTATTCAAAAATAAGTGTGGCATTCAAATTCAAGCAATCACAACAAATACCTATTCAAAGGTAAATATTGATAGTCGGTTATTTAACTATCAATAGGTATGCTCAACATCATCAGATTCCAAATAATTTCCCAAATTATTTATTTTCCAAAAATATCTTTACAAGATATATATTTTCCACACTTCAACCATTTGAAAACAATTTTCAAATCACTTTTCACCTTTACCACTTTTGAAAACAATTTCAAACATTTTCCTTAGGCGGAAATACTTTCATTTCAACATGGTTCATTTAAACCAATTAAATAAATCCTTAACGATTTACTTTATATTTACGTTCCAAATCCGTAAATTAATTCCCACACTTCAAAAATAAATCAACGTTTATTTTTAAACAAATTTCCCTTTCTTTCATAAATTCCATAGTGAATTTACAATTCCCAAAATATCTATGAGTATACGATTTCCAAATCGATTTCTAATATTCATTTTCAACTTATCTTTGAAAGATAAAATCTCAAAATATTCACTTCATATTGGAAAACATTTCCATACTTATTTAATAATAATAAGTAATTTATAAATCCATTTATTTTCAACACTTGGAAAATATTCAATATACTTAAATCAAAATTAAGTATATATTTCATTCTTTAAGAAATCATTCTCTCAAACATATTTATTTGCACCAAAACGAATGTAACGTAAAACATCGTTACGACGACCCAAAATCACTAGTATAGGGATTCAAAATTAAGATAGATATATAAATCCCAATACTATATAAAACATTTCCTTTCGGAAATCATTTACTATAACAACAGTGTTATAGTCCACCATTTCCTTCTATTTCTCGAAAACGTCTATTTCAACAATGAATGTTGAAATCTATGGTTTCGACACTTAATGCATTTTAAAACAATTTCAAATCGTTTTAATTCCATTTAAAAGATCACTCCCGAAAACATTCCATTAATATATTATTCACTGTTCAAAATTGTGAATATATTTCACTAACCAAATTCAATATTTTCTACACATTTTATTTCAAGAATTTATCCAGTATCCAAAATCGTGGATATAATTCCCTTAATAACCTTCTATATTAAATTCATCAAATTTGATTGATTTTCGGATTTATAAAACAACGTTTTATAAATTCTATTTCTATTTTATAACAACTTCGATTTATAAATCTCCTTTATTAATCCAATTTAATTTATAACTCAATTATATACCAAAAGTCCATATTATAAGTTAAGTACTTATAATTTATTTATTTACAAAATCGTTCCTTTAAAACTTCACAAATTTTAAATCTTATTACTTATAAGATTTCATTTATAACCTTATTTACAACAATAACCGAACTACTTTTATAATTCCATTATTTTGATTTATAAAATATATATTTGATAAATCTCATCTATGAACCATTCATACTTATTCCAAAAATCTCAATTAAAATGCCAAAATCCGATTTATAAGTTAATTACTTATAAATCTTTTATTTTACAAAATCTATTCGTTTTGTAACTTCACAAATTTAAAATTTCATTTACTTATGAAATTCATTTATACTTCATTTCAACACTTATAAAAACTCGTTTTATAATTCCAATATTTTTTTTATTTATGAATATCAATTTTGTACATCTTTTATATAATCGTTTATAATAATTCAAAACTCCAAATTTAAACCATTTTATAAATTTAATCAACTACTTATTTCAAAAAAATCACCTTTCGGTTATATTTCACAAAAATACTATTTTTTATAATATTAAATTTTATAGCATTAATTTATTTTAAAATGAATCAATTCAAAATTTTAACAAAACATATACTTTCAAAAATCACTTTAAAATTCTTTTTAAAATCAAAATCATTATTTTAAAACTTAAAAAATGGATCCGATGATGCAACAACACCCAATAATCAATCATGGCATCCAAACATCATACATCAATATGATAACAGAATATATAACCACATATGTAAATAAATCAATACAGTTGAGGAATCCAGTTGGATCCCTCCAACCTGTTTCCCTGCATCCATAGATGTTAGCACAATACCAATTCCGCTCTAGTACGGAATATCGCGGTATATGGGATTTATAAAATATTATCCGCTATTATACGGCGCAATAGGGTCTCATCCGCTATATAATGCGAGAAATCAACTCCAAGTACATAAATAATACCAATTTCACTTTGTAGTGAAATATTCGCGGTATATGTTTTTAATAAATAACATCCGCTTACTAACGGCGTATAATGTCTAATTTCAATCAATAACAGATAATAATTTATCATCCAGGCATACAATCAACAATTTTAAATCTAACTATTTAAAATTATAAATCGAAACAATTCGATTGAGTGAGAAGTTCTCACCTTGATTTCAATTCCGTTTCAGCGATTTATTTCGAATAAAATTAAATGAGCGTTTAATTTTACCCAAAATTCTCACTAACTCCAAACGAATCCAAACCAGCTCCATTGCGTAATATGCGTCAATACGGTTCCAACGCAACTGGTTTCGTAATTTTTCGACCTCGTACGAAAAAGATATTTCATTTTAAATATACACGATTTATAATATAAACAATTCACATTTTCTTTTTCTTTTTATACCCTACTCAAAATCATGACTGTGATGCCCCACCTCTATGCTCACAATAACAAAGAGTATTAAAAGAAATACTGTCCGTTATTATGAAGAATAAGGCTGGATAGGAGCGGCCATCCGTAGTTAGGCCTTACACTAGTATTGGTTATCTCGATAGGAGTGGTATATATTTAACAATTTTCATCTCTTATTTATTTACTCCCATCGACATACCCAATTCCAGTATAAAACGAACTACGATGGTTCATAATAGTTTAGGACAATAAATATAATAATAACACAGACAGCTAAGTACGGAACACAGATAATCAAAAGTCTCATATATATAATAACTGATGTCAATTACAATACATGTGATACAATACATATGATACAACTATAACTGTCGACACTGGAAGTTAAATATGCAAGTACATTATCGTGAATAATATACATGAATATACAACATCCAATACAAATACATTGACTACTTTAATAACGACGACTACTCCAAAAGATATGAAAAGACTTCATAGCTCTAACATCACCCCAATGTAAGATATCAACAACCTGTAAATACTCGGTCTCACCCGAGTATTACATTCAAAAGAAAATAATACACGGGTCAGTCTAATTCAAACTCAGTTATTAGTGCACAGAAGCAATAATAATTAAATAATGAATAGACGACGGTCACAATAAATCTCGTCTATCCGATCCTTAAATAAAGAAATCGGATAATGATAAATATAACACGTAACAGTGTTAAACAACAAATCAGCAAATTAAACTAAATCAGAATACAATTCAGAATATTGAATTGAATAAACAAAACAGTTCAAACCATTGAAATATCAATTAAAATATTAATTCGAGTAGGGCTGCGGTACACGCACGCGTGCACTGCCTCGCCACTACAGCATATGGAATATGCAAAAGATCAATAAATCAAAACAAGATAGAATATCATAAAAGCCATACCGTGTGGCTGCAGTTCACGCTTGCGTGCACTGCCTTGCCACTACAGTGATGAGGTACCCAATGAATACCGTGTGGCTGCAGTTCACGCTTGCGTGCAGTGCCTTGCCACTACAGTGATGATGTACCCAATGAAAATCCATAAGCATCGCTGTGAATGTCGTAAGGCCGAGTGTCGATTAAATTGCAGAGACAAATGCGAGGTCAAGCCCAATGAATTTTAGGCTCAACTCAAGACGAAGAGTAAAGTAGGAAGTCATGTACAACAAAACAAAATCAAGAAACGTATAAATGCACATGAACAAGTACTGTGCATATACAAGTGCACATGAGAAGGCTGCACATGGTCAAAATGAACCAGAGGTGCAATCGAGAAGCAATGCAACTCAAATGAGTAAGTGTACAAGGCTGTATATATATGCAGTAAAATGCTGCAACATAATCAGAAATGCAGTACTGTGCACCACAAAGCAAACACATAAAAACATGCATACAAGAATCTCAAGTCTGGACCAAATGCCCTCAAATGAAGGTGGGACAAAGACCAGACTTAATACCATGGAGGTGGCTACCTGGAGCTGCAGACCACAGGGATTGAAAACTAAGCATCGTATGCAAATCAGGTAAGGTTGCCAACCATGCATCATACAAATGCAAGAATTAACCGTGGATACAATTGTATCACAATTCAAATAAACAGGGACAAGCAAGCAAGACCGAAATGTAACTGCACAGGGCAGATGTAGGCACAAGTAATAGACCAAGTATGCTACAGGTCTGAACCACAACAACAGTGACAACATAGAAAAAATGACCAGGCAGTATGAATTATGTAACATGAACATCTCAATGACTACGACGACCAAGTGCACAAAGGCATTGGTACAAACTACGTGAAGATAACCGAGTGAAGGTGAGGGCACCAAAAGTATGGCACCACAGCACATGCCAGTAATGAGTCAAGTGGTTGCAACATGAACCAATCAATGTGAAAAAGGCTCGAACACATGTTGTGACGCCCCACCTCTATACCCACGCTAGCCAAGAACACTACGGTGTAGTGCTGTCAACTAGCGCGGAGAATAAGGCTGTTGAGGAGCGACCATCCATGTAATTTCTTATCACACGGTGGCTATAAAATAATCTTCGGAAACAAATATAGAAGTAAGCATAACATGCGAATCAATCACAGATATCCATATCACAAAGGCAGAAAGAGATATGAATATATATCACATAAAAGTGTACATCAGAGTAGTGGTCTAAAAAGATCCACGATAATACAAAAGAATAGCAACGCGTGCTATACAAAAGAATACAACTATGAGTCTATATCTCAAGTGTAAACAACAAAAGCTGCTAATCTAAACAAGTAGACAAAAGTCCGAGTAGTGAATCACTGGGGGAGGAGTCAAGCAGTAGCACCTGTAACATCTCGGTCTGACCCGAGCATTATTTATAAGAAAATAATAAACGGATCAGTCTAGCTATAAATATCAGATGACATGATATAAAATAAAAGATATGGCATAAACATAAAATATCCATACTGACATACTACTATAAGTATGCAAATAATGATCAACAGGAGATCAATCGATAAGAGATAAATCAATATCACAAGAATCTTCTCAAAGATCCAAAGAGGGCATCATACCCTAAACTTGTAGTCATGACAAGTCAAAGAGATAAATTCCAGAAATCAACACAAGAAATCCAGAAATCATAAAAAGGGAAAGAGGCCTATCACATGACGGTCCGAAGACCATGGGGAGCTACCCCACATGTGTGAGTCGAAGTCACACAGATGAGGTCTAGACTAACCAAAAATCAAAAAGGTATGTGTGAGTGAAATCACACAAGTGGTGTCTAGTCTGACCTCGCAAACAAGAGACATCTCACAATTGCTAGTCTAAATCATAAGAATGATCGTCATGATCAACGAGAAGTGTCAATTACACTAAGCTAGTAAATATAGAAGTTTAGCTTCATGTCCCATAACCACTTGCTTAACTTAAATATTTACGAACAAACTGTAAATCTTCACTAATAAAATTGTCACAAGAGGTTCAATCGAACAAGTCCAAGAATTAACCGACGAAGTGAACGCAAGCGTTTCATACCACTTGTTTTACTAATTCGTTTAATTAGATTTCTCATCCGAGTGAGGTAAAGGTTTGTATATACTAATAGATTGGAAAACGGTTTAAGAAAAGAGCTTAGTTATTAAAAATAGAGTTGAAATTGTTTGTTAAAAGAGTTTTGATATTTACTACTAGTATTAAAACCTTTATATGATAAAGTGACAAAACACAGAAGCAATTGTAGAAACAATCAGTCACAAAGATCGCATACGGAGATGCGAATAAAATCCAAGGAAATCAGCTCAATGTTTTTCAGATAAGATCCCCTACGGGGGGGGGTCCAGGGGGGTGGCAACCCCCCAAGGTGGGGGTGGCAACCCCCCAAGGTGGGGGTGCGGGGGCAACGCCACCGCTTACGGGGTTCGACCTGCCCGGTCAGGTCGCTGGGGTCCAGGGGGCAGCGCCCCCGTCGGGGTGCGGGGCAGCGCTCCGTCCAAAACGGTACGACTTAGTGAAGACAAAATGAGGTCTAACGACCTAAGAGGGATAGGGTCGAGCGACCTAATGGTTGCGACCTAGGGGTCTAAGGGGCACGACCTAGTGGTCCAGCGACCTAAAGGGTATAGGTCATGCGACCTAAAATGGGTTCGCGACCTAACGGAGACGAGGTCATGCGACCTAAAGTGGTTCGCGACCTAAAGGTGTTCGCAACCTAACAAGGTTCACGACCTAACGGAGACGAGGTCATGCGACCTAAAGTGGTTCGCGACCTAAAGATGTTCGCGACCTAATAGGGTTCGCGACCTAAAGGTGCACGACCTAAGGTCTTTCGACCTAGGGGTATATAGGTAACACGACCTAAAAATGTCGCGACCTAAGGGGCCAAGCGACCTAGTGGGTCATACGTCCTAAGGAAACAAGGTCCAATGACCTAAGGAAAACAAGGTCCAACGACCTAAATGGATGGGAGTCATGCGACCTAAAGGAGTATGCGACCTAAAGAAGTGCGCGAGCTAAATGAATGCGGAACAACTCAGGGTCTAACGACCTAGGGGGGCGACCTAAGGTCTAACGACCTAAGACCGAGGAGACGTTTCCAACAAAGGGAACGACTTAACGACCTAAGCCTAACGACCTACGACCTAAGGTCCCACGACCTAATGAGGCAGGCAAGGCCGAACGACCTATACGCGAACGACCTAAAGTCCAACGACCAATGACCTAAATCCGAGGCGACCTAAATCCGAGGCGAACGAAATATGCAGGCCTTGACTTTTCCACACGCGCGATCTAATGATTCCGAGCGACCTATACCTGGGCAGAGCGACCTGAGCTCAGGAAGTTCACCAAGCAACTAAAAATTGGAGTTTTTCGCCAATCCAATCCAAACCAAATGCAAATATACATGCTAAAGTGATGGGGAATCATTCCCAACAGTCCAATATAGTTATAGACTAGAATTGTGAGATAAAAATCTCACCTTTGCTCCAAAACCCAATGAAAATGAAGAACAAAGCTTGAAGGCAAATGGAGAAGCAACCACAAGCTTGAATCCGATGTCTTCTTCTTGAATTTGGAGTTGAATGTTGGAGTTGCAATAAAACAACGACTTTGGAGTTTTAATTTCTCATTCCATTCACCATTTTTGTTGAAGCTTTAGTGTTAGGAAATGAAATGAAGCAATGAAGAAGAAGGGGGGTGGAACTTGGGCCTAATGGGCTAAAAGTCCAAACCAAAGGCTCGAGTGAGAAAGTGGTGAAATTCCACTAACCCCAAACATATCAATGTTTATACTTAGAAGATTGCAAACGACGTTTCGAACTCAATGGAAGTGGTCTCGAGTCCTAATTTGACCGTTTGCAAAAAGTAGCTTCGGACCAAAATCCGATTAACGATAAAATACTTAAATAAAATATTTAAATATAAAAATCGATAAATATGCGGGTTGTTACACATGTTAGCCGAGAAGCATTATCATCAAAGAATGCAACAGTCAAGCAAATAACTATATGCATATTGAAACAGGCAGCGGCAACTGATGGCATACAAGTGGTGCAAAATAAACGTGCACACTTGTGTACATGTATACCAATAACACGAAGTGCAGACCGAATAGCCAACATGATCAAAGAAACATATGAATAGTGTGTCAAAGCAAGCTGCATATATGACAATCAACCAGACTGGATCAATGACCTAGTTTACAACTTTGAATGAATTTGTGTGCAGGTATGGACAGAGCTCGAGCACATGAAATAACAACCGATGAACCCAACAGTGATGTGTTCGAAACAATGAACCAATGTACTCCAGACCACAAATGCATAAACACAACAGAGGTCGAAACAAATAACAACCAACCGTGATCTGAATGAAAATAAATAAATAAAAACACTTGAATCCAGTCAACAAGTGAAGCATCTATGTAAACATATATCAAGTTCAAGCTACAGGTCGAAACAAAGTATCACAAAATATTTCATAGTCGAGGGACCAAATTTAAAGCCAAGTTCAAAACCGAGAAACAACACCCAGACCTCAAATATGCACAAGTCCAATTGCAACAAGTTCAACAATACCAAAGTCAGAAAGAAAGTCATGAAATCACCAAAACAAAATTGAATTGTCGTAACACAGAATTAAGTTGAACTAGATGTGAGTAAATAAATTTACTCACCTATCTCGAACTCGACCAAAACGACGCCGTCGCGAGCAACTGTAGTCGATTGACAAGCAAGGACGAATGAAATCAATCAAAGCGGCGGTCAACTGAGGAAGACGAGCGAGCTCAAGAATCGAATCCAATTTGGAACAAAGGAACGAAGCCATAGTTTGAGGAGCGAACGAGCACGAAGAAAAAAAAAATTGATGCCACCATTATTTATTTTCTTTCGTATGCTAGGGTTTTCAAAAAAATGAATCCAAATGGAGAGGTCGGGTTTTGCCCTTAATCAAAAGAGGAACGGTTATCCTTTAATGATAATTATCACGTCCCAACAACATAAGTGGGTTGAGATTCAAATTTGTAAAGCTACTTAATTCCATAATCAAATTTAAAACTCTAAACAACAATTAACAACCCATTGAATCTTCATTCGACGATAATTAATTGTTACAAAAACCCGGGTTGTTACAGACTCCCCTCCTTATAAAAATTGCGTCCCCGCAATTTTCATAATTAAAGTTGTTAATAACAATTATTTTTCTAACATAAACTGGCTAAGCTAGGAAAATAAAGTCGGGAATACAAACGCCAAAGAAATCTTTTAATTTCACAAAAGAAATTCACAAATTCTCAACAAAAATCTAACTATCAAGTAGACAATCAGAAAACAAAACTGTATAAATGCAATCATCAGCAATATTCGATTATCAAAAACGATAATCAAAACTCAAATCAACAAATATTCGATTATCAAAAACGATAATCAAATCTCAAATCAACAAATATTCGATTATCAAAAATGATAATCAAATCTCAAATCAACCAATATTCGATTATCAAAAACGATAATCAAATCAACAAATATCCGATTATCAAAAACGATAATCATAAACATCAAATATCTAATTATCAAAAACGATAATCAGAACTCATATCAACAAATATTCGATTATCAAAAACGATAATCAAATCTCAAATCAACAAATATTCGATTATCAAAAATGATAATCAAATCTCAAATCAACAAATATTCGATTATCAAAAACGATAATTAGAACTCATATCAACAAATATTCGATTATCAACAATGATAATCAAATCTCAAATCAACAAATATTCTATTCGATTATCAAAAACGATAATCAAATCTCAAATCAACAAATATTCGATTATCAAAAACGATAATCAAATCTCAAATCAACAAATATTCGATTATCAAAAACGATAATCAAATCTCAAATCAACAAATATTCGATTATCAAAAACGATAATTAGAACTCATATCAACAAATATTCGATTATCAACAACGATAATCAAATCTCAAATCAACAAATATTCTATTCGATTATCAAAAACGATAATCAAATCTCAAATCAACAAATATTCAATTATCAAAAACGATAATCAAATCTCAAATCAACAAATATTCGATTATCAAAAACGATAATCAAATCTCAAATAAACAAATATTAGATTATCAAAAGCGATAATCAAATCTCAAATCGACAAATATTCGATTATCAAAAACGATAATCAAATCTCAAATCAACATATATTCAGTTATCAAAAACGATAATCAAATTGCAAATCAAGAAATATTCGATTATCAAAAACGATAATCAAATCTCAAATCAACAAATATTCGATTATCAAAAACGATAATCAAATCTCAAATCAACATATATTCAATTATCAAAAACGATAATCAAATGTCAAATCAATAAATATCCTATACGATTATCAAAAACAATAATCAAATCTCAAATCAACAAATATTCGATTATCAAAAACGATAATCAAATCAACAAATATCTAATTATCAAAGACGATAATTAGAACTCATATCAACAAATATTTAATTATCACAAGCGATAATCAAATCAACAAATATCTAATTATCAAAAATGATAATTAGAACTCATATCAACAAATATCCAATTACCTGCAGATAATCGGAAACAACAAATATCTAGAATCAATTAAGATAACTAGAAAATCAACATAAAAGGTGGATCGATCCCAACAAATGGAGACTTTTAGCTACGCCGCACGTGCATCAACATATGGCCGAAGCCTACCAAGTACCCAACATAATTTCGGCGCCCAACAAATGAGCCGAAGGTCCAACATATGACCCGAAGGTCCGGTACTGGTATTGACCCGAAGGTCCAACATATGACCCGAAGGTCCGGTACTGGTATTGACCCGAAGGTCCAACATATGACCCGAAGGTCCAACATAGTGGCTCGAAAGCACACGAAAATCATCATATATTCAATTAACGAGTCCGGAATTAACCGAAATAGCAAACGCACATGTCCCATACCACGTGTTTTACTAAATCGTTTGATTCTCTTCATCCTTTCCTTGAACGTGTAAAATCATCAAAATCATCAAACAACAAATGTTTCAATTAACGAGTCTGGAATTAACCGAAATAGTAAAAGTGTGGTTCCATACTTTGCACTTTTGCTACATCGTTTAAATCTCTTCATCCTTTCCTTGAAAGTGCAAATTGTGTATTCCAAAAATAACATTTCACATTCTCAAACGGACAAGTCCGTAATTAAGCGAATCAGTAAAAGAAAGGGGTCATAATCCTCGATTTTTCTGAAACGTTTAAGTCACTTTCTCATTCTTCTGAAAACGCAAACTGTAAAAATTCTGAAAACAATTTCATTTATTTTATAAAAATAATAATTTACATTCTCAAACGAACAACTCCGGAATTAAGCGAATCAGTAAAAGAAAGGGTTCATAGTCCTCGATTTTGCTGAATCGTTTAAATCTCTTTCTCATTCTTTTGAAAACGTAAACTGAAATTTTTTTAAAACAATTTTTATTTTTGAAACCATTTGAAAATCCGTGATAAAAGCAGCAATATTAGTGACAATTTCAATAAGAAAATTGTACTTCTCGAAACACCGTAGAAACGGATCTCAAAATCAGCATTGCGGTATAACCGCTTGCAAAATCCACTTTTAAAATTTGACGGTTACTGAAGTCAAAGTGACAGTAATTTTTAAACGTCAAAATCTCATCAAAATAATTTGCATCAAAATTTCATATCAGTGAATTTTCATTCATTAAAATGTCAACAAAACACCGTGCTTCAAAATTTAGCATAGGTGTAAAAATCCCGTTATAAAAATAACGGCAACAAAATACGTTTCATAATCAAGCATCGGTTCAACGAAAAATTAATGCAGTAACGTGCAATTCAGATTTGCACGCACACTACAATATACACAAAGAAATCACTCTATTATCTTCAATGAAGATAATTTAAAACAGCAAAAATATCAACAAATTCACATAACCGCAATCGTTTTGAATTATCAAATTGGATTCGAAATTTTCAAAGAAAACAAATTAAACACATTTATGTAAACAACAAATGAAATTTATTTCAATTTCATATTTTGATTTTTAAATCAAAAAGTTATCAGTTGTACTCATCGAAGACAGTCACTGTTTCCGCTGTGCACTCTGATAAACAGAACACACTCAATCAATCATCAAAACACAAATTCACTTTTATTTTTAAATAAGGAAATTTTAAAAATTTCATCATAATTTCAAAACTTTAGTTTTAACTCAAAGCACAATAAAACATCGACTAATAGTTGTAACACATGTTCCATTTAAGTTATGTTTTATATTATGTCCATAAACCAAAAGCTCTGATACCAACTGTGACGCCCCACCTCTATGCTCACAATAACAAAGAGTATTAAAAGAAATACTGTCCGTTATTATGAAGAATAAGGCTAGATAGGAGCGGCCATCCGTAGTTAGGCCTTACACTAGTATTGGTTTTCTCGATAGGAGTGGTATATATTTAACAATTTTCATCTCTTATTTATTTACTCCCATCGACATACCCAATTCCAGTATAAAATGAACTACGATGGTTCATAATAGTTTAGGACAATAAATATAATAATAACACAGACAGCTAAGTACGGAACACAGATAATCAAAAGTCTCATATATATAATAACTGATGTCAATTACAATACATGTGATACAGTACATATGATACAACTATAACTGTCGACACTGGAAGTTAAATATACAAGTACATTATCGTGAATAATATACATGAATATACAACATCCAATACAAATACATTGACTACTTTAATAACGACGACTACTCCAAAAGATATGAAAAGACTTCATAGCTCTAACATCACCCCAATGTAAGATATCAACAACCTGTAAATACTCGGTCTCACCCGAGTATTACATTCAAAAGAAAATAATACACGGATCAGTCTAATTCAAACTCAGTTATTAGTGCACAGAAGCAATAATAATTAAATAATGAATAGACGACGGTCACAATAAATCTCGTCTATCCGATCCTTAAATAAAGAAATCGGATAATGATAAATATAACACGTAACAGTGTTAAACAACAAATCAGCAAATTAAATTAAATCAGAATACAATTCAGAATATTGAATTGAATAAACAAAACAGTTCAAACCATTGAAATATCAATTAAAATATTAATTCGAGTAGGGCTGCGGTACACGCACGCGTGCACTGCCTCGCCACTACAGCATATGGAATATGCAAAAGATCAATAAATCAAAACAAGATAGAATATCATAAAAGCCATACCGTGTGGCTGCAGTTCACGCTTGCGTGCACTGCCTTGCCACTACAGTGATGAGGTACCCAATGAATACCGTGTGGCTGCAGTTCACGCTTGTGTGCATTGCCTTGCCACTACAGTGATGATGTACCCAATGAAAATCCATAAGCATCGCTGTGAATGTCGTAAGGCCGAGTATCGATTAAATTGCAGAGACAAATGCGAGGTCAAGCCCAATGAATTTTAGGCTCAACTCAAGACGAAGAGTAAAGTAGGAAGTCATGTACAACAAAACAAAATCAAGAAACGTATAAATGCACATGAACAAGTACTGTGCATATACAAGTGCACATAAGAAGGCTGCACATGGTCAAAATGAACCAGAGGTGCAATCGAGAAGCAATGCAACTCAAATGAGTAAGTGTACAAGGCTGTATATATATGCAGTAAAATGCTGCAACATAATCAGAAATGCAGTACTGTGCACCACAAAGCAAACACATAAAAACATGCACACAAGAATCTCAAGTCTGGACCAAATGCCCTCAAATGAAGGTGGGACAAAGACCAGACTTAATACCATGGAGGTGGCTACCTGGAGCTGCAGACCACAGGGATTGAAAACTAAGCATCGTATGCAAATCAGGTAAGGTTGCCAACCATGCATCATACAAATGCAAGAATTAACTGTGGATACAATTGTATCACAATTCAAAGAAACAGGGACAAGCAAGCAAGACCGAAATGTAACTGCACAGGACAGATGTAGGCACAAGTAATAGACCAAGTATGCTACAGGTCTGAACCACAACAACAGTGACAACATAGAAAAAATGACCAGGCAGTATGAATTATGTAACATGAACATCTCAATGACTACGACGACCAAGTGCACAAAGGCATTGGTACAAACTACGTGAAGACAACCGAGTGAAGGTGAGGGCACCATAAGTATGGCACCACAGCACATGCCAGTAATGAGTCAAGTGGTTGCAACATGAACCAATCAATGTGAAAAAGGCTCGAACACATGTTGTGACGCCCCACCTCTATACCCACGCTAGCCAAGAACACTACGGTGTAGTGCTGTCAACTAGCGCGGAGAATAAGGCTGTTGAGGAGCGACCATCCATGTAATTTCTTATCACACGGTGGCTATAAAATAATCTTCGGAAATAAATATAGAAGTAAGCATAACATGCGAATCAATCACAGATATCCATATCACAAAGGCGGAAAGAGATATGAATATATATCACATAAAAGTGTACATCAGAGTAGTGGTCTAAAAAGATCCACGATAATACAAAAGAATAGCAACGCGTGCTATACAAAAGAATACAACTATGAGTCTATATCTCAAGTGTAAACAACAAAAGCTGCTAATCTAAACAAGTAGACAAAAGTCTGAGTAGTGAATCACTGGGGGAGGAGTCAAGCAGTAGCACCTGTAACATCTCGGTCTGACCCGAGCATTATTTATAAGAAAATAATAAACGGATTAGTCTAGCTATAAATATCAGATGACATGATATAAAATAAAAGATATGGCATAAACATAAAATATCCATACTGACATACTACTATAAGTATGCAAATAATGATCAACAGGAGATCAACCGATAAGAGATAAATCAATATCACAAGAATCTTCTCAAAGATCCAAAGAGGGCATCATACCCTAAACTTGTAGTCATGACAAGTCAAAGAGATAAATTCCAGAAATCAACAAAAGAAATCCAGAAATCATAAAAAGGGAAAGAGGCCTATCACATGACGGTCCGAAGACCATGGGGAGCTACCCCACATGTGTGAGTCGAAGTCACACAGATGAGGTCTAGACTAACCAAAAATCAAAAAGGTATGTGTGAGTGAAATCACACAAGTGGTGTCTAGTCTGACCTCGCAAACAAGAGACATCTCACAATTGCTAGTCTAAATCATAAGAATGATCGTCATGATCAACGAGAAGTGTCAATTACACTAAGCTAGTAAATATAGAAGTTTAGCTTCATGTCCCATAACCACTTGCTTAACTTAAATATTTACGAACAAACTGTAAATCTTCACTAATAAAATTGTCACAAGAGGTTCAATCGAACAAGTCCAAGAATTAACCGACGAAGTGAACGCAAGCGTTTCATACCACTTGTTTTACTAAGTCGTTTAATTAGATTTCTCATCCGAGTGAGGTAAAGGTTTGTATATACTAATAGATTGGAAAACGGTTTAAGAAAAGAGCTTAGTTATTAAAAATAGAGTTGAAATTGTTTGTTAAAAGAGTTTTGATATTTACTACTAGTATTAAAACCTTTATATGATAAAGTGACAAAACACAGAAGCAATTGTAGAAACAATCAGTCACAAAGATCGCATACGGAGATGCGAATAAAATCCAAGGAAATCAGCTCAATGTTTTTCAGATAAGATCCCCTACGGGGGGGGGGGGGGTCCAGGGGGGGGTGGCAACCCCCCAAGGTGGGGGTGCGGGGGCAACGCCACCGCTTACGGGGTTCGACCTGCCCGGTCAGGTCGCTGGGGTCCAGGGGGCAGCGCCCCCGTCGGGGTGCGGGGCAGCGCTCCGTCCAAAACGGTACGACTTAGTGAAGACAAAATGAGGTCTAACGACCTAAGAGGGATAGGGTCGAGCGACCTAATGGTTGCGACCTAGGGGTCTAAGGGGCACGACCTAGTGGTCCAGCGACCTAAAGGGTATAGGTCATGCGACCTCAAATGGGTTCGCGACCTAACGGAGACGAGGTCATGCGACCTAAAGTGGTTCGCGACCTAAAGGTGTTCGCAACCTAACAAGGTTCACGACCTAACGGAGACGAGGTCATGCGACCTAAAGTGGTTCGCGACCTAAAGATGTTCGCGACCTAATAGGGTTCGCGACCTAAAGGTGCACGACCTAAGGTCTTTCGACCTAGGGGTATATAGGTAACACGACCTAAAAATGTCGCGACCTAAGGGGCCAAGCGACCTAGTGGGTCATACGTCCTAAGGAAACAAGGTCCAATGACCTAAGGAAAACAAGGTCCAACGACCTAAATGGATGGGAGTCATGCGACCTAAAGGAGTATGCGACCTAAAGAAGTGCGCGAGCTAAATGAATGCGGAACAACTCAGGGTCTAACGACCTAGGGGGGGCGACCTAAGGTCTAACGACCTAAGACCGAGGAGACGTTTACAACAAAGGGAACGACTTAACGACCTAAGCCTAATGACCTACGACCTAAGGTCCCACGACCTAATGAGGCAGGCAAGGCCGAACGACCTATACGCGAACGACCTAAAGTCCAACGACCTACGACCTAAATCCGAGGCGAACGAAATATGCAGGCCTTGACTTTTCCACACGCGCGAGCTAATGATTCCGAGCGACCTATACCTGGGCAGAGCGACCTAAGCTCAGGAAGTTCACCAAACAACTAAAAATTGGAGTTTTTCGCCAATCCAATCCAAACCAAATGCAAATATACATGCTAAAGTGATGGGGAATCATTCCCAACAGTCCAATATAGTTATAGACTAGAATTGTGAGATAAAAATCTCACCTTTGCTCCAAAACCCAATGAAAATGAAGAACAAAGCTTGAAGGCAAATGGAGAAGCAACCACAAGCTTGAATCCGATGTCTTCTTCTTGAATTTGGAGTTGAATGTTGAGTTGCAATAAAACAACGACTTTGGACTTTGGAGTTACAATCAACAATTTTAAATCTAACTATTTAAAATTATAAATCGAAACAATTCGATTGAGTGAGAAGTTCTCACCTTGATTTCAATTCCGTTTCAGCGATTTATTTCGAATAAAATTAAATGAGCGTTTAATTTTACCCGAAATTCTCACTAACTCCAAGCGAATCCAAACCAGCTCCATTGCGTAGTATGCGTCAATACGGTTCCAACGCAACTGGTTTCGTAATTTTTCGACCTCGTACGAAAAAGATATTTCATTTTAAATATACACGATTTATAATATAAACAATTCACATTTTCTTTTTCTTTTTATACCCTACTCAAAATCGTGACTGTGATGCCCCACCTCTATGCTCACAATAACAAAGAGTATTAAAAGAAATACTGTCCGTTATTATGAAGAATAAGGCTGGATAGGAGCGGCCATCCGTAGTTAGGCCTTACACTAGTATTGGTTATCTCGATAGGAGTGGTATATATTTAACAATTTTCATCTCTTATTTATTTACTCCCATCGACATACCCAATTCCAGTATAAAACGAACTACGATGGTTCATAATAGTTTAGGACAATAAATATAATAATAACACAGACAGCTAAGTACGGAACACAAATAATCAAAAGTCTCATATATATAATAACTGATGTCAATTACAATACATGTGATACAATACATATGATACAACTATAACTGTCGACACTGGAAGTTAAATATACAAGTACATTATCGTGAATAATATACATGAATATACAACATCCAATACAAATACATTGACTACTTTAATAACGACGACTACTCCAAAAGATATGAAAAGACTTCATAGCTCTAACATCACCCCAATGTAAGATATCAACAACCTGTAAATACTCGGTCTCACCCGAGTATTACATTCAAAAGAAAATAATACACGGGTCAGTCTAATTCAAACTCAGTTATTAGTGCACAGAAGCAATAATAATTAAATAATGAATAGACGACGGTCACAATAAATCTCGTCTATCCGATCCTTAAATAAAGAAATCGGATAATGATAAATATAACACGTAACAGTGTTAAACAACAAATCAGCAAATTAAACTAAATCAGAATACAATTCAGAATATTGAATTGAATAAACAAAACAGTTCAAACCATTGAAATATCAATTAAAATATTAATTCGAGTAGGGCTGCGGTACACGCACGCGTGCACTGCCTCGCCACTACAGCATATGGAATATGCAAAAGATCAATAAATCAAAACAAGATAGAATATCATAAAAGCCATACCGTGTGGCTGCAGTTCACGCTTGCGTGCACTGCCTTGCCACTACAGTGATGAGGTACCCAATGAATACCGTGTGGCTGCAGTTCACGCTTGCGTGCACTGCCTTGCCACTACAGTGATGATGTACCCAATGAAAATCCACAAGCATCGCTGTGAATGTCATAAGGCCGAGTGTCGATTAAATTGCAGAGACAAATGCGAGGTCAAGCCCAATGAATTTTAGACTCAACTCAAGACGAAGAGTAAAGTAGCAAGTCATGTACAACAAAACAAAATCAAGAAACGTATAAATGAACATGAACAAGTACTGTGCATATACAAGTGCACATGAGAAGGCTGCACATGGTCAAAATGAACCAGAGGTGCAATCGAGAAGCAATGCAACTCAAATGAGTAAGTGTACAAGGCTGTATATATATGCAGTAAAATGCTGCAACATAATCAGAAATGCAGTACTGTGCACCACAAAGCAAACACATAAAAACATGCACACAAGAATCTCAAGTCTGGACCAAATGCCCTCAAATGAAGGTGGGACAAAGACCAGACTTAATACCATGGAGGTGGCTACCTGGAGCTGCAGACCACAGGGATTGAAAACTAAGCATCGTATGCAAATCAGGTAAGGTTGCCAACCATGCATCATGCAAATGCAAGAATTAACTGTGGATACAATTGTATCTCAATTCAAAGCAACAGGGACAAGCAAGCAAGACCGAAATGTAACTGCACAGGACAGATGTAGGTACAAGTAATAGACCAAGTATGCTACAGGTCTGAACCACAACAACAGTGACAACATAGAAAAAATGACCAGGCAGTATGAATTATGTAACATGAACATCTCAATGACTGCGACGACCAAGTGCACAAAGGCATTGGTACAAACTACGTGAAGACAGCCGAGTGAAGGTGAGGGCACCAAAAGTATGGCACCACAGCACACGCCAGTAATGAGTCAAGTGGTTGCAACATGAACCAATCAATGTGAAAAAGGCTCGAACAAATGTTAGCCGAGAAGCATTATCATCAAAGAATGCAACAGTCAAGCAAATAACTATATGCATATCGAAACAGGCAGCGGCAACTGATGGCATACAAGTGGTGCAAAATAAACGTGCACACTTGTGTACATGTATACCAATAACACGAAGTGCAGACCGAATAGCCAACATGATCAAAGAAACATATGAATAGTATGTCAAAGCAAGCTGCATATATGACAATCAACCAGACTGGATCAATGACCTAGTTTACAACTTCGAATGAATCTGTGTGCAGGTATGGACAGAGCTCGAGCACATGAAATAGCAACCGATGAACCCAACAGTGATGTGTTCGAAACAATGAACCAATGTACTCCAGACCACAAATGCATAAACACAATAGTGGTCGAAAAAAATAACAACCCAACGTGATCAGAATAAAAATAAATAAATAAAAACACTTGAATCCAGTCAACAAGTGAAGCATCTATGTAAACATATAGCAAGTTGAAGCTACAGGTCGAAACAAAGTATCACAAAATATTTCATAGTCGAGGGACCAAATTTAAAACCAAGTTCAAAACCGAGAAACAACATCCAGACCTCAAATATGCACAAGTCCAATTGCAACAAGTTCAACAATACCAAAGTCAGAAAGAAAGTCACGAAATCACCAAAACAAAATTGAATTGCCGTAACACAGAATTAAGTTGAACTAGATGTGAATAAATAAATTTACTCACCTTTCTCGAACTCGACCAAAACGACGCCGTCGCGAGCAACTGTAGTCGATTGACAAGCAAGGACGAACGAAATCAATCAAAGCGGCGGTCAACTGAGGAAGACGAGCGAGCTCAAGAATCGAATCCAATTTGGAACAAAGGAACGAAGCCCTAGTTTGAGGAGCGAACGAGCACGAAGAAAAAAAAAATTTGATGCCACCATTATTTATTTTCTTTCGTATGCTAGGGTTTTCAAAAAAATGAATCCAAATGGAGAGGTCGGGTTTTGCCCTTAATCAAAAGAGGAACGGTTATCCTTTTATGATAATTATCACGGCCCAACAACATAAGTGGGTTGAGATACAAATTTGTAACGCTACTTAATTCCATAAAGAAATTTAAAATCCAAACAACAATTAACAACCCATTGAATCGTCATTTGACGATAATTAATTGTTACAAAAACCCGGGTTGTTACAGTGACCGTCCATTCCTTTAACCCTGCATCAAGGCCGCACAACCCATCATCTTCTCGCCCAGGTTTCGTACGCACGCTCACCAAACCCATACTCCATTCAAAACCCTAATAGCCGCACCATATACAATGGGTTTTAGGTTGATCAACCACCACTAAATCGAAGCCCACGCCATGCTCCACTCACGGCCAGAAGAGCATCAAGCTCGGTCCCCTTACTGCCTCGGAAAACGTGATTTAATGCGCGTCACGCACGGTCGATTTCTGGCCACCACGACGAATTTCGTGCTATTCCACCGTATGGATGTGAAGATCTCCTCGTGCTCTTCAAGTTTGCAGTTAATGACTTTTGCTAATTGTTCACAGATTGGAAATAATTGAGGGGAGAAGTTTCTAATTTTTTGTTGCCATTGAAAAACAAACGGCGGCTAAAGATAGAGGGCCTAGGGTTTTGAGCTAATGAAAGGATAAGGATCCTTTTATAGAAATTTTAACAAAAACACTATTCATTTCCAATTTTTCGAACTTCGAATCTCGCGCGGTGACTGGCGTTTCTAGGGTTTATCCCGCGTTCCAGACACAATGAAATAGGTTTCGGAAGCTAAGTCGATCATCTGTGCGAATTATGGCAATAAACGATCAATTTTAAATTAAACCGATTAAACGATTTTCTATGCGTTTTGGCTTGCCACGGACAAACGGTAAATCCGATTGACACGAAATTTTAAATCTTACAATAATATCACATTACGGATCCGATGAAACTAGTTTCGTCGAAATCCAAGACTGTTTGAAAAATAGCTATTTTAACTCGTCAATTAAATATTAAAATATTCAATTTTCACAAATCAACTTTTAATTCGATTTTAAAAGTCCTAAAACATCATTCTAAATTCAATATGATATAATAAAATTTTACAAATTATTTTTAATCATTTTGAACCCACGTTTCAATTAAATCTGTAATTTCAACTATTAAATTATCGATTTAATTATCCAATTAAATCCAGATATTCAAAATTTAATTTATTCGACTTATAAATTCCACTTATTGATATTTAAAATTAATTAAATATACAAATTTAAATTGACAGAAATTCTGGGTCGTTACAAACTTTCCCCTTAAAAGAATTTCGTCCTCGAAATTACCAAGTAAGAAAAAGTTACAGAATCCATTAACTTTCCAAAACAAACAATTCCAAAAAGATTTTGCAAATCTCTTAAGTGTTTATGTAACGACCCGTAAATTTAACCGGTTTTAATAACGTTATTGTTTGAAATTTCGTGGGATTTTAAACGATAAAATTTTGAAATATGAATTTGATATTTGGAATGCGTCTAGTTAAACATAACAACTAGCAAATTTTCGTCCGAAAATATGTAAGTTTATTTCGTGCGTAAATTTACTTCGATTTAATCAGTTAAAAAGTGATGAAAATAAAACGTTTTCAAAACTAAAATATTTTTACATAGAAAAATTATAAACCATCTTCTGAGCAAGATGTCAGTTTGTCGTTTTTCCAAATTCGGACATCTTTGACTCTGTCGATCTTATTTTTCTACGTTTTTCATATATTTCCGCTATTATAAAATTCAAATTTTTATAATCAATCGTACCGCTAACATCTGTATACAGTTTTGATCGTCTCATCGTACTGATCACCACAGTATATTCATTTGCATGTTTTGAAATCCATTACGTCACGGAAACCACGAAACGGACAACCATATCAGTTACGAAATTTTAACTTTTGATTCCCGTCCATTTAAAATTTCTAACGGCCGAAGTCAAGCAGGAATTGCCTTTAATACTGCCTAATTTCTAGTGCCGTGACCTTTACTTTTCCTTAGAATTCACGCATGCCTTCGAGTTCTCTGTCTATTCATTGTCTGCCGATTGATTCTAATGGCCCTCAGAAAATAATACCAAACTTTTGCTCTTCCATCTATTCAAAAATATGTTGCTCGTTCTAGTTGCTCTGCTCATTTTAAAACAAATGAAATAAAATAACTGTGCTCATCCATTCTTTGCACCAAGTCACCGTGTTTTTTTTCTTTTGCCTTCTGCATACATTCGCTTGTCATCTTGATCAAAAGCTTGCAACTTCGGCTCGCAACTGCCTGCAAGCCTTGATCTCACGACCTCGCTCCGCCATAAACAACGTGCCGCCTTCTTCTGTCCTCCACTGGCCAGAACACCCCTTCTAACTTCACCGATCTTCATACCCTCTGCAACCCTCGCTTTCCACTCGCCGAATACTCATGCACACAGCCACCCACGCACGCAACGCAAGCACATCACAGCCGAAGCTAGCCTAGCCGAGCTCCTTCCTCGGCAACTCAGCCTCACCAACCATCGACCATTCAAGCTTCTCGCAGTCCGGCCTCATCCACTCAGCAACATTGCCATCACCTCTCACATCTCATGTTCGTGCAGCTGCATACTTCCAAGCCGCGACCACCCGGGCCCACCTGAACCCGCCTTTCTATTCACCCCTTAACCCATGCCTCGCCGAAGCTTCTACCCAGATCTAGCCGAGCCTTACAGGCCTATGGGTAGAGGTATTATTCATGCTTGCCTAAATGGGTTAGTTTCAAAACATGGGCTCTTATACAAAAGTTAGTTGTACACATTTTATTATGTGTAACAGGAAACCCATATTTCACTTTGTATTATATGTGTAGCGTATAATAGCAGAGTATGCATATATGAAAATACTGTTAAGATTTTTACTTTATTTTTTTTTAATATAAACAGATAATATATGTATAATAAATTCAAACCTTGATAGAAGACGCAAGATATACATATGCGTATATATGTCAGTATATTAGAAGTGTATACATAAGCTTACAACATTTTTTTGTTTTAGACGGTGTATATATGTTAACATATATATTACATTTTGTATATATAAAGTTTACATAAGATATGTTATATTTTGAAACAGTTTTATTTAATAATATATATGTGCAACATATATAAACTGTACTTTTTATATAAGCTGTTAGTATATTCATAAATATATATATATATATATACTGTTTTATAGTTTATATTAGTATTATATATATATATATAAATATAAATCTAATCCATTTATATAGGTTTGGTTTATTTATTCTAACATTGATTTTGAAGATTTTTGACTTTAACTAGGTAGATGTGTGCTGTCAGGTGTTGTGTTAGCCTATATAAAGTATTTAATTTGTAAGGTGTAAGTTATATGTGTTGTTTGTACCAGATTGGATATAAAAAAAGTTATGTATATAATAGTTCTTATATATTTTCTCTGTATATAAAGTTTAACCCATATAAAAGCTTTCCTTTTTGTTCTGTGTGTTGTAATCATCACGCGCGTATTGTTATTCCTTGTATATTTGATTTATATAAAAAAAAGTTCTGTTACGCATATTACAAAGTATACATACATTTTATATAGCAGTGCTTTTGTATGTTTTGGTAAATCTAATATATTTACCTATCTCTAATGTACACTTTCTATTAAGTAATTATAAGTAGTTGTATGTTGTTACTTGTATATTTTGTTTGGATCTGCACAAATTGATTACAGTATATACCATATAGAGTAGTAATATATATATGTCAGTCCTTATCTGTATTAGCTTATATACAATCTGGGTGTTAATATACAAAGCTATATAAGGACATATGATGTCGATGGCCTGTGTGAGTCTGTAATGAAAGAGATTTGTATTGGTTTTTATAAATACTAATTTTATTTGCAAATACAATAATTTTATTTGGACAATTAGTTTTAAGATATATATATATAGACATATATAGATTTTGAATGGGTGTTCCAGATAGAATTTTTGTCTAAAGGAGAAAATAATATAATATCTTATATTTTTGTTAACATAATATCAAGCAGATTCTGATTTATTTGTTCAATTCCCCACCAATCAGTTTTTGTCAAATCCGTGTTCAGCTACTTTGCTTTTAGATTCGTTATTGTATCGGTCGATAGCCCAGATCATGATTCAAATCATAGCTTGTCGTGTTATCTAACTTCTCTAGCCTCGAAAGGTGAGCAATCATTCACGATTAATATTCTTTTATTTATTAAATTTGATTTCAATTGAAACGACAATTGAAATATGCTGTTGTTAGTTGACATTGTTATATATGTTATTACCTGTATCAGTTCACCTGTGACATCTGACACCATTATCTGTTAATTATATGATGATAATCCTGTTTGGTTAATAATTGATTGATTGTTTGTTGTTTATGTTGGACGTTAAATTGTTAATGTTTAAAAGTGATAAACATCATGAAATTGAATTTAACGTAACATAGTTAAAATTGGAGTTGATACATGTATTGAATTTGATTAGTTAAATCTGTAAAATATGACCCCTTAAATGTTTAATTATTTGACACGTAGGAAAATAGTTAATTACCCTTGAACCATTTGAATTTATGTTGTATTAATTAATTTAAGTGTGAAATTGAATAATTGATGTAAATTGAAGAACCACATAAATATCAGTGTAATAATCTTTAATCTACATGAAATGATAGTGTAGATTCTAGAGATAATTATATTAATTTGCACAAACAACAATGTGAATTAATACGATTATTTCGGGATTATTCGAATTAATTATTGATTGTTGTTATTGATTTTGTTATTGCTTGTTTATTTACTTTGACACCATTTAAGTTATCACACTGCAAGTTCCCTTTATTATGCTTGATCTTGAATCAGAATTGGAATCGGGTTGAAATGATATATACCCAAATGAATTTGACCTAGGATAGGGAATTAAATAAAATCCGATTGTTCAATAAATTTATTTAAAAAATAATAAAATAATGGTTTTATTCGAGCAAGGAATAAGTTTTGAAATGAAGTTGGAATTTGGATTTTATGAAAGGAAAATGTAAAGATTGAAATCTGAAACAAATATTAACGTAGTAATTAATGAAAGAACGTTGTTTGAAATTTAATTTTTTAATAATTAAATTTGGAATTATTGATAAATAATTTGGAATTAGTAATAATTGAGTTTTGAAATTATTAAGTTTGAAATCATTTAACAATTAAATTTGAAATTATAATTAAGTTGGAATTATAATTAAGTTTAAAATTATTAAGTTTGAATTCTTAATTAAGTGAAAATGATTTAATAATTAAGTTTTAATTTATAATCAAGTTTGTAATTATTAAGTTTTGAAATTATTAATAATTAAGATTGAAATTATTTAATAATTGAATAAGATTTAAATTATTTGATAATTGAATAAAAATTGAATTCTTTGATAAGGGAAAATTTAACTTTTGAATAGGTGGATTTGAACTTCGTTAATAAATGAAATTGAGTTTCTTATTTATTAAAGTTTTGGAAAAATAATTTAAGTTAATAAGTGAAATTGAAACTTCTCGGTTATGTGAAATTTAGATCTTTATTAATTGAGTTTGAAATTTGTAACGATGTCAATTAATAAGTGAAAATTGAATTTCTTTAATAAGAAATAAAATGTGATTTATTGAAACGAATGGGATTTATTGAAATTAATGTAAGAATTGTAATTTAAAGAAATGATTTGATGAATTTATTTTATTTCAATTTAAAGTTTTGATATAATGAAGTTGAACATAAGTAATTGATTTAAATGAATTGGTATTTAAATAGAAGTTGTTTTGAAGGATAAATTTACTTAGCGAAAATTGAATGAAATCGATAAATGAATTTAAATTGATTTGAATGAAAATTAAACCATTTTAAATGATTTCGGAATGAAACTTATATACGAACTTGAATCAATATTTGAATTGTTTAAATAAAAGTTGAAATCGAATTATAAGATTTTGAAATGGTAATTTGGAAGTTTTGAAACGTAAACTTTGGAAATTGATTTAGAAAGACAAACTAAATGTTGATTTACGAATTGAAATTGAAATGGAATTTGATTTGGTTTGAAATTTACTAAAAGACCAATCGGTGTAATAATTACGAAAGTTATTAAAGAGACCGGAATCGGTTATGGATATACTCTCTATCTAAACCGAAAACCACTTTAATAACTATACGCGGAGTGATGATCCAGAATGAAGTGGTTGGAATGATGTACGTGATGACTGAAGAAAGAGAACGATAATGGATAGCCTTGACACTTGTGTCAAATTGAAAATGACTAAAATCAGGAGCCGTGCCGGGCCAAATGGGGTTAGCCACCTCGAGCGGACACACTTCTTCGTAACTACTACTCATTACCTGTGATTGATTGGTGCACCCTCGGAATTTCAGGAGTGTTGTTTCGCGGTGTTGCGATCGTTGCGGCGATGCGTTCTCACCAGTCCGGATCAGGCTAACGGTAGTTTCACTACCTTGGGTATTGCCTCATGTGCCTTGTCATACTTGTATCCCTATATACGCGACCACTACGAATTTGTTTTGTGTTATACCTATGGAGTACTCCCTGATATCCCACCAGTTTACGGTGGAGTTTACAGTGCTGTATAGACTATGATGCTTATATAAAATGTGTTAAAGGGGATAATGGTAACGCCTTAACACTATTTTGATACTTTATATTACAGATAGACATTATCTATTTAATGTACACTACTACCTAGTAGATAGTTTAACGGATCCTTAAAGGATGGTTATTCCAAACATCCTTTGAGTTACTTGTATTTCGATTGCTATTTCACTTGAGTTGGATTTATTGATATAAGAATATTAATCCTGACTCGAGTGTCTTGTGTTTTTGCTTTACGCTCAGGTCAGACTATGAGTACCAGCTTTCGAGGCTCACCTTTGGAGTTGGAGCTTTGCTTGAAGATCCAGCCATCTATTCTGCTTTTAGTATTCGATGATTCCAGTGATGTATTCTGATTTGTACCTGATGTATCGTGTTACTCTTCTGTTGTAAACTCTGATGTATCTTATATATTTATATAGTAGCTTCATGAACTACTATCTCTTTTACTTCCGCTGCATATTTATTACTCCATGTCTGTGATCTGTGATTATTTACTTACCATATATGTTCAGTTTTTCCAAATTTAAATTAACAATTCGGTATTTTGAATTATTCAAGCCCGACATGTGCGGATGCGAATAGTCCAAAATAGCGGGTCGTTAAAGTTGGTATCAGAGCTTTGGTAGCTCTAGGCAAACTTAGCATATAGGGTAAATATATTTACAGAATCACTCTCATTCGAGTTTTAATCTCTTCCTTTTGACTCAATTCCTTTGAATTTTGGAACGTTCCCTGCGGTTCCAAAATTCATTCGTGTCCCTCACTATTCGTCTTCTTCCCATTCTGGAGCATCGCATAACTCCACTTCGAATGACCCTTATAATAAATCGGCGGTCTTGCCAAACTTCGAATGATTTGTAAACGGATGAAACTCCTTTACAATAAACATCGATTTACCGGAGATTTATGTATCCTCGGTTTACGATGCTATCTATCTCCTGCTATACCCGAATTCTATCTCTTGCAATCGAATGTCGATTTACCTCAGAATTCTGCATCGATCTAATTCTTGAAGTTACGGTCGACCCGGTTAAGGTTGCCCGTGAATTAAATAAGCTTATCCATCTCCCGATTCTGTTAATTGAATTATCTTATCTTCTGTTTCGAAACTATTTTCGAATCAAAATTTTCTCTGATTTGGTTTCCATCAAATTTGAATCTCTATTCTTATTTTGAAATCTATTCTTGTATAGTCGAGCGAGGAAGTTTATTTGTAAATTAATATTTAAATGTTTTATGTGTATATATATATTGTGTTGTTTGAGTTGTTGATGTTGATTTGGGTTTTCGATCGATTCGTCTGACCAACGATATCGATAGGATTTATAAAACACTTGAGCAGAGCAATGACACAATATTATTTTCAAATTTAGTAAATAAAATAAGTTTGAATGATTATATTATATATAAGTAAAATTTTCTGGAATTAAAATGTTAATGAATCTATTGTCCGAAATGATAATATTTAATTTTATTTATTGTTTTGTAAACCATTGACTATTGCAGTATAAATAAATGAACTTATACAACTTGTTTATAATTTGATTTGGAATTCAAATGGATTTAAATTGGAATTTAAGAATTTAATTTCCGGTGATTTCAAACTTTAATTTGAAAATTTTAAAGTGTATACGATTTAAAATATTTTCAAATAGAAATCATTTCAGTGAATTTTAAAGTTAAATCAGTGTTTTCTTGTTTTGTCACTAGAAAATAATTTCGGTGATGACGGCCGCATCATCGACATTCATTTTCGAGTTTCGAAGTGGAGAGGCTATTCTGTAACTTTGCTACGGTTTGTTTTGAAAAATAGATCGAGTTGAATTTCATAAAGTATGATTTGATTTGTAATATATATTGATGTATGATTTAAATTCGATTAGATATATAATATATATTTACTTATCTCTAAATAAATTTGAAGTTACTCGGAAATTTAATTCTTAAATTTATGATAAGGATAATTTCAATTATAAAATGAAATCGAAATTTAAAAAAAAAGTTTAAGCCTGAATAATTAAATTAAAATTTTTACTTGTATAATGCTCAATTGGATTATATATAACTTATCTAAACTTTCAAAAGTTAACTATGTAGTTGAATATTATTACAGTATAAAATGATGTTAAAGGAATTTCTAAATAAATTTGAGTAGTTATAATAAGTATAAATATACTTAATATATATATGGTAAGATATATTAAGTAGAATAAATTTAATAATAATTTGGAATAAAGAAGAATTAAATTTGTTAAATAAAGTATGATTACATTAAATGACTATTCAAATTTATGATTTGTGGAATTGTTAATTTAAGATAATTGGATAATATACAATATAAGTTGACTTTATAAATAAAATTTAAGCGCGTATAAAATGTTATGCACTTAAAGTTTAATTATAAAATGGTTAATAGAGCTAAAAATAATACTAGGTTAGTTGAATAAAAATGAGTTAATAAAATAAATTGTTGTTTATAATAAATTTTGTGACAAAAACGATAAATTGAAAGTAAACCAACTTAATGAAATTCCTTGTTTTTAAAATCAGTTATTGCAAATTGTAATTTATTAAATTAATTGTGTTATTTATAATTCAAGTCTATTTTCTTTTGCTTGTTTCTATTCTCCTACCTCTTTCCTTTTCGGGGGCGAAAAGTTTTGAGTGGGGGAGAGTGTAACGACCCATAAATTTAACCAGTTTTAATAACGTTATTGTATGAAATTTCGTAGGATTTTAAACGATAAAATTTTGAAATATGAATTTGATATTTGGAATGCGTCTAGTTAAATATAGCAAGTGGTAAATTTTCGTCCGAAAATATGAAAGTTTATTTCATGCGTAAATTTACTTCGATTTAATCAGTTAAAAAGCGATGAAAATAAAACGTTTTCAAAGCCAAAATATTTTTACATAGAAAAATTCTAAACCATCTTTTAAGCAAGATGTCAGTTTGTCGTTTTTCCAAATTCGGACATTTTTGGCTCCGTCGATCTTATTTTTTTACGTTTTTCATGCATTTTCTGCTATTATAAAATTCAAATTTTTATAATTCAATCGTACCGCTAACATCTGTATACAGTTTTGATCGTCTCATCGTACTGATCACCACAGTATATTCATTTGCATGTTTTGAAATCCGTTACGCCTCTATCCAGAAGGAATGACATACACTAAAGGGGCGCTACCCCCTAATAACCTTGCTGCATCCTTCCTGTTTTGACCATTTTCGGGGTGTGAGGTCCGACGAAGTCTCGTCCACAAAGCCACGCTTTATACAAAAACTGTGCTTTGATCACAATGCTCAACAACACTTCGTATGCCACATTACCGATTTGAGAATGTACCACTAGTAACCATCAACTACATAATCTCTAGGGTGTTAAGCTAAGAGAATAAATTCTCCGCTACCAACGGAAAAATATTTGATAGAAACCAGCTTTACATCTCAAATTGTAACGTCAGACACACATCCATACAAGTCCGTTCCGGGATCGAACGGAACCGAAGGCACTTCCAAAGAAGTCCTTGCAATCCGGATATTCACTAATCACGACCGAACTTCCCACCACAAAGGGTAATAAATTTCTATATCGGGGATCAGCCGATGCAGAAACATTCGACGGTAATCCTTCTGTTTTCATAAATATCCAGTCTTCAACACCGGTCATCAAATGCAATCCATAACGACGTATCACATATTCGGAATGGGTTATACGACCCCAAGGTCCTTTCCCGGCTAACCCGAATAGTGAGCGCTTATTCAAAAATAAGTGTGGCATTCAAATTCAAGCAATCACAACAAATACCTATTCAAAGGTAAATATTGATAGTCGGTTATTTAACTATCAATAGGTATGCTCAACAAGACCAGATTCCAAATAATTTCCCAAATTATTTATTTTCCAAAAATATCTTTACAAGATATATATTTTCCACACTTCAACCATTTGAAAACAATTTTCAAATCACTTTTCACCTTTACCACTTTTGAAAACAAATTTCAAACATTTTCCTTACGCGGAAATACTTTCATTTCAACATGGTTCATTTAAACCAATTACATAAATCCTTAACGATTTACTTTATATTTACGTTCCAAATCCGTAAATTGATTCACACACTTCAAATAAATCAACGTTTATTTTTAAACAAATTTCCCTTTCTTTCATAAATTCCATAGTGAATTTACAATTCCCAAAATATCTATGAATATACGATTTCCAAATCGATTTCTAATATTCATTTTCAATTTATCTTTGAAAGATAAAATCTCAAAATATTCACTTCATATTGGAAAACATTTCCATACTTATTTAATAATATAAGTAATTTATAAATCCATTTATTTTCAACACTTGGAAAATATTCAAAATACTTAAATCAAAATTAAGTATATATTTCATTCTTTAAGAAATCATTCTCTCAAACATATTTATTTGGGCCAAAACGAATGCTACGTAAAACATCGTTACGACGACCCAAAATCACTAGTATAGGGATTCAAAATTAAGATAGATATATAAATCCCAATACTATATAAAACATTTCCTTTCGGAAATCATTTACTATAACAGCAGTGTTATAGTCCACCATTTCCTTCTATTTCTCGAAAACGTCTATTTCAACAATGAATGTTGAAACCTATGGTTTCGACACTTAATGCATTTTAAAACAATTTCAAATCGTTTTAATTCCATTTAAAAGATCACTCCCTAAAACATTCCTTTAATATATTATTCACTGTTCAAAATTGTGAATATATTTCACTAACCAAATTCAATATTTTCTACAGATTTTATTTCAAGAATATATCCATTATCCAAAATCGTGGATATAATTCCCTTAATAACCTTCTATATTAAATTCATCAAATTTGATTGATTTTCGAATTTATAGAACAACGTTTTATAAATTCTATTTCTATTTTATAACAACTTCGATTTATAAATCTTCTTTGTTAATCCAATTCAATTTATAACTCAATTATATACCAAAAGTCCATATTATAAGTTAAGTACTTATAATTTATTTATTTACAAAATTGTTCCTTTAAAACTTCACGAATTTCAAATCTTATTACTTATAAGATTTCATTTATAACCTTATTTTCAACAATAACCGAACTACTTTTATAATTCCATTATTTTGATTTATAACATATATATTTGATAAATCTCATCTATGAACCATTCATACTTATTCCAAAAATCTCAATTAAAATGCCAAAATCTGATTTATAAGTTAATTACTTAAATCTTTTATTTTACAAAATCTATTCGTTTTGTAACTTCACGAATTTAAAATTTCATTTACTTATGAAATTCTTTTATACTTCATTTCAACACTTATAAAACTCGTTTTATAATTCCAATATTTTTTTATTTATGAATATCAATTTTGTACATCTTTTATATAAATCGTTTATAATAATTCAAAACTCCAAATTTAAACCATTTTATAAATTTAATCAACTACTTATTTCAAAAAAATCACCTTTCGGTTATATTTCACAAAAATCCTAATTTTTATAATATTAAATTTTATAACGTTAATTTATTTTAAAATGAATCAATTCAAAATTTTAATAAAACATATACTTTCAAAAATCACTTTAAAATTCTTTTTAAAATCAAAATCATTATTTTAAAACTTCAAAAAAATGGATCCGATGATGCAACAACACCCAATAATCAACCATGGCATCCAAACATCATACATCAATATGATAACAGAATATATAACCACATCTGTAAATAAATCAATACAGTTGAGGAATCCAGTTGGATCCCTCCCACCTGTTTCCCTGCATCCACAGATGTTAGCACAATACCAATTCCGCTCTAGTATGGAATATCGCGGTATATGGGATTTATAAAATATTATCCGCTATTATACGGCGCAATAGGATCTCATCCGCTATATAATGTGGGAAATCAACTCCAAGTACATAAATAATACCATTTCACTTTGCAGTGAAATATTCGTGGTATATGTTTTTAATAAATAACATCCGCTTACTAACGGCGTATAATGTCTAATTTCAATCAACAACAGATAATGATTTATCATCCAGGCAAACAATCAACTATTTTAAATATAACTATTTAAAATTATAAATCGAAACAATTCGATTGAGTGAGAAGTTCTCACCATGATTTCAATTCCGTTTCAGCGATTTATTTCGAATAAAATTAAACGAGCGTTTAATTTTACCCGAAATTCTCACTAACTCCAAACGACTCCAAACCAGCTCCATTGCGTAGTATGCATCAATACGGCTCCAACGCAACTGGTTTCGTAATTTTTCGACCTCGTACGAAAAAGATATTGCATTTTAAATTTTACACGATTTATAATATAAACAATGCACATTTTATTTTTATTTTTATACCCTACTTAAAATCGTGACCGTCCATTCCTTTACCCTTGCATCAAGGCCGCACAACCCATCATCTTCTCGCCCTGGTTTCGTACGCACGCTCACCAAACCCATACTCCATTCAAAACCCTAATAGCCGCACCATATACAATGGGTTTTAGGTTGATCAACCACCACTAAATCGAAGCCCACGCCATGCTCCACTCACGACCAGAATGGCATCAAGCTCAGTCCCCTTACTGCCTTGGAAAACGTGATTTAACGCGCGTCACTCACGGTCGATTTCTAGCCACCACGACGAGTTTCGTGCTATTCCACCGCATGGATGTGAAGATCTCCTCGTGCTCTTCAAGTTTGCAGTTAATGACTTTTGCTAATTGTTCACGGATTGAAAATAATTGAGGGGAGTAGTTTCGAATTTTTTGTGGCCATTGAAAAACAAACGGCGGCTGAAGATAGAGGGGCTAGGGTTTTGAGCTAATGAAAGGATAAGAGTCCTTTTATAGAAATTTTACCAAAAACACTATTCGTTTCCAATTTTTTGAACTACGAATCTCGCGCAGTGACTGGTGTTTCTAGGGTTTATCCCGCGTTCCGGACACAATGGAATAGGTTTCAAAAGCTAATTCGATCATCTATGCGAGTTATGGCAATAAACGATCAATTTTAAATTAAACCGATTAAACGATTTTCTATGCGTTTTGGCTTGCTACGGACAAACGGTAAATCCGATTGACATGATATTTGAAATCATACAATAATATCACATTACGGATCCGATGAAACTAGTTTCGTTGAAATCCGAGACTGTTTGAAAAATGGCTATTTTAACTCGTCAATTAAATATTAAAATATTCAATTTTCACAAATTAACTTTTAATTCGATTTTAAAAATCCTAAAACATCATTCTAACTTCAATATGATATAATAAAATTTTACAAATCATTTTTAATCATTTTAAACCCAAGTTTCAATTATTTCTGTAATTTCAACTATTAAATTATCGATTTAATTATCCAATTAAATCCCGATATTCAAAATTTAATTTATTCGACTTATAAATTCCACTTATTAATATTTAAAATTAATTAAATATACAAATTTAATTTGACAGAAATTCTGGGTCGTTACAAACTTTCCCCCTTAAAAGAATTTCGTCCTCGAAATTACCAAGTAAGAAAAAGTTATAGAATCCATTAACTTTCCAAAACAAACCATTCCAATAAGATTTTGCAAATCTCTTAAGTGTTTAACTTTTCCAAAATTCATGGTTAAACTTCTTACAAAATCTTTACTATGTTTCAAAATCCAAACTTAGTTTTCAAAAATTTCCCAATTTTCTCAAAAATATTCGAACGCCTTAAATTTTCGAAAAAATTTGCCAGAGTCTCCTTTGCGCGGCTCGATCCGAAAAAAAATGACAGTATATATTTCACAAATATACATCTCATCAAGTGATGAGGCATCTCGCAGGGAAAAAAGTGTAAAAGTACGATATTTAATCCGAGATATGTACCTTATATATTTTATTAGCGAGCATATACGGCTAATATAGCGCGAAAGCAAGCTCCAAATGCGAAGCAAGCGCAATCCGCACCTACTAAACACTCAACAAACAAATGAGAAACATGTATATATGAAAATAATATCAATATACGTCATATAGTAACATATCAACTACATGTGTCAACATCGCAAATGCAACAAAACAACAAATGCAACCATCAAAACAACTATCATCCAATAACATCTAACAAATCCATAACCAAATCAATATTCTTTCATTTCTCGTTAATATTCAATGAATTGGCTTTCCAATTTAAATCACATTTGATTCATTAACATTGGATGTTTTTACTAACATTCATTTATTCATATTCAATTAGTTTACATTCACTAATTTATATTCAAGTTAGTTCACTTTCCATTCAATCAAATTCAATTTCGTAGCTTTCCATTTATCAATTCAATTGCTAATTCCTTTAACAATATAAAGTTGAATTTCATTCATATAACTCAAGTTCAAATTCTTAATGACTTCATTTCATTAATTCACTTATTAATTTACTTCGATACCAAAATCAACTTTATTCAACTTCACTTAAGTTATATTCCATTTTCAAACATCATTTGTTTAACTTAACTTAAGTTTTCACTTATAAATCCAATTCAGATTCCAATTCTATTTAACTTTTACCAAAGCCAAATTTTCATCACTTATTCAAATTCAGAATTATTTTGCTTAACAAATCGTTTAACCATTTAATAATTGGTTTCACTTACACTTTTCTCATTTCATAAGTTATACAACTTATATTCAACAATTACCACTTGGATTTTTTTTATTGATTCACTTATACTTCCATTAATTTAACTCCATCCTTTAAGTTGAATTTATTCTATCAAAATTCAATTTGTATAAGTTATCAACTCATTTATCATTCCTATAAATATTTTAAATAGGATTCCAGAGTCTTTTCAACCTTTCAAAACCATTTTTGAAATCAACTCAAATTACCTTTTGAATTTCAAAACCCAAACTAAAATTTTTCACACAACTTCCATATAAAACAAATTGGCAGCAATCCCACTTTTGGAAACCCGAAAATGAACACCGATGATGTTGCAATCATCATCGGAATTATTTTCCAGCGACCGAAAAGAGTTTAGAGCTTTAATTTCTCCAAAACAATTTTTCAAAATATCAAATCCTTTCAAAACACTTCTCTGGAATTTTGTTTTTAGATTATAAATCACATTTATAAATCTTTTTTCTTATATCATTTCACTTCTTATATATAAGATTATTTCACAAGTGTAAATCATTTTAATTATAACTTCATACTTATAATTCGTTTGCTTATACAATTCATTCTTTTACAGCTGTTGTTTTTATTTAACTTATTCAACAACCAAACAATCAATTCATATACACTTTAATAATTCTGAAAAATTATCCCTTTGTATATAAAATATAATCAAGGCAAAATTATTTCATTTACCCAATTTAAAACAATACCGTGTCAGTTTATCTTGTTTAAGAGTTTAGAAACCCCTATCGATCACGATTGTACTTCCCGCACCGACCAGAATTCATAAACAATCAACCGATAAGTCAACACAATACAAAACAATTTATATTCACTAACAAATACGCGCTCATAGCTATTATTACACTCACACTCATTCTAGAGTACTACTGACTCTATCTTTAATGAGTAATTCCCAACAAAGCCATGGTTGTCGCTTAACCATATGCTCTGATACCAAATGTAACGAATGCGACTTTTCGACGCTCGAAAATCGACATTAATACGTCCACTGTATTAACTGCCAAGCAATCGAATGCCGGAAACCCGTACCTTTATGGTTAAAGAAGAAGAAAAAGATAAAAGAAGAAAGAAAAAGATAGAACAGAACAGAAATAAATAACAGAACAATATCAGAATCTCACAATCGCAGCGGAACAACATATAATAGATAAATGAATAATCTTTAAACAAAGAACTATATCAGTTAAATCATTACATCATATTACATTACATTACATCATCAAAGTGTTCAACAACAAACAACAACAAAAAGTGGAAAAGAAATACTATATACTAGTGAATACGCCATGCCATCCAGCTTGCCTCCAGCAACTCCTGAATTCTAGAATATCCTGATAACCTAACCCTAGACTTCCCGTGTGGAAATTGGTGGGCACCCAGAGTTTAGGAAGGAAAACAATAAACTCCGAGTCAGTCATGTGACTGGTGTGAGAACTAAAACAATTTTTTTAAACATAGAATAGGATAATTATAAAATAGATTCGTAATGCTTTTTTTTTTTAAAATGAGACTACCGTAAGGCCTCCCGCACACACACAATGCAAACGCAGAATCAGAGGAGATTTCTCCTTATGATAGTCAAAGATGCTTGATACGCATTAAATAGAAACATTTGATATTATTACTAGTGCATCGTGTAGGAAAAATCATTTCGAAAGTAAAGATATAAATCTTAGCCAGCATCGGCATTTCGCACTTATGCCTACTATAGCTACCATCCAAACAGTGGGGCGCCACCATAAGTGAATGATAGGTTCTACAACTAAAACCGTACAAGATAGTATTGTTTCTTTGGATTTCCAGCAAATGGTCAGGCTAAAGAACTTCCCATTGCCACATGGGTACGCCTCTGCAAAGACGACCCGAGAACCTAACCGGATCTCTGCCAACACAAGGCCGAGTTACCTTTCAAACTAGGTAACTACTGACACGAATATGTCATTCCCCGATCGCAACTGATCTATATTCGAGGATCCTCGATTTCCAATAACCACAAAGCAATAAATTTGCAGCAACAACATAGGTTAAGTATCTGGGCTCCATACCATGATACCACCTCTATCCAGAAGGAATTACATACACTAAAGGGGCGCTACCCCCTAATAACCTTGCTGCATCCTTTCCGTTTTTACCATTTTCTGGGTGTGAGGTCCGACGAAGTCTCGTCCCCAAAGCCACGCTTTATACAAAAGTTGTGCTTTGATCACAATGCTCAACAGCACTTCGTATGCCACATTACCAATTTGGGAATGTATCACTAGTAACCATCAACTACATAACCTCTAGGGTGTTAAGCTAAGAGAATAAATTCTCCGCCACCAACGGGAACATATTTGATAGAAACCAGCTTTACATCTCAAATTGTAACGTCAGACACACATCCATACAAGTCCATTCCGGGATCGAACGGAACCGAAGGCACTTCCAAAGAAGTCCTTGCAATCCGGATATTCACTAATCATGACCGGACTTCCCATCGCAAAGGGTAATAAATTTCTATATCGCGGATCTGCCGATGCAGAAACATTCGACGGTAATCCTTCCGTTTTCATAAATATCCGGTCTTCAACACCGGTCATCAAATGCAATCCATAACGACGTATCACATATTCGGAATGGGTTATACGACCCCAAGGTCCTTTCCCGGCTAACCCGAATAGTGAGCGCTTATTCAAAATAAGTGTGGCATTCAAATTGAAGCAATCACAACAAATACCTATTCAAAGGTAAATATTGATAGTCGGTTATTTAACTATCAATAGGTATGCTCAACATGACCAGATTCCAAATAATTTCCCAAATTATTTATTTTCCAAAAATATCTTTACAAGATATATATTTTCCACACTTCAACCATTTGAAAACAATTTTCAAATCACTTTTCACCTTTATGACATTTGAAAACAAATTTCAAACATTTTCCGTACGCGGAAATACTTTCATTTCAACATGGTTCATTTAAACCAATTAAATAAATCCTTAACGATTTACTTTATATTTACGTTCCAAATCCGTAAATTAATTCCCACACTTCAAAAATAAATCAACGTTTATTTTTAAACAAATTCCCTTTCTTTCATAAATTCCATAGTGAGTTTACAATTCCCAAAATATCTATGAATATACGATTTCCAAATCGATTTCTAATATTCATTTTCAACTTATCTTTGAAAGATAAAATCTCAAAATATTCACTTCATATTGGAAAACATTTCCATACTTATTTAATAATAATAAGTAATTTATAAATCCATTTATTTTCAACACTTCGAAAATATTCAATATACTTAAATCAAAATTAAGTATATATTTCATTCTTTAAGAACTCATTCTCTCAAACATATTTATTTGGGCCAAAACGAATGTTATGTAAAACATCGTTACGACGACCCAAAATCACTGGTATAGGGATTCAAAATTAAGATAGATATATAAATCCCAATACTATATAAAACATTTCCTTTCGGAAATCATTTACTATAACAACAGTGTTATAGTCCACCATTTCCTTCTATTTCTCGAAAACGTCTATTTCAACAATGAATGTTGAAATCTATGGTTTCGACACTTTATGCATTTTAAAACAATTTCAAATCGTTTTAATTCCATTTAAAAGATCACTCCCTAAAACATTCCTTTAATATATTATTCACTGTTCAAAATTGTGAATATATATCACTAACCAAATTCAATATTTTCTACACATTTTTTTTCAAGAATTTATCCATTATCCAAAATCGTGGATATAATTCCCTTAATAACCTTCTATATTAAATTCATCAAATTTGATTGATTTTCGGATTTATAGAACAACGTTTTATAAATTCTATTTCTATTTTATAACAACTTTGATTTATAAATCTTCTTTGTTAATCCAATTCAATTTATAACTCAATTATATACCAAAAGTCCATATTATAAGTTAAGTACTTATAATTTATTTATTTACAAAATCGTTCCTTTAAAACTTCACGAATTTTAAACCTATTACTTATAAGATTTCATTTATAACCTTATTTTCAACAATAACCGAACTACTTTTATAATTCCATTATTTTGATTTATAACATATATATTTGATAAATCTCATTTATGAACCATTCATACTTATTCCAAAAATCTCAATTAAAATGCCAAAATCCGATTTATAAGTTAATTACTTAAATCTTTTATTTTACAAAATCTATTCGTTTTATAACTTCACAAATTTAAAATTTCATTTACTTATGAAATTCATTTATACTTCATTTCAACACTTATAAAAACTCGTTTTATAATTCCAATATTTTTTTATTTATGAATATCAATTTTGTACATCTTTTATATAAATCGTTTATAATGTTGGATCATAGGTTTTGATTGCTGACAAAAATTCACGAATCTACGACTACGACATCCTCCTGACTCAACGACTCAAAGTATGGTTTATATAGTTATATATTTTAACAAGAGTCATCAAATATGTATGTTGTAACAGCCCGCTATTTTGGACCATTCAAATCGACAATAAACCATACATGTCCGACTTGAATAATTCAAAATACCGCGTTGTTAATTTAAATGTGACAAACTCAACATATATAGTAAATAAATCAGTCACAGATCACAGACACAGAGTAATAAAATGCAGCGGAATAAATAAGGAATAGTAGTTCATAAAGCTACTACATACATCGGGGTTAGAGAAATAAAATACATCAGAATATCCCAGTTGCAGTGAAGTCTCCAGTACGAGCAGATGACTTCTTTGAACCAATCAACTGGATGACCGGAAGGATAGATAGCTGGATCTTCAAACAAAGCTCCAACTTCGAAGGTGAGTCTTAAATGCTGTATCAACTCAGTCTGACCCGAGCGTAAAGCAAAACACAAAACACTCGAGTCAGGATTAACATTCTTATATCAATAAATCCAACTCAAGTGAAATATCAACTGAAATACAAATAACTTAAAGGATGTTTGGGATAACCATCCTCTAAGGGTCCATGGAACTATCTACAAAGTAGAAATATACACTATAACACCGTGGCCATTCCCTTTATTTGTACTTCAAACCAAATATCATTTTTACTTCAATTATCCCTACATTTCCCGAAATAGTATTTACATATATTAAATAATTTATACAGTAAAGTATTTTCAATTTTAATTCAACTCAATTCTAAAAATAACCACTTCAATTTTATCGATCTCAAATTCGGATTTGTAATCACAAAATACCTCTTTATATTCCAATATATTTCAAGACTTTAAGTATTCAACGTTTCAAACTAAATTTTTATTCAATTTAGTTTTCTAAATAATAAATTCAAATTTAGTTCAACCTAAATTTTCATTTAATTCAATTTAGTTTCTAAATAACAAATTCAACTATATTGATTTCAAATACAGATCTGAATCTCAAAATAAACCATTTAAATTCCAATATAGTTCAAAGCTTTAGTATTTAAATGTTCAATTTAACAGTTTCATATAGATCTCAATTTAACCTCGTTATTATTTAGTCTTGAAATACTCCCTCATTAGATACAATATCATTTAAGTATCCTTAAATTACATTTTACTCAATATTTTCTTTAATTTATTTAAATGTGAAATATTCATTAAATCACATAAATCAAAAATCCAGTTAGAAAATCATACCTTTAAATTTCCCATTCAAAAATTTAAAATTGATTTAATTAAATAAATCCTCATTTAAATACCATTTTTAATAAACCCCAATTTATCTCTCAATCTTAATTATTTAATTTATTTCAAGGAAATCTATTTGAAATATAGATTTACATAAATACTCAACCATATTATCCGTATTAAATTAATCTAATTTAAATCAAATATTACGACTAAATCTATATATAAAATTTCCATTTATATAATATCTTAAGAATCAATATTATTTAAACCATATAAATTTTTCCAAAATTATAAAAATTATTTTCAGAATATTTATATGGACCAACGGTGTCTGTATATATTTCCTATCATATAGTCTAGTGCTACGGATATTTATCATTTCAATCCGTACACTAAATATATACGGGCGGATATCATTTCAACCCGTAATCCCAAATTCAATTAACTGAAAATCGCTTGGGTTTATCATTTCAACCCATAACAATTTTCTCCTATTCTAAAGTCCGTTCGGGCATGTATCATTTCAATCCATAGTGATTTCTAAACTACAGGGAACTTGCAGAGTGATAACAGATAATACAATAAAATAACAGGCATATATCATCAATAACAATAAAATATAAACAACAGGATATGGTGTCATATCCCGCAGGTGAACAGTTACAGATAATAGCGTATATAACAAATTTAAATAACTACAGCAACATATTTCAATTGTCGTTTCAATTGAAATCAATATTTAATGAATAAAAGAATGTTAGTCGTGAGTGATTGCTCACCTTTCGAGGTTAGAGAGATAGACAACGTAATAGGCTACGATTTGAATTGCGAAATGACCGATCCAATTGACGATTTTCAAAGCAAGTCGAAATTGGTACGAATTTGACGAACGAAGCTGGTAAATAGGAATTGACGAAATCAAATCAGAACTTGATTGATGAGATAATTTGATGCATGTGAACATATATGTATACATATATACATATATAACTCTATATCTAAAAAGTCATTTTCTAAATTCAAACGCATCCTAAATTTAGATATATATACATATACATATATATATATATATATATATATATGTAAATAAAATCATTGTTTTAAAAAAAAATCATAAAAATAAAATCAAATATTTTCAACAATATATATCACCTAGACTATACTTAATAAAATCCTAGTATATACATATGAACCGGTTATATACAAATAAACTAATATATAAAACAAAGCTGAATACATACCTACCATATTAAAATGAAATGCACATAACCGAAATCTAAACACTTATGCACTATAACTATATATACCAAATATGCTCATCCTATGAACCTAGGTGCTCGGCTTGAAAAACATACAGATGGATCAATATATATGGTATTTTGTAAATATAAGTTTCAGGAAAAATGGAAGCAACTTCCCAGATTTGAAATAAATTTATAACCTTTGTAACTTTACATATATAGATATATTTTCAACGACACAATAAATCTGAAGACAATAAATAAATAAATAAAATCAAAGCGTACTATATTTATATAGTAATCTCTCTTCCCTTAACATACGGCTAACTAAAACCTTATAACCCATTAAATTATATCATTGAACATATTAAAATATTATATAACATATAGTATAAACTGTTCAACATATTTATAAATAGTCATGACTAAAATTTTAAAATTTGTATTATCACCTACTCAGTACGGCCTAGTATGGACATATATTATATTTGAACAACATCTGACATATATAACAATATAAATCTATAACTAAGCTAATTATATACGACATAATGCTGTAACCCTATAACTTTTGAATTTACACATTCAAAGTATATATATATAAGAGCTAATAAAATAATATGCATCATTCTATGCATACAAACTTACATCAGATGGAAGAAAGGGGAGAGAAGGCATTTGCGTGGGTATTATGATGGCTTCAGGAAAACAGAGGGAGGGTGATAAGAGGAGGGGAAGAAGCATAGGCTCACACATGGGAAACTCCAGAAGATAAAGAAACAAAATGAGATCCACTTTTTTATATGTATACGTTACTGTATAAGTTGTTTTCTCAATTGAAAAGAAAGTGAAGAGATAGTGGTTTTATAAAGAGGAATGAATAATTCACGCACATAAAAAAAAACGTACCGTATAAAAATCAAGTGAAACGTACAAAAATAAATAAATGAAATGGCAACGGTCAACGTTTTGATTTGGTGAATAATTAAAGCAAATTATGATTGTGGTCCAGGCTGTGCGTTTAAATTTTGAAACGGAAGAAAGAAGTAAAGTCACAATATACCGTACCGTTACAACGTTATATTTATATTTAAAAAGGAAACGTTCCCTTAATTTTTCTCAAATATTCTTTTATTTTCCTTAAAATGCTTATTCATTACTTGCAATTCATAAATGTAAACATTCTTATATTCTAAAATGATCAACTTATACAACATTAAATCCATTCTTATATTTCCAAATAATGTACATTCCAAATAAAAAAAATCCTTACATTAAATTTATTAATTGCACTTTGTTTCTTTTTCCTTTTTTAATTGAATGATTTCAATAAATTTATTTCTAATTAATTTTAATCTTTCACTTCAAAATAGACCCTAATTGATGAAATCAATTTAATAAATACATGAACATTGTAATCCTTATTTATAGTCATGCAAATACGTTTATAAAATTACAGTATCCAACACGCATTAAATTGCATACAGAATAAACGTTTTTCTCTATCAATCAATATTCATTTAACTCATCATTGAAGCTGGCATTTATTATTCCAATTCCTATTATTAAATTATACTATAATACGCGTTAGAACCTTCCACTTAATTGCTTCATTGTAGTTTATTGTTTAGAATTTTATTTATGGTCCAACTTATGATCTAATAACACAGTTAACATTTATTTAAATTTCATTATATTAATATACTCCAATTTTCATCCTTTTGTATTAACTACTATATTTCGATTTTATTGAATTTTGGTCAATCTCACACATTAATTATAATTAAATTCTCAATTATTTATTTACGTTGATTTCATTCTCTTATTAAATCAATCATTACCTTACATACATAGTCAACATCAATATTTTACCATTTCATCTTACCTTTCATTTATGTAACGTTTTATTTCATTGATTGTAATAAATTCACTTATTAAAATTTCCAATTCCAATAAATTTGAGTAAACTGATTTTCATCCTTTTATTCAAATCAAAGGTCATACTACGATAAAAATTTACATTGGTTATATTGTATAGAATCAACTTTTTTCCCGTTATCAATTAAACCTACATTAACTGCACTAATTAAGGGAATTGATTACCATTTATTTCCAATTAATTTAATTGACCAAATAAATAGATAATATATATAATAATTGTCACCATTAGCCTTTAATTACATTTTATATGTTTATTACCTACAAATAAATGTTACCATTTATTTCATAACACTAATTTTATTCAATTTCCATTAACGATATATTATTTCACTAATGAATTCAATATTTACATTCTTTTTCCTATGTTCATTTTATAACCAAGTATAACCTTACACGATTTCAATTAATTGGAATTCCATTCAAATTGTTAATACTTAGCTTTAATTAACATTGTTGCATTTCATTTTAGTATTTTTCCAGTTATAAATCTTAATTTTTAATTTCTTCCAACATTTAGTTACAAAAGTCTTATTAAATTTACTATTTTTAATAGTCGAAAAGTATGGGTCTTTACACTCTCCCCCACTCAAAACTTTTCGTCCCCGAAAAGGAAAAAAAAGGGAAAGAAGGAATTAAGTAATCAATATATTCAAAAAATTAAATTTAATATAGTATTCATTTAATTATTTACTTTAATTATCAATAGCTTCAAACATTAACTTGAGTTCATAATTCATTGCTTACAATATTCATTTTCTATTTCATTTTATTTAGTAGCACTACATTTATAACTCGGGTTTATAACTACTTTCATATCAAGTTTCTTATTTATAAAAGTAATTCACTGAACACTTCCATTACATAAGTTTTACTTGTAAAATTCTCCATTACCTATTCTTTTAACATTTCAACTTTTTAATTGGTAAGTTATATATATGTCTTTAAGAATGCAATTGAAAGTTACACAAGTCTATCTTATTTTGTTTTAGTAAATAAATGTTCAATAGTTATCATTTATTATTTTCATATCCTTTTTATTTACAGGTTACAAATTCTAAATTTCTTATATACTTCGGTTATAGTCTAACATTTAATTTCTTATTTTCATTAGAGATTTAATTCATTAATGAATAATTTCATAAAATATTACTTAAGCTCCTACTGCCTTGCCTAAGTTTACAACTTAATTCTATTATAAATAAAAAAAATTAAGTTTTTGCTATTCGCTCTTGAAGAGGAAAGAAATATTTCATTATATCTAAAAATTCAATTAAAACATTTAACCTCATTCACTTAATAAAAATATAAGATATATTTAAAACATCCTCATTGCATTATGCAAAGATTTTTTTTTTTTTTAATATCTAAAGCAGTGTTAGAAATTTATATCAAAACATTATAATAAACCTTAAAATAAAGTTCCTTAAATCCGATAATTTATAAATTTATTAGTTTTATCTCGAGATACTTTTCAAACATTAATAATAAATCAATAATCATTTACTTTAAATATGTTTTATTGAATTATTAACTTCTAAAGTATTTATAAAACTAAAAATTTATTGTTAAACCATGCAGTATATACACAACAATATTTTAAAAGAATATATTTGAAAAGGAAGAAGGTAGATTCGGAAAACAAAATCTAGCTCAATAACTAAAGCTGAGGGGATAAGGTAGATTCAAAAGAATAGTATCGGGCACGAATAATTAATTTCAAACCATAAGAAATTTAATTTCAAAACTAATACAGAATTTTCTTATGGAAATACCTTTATAATAAAATACTTTTATTATCAAAACAAATTTCTATTCGAAAATACTTTTATAACTCGATGTTTCAACAAGTTTATCCTTGTTCTTGCAGACTCTGGCCATGCGTTGATCAAGCGCAAAGCTAGAATTCTTCAAGTACTTAGTAGACTCATTTCAACACCCAGTGAAAATACTTGAAAAACCTTTAAAAACAGATATGGAAAGTACGATCCAAACAAAACAACCAAACCAAAAACCTTTGTCCGATCATGGTTCGCAGATACACAATGGTTACGCCTGGATCCCCCAGGAAACAATCCGTATCCGTAAGCTTTCTCAGCCCTGCGAGTTACGCCATGATGACTAGTAGAGTGCAGGATACACAATGGTTACGCCTGGATCCCCCAGGAAACAATCCGTACCCCCAGGCAAGACTCAGCCAGGCACTTGCGCTACTATTCGCGACCTACACAGATTGCAGGATACACAATGGTTACGCCTGGATCCCCCAGGAAACAATCCGTACCCCTAGGCAAGACTCAGCCAGGCAATTTCGCTGTGCATTCACGAGAGAAAAAGAAACCGCGGGTTACGCCACGGTGGGAACACTCGAGTATTACATCCGGAAAACCGAAAATCAGAGAGAATAATATCGATAGAATGAATCCACGCTGTGGCCACAAAGCGGATATCAAGCAGAAGGCACTTTCCATATCTTTACTTGGAAAATATATATTATATAGTACCTTTCAAATCACTTTCAAATATTGTACTTATATATAGTCCATATATATATAGGATTCTATTCTTCCCAAATCGAATACTTTCCAAATCAATAGTAGATCAAATCATACTTATATAGACTTCGATTATATAAAATCTCTTTCCAAATTGAGTACCTTTCAAATCAATAGATTTCAAATCAACTTCATACTTATACAAATCCATTTTGTATAAGTTCGACCACTCCCAAATCAAGTACTTAATAATATAAGGTTCTCAATTTCAAATTATTTCAATATCAATTTAGTTTCAAAATCATATTTGATTTCACCAATTTTCTTCCAAATTAAATATCTAAAGTCAAACAAATACATTTCCAAAATCACCATATAAGTACTGGTTTTTAATTCCAATTTAATTTCAAAACCAAATATTTTTCTCAAAATCAATTATACTCAAAAATGGTTTCCAAATTTATAATTATCCCTTTAAAACTTTTAAACTATCTATTTCTATTTGAAATATTCAATTTACCTTTCTGAAAACCATTATTCAAAACTATTTTTTTCAAAACATTTCAAACTAAATTTATATTCTTTATCAAACATTTTATACTCTTCGAAATTTCTTAGTTTTTAAAACTTTAGACCTTGACTTGGAAGTGTTCGAACCTTCAAAATAGTTAGGGAGATCAAATTTTCAATTCAAGAGTTGAAAATCAACAATAAATCAATAAACCAATTATTAAATCCGAAAATCGAGGACTGAATACCGGTCTCATTTTAAATTGTTTCAAATATATACTTATATTTTTCTAAAATATCAAATTATACTTCGGAATTTGAAATCAAAAACGGTTTTACAAAAACACTTGCATAGCGAAGCTATTAAAGTGGCCTCTCCCTCACTCTGAAACTCGAAAATCAATGTCGATGATGCGTGCACTCATCACCGAAATTATTTTCAAGTGACATAAGTGAGTTCTGGACTTCTATTTTCTTGGAAACTTCTTTGAAATTTCTTTAAAATTATTGGAATTCATTTGAGCTCATTTGAAACATTTCTTATTCAAAAAAAATAATTTTAAATCGTATTATTTATATATATTTTCCAAAATCTTAAAACCAATTTCAAAATACCGGAATTCCATTCTCGAATTTCAAATTTAACACTTCAGTTATAAATCATTTTTATATAAATCAATTTCTTATAATTTTTCAAAATTTCAAATCCTTTCAAAACCCTTTTTTATATATAGAATAACATTTCTTATTTGTTTTGTATATAGGTATATAATCCTTATGGAAAACATTTTCACTTTTATATATAGAATAAAATCATAGTTATCAAAATAATAATTTCGATATTTAAAACAAATTTCAAAATGCAAACATACCCGATTTTCAAAGGATAATTTTAAGAATGGATTTCAAAACAAAGATAGAGATTTGAATTAGAGGAACTCCAATCCATGGAATTCTGATTCGAAGATAGACTCGATCGAAGATGAGATAATTAAATTACAAAATAGAAGATGGATATACTTCTATAAATCGTGGGCGACCTTAACCGGGTCAATCGTGATTTCAAGAATATGATTGATGCGGAATTCTAAGGCAAATCGACATTCGATCGCCCGATATAGAATTCGGCATAACTAGATATAGCAGCATTGCAAACCGAGGATACATGAATCTTCGGTGAATCAATGCCAACTGAAAAGGAGATTCACCCCTTTTACAAATCATTCAGTGAAGTTATGGAATACTCCAGAATCGAACGAATATAAATAGGGAGAGACAAGAATGAATTTCGAAACTGCGGGACATTCCAAAATTCAAAGGAAATCGAGTCAAAAAGGAAGAGATTCAACTCGAATGAAAGTGATTCTGTAAATAAATTTACCATATATGCTAAGTTTTGCCTAGAGCCAAAGCTCTGATACCAACTGTAACAGCCCGCTATTTTGGACCATTCAAATCGACAATAAACCATACATGTCCGACTTGAATAATTCAAAATACCGCGTTGTTAATTTAAATGTGACAAACTCAACATATATAGTAAATAAATCAGTCACAGATCACAGACACAGAGTAATAAAATGCAGCGGAATAAATAAGGAATAGTAGTTCATAAAGCTACTACATACATCGGGGTTAGAGAAATAAAATACATCAGAATATCCCAGTTGCAGTGAAGTCTCCAGTACGAGCAGATGACTTCTTTGAACCAATCAACTGGATGACCGGAAGGATAGATAGCTGGATCTTCAAACAAAGCTCCAACTTCGAAGGTGAGTCTTAAATGCTGTATCAACTCAGTCTGACCCGAGCGTAAAGCAAAACACAAAACACTCGAGTCAGGATTAACATTCTTATATCAATAAATCCAACTCAAGTGAAATATCAACTGAAATACAAATAACTTAAAGGATGTTTGGGATAACCATCCTCTAAGGGTCCATGGAACTATCTACAAAGTAGAAATATACACTATAACACCGTGGCCATTCCCTTTATTTGTACTTCAAACCAAATATCATTTTTACTTCAATTATCCCTACATTTCCCGAAATAGTATTTACATATATTAAATAATTTATACAGTAAAGTATTTTCAATTTTAATTCAACTCAATTCTAAAAATAACCACTTCAATTTTATCGATCTCAAATTCGGATTTGTAATCACAAAATACCTCTTTATATTCCAATATATTTCAAGACTTTAAGTATTCAACGTTTCAAACTAAATTTTTATTCAATTTAGTTTTCTAAATAATAAATTCAAATTTAGTTCAACCTAAATTTTCATTTAATTCAATTTAGTTTCTAAATAACAAATTCAACTATATTGATTTCAAATACAGATCTGAATCTCAAAATAAACCATTTAAATTCCAATATAGTTCAAAGCTTTAGTATTTAAATGTTCAATTTAACAGTTTCATATAGATCTCAATTTAACCTCGTTATTATTTAGTCTTGAAATACTCCCTCATTAGATACAATATCATTTAAGTATCCTTAAATTACATTTTACTCAATATTTTCTTTAATTTATTTAAATGTGAAATATTCATTAAATCACATAAATCAAAAATCCAGTTAGAAAATCGTACCTTTAAATTTCCCATTCAAAAATTTAAAATTGATTTAATTAAATAAATCCTCATTTAAATACCATTTTTAATAAACCCCAATTTATCTCTCAATCTTAATTATTTAATTTATTTCAAGGAAATCTATTTGAAATATAGATTTACATAAATACTCAACCATATTATCCGTATTAAATTAATCTAATTTAAATCAAATATTACGACTAAATCTATATATAAAATTTCCATTTATATAATATCTTAAGAATCAATATTATTTAAACCATATAAATTTTTCCAAAATTATAAAAATTATTTTCAGAATATTTATATGGACCAACGGTGTCTGTATATATTTCCTATCATATAGTCTAGTGCTACGGATATTTATCATTTCAATCCGTACACTAAATATATACGGGCGGATATCATTTCAACCCGTAATCCCAAATTCAATTAACTGAAAATCGCTTGGGTTTATCATTTCAACCCATAACAATTTTCTCCTATTCTAAAGTCCGTTCGGGCATGTATCATTTCAATCCATAGTGATTTCTAAACTACAGGGAACTTGCAGAGTGATAACAGATAATACAATAAAATAACAGGCATATATCATCAATAACAATAAAATATAAACAACAGGATATGGTGTCATATCCCGCAGGTGAACAGTTACAGATAATAGCGTATATAACAAATTTAAATAACTACAGCAACATATTTCAATTGTCGTTTCAATTGAAATCAATATTTAATGAATAAAAGAATGTTAGTCGTGAGTGATTGCTCACCTTTCGAGGTTAGAGAGATAGACAACGTAATAGGCTACGATTTGAATTGCGAAATGACCGATCCAATTGACGATTTTCAAAGCAAGTCGAAATTGGTACGAATTTGACGAACGAAGCTGGTAAATAGGAATTGACGAAATCAAATCAGAACTTGATTGATGAGATAATTTGATGCATGTGAACATATATGTATACATATATACATATATAACTCTATATCTAAAAAGTCATTTTCTAAATTCAAACGCATCCTAAATTTAGATATATATACATATACATATATATATATATATATATGTAAATAAAATCATTGTTTTAAAAAAAAAATCATAAAAATAAAATCAAATATTTTCAACAATATATATCACCTAGACTATACTTAATAAAATCCTAGTATATACATATGAACCGGTTATATACAAATAAACTAATATATAAAACAAAGCTGAATACATACCTACCATATTAAAATGAAATGCACATAACCGAAATCTAAACACTTATGCACTATAACTATATATACCAAATATGCTCATCCTATGAACCTAGGTGCTCGGCTTGAAAAACATACAGATGGATCAATATATATGGTATTTTGTAAATATAAGTTTCAGGAAAAATGGAAGCAACTTCCCAGATTTGAAATAAATTTATAACCTTTGTAACTTTACATATATAGATATATTTTCAACGACACAATAAATCTGAAGACAATAAATAAATAAATAAAATCAAAGCGTACTATATTTATATAGTAATCTCTCTTCCCTTAACATACGGCTAACTAAAACCTTATAACCCATTAAATTATATCATTGAACATATTAAAATATTATATAACATATAGTATAAACTGTTCAACATATTTATAAATAGTCATGACTAAAATTTTAAAATTTGTATTATCACCTACTCAGTACGGCCTAGTATGGACATATATTATATTTGAACAACATCTGACATATATAACAATATAAATCTATAACTAAGCTAATTATATACGACATAATGCTGTAACCCTATAACTTTTGAATTTACACATTCAAAGTATATATATATAAGAGCTAATAAAATAATATGCATCATTCTATGCATACAAACTTACATCAGATGGAAGAAAGGGGAGAGAAGGCATTTGCGTGGGTATTATGATGGCTTCAGGAAAACAGAGGGAGGGTGATAAGAGGAGGGGAAGAAGCATAGGCTCACACATGGGAAACTCCAGAAGATAAAGAAACAAAATGAGATCCACTTTTTTATATGTATACGTTACTGTATAAGTTGTTTTCTCAATTGAAAAGAAAGTGAAGAGATAGTGGTTTTATAAAGAGGAATGAATAATTCACGCACATAAAAAAAAACGTACCGTATAAAAATCAAGTGAAACGTACAAAAATAAATAAATGAAATGGCAACGGTCAACGTTTTGATTTGGTGAATAATTAAAGCAAATTATGATTGTGGTCCAGGCTGTGCGTTTAAATTTTGAAACGGAAGAAAGAAGTAAAGTCACAATATACCGTACCGTTACAACGTTATATTTATATTTAAAAAGGAAACGTTCCCTTAATTTTTCTCAAATATTCTTTTATTTTCCTTAAAATGCTTATTCATTACTTGCAATTCATAAATGTAAACATTCTTATATTCTAAAATGATCAACTTATACAACATTAAATCCATTCTTATATTTCCAAATAATGTACATTCCAAATAAAAAAAATTCTTACATTAAATTTATTAATTGCACTTTGTTTCTTTTTCCTTTTTTAATTGAATGATTTCAATAAATTTATTTCTAATTAATTTTAATCTTTCACTTCAAAATAGACCCTAATTGATGAAATAAATTTAATAAATACATGAACATTGTAATCCTTATTTATAGTCATGCAAATACGTTTATAAAATTACAGTATCCAACACGCATTAAATTGCATACAGAATAAACGTTTTTCTCTATCAATCAATATTCATTTAACTCATCATTGAAGCTGGCATTTATTATTCCAATTCCTATTATTAAATTATACTATAATACGCGTTAGAACCTTCCACTTAATTGCTTCATTGTAGTTTATTGTTTAGAATTTTATTTATGGTCCAACTTATGATCTAATAACACAGTTAACATTTATTTAAATTTCATTATATTAATATACTCCAATTTTCATCCTTTTGTATTAACTACTATATTTCGATTTTATTGAATTTTGGTCAATCTCACACATTAATTATAATTAAATTCTCAATTATTTATTTACGTTGATTTCATTCTCTTATTAAATCAATCATTACCTTACATACATAGTCAACATCAATATTTTACCATTTCATCTTACCTTTCATTTATGTAACGTTTTATTTCATTGATTGTAATAAATTCACTTATTAAAATTTCCAATTCCAATAAATTTGAGTAAACTGATTTTCATCCTTTTATTCAAATCAAAGGTCATACTACGATAAAAATTTACATTGGTTATATTGTATAGAATCAACTTTTTTCCCGTTATCAATTAAACCTACATTAACTGCACTAATTAAGGGAATTGATTACCATTTATTTCCAATTAATTTAATTGACCAAATAAATAGATAATATATATAATAATTGTCACCATTAGCCTTTAATTACATTTTATATGTTTATTACCTACAAATAAATGTTACCATTTATTTCATAACACTAATTTTATTCAATTTCCATTAACGATATATTATTTCACTAATGAATTCAATATTTACATTCTTTTTCCTATGTTCATTTTATAACCAAGTATAACCTTACACGATTTCAATTAATTGGAATTCCATTCAAATTGTTAATACTTAGCTTTAATTAACATTGTTGCATTTCATTTTAGTATTTTTCCAGTTATAAATCTTAATTTTTAATTTCTTCCAACATTTAGTTACAAAAGTCTTATTAAATTTACTATTTTTAATAGTCGAAAATTATGGGTCTTTACATATGTAGAGTCTAGTTAGTGCTTTGTTAAAATCTTTCCTCAAGAATCATCATTCACATTCAAATAAACTTGCATGCATATTTTAATCAAAATCAAGTTTTAAAAAAAATGCATGAAACAAGGCTCAAACCCGGGCTATTAGATTGGAAGGCAAGTACTCTAACCAAATGAGCTACTGCAGTTTTTACTTAACAACGTAATTCAGTCGACTGAATACAATCAACCAGTCGACTGAATCTGTGCATTTTAACATAAATGTGCATGTTTTTAAATTCAGTCGACTGAAGCTGAACCCGGGAGTTTTTACACTCTGCAACCAGTCGACTGACCCAATATACCAGTCGACCGAACCGGCTTCAACTGCAAAATTTCTGAATGGACATCTTCTTCCATGAAGAGTTGCATTCCATCAAAAGTTGTCTCTCTTGGCTGAAACTCTTCGCTAAGAGTTGCATCTCTCTGATAACTATATATAGAAGTTATCTCATACTTCATTATCACGAATTTCTGATTCTAATTCTTTCTATTCTTTCTAGTGATTTCTCTAGTGCTCTCATACTTTCTATTGCCTTGAATCTTTGAGTTATACTATATATACTTTGATTCTTAGCAATATTCTTCCTTTTACAAATCTTCACATACTATTTATATTCTTGAGGATTTGATTATAGGAGGCTTGTACTATCAGTGACAAATTAGTGTTATCAAGAACACACAGTGTCAAATATACTTTTGTATTTGTTTGAAGTCATGTTCTGCTGCTCAGGCGTGAAGTCCTCTTCGGCTGCTGAGGCGAAATCCTGTTCTGCTGCTCAGGTCCATGTTCTGCTTCTCAGGGTTGTATAGACCTGTTCCTCCGGGTTAAGTGAGGGTTGTTGTAGTGAAATTCCAGAAGGAGTCTGGGACTGGACGTAGGATGGTGCTCCGAACCAGTATAAAATCTCTGGTGTCATTTTACTATACTGCTTTTATATTCCGTGTTATCTACTATCTATACTCTGTATTACTGTTTATCCATATTATACGGTCCTACACACACTTTCATTTGGTATCAGAGCGAGGCATCTTATAACCGTTACAAAGTTATCTGATATCTTGCTAATATGGAAAACAACACCACTAATACTAGTTTTATTGAAGGTCAATCCACTGCACAACCTCCATTCTTTAATGTTTTAAACTATAATTATTGGTCTACTCGTATGCGAATCTATATGCAATCTAATTGTTTTGAATCATGGAATATCACACAGAATGAATACACTCTTCCTATTGGAGAATATTCCACTTGGTCAAACTCACAAAAATTAGATGCTACTGCCAATGCTAAAGCTATGAACATGTTATTTTGTGCACTAGATAGAAATGAATTTAATCGTGTTAGCATTTGTCAAACTGCTTATGAAATATGGAGAACGCTTAAAATTACTCATGAAGGAACTAACAAAGTCAAACAAAGCAAAATCTCCATGCTCAAAAACCAGTTTCAAAACTTTAGAATGAAACAAGATGAATCCATTAATGATATGTATTCTAGATTTCAAGATATCTATCATTCTCTATTAGGATTAGGAGAAAATTTTTCTGATTTTGATATAGTATCAAAAATCTTAAACTCTTTAACGGATGAATGGGAAAGAAAGGTCCTAGCTATTGAAGAAGCAAACGATCTTTCAACTATGAAACCAGAAGAGTTAATAGGAAATCTAATGTCATATGAAGTGAATTTGCAGGCAAAGAAAGTTCAAGCACAAGATAAGAAGAATCTAGCGTTTCAAGCAGAACAAGATGACTCTGACTCAGATGAAGAGGATATGACATTTATTGCTAAGAATTTCAAAAAGTTTTTGAAATTCAAAAAGAATAACAAGGGCAAGAGCTACAAAAATAATTCTAGCAACAATAATAACAATAAACCATCATCATCTGTGATGGAATGTTATGAATGTCATAAGAAGTGTCATATGAAAAAATATTGTCCAGAAAAACAGAAAAACAAATTCAAGAAGAAAGCATTTTCTGTAACATGGGATGATTCAGATTCTTCATCATCAGAAAGCGACAGTGACAGTGACACAGAGCAAGCAAATGTATGCTTCGTGGCTTCAAATGATGATGTAAGTGAACTAAGTTTTGAAGATTTAGTTGAACTTAATTCTGAACTAGTAGATTTTGTAAAACAGACTAAGAAATATAATAAGGAGTTACAAGGAAAACTAAATAGGTCTGAATTGAAAATTAGTATGCTTAGAGATGAAAAGAAAATTCTTGAAGAAGAACTTGAAAAATCTCAAGAATCTAATTCTAATTTAGCTTCACAACTTTCTATGATAACTCAAGAATTAGAAATTCAGAAGAATAAAAATGATGATTTATCAGTTGAAATTAATGATTTAAAATCTAACACTAAAGTATTAGAGTTAGGAAAATCTAGTCTTAAAACTAAGCGAGAAGATATTAATAAAAATATTTCTAATTTTAATAAAGGACGAGAAAATCTTTCTAAAATAATAGAAAATTCTCAGTCTACTTCAAATAAAATGGGTTTAGGATATAATAAAACTGATCGTAGAAATAGCATTAGATATGCTTTCATGTATAGTAAAAACGATAGTGCTAGTACTAAATTTCGAGTAAAGCCTAAATCCAATTTGTATAGAAATTCTAATACTACCATGACCTATAATGTTGATAATTTCTTTGGAAGTACAAAATCATTAACAGAAAATATGAATAAAAATTATCTAAGTATATGGGTTCCTGTTAATTGGAAAAATAGAGAAAAATACATTGATGATTATTTTGATATGGTAGTTAATAATGAAAATTATATTTATAAAGGATCAACCATACCCAAATGGGTATGGTTTCCTAAAAATTAGGAAATTATAAGAACTTTGGGTATCGCATGCTTTAAATGTTAATTTTTTTTTGATACCTTACATTATAAGTAATAGTAATTTTGTTTTATATTGCTCTATGTTAACACTTATGTAAAATATATTTTATATGATCATATAAACTCTCCTTTTTGTCGATGACAAAGGGGGAGAAAGATATTGCTCTCTAACATTATTTGCAGGAATAAACCATGCAAGCACAGTTTAAAAGGGAAAAATATATTAAATAGGAATATATAGCATAGATTCAAGGGGAGAAATCTATAGCACAATTACATGAAGATATTCAGTGAGAGAGATAAGACCAACAAAGCTTGTCAAAGATTCGTTCGTAGAAAATGGAGTTGTCATCATCAAAAAGGGGGAGAATGTTGGATCATAGGTTTTGATTGCTGACAAAAATTCACGAATCTACGACTACGACATCCTCCTGACTCAACGACTCAAAGTATGGTTCATATAGTTATATATTTTAACAAGAGTCATCAAATATGTATATAGAATCTAGTTAGTGCTTTGTTAAAGCCTTTCCTCAAGAATCATCATTCACATTCAAATAAACTTGCATGCATATTTTAATCAAAATCAAGTTTTAAAAAAAATGCATGAAGCATGGCTCGAACCCGAGTCACTAGATTGGAAGGCAAGTACTCTAACCAAATGAGCTACTGCAATTTTTGCTTAACAATAGAATTCAGTCGACTGAATACAATCAACCAGTCGACTGAATCTGTGCATTTTAACATAAATGTGCATGTTTTTAAATTCAGTCGACTGAAGCTGAACCCGAGATTTTTTACACTCTGCAACCAGTCGACTGACCCAATATACCAGTCGACTGAACCGGCTTCAACTGCAAAATTTCTGAATGGACATCTTCTTCCATGAAGAGTTGCATTCCATCAAAAGTTGTCTCTCTTGGCTGAAACTCTTCGCTAAGAGTTGCATCTCTCTAATAACTATATATAGAAGTTATCTCATACTTCATTATCACGAATTTCTGATTCTAATTCTTTCTATTCTTTCTAGTGATTTCTCTAGTGCTCTCATACTTTCTATTGCCTTGAATCTTTGAGTTATACTATATATACTTTGATTCTTAGCAATATTCTTCCTTTTACAAATCTTCACATACTATTTATATTCTTGAGGATTTGATTATAGGAGGCTTGTACTATCAGTGACAAATTAGTGTTATCAAGAACACACAGTGTCAAATATACTTTTGTATTTGTTTGAAGTCCTGTTCTGCTGCTCAGGCGTGAAGTCCTCTTCGGCTGCTGAGGCGAAATCCTGTTCTGCTGCTCAGGTCCCTGTTCTGCTGCTCAGGGTTGTATAGACCTGTTCCTCCGGGTTAAGTGAGGGTTGTTGTAGTGAAATTCCAGAAGGAGTCTGGGACTGGACATAGGACGGTGCTCCGAACCAGTATAAAATCTCTGGTGTCATTTTACTATACTGCTTTTATATTCCGCGTTATCTACTATTTATACTCTGTATTACTGTTTATCCATATTATACGGTCCTACACACACTTTCAAATAATAATTCAAAACTCCAAATTTAAACCATTTTATAAATTTAATCAACTACTTATTTCAAAAAAAATCACCTTTCGGTTATATTTCACAAAAATCCTAAATTTTATAATATTAAATTTTATAACGTTAATTTATTTTAAAATGAATCAATTCAAAATTTTAATAAAACATATACTTTCAAAAATCACTTTAAAATTCTTTTTAAAATTAAAATCATTATTTTAAAACTTCAAAAAAATGGATCCGATGATGCAACAGCACCCAATAATCAATCATGACATCAAAATATCATACATCAATATGATAACAGAATATATAACCACATCTGTAAATAAATCAATACAGTTGAGGAATTCAGTTGGATCCCTCCAACCTGTTTCCCTGCATCCATAGATGTTAGCATAATACCAATTCCGCTCTAGTACGGAATATCGCGGTATATGGGATTTATAAAATATTATCCGCTATTATACGGAGCACTAGGGTCTCATCCGCTATATAATGTGGGAAATCAACTCCAAGTACATAAATAATACCAATTTCACTTTGTAGTGAAATATTCGCGGTGTACGTTTTTAATAATTAACATCCGCTTACTAATGGCGTATAATGTCTAATTTCAATCAACAACGGATAATAATTTATCATCCAGGCATACAATTAACAATTTTAAATCTAACTATTTAAAATTATAAATCGAAATAATTCGATTGAGTGAGAAGTTCTAACCTTGATTTCAATTCCATTTCAGCGATTTATTTCGCATAAAATTAATCGAGCGTTTAATTTTACCCAAAATTCTCACTAACTCCAAACGACTCCAAACCAGCTCCATTACGTAGTATGCATCAATATGGCTCCAACGCAACTGGTTTCGTAATTTTTCGACCTCGTACGAAAAAGATATTGCATTTTAAATATTACACGATTTATAATATAAACAATTCACATTTTATGTTTATTTTTATTTTTATACCCTACTCAAAATCATGACCGTCCATTCCTTTACCCCTGCATCAAGGCCGCACAACCAATCATCTTCTTGCCCTGGTTTCGTACGCACGCTCACCAAACCCATACTCCATTCAAAACCCTAATAGCCGCACCATATACAATGGGTTTTAGGCTGATCAACCACCACTAAATCGAAGCCCACGCCATGCTCCACTCACGGCCAGAAGGGCATCAAGCTCGGTCGCCTTACTACCTTGGAAAATGTGATTTAATGCACGTCACTCACGGTCGATTTCTGGCCACCACGACGAGTTTCGTGTTACTCCACCATATGGATGTGAAGATCTCCTCGTGCTCTTCAAGTTTGCAGTTAATGCTTTTGCTAATTGTTCACGGATCGTAAATAATTGAGGGGAGAAGTTTCTAATTTTTTGTTGCCATTGAAAAACAAATGGCGGCTGAAGATAGAGGGGCTAGGGTTTTGAGCTAATGAAAGGATAAGGGTCCTTTTATAGAAATTTTAACAAAAACACTATTCATTTCCAATTTTTCGAACTACGAATCTCGTGCGGTGACTGGCGTTTCTAGGGTTTATCCCGCGTTCCGGACACAATGAAATAGGTTTCGGAAGCTAAGTCGATCATCTGTGCGAGTTATGGCAATAAACGATTAATTTTAAATTAAACCGATTAAACGATTTTCTATGCGTTTTGGCTTGCCACGGACAAACGGTAAATCCGATTGAGACGAAATTTTAAATCTTTCAATAATATCACACTACGGATCCGATGAAAGTAGTTTCGTCGAAATCCGAGACTGTTTGAAAAATGGCTATTTTAACTCGTCAATTAAATATTAAAATATTCAATTTTCACAAACTAACTTTTAATTCGATTTTAAAAGTCCTAAAACATCATTCTAACTTCAATATGATATAATAAAATTTTCAAATCATTTTTAATCATTTTAAACCCACATTTCAATTATTTCTATAATTTCAACAATTAAATTATCGATTTAATTATCCAATTAAATCCAGATATTCAAAATTTAATTTATTCGACTTATAAATTCCACTTATTAATATTTAAAATTAATTAAATGTACAAATTTAAATTGACAGAAATTCTGGGTCGTTACAATATTACACTTACATGTGAAAGTATACGGATCAAATATCCATAGTCTTGTATTTCTTTAGAGTTCAATTATCATAGTATGCAATACACGGTTTCAACCAAATAAACATATAAGCAACCAAATCACGTATGTATTTAGTAGTTGAAAAATTAGGCTCATGCATGCGTATTGAAATATTAAAATGCAAGAGTATTTATTAGTAAGTGTATATTATATTTCTATTTGGCAATCATAAATTCAATTCATTGTAAATTTTAATTGACAAACTAATATTAATCGTATTTAGTGCAGAAATTTGTCAATACAAATTATAATAACATTATATAGAAAATGTTTATATAATATTAGAATGGTTAAATATCACTATTTTATTTTTATAATAAGACTCTAGCTAGATTTTATGTTTATCAAAATCCTAAGAAAAGCATAGAAATCATTTGATTTCTCCAGTGGGTGGTAGGACTCGCTTGCGTTGGGTCATGACCTTGAGGAATATCAATAAATCATAAGCCCGCAAAGAGATGGATAACACTATACTGGTTATATCAAATACAACTCTTAACCCATGACCTTTGTCCTAATCTCATCCCGACCTTGAGGAATATCAACAAATGAAAAGAGATCTTTCACTCATATCCACATTTTGTGATGACCTAAGTATAATGCACGTACCTTGAGGAATATCAACAAGTAGGTGGATGTATCTTATGTCGTCTTGTCAATAGATTAATGATGCTACACATCAAAATATCGACAATAAATATGTATCGACCCCATCGCGATACCCAGTTTACCAAATAACATTTCAACTAATGATATCTGCTAATCCGGAGAATACCGTTTCTTAAGGGTAATAGAATGTGAATATATCTTTGTACTAATACTGACACATCATTTATACATTTCCACTTAATATCCGAACTGAATTTAATGTGTACAGTGCTAATACAAAGTAATAGACACACCGATTCTCAAAATTAGAATAATATATCATATAAATAACAGTCGCAAATCACAACGGAATAAATCTCAATGTATACATATACACGTTTTTTTAGTTTAAAAAATGAAATACTAAACTTGATTTATACAAGTTTTGCAATTCTCTTATCTCAATTGTACATCTTATAAACATATTCACCAATTTCTTAAATGAGATAAATTAAAAAGTCAAAAGTGTTTATCTCCTTGCTAACCTAAACATCCAAAGGTCAACTTGTCCTGTAACCTGAAAAGTCTCACCCTGATCCGAGCAAATCGGGTCAGACTATCTCTAAATATCCAACAGGGAGAAAAAAAATATAACGCAAGAATAAACAATATATAAGTAAATACAGATGTCCATGAAATAACGAGTCACGGGAATTAGTTTAACTTAGAGTTCATCACAAGACAAATGGTTATACATTTAAGTCACGAACACATATTAGTCACTAAACACCGAATTCACAAAACAAAACATAATATCTCTAAGCATGCAAATATCAATGATTAACTTGGAACTGGGTTATAAGTTTAAGTCACATACACCAACTAGTCCCTAAACACAGAATAACAGAATTAACTTAACATCCATCACAAGACACAAGAACATATATTTATTTCACGAACATAAGACATAAGAATATATATTTATTTCACAAACATAGAATAGTCATAGAATCCAAACATCAAGAATCCAAGAGATCTTAATCCAAAGCGATCGTAATGAGAATTCAAAACAATCAGAATGATTGTACTCAAAACCCATGGAAAACAAACAAACAAATTAGTATCACTCGAACTGATTCGATGCCAAGGATCGTACTCAGACTGGAAACACGAAATCACAGAATGATCTTAAGGATAGTCCATACCGATCAAGGTGATTGTAGAAACCATGACTCGATAGATTTATAATTTTTTAATTTTATTATATTATTATGTTCGAAAAAAATCTCGGAATAAACTTCTTAAGGATCTATTATCCACTTGCCGCACACTAAAAGAGAGTAAACTCTAAAGTGCCAAAAGCTATCACCTTCAGTAATCACAAAAGCTTAACCAATATGTCCCATACCGTATGGTGAAATCCAAGTATTTACTAAAAGCTAGTAAATATCACTTATTACGGATACCACAAGAAAACCTGAACTACATTCTCTTAAGGATCTAGCAACCACTTGTCGCACACCAAAAGGGAATACAACTCTAAAGTGTAAAATACTTCCTAACAGCAATCAGATGTGTTCAACTAAGGCATCCTATACTAGCCGGTGAAATTCGAGTATTCGCTAACAGGCTAGTAAGTTCCACTCAAGCATTCTATTCAATGAGTTATACCATATTCGACGAAGTATTATTCGAAAGCATTTAAAACAAACGATGGCACTAAATCGATTACCAGGACTCCTCAAATTATAAAATTAAGGTTATCAAAATATTTTTCTCTTTTGAGTTTATTATTTAAAACACTTATTATAATTTCCATAAATCCGTTTATTATTTAAATTTATAAAAATATTTACAAATTTGATAAAATATTCCATAACCTTGAATTGTTTCAAGATTTTATTCATTATACAATAAGTTGTCTCAAATTCCCATATGGTTGTATTATTCACAAAACTTTACTTTAAAACCATATTTAATTACTCTTCTAAATCCATATTAAAATATAACAATTTTATTTAAAATAAGTAAATTAAGTTTATACTTTTCGAAACTACGTTTCCAAATTTCATGATTATATACTATTTATTTAATAAAATCGTAATACTTATATTCCAAATACATTATCACTTTTATGTGAAAATAGATTAGATTTGTATTTCCAAAGCCATATTTCCAAATCCATAAATATTTTACTAAACATCCTTAATATATATAAAATAACTTGCTGAAAAACATTTTTGGTATTTATTAACTTAATTTAGAAATAATTCTAAGACTTTAAATATATATAGTTCTCTTTCGTAAAATTACTTATACACGAAGCTTATCTATTTATTTAATTTAACTCAAATTTATGATTTAATGATCTGCAATTTAGACCACATAAATCTCATAATTTTTCAAAGTATAAAACATGAAAGTTGTAGGTAAAATTCTCAGCTTTCAAACAAGTAAAAGATCATTTAATTTGGAATTACGGTTCAAAAGTTATGACCTAAATAATTTTGAGATTTAAATTTATTAATTATGTCTTTCATTGACAGGGCAGCGACAAAGAAACGAATTTTAGATCATTTAAGGTTCAGAATTATGGAAAACTCAACATAAAATTGTATCAGAAAATCTAAGCATTTCAGGACATCAAGAATCATCAAATTTCGATAAGAAATGAAAAAGATATGACTAAAAAAATTCTCAGGTTTTACCTTCATTTCGCGGTCGTTTATTCTCGGGACAGCGACACTTAACGTATTTTAGCCATGTAAACCACAAAATATTACAAAACTTAAAATATGAAAGTTCTAGCAGATAATCTATGCCTTCCAGAATATTAAGAATTATCGAATTTTGATAAGTAGTGAAAAAGTTATGGTAATTTTAATTTCGGTTTTCAACTTAGCAATTACACGTGAATAAAGCAACACTATCATATTCAAACTCGATTTGGAACTAATAAACGTCAAAATTTCAAAAAGTGATCAAACGAAAAGTCGTAGCTAACTGAAAGATCTTTCTACCATAAAAAGTTGAAAAAATTCAGATTATTTTACACCTTGGCTTTTTTATAGTGGCGATTTTCACAATTTTTTTAGCAAAAAATCAAATAATCATCAAATTCAAGCAATCAATTCACAATCATTCATCACACAACAAATAAATGCAAACATGAAATTAGAGATAGGTGTATGAGGGTTAACTTGCCTGAAATTCTTTAATTAGCTTGCTAAAACACACTTATTACGACCCCGCAAATCTATTTCAGCAAACCGTAGTTCTGCCTCAAACTCAAAAGAAAATAACAAATATCAAACATTGTAAATTACCGAAATCAATTAGTCTACAAGATGGATTAGGGTTAGAGAGACTTACTTTGGTTTTCTCTAAATTTTCTAGAGTTTATTTGGGTTTTAAACGTTGATTTTTTGCTTTCTAGATTTTGAGAACAAAGAAGGAAGTGACTTTTCTTTTTTTTCTTTTGAGATTATGAACATACTGGAGTTTGTAATTGAGAAGCAAGACTTCTCATTTTTACTTAAAGTTTTTATAGGCTAGGTTTTGTATTAAATCCAGTAAGGACCTAATGCATTTCATTTTTATATTAACAAAGCCAGACTCTCTACTCTAAGAATTTAAACTCCTTTTTATCATGAATTTGAAAATATAACTAACACATTTAAATTCAAGAATGTGCCATACTTTAAATCAGTAAATAAAACATTTTAACTGTAATGAAATTCTTATTTATTAAAACGAGAATTAACTTCCAAAATGTTTATTTACAAAAATGATTACTTCATAATATTAGTCTAATAATCCTCATATTAAACTCAAATCACACTTATTTTTTAAATGAAACACTTAAGTTCTAATTTCTCAATTTCAATAAACGAGAAATCAAATTTCTCATTAAAATTTCTAGTTAGTTTTTTTACTTTGATTTTTTAAAATTTATTTGAACAACACCGAAAAATCAAGGTTGTTACAGACTTTCCCTCTTAAGAAAATTGCTTCCCTGCAATTTTCTTATTGAAAGAAATTCATAATATAAATTTCCTCTTAAAATAATTGTTTGTTAACATGTTTCTAATTTTTTTCCAAAATCACTCAACTAATATTACTCCAAATTATAACGCTAAACTAAAAATTTTAGTTATCAAAATTTCTCAAAATTCTTAAAAAATTTCTAACGCCTCAAATTTGAAAATTTCGCCAGCATCTACTTTGCGTGGTTAGCATTTCGAAAATTTACAATATGAATATAATTATATAATATACATCTCCTCTGAAGGATGAGGCATCCCGTAGGGAAAAACATAAAAATGCGGTATGTAATATGAGATACGTACCTTATATTTGAAATATTAGGAAGTCCGTTAATATTCCTTATGCAAACATTTTATAATCTTTTAGATGGTATCGATTTAACTTCAGATACTTGCATCTATCTCAAAAATTCGTATTAGTATTTAATATCAAAATTCATATCATATAGGAGATATTAACAATCCATGATTACACTATAATTGACGTCGTAATATTCCATAATGAAAGAAATCTGCACTTAAATTTCCAAATTTTAATAATTACTTATGTCAAAATGTCACATTCGATGTTTATGAACCCCTATCAATAATATGGCATCCCACATATCAATCAGAATCCTTAAATAACGTCCAGATAAGTCAACACAATAGATAACAACAAGTTTGGATGCATTCATTTTATTACCACTAACATCCATGCTTCCAGTTTTAAATAAATGCAACCAATCAATCAATTCCTACCAACCAATCAACCAAAACATAGATGATCACTTACAACAGAACAATTCAAGATCTGGAATTCCATTGCACAACTCTGGTTATTCCTAGATCATTTAAATGCTAAACTTATTTACTCAAATTTCTCAAAGTTTATATTAAAAGAAAATAGTTCACTTTAGTTTAATTTATTCCTGTTTAATTCCAAAATTTTCTAAACTCTAAAATATTTTACTCATTAATTTCCATAAGTTTTAATGTCACAAATTCCAGTTTATCAATTTAAAATTAATTTATGCCCCAAATGATTATCCGAATAATCATTTTATATTCCTATCCCATAGATAATTAATATAAAGTCCATTAGCATAGCTCAGTTGGTTAGGACTACCTTGCAACCATGGAACAAAGTTCTTAGAGGTTGCGGATTCAAATTCTACCATGCCGAGATGTGTTTCCCTTAAGGCTCTGAGTGGTTATCCCCAATAAACCAAAAAACAGACGGTAAGGGATTAATGCTCTAGGTTAGGCTAGCACTAAAAAGGGATCAGTATGTCGGACAGTTAAATTCCAAGATGTACTCTCGGGAGTAGGGTATTAAATAAATAGATAATCAATATAACTTACTACCATACACCCCAAAGGATAGGGCTCTAAATTGTCTAGGTCTCGTATCCGTAATATTATATGTTATAATGTTATTACATAGCTCTGATGTAATGACGTGTAATTTTCGATAATTAAAAATAGTTGATTTAATAAGGATTTTTTGATTTAATGTTGGAAGAAATGAAAATTTATGGTTTAATAATAAAAATGTAATAGGAATGAAATATAATAGTATTAATTAAGGTAATTGACAACTGCTTTAAATGTAATTCCAATTAATTGAAATGATTAAAAAGTTATAAATTGATTGTACTAATGTGCGTGTTAATTTATAATTGGATTTATAGAGTAATCGACAATTTAAATATTGATTAATTAATGAAATAATGTGTAGTAAAATGTAAATGGATAGAATTAGTATAGTGTAAGTTGTTATAAAATTTGTTTGTAAATAATAAACTTACAAATGTAATTAAATGTAGAAATGGTGACAATTGTTATTTGTTACCAATTTAATTAATCAATTATAAATAAGTGTAAATAAATGTTACATTAATGCGAGTTAATACAATAACTGCAAGTTGGGAATGTAATAAAATGTACAGAATTGTCAATTTCACTCATAAAAAAATAAATTGATTTAATAATAAAAATGAAACCAAGATAGATGGAGTTATTAGGATTTTAAATTATAATTAATATCAAAATCAACAAAGGTTCAGTATTATTGGAATGCTGCAACTAATATGATAAAAGATGATAATTGTAGAATATTTGGGTAATAAGATATAAATAAATATTAATTATGTCTATGGAGTAATAATTAATTGAATAAAAAGATTGGAAACAAATTAAATCAATTTATTGGAATTAAATTTTTATTAATTGGATTTAATTACATGGGAATTGAACACTATAATTAGTGTAATATTTAACACTGAATTGATATGTAAACTTGTTTTAAATTATTGTAAATGTCGAAGTAATCAAAAAGGATGAAAATTTGTCAGTCTATAAATATTGAATTAAAAACTGATTAATTAATTTAATATTAATTTATTTAATTAATGTGAAAATAGCCATTTTAGCGATTGTCTCGGATTTCGACGAAACTAGTTTCATCGGATCCATAACTGTGAATTATTATAAGGTTTCAAGTTTCATAGTGATCGGACTTGTCGTTTGATCGTACGGATTTGAAACGCGCAGAAATCAATTTAATTGAAATTAATTTCTAATAAAGCTGATTTTAAGCTAACTTCTTCATTCGATGGAATTAGAATGTGAAACCCGTTCCATTTAGTTTAAAATATCGAAAACATCTATTTTTATATATGGAATGACCCATTTTCGTTCCGGAGACAGAACGGGCTTTTCTGGTCGTTATTGCCAATTTAAATCTATTCGGATGTTCATTCTTTTCTTGTTGAGCATTGTTAATACATATAGTCTTGCTCTAAACCCCAGTACCTTTCATTCCTCATTTCTGTACCAATAATTTCATCTGTCTACTTCTCCTCCTTAATGGCAGAAACATATTCAATCTCAAAACCCTGTTCAAATTTCAAATTCAATTTCAAATCAAATTTCTCCTAACCCTATTAAATTATATATCAATTCAAAGCTCTCGATGAGCGTAATTCACTAGTGTGATTCATTTCTTGAACCAGATCATCAATTGTCCAGAAATCGATGAATTAATCTTGGCCGTTCAGGTTGGAGGTTGATCGACTGCGATGGTTTCTGAAATTGTCTGAGAAGTTTTGTGGAGCTTGTTTCCTGGAGCAGATCGCTGGTGGTCTCTTGGCCTAAATGCGCATGTGGTGGTCGAAATTGATAGAATAGGTTTTTGAAATCCTAAATCTAGTTGGCGGCAGTGCTGCTATTGAGGGGGGGTCGAGTGGCACTAAGGGACGTGGTGGGGGCAAGACGAGTCTGGCGGTGGTGGTGCCTTGGTCAACGACGGTTGGAATTGGTGGGGAGGCTTGGTTAAAGGTGCGGTTAAAGGTGGGTTTGGCGTGCCGTGTTCAAACGGCATCGTGGTGGAGAACGTTGCAAGGTGACGTGGAATTCTTGTTTATTTACTTAATGATAATATATGTTATAATTCAAAATGTTCTAATATCGATAACTCTTGCATACGAGCTCAGATTCACGCACGGTTTGTTCCGTTGGGAACGTATTGAAATTATGGACATTATAATGTTGATTTGGAAAAATTCTAAGATTGTTCAAATTTGGGGGTTATTTTGAATTTCAAATCAATTTGAAATCAAAGGTGAGTGTTTTGACCCACTCACAACTACTAAATTTTCTTATGTTAGTTAAATTAAATTTATGATGTGATTAGAAATTAATTGATTGATGTTTGGTGTGTTTAAATTGTCATTCTGGTTAAGTTTGAATTTTTTGCATTTAATCATCATTTAATTTAATATTTAATTTAATTGTCAATTTAATACCTGTTAACGATAATCAGTTATATATTGATGTTCATTGGTTGATTTGGATGATGATTGTGATGGATGTTTGATTGATGATATTGGATGACTAGATGTTGTATTTTTGTATTGTTATAACGCTGCAAGTTTCCTATGGGTTGAAATTATATACCCGAACGATCTATAGATTAGGGAAAATCGTTATGGGTTGAAATGATAGACTCGAGCGATTTTATGGATTTTTATTTAATTCGGGATTGCGGTTTGAAATGGTATATAACCATAAAATTTAAATTGTGAATTAAAATGATAAATATCAGTATCACTTGACCATAGGGTAGAAAATTATATACGGACACCGAATTGGTTAAATGAAAAGAATTTAAATTCTTTAAATTTTGAATTTAGTTAATTGGCGTTTTGAAATAGAAATATATTTATAAAAATTGAATTATTTTTGACAATCCAAGTGTTAATGCTGAATTGGAATTTGATTTAATGAATTGTTCAAAGGATTTAAATTGGAATTTCAAACTTGAAATGTCAAATATAAAAGAATTTATCGGAATTGTGTTATTGAATTGTTTGGATATAATTTTGAAATCTATTTTAAACTAATTTTAACTATTTTAATTAAATTAACCATTTTTAATCAATTTAAAACCATTTTTAATTTATATTAATCTATTTTACCAATTTTAAACCAATTAAATTTATTTAATCCATTTAAATCTATTTGATACAATTTAAATTTATTTAATCTATTTAAAAATTTGTTTATGATAATTTAAATCAATTTAATCTATTTTCAATTTATATAAATCATTTTAAATCAAATTAAATCAAATTTAAATCTATTTAAACTATTTTTACTATTTAAACTATTTCAATCTATTTTAAACTATTTTTAAAACTATTAAAACTATTTATGACTACCTAAATTATTTTCTAAAATTTCAGACAGTGTAAAGTTGAAGTAGTTGTATTTAAATCCTTGATGATGATATAACCTAAGTTGGAATTTGAAATTGATACCTCTTATGAAATTACATATTTGAGTAAATATTATTTTGGAAGTGAATGTGATTAAATATGATTTGAAAATGATATGTTTTTGAGAATATGATATTTTGATATTAATTATAAATTGGTTTTGGGAAATGTAATAGAACCATCCAGTGTGCAATAAGTGTTTGATTGTTAAAGAGACCGGGATCACATATTGTCATACTCTCTGCCGATACTGAAAACCACTTTAACAACTATGTACGTGGTGTAGATTCCAGAAATGAAATAAAATGGTTTGGCGAGCGATTCTGTTTGTGGATTTACGTGACCCTGACTCCCGTCAGTCAGCTTAGATGTGACTAAAACAAGAGCTATACCTGGCCAAGTGAGGTCATTCCTCCCATCAGGCACATTTCTTCGTTACTATATTTTGACTTTGTGATTGATTTGGTTGCCACCCCTTGATTTTGATTATGGGAGTGTGTTCGAGGTAGGCGGTAGTAGCTGCTATGCGTTACCACCAGTCCGGGAGTGCAATTAGTATATCTACCCTGGCATTGCCTCAAGTGCCATGTTCACATGCCCTATCGTGCCTTTTACGAGTCTGTTTCGTACCATGCCTATGGAGTGCCCTCTAGGTAAACCTTACGGAGGAGCGTCCGGTACTGTATAGACTATGGGAAAATATAAAATGTGTTGAGGGGGATACGGGTAACGCCTTAACACTATTTTAATACTTTACTTTAGACATATTATAATAGATTATTCTACTACATAGTAGATAGTTTAATGGATCCTTAGGAGATGGAAATCCCGAACATCTCTTAAGTTATTACACTTATGTTAGACACGGGATAGGAGATGTCAAACCCCGTAAACATCTTCGACGTCGTTACACTCATATTTATTTACTATTGATTTAACCTACATAAGATCTTTTAGTTCTGACTCGAGTGTTTTGTCTTTTCAATTCGTTCGGGTGAGCCTGAGTTTTTTAGTTTATCGAAGACTGTTTTCTGGAGGACGAAGATAAAGATTTTGTACTATTATTATTTATTTTATTTATTCCACTACATCATGTTATTCCGCCGCATTAATTTATTATTTATTCTTGTTTTATGTAATTCTTACTGTACTATAAAGAATAATCAATTGTTATTTGTGAAACAACTTCATGAACTGTTTATTTGATTATTATATTTTGTCATTCCACTACGAGATTCTGTATTTGTTTTATTTCTTTCCCTTATTTTTCATATTTACACCAAAATAATCTTCCCCTTCGAATGGTTTGAGTCTGACATCTGTGGTTTATTGTCGATTTAAACCATCCAAAAAGGCCGGTCGTTACTTCTAATACCAAGATATAACAACCCCATCGCGATACCCAGTTTAGCAGAGAACATTTCAACTGATGTTGTCTGCTAATTTGGAGAATACGGCTTGTTAAGGTCAATCGAATGTGAATATATCTTAGTATTAATATTGACATGTCATTTATACATTTTTACTTAATATCTGAACTGAGTTTGATGTACAGTATTAATACAAAGAAATAGACACACCGATTTCTTAAAATCAGAATAATATATCATATAAATAACAGTCACAAATCACAGTGGAATAAATGTCAATTTATACATATAATTTTTTTTAGTTTACAAAATGAAATACTAAACTTGATTGTTATACAAATTTTACAATTCTCTAATCTCAATTGTACATCTTATAAACATATTCACCAATTTCTTAAATAAGATAAACTAAAAAGCCAAAAGTGTTTATCTCCTTGCCAACCTAAACATCCAAAGGTCAACTTGTCCTGTAACCTGAAAAGTCACGGCCTGACCCGAGAAAAATAACACCCGGGTCAGACTATCTCTAAATATCCAATAGGGTGAGAATAGAATATAACATAAAAATAAATAACATATAAGTAAATACAGATGTCCATGAAATAATGAGTCACGGGAATTAATTTAACTTAGAGTTCATCACAAGGAAAATGGTTATACAATTAAGTCATAAACATATATTAGTCACTAAACACTAAATTCACAATCAAAACATAATATTTCTATGTACGCAAATATCAATGATTAACTCAGAACTGGGTTATAAGTTTAAGTCACAGACACCAACTAGTCCTTAAACACGAAAATAACAAAACTAACTTAACATCCATCACAAGACACAAGAACATATATTTATTTCTCGAATACAAGACACAAGAATATGTATTTATTTTACGAAAACTGAATAGTCGTAGAATCCAAAATATCCAAAATCCAAGAGATCTTAATCCAAACTGATCGTAATGATTATTCAAAACTATCAGAATGATTGTACTCAAAACCCATGGAAAATAAACAAACAAATTGGTATCCCTCGAACCGATCCGATACCAAAGATCGTACACAGACGGGGAATACAAAATCACAGAATGATTTCAAGGATAGTCCATACCGATCAAGGTGATCGTAGAAACTATGACTCAATATAATTACAATTTTTTATATTATTATGTTCAAAAAAAATCCAGGAATAAACTTCTTAAGGATCTAGCAGCCACATGCCGCACACCAAAACAGAGCAAAATCTAAAGTGCCCAATAGTAGCACCTTCAGTATTCACTAGAACTTAATAATATGTACCATACCGTATAGTGAAAACCAAGTATTTACTAAAAGCTGGTAAATATAACTTATTATGGATACCATAAGAAAACCTGAACTACATTCTCTTAAGCATCTAACAACCACTTGTCTCACACCAAAAAAGAATACAACTCTAAAGTGTAAAATATTTCCTAACAACAATCACGCGAATTTAACCAAGGCATTCCATACTACCCGGTGAAATTCAAGCATTCGCTAATGGGCTAGTAAGTTCCATTCAATCTTTCTATTCTATGAGTTATACCATATTCAAAAAAGTCTTATTCAAAAGCATTTAAAAAAAACGATGACACTAAATCGATTATTAGTACTCCTTAAATTATAGAATTGAGGTTCTCAAAATATTTTTCTCTTTTGAGTTTATTATTTAAAACGTATTATAATTTCCATAAACCCATTTTTATTTAACTTTATAAAAATATTCACGGATTTACTAAAATAGTCCATAACTCTGAATTGTTCCAAGATTTTACTTATATACACAAAGTGGTCTCAAATTCCCATATGGTTGTATTATTTACAAAACAATACTTTATAACCATATTTAATTAGTCTTCTAAATCCATATTAAAAAATAACCATTTTATTTAAAAAATATTAAGTTTTTATTTTTAAAAACTACATTTCCAAATTCCATGTATCCTATATTATTTATTTAATGAAATTGTAATATTTATTTTTCAAATCCATAATCACTTTTTTGTAAAAAATAGATTAAATTTGTATTTCCAAAGTCATATTTCCAAATCCATAAATATTTTATTAAACATGCTTAATATATAAAATAACTTGCAATTTTTTTTAATATTTATTAACTTAATATAGAAACAAGTATAAGATTTATGAATATAAATAATATTCTTTCATATAATTACTTATATACAAAGCTTATCTATTTATTTCATTTAACTCAAATTTATGATTTAAAGATTTCCAATTTCGACCACATAAATCTCGCAATTTACAAAACTTAAAACATGAAAGTTGTAGGTAAAAGTCTTAAATTTCAAACAAGTAAAATATTATCTAATTTGGATTTACGGTTCAAAAGTTATGACCTAAATAATTTTTAGATTTAAATTTATTAACTGTCTTTCATTGACAAGGCAGTGATAAAGAAACGAATTTTTAATCATTTAAACTTCAAAATTATGCAAAACCCAAAACATAAAAATTGCAGTAAAAAGTCTAAGCTTTCCAGTACATTAAGAATCATTGAATTTCGATAGGAAATGAAAACGGTATGACTAAAACAATTCTCAGGTTTTAACTTCATTATCGTTGTCATTTTATTCTCGGGGCAATGAAACTTAAATGTATTTTTGACCATGTAAATCACAAAATATTAAAAATCTGAAAATATGTAAGTTTAGCAGATAATTTAAGCTTTCTAGAATATCATGAATTGTCGAATTTCGATAAGTAACGAAAAGGTTATGGTCATTTTAATTGCAGGTTTCAACTTAGCAATTACACATGAACAAAGATACACTACCATAATCAAACTCGATTTCGAACTAATAACATTATAATTTTGGAAAGTGATTAGAAGAGAAGTTGTAGCTAACTGAAATATCTTTCTACCATAAAAAGGTTGAACAATTTCGGATCATTTAAAAACATGATATTGCTATTTTTCCACCGATAATTTTCAATTTTTTTTCCAGCAAACAATCAAATAATCATTAAATTTAAGCAACCAATTCACAATCATTCATCACACAAAAAAAATGCAAATCAGAAATTTAGAGATAGGTGTATGAGGGTTAACTCACCTAAAATTCTTTAATTAGCTTGCAAAAACGCCCTTATTACAACTCCTCAAATTAATTTCAGCAAACCCTAGTTTTGCCTCAAGCCCAAAAGAAAACAACAAACATTAAACACTGTAAATTACTAAAATCAATTATTCTGTAAAATGTATTAGAGTTAGAGAGACTTACTTTGAATTTTTATAAATTTTCTAGAGTTTATTTGGATTTTAAACATTGATTTTTGCTCTCTAGCTTTAGAAAATAAAGGAGGAAGTGGCTTCTGTTTTTTCTTCTTCTAAGATTATGAACGTACTGAAAATTGTAATTGAAAAGGAAGACTTCTCATTTTTACTTAAAGTCTTAATGGGCTATGTTTTGTATTAAATCTAATAAGGACCCAATGCATTTCTATTTCATATTAACAAAGCCATACTCTCTACTCTAGGAATTTAAACTCCTTTTTATCATGAATTTGAAAATATAACTGACGCACTTAAATTTAAGAATGTCCCCATACCTTAAATAAGTAAATAAAACATTTCAACTCTAATAAAATTCTTATTTATTAAAATGAGTATTAACTTTCAAAATGTTTATTTACAAAATTTAGTACGTAATAATATTAATATGAAACTCAAACCCCACTTATTATTTAAATAAAACACTAAGTTATAATTTCTCAACTTCAATAAATGAGAAATCAATACTACCAAATTTTTATCTGTTGGGCGAATTCTCACCCAGAAGATCTCGAGACCAAGGAATCACAGTTTCACCCGGGCTCACAACCCCCACTACGTTCGACAAACACAAGGCTCAATGCAAGCATAGAAGTCCATCCGGCATTCGCAATATACAAGCTCATTCGGCATTCCCATTCGGCCACCGGACCAAACACATCTCCATCAAGGCCGAACCAAATCCATTCCCATCATGGCCGAACCAATCATACTACCGATCCACACATCCCCCACTACTACCGGACGAGGCCATTGCCGGTCCAAAGCCCACACCATCTAATACCGAACCACACTCACTACCGGACCACACCTACCACCGGTCCACACCTACCACCGGTCCACACCTACCACCGGTCCACACCTACCACCGGTCCACACCTACCACCGGTCCAAGCTCCATGCCGAATGTGGCCTCGCCGAACCAGAAAACTGCCAGTCCAGGTTGCTTCAGCCCAGGCCCACCAGTAGCTATATACATCCAAGACCCCTGCCCTCTACCTCACTCTATAAATAGAGGGGCAGGGGTACAACAATGGCAGAAAAGTTTGAGAGCTCAAGCACGGAAGGAACTTCAAACTACTTTCATATACTTGTACACAAAGCATTGTACTTGTAATCTGAAAGAAAGAAGATAATAACATATAAAGTGGACGTAGGCACGTTCTGGCCGAACCACTATAAATCTGTGTGTCTTTTACATTTCAGCCCCTGCTTTTTTCATATTTACATAACTCATCTAAATCATTCAGAATCACATAAAATCAACTAAATTACACGACTTGGAGGTGTTTGCCCATTTTTTGCGCAAACATTTTTGGTGCTTTCACTGAGAAATTCGAACTCGAAGCTTCAGCTTCCCTCATTCAATCTTCGTTCCCAATAGCACCCTTCATTGCCTAGGAAACATTACTTCCAGGCCAAGAAAAGACACCAACAAGGGAAAGAACGTTGCAACCAGCAGCGCTCCAAATCCAGTGGATCCAGATCAAGAGAACCATCCCACTACAGCAGCAGTGCCGCATGTAGATCAGGCAATTCCAACAGCCCCTGCCGCGGAACAACCGGCAGTAATCACTAGAGCAGACCTAGACAGAGTTGTGGTGGAAGTGACTAACCGCTTCGCATCCCAACAAGAAGCTTTGGTGAACCAACTCATGTCACGCTTGAGGGATGTCGAAGAATCCAACCGCAACACTGAATCATGGGATGAATCTCAATCTGGAGGATCTCGGAGACAGCAAAGGTCTTCCCTCTTCGAGGAAGCCATCAACAGGAACAACAATGATAGGGGCCGCGCCCGGACTCAGCCCGAACTCCGACTCGAGGAAGCGCTTGGAACCGAACCCAGTGGGGGAGGCGCTAGGCGAGGGTCGGATGTAGCTGAGCCAATCATGCCACCTAATCATAGAAACCCCGCTGAACGGAGCCGAGCTAGAACCCAGCCCGAAGTTGACCCCATGGAAATGCTCGAAACAGAACCCCATAGGGGAAGATCAAGGCATGGGGCAACTGTAGCTGGTCCTAGCATGCATCCGAGCAGCCAGAGGCAACCACTGGATAACGTCAGAAGTGATAGACTATACCATCCCTACAGGTCATCTGGACGAGATCGATCCCGCAGGGAAGAGCCAAGTTCATTTCTATCCGCTCCAAATTCTGACGAAAGAATGGCACGATTATTTAGAGAATGCGTCCAATGGGAGCAAAGGGACCGAGGAATAGGCGCTAGGGTCACCAGCCCCTTCACCCGCAATATCGAAACTGCCATCACCCCCCGGGAATGGAAAATGCCAACCATGGAACCTTGCAAGGGAACTTCCGACCCCATCGTACACTTACAAAGATACACCCAGCATATGCTCATGAGCGGAGCAACAGAAGGGGTGTTGTGTAAATGCTTTCCGCTATTCCTAGCAGATCTAGCTACCTCCTGGTTCTTCCATCTACCCCAAGGATCTATCAGCTCATGGGAGATGTTGAAAGAAAGGTTCATTAGCCAGTTCCGCATCCATGTAGAACAACCCAAGGATGCTTATTCTCTATCCAATGTCAAACAGAAATCCGGAGAGACACTGCAACAATATCTAACCCGGTTCAACGCCGCAGCGGCCGTAGTCCAAGATGCCGATGAGAAGCTCACCCTAATGGCCCTCTGTAGTGGTGTACACCCAGATACCAAGTTCGCTAGAAGACTAACTAAGGAAAAACCAGCTACTTTACCCGATTTCTTCCATGAAGCTGGAAAGTATATGAGACTTGAAGACGCCGCCACTGAGAGGCAGTCAGGGCAACAAGGTAAGACAACTTCGGACAAGGTTCCCGCTGCAGCTAAGGACACTCGAAGAAATGAATCTAGAGACAATGCTGGGGGCAGGAAGGTTGAAAAACGCCAATATCGACCAGGACCAAGATTTGACTCCTACACTCCTTTGAATGAAACAATCGAAAACATCTTTCTAGCCACTCAGGGCGAACTCGGATACAAGCGCCCCCCGCACAAGAAAGAATCTGATAACGCACTCAAGTCTGGAAAGTTCTGCCACTTCCACGAATCCCATGGACATGACACCAATGAATGCCACCATCTCCGGGACTTGATCGAAGAACACATCAGAAGAAGAAGGTTGGAACACTATGTGAAAGGTCAGAACAGGCCTCCAACTCCTGCCAATGAGAACTCAAAGCGACCCCTCCCAGAAGTAGGCGGAGGGAATCGCAACACCAGTGGCTCTAGTCAAGAGAAGATAGTGGTCCATACCATCTCGGGAGGACCACACATCGCCGACAGAAGCTGGGCAGAGATGGAAAGATACGGCAAGTCACTTAGAAATGCTGAAGACTATGTTAACTCCATTGTGGAAGAACGCCACCCGAAATGGAAAGAGAGTGACGACATCGTATTCAGTAGGCGTGATTTAGAAGGAAGACAGTATCCACATATGGATCCCATGGTCATCTCTGTCTGGTTCGGTCCAGCTAAAGTTTTCCGAATTCTAATAGACACAGGAAGCTCCGTAAATATCCTATTCAAACATGCTTTCGACAAAATGAAGCTGTCAATGAAGGATGTGTCTCCCTGCAACAAACCCCTGCACGGTTTCACTGGAGATGCGAAAATGCCACTCGGGCAACTTGACCTCTTCGTCGAAATAGGAAGTCATCCCCGCTCCGTTGTGCGAAAACAAACATTCGTACTAATAGAAAACCACTCGGCCTACAACGCCTTCTTGGGAAGACCAGCCTTGTCTGACTTCCAAATTGTCCTAGCCCCGTGGTGCCTAAAAATGAAATTCCCAACGGATAACGGAATAGGAGAAGTTGAAGGAGATCAAGACGCCGCTCGAGATTGCTATGTAACTGAACTTCGCAATAACCGTAGAAAGAATAAAGGGAAGGATGCAGAGACTACTCTCTGCATGAAAAGCTTGGAAGCATAGCAACTAAAGAAAGCCCCTCCTCTTCGATACACCAGCGATCCTTTCAATGAACTAGACCCCAGGGATAAGGGGGAGGAGGCTACCGCTGAGCCTGCAGAGGCCATGGAATTCGTATTTGTAGACAAACATGATTCAAGTAGACTATTAAAAATAGGATCTCAGCTAAAAACAGAATTGAAGGATCAACTCATTGACTTTCTCCGCCACAACTTAGATGTATTTGCGTGGACACATGCCGATATGACAGGAATCTCCCCAGACATAGCATGCCACATGCTGAACGTCGATCCCACCAAGGTACCGATAAAGCAAAAAAAGAGAAGCATGGGAGCAGAACGATCAGCAGCCCTCGATGAGGAAGTAAAGAACCTACTTGCTAATGACTTCATACGAGAAGCCATCTACCCAGAATGGATCGCTAACCCAGTACTAGTAAAGAAAGCTAATGGGAAGTGGCGAACATGCATTGATTTCTCCAACTTAAATGACGCTTGCCCGAAAGACTGCTTCCCGCTCCCCCGAATCGATCAGCTTGTGGACAGCACTGCCGGGCACGAACTTTTATCTTTTATGGATGCATACTCCGGATACAACCAAATTCCCATGCACGCTCCCGATCAAGACCACACTAGCTTCATCACTGACCGGGGATTATATTGTTACAAAGTCATGCCTTTTGGACTCAAAAATGCCGGAGCTACCTATCAGCGCCTCGTCAACAAGATGTTCGCGGAATTAATAGGATGAACTATGGAAGTATATGTGGATGACATGTTGGTAAAGTCCAAGAGAGCCGACGATCATGTAAGCCACCTGAGCGAGATGTTTCAGGTACTTCGCCGATATGGAATGAAGCTGAATCCTCTAAAGTGCTCCTTCGGAGTGTCATCGGGAAAATTCTTAGGATTCATTGTCCATGCCAGAGGAATTGAAGCAAACCCTGAACAAATCCGGGCTCTAAAAGAAATAAGGATACCTTCCACTCGAAAAGAAATGCAGAGCCTAAACGGAAAGGTGGCCGCCCTAAGCAGATTCATTTCCAAAGCAACTGACAAGTGCGTCCCTTTCTTCGAAGCTCTCAAGAAAGACAAAGGAAAGTTCGAATGGACCGATGAATGCTTAAAAGCCTTCCTTAACCTGATCGAACACCTTCAGAAACCACTAGTACTCTCAACTCCAAACGAAGGCGAAGAGCTATACCTATACCTCGCTGTATCATCTCATGCTCTAAGCGCTGCCCTGGTAAGAGAAGAAGACCGCACACAACGCCCGGTGTACTTTATAAGTAAGAGATTTACAGGGGCAGAAGCCAGATATCCTAAACTTGAGAAATTGGCATATTGTTTATTGATCGCGTCACGAAAACTGCGACACTACTTCCAATCTCACTCCATCAGAGTTCTAACCGATCAACCACTAAGACAGGTGCTCCATCGTCCCGACACTTCTGGACGACTCCTCAAATGGTGCATTGAACTAAGTCAGTATGACGTCACCTACCATCCTCGCATCGCTATCAAGGGACAAGCCATGGCTGATTTCATTGCCGAATTCACTACCAACGAAGGCAAGGATCAGTTTGAAATAGCAAAAGACATCAAGTGGAACCTCTTTGTAGATGGAGCATCGAACGAACAAGGCTCAGGGGCAGGTATTGTGATAATCACCCCCAGGGGAAGAAAGATGTACTATGCATTAAGGTTAGAATTCGCGGCCACTAATAACGATGCGGAGTATGAGGCAGTAATAGCGGGATTGGAGCTTGCCTTAGAAATTGGAGTCAATTCTTTATGTCTTCATAGTGATTCTCAACTTATCGTAAACCAAGTACTAGGAGAATTCCACACACGAGGAGAACGACTCACAGCATATCTAAAGAAAACCAAACTGTTGCTCGATCAATTGGACCATTATCTAATCAAACACATTACTTGAGAAGATAACCAAGAGGCCAATGAACTAGCAAAGCAAGCTAGTACGAAGAATAGCACCATTTCCGGAGCACTAGCCATCTCAAGGCAGCTAGCCCCAAGTTTCGAACAAGTGAATCTGATAACTGCAATCGAAGAAGGAACTTGGATGACCCCTATCCGGAAATATTTGCAGGACGACACACTACCAGACAAACGTGATGAAGTAAGGAGAATTTTGAGGAAAGCTCCCCACTACACTATACAAGAGGCCATCCTCTATCGGCGTGGCTTCTCTAGCCCCTTATTCAGATGCGTCGCTGGAAGGGAAACCAAGGAAATCTTATTCAACATCCATCAAGGAAGTTGCGGAGATCACACTGGAGGGCAGACTCTGGCGAAAAAGATACTCCGATATGGATATTACTAGCCCACGCTAAACAAGGACGCCTTAGACTTCGTCAAGAGATGCGACCGATGTCAGAAATTTGCCAAGATTCCTCGACTACCCACAAACGAGATTACTCAAATGACCAGCCCTTGGCCCTTTGCTGTATGGGGAATTGATTTAATTGGCGAACTGCCAACGGGCCGAGGCGGAGCCAAATATGCTATAGTGGCAGTCGATTATTTCACCAAATGGGTGGAAGCGGAACCCCTAAATAAAATATCTTCAGCAAAAGTTATCAACTTCTTGATCAAAAATATTCTGTGCAGGTACGGAGTACCACTTAAGATCATATCAGACAACGGACTCCAATTTGACAGCGAAGAATTCGCCGACTGGTGCCAAGAGCATGGAATTCATAAAAGCTTCTCATCAGTAGCTTATCCTCAGGCAAACGGACAAGTCGAAGCTGTCAACAAAATTCTCAAAACCCTAATCAAGAAGAAACTTGAAAAGTCAAAAGGCGCTTGGGTGGACGAACTTCCTACGGCACTTTGGGCCTACCGCACATCTTTCAGAACATCAACGGGACATACTCCTTTCTCTTTGGCATACGGATCGGAGGCAATGCTCCCTGTTGAGACTATTGTTCCTTCCCACCGTAGGATCCACTACAATCCAGAAGAAAACGAAGAACTCCTCCTCATGTCTTTGGATCTGATTGAGGAAAGGAGAAACGATGCAGCACTCAAAGCAGCAGCTCACAAACAAAAAGTGGCAGCACTATACAACTCCAAAATCAAACATCGCATCTTACAAGAAGGAGATCTTGTCCTCAGGCGAATCTTTTCGCGCCCCGGGGCACTAGACCCCATCTGGGACGGACCATATGTAATTCATAAAGATCTCCACAATGGAGCTTATATTTTGTCAACAGTGGACGGAGAGGTGTTCCAGAGGGCATGGAACATCTGACATCTCCGTCGATACTTTTCTTAACTTGTACTGCCCATATGAAGTGAATTAACAAAGAGAATCAGTGGACGTAGGCGTTTTCATGCCGAACCACTTTAAAAATCTTGTCTCTTTTTAACCTGTTCCTTTATATCTTGGTTGATTGTTAAGCTTTATCCTTTTCTGTTGAACAAAATCTTATGGCATCTCCACTCAAGACGCACCACGGCCTCATCTGGACAAGGCCTAACAGGTACGCTACGATTCTATGCACTCGCCAATGAGACTCTTTTGCTCCAGCATCCCTCTGCTGTGGGTTAACTCATTGCTCGCGCCTGCCCTCAAAGCCAACTGTAATGAGCCGATTATAAGTCATCATAAAGGCCGACTATAGCCGATGGCAGCTCATTACGGCGTTCGGCTCGCCGGCAACTGTGAACCTACTTTAAGCCCCAACATAAGGTGTGGCCAGCCAGGGGTAGTTCACGGCCAACGGCACCCACGCTAGCCGGCCACGGTAAATCGAATAATACCCACGATTACGGACCATAATGGTTCGGGTAGTTACCGTGCGCGATTTCGGCTCCGATGTGTCTTAAGTGCGGCTGTGGTAAAAAAGAAAACTCCCCGCGGAGGCGTAAGATGGGTGACAAATGTCTCCAAGACCCACAGCTAGGGAAAGTGACTACAAAACCCGTTTGCCACGAACTTAAGCACATCGACGGCCTTCCGTGACTGGAAGTTTTACTTTTTCTATATTTCCATTTCATTTAAATACTTTTCTCCTATCCTATATAACAAACTCTAAAGTACAGGAAATCAAATAGGGAGCATTCACTCATGAGAATCTAAGCCTGCGTACTGGGTGGCAAGGTACTCGGATATATCCATGATCAGTTACACAAGAAGCTCGAAGCTACCGCCTGCAAATAAAACATGAAGGCCGGTACTCTCTTCTCTTGTACATAAATACCTAACTATAGCTTATTCATATGTCACACTAACATTGCAAAACATGAAATTATATTTCAAGCAGAGGCTTAACGTCAAACACAACTAAAATCACAGGCATATACATAGTTATACTTCTCACGCAGCACATCAAAATGACAACAACGTTTAAACATAACAAAATCAGCTTATATTATAAAATCACACCAAGTTATTCTCTGCAAATAATATTATTACAGTCACATCAATGTTTTGGACTAACGTAAACAACAGTAAAAAGAAATAAAAAGCGGTCGAATCCGGACAGGTAACCAGCTGCGTCCACACTCCATCACCAACTTCCCAAGCCTACTTGGCCGCAGGGCCGGAAACCCCAGCATGTTGATCAGAAGTTCCACCTGTCCAATTCTGAAGAGGAATCCATTGAACAAACGATAAACGATCAAGTTATGGAAACCCAGAAAGAAAAGGTAAAGAGAAGAATAACTCACCAGCGTCCGCCGCTTGATCCTCATCCTCCAGTTGCACACCCGCTTCCTCCGCAGCAAGCAACCGCATCCCCTCCTTCACCGCCGCTTGCTCCTCTTTCGAGAACTGAGCAGTGACCACATCCAGGCTAAAAGCCACTCCACCTTCCTTACCCGCATTGACCCTGGCCTCTTCTAAAACCCGAAGATATATCTTGGCCATGACCCGGGGATAGTCATCCATCCAAGACAAGCTGCCCTCCTTCCAAGTGCGGAAGTACATGTCCTGCAGCATCTCGTCCATCATCCCCTCATTCTCCTCGAACTCCCTCACCCGGGCCTCGGAAGCCTGCAACTTGGCGACAGCGACATCCCTCTCTGATCGGTATCTCAAGCAGTCAGCCTGGAGAGACCTCCTCATCTCCTCCATCTCCTCCTTTAGCTTGACTTGAGCCATCTCCGCGGCCTCAAGCCTTCCAGACAACTCCTCTACCTGCTCGAGATCCGCATTCCGAACCTCATCCACTGTCGCAATGGCCATGTCGATCCGCTCCTTACAGGCGGCCTCCATCTTCCGTAATTCTGCCCTACTAGCCTTTTCCATGGTCTCTTTCAGCCGCCTGGAGGCTTCCTCGTGTTGAGAAATCTGAACGGCTTGACCGGCAAGCTGTTCAGCCTGATCGGCAACCTTCAGCCTCAACCGAATATTAGCACTCCCAATCTCCTCCCCGGCCTTGACCAATTGAGCATGATACTTCATTAACTTCTTGGTCACTTCAGCCACCCGATCGATATTAGCTTTGACTTCGTCTCCCATGGTAACTACCCGAGTGGTATGCAGATCAAGATCTAGGGACTTAGCCTCGTCTAACACTCATACCATGGGGTTGCGGGGAAGGAGGTGCTCACCCGTGGCCTCATCAAATGAAATATCCCGAGTGCTTGGATCTAAATTAGGATGACCGGCAAAGGGGTCACGAGGCACGTTAGGGCGCCTTATGCGGATAACAGTGGGATTCTTAGAAGGAGGTGGAGGGGGGATAAACTCCGTGCTCTCCTCCGTGGTATCACGAGGAGGCTGAACAGGAAGCTGCGGACCAGGGGAAGGCTCAAATAAGGAACGACTCCTCTTCTTTTTCTGAAGGCTCTCTTCAATGACCCCAAGAAGAGGATGGTATTTGACCACGTCCCCAGGACGACCAGTAAGAGGCTTCGGCTTATCATAAGCTCTCATCAACTTGAATTGTTCAAGGCGGTGTCGAACGTCTGACGTTTTAACCACCTGGCCTGCCCCTGGAATAAAAGATAAGTGTTACGAACATACAATGGTCCACAATTCAAGAAACATGTTAAGTTAAAAAGAAAGAAAAGTGAGAAGGCACATCTATTATACAAACCCTGCGGAGGAGTGGGGTACTGCAATAAGTCCTGAATCTCATTCCAGGACGGAAGTGAACCGTAAAATATTCCTAAGTCCTTATCGAAAATGGAATCGGCGGAAGTCAAAAGTTCACCTTGCACCGCCGAAGTTACCCTAGCTGAAGAGCCTTTAGGGGATGGATCGGCACCAGCCACAGACTTGCCCCCCTCCTTTGCCTTTTCCGCTTCCGATTCTTCCTCCGATTCCCCGAAGGCCTGACGGAGAGCCTCATCCAGTTTAGGGTTTTGCCCAGAGATTAAGGCACCAGCATCACCATCACCATCTCCATCGCCATCTCCTCCGCCTTCTGACTCTCCTCCCATACCGCCTCCCTCGCCCTCTCCCACGCCTTCCTCCTCCGGGATAATCGGGCGAGTATAGGAGAGGGGCCATCAGACTCCTTAAGCTTCTTACCTCCCACGACTGGGTGTTGTGCAAAGGGTTTCCTCTTGCCACTCTTCACCGTGGCCCCCTCCTTAGCTTTAGCGGCCTTCTCCTCAACCGTGTCCCTCTGCTTAACCACGGACTGGTGCGGCTGGATCAAGTTGTACTCCAGGAGGGTAGCGTTCCTGATCAGGAACGAAGCCGACCTGTCCCGTGCGGGAATGGCCTTTATTTCAGCAGCCATCCGCGTCAAAGAATCATCTTCCACGACTGCAATGCCACCTGTCGCTAGCAAGAAATAGAAGCGTGTCAGAAGAAGCACTACAGTCAGAACATGGAAAATATAAATTAAATTTATCTTACACCCGGAAGTGAAAAGGCGGAAAGAAACAGAATCGTCCTTGATAAAAAACCATTCTTTCATGAACATGGTAAACTTTGAATATAAGTCCACGACCGGTTTGAAGGGCACGGCCGCTTCTAGACTAATATACGGAGACCCCTTCTTGTAGCCTCTCAGGTTGTACAAATATCGAATTTCCCGGTTAGAAGGAAGGCGCCCATACCTCCTCTGGAAGATAACGAAGAGGCTCACCAGAATGGCATAAGAGTTCGGCTGAAGCTGGAATGGAGCCACCTTCAAGTATGTGGTAAAGCTAACTATCCAGGCATTGATAGGAGGGATAGCACCACACATGCAATGATATCTACTGTAAGCAAAGTAGCCTTCGGGAGGATTATACGGCAACACTCCATCTCCCGGCAACAGCATGCGAGCCCTGTCTATCCCGAAGGAACGGGATATAACATCAAGTTGCTCCTCCTTGAGGGAGCTAGGAAAGCAATCGGGAGGGGAGACCAGAAGTTCCTGTGGACCATATCCGTCCACTAACGACCTCGGAACAGGTCGATGCTGCCCGGATCCTGGTTGGGCTGGGGGCATGGAAGAAGACTCTCCTCCATCCTTGGATTTCCGTCTGTCTGATCGTGTTTCCGCCTTGCGAGACATTTATCTGCATACGCAGAAGTGAAAAAACATGATGTTAGAACAAAAGTATAAGCAAGCAAGCATGCATAAGTCTGGAGTTCCACTCAAAGTACGAATACAAAAGTCATTCGGCACTGGGATTCAAGGCCATTCGGTACTAGGGTCCTATGTTCATTCGGCGATGATGTCTAAAGTTCATTCGGCACTTATGACGAAAGTTCATTCGGCGATGATGTCTAAAGTTCATTCGGCACTTATGACGAAAGTTCATTCGGCGATGACGTCTAAAGTTCATTTGGCACTGATGTCTCAAGTTCATTCGGCATTTGAAATCTTTCATATGTATTCGGCAATCAAACCCATTCGGCAAAAAAGGATGTACCTGATTCGGAAGAAGCTTGGTTCGGCAGAAGATTTGGTTCGGTGGTCAGTTGATTCGGCTCTCTGGTTCGGTAAGGAAAAAACTAAGGGGGCGTAGCTCTATATATAGGTGCGCTCAGATCTGCCGAACCAACTGGTCCGGCACACCGGACCAACATATACCGGACCAACAAAATACCGAATGAAATTATCCATACCGGACCAACCAAAAACCAAATGAAGCTGTCTCCACCAGCGAAAACTAGAAACAGGGGGCATGTAAAGCACCTCACTCAGATAAGTACCGAACTCTAGGACCTACTAATAAAGTAGAGAATATGATAACAATGAATGAGTCGTAAATCTCTCACCAATGTGGGTTAATCATTTACACGTGTACGCAACCACGAACGGTCCATAGGCACGCTCTGAATGGCTATTAACCCTATCGTCGTGAGAATTTGCACTTTGACATCCTTTTTAAGCTCATCGGTTAAATGGATATTTGATTCTGATAATTATGAAATGGCTAAGCTACTTACACATGTACGGGGTCGCGAATGATCCCTAGGCATGCTCTGAGCTGGCGATAAACCACCTTGACAAACGATCCAGGGACCCACTCTAACGTGAACCTGGCATCGATAATGCGAAACCCCCTCGGGGCACACCCTCTCGCCCCGAACGGCACGATTCGCTCTATCTCAAAAATTTCGATCCCGAGCGATCGTTATTTGAAATCGCACTAAAATTGTAAATTCCTTTGCAGGACATCAACAGAATACGAACATCCAGCCCATGGCATTACAAAACAAGCCTTCCTACCGCAGGGAAACAAAGCGCGACACATGCAAGCACGTGCCCCACTTTGGGGGGCAAATGTTGGGTGAATTCTCACCCAGAAGATCTCGAGACCAAGGAATCACAGTTTCACCCGGGCTCACAACCCCCACTACGTTCGACAAACACAAGGCTCAATGCAAGCATAGAAGTCCATTCGGCATTCGCAATATACAAGCTCATTCGGCATTCCCATTCGGCCACCGGACCAAACACATCTCCATCAAGGCCGAACCAAATCCATTCCCATCATGGCCGAACCAATCATACTATCGATCCACACATCCCCCACTACTACCGGACGAGGCCATTGCGGGTCCAAAGCCCACACCATCTAACACCGAACCACACTCACTACCGGACCGCACCTACCACCGGTCCACACCTACCACCGGTCCACACCTACCACCGGTCTACACCTACCACCGGTCCAAGCTCCATGCCGAATGCGGCCTCGCCGAACCAGACAACTGCCAGTCCAGATTGTTTCATCCCGGGCCCACCAGCAGCTATATACATCCAAGACCCCTGCCCTCTACCTCACTCTATAAATAGAGGGGCAGGGGTACAACAATGGCAGAAAAGTTTGAGAGCTCAAGCACGGAAGGAACTTTCAAACTACTTTCATATACTTGTACACAAAGCATTGTACTTGTAATCTGAAAGAAAGAAGATAATAACATATAAAGTGGACGTAGGCACGTTCTGGCCGAACAACTATAAATCTGTGTGTCTTTTACATTTCAGCCCCTGCTTTTTTCATATTTACATAACTCATCTAAATCATTCAGAATCACATAAAATCAACTAAATTACACGACTTGGAGGTGTTTGCCCATTTTTTGCGCAAACATTATCCATTAGAGGCGTTATAAAAAGGGAAAAAAAGTTTATGCCTCCCTTAAAAAGTAATTAGAGGCAAAATAATTTAACGCCTTCAATAACACTAGTAAAGATGCATAAAAAAGCCTCGTTACTTTTTCCAATTAAAACACAAATACATCTACCCTAAAATCTCACAAAATCGAAATTATTTCAAAGAAAAAAATCCTTCTAGAATTAGGAAGACGTGCACAGAAAATTGCAGTGGAGGGAAAATCAAGTTTGTGCGCAGTAGTGTTCCTTCTTCCCCGCTAGATTTTCATTCATCGTCTTCAACCTACAAGATTTGTGTTGCCGAAACCCTTCTCAAAACCCTAGATAGCATATCTACAGGTATTTTTGTTCATAATGCACTTCTATTTGCATTTGGAAATTATACCAAGTTGATTTCTCATGACTGAATATATTTTTACATTATCTGGTATAAGGCCAAGTTATTTACTGCTTGGATTCCATAGCTTTATTCAATTTTTCATAGGGTTAAACTATCACCTTGCCATTGTTAAACTGATATTTAATTTTGAAATGGTTAAAATGATTTTTGATATTCTAATTTATATAGATGAAAGTTAAGTGTAAAATTATATTTTTTTAGTCTACAGCAATGTTTGCATACATAACAGGTTTTTTTAGTTATTTAAATTTGTATTAACATAATATCTTCTCTACTTCTATTTCTATGTTGAATAATTTTTGTTTAAAAACACATTTAGCTTAGTTGGTTGGATATGTATTACACACACAAGTTTAGGGCCTTTCCTTTTGGCAGCTGAGGCATGAATGGTTTAAATTACGTCATAAATTGATAAATAATAATTTTCATGATAACATTAGTCCATTAGATAAAGGCAGCCTCTATAATGTTAAAAAAATTAGATGGTCTTGCGGTTCAATATTTTGCCATTTATTTTTTTACATGTTATTAGGTTTTTATTTAAGCGGATCTCGTTCTTTGGGATTTATATAATTTGCTATGTGCGTGTGTTTTTGTACTCCTACCGGGAGCGTTTGTACTTACAGTGGCAATGACGGTTGATGGTATAAAAGATATATTTTTATTTCTCTCCTACTAATGACTTATTTGGTAGTCGGGTAAGTAAGGTAAATATGCATGTAATTTTTATATATTAGCCAGCATATAAAAATATGTGTGTAGGTATATATGTTTGATCAGACTGATGATATATAATGTGCAGACATATATACTTATGTGTGTATACAGGCTATATGTAGTTCATTCTATTTTTTACATACTGCATCTTTTCCACATATCTAGATAATTATTAACCTTTTGTTATGTAAGTTGTCCCATCTTTACCAACTTTAAGAAAACGAAGCTTTTTTTATGTCTATATCAATGCAAAAAAAAACATATTTGTAAATGTTATTGAAATGCATATACACACACATACGTACGTACGTACATACATATTCATGCATGCGCACACTCTTATGTTTTGTGAATGCTATGTAGAATTTCTTAGCTAGGTTGTTAGTTGATGTTATAACCATGTCGAAAGCAATAATAAACCAACTGGGGCTGAATCCCATGCTACCAGTTAGGCAATAACTCATTAATTATCAACTTTCCACTTTGTTCTTTTTATAGATGATACCATTTACCCTACTTATCGACGTCATCCTAAATATTTTGTTAGTAATAAACTATGATACAAACCATATATTAAATTCTAGTTTTAAACAATTATTGTAAAGAAGAGTATTGTAATAAGGGTTTCAATAATGGTTTGGCGTTTCGACCAAAGCACTGGGATTCTAGTCGTTGCGTTTTGGTTTCAGTGTGGGTTGAAAACGAAACTAAATTGAAACTACGATCAATAAATGATGGTATTGAACTTCAACTTTTGAAGGAAAAAAATTCAAAAAATCACAAAATATATAAATAAGACAAGGCTTACAACATCATACTGCTAGCCATTTGAGTTAGTGGTCCTTGACTCCAAACTTGAATTTTAACTAAGAAAGCCTATAAAAAGCAAAATTTATAAATAATTTAAACATAAAAATTCAAAATGGAAGTTATGAATAAACATTTCTAATGTTATACATATTTATGATTAACCAATATTCTTTGTTATTACTACGTCTTAAATTGTATATCTTACAATTTAAAAGAAAAGGATCATTTTTTTGTTATTTAAGATCGATGATTGATATCAAAAATCTTAAATCCCATGGTTCGAATCCATCTTCAAAATGATTCTCTTCAAGTATTATAAGGTTCTCAAAATAATATTCAAATCAAAATTAAATATTTAAACTCATTTTTCCAACTGATGCTAAAATATCAAGGTTACACTATTGATAAGCTACACAAAGCTATATTATGCTATATAGTGTGAATCCATCGAATCTATAATTTACGATTTAAATTCAATTTTTATTAAAAGTTCAAAGTTTACCGCTAATAGTTTGAATCCCATTTTGAAGGAATTGGGAGTGCTTTGAACATAATAAAAATGCAAGGGGAAAAATACATATTATCCATTAGAACACAAACATACATAGAAACACAAGTTGATTTAAAAACATAGTATAACATATGTTGAATTATGGTTTCCATTTTACAACATTACATCAACATATATTTTTCAAAGAATTCGAGAACTCAAAATTCATTATTAATGAAATACCATAAGTTATACTCAAAAAACTAGTTCAGGAGAACAAAAATGTTAATCAAGTTCTTTTACAAAGAGTAAGATAACCAAGTCTAAGTTGTAAACTTTATGGAATTGTGCAAAGATTGCAATCCATTTCAAAATGATATTAAGAATAACATAATTTTTGAGCCCTGCAACTTTGACTTGATTCCATTACTGATATAAAGCTTGTGTTGGAAACTATTTCGCATTTGTCACTAATTGTCATAATGACAAATAACTATGAAAATTGTTATAAATATAAGCTCTATTGATCATGTAGCATTATAATAATTTACATTGACAATATGTATGGTCTTATGGTAATCATATCAACAATGATTGGCATCCATAATGATACAATTGCATATTTTTTACAGAATGAAAATAAGTATGAGCACAATAATCTTACAAACCACACTTCCTATCTTTGCAAAATACAACCACTCATTGTTCCACCTACATGCATTTTTGTCATTGGATAAATATGCTAGGCCATTTGGTAATAATTAAACATATATTTGATTATGATGTTAGATAAGAATATATTTTTTCTCATGTGTTTGATATGATTTTTTACTTCTTGATAATAGTTAATTTATAGAGATAAATTGGGTGAATTTGGAACGTAATTCAAAAGAATATAGAGATGTGATGGAATAATTTTTAAATGAAGCTTTTTCCAAATCCATTTGAAAAGATAAGATTATATCTCCTTGTAAAAAGTGCTGCAATCGTTATTTCAATGATGATAGAATTCATATTTGTGATGACCCGGATTTTTGGGCATCAGATAATTGGATAATCATCAGAATAACTATTGAAAATACTGATTTATAGATTGGACAGATAAAATTCTGATAATAAAAGATATCTAAATATATAAATGAATTTGAAAATATAATAGAAGCTGAATTATAAATATCTGGATAAATATTTATTTGATAATCTATTCATAATTATTGAAGTTTGACAATAGTAGTTTAATAATCTTCTTTTATAATTATTTAACTGGGCAAAATTTATCTTTTCAAAATTTATAATAACAACTTAATTTGGCTAATTTTATTCTTTTCAAAGTTAATAATATTTAATTGATAAAAGTTAATCTTTCTAAGCTAATAAAAAAATATAAAAATTACCTATTTATAATGTATGTATGTTGTGAAAAAGAAGTTGGTTTCAATTTAAATTTAATTAGAAAACATGTTTTCAAATTCATAATATATATATATATGATTGTATGTATAATGATTTGGAAGATAATATTTGAATTTAAAACTTTTCAAAAGTTATTTTAAATAAAATTCTATATTTTCAACACATAAGATAAATATTTGTTGTACAAATTTAATAATTTTTTTATTGTGATTTGTTTTAAAAAAAAGTTCTTAAACTAGAATAGTTTATAAAATATATATATATAGATTTAAAATATTCTTCCTTTAAAACATCTCATGAATTAAGTACTATTTTATATGTATACATTTAAAACATAGTTTGTAAATATATAAAAAATTTAGGGTATATATGTATAAAAGTTGTATATATGTATATTTTAAATTATAAAACATAATATATTAATGTTAAAAAAAATAGGAATTTATATATAAATCAAGTCTAAAACACTTGTCAACTTAGGAACCAAGGAATAATACATTTGTCTATTTGAATTTACAAGTGGCATACATCTTCGTTTAAAAAAAAAGAAAATCAAAATCAAATTGAAACCTGAAAACCAAAATTAGAAGAAGAGAAACTGAAAAATGGAAAATCAAATGCAAACAGCAAGAAAAACCAACTCAACAGGAACTCAATTCATAAATCTAGCAGAAGGGTTCAATTCAGCAAATCAACATCAACAAATCAGTGCAAATTTATAAAACAATTCCAGATTTAAGAGTATAAGCCTGATTCTCTGTCTCTCTGCTTTGATAGTAGCTGATTAAATTCTTAAAATCTGATGTATTGAATTGGCATGTGATGAATCATTAAAGTATGATATGAAATTTGTGTGCATGTTGTTAAAAAACAAAAGATTTTTTTATGAATATATATATCGGTGTTAGTATCTGTGAGAACAGGCAAACATGCCCTATTCCAAATATTACAAGTTTTATTCTGATTCAAAAATTTAAATCATTCAACTGAATGATTTTAGGCTTTGATCTCTGAATAAAACATGTTCGTTTAAACTTAAATTAAAATTTGAAAATATATGTAAGTAAGATAGATTTGAATATCATCTGGTTAATGGGAAAAACAGTGAGACTTTGGTAACATATTAAAATCAAATATCAAAATTCTTAGATTCGATTATATAATCTTGTTTACCAACTATAATCATAAATTTTAAGAGATGGATCCAGATTTTTAATACTGGATAGAGTGTGTAATTTGTAGTTGATCAATTTTTTGGTTATTGTCAAATTTCATCGAGCGACGTCGAACGATGGCTCGGGGTGCATGTCAGAGGTGGCTCGAGGAACGTGGATAGTGGGAAAAATTGTCGAAGGTGATATCTCTTGCCGTGGTGGCGCGATGAAGTGATATTAGGGTTTAACGATGAGTTTAGAAGATGATGGTTTGAGTGATAATTTTATCGTTGTGGGTTGAATCGAGTGGATCAGACCAAGTGAATAAGAAAGAGGATGAAGTGGCGAATCTTCAAAGGTGGAGGCGTGAGCGCTGGTAGTAGGAATGATCGGCTCAAGGTGTTTACTGATGTTCGAATGGGTTTAGGTGTATTTCCTTTGGGCTCGAATTCGATTTCGAGGCCATGCAAAGGTTCTGGGTGATGGGATGCTCGGGGAAGGTCTTCGGCGACTTGCGAGTGCTATCGGCGGTGACCAGTGACGATCAGCGTGGTCGTGCAGGTGCACACGTGCACGAACGTGTCAGGTTTGGGTAAGGATCGATACTGCTTGAGTTCGCGCTCGTAAAATGTTGGAGTAGGCTCGAAGTCAGGGACGTAAGATAAGCATGGGGTTTAACTCGAGTTTGTGTGAGGTAATACTCGAGTTTGTTCTAGGTTATATATTAGATGTTAATTGAGTCAGGATACATTAATTATCTTAAACTATTTAAGTTACAGATTGATTATTTAATGTTTTGTTAATTTAAGTTGAGAAAATATTTAAGTTTTTTTAAAAGCTAAATTAATTACATAATTAAATGGTTTAAGTTAAAAGATTAATTGTTTTAAATTTTACTTAAACTTAAAGCTTTTAATTTATTTTGATTCCAAGGTGATTAGGTAAGATTATGGAATGATAATTAAGAAGATGAATTAAGATAGATGATTTATCATTTAAATTTATTGATAATTAAAGATTGATTTATAAATAATTAAGAATTAGTTATTGGTTTATAAATTAGAAATTAAAGAGTGATTATTGTTAACAAAAGAATAATTAATTGTTGTGACTAATTATTGATTTAGGGTTAATTAATCAATGTAATTAACCAATGTAATCAATTAACCAATGGTATAATTACTTAATAAAAGTAATTAAAGGTTAATTATTTAAGAGAAGTAATTAATAATTAATTACTTAGTGTAATTAATTAAAGGATAATTAATTAATGTAAGTGATTATAAGATAATTAATGTGAGCAATTAATTATGCATAAATGTAATTAATGTGAATGAGTGAAATTTGATTAATTTGTGCTATTAATTAAGGCTAATTACTTAATGTAATTAAAGATAATAATTAAGGGATTATCAATTGATGGTTTGAAATTAATTAATAGTTAAGTAAGCAGGATTAATAGTTAATCAATTTAATTTATTTTAAATTAATTTGAAATGGTATGACAAATTAATCTTGCTTATGAATGATTGATTGATGTTATATGCTTAGATTAGTTGATATCTCTGATATCTGACTTATGATGCTATGATATGATATGTTTGGGTTATACAGTGATAATGTGGTTATCTATCAATGATGAAATGTTGTGTATAAAGTGACATCCTGTATCTGAAGTTGAATTGTATTTCTCTTGAATAACTTGGGTCAGGAGGGTATTGAATTCGAAGAGACCAGAGTCGGGTATCAGTAAATACCCAAACCCACTTCAATTTGTAACTTACAATGATTCTTTATATATTAATATGTGAAATCAATAGGCTGAAATGGAATAATTTAAAAGACTGGACCATTTAAAAACTAAGTAAAGGTACTTGGGAATTGATTAAGTGTTGACTATAACAAGTTGTGAACTCATAGTGATGAACGTGTTACCCCGGGTTTTAAATAAGTTCTATGCATTGGAATTTCAGGATAAATGAGTTTACTCACGCTGGTTTCCAGCTTGACCCGGGTGTTACTTTGATGTAATGCTTTGGTCAGAACGAGTATTACAGATTTTCAAGTAAGGTTGTTCTGGAGCTTAGGAGGCGAGATGGATGGCAGGAAAATATGGAGAGTATCTCGCTGTGTATATATTGTAGATTGTCTAGGATATGTGATATTAACTATCCAGTGTTTGTGTAAATGTTGAAAACTCTGATGTATTAAAATGTAAATTTACTGATACAGCTTTCTTTGTATAAATGATATTATTTGATATTATATTTTGATCCACTGCGAATGTGAGAAATTGTGTTTGTTTCTGTTTCTTCTTCTTTCTCTTTTCTTCTTTTCCTAACTATCTAGAATTTTCGGGGTCGAAATTTTCGGGTCGTTACATTTGGTATCAGAGCTAAAGGTTAAGCGAGAACCTTGGCACTGGTGGGTTTACTCATCAAGGATAGGTTCAAGGGTACCCTAGAATGAGTTGAGTGTGTGTATATATATAAGAGAACGTACTTGTTATTTTCTTATATAAAGGTTTAAAAATGGTTTTAAAAATAAATGACCTTTATAAAAGTTTATATATTTTGATATATAAAGCAAATAATTTTTCCAATTATTATATATTAAGGAAAATTTGTTGTTGGTTATTGAAATTGAGTAAGAATTAAGTGGTATATATTTATATCCAAATAAGAAGGATAATATGAACTATACAAATAAGATAAATTGGAATTGGTTTCAAACCAGGATATAAAATGGTTATTGTATCTAATAATGTGATGTTTGTTTTCTTGTAATAACTAATGACAAAGTAAATAAAATATTTAAGGGAGTAACCTTTAGATGAGTATGACTTGAAAATTGAAGTGGATTTAAATAGTGGAGTTTTAAAACCTAAGTCTAGAAGCATTTGAATTGTTTCAAAATGTTAAAAGAAGGAATAAATGATATTATTCAGATAATTTTGAATGTGATCTTATTATTTGAAAGCTTTAAAGAAAATTGTTTTGAATTAAAACCATAAGTGGTTTAAATTTAAAAAATCAAATAATATATATATGGCTTGGAAAGCTAAGAAGTAAATATGTATATATGTGTGGGTATACATAATTGTTATCCCGCTTTTTGGCAAAGCCGTGATACCAAAAGATCGATCAAAAATGAAAGATAGTTCGTCTCAAAGATTGGTTATACACTACTTCACTATGGATATCGATGAATTTTTTCCGAGCCTGGATCAGGCTACAATTGATAGGACGTGGCTAGCAAATCCACGAGAGCCAACGTTTCAAGTTTCAAGTCAATCCGAGCTCATATGCTCAAGATATGATGAATTTAGTTTGAGAGATAACCCTTATTCGGTTCGAATCCATAAGGATACCCCATGGTTAGAATCGATGGCCAGAAATCATATTCGCATCCATCGGTTCGACCCCATCTACTTCGAATACATCAAGGTTGGAAGTCCTTCGAATCCATCGAGTTCCTCCTACTTCGAATCCATGGACTTCGCATCGACACCTTCGTATCCATCCCGATGGCCTATCTTCGAATCCATCAGGTGGCCAAGCTTCGTATCCATCCCATGGCCTTCCTTCGAATCCATCAGGGCAAAGTACCTTGAGCCTGTGAAGCAACTATAATTCGAACCCATCCTGTGCCTGGCCTCGGATCCATACGATTAGGGCGGCTTCGTATCGATCAACTGTAATAGGCCACGATCGATACGAATGCCCCTTGCCTCAAATCCGTTCCCTCGAATCCACCAAGTCGAAGCGGCGAAAAGCATGGAGTCGACCCAGTCATTTTGGAGCAAAGAGTGGGTTGACCCTGGAAATGCACACCACGTCATCACTTTGGCACGTAACGTCATTGATTCGACCCAAACGATTCGAAGAGAATCGATTCGAACAGAATGCATCAACCGAAAATACAATCTTAAATCAATCATAACTCGAGATCCACAAGTCCAAATGCCGCGAAATTTTCACAGAAGCTTGCATGCATGTTGAAGAATGTCCACGCCAAGTTTCGCCTCGATTGGATGAATTCTTGATCGATTCGAACGTACTTCGAATCGATCCCAAAGTGGATCCAAATTCCCTGAGGTTGGGCTCGTGGGCCCCCCTCACGTGCCAGAAGTGGTCTCCCTAAATTTAGGCGAAATATCAGCCTCCTACGGCTATAAATAGAGCCCCAGGTCATTTAGAAAGGGGGGATCGGAATTCTGAAGTGCCAAGACTCTATTGGATTCAATTCTACACCTTATCATCGCTGTTGCATTCAAGTTTCGGAGCTATAATCCATTGTAACTTGCTGTAATCAACTGTAATCATCAAGAGAATATCAACAAAGTCATAAACTTCAGAGTGGACATAGGCAAGATCGCCGAACCACTATAAATCCTGTGTTTGTTATTGTTATTTCTGAGTTACTGTGTTTGCTACTGTTTAGATCTGAGTTTTATATTGATTGTTGCTGATTTCTGCTCGTAAACGGGTGCTTCCACGATATTGGGTGTTTGTGACCAATTTTGGCGCAAACATTTTGGTGCTTTCACTGAGAATTAAACTCACGATAAGTTGAATTTGAAGATTTAAGAATTTAGATCTAAGAACCATGACGAGACAAACAAGTAAGAAACAAAGGCCAGAGGGAAGTGAACACCAAGGAAGTCAAGAGGCTTCTTCAGGAGCGAACCAACCGGCGATCTTCATCACTAGGGACGAGATGGAGACAATGATGAAGAAACAAGAGGAGCTAATCCAGAGTTTATTTCAACAGATAGGACAACTTGGAGCACAGAATAAAGAAGCGGATGGAGTCCAGAACGGAGCAGGACCATCCGGCATAGCACCTGGATTAGGAGGCACACCCATGGAGAACGTTGATCCGATTTTGGAGAGAGAGAGGAGCATCTGCGCAGCCCGGGAGTAGCAGAGGAGTGAACGCTCAGTCAAGAGGGCAGATCCCAGAATTCCCTCGTGGACTCGGGAGGCAGGTCGAAAGTAATGAACGAAGATTGCATCTCCGAGACAATGACAGGTTGGCGGAGATGGTTAGAAGAGCTATGAGAGGCGGTTTGGTAAACAAAGATTTGGAGGATGTTAATAGGAGTCCTTTTACTGCAGCAATCAGACGTGCTAGGAACCCACCGGATTTCAAGTTACCATCGTTGGACATGTATGATGGGAGAACGGACCCCACGGTTCATTTACGAAGTATATGAGGCATATGGAAGTGCTGGGGGCATCAGAGGAGGTTATGGCCCGGTTCTTCCCATTGTACTTGGCGGATATTGCAGCATTGTGGTTTAGACAACTGGAGAATGGATCCATCGGAACATGGAATGATTTAATTGAGAGATTTATGAGGCAATTCAGGGTTCACATTACAAGACCCAAGAATGTGATGACTTTGGCAACCCTGAAGCAGAAAACCGGAGAGACTTTAAGGAGTTATCTAACGCGATTCAACGCAGCAGCAGCTTCGGTGGATCGAGCAGATCCATCTATGGTTGTGATGGCAGCTGTGTCCGGAGTAGCTGATGGCACAGAGTTCAAAAATTCTTTGACCAAAGATCCGCCTGTGGATCTAGCGGAATTCTACGATGAGGCAGAAAAGTTTTTGCGATTAGAGGATGTGAATGCAGAAAGAGAAGAAGGAGAGGGAATAGAAGTTTATGTGCTTAAAGACAAAAAGCCTTTCGAAAAGGACTCAGGCAAGGATAAAGGAAAATGAAAGGCTGAACACTATAACGACAGGTCAAAGCGGCAACGGAGGGAGCCGCGATTCACCACTTACACCGAGCTGAATGAGAGTCTGGAACGAATTTATCAGGATACCAAGGAGCAGGTTCCGTATCGTAGACCAATGAGAAGGGATCCAACTTCCGACGAAAGAAGATCCGATAAGTTTTGTGTATTTCATGTATTAAACGGTCATAACACTAATGATTGTAGGCATCTGAAGGACGAGGTAGAAGGACATATCAGGAACAGTATGCTCCTTCAATATGTGAGGAGGCGAACTCCGGTGGTGGAACCAGAGCGACCACCGTCTACATCAGCTAGGGGCGACCCTGAATCAAGGCACCGTTTGATTATCAATTGATTGAAATAACGATGAATAAGTCCTAAGCTTCCCACTAACACAATTAACTCATTTACACATGTACGAGATCGCAAACGATCCCCAGGCATGCTCTGAATGATCATTGACCGTTTGGTAGTGGGAACTTACACTTTGACATCCTTTCTTTGCTTTTGTTTCATTTTGATTTGGACATTTGGACTTTGTTTGTTTGGAAGTTTCTATTTTAAAACTCATTTGTTGAATAGATATTTGATTCTGATAATTCTGAAATGTCTAAGCTACTTACACATGTACGTGGTCGCGAACGGTCCTTAGGCATGCTCTGAGATGGCGATAAACCGCCCTGACAAATAATCCAGGGACCCACTCGAACGTGAACCTGGTATCAGCAATACCAAGCCCTCCCAGGCACACTTTCTCGCATCAAATGGCACCCGACCGCGAACGGTCCCATCTCATCATTCACCGCGAATGGCATAGACCGTAACGGTCCCATTCCATCCTTCGCCGCGAACGGCAATCGATCGCGAACGGCCCCGGTTCATCTCAAATGACATACGATCCCGAACGATCGCAAATTGAGGTCATATGAAACTACCAAGTTCCTTACAGGTTACTGACAGGATATGAACATCCAACTCAAGGCATTACAAAACACGCCTTCCTTCCGCAAGGCATATTTTGGGGGGCAAATGTTATCCCGCTTTTTGGCAAAGCCGTGATACCACAAGATCGATCAAAAATGAAAGATAGTTCGTCTCAAAGATTGGTTACACACTACTTCACTATGGATATCGATGAATTTTATCCGATCCCGGATCAGGCTACAATTGATAGGACGTGGCTAGCAAATCCATGAGAGCCAACGTTTCAAGTTCCAAGTCAATCCGAGCTCATATGCTCAAGATATGATGAATTTAGTTTGAGAGATAACCCTTGTTCGGTTTGAATCCATAAGGATACCCCATAGTTCGAATCGATGGCCAGAAATCATGTTCGCATCCATTGGTTCAACCCCATCTACTTCGAATCCATCAAGCTTGGAAGTCCTTCGAATCCATCGAGTTCCTCCTACTTCGAATCCATGGACTTCGCATCGACACCTTCGTATCCATCCCGATGGCCTACCTTCGAATCCATCAGGTGGACAAGCTTCGTATCCATCCCATGGCCTTCCTTCAAATCCATTAGGGCAAAGTACCTTGAGCCCGTAAAGCAACTATACTTCGAACCCATCCTGTGCCTGGCCTCGGATCCATACGATTGAGACGGCTTCGTATCGATCAACTGTAATAGGCAACGATTGATACGAATGCCCCTTGCCTCGAATCCGTTCCCTCGAATCCACCAAGTCGAAGCGGCAAAAAGCATGGAGTCAACCCAGTCGTTTCGGAGCAAAGAGTGGGTTGACCCTGGAAATGCGCACCACGTCATCACTTGGGCACGTAATGTCATCGATTCGACCCAAACGATTCAAAGAGAATTGATTCGAACAGAATGCACCAACCGGAAATACAATCTTAAATCAATCATAACCGAGATCCACAAGTCCAAATGCCGTGAAATTTTCACAGAAGCTTGCATGCATATTGAAGAATGTCCACGCCAAGTTTCGCCTCGATTGGATGAATTCTTGATCGATTCGAACGTACTTCGAATCGATCCCAAAGTGGGCCCAAATTCCCTGAGGTTGGGCTCGTGGGCCCCCTTCACGTGCCAGAAGTGTCTTCCTAAATTTAGGCAAAATATCAGCCTCCTACGGCTATAAATAGAGCCCTAGGTCATTCAGAAAGGGGGGGATCGGAATTCTGAAGCACCAAGACTCTATTGGATTCAATTCTACACCTTATCATCGTTGTTGCATTCAAGTTTCAGAGATATAATCCATTGTAACTTGCTGTAATCAACTGTAATCATCAAGAGAATATCAATAAAGTCATAAACTTCAGAGTGGACGTAGGAAAGATCGCCGAACCACTATAAATCCTGTGTTTGTTATTGTTATTTTTGAGTTACTGTGTTTGCAACTGTTTAGATCTGAGTTTTATATTGATTGTTGCTGATTTCTGCTCGCAAACGGGTGCTTCCACGATATTGGGTGTTTGTGACCAATTTTGGCGCAAACAATAATATCATAGATGATTGGAAATAAACTCTAAGGTGTTGAGTTTTGATTTTCCTTGAAGTGATGTAAAACCCAAGGTGATATAAGTTTTGAACTAATAAGTGGGAAAGAATTTTGAAATTTGAAATGGGAATTCAAATTGGGTAAAGTTGTCTGGATTAAATTGAAGTGAATTTGATTTTGGGAAATTAAGTAAGTTTAGAACGGACAACCTGAATTGAAAATTTCAAAATGAAATTGAGATTTAACATGGGAAGTTAAATGGTTGATTTGAATAGGGAGTTTGTCTGATCTCAAAATAGGTTTGAGATCTGGAAATTGAAAATGGATGGATGTTTTAAATAATTTGTATGATATTATCCTATTGTTATTAATAATCTTTAAATTGTAAATTGGTTTGTTTAAAATGAATGAAGAAATGGATTGTGGTAATATATCCATTATTGAAATAGATGGGAAATAAAACATTGATTTGAAATAGAGGATATGGAATCACTTTGAACTTAAGATTTGAATGTTAAGAATTGAATTTTGAAGATAAAATTATTTTAAACTCTTATTTGCACTTTGAAATAAGTTAAGTAAGATAATTTAAAATGGATTTTCGAAATTTGGACTCAGAATTAAATTGTTTAAAGGATTTAAATAAAGGTTAATTTGGTTTAAGAGGATAAATCAACATTTGAAATTCAACTCGAATTTATATAATTCGAGATGGTTTAAAGTTGAGATTTAAATTGCATTAATTCAAATTGAATTTAGTTTGAATTAATTAGAATTGAAGATGGATGGATAAGTACAAAATTCAAATGGAAAATTTGAATTGGATTAATTTGAAATGAAATTGAAGTTAAATGAGTTCAAATTCAAATTTGAATTGAGATTAATTCAAACAGATAGTGAAATGATTTGAAATTGAAGTGGATTCAATTTGAAATTAATCCAAATTGATTTGAATAATTTGGAATTGTAATTAAAGTTGAATAGGTTTAAAATCAAATGGAATTTGATTTGAATTTGGAAAGAAATTGAGGGTAATTCAACTTGAATTGGGATTAAATCAATTTCAAGGGAAATTGTAGTTATTTAAATTGGAATTGAGTCAATTTAAATGGAAGTAGAAATATAAATTGAATGAATGGGAATGGAGATTGGGAATTGAACAGTTTGGCTCTGGACTATTTTCAAAATAATTTTTTTAATATAAACCTATTTTCTAAGCTATTTACTTTACACAACCTTCTTTTTAAAGCCAAACTATTTATACTTATTTTACAACTATTTTTGAAACTATTTAACTATTTTATAACTATTTTATAAACTAATTATTGTTTTTCAACTACTATATAACTAATTACTATTTTACAATTATCAAACTACTTTACAATTATTTTATAATTACTTAACTATTTTACAGCTATTTTAAAATTTATAATTATTTTTCAACTACTTATCTATTTTGAACTTTTTAAGTTACTTTCTAAATTTAAGCTGGACAGGGTTCAAAATGTTTATGATTTGTTATCAATAGAGATAAGTATTGAAGTGATAATCCAAATAAGGATTGAAGCAACTGTGAATAAGTGAATAGAATCGTAAATGAATATGAATAGAAAGGGAATTGATTTAACTAATAATCAGTGAAGATAAATACGTAGGATGTATGTATATTATTCTATTCGCATAGTGTTTGGTTCTAGATTCGAGAATAGAATTTCGGGATAATATATCGATCTGAGTTGAGATTTTTCACTCCATTTTCGACGGCGAACCTGGATATGGATTGTTGATTGGTTCTCGATATTCTCTGTCATGGTTAAGCTATGCAAGGAGAGTGACGGTTTCTGATCAAGAAACCAGATCTGAGTTTGCACTAAGAAGTCGGGTGGACGATACTAATTTGGAGGTGACATTTAGTGATCGAGTGGGCGATCAGATTGATATTGCGTATGGATGATATGTGTACATCGTACGGTTTAAATGAAATTGATATTGAAACTTTGTGGATAAAATCTGTAGAAGGGTTTTTGAATAAAAAGTAATATGGTTAATGACTTTATAGTGTAATCAAATTTGAATATTTGATTTGAAATAAACAAAGTTATATATATTTGTTATATAAGATAAATCTCCCCTTGTTGAATCTATTGTCAGAAGAAAAGGGTTTTTGAAAATATTTGAAGTATTAGAAGGTAATTTATCCAAGTATGAAATGATCCAAGGATTTTCAAAGTTATATATATATATATATATATATATATATGTATATGAAGGATCTTATGAGAATGATTTTGGAGAAAAGGTTTTTAGAACCTATGGATTTTTGAAAGCCTGGTTTGAGAATTATTGATTTTGGCATAATCGATTTTGAGAAAAGGATATTTATATGAGATTCATACTAGGTGTATGATTTGGAAGATACTATATGTGTAGAGTATAAAATGTTTTGAAAATGGCTCTAGAGAAAAAGGCGCTCCCTTGAAATTAACTTCACAGGAGTACCATTGGTTGGTACTGCCTTGAGCCCCAAAGTGGGGGAGGTTCTAAAGTGGATCCTGTGAGGAAGTCCGAACAAACTGAAGTTCCTGAGGATTATTGGATAGCGAAAGTCGAGGGCACTGATGCCTACAGAGGCATTTGGGTTATGCCGTGACGACAGTGTAACTCATTGTCACTGCGATCTACTGCAGACCATAGCGAAAGTTGTGTGTGCTGCTAAGAGACAACAATCTGCATTTGATTTTACATCGGTGGACTGCGACCTACGGTGACATAGCGAAAGTCAAGAGGTCGTGAGAGCCTAAGGCTGCATTGGGATTTGACTGATGTAGTCAGCGACCTAGGTGGGAGTGGTGAAGCTTCATTTGGCAGCGAAAATCGAGAGCGCCGATGCCTATAGTTTCATGGACTTTTGCTGTGATGGCAACGTAACCAAGGATGTAACTGCGATCTGTAGCAGGTTCCATGGCGAAATCGAGGGACGTGGAGTGCCTACAGTTACATGGACTTTTGCTGCGATGGCAACATAACTTAGGATGTAACTGCGACCATGGAAGATGGTGATGATTTCCAGAGCATTCTTACCAAAGATACTTCCTCTATTTTCAAAAATGTTTTCTATATTTTCAATAAAATTATTTTCCAAGTTCTTTCACTGGGTGTTGAAAATGGGTCTGCTAAGTACTTATAGATTTTCAGTCCTACGCCTGATCAACGTATGACCGAATTTTTGTTAGAACAAGGATGGACTTGTTGAAACATCGAGTTATAAAAGTATTTTTATAAAAAATATTTTATTAATATTATATAGATTTTAAAAAGTGTTTTAAAAATGATCAAAGAATAAATTCTGGCTTCGTTCCTTCTCGAGGACGAAAAGATTCAAAGGGGAGAGGAATGCGATGACTATGATTTTTGGGCATCAGATAATTGGATAATCATCTGAATAACTATTGAAAATAATGATTTATAGATTCGACAGTTAAAATTCTAATAATAAAAGATATCTAAATACATAAATGAATTTGAAAATATAATAAAAGCTGAATTATAAATATCAGGATAAATATTTATTTGATAATCTTCTATCGTAATTATTGAAGTTTGACAATAGTAGTTTAATAATCTTCTTTTATAATTATTTAATTAGGAAAAATTTATCTTTTTAAAATTTATAATAATAACTTAATTTGGCAAATTTTATTCTTTTCAAAGTTAATAATATTTAATTGATAAAAGTTAATCTTTCTAAGCTAATAAAAATAAAAATATTCTATTTATATTGTATGTATGTTGTGAAAAAGAAGTTGGTTTCAATTTAAATTTATTTAGAAAATATGTTTTCAAATTCATAATATATATATATATATATATATATATATATAGTGATTCGGAAGATAATTCTTGAATTTAATACAACATTTTTCAAAAGTTATTTTAAATAAAATTCTATATTTTCAACACATAAGATAAATATTTATTGTACAAATTTAATAAATTTTTTATTGTGATTTCTTCAAAAAAAAAGTTCTTAAACTAGAATAGTTTATAATATATATATATATATATGTGTGTGTGTATATAGATTTAAAATATTCTTCCTTTAAACATCTTATGAATTAAGTACTATTTTATATGTACACATTTAAAACATAGTTTGTAAATATATAAGATTTTTAAGGTATATATGTATAAAAGTTGTATATATGTATATTTTAAATTATAAAATTTATATATTAATGTTAAATAAAAGGAATTTATATATAAATCAAGTCTAAAACACTTGTCAGGTTAGGAACTAAGGAATAATACATTTGTCTATTTGAATTTACAAGTGGCATACATCTTCCTTTAAAAAAAGAAGAGAAAATCAAAATCAAATTGAAACCTAAAAACCAAAATTAGAAGAAGAGAAACTGAAAACTGGAAAATCAAATGCAAACAGCAAGCAAAACCAACTCAACAGGAACTCAATTCATAAATCTAGCAGAAGGGATCAATTTAGCAAATCAACATCAACAGGTCAATGCAAATTTATAAAACAATTTTAGATTTAAGAGTATAATCCTGATTCCCCGTCTCTCTGCTTTGATAATTGGTGAGTAAATTCTTAAAAATCTGATGTATTGAATTGGCATGTGATGAAACATTAAAGTATGATATGAAATTTGTGTTCATGTTGTTAAAAAAACAAATGATTTTTTTGTGAATATATATATGGGTGTTAGTATATGTGAGAACAGGCAAACTTGACCTGTTCCTAATATTACAAGTTTTATCCTGATTCAAAAATTTAAATCATTCAACTGAATGATTTTTAGGCTTTGGTCTCTGAACAAAACATGTTCGTTTAAACTTAAATTAAAATTTGAAAATATATGTAATTAAGATAGATTTGAATATCATCTGGTTAATGGGAAAAAAAGTGAGAATTTGGTAACATATTAAAATCAAATATCAAAATTATTAGATTCAATTATATAATCTTGTTCACCATCGAAAATCATGAATTTTATGAGGTGAATCCAGATTTTTAATACTGGATAGAGTGTGTAATTTGTAGTTGATCAATTTTGGAGTTATGGTCAAATTTCGTTGAACGATGTCGAATGGTGACTCAGGGTGCATGTCAGAGGTGGCTCGAGGAATGTGGATAGTGGGAAAAATAGTCGGAGGTGATATCTCTTGCCGTGGTGGCGCGGCGAAGCGATATTAGGGTTTAATGATGAGTTTAGCCAACGATGGTTTGAGTGATAATTTTGTCATTGTGGGTTGAATCGAGTGGGTCAGACCAAGTGAATAAGAAGGAGGATGAGGTGGTGAATCTTCAAGGGCAGAGGCGTGAACGCTGGTAGTAGGGATGATCGGCTCGAGGTGTTTACTGATGATCGAATGGGTTCAGGTGGATTTCCTTTGGGCTCGAATTCGATTTCGAGGCCATGCAAAGGTTCTGGGTTATGGGATGCTCGGGGAAGGTCTCCGTCGACTTGTGAGTGCTATCGGCGACGACCAGTGACGATCGGTGTGGTCGTGCAGGTGCACACGTGCACGAACGTGTCAGGTTTGGGTGAGGATCGATACCGTTCAAATTCGTGCTCAGAAAATGTTGGGGTAGGATCGAAGTCAGGGACGTAAGAGAAGCATGGAGTTTAACTCGAGTTTTTGTGAGGTAATACTCGGGTTTGTTCTGGGTTATATATTAGATGTTAACTGAGTCCGGATACATTAATTATCTTAAACTATTTAAGTGATAGGTTGATTATTTAATGTTTTGTTAATTTAAGTTGAGAAAGTATTTAAGTTGTTTTAAAGCTGAGATAATTAGATAATTAAATGGTTTAAGTTAAAAGATTAAATGTTTTAAATTTTACTTAAACTTAAAGCTTTTAAGTTATTTTGATTCCAAGGTTATTAGGTAAGATTATGGAATGATAATTAAGAAGATGAATTAAGATAGATGATTTATCATTTAAATTTATTGATAATTAAAGATTTATTTATAAATAATTAATAATTAATTATTGGTTTATAAATTAGAAATTACAGAGTGATTATTGTTAACAAAAGAATAATTAATTGTTGTGACTATTTATTGATTTAGGGTTAATTAATCAATGTAATTAACAAATGTAATCAATTAACCAATGGTATAATTACTTAATGAAATAATTAAAAGTTAGTTATTTAAGAGAAGTAATTAATAATTAATTACTTAGTGTAATTAATTAAAGGATAATTAATCATTGTAAGTGATTATAAGATAATTAACGTGAGTAATTAATTATGGATAAATGTGATTAATGTGAATGAGTGAAATTTGATTAATTTGTGTTATTAATTATGGCTAATTACTTAATGCAATTAAAGATAATAATTAAGCGATTATAAATTGATGGTTTGAAATTAATTAATGGTTAAGTAAGCAGGATTAATAACAATTGAGGTAATCAACTTAATTTATTTTAAGTTAATTAGAAATGGGATGACAAATTAGTCTTGCTTATGAATGATTGATTGATATTGTATGCTTAGATTAGTTGATATCTCTGATATCTGACGTATGATGCTATGTGATATGATATGTTTGGGTTATACAGTGATAATGTGGTTATCTATCAATGATGAATTGCTGTGTATAAAGTGACATCCTATATCTAAAGTTGAATTGTATTTCTCTTGAATAACTTGGGTTAGGAGGGTATTAAATTTGAAGAGACCGAAGTCGGGTATCTGCAAATACCTGAACCCACTTCGATTTGTAACCTACAATGATTCTTTACAGATTAATATCTGAAATCAATAGGCTGAAATGGAATAATTTAAAAGACTGGACCATTTAAAAACTAAGTAAAGGTACTTAGGAATTGATTAGGTGTTGACTATAACAAGTTGTGAACTCGTAGTGATGAACGAGTTACCTCGGGTTTTAAATAAGTTCTATGCATTGGAATTTCATGTTAAATGAGCTTATTCACGCTGGTTTCCAGCCTGACCCGGGTGTTACTTTGATGTAATGCTCGGGTCAGACCGAGTATTATAGATTTTCAGGTAAGGTCGTTCTGGAGCTCAGGAGGTGAGCTAGATGGCAGGAATGTATGGAGAGTACCTCGCTGTGTATATATTGTAGATTGTTTGGGATATGTGATATTACTGTCCAGTGTTTGTGTAAATGTTGAAAAATATGATGTATTAAAATGTAAATTTACTGATACAGCTTTCTTTGTATAAATGATATTATTTGATATTATATTTTGATCCGATGCAAATGTGAGAATTTGTGTTTGTTTCTGTTTCTTCATCTATCTCATTTCATCTTTTCCTAACTATATGGAATTTTAGTGATTGAAATTTTCGAGTCGTTACAATATTGCAAGTCATCTCCTTTCATATGGAATGGACCCACTTTATGACGGCTCGTTAGACACATCATGGTGAATCATATAATGAGGAGTCTTATGTAGAGACTAGGACTTATATTAAGGTGGAAAATGATATGCAAATGGACACTGATCAAGGGGGAGAGGTGAAATGCATGATTTTCTCGGTGAGACATTAATGCCCTTTTATTGGACAAAGTGCAAGTTCGTCGGATCATTATCCTATTTTTGAAAGTCAAACTCCCTAGGTAGAACATTTTTTCAAGTTGGTAGATGAATTTAATAGGAAATTGTATGTTGGCGGTAAGTATAAAAAAATGGATGCAATTGTAAAATTGTACCAAATCAAATGTTTGGGAAATGTGTCTAATTCAGCTTTCTCTATGTTCTTGGAAGCATTTAAAGATATGTTTCCTAATGGAAATAGTATGCCAAAGTCATATGCATAGGAAAATAATAATAATTGATGATTTGGGTCTCACTTACGAGAAGATTGATGCATGTCCGAATGATTGTATGTTATTTTGGAAGCAAACATCACACTTGCAAACTTGCTCCGATTGTGTCGCTTCAAGATACAAATTAAATAAAGAAGATGAAAATGTTAAAAAGAAATTATCTGTTAAAGTGCTTCGCTATTTTTCTTTAATACCTAGGCTAAAGAGGTTATATATGTCAAAATATACAGCAGAACACACGGGATGGCATTTAAATGGTGGTTTGAATGATGGTTTCATGAAACATCCAGCAGATTCTCTAGCTTGGAAACATTTGGATTCTCTATACCCTGATTTTGCATCCGAAATTTGTAATGTTTGTTTGGGCATTGCAAGTAATGGTTTCAATGCATTTGTGCATTTAAATAATAAACATAACACTTGGCCAATGATTATCTCTATTTATAACTTACCTTCGTGGTTGTGTATGAAGCAATCTTATCTATTTATGTCTTTATTAATTCCAGGACCTCATGAACCAGGAAAAGACATTGATACTTATATGAAACCACAAGTAGATGGGTTAAAAGAGTTATGGAATGTTGGCACGAATACATATGATGTTTTTTCGAAACAAACATTCAATTTGAGAGCGGCTATTTTATGGACTATAAACGATTTACCTGCATATGCTAATTTATCAAAATGGAGTACATTAGGAAATCTTGCATGTCCACATTGTAACCACCAAAATTATTTACTGCGTTTACCAAGTAGCATAAAGCAAAGTTATTTGGGAAGTCGTAGATTTTTACCGATTACTCATAGGTTTCGACTTGATGAACATTTCTTTAATGGTAAGTGTGAGAAAGATCTTGCCCCTAAACCATTAAAAGGAATGGAGTGTTTAAAGAAACTATAAAATTTAAGATTTACATTTGGTAAATCTACGACCCTTGAATCTGTTAGTAGTCAAAAACAACGGAGGAGTATAAATGCCAATAAGGAAACTCGAGTTGTCTGACCTTGGAAGAAATAAAGCATATTGTTTTTTTTACCTTATTGGCAACATCTGTTGATACAACATAACATTAATTTGATGCATCTTGAGAAGAATGTAAGTGGAAACGTTTTAGGAACTTTATTTGGAAACTCAAAAAAAGGAAAGGATGAAGTTAAGGCCCGGGCTGATTTAGAAATTTTACAAATAAGAAAATCACTTCATCCAATTCGAGAAGGTAATAAGACATATATACCTCCAGCGATATTCTTCATGACCAATGAGTAAAGAACGTTGTTTTGTAAAGCATTCTCAGTTGTACGTGTTTCGGGTGGATTTTCGAACAATATTTCTCGATGTGTAGATGTGATGGAAAAAAAGACTACAGGGATTAAAAAGTCACGATCATCATGTGATTACACAACATTTGCTCCCACTTGCAATTCAAAGGGTTTTGCCTAGATCTCTTGTCCTTGTTTTGCTTGAACTATGTGCAATTTTTAGATAATTTTGTAGTAAAAAGTAACATGTTGCATCGATGAACCAACTAAAAATATAAGGTAGCATTGGCCTTATATATGATGGATAAAATGTTCCCTCCTTCCTTTTTCACTATATCAATTCACCTAATAGCTCATTTAGTTGATGCTACAATATATGAACCACATTTAGAACTTAAATGTGAACCAATAAGATTTAGATTTGGTGCTAGAAATGTGATAACTGTATAGTAGCAATTGAGTAAATATAACTATAACTGCATATGTAATGAAGCATTTTTCATAACATCCACATCGAATATTACAATTATTATAAGCATGTGCACCTGGATTTGAGAAAAAAACTAGAGATTTCTATCATTACATGTAAAACCAATGTAGAAACTTTTGTATAATGATAAACGAATGCAAAAAATATATAGTTTATTTGATAGCAACATCACACAAGTACAGTTGTTGATCCTTTTGCAAGGGTAATCACTTATCTCAATTAGATCCTCTTATGGTAGTGATATGTTATAGGAAAAATGGGTATTTATTTTTTTCTTCAAGTACTTGTAATCGTTAAAAAGATATATTTGCAATAAAAGTAACCTAGAAGGAAGTATTGCAGTAGGATATCTTATAGAAGAATGTGTTTCGTTTTGTTCAATGTACTCGAAAGGTGTAGAGACTCATTATACACGCCACGGTCGTAATGCCAATGCATTATTGCCTCGTGATGTTGATGGGATCTGTCAATATTTGCAAATTCTAGTCATCATTTAGGAAAATGCTCGAAGATTACTCTTGAAAAGAAAATCTAGGAGCAATGTCATACTTACATCTTATTCAACTGTGGCGATGTGACTTGTTTTTTGAAGTAAGACCATTATAATCTAAAGTATCTACTTTTAATTTCAGCATTGAATTATAAACAAACATTTCTTCTTTGACTTGTTTTTGGTAGTAAAAGATTGGGAGAGCTATGTAGGATCCATCATCGGAAAACTATTCGAGAAGTCGAGAGTTTGAGAAACAAGGAATTCTCTACATGCTTTAGGAACCATGTATGTGTTTTTATGTTTTAACATACAATATTGATAACTTTTACTATAAAATGACATATAATAATATATTGATCATATTCACTTAGGTAAATGACCTTCATATTACCGGTGATTTTGCAGTACCAAATGATTAGCTAACAGTCCAAGCAGGATTGTGAGATAATATAAGAAGTATATGATAAATGGTTATAGGTTTCGAATTAAAACGATCGATGAAAAATACAAAAATCAAAATTGTGGTATCTTTGTGAATGTTGAAACATCAAGTTATTCGAGTGTTATATATAGAGCAATCACCGGTAATATCGACTATTACGATGTCTTAAGGAATATATATGAGGTTGATTATAGTTTCCTGGTGAAAGTGACAATCAAGCTTGCAAAGGTGTCTTGTTTGAGTTTGATTGGGTAAATATGTTCGGGAAGAAAATCGAGAGATATGGCTTCAATTTAGTGAACTTTAACCATGTGGCACAAAATAATGATAGGTTTATGCTAGCATCACAAGCTATTCAAGTGTTTTATGTTGCTGATCTAAAACAAGTGGATTGGAATGTTGTAGTTAAAACAAAACCAAGATATTTCTATGATTTAATTGTGGATGATAATGAAGCTGATGTCAACGATTACTATGCCGCATCAAATCTTGATGATCCTAATTTGACAACGAAGAGCTACAAATAAAAACTGATGTTCTCAGATGTTAACAAAATGTTACCAACACCTAATGTGGATGTTTCCATACTGGAAAATGATGACAATAATGAAGAAAATATTGGGAACGTGAATGAAAATGAGAGCATCAACTAAAGATATTACTTAAACCATAAAGTTTTGTTAAACTTTGTTCATTTAATATCTCATTTGAAGTTGGATTGTATTCTTACTGTTTTCCGATGTCATTTATTTCTATTTTTTATGTACAGTTTCATATCTTTGCAGAACCATAGTACAAATTGATTGTTAGATTTATTATGTACAATCACTTATTATAAATTATCATACATTAATTGTCCTTTCCTTTTATTTAAAAGTGCAATATTGGTATTTATCGTTTATTTAACAATTACTAAGATGAGCAGCTCTGAAACTTCTCATTCGGACGAAACGAATCCTTTGTATGGTGGCATACATAAAGACCGCGACTCTCAAAACAATGGTATTTTCATATTTTATTTATGGCATGTCATTATTTTTTGTGTAGTACCGATCACTTTAATGGGATAAGTTTACAAAGTTTGAAAGTGCTATTTTTGGCCGTAAAGCAACACCATTAAGAGATCAATTTATGTGGCTAAAAAATAGCATTCTAAAAGCAGCTTATGACATGTTGTTGGTTTAGTAGCTTGATACTATTGAAAATATTATATTATTACTTTTGCAGGGTCAAAGAGGAGAAAAGGGCATGGCTATAATAAACCAACATGGGGTAAATACGGGAAATATAAAATTAAGTTTACAAAGGATGGTTTGTGCATTATTCTAGAAGATGCCAAATTAGCAAGGTACTTAGGTAGTTTGGCGAGAAATTACAACCTTATTCCTCTTTCTCCAAAAGACTAGCGATCCCAAGAAGATGCTTTTTGGAAAATATATAAAAAATAATATCCATATGATGAATTTTTTAAATTTTACTTAATATTGGGAAATGGCTTTTTGTGGTTTGAATATTGGTTATTCATCTTCATATTTTATGGTAGCTTTTAAAATGTAGATTAGTAAGTGACATATTCTTAAATTGAAACTTATTTCTTGACACAAAAGACAAAATTTGCATAAACTCTAGTTGAACAAAACATACACAATTTTGCAAAACTTGCAAGTTATAGTATTTCAGTCAAAGAATATGAAGATGAAAAATAACAATCACAATTGTTTCAATCTGATAGTTCTACATTATTTCTACCATGATTTATTATTTTTAATTATATAAGAGTTATCACATTTGATAAAAAAGGAGTTTACACTATTACTATGATAATGTGGATTTTGTTGTGTTTATGCTAGTACAGATGCACAAAATGTTAAATTAATCACTAAAGAATCCATTACAAAAGCCAACCTAAATAATAGTGATGTACATATTATAGTAATCTTAAAAGCCAATTTCATACCTATAATATTGAAGCGTCCTACAATTTCATCAGTTGAGAGTTTCTTTCGCTGATTAATCAAAGAATTTTTTTAATAGCCTAAATATAATAGTTTTGTATTATCGAACAACAGTGTACTTTTTATTGTTTTATCAAACTTGAATAGGATTTTGCAAGTTTTGTAGCTCTTTATTATATTACATTATTACTTCTGCAATGATATTATTATCAGATCATCAAGATACATTAGAATTGGTCATTTCAAATTATATTCCTATATTATTTTTTTGTCTTTGATTTCGTCAATTTTCCCATGTTTAACATAAAATATTTATATCTTAAAGGATATAGTAGAATGGCATTCTGAAGACATACCCCACATCCCCACAATTCGTTATGTACTACTAAAATGTCTGGCCAAAAGAATGAGAAACAACAGAAACGATTTAAAAAATATATTACGCTCCATATCTTGGTTTACCATCGCGCTTTATGTGTGGCGACGATCGTGTGGATAGCGAACGATGGAGGAAAGTGGTAAACTATTGAGATAGCGATCATAAATATAAAGTAACCATCTCATACTCTTATTCTTCTCTATATGTTTTGGTTTGGTACATATTACATCTATGTTGTTGTACACTAATTTTTTTAATTGTCTTGTGAATAATAGGTAAAAGTTAACAAAAATATTGAGAACCGCAAGAAGTTGAGAATGAGTCACACAGGTGGCTCATTTAGGTGGCTCATTGTCCTTCATAAGACACCACGCTAGATTTGTAAGTAACCACTTCTTTACATGGACTTTATTTTCTTAGCTAAGTACATTGTTATAATTAAGAGGCAATATATTCGATTAGAGTATAATTCATATAATCTTAGTATGCTACCATATAATTTATAGGATTATAATATATTTTTTATATTCTCATTATGCTACTACCTTGGAATAGAAACAAATTTATGGTCATGAACCCGATCCGATTGAAGCATTTGATTTGGTTCATAAAAGAAAGCATAAAGATAGAATCTGGATTGATGACACATCTGAGCACACAGGAGTAAGAGATATTAATCTAGTTATTTTTATTTTCTTCTTACAAAGTGTGATAAGTAAATAATATGTATAATGCGCTATAAGTACACCATTTCCATATAATTTGATAATATTATTTTTTGGTCGCTCTTCCTGATAGCCTCTGTGGCTGCTTATTGTTAGCCGAGCTATGGCCATAACCACATCCTTATACATAAAGCAAGCAACAGCTCTTTGTAGATTATGTAAGGTAGATATCATACCTATTCACAATTGATGTAGTAGTTTCCCAATCAGTGTCATCTAAGCCTGCATCCTAAGCCATTTATCATATATAAAATCATTTGTCCAGTAGATGGATTTATCATTTGTTTAGCAAATAAATTGATATGCATTTTTAGCTTCAGTAGTGGTAAAGTTTTCTTAGAGCACTCCTAAGTTGCTACTTAGTGATAACTCCACGTACTTTTTACCAGTCGTTATAACCAACACTCATTGAATTTAAAAAACATTGAGTATCATGTGGACTTTGTTCAAAATATAATGGGATTCGATGGTAATACATATCAAGGGTGAGTTCTTAGATGCCTTCTAGGTGTCCATGATCTAGCTTGATGTTCTGGAATTTACTAGATGAGCTTGAGTTTGGGATGTATATATCTACTATATATTTTGCTAAATTTGTAGATGTATATCATGTTTGTTTTAATGTTTAATCGTAAACTGTAAGTATTAAATCGTTGAATTATATGATAATAAAGGGTTTTAACTAATATATATGATCTTGGTTAAGACATTAGTGTTCTTAGTTTATATTGTTAACCTTTTAATATCGTTAATTCTTAGTATTGTATTGTATGCTTACTTAACTTTTGGTTGGCTATACATTTGAAAATAATTTACCAATCTGAGTTTTATCTAATATTGTAATTAATTAAATGAAGACAAGACGCTACCTATTATAAAATAGAAGGAGATAAGAAGCCATTAGAGAGGGAGAAAGAAGAAAATGTTATTACTCAGATATTAGTCTTGCATTTACATTATATAGACTTCTTTATATACAGGCCTTGGAGTATAGTATTGAACCTATCTCATGATGTGGAACTAAACAAAATATAACAATGTTTAGCATATTCACACTTTATAATATTACAACACCCCCCCTTGAATATGTGCCTTCAAAATCTTAAATGCTCTACTAACATGAAGTTGTCACTTTTGAAACATATATGATCATTGCTCCCCCTTATTATTATCTTGATTGCATATATCCATTGGGCTGATATAGATATTTTATGTTGCCTCATTAAAATCTTTGTTAGGAAAACCCATTTGGAAAAATCTTGAACGAGGAAAAGAGTGCGACTTGTAAAAGAATAGATATCATTAAATGATATTCCTTGTAAAGAGTTTGGTACTTCGGGATCAAAATAATGCCTCATTAAAACCTTACTAAGAAAAACCCAATGTGAAAAATTTTAGCAAAGGAAAAAGAGTATAATGGCATATATTATTTTCTCATTTCTTCAAATGAAGTTTGATACTTCTGGATCAAACTAATGCCTCGTTAAAATATACTAAGGAAAACCCTATGGGAAAAATCTAAGTGAAGGAAAAGAGTACAATATAGTATGACATATTTCAATAATTTGTAGCATCAAATAGAGTTTGATACTTCTGGATCAATATAATTCTTCATTAAAAACATAACAATGGAAAACCCGATGGGAAATCCTTAGTCAAGGATAAAAATACAATTAAACTTGAATAACATATGTAAAGGCATGCCAATCCGTACCCCTTGAATCGACCATAATTCAAAACAGTTCGACTTAAATTGAACGGAAAATACGAATCTTTAGGGCAAAGAAGAAGAAAGAGGTAGAAGAAAAATAGAACAACAAACATAGAATATCACAATCGCAGCGGGACAAAATATAATATACAATAACAATCATAAAAATAAGAACTGTGCTATTTGTACATACCATTATCAGAGTACAATACAAAACTATCAATCTGAACAGTTTAATAACTTGTCTCATACAACGGAAATACAAATCTATGGAAATACATCTTGTCATCCAGCTCGTCTCCTGAGCTCCATAGCAACCTATCTTGAATCTGTAATACTCGGTCTGACCTAAGCATTATAATAAGATAACACTCGAGTTAGTCTGGAAAACCAGTGTGAGAAAACACACTCAATTTGAATTATTAGAGTTATCAAATCCTTTGGAAAACAAAAGTATCTCGTACGACCGCGTCACACAAACACGACGGGTTTTTACCTTATGATAACCAAAACATTTTATAGAAAATCCAATGATATTATAATAACGTCTAAACACAAATACTTATTCAAATAGATGAAATTGTTACATTAATTAAATTTCAGCATACTACGTTCTATAAACAAAACTGTAAGCTTGTATTGGAGAATGAATTCCAATGAATGACAAGGCCACTGGGGTACCGCCCGTCACAGTACACCTCTAGAACAATGTACTGAGGACCATGCCGGGATCCCCTGCTACACAAGACCGGTGTACCCTTAACCTGGATAGACCGAATAAGTTGTCACTCCGGGTGTTCCCACCCTTACTATCGAGCGCTTCTTCTTTCATGTATAACCATATCTAAGATAAATAGGGTTCCGAGGACATCTAGAAAAGTGATAGCATACCCTACTTGGGTGCGACCCCACTTAGCCTTGCTGCGTCTCCCCTGTTTTAGTCATTCTCGATTGATGTGGTTTAAGGCTAAGCGTTACCTTTCAAGAACAATTTTACTTAGAATGCTCATCGTCCTCCAATGATGATGTTCTGATAGCATTCATCCGTACAAGTTGTGCTGGGTCTGGGCAAACCGAATCACCATCTTCACATCTCCATGGTATTCATTCGTCATGTTCCGACAAACCGAATCACCATCTTCATCATCTCCACAGTATTCATTCGTCATGTTCACATCGGATCGAAGTTGTTTTCGGATAATTAAATCTGATCTCGATCTCTTCGAAACGATTAACGAAATTGAACAATATTGATAGTGGGTTATTTAACGATCAATAAACATCCATAAGTAGACACTAGGCCTTATTTTATAAATTTTCAAATCTTTATTCAAAATGTCTTTACTAGGATATACATATATATATATATATATCCAATTTTTTTTTGCATATTCTAGTATGTAAAAACAGTTTCAAATACTTAAATCCATGACAGTATATTTCCAAATCATCTCAACACTTAGAGATATTCCAAATTTTCCATTTTTATACTTAAGGAAATATTATAAGCCTTATTTACCAAAATCATTTCCAATATCAACCCTTCATAGAATATTTTCATAACTTATTTCCAAAGTCTCCGGAGTTTACATTAATTTCCCTACCCTTTTCAAAATTTATTATATCCACTTATAATCTCTTCTATCTATTTGTAACTTCTCTATGACTTTAGCTTCAACTCGAAGTTCTTATTCCTAATATTTCAGAACCTTCCTTAAGTTCCAAGAATTTTTTTTATAAGATGTTCCCTTTATCCCATCCGTTAAATAATTTCATTCGCAATCTTAAGAGAATTTTAAAATAAATTTTCAATCTTTTCAACTCTATACTTATATATGAGCATTTTTAAAGAATAGTAATTTTTTTTATTTCTAAATTATATTTTAGGTTATTTTTTAAAATATTAAACATTTTTAAGAAACCATCAATAACTCATTTAAAACATATCAATTTACAAAGCTAATTATAGAAATTAAAATTTTTATTTCAATTTTTATTAAATAATTAAAAATCCATTTTTCTGAAGCATTCCAATGCTAACTAGTTTAAAATTTCATAGTTTAAATAATAAAGTTTCCCTTTGAAAAACAAACTCAACTTCTTAAAAGTAAAAATATATTTTCAAATCTCAATAACCAATTTAATTTATAACTTCCTCTCGATTTCACAACATATCGCTTATTTATCGATTTTCTAACCATTCTCATTTCAAAAATAGAATCTACTATATTTTCTCAACCCTGTTTCCATATTCTAATATAAATTCACCCTATCAATTTTATATTTCCAATTTTCGTCGTATATCAAATTCCTTTATTTATAAACATCATTTGTAAATTTTTATAACTCCTTTTGTTTACCCGTTTATAAAACAAATCTTATTGATAAAATCCCATTATATAAATTCATTTCTTATAAATTCCATTTATACTTCCAATCTATTATACTCATTTTAAATCCTTTTATATTTCTAGAATATAATTTATAAATTATCTTATATAATTCATTTTTTTTAAATCTCCATTTATCAATTTGCAATAGTTAAGTATAACCAAAACTTAAAATATTTTTCAAATTCAATTTTTTTAAATAAACCTTGTTTCCAATATAAATTTTTTTATATCAAAAATTCCTTTTAATTCATTAAATTCCAAACATATATTTATAGTATTTAAATTATCAAAATTCAGGCCAGTGCTACAATAGCATCTAATAATTGCAATCACTACAATAATCAATAATATATTATTCTACACAAATCATATATCACTATATATAAAAAATAAACAATATATTTGAGGAATCCAGTTGGATCTCTCCAACCTGTTTCCCTGCATCAACAGTTTCAATATAACATAAAAAATACCAACCCCACTTCTAAGGCGATATCGCGGTATATAGGGTCATTCGCTATTATGCGGGACATATATGGTCTCATCCGCTATAATGTGTGGGAATATCACTCCAAATACTAGCATATATATATATATACACTACTATATATGTGTGTGTATATATATGTAATATCATCCAATATATAATAATTTTTTATAAATTCAATCAAACATGTAGAATTTATTTTAGCTATTTGAAATTTAATTATGACAATCGAAATAAGTGAGGATTTCTCAACTTTATTTAAATTGTAATCTATTCAAAATTTTGATTCCATTTCGTGGATTCCACAGCTACAAATCCAAATAGATGATTCCGTTCATTTTCCTTGTACAAACAAATTCAATCTATATAAATTAACGATTTCAATTTTTTTTTCTATGATAAATCAACAAATCACATATTTGTGAATATAATTTAATTACAAAAATTAATTACACTTTAATTACCCAACCACCTAGAACTGAAAGATACCTCCACCTCCCATCTAGGTCGTAGCTCTACATGCACCCCCTTCCTCCTTCTTCATTCGCATTCGCCCTCTCAAGCGACATCACCACTAATCGCGCCTCCTCCTCTTAACCTCGATGACATCTCCTCGCTGTCGCCCTCCTCTATGACCTCGTGCACCCCTGCCCTCAAGCATTCGATAACGCCTGCCAGTTACAAGTCGTCGATTCCACTGCATTCGATTTTACCTCCAACCCGGATTTCTAGCTTTTGCTCAAACTGAAGAGAACCCACCTTCCACTGTCGACCATCGCGATCCCCTCGACCACCTACTGCACGCTGCTGCTAAAAGCCATCCAGCGCTACGCCGCTTCGCTCTAGGTCAAAAGCTCTATCGTGACTCATCATCGATCAAGATTCCAATTTTTTTATAATGGGGCGATTCGATTGAACTTCAGGGGAAAAAAGATTCGCCTTAATTTTGAACGATTCGTTCTGATGGAAGAAATGGCTCACGATTTCTATAAATTTGCTTTCGTGAAAGAAGGCAGTCTCGATTTCCTTTTGTCAATAAATTTTGAAATAGAAGAAGCTTGGTTTTTGATTTTATACGAAGGAGAGGAATTTCGTTATTCTTAAAGAATGAAAAGGATAAGATCGTGATTTGAAGACAAAGGGAATATGTGATATCCTGGAATTTCAAGGAATTTAAAATGTGATAATCTTTTAATTAAATTATTTAAAATGGATAAAATTGTTATTTTATAATCAAAATAAAATTAATGTGATGTTTTTAAATGTAGATATAGATTGATTTTTAAATAGAATAATTATTTAAATTGTGTTATTTTATAAATTTTATTTTAAAATATACTTATTATTTTCAATTCAATAAGTGTTTTGTATATGTATACATATATTTATTTAAGTTAGCTTTAAAATTAGATTTTAATATTTTTTGATTTAATAATGTGTTTGTTTAATCTAATATCGATATATTTGATTTGATTTTAAATTGAAGTTTAAATTGAATTTGAATTTGAAATTTGAATTTAAATTTAGAATTTAAAAGAATATATATATATATATATAAACATATATATCTTGAAAATTATTTTGGATATAAAAGAATATATGAATAAAGTTTTTATTTTAAAATAAGATTTGTTTTATAATAATTTAAAACAAAAGAATTTTATTTATATAAATTTGGAAAATATTTATTTAATAGTAAACAAATACAAAAGCTTTTAAATTAGCATTTAAAAATGTATTATATAACTTTATATGATTTTATTTAGAATCCAATTGGTTTATATTTTATTTTCTTTTAAAAATTTTATTTTTATTAAATAAGAAAAAGCATTTTCAAATTAATAAAAGTACTTACATATTAGGTAATTTAATAATAATGCTTTTAAAATCATTTATAAATAATTTAAAAATAAAGAAATGACAAGTGTTTAATTATGAGTACATATGTGTTATGAATTATACTATGGTTATGACAAATGTAATAGAATTTAAAAAATGTCCTCATTTGTTTTTCTTTTCTTTAATTTTGATAAACAATAATTCATATCATATAAACTCCCTTTTTCCTTTCTTCACTCCTTTTGCTTATCTTTTTCATTCAAATCAAGAAATCAATGGCCACAACCTAAACTATTCTCATATGCAAACCAGAAAATTTTCAAAGCCCTGTAATCATTTCTTTTTATCTAAACCTGAAACATTTTTACAAACCCTATAAGCATTTTCTACCAGCATATAACAACAGCCTGTAATCTCCTCAAACAAAAAATTATCTTCGAAAAAAATTAAACATCAGATTTATAAGCCTGTAATACTCTTTTATCAAGCCTGAAATCAAAACACTACAAGCCTGGAATGAAAGTTGAATCATCATGTTCCAGTCCAGTTAGGCATTCTAGCTTCAAAACATCAAGCTTCAAATCCTTTTCAGTTCTTAAGTTTCAAGCGATTCAAGTTTCATAAATCAAAACAACGTCAATATGCAGTTTTCAAATTTTAAAAAGTGCTTCAGTTTCAATCCAGTTCAAGCTATCTGCATTTTTAAAATAGTGAGTAAACATTAAATTTAAACTTAAGTATATTTATGGTTGTTGCTTATGAATTTCTGTGATGATGATGATGATGCCTGCATATGTAGATACAAGTATATAATCTTGTATATGAGTATGTATTGATGTGCATGTCTGATTTGTATTTTTGTTCTTCTCTATTTCATATTACAGAGTCCAAATGTAGAGATAATTCATTTTCCTCCCCTCTGATTTCTTATAAGGTTTGGTCTTCAAACAATAATAATTTGTGTAGACATAATTTAACTGCAAAAATAAATTTAGGTAAAATTATTTGAAAGCTTATTTGGAAATTAGGAATACAGTAGGATTTCTTTTTTGACATGCTAAAATCAATCACTCAAATTTACTGTTTCAGGATTATAACTTGAATCATAATTGAATGATGGAATTTTTAATGTAAAAAATCACAATTTTTAATATTGCAATGAATGGGAATTTTAGGAATGTCTGGAATCTTGTTTTTGGTCGAATTTTGGTGGCCGGTGAAATTGGAGTGGTCCGGAACATTGCTGAAGGTGGAGGAGGTAATGGAGGCTCAGGCAAAAATGCTAGGAGGGTTTATCGCCTCCTGTGGCGTCGGCGGTGATCGGAATTAGTTTAAAACCCTGGTTTTTGTCTAGTTTGGGTTTTGGGTAACCACGTGGGCTCTGATTGATCGAGTAACGTGAAACTCAAGGGAACAGTTGCGTGTTGGTTCAGCGAGAGGTAGCTAGAGCCGCTGGATCTCTGGTGGTCGGAGCAGTGTGGTTGAAGGGAGTTTGCTGGAGGCCGTTTGCTTTCAGATTTCGACTGGGTAGCTCGATCGCGTTTGAGGAATCGCGATCATGTTTTGGTGGTCGATTTTGGTTGCGGCAATGCTGAGTGATATGCTGGAGGGAATGTCGATGGTCGAAGGTGGCTCCGGCGTTGGTGCATGTGCATGGTGTTGTTTGGGTGTCAGTTGTTTTTGGCTTATGGGTTGCTCGAAGTAGAGTTCGGGTTTTGGTGTAAGTAGCTCGAGTGTAAACTCGAAGTAGTAAGGGTGGTTCACCTGTAGATTTTTAACTTAAAATTTAATCAAAGTTTTTAAAAAAAATGGAGAGAAGAGAAGAAACTCGGGTTTAAACTCGAGTAGCCTTCGGGTTTGACCTGAAGTAGTGTGATTGAGTAATTTTAAAAAGTTTTAAAAAACAAGGATTTTTGAAATTTAAAAATAAATTTAGTTTAAACACTTTTTATAAATTACTTTTTGTATAATAAATGTTTTCTTAAACATTTGTGATTTAGAAGTTTGAAAGTTGTTAAATTTAAATTTTGTTAAATAAATTTAAATTGATATTTAAAATTAAGTTATGAAAGTAATTTTAATAGTTTAATATAAAAAGACAAGTTTTAAATTCAAATTTAAACTAGTTTTTAAAAAACTATTAATTGATAAATGTTTTAAGTTATTTTTGAGTTATGATTTGATAACTTTAATTTATTAAGATAAATGATTATTTATATTTAAAACTTAATTAATGATTTTATTAAGTAAAGATAATTTTAAAGATTAATGGTGTAATTATGTTAATAAAGGCATTAATAAGATAATGTTTTATCTTAATTAAGGTTTTAATGTCTTGATATTAGTTAAATTAATATACGAAAATTAAGTTTAATTAATTAATTAATTATAAAGGATTAATCAAGAAACTAATTAAGGGTAATTAATTTACTTGATTCATAAATGATTAAGGATTAAAATTTAATTAACTTAAAGGTTAATTAATTTGAAATTAAAGATCATTAATTAGATTATAATTAATGATTAGAGATAAATTAATTAAATAATTAAGTGTAATTAAGACTTAATTAATCAAGTGATTAAGATTGATTAATTAAGTGATTAATGAGTAGTTAATTAAGTAATTAAAGGCTGCTTAATTAGTAATTAAGAAGTGCTTAATTTGTTATTAAGTTTTATTAATTAATAATTAAGTTTTATTAATTAATAAATAAAGGATAATTAATCTGTAATTAAAGACTAATTAAGGAGTGGTTAAGTGGTAGTTAATTGATTAATCAAATGGTGATTAAGGATTAATCAAATAATGATTAAGGATTAATCAAATGATGATTAAGAATTGATTAACTGTTAATTGAGGATTGGTTAATTGTTAATTAAAGATGGGTTAACTATTAATCAAGGATTGATTGACTAATAATCATGGATTAATTAATTAGTAATTAAGGTTATTAATTACAAATTAAGTTTTATTAATTAATAATTATGGGATAATTAGTTAGTTAATTAATGATTAATTAATTAATTATAAGAGTAATTATGGATTAATTAATTTGTATTAAGAGATATTTAATTAATAATTAAGGTTATTAATCAATACTTGATGGATAATTATTCAGTTAATTAAAAGTTAATTAATTGATTAAAAGTAATTAAGGATAGATTACTTGTATTGGAAGAGATTAATTAATAACTAAGGCTTATTAATTAATAATTAAAGTTAATTAATCTGTGATTGGAGATTAATTGATTGTTTGATAAGGTAATCAAGGAGAGAAGAATTAATTAAATGATTGTAATTAATTAATGGTTGACTAAGCAGGATTAGATGATTAATTCATAAGTAATTAACTTAACATAAGTTAATTAAATTAATTATGACATGAGTTATTAGTGCTTGCTTATGGATGATTGTTTGTGTAGAATGTTTGAATTGGATGATATCTATTGGATGATATGCTGTGACATTCTGTGATATGATGATGTATATATCAGTGATAAATGTGTGATATTTATCTGTGTTAATGCTGTGTGAATTGAATTGAATTGAATTGTTTAAACTTTTAAACAATTTGGCCTTTAAGATGCGTTAGGATTTCGATGAGACCGGGATCGGATATCAAATTTGATTATCCGAAAACCACATCGATCCAAGTTAAACGTTAGGTCGTGAATCCAAGTGAAGATCAAGTTGAAGACTCGAAATGTAAGAACTGTCTGTCGTAAAACTCTAAGGGTGATTCCAATACGAGTACAACAGAGATAGTGCTTTCAGGTTCGAGATGGAGCTTTAAGAGTGCAAGGGTTATTATCGTTAACCATGAGGGTGATTCCAAAATGAGTGTAACGAGATAATGCCTTCAATTTTGTTCGAACCCGGAACGAACTTGTATGAATTGAATGCTTTTATAACATCGTCAGGTGGACGATGAGCATTCTATGATTGATGTGTTCTATAAAGGTAATCGTAGCCTCAAGCCTCATCAACCAGGAATGGCAAAAACAGGGGAGGTGCAGCAAGGCTAAGTGGGTAGCACTCAAGTAGGATAAGATTTACCCCTGTCTAGAGTCCTTTTTTTATTTGGCTGTGTGGGCGGTTGAATAGCTACAACCGTCGGGGTTGTCTTATTCGGGACTGTCCAGTAAGGGATGGTTCCGACCTTGTGTTGCAGGGGATTTAGGATGGCTCCTCGGTACGGTGATCTAGGCCATGTACTATGATGGGCGATACCCCAGTATCCCCGCCATTGGTGGAAACCCATTCTTCCTGCATGTCCTTATGGTTTAGATTGTATTACCCACTTTTGTGGTTAGTAGCTGGAATTTAATGAATGTAACAATTTCGGTTATTTTATATTTACTTGAAAACCCTTTACCCTATTATAATATCATTGGATTTTCTATCAAATGTTTTGGTTAGCGTAAGGTAAAAGTTTACCTTTGTTTATGTGTGGGGAGTCTTACGTGATACCTTTTGTTTTTAAAGGTTTTTAAAAGTTAAGCAACTTTAACCCGTTTACTCACACTAGACCCATGTATGACCCGGAGTTTATTTTGTTTTTCTTAAAATCTTGGGTACTCAAATTTTTACGAGTAGCCAAGGGTTTCAGGTTTGCTTTGACGAATTTCTAGAGGAGAAATGGAGCAGGAGGCTTCAGCGTTTGTAGATATATAGTGTTTCCACTGTGTTATATCTCCGTGATGATGTATGTGTTGTATTAGAGTTGTATAATAGACAGACTTTTATAACTGTCTATTTTGTGTCGTTGTATCTGAGTAACTCTAATATGTAACTGACTATTTAATAGTTATGTTATATATTATATTTTGTTCTGTTCCGCTATGAGATTCTGTTATTGTTGAGTTCTTTCTTCTATCTATTCTATTTTCTACCTCTTAATTTCTTATTAATGATGCGTCTTTCTGTGGAATGAAAGGCGGGTCGTTACACTTGGTATCAGAGCAGGTTGAGATAATACTTAGGCTCTGGAGTGGTGTCTATCTTGAGAGCGCGTGTTTGTAATTTTTATAGAACTATATACCAATCTATATTTGTTGGGTAACTTTAGGAATTCCAACATGTGTTCTAGAGGAGTTTCACCTCTCTTTGTTTGGTTGACCATCCTATCTTTGCATCTAACCCTATAGACGGAGTAACCGAGATAGATAAGATCTATAGAGGCTTAAGGTTTTCTTATCTTCCCAGTAGTTTTTCTGGTGACCCCTTTTTATTGGATTTTAAGGGGTTTTGATCTTGTCTTGGATATGGATTGGTTGGATTTGTATTGGGCTATTTTGATGGTGAAGTAAGGATTGTATATTTGGAGGTTGATTTGGGAAGAATCGCAAAAGTGACTTGCGATGATGCCAGAGTTCTTTTGAGTCATCTTCCACATGGAGTTGAGACATCTCCAGAAGGTGTAGAATCCATCGAAGGGTGAGGGTTTTTCCTGATGTTTTCGAAAGTGAAGGTTTGTCTTCATCTGAAGATAGAGTTTCGGATTGTATTTGGTTCCGGGAGCAGTGCCTGTTGTCCAGCCTAATTTTTCCCAACTGGAATTCAGTTGTTGTCTTTGTGGCCTATACAAATGAGTCTTTTGAGATTCTGTGTGGATTTGATGAAACAAGTTTTTCGATAAGTATGGTATAAGTTGTTCTCGTGTTCATCGATGTTTTTCTTATCTACTCCAAGTCTGAAGAGGAGAGCAAGCGGCATTTGGAGTTAGTGTTAGAAGCTTTAAGGAAGCATTTTGTTTTTGGTGATGGTATTTCTGTAGATCCAGCCAGGATAGCTACTATGAAGGAGTAGAAGAAACCACAGTTTTTCTTGATTTAGCAGGGTTCTACAGGAGCAAAGTTTAGGTGGAACCCTAGTGTGAAGAGGTTTTCTTGGATTGGAAGGCAAGGCTGACTAGTTTGCCTGTTCTAGCTTTTTCTGATGGCAAGAGTAAGTTTGAGGTCTGCTTGGACGTTTGTGTGTGGCAGAGATGGATGAAGTGAGTAAGAATGGTCAGTGTTCCAGTTTTGTGATGGATGCCCAAGGAACATTGAAGATCATCGAAAGGATTTGTGTTTCGAATTCTTGGATTTTGAAGCAAGAAGTTCTGGTAGAGAGTCATCGCTCCTGACTGAGTATCCTTCCAGGGATTTCAAGAGGTATATGGATATGAAGAGAGTTTTCTGGTGGCAGAGTATGATGAAGGATGTAGCTACTTTCATTTATGGATGTGCAATCTGTCAGCAGGTACGGGTGATCTGTAGAAGACCGCTGGTTTGTTGCAGCCTTTGGAAGTTCCAAAGTGGAAGTAGGAATTGATTTCTTTGGATTTCATCGACGGTTTTCCAAGGACCAAAGAGGGAATTAAACGAATATGGGTGATTGTAGACCGGTTGACCAAGAACGTCCATTTTATTCTTGTTAAGGCAACCTGTATTACAGCATCTTTGGCTGAGTTTTTCTTGAAGAGTTTGTCCGACTGCTGAGTGTTCCTGTCAGCGTTGTTAGCAATCGTGATCTTATCTTCTCCATCTAGTTTGGGAGGCTTTGTGGTCAGCTTTGGGTTCGAGTTTGCGTTTGGGTACAGCCTATCATTCCCAGACTAACGGAAAGGCTGAACCAAATTTTTGAGGATTTGAGAGGGCTTGTGTTTTGGATTTTTGATGGATGTTGGGGAAACCATCTACATTTATTGGAACTCTCGTATAGTTATCAGGCAAGCATCTAGATGGCACCGTGTGAAGCTTTTTTTTTGGAAGACCTTGTGGATTCCCAATCTGTTGGAAGGAGTCAGGAGATCGTCTAGTTCTTGGTCTAGTTTTGATCCATGAGGCATCTACGATTGTGGAGCTTTTTATGAGAGGATTAAAGATTATGGTCTACAGGATTGAATTGCCAGTTTGGATCGCTGGAATTCACATTGTTTTTTACGTATCCCATCTGAGGAAATATGTGAACGATCTATCTCTTATTGTGGAGTTAGGATTCCAGAGTTTGTCTTGAGGAACTCTGGATAGTTTTAGGAAGGCTTATCTGGATCTGTGTCCGGATAGCTAGTGTTTATTTGAATGAATTGTTTGTTTGAATAAACTGTTTGTTTGGATGGATTGTTGTTTGGTTGATAGTGTTTGGCTGATTGGTATGCTTGAATGGTTAAAATGAAATGAAAGGTTTTGGATTATCTTTATTTTAATTTTCGGGGACGAAATTCTTTTAAGGGGGGAGGAATGTGATATCCTGGAATTTCAAGGAATTTAAAATGTGATAATCTTTTAATTAAATTATTTAAAATGGATAAAATTGTTATTTTATAACCAAAATAAAATTAATGTGATGTTTTAACATATAGATATAGATTGATTTTTAAATAGAATAATTATTTAAATTGCGTTATTTTATAAATTTGATTTTAAAATATACTTATTATTTTCAATTTAATAAGTGTTGTGTATATGTATATATATTTATTTAAGTTAGCTTTAAAATTAGAATTTAATATTTCTAGACTTAATAATGTGTTTGTTTAATCTAATATAGATATATTTGATTTGATTTTAAATTGAAGTTTAAATTGAATTTGAATTTGAAATTTGAATTTAAATTTAGAATTTAAAAGAATATATATATCTTGAAAATTATTTTGGATATAAAAGAATATATGAATGAAGTTTTTATTTTAAAATAAGATTTTTTTATAATAATTTAAAACAAAAGAATTTTATTTATAAATATTTGGAAAATATTTATTTAATAGTAAATAAATACAAAAGCTTTTAAATTAAAATTTAAAAATGGATTATATAACTTTATATGATTTATTTAGAATCCAATTGGTTTATATTTTATTTTCTTTTAGAAGTTTTATTTTTATAAAATAAGAAAAAGCATTTTTAAATTAATAAAAGTACTTACATATTAGGAAATTTAATAATAAAGCTTTTAAAATCATTTAAAAATAATTTAAAAATAAAGAAATGACAAGTGTTTAATTATGAGAACATATTGAATACATGTGTTACGAATTAAACTATGGGTTGTGACAAATGTAATAGAATTTAACGAGTGTCCTCATTTGTTTTTCTTTTCTTTAATTTTGATAAACAATAATTCATATCGTATAAACTCCCTTTTTTCCTTTCTTCACTCCTTTTTCTTATCTTTTTCATTCAAATCAAGAAATCAATGGACATAACCTGAACTATTCTCATATGCAAACGAGAAAATTTTCAAAGCCCTATAACCATTTCTTTTTATCAAAACCTGAAACATTTTTACAAAATCAGTAAGCATTTTCTACCAGCCTGTAACAACTACAAGCCTGTAATCTCCTCAAACAAAAATTTATATTCAAAACAAATCAAACATCAGATTTAGAAGCCTATAATACTCTTTTATCAAGCCTGAAGTCAAAACACTGCAAGCCTGGAATGAAAGTTGAATCATCATGTTCTAGTCCAGTTAGGCATTCCAGCTTTAAAACAATCAAGCTTCAAAGCCTTTTCGGTTCTTAAATTTCAAGCAATTCAAGTTTCAGAAGTCAAAACCACATCAATATGCAGTTTTCAAATTTTAAAAAGGGCTTTAGTTTCAATCCAGTTCAAGCTATCTGCATTTTAAAATGGTGAGTAAACATTAAATTTAAACTTAAGTATATTTATGGTTGTTGCTTATGAATTTCTATGATGATGATGCCTGCATGTGTAGATATAAGTATAGAATCTTGTATATGAGTGTGTATTGATGTGCATGTCTGAGTTGTATTTTTGTTCTTCTATATTTCATATTACAGAATCCAAATGTAGAGATAATTCATTTTCTTACCCTCTGATTTCTTATAAGGTTTGGTCTTCAAACAATAAATGTTTGTTTAGACATAAGTTTAATTGTAAAAATAAATTTAGGTAAAATTATTTGAAAGCTTATCTGGAAATAAAAATACGGTAGGATTTCTTTTTTTACATGCTAAAATCAATCGCTCAAATTTACTGTTTCAGGATTATAACTTGAATCATCTTTGAATGATGGAATTTTTATAGTACAAATCATAATTTTTAACATTGTAATGAATGGGAATTTTGGGAATGTTTGGAATCTTGTTTTTGGTCGAATTCTGGCTGCCAGAGAAATTGGAGTGGTCGGGAACATTGCTGAAGGTGGAGGAGGTAATGTAGGTTCAGGCAAAAGTGCTAGGAGGGTTTATCACCTCCTGTGGCGTCGGCGGTGATCAGAGTTAGTTTAGAACCCTAGTTTTTGTCTAGTTTGGGTTTTGGGTAACCACGTGGGATCTGATTAATCGAGTGACGTCAAACTCAGGGGAATGGTTGCATGTTGGGTCAGCGAGAGGTGGCCAGAGTTGCTCGATCTCTTGTGGTCGGAGCAGTGTGGTCGAAGGGAGTTCGCTAGAGGCCGTTTGGTTTCAGATTTTGACTGGGTAGCTCGATCATGTTTGAGGGATCGTGATCATGTTTTGATGGTCAATTTTGGTTGCCGCAATGATGAGTGATGTGCCGGAGGGAATGTCGATGGTCGGAGGTGGCTCCGGCGTTGGTGCATGTGCACGGTGTTGTTTGGGTGTCAGTTGTTTTTGGCTTGTGGGTTGCTCGATGTAGAGGTCGGGTTTTGGTGCAAGTGGCTCGAGTGTAAACTCGAAGTAGTAAGGTTGATTCATATGTAGATTTTAAACTTAAAATTTAATCAAAGTTTTTTGAAAAAAATGGAGAGAAGAGAAGAAACTCGGGTTTAAATGCGAGTAGCCTTCGGGTTTGACCCGAAGTAGTGTGATTGAATAATTTTAAAAAGTTTTAAAAAACAAGGATTTTTGAAATTTAAAAATAAATTTAGTTTAAACACTTTTTTTAAATTACTTTTTATATAATAAATGTTTTCTTAAACATCTGTGATTTAGAAGTTTGAAAGTTGTTAAATTTAAATTTTGTTAAGTAAATTTAAATTGATATTTAAAATTAAATTATGAAAGTAATTTTAAAAGTTTAATATAAAAAGACAAGTTTTAAATTCAAATTTAAACTAGTTTTTTAAAAACTATTAATTGATAAATGTTTTAAGTTATTTTTAAGTTATGATTTGATAACTTTAATTTATTAAGATAAATGATTATTTATATTTAAAACTTAATTAATGATTTAATTAAGTAAAGATAATTTTAAATATTAATGGTGTAATTATGTTAATAAAGGCATTAATAAGATGATGTTTTATCTTAATTAAGGTTTTAATGTCTTGATATTAATTAAATCAATTTAAGGAAATTAAGTTTGATTAATTAATTAATTATAAAGGATTAATCAAGAAATTAATTAAGGGTAATTAATTTACTTGATTAATAAATGATTAAGGATTAAAAGTTAGTTAATTTCAAGGTTAATTAATTTGGAATTAAAGATCATTAATTAGATTATTAACTAATGATTAGAGATAAATTAATTAAGTAATTAAGTGTAATTAAGATTAATTAATCAAGTGATTAAGATTGATTAATTAAGTGATTAATGAGTAGTTAATTAAGTAATTAAAGGCTACTTAATTAGTATTAAGAAGTGCTTAATTTGTAATTAAGTTTTATTAATTAATAATTAAGTTTTATTAATTAATAATTAAATGATAATTAATCTGTAATTAAAGACTAATTAAGGAGTTGTTAAGTGGTAATTAGTTGATTAATCAAATGGTGGTTAAGGATTAATCTAATGATGATTAAGGATTAATCAAATGTTAATTAAGGATTGATTAACTTTTAATTAAGGATTGGTTAATTGTTAATTAAAGATGGATTAACTATTAATCAAGGATTGATTAACTAATAATCATGGATTAATTAATTTTTAATTAAGGTTATTAATTAATAATTAAGTTTTATTAATTAATCATTAAGGGATAATTAGTTAGTTAATTAACGATTAATTAATTAATTATAAGAGTAATTATGGATTAATTAATTTGTATTAAGAGATATTGATTAATAATTAAAGTTATTAATCATTAGTTGATGGATAATTAATCAGTTAATTAAAGGTTAATTAATTGATTATAAAGTAATTAAGGATTGATTACTTGTATTGGAAGAGATTAATTAATAATTAAGGCTTATTAATTAATAATTAAAGGTAATTAATCTGTGATTGGAGATTAATTGATTGATTGATAAGGTAATTAAGGAGTGATGAATTAATTAAATGATTGTATTTAATTAATGGTTGACTAAGCAGGATTAGATGATTAATTCATAAGTAATTAATTTAATTTAAGTTAATTAAATTAATTATGACACGAGTTATTAATGCTTGCTTATGGATGATTGTTTGTGTAGAATGTTTGAATTGGATGATATGCTGTGACATTCTGTGATATGATGATGTATATATCATTGATAAATGTGTGATATTTATCTGTGTTAATGTTGTGTGAATTCAAAGTATTGAATTGAATTGAATTGTTTAAACTTTTAAACAACATGGCCTTTAAGATACGTTTGGATTTTGATGAGACCGGGATCAGATATCAAATTTGATTATCCGAAAACCACATCAATCCAAGTTAAATGTTACGTCGTGAATCCAAGTGAAGATCTAGTTGAAGACTCGAAGTGTAAGAACTGTCTGTCGTAAAACTCTAAGCGTGATTCCAATACGAGTATAACGGAGATAGTGCTTTCAGGTTTGAGATGGAGTTTTCGGAGTGCAAGGGTTATTGTCGTTAACTCTGAGGGTGATTCGAAAATGAGTGTAACGAGATAATGCCTTCGGTTTCGCTCGAACCCGGAATGAACTTGTATGGATTGAATGCTTTCAAAACATTATCAGGTAGACGATGGGCATTCTAAGATTGATGTGTTCTATAAAGTTAATCGTAGCCTCAAGCCTCATCAATCGTGAATGGCTAAAACATGGGAGGTGCAGCTAGGCTACGTGGGTAGCACCAAAGTAGTATAAAATTTGCCCCTGTCTAGAGTCCCTTTTTATTCGGGTGTGTAGGCAGTTGAATAGCTACAACCACCGAGGTTGTCTTATTCGGGACTGTCTAGTAAGGGATGGTTCCGGCGTTGTGTTGCAAGGGATTTAGGGTGGATCCTCGGTATGGTGATCTAGGCCACGTACTGTGACAGACGGTACCCCAGTAGCCCTGCCATTGATGGAAACCCATTCTTCCTACATGCCCTTACGGTTTTGATTGTTTTGATTGTATTGCCCACTTTTGTGGCTAGTAGCTGGAATTTAATGAATGTAACAATTTCGGCTATTTTCTACTTCCTTGAAACCCCTGGACCCTATTATAATATCACTGAATTTCCTATCAAATGTTTTGGTTAGCGTAAATTAAAAACTTACCCATGTTTATGTGTGGGGAGTCTTATGTGATACCTTTTGTTCTCAAAGGTTTTTGAAAGTTAAGAAACTTTAACCCGTTTACTCACACCAGACCCATGTTTGACCCGGAGTTTATTCTGTTTTTCTTACTCTTGGGTACTCAAATTTTTACGAGTAGCCAAGGGATTTAGGTCTGCTTTGACTAATTTCTGGAGGAGAAATGGAGCAAGAGGCTTCAGTGTCTGTAGATATATAGTGTTTCTGCTGTGTTATATCTCTGTGATGATGTATGTGTTGTATTAGAGTTGTATAATAGATAGACTTTTATAACTGTCGATTTTGTGCCATTGTATCTATGTAACTCTGAAATGTAATTGACTATGTAATAGTTAAGTTTTATATTATATTTTGTTCCTTTCCACTGTGAGATTCTGTTATTGTTGAGTTCTTTCTTCTACTTATTCTATTTTCTAACTCTTTCTTTCTTATTAATGAATCGTCTTTCTATGGAATGAAAGCGGGTCGTTACAGAATATCGTATTTCAGAAGGTAAGGTCACTTGATATAGATGTTTTGTCGGCTGATGTTGAAATTCATGTGAATATATATATATATATATATATATATATATATATATATATATATATTACAATTTTTTTCCAGATATCTTGTTTTAAATATACCAAGCAAATTCGAACCCCTATTGAAGCGTGCCTTCTGACAGTTATAATGTTGTACCCCTATTATGAAAACAATGGAAAAGGTTTCGAGTCCTAATTCGATCGTATGAAGAAGATAACATTTTGGACTCAATTATTATATTAAGTTTTTTATATTACTTTTCAGCGCGTTTCTATCTTGTACGATCAAATGATAATTCCAAATACTACGTAACTTAGAATCCAATAATAATACACTATTATAGATCCAATGGAACTGGTTTCGTCGTATTCCGAGACTGTGCCCTGAATTGCTATTTTAAGGCGTCGATTAAATTGATGATTTTAGAAATTTAGAAAATCGCTTACAAATTCTGTTTTAAAATCTTACCGACTAAATTATAAATCCAAATCCAATATTTAAACCATTTAATTATTCAAAATTAACTACTAAAAAATCCGGGTTGTCACATTCCTCCCCTTTAATAGAATTTCGTCCCCGAAATTTCTAAGGCAGGAACATGCTCCAAACCCGTTAATTATTAAAACTCTACTTAGTTAAAACTCAATATTCACTTTTCTAATCTTTTAATTCCACTCAAAACAATTAGTTTCCAATTTTAATTCCAAATCCTTTTATTTCAATTACAATTCAAAATCAAATTGCCATTAACAAAAAATTTCCAAAATTTTTCGAACACCCTAAATTTTCGAATTCTTTTGCCAGAGTCTTCTTTGTACGGGGGACCTTTTTCAATATGACAAGGGAGATAAATATATATAAATCGAACCACATGGTCGGAAAACAATATATAAATATATATATATATATATATATATATATCAATATTTATATCAATATTTAATCTGAATACGTACCTTATTTTAGCTTTTTAAGCATTTTTAAGCAAGCATTTACTTCGAAAGCGATTACTAACCCAAAATTTTAGCCTGCTAGCCTCCTAGTACCTGTACTTACTCAATTTAAGCCATGTAAGTAACAAAATATGAAATTCATCCACATTTCACTTATTTAAGTAGTTAAAACATGAATTTCATAAGCAATGCATGCTACATATCTTTTATAAGTAATTACAAGGTTCTGATACCAACTTAACTACTTTCAATCAATCTATATATCATTTTATTCAATTCAAATGATTTACCACCAAATTTTCTTGTATTCAATTCATTTTTATTTCAAACAAACTCATATCCATTCCAAATTGATTTAAAATCAATTTACTTCATTTCTATTAATTCATAGAATTTTGTTTTCTTTCGTTTGCGTCAAACAACAATTTTTCCAAGCAAATTCGGCGCTATTCATTTAAATAAATAACCATTTAAGCTTATAACTATTTTTAAGTTGATTCCAATCAATTTATTTTCAATTCTATTCCATTTCAGATTTAATCTCAATCAATTCATTTACGTTTCACTAATATCCACATTTATTATATTCGAATCCGTTTTATTAAACTTGGAATCATTTAACGCTAATTTATTAAATAGCCATTTCATAAATTTATTTCAGCCAAGCTTCCATTAAAATATTGACTCAAGTTAATTTATTTACTTCAATCATTTCAACCTTATAACTTAAGATTATTTCATTTCAACCAACTTCTCGTTCATTTACTAATTTATTAATTAGTTCATTCATTTTATTCACTTCATTTTAATTCCAAGCTCGAATTTATTTACACAACTCCCACGGCCATATTTAATATATTTCCACTTAAATTTAATTTATTTATAACCCAAGCCATTTTTATTTCAATCCAATTCTATTTTATTTGACAATATTTCCAAGTACATGTTATTCGCTTATATTTTGTCAAATTTTAATTTATACTCAAGTTCTATTTCCGATATCCATTTTTAATCCACCATCCAATTTTTACTTAATCAAGTTAAATTTCATCTTCGCGTTCATTTAACCAAATAATCATCTAATTAATTCACTTCTAGTTTATAAATCAATATCTAATTTTTATTTCAAAAATCACTTACTTCGGATTACTTGAGTTCAAATTCATTTTAAATTCAAGTTAGGATATTTACCGAAATATCGAACTATTTTTATTTTGGTTTGCTGCTTCACTTTTCAATTTTAAGTCACATAACTTATTTTTCACATTTCCATCAATTTTATACTCGAATATATTCATATTTTATTTTTAACTCGAGATTATACGTTCATTTATAGCTTAAATACACTTTTACTCTAATAATTTCAATTTTCATAAGCCATTTATTATTTCACAATTCCAATTCTTCACTTGAATTTTATTTCATTCAAAATTTTATCCACATGGTTATATAATTATTTCACAACTCGAAATTTATATATACTTAAATTCAATATTATTACTAATCCAACCCAATTTTTATAACTTATAATTATAGAGTTACTTTATAATTCACATTTGCATAATTTAATTCAATTTCTTATGATTCAAATCAAACTCACCTTTTTATCTACATTTTAGTTCCTTTTAACTAACATTTCAAAACCAAACTCGAGTTATTCATACTCAAATTAATTTCACTCCAAACCATTTTATTTTTAATCCATTCAATTTAAATCAAGTAAGGATTCAATTCCAATTTCTAATTTTTCCACTTCCTTATTTATATTCATATCGCAATTTATTATCTCAATTCCCAGTAAATTTATTTAACTTTTCCTAAGTTAATTTCGATTCACACAATTCTATTTTAACTTACTTATGTTAAAATTTGTTTCTCAAAACTCAAATTGCATACTTTCCTTTCTTATTGAAATCATTCTCATAAACACCCAGTATTTATTTCAAGTAACTTTGAAATCAAATATATATATATATATATATATATATACACTCTTTTTGGTTTAACAAACCACTTCCTTTGAATTTCAAAAATCAACCTGATTTTATCCAAAACAGTTTCCTTGGAATTTTCAAAACAACACTTGTTTCCATCGAAAAATCTCCATATTGATTTACTACGGTAGCAATCCATCACCTAGAAACTCGAAAATGAATACTGAGATGCTGCAGTCATCACCAGGATTATTTTTCAGCGACTGAAGTGAGTCTAGTGCTATATCACTTCCAAAATTCATCTAAAACTATTTTTTTCTTCAGAAATATCTCCAAAATAATATAACTATTATTTATTTCTAAATACTTCCAAATCTCCGAAATTTTTTCAAATTCTGGTTTGAAACCATTTTTAGTTTTAACTCATTTGTATAATTTATACTTATACAATTAATTTGGTTTTTATATCTATTCCAAATTTTTGAATCTTGTTTTGGTTATATCATAACAACCAAACACACCATTATAATAATTTTCAAAATTTTTTCTTTTGCATCAAAATATAATTTGGGTAAAAGTATTTCATTTACCCTCTTCAAAATCATACTATGTCGACTTACTTTATTCAAGTGTTTACAAACTCCTATCGATTTAGTGACGTCCCACTACTTGAATAGAATTTATATACCGCTCAATAGATAAATAACGTAATATAAAACCTTTTTTATATGCACTAACAAATACACATTCATATCTATTAATACACTCCACTCATTCTAGAATACTACTGACTCTATCTCCAATGAGTAATCCCCACCAGAACCAACATTATCGCTTAACCTTCAGCTCTGATACCAAGTGTAAAGGCCCGCAAATCCGTACCCTTGGGATCGACCTTAATTCACAACAGTTCGACTCAAATGGAACGGAAAATACGAATCTTTAGGGTGAAGAAGAAGAAATAGGTAGAAGAAAAATAGAACAACAAACACAGAATATCACAATCACAACGGGGCAAAATAAAATATACAATAACATATTTTAAATACAAGAACTGTGCTGTTAATGTACATACCATTATCAAGTACAATATACAGCTATCAATCTGGACAGTTTAATAACTTGTCCTCACACAGCGGAAATACCAATCTATGAAAATATGTCTTGTCGTCCAGCTCGTCTCCTAAGCTCCATAGAATCCTATCTTGAATCTGAAATACTCGGTCTGACCCGAGCTTTATAATAAAATAACACCCGAGTCAGTCTGGAAAACCAATGAGAGAAAACACACTCAATTTAAATTATTAGAGTTATCATATCCTTTAGAAAACAAAGGTATCTCGTAAGACCACATCACACACAAACACAACGGGTTTTTACCTTAAAATAACCAAAACATTTTATAGAAAATCCAGCAATATTGTAATAGCATGTAAATGCAAATACTTATTCAAATAGCTGAAATTGTTACATTAATTAAATTCCAGCATACATGGTTTTACAAACAAAACCGTAAGCTTGTATTGGAGAATGCATTCCAACGAATGACTGGGCCACCGAGGTACCGCCCATCACAGCACAACCGAGGACCACGTCGGGATTCCCTGCTACACAAGACCGGCCTATCCTTAACCTGGATAGACCGAATACGTTATCACCTCCCGAGTATTCCTACCCTTACCATCGAGCACTTCTTCTGTCATGTATGCCCATATCTAAGATAAATAGGGTTCCTAGGACACCTAGAAAGTGATAACATACCCTACTTGGGGGCGAGCCACTTAGCCTTGTTGAATCTCCCCTGTTTTAGTCATTTATCGGTTGATGAAGTTCAAGGCTATGCGTTACCTTTCAAAAACAATTTTAGAATTGTAACATCCCGCCTTTTCGCACACTTTAAACCGACACACGTGCCAATACAATCAATGCAGCGGAACAGTATGAGTGTGGTGCAATACTATAGATAATAATAATACGACTCCTTCGTCTTCGTCCTTCAAAGCTAAAGTCTTCGATCCTGAAACGCTCGGACTGACCCGAGCGAATTTGAAAAGACAAAAACACTCGAGTCAGACTAAAAGATCTTATGTGAGTTAAATTAACAGAAATAAATATGAGTACAGTAACTCAAGAGATGTTCGGGATTTACATCTCCTAAGGATCCGTTAAACTATTTACTATGTAGTATATTGCGCTATTATAATAGTGTCTATTTATAAAATAAACTTACTTTTAAATAGCGTTAAGGCTTTACATTTTCCACCTTAACACGTAAAATGCCAATAGTCTATACAGTACCGTAATACCTCCTGATCGGGAGGCTACCAGAGGATACTCCATAGGTACGACACAAATAGAAACTCGTAGTAAAGGCTCGGTATGGTAGGTGACACGGCACAACTAGGCAATGCCAGGGTAGACATACCAATTGTTATCCAGGCTGGTGGAAACGCGTAGCCGCAGTTACCGCCCACCTCGGACTAACTCCCCAAAATCAAAATATAGAAGTGGCCACTGAATCAATCCAAGTCAAAGTATAATATCGAAGAGGAGGGTCCGATCAGAGGAATGACCTCATTGGCCTGAGAATCGCTCCTGTTTTAGCCATCTTATGCCAACTCACAGGAGTCGGGTCCATGTATTTACCTTACAGGAAACGTCGCCACCAACCTACTTCATTCTGGAATCTCCACCGCGTACACGGTTAGTCAAAGTGGTTTTCGGTATCGACAGAGAGTATGTCAGATATCCGATCCCGGTCTCTTTGCCAACCCATCGTTATTATAGCACCGCGGTCATTTAAAATAGTTTATACTTAAAAACCAGAATAAAAATTTCCATTTCAAAAACTATGAGTACGATATCATTTTAAAACCCAAAACAATATGATATCATTTTATCCAAATATAATTCTTTCCAAAATCATACTGCTTTAAAATCTATAATATCTGGAAACCGAACATTTGAATTATACTTTCAAAGCATAATATTTCGAAATTCATATATTTTAAACCCATAACTTCTAACTTGAATGGTTTGGATATTCAACGGCATATAAAATAGATGGTTTAACTTTTAAGGTTACTCTGTAAAGAAAAATAATTTCCATGGCTTTACAAATATATTTCTTTATTTTAAGGTCTAAACCATAATTTAAATATCACTTTCAAGTTCCAAAAACCATTTCAATTTCTATATATATATATATATATATCCATTTGGAGTATTAATATTTCAAAACTAAAGTTGGAATTTATTCTTTCAGCAAATTAAACGTACTATTATTTAGTCTTGAATATTCACATCAAATCCATAAATAAAACTCCAATTCTAGTAATTAAATATTTTCTCAATTTTACTTTATACTAGAATATTCCTTTTTAAATGTATTTAGGAAAAATTTAGTTTATAAAGATCACATTTTTAAAACTTCCAAACTTAACATATATTATAAATTATCAAATCCATTCCTAAATTTTTTTATTCCATTTTTATTTAACGGATTTATACAAAGCTCAAATTCAAAATTTAACTTTCATATGTATATATATATGGAACAATAATATTTATAAAATATCAAAACTAAATTTTAATGACCGTATCTCATCCAAACCATAAAAATCACTTTAAAATAATTTATATATAGACCACGGTGCCTGTATATAATTTTCTATCCTATGGTCAAGTGATACGGATATTTATCATTTCAATCCGCAATTTAAAATAAAATTTTGCGGTTGTGTATCATTTCAAACCACAATCCCGAATGAAATATGTATGATGACTTGTAATTTAAAAATAAAACATCCATTTATAAACATCATCCATCATCTAAATCACAATCATCATCCAAAATAAACAATATCAATATATCTCTGATAATATAAACAGGTAATAACTGTCAGTTATATTAAAAATGAATTTAATAACTATTAAACTAAAGTTTATATTCAGTAATAAATTTTATAACTGTTAACTAGCAGTTTATATGCAAATAAATAAATTCTAACGGTCAATTAATATGAAATAAATAAACTACATTAACAGTTAAACTAAATAAATGCAAATTAACAGATATGATGAATAAACATGCCAAATAGTTGTAAATAAATTTCTACTCATATCTAAAAATGAATTTAACAAACATAAAAACTTTTAGAAGTTGTGAGTGGGTTAAAACACTCACCTTTGAGATTTAAATTGAATTCAAATCCAATTTAAACCCAAAAATTCGACGGTCTCCAAATCTGTCCAAACCAGCGTCATCAGATTCGAAATTTAAAAATGAACCTAACAAAAAAAAATTCGCGTGAATCAGACATCGTATGTCAAAGATATGATGATTTATGCGATTGAATTTTAATTTTAAAAAAAATAAAAAGAGAACACTTTTATAACCTAGGACACGTCATCCCTCATCTTCCTTTGTCTACCCAGAACCTATTGCACGCGAACAACACGAGCACGCCGAAACCCTCGTTCAAATCGCGCCGCCACTCCACATCAGAACGCCGCTCGTGCATCGCCGTGGGCTGCACCTGCCCAGTGCCACGCCACGACCACGCCACGTCCTCCCCCAAACACCGCGCGATGCCCAAATCACCACCGGCCGCCCCAAATAATATAAACCCTAATCGAAATTTGTCGACGATCAGACCGTCGATTTGCGAAACAAACTACATGGATGAAGTCCCCTCGGTCCCCTCTTCAAAACCCAGAAACCGTTTGATGATCTGACGAAGTTTGTTACGGCGATGATGTAAGGCCGAAAATGATTTGAATTTTTCTGGACAAACGATAGCTCCAAACGAAAAACGGATTACACCAGCAGATTACGAACACTGAGAACTATAACATATATATTTATGGAATTTTTCTGAAGAGTTTGAAATTTCATTTGAATTTTGGATTGAAGCAGATCTAGGTTTTGCAACCATTGAGGAAGAAAAAGAGATGAAGGAAATGAACGTATAGACAAATGATAGAAGATGGAGGCTAGGGTTTATCACAACATATTTATAGATAAATAGAAGAAGGCTAGGTGGGCACGAATTACGAACGTGCTAAACGGTAGTAGGCCCAAAAAGCCCGTTCTGACCTGAACGAAATTTATTAAACCCATATACCCAAATAGGTATTTTAAAATATTCTGAACGCGATGGAAAAAGTTTCACGTCCAAATTTGATCGTATGAAGAAGTTATGCTAAAAACAAAATTTCTAAATTGATTTCAAATTGATTTTTTAATTAAATCGATTTCAAGGCGTTTCGCGTCCGTATGATCAAACGACAGGTCCAATTGATACGGAACTTGAAACCCTATAATAATTCACCGATACGGATCCGATGAAACTGGTTTCGTCGAAATCCGAGTCCGTGACAAAATGGCTATTTTTAATATTCATTAAATAAATTAAATAAATTAAAAAATCCAATCTTGTATTAATATTCTAAAATTTGTCCCAATTTTATTGCCTATATAAATTAATCAATTTCAAATGATTTAACAAGTTTGGATGTGAATTAAAATTGACAAGATATCAAATTTCAGTGTTCATTTCTGCACTTTCTTATATTTAAGAATTTTATAAATTATATTCTCAAAAACCCATACTTTAGACTTTTAACCTTTATATCCTCAACTTCCACCTAAAATAAAGACGTTACTAATATTAGTTCAAGATTTCACTCTAATGTTCACAAATTCCGTTTTATATTCAATAACGTAATATTTTACGTTTAATTCCATTTTATTTGTAATAAATACCAGTTGTTGAATTTTATACTCAAATTATACATATAAATCTTGCTTTCTAAAGTCTATAACAACCAATGGTCAAATAAAAATAAAATTAGTATTGACCTCACCTTAAAGAATTAACTACTGCAATTACAAAGCCAAAACTACGCTAACTGCAAAAATTTTAGTGAATAAATTTGAGATTGATTTCAACATAACTTAACAGCAAATAAGACAGGTGACAAACAATGATTATTGTTATTGAATCTATTCCAAAAGTCTACACTCAAATATTACCTTAAAGTAAATCTTATGTTTCTATAAATTTATTCATACTTCTGTTACTATATTTATACTTAATAAAGTAACGTTCATTCTTAATAACTATATAATAACTATTCAACATATACAAGAACTCTATTCCCAAATACATTCATTTATATTTTATTTCCTTAAAGTTCTCCTTTATTGACTAGACACATCAATACCCAAAATAATTTATTTAGATTCATTTACGTCGAGTGCCCTTCTTAACTATATACTCAATAAATGTTAAATCAAAATAATTGTTACCCTTTTATTCAAATTCACCTACACCATCAATAACAAAAATGTTGCTCTAAATTTAGATTCAATTATATACCTTAGATAAATGGGTAAACTTTTATAATTATACTATATATGAAAATATTTTTATGCATAAATTTCCACTTACTTACTATGCATTCATTTATTAAATTACTAATTGCCTTAGTCAACTTATTCCCTATTTACTACCAAATTTCTCACTTGGTTATAGTTTATCAATATATATACATACCTAGGCAAATCAAGTTCTAGTCCTTTTGTTATTTATATTATATTAGGTATGCACAATTAAGTTGTTAATTAACTATTTCTACAAAATTATCTTCATACATTCAGTTCCAAATCTTATAGGATTAAATTCTAGTTACTTACACTAAATCCATGAATTTAACATTCTATCCAAAACATGCTTTTAAATCCTTTTTACTCTAAATAAATTTATTCAATGTTAACATCCACAAAAATCCAATTCACTTCCATAAATATGGTTGCACTTAAATTCACTTATTATTACATTAATACTATTTCAAATTTTATTCTTTTAGTATAAATTAAACAATCGTATTAAATTAAGAGGTTATAATGATTTTCACTATTTATATACACTCCATTTAAAACCCAACAGTCGTTTCAAACACCTTTGTATTGCATTATATTGGTTTCTTAAAATTAAATCTCTTAACAAAATGTGACAAATTACATTATCCAAATCTATTATCGTAAAATTTTATTGTTACATTAAATTCCAATTACTATAACAAATTACTACGTTTTTCTCAAATAAAATCTTAAAGCTTTTATTTTATTCTAAATTAGATTAGAAATTTTATATTAATTTAATTCATTTAACATTATCAAATTTAACGGGTCGTTACAATCTCCCCCACTCAAAACTTTTCGTCCCCGAAAAGGAAAAAGAAGGGAGAAGGAAGAATAAAACAGTACATCTTATTTCGAATATTAACTTATAAACAATAATTTACTGGATTAATTTCCTTTAATGAAATATACCCGTTTATAATCATTTCAACCTTTTATACTTAAATCATTAAAGTTTGGAAAATATTCAACAAAATTCTAAGTCCAAAATTTACGAAATTTTTTGGCAGAGTCTCCTTTGTACGATGAGGCTCGGGAGAAAATATAATATCAAAATATACAAATATATTACATATATTATCAAAATATTATATCCCAACACGGGAAAAATAGCGCTTTAAACGTAATCCGAAAACATACCTATTTGTCGGGCAATATACGCTTATTATTATGGAACCAAAAGCAGTAGCAGTTGCTTCCATCACCTGTATTCACTTATATAATCTAAAAGGTTAAATATTTATATTAAAGTGAACTATTCAAGTGGATTCAATCATTAATCAACCAAACAATTCAACAACCATCAACCTTACAAACAACATACATACACAAACAAAGCAACCATTTAATCCATCAAACAAATAGTTGTTTGGGTTCAAACTTGAAATTTGTATGAAATGAAATTAACTATCAAGTGCACCCTATACTCAACAGTCTTAGATGGAACAAAGATAGATTATTTATTCATCCAACAACTTCAAATTTCTTACCCAACAACATAAATCAAAAGTAACAATTCAAACCAACAACCAAATTACTTATTATACATTTATTTCATGCTTCAGTGGTTTGATTTTCTTTCTTTCATTTATGGAGGGAATTTCTTTATTTCTTACAATTTTCATTTTCCATTTATTACAAAATTTATTATATTTGTATTCCAATTTTATTGACTAAAGTTTATATCATCTATTTATACTACTTACCTTTTCTTATATAGTAAAATTTCCAATTTAACTTAAGTTTATACAATTTATTCTCATCAATAACAGCAAATTAATAGAATACCTTTATTACCTTACTCTTCACTTGTAAGATTTCCCCTTACGTTTTCCTACTAACATTGCAACTTTTATAATATGGTAAGTTATGTATGTTTTAAGAATGTAAGTGAAAATTTTCAAGTTTCTTCTCAATTCCTTTTTTTAATATATATTTGTTTTATAACTTACAATTTCAACTTACCCTTAATCTCATTTATTTATTTAATGTGGAAGTTTCCATTATATTTAATAGTAGTAACAGTTTAATTACCCACTTTCTTTAATATTTAATTACAGTAACCCTTTTTAATTACACTTAAATTATTAACCCTTTAACCTTCATTCTTAAAAATAAGAAATTTTATTAATTAATTACTTAGGGTTTACAGTCATTTATATATTACTTACTTTCTATTATATTAGAATAGGGGGAATTAAAGCATACTTAAGTTAATAACCCTACAATCAAACTTTATAAATTAAGGAATTTCATTTTTACTTTCTTAAGGTTAAAATCACCTATTAATCATACAACCTTTAATTTTAGTAAAATTCCAATCATCACTTAAGTTAATACCATTAAATTCTTATTTATAACAGCAATTTATTGAATACTTCATTTTTTTCCAAAATTCTACTTGTATAATATTCTATTCCACTCTTAATTTACATTTCAACTTTTTATACTTGGTAAGTTATTTATGTTAAAGAAAAAGCAAAAGAACTTATGCAAGTTTAATCTCAACTCTTTTAATTCATTGATTACTTCTTTTATTTCACTAACCTAAATTTTTACAACTAATTAATGGAAATTCAAGAATTAATACCGGGTCAAATTCCAAAATTTCTTTAAAATAATAGATAATTAATTTCTTACAACTTTTATATCTCTAATTACCTTTAAACAATTAAAATTTTAAATAATTTCAAAACAAATCTGCAGTAGAATTTACTACAGTGGCCTTTCCCTTCGAAACTCAAAAATAAAAGTCGATGATGCGGCCGTCATCACCGAAATTATTTTCCAGCGACAGAGAGGAAAGTACAAACTTATTTTCTTCAAAATCCTCTTAAACCAATTCTTTCGAATTATACTAAATATTTATATAAGAAAATATTTATAAACCAAATCATTATATTTCATAAATCCTTTGAAAGCAGATTTTCAAAATCCCGGACTTAAGTTCTAAAATCTCCAATTTGATTTATTAAAATTCAACTTAGCTTTAATTCATTACAAATATTTTTATTACCTAACACCCAACTATAGCAACCAAAATATATCTTTATAAAAATATTTTTATATATAGAAAATATAATAGGCAAAATTATTTCATTCACCTATATTAAAAACAAATATTATGTCGGTCTGTCCTATTAGGTGTTTAGAAATCCCTATTGATGGCATAACGTCCCATGCATCAACCAGAATTTATAAATACAAAGCGGAACAGATTAACACAATATCAAAATCTTTTATTAACACTAACAAGTACGCCCTCTCATATATATACACTCAGCGACTCCCATAGGGTATTACTACCCTATTAACAAAGAGTCAAACCCCACAAAGCCAAAGTTTATCGCTAAACCAAAGCTCTGATACCAACTGTAATATCCCGCCTTTTCGCACACTTTAAACCGTCACACGTGCCAATACAATCAATGCAGCGGAACAGTATGAGTGTGGTGCAATACTATAGATAATAATAATACGACTCCTTCGTCTTCGTCCTTCAAAGCTAAAGTCTTCGATCCTGAAACGCTCGGACTGACCCGAGCGAATTTGAAAAGACAAAAACACTCGAGTCAGACTAAAAGATCTTATGTGAGTTAAATTAACAGAAATAAATATGAGTACAGTAACTCAAGAGATGTTCGGGATTTACATCTCCTAAGGATCCGTTAAACTATTTACTATGTAGTATATTGCGCTATTATAATAGTGTCTATTTATAAAATAAACTTACTTTTAAATAGCGTTAAGGCTTTACATTTTCCACCTTAACACGTAAAATGCCAATAGTCTATACAGTACCGTAATACCTCCTGATCGGGAGGCTACCAGAGGATACTCCATAGGTACGACACAAATAGAAACTCGTAGTAAAGGCTCGGTATGGTAGGTGACACGGCACAACTAGGCAATGCCAGGGTAGATATACCAATTGCTATCCAGGCTGGTGGAAACGCGTAGCCGCAGTTACCGCCCACCTCGGACTAACTCCCCAAAATCAAAATATAGAAGTGGCCACTGAATCAATCCAAGTCAAAGTATAATATCGAAGAGGAGGGTCCGATCAGAGGAATGACCTCATTGGCCTGAGAATCGCTCCTGTTTTAGCCACCTTATGCCAACTCACAGGAGTCGGGTCCACGTATTTACCTTACAGGAAACGTCGCCACCAACCTACTTCATTCTGGAATCTCCACCGCGTACACGGTTAGTCAAAGTGGTTTTCGGTATCGACAGAGAGTATGTCAGATATCCGATCCCGGTCTCTTTGCCAACCCATCGTTATTATAACACCGCGGTCATTTAAAATAGTTTATACTTAAAAACCAGAATAAAAATTTCCATTTCAAAAACTATGAGTACGATATCATTTTAAAACCCAAAACAATATGATATCATTTTATCCAAATATAATTCTTTCCAAAATCATACTGCTTTAAAATCTATAATATCTGGAAACCGAACATTTGAATTATACTTTCAAAGCATAATATTTCGAAATTCATATATTTTAAACCCATAACTTCTAACTTGAATGGTTTGGATATTCAACGACATATAAAATAGATGGTTTAACTTTTAAGGTTACTCTGTAAAGAAAAATAATTTCCATGGCTTTACAAATATATTTCTTTATTTTAAGGTCTAAACCATAATTTAAATATCACTTTCAAGTTCCAAAAACCATTTCAATTTCTATATATATATCCATTTGGAGTATTAATATTTCAAAACTAAAGTTGGAATTTATTCTTTCAGCAAATTAAACGTACTATTATTTAGTCTTGAATATTCACATCAAATCCATAAATAAAACTCCAATTCTAGTAATTAAATATTTTCTCAATTTTATTTTATACTAGAATATTCCTTTTTAAATGTATTTAGGAAAAATTCAGTTTATAAAGATCACATTTTTAAAACTTCCAAACTTAACATATATTATAAATTATCAAATCAATTCCTAAATTTTTTTATTCCATTTTTATTTAACGGATTTATACAAAGCTCAAATTCAAAATTTAACTTTCATATGTATATATATATGGAAGAATAATATTTATAAAATATCAAAACTAAATTTTAATGACCGTATCTCATCCAAACCATAAAAATCACTTTAAAATAATTTATATATAGACCACGGTGCCTGTATATAATTTTCTATCCTATGGTCAAGTGATATGGATATTTATCATTTCAATCCGCAATTAAAAATAAAATTTTGCGGTTGTCTATCATTTCAAACCACAATCCCGAATGAAATATGCATGATGACTTGTAATTTAAAAATAAAACATCCATTTATAAACATCATCCATCATCCAAATCACAATCATCATCCAAAATAAACAATATCAATATATCTCTGATAATATAAACAGGTAATAACTGTCAGTTATATTAAAAATGAATTTAATAACTATTAAACTAACAGTTTATATTCAGTAATAAATTTTATAACTGTTAACTAGCAGTTTATATGCAAATAAATAAATTCTAACGGTCAATTAATATGAAATAAATAAACTACATTAACAGTTAAACTAAATAAATGCAAATTAACAGATATGATGAATAAATATGCCAAATAGTTGTAAATAAATTTCTACTCATATCTAAAAATGAATTTAACAAACATAAAAACTTTTAGAAGTTGTGAGTGGGTTAAAACACTCACCTTTGAGATTTAAATTGAATTCAAATCCAATTTAAACCCAAAAATTCGACGGTCTCCAAATCTGTCCAAACCAGCGTCATCAGATCCGGAATTTAAAAACGAACCTAACAAAAAAAAATTCGCGTGAATCGGACGTCGTATGTCAAAGATATGAAGATTTATGCGATTGAATTTTAATTTTTAAAAAAAATAAAAAGAGAACACTTTTATAACCTTGGACACATCATCCCTCATCTTCCTTTGTCTACCCAGAACCTATTGCACGCGAACAACACGAGCACGCCGAAACCCTCGTTCAAATCGCGCCGCCACTCCACATCAGAACGCCGCTCGTGCATCGCCGTGGGCTGCGCCTGCCCAGTGCCACGCCACGACCACGCCATGTCCTCCCCCAAACACCGCGCGATGCCCAAATCACCACCGGCCGCCCCAAATAATTTAAACCCTAATCGAAATTTGTCGACGATCAGACCGTCGATTTGCGAAACAAACTGCATGGATGAAGTCCCCTCGGTCCCCTCTTCAAAACCCAAAAACTGTTTGATGATCTGATGAAGTTTGTTACGGCGATGATATAAGGCCGAAAATGATTCGAATTTTTCTGGACAAACGATAGCTCCAAACGAAAAACAGATTACACCAGCAGATTATGAACACTGAGAACTATAACATATATTTTTATGGAATTTTTCTGAAGAGTTTGAAATTTCATTTGAATTTTGGATTGAAGTAGATCTAGGTTTTGCAACCATTGAGGAAGAAAAAGAGATGAAGGAAATGAACGTATAGACAAATGATAGAAGATGGAGGCTAGGGTTTATCACAACATATTTATAGACAAATAGAAGAAGGCTAGGTGAGCACGAATTACGAACGTGCTAAACGGTAGTTGGCCGAAAAAGCCCGTTTTGACCCCGGAACGAAATTTATTAAACCCATATATCCAAATAGGTATTTTAAAATATTCTGAACGCGATGGAAAAAGTTTCACGTCCAAATTTGATCGTATGAAGAAGTTATGCTAAAACAAAATTTCTAAATTGATTTCAAATTGATTTCTTAATTAAATCGATTTCAAGGCGTTTCGCGACCGTACGATCAAACGACAGGTCCAATTGATACGGAACTTGAAACCCTATAATAATTCACCGATACGGATCCGATGAAACTGGTTTCGTCGAAATCCGAGTCCGTGACAAAATGGCTATTTTTAATATTCATCAAATAAATTAAATAAATTAAAAAATCCAATCTTGTATTAATATTCTAAAATTTGTCCCAATTTTATTGCCTATATAAATTAATCAATTTCAAATGATTTAACAAGCTTGGATGTGAATTAAAATTGACAAGATATCAAATTTCAGTGTTCATTTCTGCACTTTCTTATATTTAAGAATTTTATAAATTATATTCTCAAAAACCCATATTTTAGACTTTTAACCTTTATATCTTCAACTTCCACCTAAAATAAAGAAGTTACTAATATTAGTTCAAGATTTCACTCTAATGTTCACTAATTCCGTTTTATATTCAATAACGTAATATTTTACGTTTAATTCCATTTTATTTGTAATAAATACCAGTTGTTGAATTTTATACTCAAATTATACATATAAATCTTGCTTTCTAAAGTCTATAACAACCAATGGTCAAATAAAAATAAAATTAGTATTGACCTCACCTTAAAGAATTAACTACTGCAATTACAAAGCCAAAACTACGCTAACTGCAAAAAATTTAGTGAATAAATTTGAGATTGATTTCAACATAACTTAACAGCAAATAAGACAGGTGACAAACAATGATTATTGTTATTGAATCTATTCCAAAAGTCTACACTCAAATATTACCTTAAAGTAAATCTTATGTTTCTATAAATTTATTCATACTTCTGTTACTATATTTATACTTAATAAAGTAACGTTCATTCTTAATAACTATATAATAACTATTCAACATATACAAGAACTCTATTCCCAAATACATTCATTTATATTTTATTTCCTTAAAGTTCTCCTTTATTGACTAGACACATCAATACCCAAAATAATTTATTTAGATTCATTTACGTCGAGTGCCCTTCTTAACTATATACTCAATAAATGTTAAATCAAAATAATTGTTACCCTTTTATTCAAATTCACCTACACCATCAATAACAAAAATGTTGCTCTAAATTTAGATTCAATTATATACCTTAGATAAATGGGTAAACTTTTATAATTATACTATATATGAAAATATTTTTATGCATAAATTTCCACTTACTTACTATGCATTCATTTATTAAATTACTAATTGCCTTAGTCAACTTATTCCCTATTTACTACCAAATTTCTCACTTGGTTATAGTTTATCAATATATATACATACCTAGGCAAATCAAGTTCTAGTCCTTTTGTTATTTATATTATATTAGGTATGCACAATTAAGTTGTTAATTAACTATTTCTACAAAATTATCTTCATACATTCAGTTCCAAATCTTATAGGATTAAATTCTAGTTACTTACACTAAATCCATGAATTTAACATTCTATCCAAAACATGCTTTTAAATCCTTTTTACTCTAAATAAATTTATTCAATGTTAACATCCACAAAAATCCAATTCACTTCCATAAATATGGTTGCACTTAAATTCACTTATTATTACATTAATACTATTTCAAATTTTATTCTTTTAGTATAAATTAAACAATCGTATTAAATTAAGAGGTTATAATGATTTTCACTATTTATATACACTCCATTTAAAACCCAACAGTCGTTTCAAACACCTTTGTATTGCATTATATTGGTTTCTTAAAATTAAATCTCTTAACAAAATGTGACAAATTACATTATCCAAATCTATTATCATAAAATTTTATTGTTACATTAAATTCCAATTACTATAACAAATTACTACGTTTTTCTCAAATAAAATCTTAAAGCTTTTATTTTATTCTAAATTAGATTAGAAATTTTATATTAATTTAATTTATTTAACATTATCAAATTTAACGGGTCGTTACAAGAATGCTCATCATCCTCTAATGACGATATTCTGATAGCATTCAACTGTAACGTCTCGCCTTTTCGCATGCTTCAAATCGACACACATGCCGATTCAAACCATACGGAAGGGCGGATTGTTATGGGGTAAATAAGAAAAACAGAGAAGAAATAAACAAAATAGAATCTCACAGCGGAAGGATAAAATATAATAATAAAATATACAGTTTATAAAACTGTTTACAAACATTTATATAATACATATCAGAGTTACACATACCAATAACAATGCAGCGGAACAGTGTGTAGTGCACTAGATAAATAATAATAGTAATACTACAAATCTTCGTCTTCGTCCTCCAGAGCTAAACTTCAAATCCTGAAATGCTCGGACTGACCCGAGCGAATTGAAAAGACAAAACACTCGAGTCAGAACTAAAAGATCTTATGTGAGTTAAATTAACAGAAATAAATATGAGTGCACTAACTCAAGAGATGCTCGTGATTTACATCTCCTAAGGATCCGTTAAACTATTTACTATGTAGTATATTGCGCTATTATAATAGTGTCTATTTGTAAAATAAACTTACTTTTGAATAGCGTTAAGGCTTTAAATTTTCCACCTTAACACAGTTATATATTCCCATAGTCTATACAGTACCGTAATCTCCCCCGTACTGGGCGTCGTCAGAGGGCATTCCATAGGTATGGTACAAACCCAAAATCGTATAAGGCGCGCTAGAGTAGGTGACACGGCACAACTAGGCAATGCCAGGGTAGATATACCAATTACGCTTCCGGGCCGATGGAAACGCGCAGCGCGCAGCTGCCGCCCACCTCGGACAAACTCCCCACATCAAAGAAATCAAAAGTGAAGGTGGCCACCGAAAATCCAAAGTCTGAGTATAGTATCGAAGGGAAGTGTCCGATCAGAGGTGCTACCTCATTACCCGTCGATCGCTCATGTTTTAGCCACCTTATGCCAACTCACGGGAGTTGGATCCTCGTATTTACCTTTAAAGGAAATGCCGCCACCAACCTACTTCATTCTGGAATCTCCACCGCGTACACGGTTGTTAAAGTGGTTTTCGGAGTTGGCAGAGAGTATGACAACTTCCGATCCCGGTCTCTTCAACAACCAATCGTTATTATAACACCGCGGTCTTTTCAAAATAGTTTATACTTTAAAACCAGAATAAAATATCCATTTTAAACCCATATAAATATGATATCATTTATATTTTTAAAACCCCAAATCAATACGATATCATTTATTTTCCAATATATATTCCTTCCAAAATCATAGGGTTTCCAAAGTAAAATATTTAGAAATCAAACTCTTGAACATAATATTTCCAAATTATACTACCTTGAAAAAACATAGCTTTGAAACAAAATTTCCATCTCTTAAATGGTTAAATATTAAATTACTTTTATAAACAAAATAGCTTCTTTAGATTTCACAAATCAATTTCAAATATCGATTTAAACTTCCAAATACCATTTCAATTCTTATGTTTCAAGGCTTTAAATATTTCACCATTTCAAACAGACTCATTTGACAATTCCATATATATATCAAATTCAGTTACTTATTATTTAGACTTGAAATATTTGCTTAATGAATTCAATATAATTTAAGAAAACCTTTAACTTCATATAACTGGATCATCTTTCAATTTATTATATATTCATTTAATCAACCTGATATTCATTAACATCACTTTACCCAAAATCAAGTTATATAAATCATATCCTTTAAAAATTCTAATTTTTATTAAATTTCAATTTAACTTAATATTCATCTTCCAAATCTATTCTCATTTAAGTCATAAAACTCCAGAAATTAATTTTTAAATAAATGTTTAATCTTATTTGATCTTAAAATCAAACTTTATTTAAACTTCAGATCAAATTTATAAAAAGCTTAAAAACCGGAAATTACTATATATATATAATAGCCTTTATCAATAACCAAATCAATATCTCATAAACCATATATATATAACTTTACAAAACCATAGAAAAATATTTCAAAAATAATTTTATATATATTTACCGCGGTGCTAGTATAAAATTTTCTACCCTATGGTCAAGTGATACGGATGTTATCATTTCAATCCGCAATTTAAAATAAAATGCGGTTGTATATCATTTCAAACCGCAATCCCGAATGAATTGAAAATGCATGATGACTTGCAACTAATAAAATAAATCATCCATTCATCTATCAAATCATACATCCATTTATAACAGTCATCATCCAATTTCAAACAATCATCAATATATAACAGGTGATAAATAATGGTATCAATTATCAGTTTATACTCAAAATAAATTTAATAACTGTTAATTGGCAGTTTATATGCAAATATAAACGTAAACTTAACTGGCAGTTAATATGAAATAAAATTTAACATAACTATGCCTAGCAGTTAACATGAAATAAATAAATTCTAACTGTCAAATTTATATGCAATAAATAAATAAATTTACAGTTATATTAAATAAATGCGTTTAAACAGAAATAGTGAATAAAACATGCGAAACAGTCATAAAAAAATTTCTACCCATATCTAAAATTAATTTAACAAACACAAGAAATTTTAGAAATTGTGAGTAGGTTAAAACACTCACCTTTTGAATTTAAATTCGATTTAAACCCAAAAAATTCACTGTCTCCAAATCTGTCCAAACCAGCGCCAACAGATCCGGAATTTAATTTCGATCCTAATTAAAAAAATCTCGCGTGAATACGAGGCGTATGAGAAATTTATTCAATTTTAATGAGTTGAAACAAAAATTAAATAAAACAAAATTAAACAACAACCTAATTAAAGCTTGCAACGTCATAAAGCTTCTTCTCAACTCACGTATGCTCGTCCAGGGAATGAACCCATTTCAACGCACGCCCTCCACATTTTTGACCGTGCCTTTAGACCGCCCCAGGCCACCAGATGGTGACGCGCCTCCACCATTACGACTTCCCTAGCCGAGCTCTCCAACACCCAGAAACCAATTTGCAAATAGTCGCTCCAACTCAAAACGCCCAAATTGACTTAGGTTTCGAATTTCCTGATTTTGACCGCGATTTTCCGCTGACTCGAGTATCGATTTCGAAAATAGAGACTGCGCGTAGATTCGTATGGATGAAACATATATTTTTTGGAATTTTTCTGAGATGTTTGAATTTTCATTTGAAATTTGAATAAAAATAGATCTAGGTTTGCATCCATTTGAGGAGGAGAAGGAGTTGAAGAAAAGAACGTACAGACAAATGATAGAAGATGGAGGCTAGGGTTTTTGATCGTCTATTTATAGATAGATCGCAAAAGAATAGGTGTGCACGAATTTTAACGTGCAAACGGAAGTGGTCCCAAAAGATAAATAATATTAATTACACACGTTACGGATTTAGGAAACAAATAAATTCCTTATCATTTACATTTTATTTTAAATGTATTTACAAATGTAAATCTAGACGTTTCGTTTACGTTTCAAAATACATCCACAATTTTATTAATTTCCAAATTGATCTAAACAAATTTAGATGTAAATTAAAAGCTGATAAGTCTATCCATTGCAGTGTTAATTTCTCCACTTCCTTATATTTAGAAATTATAAATTAAATTTTTAAAAACCTATTTTTTTGATTTTCAAACTTTTATATTCTCAATTTTTACCAAAAATAAGGATGCCACTAACGTTGGTTCATGATTTCACCTTATTATCCACAAATTCCATTTTAATTTCAATAACGTAATATTTAAACGTTTAATTCCACTTTATTTGCGATAAATACAATTGTTGAATTTTGATACTTTAATTAAATTATAAATCTTTCTTTCTATAATCTATATCAACAAATGGTCCAATTATAAATAGAATTAGCATTAACTTCATCTTATAAAATTTACTACTCCAATTACAAAACAAATCTACGCTAACTGCACGATTTAAGTCAATTAATTATAATTGAGTCCATATTAAATGTTATAAATTATAAATTGGAACCTCAATAAATTCGCTTATTGATTTGAAATCTTTCTATTCAGTAAATAGACATTTTATGGGTATAAATAACATTTGAATTATAACACATGTCATTAGTGCATGCTTCATTTCTTATAAACTCCCCTTTATTAACTAGAACACATTAACCAAAACAAAATAATTAATTTAGATTTATTTCAATCGATTGCCATTCTTAACTTAACATACTCAAAATGGTTAACCTAAATAATTGTTACCCTTTTACATTCAAATTCACTTACAACCATCATTAACAACAATGTTGCCATGGATTTAGATTTAATTAAATAAATTAGATGAATGGGTAAAATTTTGTAATTATCACTAATGCCAAATATATATGCATTAATTACTACTTATTATTTTGAATTCATTTATAAATTTACTAGTTGCCTTAGTCTTCTTATATCCTATTTACTACCAAACTTTCTATTTAGTTATAGTTTATCAATATATATATACCTAGGCAAATCAAGTTCTTGTCTTTTCTGTTATTTCAATTAAATCGGGTATGCACAAATAAATTGTTTATTAACTTATTCTTACAAATTATTTACATGCATTCAGTTACACCTAATCTAATGCATTGATTTTCATTTATAAATTAAAAGTTTTACCTTTAAAAGCTTTTATTACTAACCATACTCCAACCTCTACAGGACATTGATTTAATTCAATGTACTATCTAATATTCTTAATCCATTAAATAAATTCACAACTTACCCTTTGTTTTCCTATATTCTCTTCTTAGCCTAGTATAACCATTTACATCATTTCAATTTATTCGTCATTTTATATCAACTATTAATACTTAGCTTAAATTCCTATGGTTTCACTTCTTTTTCAACATATGATTCATTATCAACTATAAATCTTTACTTCTTTCTAAAGTTAAATTATCTAATCTTATTAAAAATGACGAAATTTAACTGACGGAAATTTTCGGGTCGTTACACTCTCCCCCACTCAAAACTTTTCGTCCCCGAAAAGGAAATAGAAAAGGGAAGGAAGAATTTAATAAACAGTACATCTTATTTTAAATATTAACTTATAAACAATAATTCACTAAATTTATTACCTTAAATAAATATATCCGTTTTATAATCATTACATTCCTTTTAAACTTAAATAATTAAAGTTTGGAAAACATTTTCAACATAATTCTAAGTCCAAAATTTACGGAAAATTTTGGCAGAGTCTCCTTTGTACGGAGAGGTTCGGAAGAAAATATAATATTAAAATATCACAAAATATCATATAGAATATTCAAAATAGTATATCCCAACACGGGAAAAATATACAAAATAGCGCTATAAACCGAAATCCGAAACGTACCTATTTGTTGGGCAAATTACGCTTAATTTATGGAACCAAAAGCAGTAGCAATTGCTTCCATACCTGCATTTCAGTTATATGATCTAAAAAGGTTAACTATTTATATAAAGTGAAATATTTTCATGGTTTCAACTACTAACAACAATAAGTACACAATCATCAATTTGACAAACAACATACACAACAAAACAAAACAACCATTCAATCAAACAAACAAATAGTTGTTCGGGTCCAAAACTTGAAATGGTACGGAATGAAAAATGACTATCCAGTGCATCATTTACTCAACAGTCTTAGATGGGACAAAAATAGATTATTTATTCATCCAACAACTTCAAATTTCCTTACCCAACCAACCCTAAATCAAACAATTACAATTCAAACCAACAAATCAAATTAACTTATATAAATTCATTACATACTTTATTTGTTTGATTTCCTTTCTTATAATTTACATTTATTTCTAACAAACTTCAAATTTTATCTTCTCATTCAGTGGTTGTTTCTTTCATTTCTACTTATTACTTACAATTATTCATTTTTGCTTATTTAGGTCATGTAAGTTTCTTTTATTTGTATTATATTTAATGCACTTCTCACTTTCAATCATTTATTTAATGCTTACATTTTTATTATATTTAATTATAGTAATCCTTTTTATTACACTTAAATTCTTAACCTTATAACATCCATTCTTATAGGTAAAGGATTTTATTAATTCTTTGACTAGGGTTTGCAGTCATTTATTTATGTTACCTACTTTCCATTATATTCAACTAGTAGCATTTATATCATACTTAAGTTTATAACCCTACACATCAATCCTTATTTATTAAAGAATTTCATTTTATTTACTTAAGCTTAAAATCACCTATTAATAATACTTACCTTTAATTTTAGTAAAATTCCAATTATAACTTAAGTTTATACCATTAACTTCTTATTTATAATAGCAATTCATTGAATACTTCATTATCTCCAAAATTTCTACTTGTATAATATTCTATTCCAATCTCTTATTTAACATTTCAACTTTTCATATTTGGTAAGTTATTTATGTTAAAGAAAATGCAAAAGAACTTATACAAGTTTTATCTCATCTTTTAATTAATTTAATGTTCAATAAATCTTAAATTTTCCCTTATAAGTTAAAAATTTAACTTCCTTTATAGCTTAGTATTTTAGTCTCTTATTTTATTTAGGGTTTCAATTATTAATTTTTTTATGTTTCACTACCATAATTGAAACAATTAATTAATGGAAATTAAGAATTAAATACCGGGTTAAATTTCAATAGATAAGTATATTCTTATAACTTATATACCTCTAATTATATTTAAACAATTAAAATTTAGGTATTTCAAAATAAATCTGCAGTAGAATTTACTACAGTGGCCTTTCCCCTTTGAAACTCGAAAATGAAAGTCGATGATGCGGCCGCCATCACCGAAATTATTTTCCAGCGACAGAGTGGAAAGTACGGAACTTATTTTCTCCAAAATCTTCTTTAAAACAATTCTTCCGAATTATACTAAATATTTATATAAGAAAATACTTATAACAAAATTATTATAATTCATAAATCCTTTGAAAGCAAATTTTCAAAATCCCGGACTCATGTTCTAAAATTTCCAAATTTCATTGATTTTAATTTCAATCTTATTTTACCTATTATTTACACTTTATTGCCTAACAACCAATCTATAGCAACCAAATATATATATCTTTATAAAATATTTTTATATATAGAAAATATAATAGGCAAAGTTATTTCATTCACATATATAAAAAAAAATTATGTCGGTCTGTCCTATTAAGTGTTTAGAAATCCCTATTGATGTCACAGCATCCCATGCATCAACCAGAATTTATAAATACAAAACGGAATAGAGTAACACAATATAAAAAAAAATTATAACACTAACAAATACGCTCTCTCATATATATACACTCAGCGACTCCCATAGGGTATTACTACCCTGTTAGTAAAGAGTCAAACCCCACAAAGGTAAGGTTTATCGCTAAACCAAAGCTCTCATACCAGCTGTAACGTCCCGCCTTTTCGCACGCTTCAAATCGACACACATGCCGATTCAAACCATACGGAAGGGCGGATTGTTATGGGATAAATAAGAAAAACAGAGAAGAAATAAACAAAATAGAATCTCACAGCGGAAGGATAAAATATAATAATAAAATATACAGTTTATAAAACTGTTTACAAACATTTATATAATACATATCAGAGTTACACATACCAATAACAATGCAACGGAACAGTGTGTAGTGCACTAGATAAATAATAATAGTAATACTACAAATCTTCGTCTTCGTCCTCCAGAGCTAAACTTCAAATCCTGAAACGCTCGGACTGACCCGAGCGAATTGAAAAGACAAAACACTCGAGTCAGAACTAAAAGATCTTATGTGAGTTAAATTAACAGAAATAAATATGAGTGCAGTAACTCAAGAGATGCTCGGGATTTACGTCTCCTAAGGATCCGTTAAACTATTTACTATGTAGTATATTGCGCTATTATAATAGTGTCTATTTGTAAAATAAACTTACTTTTAAATAGCGTTAAGGCTTTACATTTTCCACCTTAACACAGTTATATATTCCCATAGTCTATACAGTACCGTAATCTCCCCCGTACTGGGCGTCGTCAGAGGGCACTCCATAGGTATGGTACAAACCCAAAATCGTATAAGGCGCGCTAGGGTAGGTGACACGGCACAACTAGGCAATGCCAGGGTAGATATACCAATTACGCTTCCGGGCCGATGCAAACGCGCAGCGCGCAGCTGCCGCCCACCTCGGACAAACTCCCCACATCAAAGAAATCAAAAGTGAAGGTGGCCACCGAAAATCCAAAGTCTGAGTATAGTATCGAGGGGAAGTGTCCGATCAGAGGTGCTACCTCATTAACCCGTCGATCGCTCCTGTTTTAGCCACCTTATGCCAACTCACGGGAGTTAGGTCCTCGTATTTATCTTTAAAGGAAACGCCGCCACCAACCTACTTCATTCTGGAATCTCCACCGCGTACACGGTTGTTAAAGTGGTTTTCGGAGTTGGCAGAGAGTATGACAACTTCCGATCCCGGTCTCTTCAACAACCAATCGTTATTATAACACCGCGGTCTTTTCAAAATAGTTTATACTTTAAAACCAGAATAAAATATCCATTTTAAACCCATATAAATACGATATCATTTATATTTTTAAAACCCCAAATCAATACGATATCATTTATTTTCCAATATATATTCCTTCCAAAATCATAGGGTTTCCAAAGTAAAATATTTAGAAATCAAACTCTTGAACATAATATTTCCAAATTATACTACCTTGAAAAAACATAGCTTTGAAACAAAATTTCCATCTCTTAAATGGTTAAATATTAAATTACTTTTATAAACAAAATAGCTTCTTTAGATTTCACAAATCAATTTCAAATATCGATTTAAACTTCCAAATACCATTTCAATTCTTATGTTTCAAGGCTTTAAATATTTCACCATTTCAAACAGACTCATTTGACAATTCCATATATATATCAAATTCAGTTACTTATTATTTAGACTTGAAATGTTTGCTTAATGAATTCAATATAATTTAAGAAAACCTTTAACTTCATATAACTGGATCATCTTTCAATTTATTATATATTCATTTAATCAACCTGATATTCATTAACATCACTTTACCCAAAATCAAGTTATATAAATCATATCCTTTAAAAATTCTAATTTTTATTAAATTTCAATTTAACTTAATATTCATCTTCCAAATCTATTCTCATTTAAGTCATAAAACTCCAGAAATTAATTTTTAAATAAATGTTTAATCTTATTTGATCTTAAAATCAAACTTTATTTAAACTTCAGATCAAATTTATAAAAAGCTTAAAAACCGGAAATTACTATATATATATAATAGCCTTTATCAATAACCAAATCAATATCTCATAAACCATATATATATAACTTTACAAAACCATAGAAAAATATTTCAAAAATAATTTTATATATATTTACCGCGGTGCTAGTATAAAATTTTCTACCCTATGGTCAAGTGATACGGATGTTATCATTTCAATCCGCAATTTAAAATAAAATGCGGTTGTATATCATTTCAAACCGCAATCCCGAATGAATTGAAAATGCATGATGACTTGCAATTAATAAAATAAATCATCCATTCATCTATCAAATCATACATCCATTTATAACAGTCATCATCCAATTTCAAACAATCATCAATATATAACAGGTGATAAATAATGGTATCAATTATCAGTTTATACTCAAAATAAATTTAATAACTGTTAATTGGCAGTTTATATGCAAATATAAACGTAAACTTAACTGGCAGTTAATATGAAATAAAATTTAACATAACTATGCCTAGCAGTTAATATGAAATAAATAAATTCTAATTGTCAAATTTATATGCAATAAATAAATAAATTTACAGTTATATTAAATGCGTTTAAACAGAAATAGTGAATAAAACATGTGAAATAGGGCTGTCAATTTCCTACACGACCCGAAACACGACCCGAAACCAGCACGGAAATTAGCAGGTTAACCCGACCCGATAAGTTGGCGGGTCATTTTCGAGTCAACCCGAATTTGACCCGTTTATAAACGGGTGGGTTTCGGGTTGACCCGCTAACCCGAAATTGACCCGTTAACAACCCGTTTATACTTATACGGGTTATACGGGTTGACCCGACCCATTTACGACCCGTTCCGACCCATTTACGACCCGTTTACACCTTATACGGGTTGACCCGACCCGTTTACGACCCGTTTACACCTTATACGGGTTGACCCGACCCATTTACGACCCGACCCGTTTATAAATGGGTTACACGGGTCGAGTCGGGTCAACCCGTTTATAAACGGGTCGGGTTCGGGTTGAGTTTTTATGACCCGTTTAATAAACGGGTTGACCCGACCCATTTAAAATCAACCCGAACCCGACTTGACCCGACCCAAACCCGACCCGACCCGACCCATTGACACCCCTAATGTGAAACAGTCATAAATTTTTTTCTACCCATATCTAAAATTAATTTAACAAACACAAGAAATTGTAGAAATTGTGAGTGGTTTAAAACACTCACCTTTTGAATTTAAATCGAATTTAAATTCGATTTAAACCCAAAAATTTCACAGTCTCCAAATCTGTCCAAACCAGCGCCAACAGATCCGGAATTTAATTTTGATCCTAATAAAAAATCTCGTGTGAATACGAGGTCGTATGAGAAAGTTATTCAATTTTAATGAGTTGAAACAAAAATTAAATAAAACAAAATTAAACAACAACCTAATTAAAGCTTGCCACGTCATAAAGCTTCTTCTCAACTCACGTATGCTCGTCCAGGGAATGAACTCATTTCAACGCACGCCCTCCCCACCTTTGACCGTGCCTTTAGACCGCCCCAGGCCACCAGATGGTGACGCGCCTCCACCATTACGACTTCTCTAGCCGAGCTCTCCAATACCCAGAAACCAATTTGCAAATAGTCGCTCCAACTCAAAATTTTCAAATTGACTTAGGTTTCGAATTTCCTGATTTTGACCGCGATTTGCCGCTGACTCGAGTATCGATTTCGAAAACAGAGACTGCGTGTAGATTCGTATGGATGAAACAAGTATATTTTTTTTTGGAATTTTTCTGAGATGTTTGAATTTTCATTTGAAATTTGAATAAAAATAGATCTAGGTTTGCATCCATTTGAGGAGGAGAAGGAGTTGAAGAAACGAACGTACAGACAAATGATAGAAGATGGAGGCTAGGGTTTTTGATCGTCTATTTATAGATAGATCGCAAAAGAATAGGTGTGCACGAATTTTAACGTGCAAACGCAAGTGGTCCCAAAAGATAAATAATATTAATTACACACGTTACGGATTTAGGAAATAAATAAATTCCTTATCATTTACATTTTATTTTAAACGTATTTACAAATGTAAATCTAGACATTTCGTTTACGTTTCAAAATACATCCACAATTTTATTAATTTCCAAATTGATCTAAACAAATTTAGATGTAAATTAAAAGCTGATAAGTCTATCCATTGCAGTGTTAATTTCTCCACTTCCTTATATTTAGAAATTATAAATTAAATTTTTAAAAACCTATTTAGAAATTTCTCCACTTCATGATTTCACCTTATTATCCACAAATTCCATTTTAATTTCAATAACGTAATATTTAAACGTTTAATTCCACTTTATTTGCGATAAATACAATTGTTGAATTTTGATACTTTAATTAAATTATAAATCTTTCTTTCTATAATCTATATCAATAAATGGTCCAATTATAAATAGAATTAGCATTAACTTCATCTTATAAAATTTACTACTCCAATTACAAAACAAATCTACGCTAACTGCACGATTTAAGTCAATTAATTGTGATTGAGTCTACATTAAATGTTATAAATTATAAATTGGAACCTCAATAAATTCGCTTATTGATTTAAAATCTTTCTATTCAGTAAATAGACATTTTATGGGTATAAATAACATTTGAATTATAACACATGTCATTAGTGCATGCTTCATTTCTTATAAACTCCCCTTTATTAACTAGAACACATTAACCAAAACAAAATAATTAATTTAGATTTATTTCAATCGATTGCCATTCTTAACTTAACATACTCAAAATGGTTAACCTAAATAATTGTTACCCTTTTACATTCAAATTCACTTACAACCATCATTAACAACAATGTTGCCATGGATTTAGATTTAATTAAATAAATTAGATGAATGGGTAAGATTTTGTAATTATCACTAATGCCAAATATATATGCATTAATTACTACTTATTATTTTGAATTCATTTATAAATTTACTAGTTGCCTTAGTCTTCTTATATCCTATTTACTACCAAACTTTCTATTTAGTTATAGTTTATCTGTAACGACCCGGAAATCCCGATCCCGAAATTTCCAGATGGTTAGAGAAAAGAAGAAAAGATAGAAGAAGAAGTGCAGAAAAGAATCATACAATCTCACATTCGCAGCGGATAAAATATAATATCAATAATAATAGTTATACCAAAGAATACTGTATCTATCAATTTACATTGACATATCAGAGTTACAACAATTTTATACAACATTGGATAGATACAATTTAACATGTCTCATATGTACAATATCATAGTGGAAACTCTTCATACGTCCTGCCATCCAGCTCGCCTCCTGAGCTCCAGAACGTCCTTACCTGAAAATCTGTAATACTCGGTCTGACCCGAGCATTACATCAAAGTAACACCTGGGTCAGGCTGGAAACCAGCGTGAGTAAACCCATCTAACATGAATGACAAAAGCATACAGCTTATATAAACCCGGGATAACTTATCAATTTACAACTTCACAAGCTGTTATAAACATTACTTATTTCACACATCAATTTCTAAGTGCCAATGTAACAACCCGCATATTTATCGATTTTACATTTAAATATTTTGTTTAAATATTTTGTCGTTAATCGGATATTGGTCCGAAAAGCTACTTTTTGCAAACGGTCAAATTCGGACTCGAGACCACTTCCATTGAGTTCGAAATGCTGTTTACAAGTTTTTTAAGTATAAACATCGATAGGTTTGGAGTTAGCGAAATTTCACTAACTTTTCCCGCTTTGGACTTTGGGTTAGTTTAGCCTATTAAGCCCAAGTTCCAAACCCCTTCTCCTCACTCTTCACAAATTTCCTAACTAACTCAAGCTTGGGCATTAATGGTGAAAAGAATGGGAAATTAAAACTCCAAGCACAAATTCAATTGCAACTCCAACATTCAACTCCAAATTCAAGAAGAAGACATCGGATTCAAGCTTGTGGTTGCTTCTCCATTTGCCTTCAAGCTTTGTTCTTCATTTTCATTGGGTTTTGGAGCAAAGGTGAGATTTTTATCTCACAATTCTAGTCTATAACTATATTGGACTGTTGGGAATGATTCCCCATCACTTTAGCATGTATATTTGCATTTGGTTTGGATTGGATTGGCGAAAAACTCCAATTTTTAGTTGTTTGGTGAACTTCCTGAGCTTAGGTCGCTCTGCCCAGGTATAGGTCGCTCGGAATCATTAGTTCGCGTGTGGAAAAGTCAAGGCTTGCATATTTCATTCGCCTCGGATTTAGGTCGCCTCGGATTTAGGTCGTAGGTCGTTGGACTTTAGGTCGTTCGCGTATAGGTCGTTCGGCCTTGCCTGCCTCATTAGGTCGTGGGACCTTAGGTCGTAGGTCGTTAGGTTTAGGTCGTTAAGTCGTTCCCTCTGTTGGAAATGTCTCCTCGGTCTTAGGTCGTTAGACCTTAGGTCGCCCCCCCTCCCTAGGTCGTTAGACCCTGAGTTGTTCCGCCTTCATTTAGCTCGCGCACTTCTTTAGGTCGCATACTCCTTTAAGTCGCATGACTCCCATCCCTTTAGGTCGTTGGACCTTGTTTTCCTTAGGTCGTTGGACCCTATTTCCTTTAGGTCGTATGACCCACTAGGTCGCTTGGCCCCTTAGGTCGCGACATCTTTAGGTCGTGTTACCTATCTACCCCTAGGTCGAAAGACCTTAGGTCGTGCACCTTTAGGTCGCGAACCCTATTAGGTCGCGAACACCTTTAGGTCGCGAACCACTTTAGGTCGCATGACCTCGTCTCCTTTAGGTCGCGAACCCTATTAGGTCGCGAACACCTTTAGGTCGCGAACCACTTTAGGTCGCATGACCTCGTCTCCGTTAGGTCGTGAACCTTGTTAGGTCGCGAACACCTTTAGGTCGCGAACCAATTTAGGTCGCATGACCTCGTCTCCGTTAGGTCGCGAACCCATTTTAGGTCGCATGACCTTTACCCTTTAGGTCGCTGGACCACTAGGTCGTGCCCCTTAGACCCCTAGGTCGCAACCATTAGGTCGCTCGACTCTATCCCTCTTAGGTCGTTAGACCTCATTTTGTCTTCACTAAGTCGTACCGTTTTGGGCGCTGCCCCGCACCCCGCCGGGGGTGCTGCCCCCTGGACCCCCGCGACCTGACCGGGCAGATCGAACCCCGTAAGCGGTGGAGTTGCCCCCGCACCCCCACCTCGGGGGGTTGCCACCCCCCTGGACCCCCCCTCCGTAGGGGATCTTATCTGAAAAACATTGAGCTGATTTCCTTGGATTTTATTCACATCTCCGTATGCGATTTTTGTGACTGATTGTTTCTACAATTGCTTCTGTGTTTTGTCACTTTATAATATAAAGGTTTCAATACTAGTAGTAAATATCAAAACTCTTTTAACAAACAATTTCAACTCTATTTTTAATAACAAAGCTCTTTTCTTAAACCGTTTTCCAATCTATTAGTATATACAAGCCTTTACCTCACTCGGATGAGAAATCTAATTAAACGACTTAGTAAAACAAGTGGTATGAAACGCTTGCGTTCACTTCGTCGGTTAATTCTTCGACTTGTTCGATTGAACCCCTTGTGACAATTTTATTAGTGAAGATTTACAGTTTGTTCGTAAATATTTAAGTTAAGCAAGTGGTTATGGGACATGAGGCTAAACTTCTATATTTACTAGCTTAGTGTAATTGACACTTCTCGTTGATCTTGATGATCGCTTTATGAATTAGACTAGCAATTGCGCGATGTCTCTTTCATTGCAAGGTTAGACTAGACACCACTTGTGTGATTCCATTCACACATACCTTTCTGCTTTTTGGTTAGTCTTGACCTCAATCTGTGTGATTCCATTCACACATGCGGGGTAGCTCCACATGGTCTTCGGACCGTCATGTGATAGGCCTCTTTCCCTTTTTATGATTTCTGGATTTCTTGTGTTGATTTCTGGAATTTATCTCTTTGACTTGTCATGAGTACAAGTTTAGGGTATGATGCCCTCTTTGGATCTTTGAGAAGATTCTTGTGATATTGATTTATCTCTTATCGGTTGATCTCCTGTTGATCATTATTTGCATACTTATAGTAGTATGTCAGTATGGATATTTTATGTTTATGCCATATCTTTTATTTTATATCATGTCATCTGATATTTATAGCTAGACTGATCCGTTTATTATTTTCTTATAAATAATACTCGGGTAAGACCGAGATGTTACAGGTGCTACTGCTTGACTCCTCCCCCAGTGATTCACTACTCAGACTTTTGGCTACTTGTTTAGATTAGCAGCTTTTGTTGATTACACTTGAGATATAGACTCATAGTTGTATTCTTTTGTATAGCACGCGTTGCTATTCTTTTGTATTATCGTGGATCTTTTTAGACCACTACTCTGATGTACACTTTTATGTGATATATATTCATATCTCTTTCCGCCTTTGTGATATGGATATCTGTGATTGATTCGCATGTTATGCTTACTTCTATATTTGTTTCCGAAGATTATTTTATAGCCACCGTGTGATAAGAGATTACATGGATGGTCGCTCCTCAACAGCCTTATTCTCCGCGCTAGTTGACAGCACTACACCGTAGTGTTCTTGGCTAGCGTGGGTATAGAGGTGGGGCGTCACAGCCAAACTTAGGTTAAATGGTCCAATTCACTTAAATCATGTCATTCCAGTATATAGATTTCACATGTCAAAACTGAATATAATTATTATAGATTACAAATCGAAGTGGTTTCGGGTATTACTGATACCCGACCCCAGTCTCTTCGAGTTCAAAATCATCTTAACAAAGCTGATTTAGTTTAAACAATTCCATTTATCCAGTATTACATGTTTACATTGCCATTTTATAACAGATAGACAAACCAAATTATCACAGTTCAATCCATTCAACACCACATCACGGAAAATCACAGAATATCATCAATAGGTATTAACCTTAATTAATCATGAACAGTAATTAACCATTATGTAATTACTTCCTTACTTTATCCCTTAATTACACCAAGTAATTGATCCTTAATTACTTCTACTAAGTAATTATCCTTTAATTACTTTCCATTAAGTAGTTATTTCTTTAGTTAATTACATTTAGTAATTATTCATTAATTACTTCCACTAAGTAATTACACTTATTTATCTCATTAAGTAATTAATTTATAAATCAGTTTAATTTAATCACATTCATTTTATAAATTCAATTGTGCAATTGATCCCTTAATTAAACAAATTGATTATACTTAAATTCCGTAATTAACTTAATAAATCTCAAATCATTAAAAAAAAAAGTTAATTAACTTAAGACAAAACATTGTCTTATTAATGTCTTGACTATCACATAACATGTTAACATAATAATTAACTTTACTTAATTAAATCCTTTAATTAAGTTTTAAGATAAAATAAACATTTAACTTGATAAATAAAGGTTACCAAAACTTTCTTCAAATACATAAGGTATTATCCAGTAACAGTTTAAACTAATTTCAATTTATGTCAAAACTTTTTTTTTTAAAATAACTGTTTTAAATTTACTTCGGGTCCAACCCGAAAAGCACTCGAGTCCTGACCCGAGAAACTCCTTAATGGTTTGAATTACTTAAAAATTTAAACACTTATATATCAGAAGATATAAAGTTTCAAAGCCCTTAACCTTGTACAATTTGACTGGAATTTACTCTGAGGAAATTTGATTTATTTTCATGTTAAACCATGCTGACCCAACTGGCCTACTTGGCCCAAATCCTATTCTTCCTCCTTATCCTTCTTATTAATTCCAGTTCTTTGTTCTGCTCTGTTTCTTTTCCAGACTCATTCCTCTCTTAACTTTACTTGTACAAATTTACATGTGCAAGATGATAAGTACGTACATGATAGGCAATATTATTCATCTTAATGCGTACAGATAATATACTTTACTTTGTAAAGTTATTTATAATTAAAGTATATGTAATATCAAATATGATTGCAAGTTGAAGAACAGGTAGCAATGCTTGGCAACAACAACTCATGGCAAGATTTTCAAACCTATGTTTTTGTACAAAACTATGTTACAAAATGTTTCCAGAATCTGAAACTTCCAAACTCAACATGTCAGGCCTTCAAACTCAAACATGTTAGGTTACTAACTATTTCAGATTCCGAAATTTTCGATGATTCAAACAAGCCAACCTTCAAAACTCAAACATGCCTCACTCCTATCTATTCCAGAGTTTTAAAATTTCCAGACTACAGGCCAGGCTACTAACAATTTTAGATTTCGAAATTTCCAGACTACCTGTACATTTCACATGTACATTCACTGAAAATAAATGAACAATGTTATCCTATTTAGCATGTATATATCAGGTGCACTAAGAGATGCAAACACTAGCAAAGACATCATGCAAATATTCTTAACACAAGCCTGTACAAATTGAGGCAGAGACAGAAGCCAATTATGGAAGCAAGATTACTTGCTTGCAAAATCACATTCTAATACAAAGACCAGGTTACTTATAAATATATTCAAGACCAAAACAGGAAATCACGTACGCATTGTTTAAGCCTTCACAGTGAATATATGTATTATGTGCCTTAGACACATACACTTTTCCTTTTCTTTTACACGTATGCTTTTGATACAGAATGGGTTAGTAATTTACTTCTAGTGTAAATTTCAACCCAGCAACCATTTAAATTCATCAACTAACTGCTGTTAAATGAGTGAAGACGCAAAAGAATTTCATTCTATATCCGTAAGGGTGTTACTCACCTAAAATATGCCGTAGAAATCCAAACCATACCCAATTCTTCGATCACTGTTTTCAGCATCGCACGCCACCATGAGACTCCACCCTTCCACCTTTCAGCCTTGCCACAAACGCGCATCCATCTGAAACGACCCACTCTCAAATCGAAATCGAGCCGACAGGAGCATCTAATTCTATTCGCGATTGCCTGAAGAGAAAGGAGAGAGTTGGGTTCGATTATATTTGTTTGAATGAATTTTAGGCAGAGGATATTTTCGATTCTCAAATCCCACCATTTCTAAACAATTAAAGCTAAATGTCGAGTGGAAGGGAAAAGAGAGAGAGAGCCTCGTTTCGTTTTCTTCTTTCGATCGCCGTTTATTTTGTTTTTTTTTTTTTAATTTTTGAACTGAAAACCTCTTTACTCTAGAATACTCACAGAATATCTTCAATCAAGAGGAACAATATAAGCCACTTGTCAACCTGAATGGTACTTAAGCTACAAGTGTAAATTGCATGCTATTATCATTACACACATGTAAAAAAAAATCTATATTTAAATTATTCTTTTGTCTTAATTAATTTCTTAAATTTATAAAATATGTTTCTAAATGTTTATAAATACACTAATTTCATAAACTTCATTTAAATGTTATAAATGTTTGTATCCATTTCATATTAATTCAAGCTTTTATATGTTATGTTTATATAGATTTTTAATTTGCTATGAAATATTTACAAAGAAAGAATAATTTAAATCTTTTATTAAATTCTATTTAAACTTAGGCTCATAAATTTTTTAACTTACTACTATTTATTCTGTTTGTTTTTTTGAAAAGATGAATTTTTTTGGCCAAATTAAATAATTATGCCAAGTTATTATCAGATAAATATCTATCCACATATAACTATTTATTATCAGATTTAATTGTTTTCACTCTATAAATCAGTATTTTTATTAATTAACCTAATTAATTATTAAGTAACAGATATTCTAAAATCCGGGTTATTACATTCCTCCCCCCTTAGAATCTTTTCGTCCTCGAAAAGGAACGAAGCCAGAATTTATTAAAAGGCTTATTATTAGAAAAATTATTCTTTGAAACACCTTCTAAAATAGTTTTAAAATATACATAATATTATAATATGGTTATATAAATTTTTTTTAACTCGATGTTTCAACCAGTCCATCCTCGTTCTCACAGAAATTCGGCCATACGTTGATCAGGCGTACGACTGAAAATCTACAAGTACTTAACAGACCCATTTTCAACACCCAGTGAAAATACTTGAAAAATAATTTTATTGAAAATATTGAAAGTATTTTGAAATCGAGAAAATATCTTTGGTGAGAATGCTCTGGAAATCATCACCCCCATCCATGGTCGCAGTTAACCCGATGGTTACGTTGTCGTCCCGACAAAATGCATAGATAACTATAGGCCTCCGCGCCCCTCGATTACACCATGGAACCCACGATAGATCGCAGCTACAACCGGGGTTACGTAACTATCACAGCAAAAACCCACATAACTGTAGGCATCAGCGCCATCGAATTTCGCTACCAAAAATGAAACTTCTCCATTCTACTTGACCATAGATCGCAGTCTACCGATGTTGCGTTGCCTTCCCGGCAAAATCAAGTGTAGACCGTTGACACTCATCCTCCACATGATTTTCTCTATGGTTCCCACAGTAGATCGCAACGACATCGTGTTACACTGTCGTCACAGCATAACTCAAATGCCTCTGTAGGCATCAGCGCCCTCGACTTTCGCTAACCAATAATCCTCAGGAACTAGTTTTGTCCGGACTCCTCACAGGATCAACTTTAGAACCCCCCTTAGGGCTCAAGGCAGCACCACCCGGTGGCACTCCTGAGAAGTTCATTTCAAGGGAGCGCCTTTTTCCCCATAGCCATCATCAAAACATTTTATACTATATATATAGTATCTTTAAATCATACACCTAGTATGATCTCATACAAAGCTCCTTTACACAAATCGATGATTCCAAAATCAATAATTCTCAAACTAGGCTTTCCAAATTCAATATTTGATTATATCCAAAAATCAAAAGCCTTTCCAAATCCATAGGTTCCCAAAACCTTTTTCCAAAATCCTCATATGATCCTTTACACACACATATATATATATATATATACAGATATATATAATTTTTAAAACTTTAGATCATTTCAAACTTGTATAAAACTCCTTTATACTTCAAACACCTCCAAAAACCATTTTCTTCCGGCAAAAGATTCATCAAGGGGAGTTTCATTTTATAAAACAAAGATATTTAACTTTGTTTACTCAAAATCAAATATCCAAATTTGATTACTCCTTTTTCATATAATTTTTATTCAAATCAGTATGATGTACACATATCATTCGTACGCTATACCAATCTGATCGCTCACTCGATCACACAATTTCACTTATGAACTAGTATCGTCCACCCGACTTCCTAGTGCGGACTCAGATCTGGTTTCTTGATCAGAAACCATCATTCTCCTTGCATATCCAAACTATGATAGAGAATATCCATAACCAATCAACAATCCATATCCAGGTTCGCCGTCGAAAATCGAGTGCAAAATCCCACTCGGATCGATATAACTATATCGAAATTCTGTGCTCGAATCTGGATCAAATTACTATGCGAATAGAATAACATACGTACACCCTACGTATTTATCTTTATTGGTTATTAGCCAAATTAATTTCTCTTTCTATTCACATTCACTTTTAATTTTCATTCACTTATTCACAATCGCTTAAATCCATTCGGATTATCACCTCTATTCTTATCTCGATTGGGTATTTAAACAATAACAGTTTAAACTCTGTCCAGTTTAAATTTAGAAAATAGCTTAAAAAGTTAAAAATAGATAAGTAGTTGGAAAATAATTACTAGTTTGTAAAATAGCTGTAAAATAGTTAGAAAATAGTTAAAATAATTATAGTAATTAGTTTTGTAAAATAGTTGAAATATAGTAATTAATTTATAAAACGGTTGGAAAATTGTTAAACAGTTACAAAAACAATTGTAAAACAAGTATAAGATAGTTTGGCTTTTTAAAGAGAGGTTGTATATATAATAAACAGTTTGGAAAAATAGTTTTATATTAAAACAATTTATATTAAAAATAGTCCAGAGTCAAACTGCTCACTTCCCAATTTCCATTCTTATCTATTAAATTTAAATTTCCACTTCCATTTAAATTGACCCAATTCCAATTTAAATAACTACAATTTCCATTGTAATTGATTCAACCCAATTCAAGTTGAATTAACCTCCGTTTCTTCCCAAATTTAACTTTTTTTCAACCTTGATCTCATATTCTACTAATTCAAATAAATTTCAATTGAACTAGTTCCAATTCCAATTCATTTCAACTCCAGTTTGAATTAATCCCAATTTCAAACTCCATTTTCAAATCAAGTTGAATTATTCTTAATTTCCTTCCAAATTCAATTCAATTTTCATTTGAATTTAAAATTATTCAACTTTAATTACAATCCAAATTATTCAAGTCAATTCAATTCAAATTTTCCATTTGAATCTTATACTTATACACCTTCAATCATAATTTCAAGTAATTCAAATCAAATTCAATTTGAACTAATTTCAATTCAAATTCCAAATTTAAACCATCTCGAATTATATAAATTTGAGTTAATACTTGAAATGTTGATTTAATTCCTTTAAATCAATTTACCTTTGAAGTTTTAAACAATTCAAATCACAGTTCAGACCTAACATATTATACCACAAATCAAATCAACCTTTATTTTTACATCAATAACCCAAACCTTTAAACAATTTAATTCTGAGTCCAATTCTCAAAATTCCATTTTAAATTATCTTTACTTAACTCATTACAAGGTTCAAGTAAAAGTTTCAAACAATTTGTAATTTACAAATTCAATTACTCAAATTTTTAGTTCAACGTAATTCCATACCCTTAACTTCAAATTAAAGTTTAATTTCCCTTTTATCTCAACAATGGATTACCATACTCCATCTCTCATTCATTTAAACAATTCCAATTCACAACTTAAATTTTTTTAACAACAATAGGATGATATCATCTAATTTATTTTAAAACATCCATTCATTTTCAATTCCTAGATCTCAAACCCAATTTGAGATCACTCAAATTCCCTATTTTAAATCAACTATTTAACTTCCCAAGTTAAATTTTAATTTTATCTTCACATTCCCAAATCAGGTTGATCATTCCAACTTATTTAACTCTTTCCCCAGTTAAACTCAATTCCCTTAATCCAGACAATCTTACCCAATTTGAATTTCCATTTCAAATTCTAAACTTCATATTAATAATCTTCCCATTTATAAGTTCAAAACTTAGCACTTCAGGTATCACATCTTATTCCAAATTCAAAACCCACCATTTAGAATTTATTTCAAACCACCTTTGATATTATGTATATCCACGTATATACATATTAATTTCTTTCACATGCCAAGTTATGCTTTAAAATTTTAAACCACCTTTGGCTTTTAATTCAAAACAAATTTCTTTAAATTTTCAAACAACTCTTGTTTGAAATAGGACCATTTCATTTAAATGCATTAAATAATATTATTTATTATTTCTTTAAATTAATTACATCATTAATTAATTCCAATTAATCACATAAGGTAATTAACTTATTTCTTAATTAGCTTTATTAAGTAATTGTCCCTTAAATTACTTATCACCAGTTACTTCATTAAGTAACTCCCTCTTTTATTTATCATTTCCAATTATAATTATCTTATTCTAAAACTCTTCTCCAATTCAAGAATTCAATTTTAGTTTGAATCCATTTCAAACTTATCTCTATTCAATTTAAATTTCAATTTGGTTGTATTTCCATTTCTACTTAATTTACTTTCAATTTAAGACTTCAATTTGGTCGCATTATATTACTTCTTAATTTTAATTTCAATAATTTAACAACCAATCGCCTTTATATTTATTAGAAGGAAATATTGCTTTACACATCAAAATATATTTTTATATAAAATCATTTAAAATCTTTATATAAGAAAATAACAAGTACGCTCTCTCATATTTATATACTCAACTCATTATAGGGTTCCACTTACCCTTTCCTTAATGAGTAATCCCTAACAGAGCCAAGGTTCTCGCTTAACCCTCAGGCTCTGATACCAAATGTAACGACCCGGAAATCCCGATCCCGAAATTTCCAGATAGTTAGAGAAAAGAAGAAAAGATAGAAGAAGAAGAGCAGAAAAGAATTATACAATCTCACATTCGCAGCGGATAAAATATAATATCAATAATAATAGTTATACCAAAGAAAACTGTATCTATCAATTTACATTGACATATCAGAGTTACAACAATTTTATACAACATTGGATAGATACAATTTAACATGTCTCATATATACAATATCATAGTGGAAACTCTCCATACGTCCTGCCATCCAGCTCGCCTCCTGAGCTCCAGAACGTCCTTACCTGAAAATCTGTAATACTCGGTCTGACCCGAGCATTACATCAAAGTAACACCCGGGTCAGGCTGGAAACCAGCATGAGTAAACCTATCTAACATGAATGACAAAAGCATACAACTTATATAAACCCGGGATAACTTATCAATTTACAACTTCACAAGCTGTTATAAACATTACTTATTTCACACATCAATTTCTAAGTGCCAAACTTAGGTTAAATGGTCCAATTCACTTAAATCATGTCATTCCAGTATATAGATTTCACATGTCAAAACTGAATATAATTATTATAGATTACAAATCGAAGTGGTTTCGGGTATTACTGATACCCGACCCCGGTCTCTTCGAGTTCAAAATCATCTTAACAAAGCTGATTTAGTTTAAACAATTCCATTTATCCAGTATTACATGTTTACATTGCCATTTTATAACAGATAGACAAACCAAATTATCACAGTTCAATCCATTCAACATCACACCACGGAAAATCACAGAATATCATCAATAGGTATTAACCTTAATTAATCATGAACAGTAATTAACCATTATGTAATTACTTCCTTACTTTATCCCTTAATTACACCAAGTAATTGATCCTTAATTACTCTACTAAGTAATTATCCTTTAATTACTTACCATTAAGTAGTTATTTCTTTAGTTAATTACATTTAGTAATTATTCATTAATTACTTCCACTAAGTAATTACACTTATTTATCTCATTAAGTAATTAATTTATAATTCAGTTTAATTTAATCACATTCATTTTATAAATTCAATTGTGCAATTGATCCCTTAATTAAACAAATTGATTATACTTAAATTTCGTAATTAACTTAATAAATCTCAAATCATTAAAAAAAAGTTAATTAACTTAAGAAAAAACATTGTCTTATTAACGTCTTGACTATCACAAAACATGTTAACATAATAATTAACTTTACTTAATTAAATCCTTTAATTAAGTTTTAAGATAAAATAAACATTTAACTTGATAAATAAAGGTTACCAAAACTTTCTTCAAATACATAAGGTATTATCCAGTAACAGTTTAAACTAATTTCAATTTATGTCAAAACTTTTTTTTTTTTAAATAACTGTTTTAAATTTACTTCGGGTCCAACCCGAAAAGCACTCGAGTCCTGACCCGAGAAACTCCTTAATGGTTTGAATTACTTAAAAATTTAAACACTTATATATCAGAAGATATAAAGTTTCAAAGCCCTTAACCTTGTACAATTTAACTGGAATTTAGTCTGAGGAAATTTGATTTATTTTCATGTTAAACCATGCTGACCCAACTGGCCTACTTGGCCCAAATCCTATTCTTCCTCCTTATCCTTCTTATTAATTCCAGTTCTTTGTTCTTCTCTGTTTCTTTTCTAGACTCATTCCTCTCTTAACTTTACTTGTACAAATTTACATGTGCAAGATGATAAGTACGTACATGTTAGGTAATATTATTCATCTTAATGCGTACAGATAATATACTTTACTTTGTAAAGTTATTTATAATTAAAGTACATGTAATATCAAATATGGTTGCAAGTTGAAGAACAGGTAGCAATGCTTAGTAACAACAACTCATGGCATGGCAAGATTTTCAAACTTATGTTTTTGTACAAAACTATGTTACAAAATGTTTCCAGAATCTGAAACTTCCAAACTCAACATGTCAGGCCTTCAAACTCAAACATGTTAGGTTACTAACTATTTCAGATTCCGAAATTTTCGATGATTCAAACAAGCCAACCTTCAAAACTCAAACATGCCTCACTCCTATCTATTCCAGAGTTTTAAAATTTCCAAACTTACAGGCCAGGCTACTAACAATTTCAAATTTCGAAATTTCCAGACTACCTGTACATTTCACATGTACATTCACTGAAAATAAATGAACAATGTTATCCTATTTAGCATGTATATATCAGGTGCACTAAGAGATGCAAACACTAGCAAAGACATCATGCAAATATTCTTAACACAAGCCTGTACAAATTGAGGCAGAGACAGAAGCCAATTATGGAAGCAAGATTACTTGCTTGCAAAATCACATTCTAATACAAAGACCGGGTTACTTATAAATATATTCATGACCAAAACAGGAAATCACGTACGCATTGTTTAAGCCTTCACAGTGAATATATGTATTATGTGCCTTAGACACATACTCTTTTCTTTTTCTTTTACACGTATGCTTTTGATACAGAATGGGTTAGTAATTTACTTCTAGTGTAAATTTCAACCCAGCAACCATTTAAATTCATCAACTAACTGCTGTTAAATGAGTGAAGACGCAAAAGAATTTCATTCTATATCCATAAGGGTGTTACTCACCTAAAATATGCCGTAGAAATCCAAACCATACCCAATTCTTCGATCACTGTTTTCAGCATCGCACGCCACCATGAGACTCCACCCTTCCACCTTTCAGCCTTGCCACAAACGCACATCCATCTGAAACGACCCACTCTCAAATCGAAATCGAGCCGACAGGAGCATCTAATTCTATTCGCGATTGCCTGAAGAGAAAGGAGAGAATTGGGTTCGATTATATTTGTTTGAATGAATTTTAGGAAGAGGATATTTTCGATTCTCAAATCCCACCATTTCTAAACAATTAAAGCTAAATGTCGAGTGGAAGGGAAAAGAGAGAGAGAGCCTCGTTTCGTTTTCTTCTTTCGGTCGCCGTTTATTTTGTTTTTTTTTTAATTTTTGAACTGAACACCTCTTTACTCTAGAATACTCACAGAATATCTTCAATCAAGAGGAACAATATAAGCCACTTGTCAACCTGAATGGTACTTAAGCTACAAGTGTAAATTGCATGCTATTATCATTACACACATGTAAAAAAAAATCTATATTTAAATTATTCTTTTGTCTTAATTAATTTCTTAAATTTATAAAATATGTTTCTAAATGTTTATAAATACACTAATTTCATAAACTTCATTTAAATGTTATAAATGTTTGTATCCATTTCATATTAGTTCAAGCTTTTATATGTTATGTTTATATAGATTTTTAATTTGCTATGAAATACTTACAAAGAAAGAATAATTTAAATCTTTTATTAAATTCTATTTAAACTTAGGCTCATAAAATTTTTAACTTACTACTATTAATTCTGTTTGTTTTTTTTGAAAAGATGAATTTTTTTGGCCAAATTAAATAATTATGCCAAGTTATTATCAGATAAATATCTATGCACATATAACTATTTATTATCAGATTTAATTGTTTTCACTCTATAAATCAGTATTTTTATTAATTAACCTAATTAATTATTAAGTAACAGATATTCTAAAAATCCGGGTTATTACATTATCAATATATATATACCTAGGCAAATCAAGTTCTTGTCTTTTCTGTTATTTCAATTAAATCGGGTATGCACAAATAAATTGTTTATTAACTTATTTTTACAAATTATTTACATGCATTCAGTTACACCTAATCTAATGCATTGATTTTCATTTATAAATTAAAGGTTTTTCCTTTAAAAGCTTTTATTACTAACCATAATCCAACCTCTACAGGACATTGATTTAATTCAATGTACTATCTAATATTCTTAATCCATTAAATAAATTCACAACTTACCCTTTGTTTTCCTATATTCTCTTCTTAGCCTAGTATAACCATTTACATCATTTCAATTTATTCATCATTTTATATCAACTATTAATACTTAGCTTAAATTCCTATGGTTTCACTTCTTTTTCAACATATGCTTTATTATCAACTATAAATCTTTACTTCTTTCTAAAGTTAAATTATCTAATCTTATTAAAAATGATGAAATTTAACTGACGGAAATTTTCGGGTCGTTACATCAACCATACAAGTTGTTCTGGATCTGGACAAACAGAATCACCATCTTCATCATCCCCATGGTATTTATTCATCACATTCACATCGGATCAAAGTTGTTTTCGGATAAATAAGGCCGATCCCGATCTCTTCGAAACGATTAACGAAATTGGCCAATATTGATAGTCGGTTCTCAAATTTTATGTAAAATTAATTTTTAGAAGCTTATTCCTTATGACAAATTAAAATAAATACTGATACGAATTCGAGCTTGTAAATTTATCAGAAAATCTTTTAATAATTCAAGAATTCTTGTCTTGGACTTTGAGTTATACAACTTCTATTAAAATAATTTCTTTGCTCAACTTTAAGTTGCTGTTAAACTTATTTCTTCCATTACATCAGACAATACTTGTCAAAATAAATACATCAAGTAGTAAATCATACGTCTATTTTTACTCTAAACACAAGCATACAACATCATTTAGCTTATAATAACCAATGTGATATCCCGAAAATTTTGGCACTATCAATTTAATAATCTGTATTTAAAATTAAATTGATTTGATAAATTTTGTTAATAAAATTTGACTTGATTTAATAATCCAATTAAATAGATATTTAATTGGTGGATTTCATCTATCAAAAAGCTAGTAAAATGTTTTCTATCTATAATATATATATATTTATGTATGTATATGTATGTATATATTGTAAATAGATAAGCTTTGTTTTAAATTTAACAAATAAAAACTTGTTTTAAGTTTCTAATATACATTTTGATAATTTGGAAAATTATGATTTAATTTAATATAACTTTTCAAAACTAGTTAATAAATAACTATATGGTTTGTAAATACTTAAGATAAATATTGATTGTTTAAATTATATCTTAGCTTAAGTTAAAATTTAAATATAAGGTTTATTTTATCTTCTTTTTAAATATAGCTGGATAAATATAATTCGAAATTATATATGGAAGTTTAAAATACAATTTACATATTAAACATTAATTCATTTAAATAAGATAAGTGATAAGTAATTTATAATCTCTTTTATAAATTATTTAAATTGATAAATATGTTATTTTCAAACAATATTAATAAATGTATAAATATAGATTGGTTTTAAAAGACAATACTATTGTTATTTTTTAAATTAAATATGTTGACACAAATTAGTTTTAAATTGGATTTTTAAATTTATGATTAGATTTGAATTTAAATTAATTTTGAATTCAAAAGAATAAACATTTTTTAAATTATTTGGATAAGCTTTCATTTTTATATAATTTGTTTTATTTCATTTTCTTTAAAAAGAAATGCACATATACATTTACATATGAAAATAATTTATATATATATAAGTATTTAACAAATAAAGAAAAGGGTTTTATTTACTTTTAAATAGAATAAAAATAAGTAAATATGTATATAACAAGTGTTAATATCTTAAGTAACTATTGAGACAAATGTGAACTAATAATCTAACCTATTTGACAAATGTAGTAATATAGGACAAGTGTCCTCTTAATTTTTGATTTTCTTGTAGTTTTTAAATAAATCATTTTAACTTATATAAACACATACTTCATTCCCTCATTTTCTTCTAATCTTCATTTTCAAAAGCTAAGAAAAGAATTTCAGCTGAACCAAAATTGAAAACAAATCAGTAACCAAACTCTCAAAAACAAAAATCATGATCAAATTTGATTTTCAATTCTCTAACTCCTTACAAAAACCAGAATTTCAATTCAAGCATGCAAACCCTTCTTGAATCAAAATCTTACCTGCATTTTTCAATTCTGTTCATTTTCAAAATTGAACCAGTAACCATCTTCAAATCAATTACCTGAAATTCATTTTTGCAAATCATTTTCAAGATGTTCAAGCCTGCATATAACTGCAGTTTTAAAACCAAGCCTGCCTGCAAAGTATTTTCTTTTCAACCTAAGTTTTTAAGCAAGCAAGTAAAATATGAAGCAAGAGCAATCCTGCATGCAAATCTAAACAACATCAATTCAAGTTTAAAGCAAAGAAGTAATTTTCAAGTTTTAATTCAAGAAAATCAGCAATTCAAGTTGTCTGTCAAAATAGTTTACAAAGTAAAGACTATGTTCTCATTTGTTCCAGGTGAGTAACATCACAATTTAAATAGTTAAATATATAATTATGTTGCCCGATCATCTCTGAAACTAGTATGTTTGTGAATGAATTTATAAGTTTAGCTTTGTGTATATATATGAAATATTGTTGTGCATGTATCTGTACTCTTCTTCTTTGATTCTAGTTCCAGGCTTAAATTCAAATCAAAATCTCTAGCTCTTGATCCAATCTTGTTAAGACTTAAGTATTGAATAAAATTTGTTTGTTGAATCATGGTTGTAAGTATAAAAATATGTTTAAGTCAAAATAGTTTATATTGCCTATGGAAATAAATAAACTTCAGTACAAATTTAAAATAGGCTAAATTTCTATCATCATGATTGTAACGACCCAGAATTTCTATTAATTAAAATTTGAATATTTAATTAATTTTAAATATTAATAAGTGAATTTATAAGTCAAATAAATTTTATTTCGAATAATTGGATTTAATTGGATAATTAAATCGATAATTAAATAGTTGGAAATACAGAAATAATTGAAATTTGGGTTAAATATGATTAAAAATTGATTGTAAAATTTTATTATATCATGTTGGAGTTAGAATGATGTTATAGAACTTTTAAAATTGAATTTAAAGTTTATTTGTGAAAATTGAATATTTTAATATTTAATCGACTAGTGAAATCAGCCAATTTTCGAACAATCTCGGAATTGGACGAAACTAGTTCCATTGGATCCGTAATAGTTTGTTATTATCGGATTTCAATTTTCGTAGCAATCGGAGTTTTCGTTTGATCGTGGGAGCCCGAAACGCATCGAAATTGTTTTTAATATTAATTTGGCGAGTTAAAATAGCAATTTTTCAAATAGTGTCGGATTTCGACGAAACTAGTTTCATCGGATCCGTAATGTGATATTATTATATGATTTCAAATTTCATGTCAATCGGATTTACCGTTTGTCCGGTGCAAACTAAAACGCCTAGAAAATTATTTAATCGGTTTAATTTTAAATCGAACGTTTGTTGCCATAACTCGCACAGATGACCGAATTATCTTCCGAAACCTGTTCCATTATGTCTGGAACAAGGGATAAACCCTAGAAACGTCATTCAGCGCGCGTAAATCGGAGTTTGGAAATTCCGGAATGAATAGTGTTCGATAGATTTCTATAAATAGCCCCCCTTTCTTCACAAAAAAAAATTAGGGTTTAAAACCCTAGCCGCCGGCTATGAAACCAAAGGCCAGAAATTCATCGATTTCCTCCCTTAATTACTTCTAATCCATCAACAATTAGCCAATGTTCTCAACTAACAAATTGTAGAGCGATGTGAGGGCTTTAAATCTATAAGGAGATGATCGTGTCTCGTGTAGCGTGGAAGGAGAAATCATGGCCGAAAGGGGTTCGGTTGGGCGCGATTTTCGAGGGGGAAGAGGCAGCCGAGTTCCACATGGTTGTACTGTAGGTGGTACTCGGGTAGTGCTTCGAGATGGCGCAATCCGATCGAAGTGAAAAAGCTCGAGATTGGGGCGGTTAGTAGGGTTTTCACGGCGTGTTTGGGTTCCTAATGCTCGTGTTTACTTGATGATGGAAGATGAAGCAAGGACGGCTGTGATTTGGAGGCGATGGATCCAAGGGCTATGATTCTAATTTAGGTTAAAGAAAATATAAATTGTTGTAAATTAGTTTATTAAAAAAATTCATGAAACTTTAAAAAATCATATCTTTTTCATACGAGGTCGAAAACGCGCGAAACCAGTTGCGTTGAAATCGTATGGACGAGCACTACAAAATGGAGTTGGATTGGAGTCGTTTGGAGCTAGCAAAAATTTCGAGTAAAATTAAACGCACGTTTAATTTTATTCGAAATAAAACGCTGAAATCGAATTGGAATCAAGGTGAGAACGTCTCACTCAATCGAATCGGTTTCGATTTTAATTTTAAATAGTTAGATTTAAAATTCTTGAATGTATGTTTGAATGATGATTGTTATCTATTGATTGTTAAAATAGACATTATGCGCCGTTAGTAAGCGGATGTTATTTATTAAAAACATATACCGCGAATATTTCATAAACAGTGAAATTGGTATTATATATGTACTTGGAATTGATTTCCCACAGTATATAGCGGATGAGACCCTATTGCGCTGTCTATTAAGCGGATAATATTTTAAATCCCATATACCGCGATAATTTCGTACTGGAAGGGAATTAGTATTGTGCTAACATCTTTGGATGCAGGAAAACAGGTTGGAGGGATCCAACTGGATTCCTCAACAGTATTTATTTTATTATGGATATTTTGATATTCGTTGATTATCATATACAGATATATGATGTCGTTGTTGTCATGATTGACTATTTGGTGTGTAGCATCATTGGGCCAAATTTTGGAATTTTAAAATGATTTTTAAAGTGATTTTTGAAAAGTATACTTTATAAAATATTTTTGGAATTGATCCATTATAAATAAATAACGTTATAATTTTTAATGTTATAAAAATTATGATTTCTGAGAAATATAGTTAAAAGTTGATTTTTGAAAAATATGGGTTAATAATTTTATAAAATAGTTTAAATTGGGATTTCTGAATTTATTATAAAAAGTTAAATATAGGATTTATAAAATTTGATTATTTTATAAATCAAAGAAAATGGTGAAATTATAAAGGAGTTCAAAAGACATTTTAAAAGAAATATATAAATTGATTTATATAAAAGATTTATAAAATGGACATTTGTGAATTTAAAATATTGGGATTATAAAATGAATTTTATAAGTGTTAGAATGAATTGTGAATGAATTTCATAAATGAATGAAATTTATAGAATTATAAACGATGAAGTTATAAATGGAATTTTATAAGCAGTAGGTTTATAAAATTTGTAAAGTTATTAAAGGAATAAATTTGGGTAAGTAAATGAATCTTATAAGTTATAAGATTTATAAATTTGGAAAGTTCAAAGGAACGATTTTTGCAAACAAATAAATTATAAACATTTAACTTATAATATGGACTTTCGGTATATAATTGAGTTATAAATCGAATAGGTTAATAAAGGAAATTTATAAAAGGAAGTTGTTATAAAATAAATAGAAATGGAAATTATAAACATTGTTTTATAAATCCGCAATGACTTATTTTGATAAGTAAATTGTATAACTTATTAATGGAGTTATATTAACTTTTGAGAAATATTAAGTTTTAAAACAAAGCTTCAATTACAACATTCATTTATTCCTAAATTATCAATAGGTTAAATTAAATTCAAAGCAAAATCAAATTATAACATATACGTACATATATATTACAATTTGAAAATTAAATCTTTTATTTAAAATAAAAGATCTTCTATTCACAATATATATCAGATGTATATATTATAAACAGACTAAAAATTTAATTAGCTTCTGAAAAACAATTCTTATCAAATTTAAATTGTCAGAAAGATATAAATTACAATTATCAGATTAAATATTTATTAACCATAAAAAGAATAAATTAGCCAATTTTTAAATTGAAATTATAAAGAAAATTATCAAACCAGTTAAATTATAAATACAGATTATTAAATTTTTATTGCCCAAAATTCCGGGTCGTTACATTGGATGCTTCATTCAGGTCCCTAATCCATATATCTGAAGATGAACTTTAAACTGAACTGAATACCGCAGTGAGGAATATCTAAGCATTGAGATTGTAATAAACATAACTTTTATTTAGTATAGAGACAGTGACAAGGCTTGGTTGTTTAGCACTAGTATTTTATCTCACCTCCTTGATTAACTTTGACTGATGGCTTCATTTACTTTTAAACATGTCAGATGATCATTTTATTTAAAATTTTCTCATCAATGATTAACTTTTACAGGCACTTTTATCCCAAAAGATAAGGGAATCAGTTGATACTCATACCATGGAGAAGCCGGAATTGAAATTGTAAGCATATGTGTCTGTAAGAGGTTATCAGACTGGTGGCAGAGTTCGAGGCCATGGAGAAGTTGTAGCACTAAGCATGGTTCTATTGCGACCCGCTATTTTGAACCGTTCAAATCGACAATCATCCACACATGTCAGACTTGAATTGCTCAAAACAACAGATTGTTAATTTATATTTAGCAAAACTTAGCAAATATAGTAAATAAATAAATCATAGAATCACAGACATAGAGTAATACAATAATAAGCAGCGGAATAAATATATAATAATTCATGAAGCTGCTATAGAACATCACAGTCTGAAACAAATACATCAGAAAATCCCAAGTATACAAAAGTCATTAATACAAAAGTAACTGACAAGTCTGAATATAAATGACTAGAAATAACTGAGATAACGCAAAGGTGAAGAGATAAAGATAGATCTCCAAGCAAAGCTCCTAGTTCCGAAGGTGAGTCTCATATGTTGTGACACTCGGTCTGACCGGAGCATAAAGAAAAATACAAAACACTCAAGCCAGGATTAACATTCTTATGCTAGTAAATCATCTCAAGTGAAATGTCCGAGTGAAATGCAATATAACTTAAAGGACGTTAGGGATTCCCATCCTTTAAGGATCCGTTAAACTATCTACATACATAGTACAATACGCTACATAGATAATGTCTATAATCAAGTGAACTATTAAAATAGCGTTAAAGTTTTACCCATACCCTCCTTAGCACATTTTTATATATTCTCGTAGTGTATACAGTACCATAATTCCTCCATAAACTGGAGGGCTAACAGAGGGCACTCTATATGTACAGTACAAATCAAACTCGTAATGGGCTTGATAAGGCACGTGACAAGGCACGTGAGGCAATGCCAGGGTAGGTTTCTACTGCTTGCACTCCCAGACCGGTGGTACCACATAGCAAATACTACCGCCCACTTCGAGACACTTCCAATTAAAAGGTGCACCCTATCAAATCATAAAGTAATAGAGTGGTATCGAAGAAATGTGCCCGATAGGGGAAGTGACCTTACTTGCCCTGATATAGCCCTGTTTCAGCAACACCAAGATAACTTGAGGGAGTAAGGGCTGCATTAATACTTCATTCCAACGTTCGCCAAACCATCATACATTGTTCAAGAGTCTCCACCATGTGCATATTTGTTAAAGTGGTTTTAGATATTGGCAGAGAGTATGATAATATTTGATCTCGATCTCTTTAACAACCAAACACTTATTTCACACCGTGGTCATTTTCATTTCAAATAGTTCATACTTCATATCAAAATATCATATTCATTTAAAAATCATATCACTTTCAAAATCATATTTACTTTCGAAATTATATCACTTTCGAAATCGTATTCACTTCCAAATTCGTAACCACAAAATATATTAGACCATCATATCAAAATATTCGTATTTAAATCCATTAAATCTAAATCATAAAAGTTCAAACTTAAACAGTTTAAATATTGAAAATAGTTTATATATATTGAAATAGTTTGTATATTAATATATATATATATATATATATATATATATATCGAAAATAGTTTCAAGTTAGGATTGTTTCTTCCAATTTTACAAATCAGTTCAAATCAACTTTAATTCCAAAATTCAATTTAAATCAATCTCAGCTCAACAATTTCAACTAAAAAGGTTAATGTTTCAATTCAAATTCTCATTAAAATCATTTTTATTTATGTTTATTTCAAATCCAGGTTTGAACTACAAATTTAAACTACTTCCAATTCAATACGTTTCAAAGTTTAAATATTCAAATATTTACAATAACTCAATTGAATAAATTTCTTTTATATTTCAAAATTCAACTATAATTTTATTTAAATTTGAAAATATTCACTTAATCATTTTTAGTAACATTTAAATCAAATCTTAAATTACAAATTTAAATCAATATTAAAAATCCAACTTTATTTTTATTTAAATTTGAAAATATTCATTTAGTCATCTTTGATCAAACTTTAGTTATAATGTTATAAAAATCATATCTTTAAAATCTCAAAATTATTAAGTTACAAATCAATTTTTATTTAAATACAATTCTTAAACGAATTAAATTACAAGTGCACTTTATCTTATCTTTTCAACCTTTATTTATTTAAAGTTAATGCAAAAAATCTATTTAAAAGTATTAAAATAAGTCTAAATAAATACCTTAAACATATTATAGATGTATAAAAGTTATTAAAAAATATATTTTAAATCTTATTTTATATATATTTAAAATAATAAAGTTATAGGTAAAATTTTATAATTTACATTTTAAAAATTAAATTATAATTTTAAAATTTCCAAAACATATAATTTTAAAAATCAAAATTTTACACATATATTAATTAAAAATATCTTTATATTATATTCTAAAAATAAATACACATATATTTCCCCTTTTCAACAATTCAAAAATCATTTAAAAATAGACCAACGGTGTCCATATATAGTTTTCTATCCTATGGTCAAGTGATATGGGTATTTATCATTTCAATCCATAATAATTTAATATTTATGGGTGTATATCATTTCAACCCGCAATCCTGAAATTCAAAAATCAATAAAATCACTTGGGTTTATCATTTCAACCCATAACGATTTTCCCTAATCTGCAAATCATTTGGGTATGTATCATTTCAACCTATAGGGAATTTCTAAACGAACAAGGAACTTGCAGTTTATTGAAAAATGATAATTACAGCATAGAATATAAGTAACTCGCAATTGTGAATCACAAATTAACATATCATATCTGTCAATATAAATGTTATACAAAGAGACATATGATCATATACATCAAAGTGAACATCACGTCATATCATTATGTATATGTTAAAGTGAGCAGAGTAACTTATAAAATCATATATATATATATATATATATATATATATATATATATATATATTAACGAAATAGAATCCAAGCTATAACAAACATTTCAAGGGTCAATTCAAGTGATGTTTATTTACTTAACATAAAATTGTTAATCGTGAGTGATTACCCACCTTTCGAGGCTAGACAAATAACAAGAATAAGATGCGACGAACATGGATAAACATGGATCGACAAACGGGATAGCGACGGAGCTAGAAACTGCTGTTGTAATTCTTCGGGCAGCAATAGGAATAAGCAAAGCAACATGAACTAGAATTCGATGAAAACAAAATATATCGTTTTAAAAAATCTAAAATTTACTCAAATGTACAAAATAAAATGTTCATATTATATTTTTTTTAAATCATATTTATTAAAAAAATATTTAAAATATAATATCTATATATTATATTTTAAAAATCAATATTTATAAAACCAATATATTTCTTTCTAAAAAATTTTAAATGAATATTCAAACATAATATATTAAATCTACCACAAATAAATCTATTTTTAAGATATTAACAGAAATTTAAGTAAATACTTTAACATATTATATATATATATATATATATATATATCTTTAAAACATATTATATAATACTCTGAGCATACCGTATATACCTTTATATAATAAAAGAGAAGAGATTAACTATTGGGTGGAGGTTGCCTCAACTTCCATGGCCTAAGCGGTAGGCTATGGTCTTGTGGAAACTGACTGGAATGTGTTTGCGGTTGACAAGCATCGGTTAGTGGCCGAGAAAGTGAAAAATGGTAGAAGCGGGCTATTGCTTGGTGGGGCTGCTGGGCTAGGTAGCTGTCGGTGGAGCTGCTTGGTTCAAGACAGGCGATGCATGCTATGTGCAAGGTTTTCAGGTGTGGGTCTACGATGGATCGAAGGGGAAAGGCAAGGAGGGAAAAAGGTGATGGTCGGGTTTTGTGAGGCTCGGATTAAGGAGTCAGAATGGAGAGGACGGATCTGATGGAGGCGAGGGTGGTTTGTATGGCTATGGCGTGGAGGACAAGGCGGGTTTGGAGGGTTTGATCTAGTCCAGAATATGGGCTTAGGGGTGGTGGACTGATTGGGGAGGTGGGTGAAGGGATGGTTGTCGTGCTCCGATGTATGGAAAAGGAAGGGGATGGCTGTCACGTGTTGGCAAGAAAATGGAAGGAGGAAGAGAGAGGGTGGTTCGGTAGTTCAGTGAGTGGCTACTGGTGGCATCTTGGTTGTCGACACGGCTAATGGACATGAGCATATATTTTCAATTGAGGTATACAGGTGGAGAACAGAATGAAAACTGTACTTATTATATTTCTTTTTTTTATATGACCAATCATAGAAATGAAAAGGAAAAGGAGGGGAGAGGAAGAGTACGAACCAGAAATATATTGGAACTAGGGGAAAAGAAAAGGTTAGCAATTTAATTTTGGGAATATTAATTGCTACTGGCCATGCGTTTTCACCTGGTGGATAACTGAACGGACATAGGGAAGCCAAAAAGGTTCAAAATGGGTACCGATAAGGCTAACCATTTTGTATATTTTGCCGTGTATCGGACGCTGAAACACACAAATGAATATACTGCGGAGATCGCCATGACGAGATAAACATAATGGTACATAGATATGAGAGATATGACATACCCAACAAAACACGATATTCGCTGCTAAAAATGCTGCTATAACATCGAAAATAAGATAAACGGAGATAGAGCAGTCCAAATTTTGCGAAACGAAATATGACATCTCACCCAGTAAATTATTTACATTTTTACTATATAAAAATATTTAGATTTCAAAAATATTTTATTTCCATCAAATTAAATGATTTAAATTTTAAATTGAAATTTCACAACTAAACAAACTTTCATATTTCCAATGAAAATCTGACACTTGCTATGTTTAAATAGACGCATATCAAATATCAAATTTTCATTGCTAAACTTTTAATTGTTTAATTTCAAGAATAATTTAGTTACTTACATTATTGAAATCATTAAAATTTTCAGGTCATTACACTCTCCCCCACTCAAAACTTTTCGTCCCCGAAAACGAGCGAGATAGGAGAATAAGAGCAATAGGAATGAAAGATAGATTCGAAATACAAAGTACCAGTTACAATAATTAATTTAAAACCATATAAATTTCATTTTTGGACATCTTACTACTTACATTTATATTGCTTACTATTCAATTGTATGTTCTCATTACATTCAAACTTTTTCCAAGTAAGTTTTTAATGTAACAGAGTGTAATTGAGCAGTACATAAAGTTACCTCTTATTTACAACATTTTTATTAAGAAAAATTTAGTTTGAACATTTTATTATTTAAGTTTTCTTTTTTATAACCTTCAATTACACATTCGTATGACATTTTAACTTTTTGAATATTTTAAGTAAGTTAAATATATGTTTTAGAACGCACTTGAATATTATATAAATAAATTTTATCCTAGTTCAAATGTTTCAAGTTGTTTCAATTCCATTTCTCATCTTAGACACTTCAATTATTCAAAAAAATTACTTCATTTCAATAATTGAAAACTATCACTTAACAGGTTTCACTTCAAACCATTTTGAAATATATATATAGATATAGATATATATATATATATATATATATATATATATATATATATATATATATATATATCTGTGTGTGTATGCGCGTGTATGTATGTGTATATGTATGTGTGTGTGTATATATATATATATATATCAACGTCAAATCATACTCAAGAAATTCAAATCAAATCCATATTCCAAAACAAAAGTGTAGCAAAGCTGCTAATTGGTCTCCCACTTTGAGAATAAAAAATATGTCGATGATACTGAAGTCATCACTGAAATTATTTTCCAGCCACATAAGAGGAGAGTATTGACTTACTTCATTTAAAATTCTTTGGAAACTACTTCCCTTTTGAAAATAATTTCAAATAATACATTTCTCAAAACTTTGAAAACCAAATTTTGAAAAGCACCAAAAATTAAATTCTCAAATCCTTAATTTAAATTCATTTCATTTGCAAATCAGATTTATAAAACATGTTTTAAAAATTCATCTCCTTATAACATACAACAATAGTTAACAGTTTAGAAATGTTGACAAAACAATAAATGATAATTTAGTATTATCATTTCTAACAACCAGTTGATTTAACTATCTAATTTCAGAAAGTTATACTTTTATATATAAAATACAACGATACATTAAATTATTTCATTTACCAATTTCAAAATCAATATTATGTCATTTTGGTCTGTTCAAGTGTTTTGGAATTCCCATCGATAGCGTTGGCAAACCGAATCGATCGAAATCCAAAATTCAACTTAACGACCCAAACAACATAATATAAAACATTTTAATATATCAATTACAAATATGCTCCCTCACAAGACGATTCGAGAAAGGATTTTTGAATAAGGATAGAGATTCAAATTTAGAGGAACCCTAATCAAAGAGAATTCAATTAAGAAGATAGGCTCAAAAGGAAGATAAGATAATTAAATTACAAAAGAGGAAAGATGGATAAACTTACATTAACCGCGACTACCTGTACCGGGTCAACCGTGACTCCATTTTTTGAAGCAATGCACCCAAGGAATCGGACTTCATCTCTCCATAAATGGCATTAAGAAAATTTGGCTTTTAACTGATAACTCCTAAGAGTTTCTAGCATATTGCGCAAATGAGATTCATGCTCCTTCTCTGACTTAGAAAAGACGAGAATATCATCAACGAAATCTAGGACAAACTTATTGAGATCATCATGGAAAACACGATTCATGAGGTTAACGAAGAAGGCAGGAGCACTGGTTAACCCAAAGGGCATGACTAACCATTCATAAAAACCATTCTCCATTTGGAAAGCTGTCTTGGAATTGCTCTCCTTAGCTACACGAAGCTGGTGAAATCTGGTAGCGAGATCGAGCTCCAGGAATAAGATCGATTCGGAATTCAATTTCACACTTGGGAAGAAGAGAAGTTACTTCACCAAAAACATCAGGATAATCTCCGACTATTGGGGTGGAATCAGGACCACAAGCCTAAGAATCAAGGGAAAAGATAAAATGGCCTACATAATCCCAAGGCAATCGACATTCGATTATAACAGAATTACCCTGGTCGTCTATAGGAGAAATGATTCGGGTTTTGCAAGAGATAACAACATCAAAAACCGAGGACATTAAAATCTCTGGTGAAACAATGCCTATTGTAAAGGAGTTTCACCCCTTTACAAATCATACTAAGGTTGGCAGGACCATCGATGAGATTAGTCACAAGGAAGGATAAAGTTGCCAGTTGAGGTTGTAAGATGTGCTCAAATTGTTACAGAAATCAATGGAAATAAAGCTATGGGATGCATCAATATCAAGAACAACATGAACAAAAAAGGTTAAGAAGTATTTCAGAACAAAGGGAAAGTTTCAAAATTCAAAAGAAATCCAAATCAAAGAGGATCCTAACAAAAAAATTCAAGCTCGAATAAAGATGATTTTGTAATTAATTTTTACTCATTCTAGGGTATTACTATTCTATCTCTAATGAGTTTTTAATCCATATGCTAAGTTTAGCCTAAACCAGAGCTCTGATACTAACTGTAACGACCTGCTATTTTGATCCGTTCAAATCGACAATCATCCACACATGGCAGACTTGAATTGCTCAAAACAACAGAGTGTTAATTTATATTTGGCAAATCTTAGCATTTACAATAAATAAATCAATTACGGAATCACAGACACAGAGTAGTACAATAGTAAGCAGCGAAATAAATAAATAGTAGTTCATGAAGCTACTATAGAACATCGGAGTCTAAAACAAATACAATAGAAAAATCCCAAGTATATAGAAGTCACTAAGACAAAAGCAACTGACAAGTCTGAACGTAAATAACTGGAAATAACTAAGATAACTACAAAGTTGAATAGATAAAGATAGATCTCCAACCAAAGCTCCAAGCTCCAAAGGTGAGTCTCAAATGCTGTGACACTCAGTCTGACCCGAGCATAAAACAAAACACAAAACACTTGAGCCAGGATTAACATTCTTATGCTAGTAAATCAAATTAAGTGAAATGCAATATAACTTAAAGAACGTTTGGGATTCCCATCCTTTAAGGATCCGTTAAACAATCTACATACATAGTACAATACGCTAAATAGATAATGGCTATAGTACAGTAAACTATTAAAATAGCGTTAAGGCGTTACCCATATCTCCCTTAATATATTTTTATATATTCAAGGGAGCCTATACTATTCCATGTTTCCTCCGTAAAATGGAGGTCTATCAGAGGTTAATACCTATGTATGGAACAAACTAACTCGTAACGGGGTAGATAAGGCATGTGACAAGGCATGCGACGCAATGCTAGTATAGGGTTCTACCATTTTCACTTTCGAACTGGTGGTAAACAATAGAAGCTACTACCGCCCACCTCGAGACACACTCCCAAATCAAAGGAGCACCCAATCAAATCACAAAGCAATAGAATGGTATCGAAGAAATGTGCCCGATAGAGGGAGCGACCGCACTTGGCCCGGTATAGCTCCTGTTTTAGACACCTCAAGCTGATTCGAGGGAGTCAGGGCTGCGTTTATACCTCATAGAGACGTTCACCAAACCATCCTACTTCATTCTGGAATCTCCACTACGTGCACAGTTGTTAAAGAGGTTTTCGGTATTGGCAGAGAGTATGAAAATATCCGATCTTGGACTCTTTAACAACCAAAAGATTATTTCACACCGTGTTCATTTTCATTTCAAATAGTTCATTCTAACGACCTTGACTCGACCTTTGAATCTCGACACCAAATACATCACCGGTATTCGAATGCCGTAGATTCAAACGTCGAATCTGGTTCGCTGGAGCTTATAACACATTAAGTACAACAAGACAATGGAAAAAGAAATGAATATCATTGACACAACAATGGATACAATATGATACAACAGATGCCCAACACTAATAGGGCCAAAATGCAAAAAAGTGGAAACACAGCAGCGGAAAGATAGCACCAATATAGGCTCCAAAAGAAACCAACATCCACACTGCAACTCCATCTCCAATGCTTCAAAACCAAAAAAGCTCTACCCCAAAGCTTCAAAGACTCCAATCCAATAAGCTCGAACCACCATCAATGCTGAACTTGTAGCAAACTCGGTCCGAATGTGGAAGAGAAGCACAATGCAACCGCCAAACCACAGATTCCAAAGATTGCCAAAAACTATGTTTACTAGCTGATTATCTGAAAGTATGACTCTAGGCTGCCCGTATGGAAAATTGTGGCCACCCAGAGTTTAGAAAGGGAACAATAAACTCCAGGTCAGTAATGCGACTGGTGTGAGCAAACAAAAACAGTTTTATTTGAACACATAAACTAACAGAAAGAATTTTAAAGAAATTCGCTATGCTTTTTGGAAAATGAAACTACCATAAGCCTCCCGCCACACACAATGCAAACACACAATTGGAGGAGATTTCTCCTTATGATAGTCAAACATGCTTGATAGGTAAAATCCTTTTTATATTATTATTAGTGCATAGTGCAGAAAAGATTTCGAAAGTATAATATTAATCTTAGCCAGCATACCACATTTCGTGCTATGCCTACTATAACTACCATGTTCAATAGCAGATTACCATTACATTCCATAGAAGATTATACAACTAAAACCGTACAGGGCACATTTTGTTTCTTTGGATTTCCAACAAATGGTCAGGCTAAGGAACTTCCTACACCACATGGGTACGCCTCTGAAGGGACGTCCTGAGAACTTAACCAGCTCTTTGCCAACACAAGGCTGGGTTACCTCTGTAACTAGCGTAACTACTGACACGAGTATGCCATCCCACGGTCGTTACCGACCTTTATTCGAGGGCCCTCAACACCATCAACCACAAAGAAACAACCATATAAGTTAAATATCTGGGCTCCATATCATGATATCACTTTTTATCTAGAAGGAAATAAACATACCCTAAAGGGCGCGACCCTCATAAACTTGCTGTACCCTTCCTGTTTCGACCATTTTCGGGTTGTGAGGCCATAACGAGGCTCGTCCACAAAGCTATGCTTTTCACAAAATCCATGCTTTGATCAAAAAATGATCAGCAGCACTTACCATGCCACATTACCAAATTGGAAATGTATCACTAGTAACCATCAACTACATAACCTTTGAGCTCGTGCGTCTCAAAGAAGGGTGTTAAGATAAGAGAATAAATTCTCCGCCACCAAACAGAAATGTATTTGATAGAAACTAACTTTACATATCAAAGTGTAACGCCAGACATACATCCATACAAGTCCGTTCCGGGTTCGAATGGAACCGAAGACATTTCAAAGAAGCCCTTGCAATCCCACTAACCACAATCCCGATCGGACTCCCCATCATATATGGAGATCTATATACCGCAGCTACTCAGTGTAGAGTCATTCAACAGGTAATCCTTTCATTCTCAAAAATACCCGGTGTTCACCACCATCTTCAAATGCTATCCATTTCTTCGTATCATTATTCGGAATGAGTTTTATGACATAAAGCCCTCTCCCGGCTAAACCGAGTAATGAGCGCTTAATTTAAAAACATATGAGTATATTGGGATCTTAGTTAAGTCACAAATTTTAGCCCAAAACCTTTTCTTCAAATGGTTTAAAAAAAATTCCACTCTAATCTTTTAAAACAAAAGATTCACCCGTTTAAGATCCTTTTCAATTTAAAACAAAGTTCACCAAATCTTTCACAAAGATGCATTCATAGCTTTCAAAATAATTTCCACTTCAAACATGATTTACAACTCGAAATTCTTTCAACAAAAACTGGAAGTTCTTTCGTTATATGAATGGTATTATCATTTGAAAACAAATGCTTTCGTTTTGGGAAAATTCGATTCAATATGCTCAAGTTATAGCCCTTAAAGTATAAACTTGGGTTAAATTTAAATTCCCAAACAGTACATTTAAAATACTTTAAAGATGGTTTAAAAATCCATACATATTGTTGTATAACTTGTATACACTTTCAAACTATAGTTTCTAAAATAATTTCAAAACAAGACATAATATATTCAACTAGATTTAAATTTCAAAGCTTCCTTTTTAAAAAGCTTTTCATATTCAATGCAATTCCATTTCCAAAACGATTTGGATTCAAAATTCAACATTTAAGATCATTTTACTATTTTGAATAAAATAGTATTAAATTCAAATATTTGTGACTTAACCAATTCCTTGTGGAATCCATATTTGTGTGTGTGGTGTAGTCTAGGGACTTTACACACATCATATCACAACCATTATCAATTCAAGCATAACAATATCAATAAGCGATATAATCCTAAAACGCTTATCTTCATTCACAGATTCACAGATAAGTATGTAAATTCATCATAGATAAATAAATCAAAGTTCACTGCTCAATCATATAACAGAACATCACACATCAGGGATATCGAAGAATTCAAAGCATTCAATACAATCCAAACATCCATGAGTAAGATCAATCAATTATCTGATTAACTTAAACCAGATTAATTATTTATGAATAAATTACTCATCCTGGTTAATCAATATTAATTAGTTACAAACCTTAATTACTAATTAACCTTTGATGATAAATTAATTAACCTTTAATTATTAATTAATCAACCATAATTAATAAATTAATTAACCGTTAAACATTAAAATGATTAACCTTTAATTATTTAATTATACTTTAATTAATTATACTTAATTAATTACATAAATTAATTATCCCTTAATTAATTACCATTTAATTAATTATCCTTGATTAATTACAATAAGTGATTATCCCTAATCACTTATATTAATAAATCACAAATTAATTACATTGAGTAATTATCCTTTAATTACTTGATTAACCAATTTTAATCATTAATTAATTACTTTTAATTAAGTAATTATCTTTAAGTAATTAATTACCTCTAATTACTTTTATTAATTAATCTTAGTTAATTAATTATCTTTATTGTAATTACACAAAGTAATTATCCCTTAGTTACACTAAGTAATAATCTTTTATTAATTATACTAAGTAATTATCCTTAATCAATTTCATTAAGTAATTACTCCTTAAGTAATTAATCTTTAATTATTTTAATTAATAAATCATTAATAACTTAAGATCGTAAAAGATAAAACATTTTATCTTAATTAATTACTTTAACTATCATTTAGACTTTGTTTAAAAATCTTGTAATTAATTATTATTAACCACTTAACTTAAACCTTTAAGTTAAATTGAGGATTAAAAACACTTCATTCTTTAATCATTCACTCAATCACAGTATTAAGTTTATTTAAAATAAACGTTTCAAAAACAACGGTTATATATATTAAAAACACTTTAAACTCAAAATAATTTATGTTTAAAACCTTTTAATACATCCCAAACTTAATTAGACATTTATTATATAAAAGAATTAAGTAAGAAATGGTTTAACTTTCAAAACTCATTTAATTTAAAATTTTAAAAATGGCAACAATATTAAACCCGAGATAAGTTCGAGTTAAACCCAAGCCAAGTTCGTAAATTACCCGAGAAACCCACGAGCAAAACTCCATACCTCTCTGCTTCGAGCCATGCCATCGTTTCCCCGAGTCGAAACACGAGCATCCTTCTTCTCCCTCAACTTCACAAACTAACTCAGATATCATTGATGCCCGTGCAAGTGTACACCTGAACACCGATGTTTTGACCATCGTTTCGATCACCAGAACAGCGTTGACTACCAGCCTCACTCAGTCGACCACCCAGATTGCCTCAACAACATCGAACTCGAAATCGAGTTATTTGAATCAAGCCTGGAACCAATCCATCACCAGGAAACCTCCCTATGCCGCCAATGCAGATCATCTGAGATCTCGCCATCACACCAATAGCTGCGCCAGACATCCCTCTTTCCTTTCCCTCAAGTGCGATCAACTCCGGCGCTTCATCGATGACGAACTTCCCTTTTAAACCTCACTGGGAAGAACTGGGTTTAAAACCCTAAACCCTCGTCGTACCGCCGCCTCGACCCTTAATAAATCCAGCTACTATTTTTTCGGTGATCTCCTCCCTTCATACCTCCTCTGACATCAATCCTGACCCATCACAATTCGTCGTTCATCGAAATTTGCCAAAAAAACCGAATCCCATTCAACCCAAAATATCTCAACAATCCCATTCTTAAAAATCATGATTTCCTCATCTAAATTCATATTTTTACAACACGAATCAGATCGTATAATCGAAGCACACAACTATGAACATCGAATTCTGACTCATTTTTGATTTTATACCGTCATTTATTATTTTAGAAATAAATACTTAACATAAACACTTGAAACCGTTTTTAAAATTTAAATCAGGTAAATACAAATACTTTTCTTTTAAAGATCATTACCTAAATCCTTTTGGATTTTAAGATATGAATTTTTTTTATAAGTTGTTCTTGGATCTTGAAATACAATAGAGTATATACGTATATACACAGACATGCATATCTCAATCCACACACAAATATATATATACACATGCAGATATATTTATCATTTTTCGCAACAACTACAAAGCATCAAGATATATCATAGATTCAATATTTCAAATGGGTCAGTTTGCTCACTTGGAAATTTGATAAAACAGAAAAGAACTTGTTCAATAGCTGAAAAATAGAGAAATGGTTCATCAGATCAATTCGAAATATCTTTTCTACGTTTGGCTTACCAAATTAGAATATCATCAATAATTACGAGAACAACTTGTTCAATACTTCACAAGTTACTCGGATCATCAGTTCCACGAAACATGCAAGGGCATTGATCAGTTCAAAGGGATAACTAACCATTCGTAGAATATATCTGGACCCCAAACGAATACAATCCAACATAACTTCATATTTAATCAATTTATTTAAATTAAAATTCCAAATTTAGTAAAGTCAAAAATGATAGGAATTGATGGAAAGAATACGAATAGCAATTAGAAACCTTTCTACAACGATTCGCAGGACCACCATCACACCAAAGCTTCTACTTGTAGCTGCCACGTAGCCATCAAAGAATTTGATACTGGATGATGATCAAAAGAGATTGATGAGAAATGTTATTTCTTCTATCGCAAGGTATTGACCATTTATGTAACGACCCAGAATTTTTAACAATTTAAATTGATAATATTTAATTAATTTTAAATATTTGAATGATGGTTTGAATTGAATTTTCAATATAACTTTGAATTTGACGATTAAATTATAGAATTTAATCTATTGAAAGTTGAATAAAAATTTGAATCTTCAATTTTAAGCCAATTAAAAATATTTCAAAGGCTTGTAAAATTTATATTGATAATATTGAAGATAATCGAAGCTTCAGAATTTAATTAGAAAGTGATTTGTTCAGTTTTGAATTAAATCGTTTGAATCGATATTTAAAAATAGCCGTCCGAGGCACAGTCTCGGAATTCGACGAAACTAGTTCCATTGGGTCCGTAATATTGAATTATTGCCGGATTTCAAATTTCGTATTTTTTGGAGTTAATATGTGAGCACACGACACGTAAACACGTCAAAATTTTCAATGATTTAAATTTAAATTTAAATATAAATTTAGGCTTCCTTTTCTCACGCCTAAATTCACGCGATTCTCTCTGCAAAATCACGAAAACGAGATCGTGCAAACCATACTCTTCCACGTTTTAAATTCACGCATCCCTCTCCCTTCTTTCCTCGGTTACAAAATCAAAACGCAGAAAAAAAAAGAACAATAATGGCCGAAGCCCTAGATTGAATCGCGCGCGCGCGTATGGGATTTGCGCAGCGTCGCGATTGGTGCTAGCACGAGGGGACGGCGGCGAGTCGAGTCGGCGCGAGGCGATGGAGGGGAGTCGCGATAGCAGGCGCGCACGCATATGGATGTGGCGGCGGTGAGGCAGTGGCAAGTGAAGGGGCTGGCGCTCGCGTGCGTTTGTGGCAGAGTCGAAGCTTGCGCGTGCTCGCGCATGGAGAAGAAGCGGCGGCGACGAGGTGGTGGGTGGCACATCGATGGTGGGGGTCACGACAGTTCTGGGTCGCGATTCGATATCGACCTATTTGGGGAGGGGTCGGATGTTAGGTATTTTTATTTTTATTGTTTATTCATCTTATTATTTATTTTATTTTATTTAGATATTTATATATTTTGGGTAGGGTTTAGTTGAACAGAAATTATGAATAAAGAAAATTTTTAGTTTATAGATGTTAAATTAAAAATTTATAAATGCAGACAGTAAGTGTTCTTTAGTTTACAAATTCAAGTTTTGAAATTTAATAAATTATTGTTGAGAATTTAATTTTAAGCAGAAAATGAAATTTTATAAACAGAACGTAAATATATGTGTAAATGAGATTTTAGTCTAATTACAAGTTTATTTTGATTTTAGAAAAAAAAAAATACTTACATATAGGTATTAAAAATAATTTAATAAAGGAAAAGTTAGTTTTAAAAATAAATTGAAATTAAATATTGTTATCATGTTTAAACCTAGAAAGAATATTTAATAGTTACATTAAAGTGATTAACTCGTTAACAAATATTTATTTGATTCGTTTAAGTTACTAAAAAAATAAATTTTTAATGGAAGTTTAATTGTTTAAATTAAATTTTAGTTAAATAAATTATAAAAAGGAAAACTTGTTTTATAAAAGGGATTTTGTTTAAAAATTTATAAAGTTATTTAAAAGAAAATTTGTTTAAATTTAAGTTAAGTGGTTAAAAATAATTTATTCAAAGGGAAATTAAATTGTAGTTTAAATAAATTTATTAAAGAAGAAACTGATTTAAAATCGAACATTGGTTAATTAAATATAGCAAATGGGAATTAATTATGCGATTTGTCCAAATGTTATATAAAATAAAGATTTGGATTTATAAAGAATAGTTTTGAATTTAATTTTTGTCATTAAAAATAATTTAATAAAGGAAACTTAGTTTTGAATTTTTAATTGAAATTAAATATTTTATTAAAGAAGAAAATTTAGTTTAAAATTGAATTGTAGTTGAATAAAATTATTAAAGGAATTGGTTTAGAACAAAACCATTGAATAATTAAAACAATCTAATGAAAATTTATTATTCGATCTGTTCGAATATTAATAAATTGTGCAAATATTTATACAAGGTATAAATGAAGAAAACAAGTTGAATTGGAAGTGGATTAAAAATATTAGAAGTGTAAAACGAGCTTTTCTAAGTATTAGAAAGAATTGTGAATGAATTTCATAATGAATGAAATTTATAGGATTATAACGATGAAGTTATAAATAGAATTTTATAAACAGTAGGTTTGTAAAATTTGTAAAGGAAAATAAAATAAAATTCATAAAGTTATTAGAAAGAATGGACTTTTGATAAATAAATGAATCTTATAAGTTATAAGATTTATAAAATTTGTGAAGCTTAAAGGAACGATTTTATAAATAAATAAATAAATTATAAGTATTTGACTTATAATATGAATTTTTAATATATCATTGTGATATGAATTGAGATAAGTTAATAAAGGAAATTTATGAAAGGAAGTTTTATAAAATAAATAGAAATAGGAATTTATTAACATTGTTTTATAAATCCGCAAAGACTTATCTTGATAAGTAAATTGTTGAAATTTGTTAGTGGAGTTATATTCATGTTTTAGACAGTGAATAATTCCTTAAAATAAAATGAATAGAAGTGATGAAATTTATTAACAAGGTATATTCACGTTTTTAAATGGTGAATAATAAGTTAAAGAAATTATTTAGAATGTGATGTTTTAAATAGAATTAAAACGATCTAACGATGTTTTAAAATATGTTGAGATTCGAAACCATAGATTTCAACATTTATTGTTGAAATAGACGTTTTTGAGAAATAAAAGGAAATGGTGGACTATAACACTGTTGTTATAGTAAATGATTTCCGAAAGGAAATGTTTTGTATAGTATTGGGATTTATATATCTATTTTAATTTCAAATCCCTATACTAGTGATTTTGGGTTGTCGTAACGATGTTTTACGCAACATTCGTTTTAACCCAAATAAATATGGTTAAGTGAATGATTTCCTTAAAGGATGAAATATATACTTAATTTCGATTAGAGTATATTAAATATTTTCTAAGCATAGAAAATAAAAAGGCTTGTGAATTACTTATAAATAAATAAGTATGAAAATGTTTTTCCAATATTAAGTGAATATTTTGAATTTATCTTGATAAATTGAAATGAATATATGAAAACGAATGGAAATCGTATATTCATAAATATTCTGGAATGAAAATTCAATATAGAATTTATAAATGAAATTGGGAAATTGGGTTTAAAAATAAATATTGATTTATTTTTGAAGCGTGGAAAGTTTATATCTTCTAAAGATATTTTTGGGAAATAAATAATTTGGAAAATTATTTGGAACCTGGTGATGTTGGCATATCCATTGATAGTTCAATAATCGACTATCGATATTTACCTTTGAATGGTATTTGTTGTGAATTGTTTGAAATTGAATGCCACACTTATTTTTTTAAAAATAAGCGCTCACTATTCGGGTTAACCGGGAAAGGACCTTGGGGTCGTATAACCCATTCCGAATATGTGATACGTCGTTATGAATTGCATTCGAAGACCGGTGTTGAAGACCGGATATTTTCGAAAACGAAAGGGTTTCTTGTTGATTGTCTCTGCACTGGCTGATCCCCGGTATAGAGATCTCCATAAGTGATGGGAAATCCGAACGTGATTAGAAATTATTCGGATTGCAAGGGCTTTGTAAGAAGTGCCTTCGGTTCTGTTCGAGCCCGGAACAGACTTGTATGGATTGTATGTCTGACATTACAAGTTGAGATATAAAGCCGATTTCTTTCAAATATATTTCTGTTGGTGGCGAAGAATTTATTTTTTAGCTTAACACCCTTCTCTGAGACGTACGAGCTCAGAGGTTATATAGTTGAAGTTATCAGCGATATATTCCCAATTTGGTAATGTGACATACTGAGTGTTGCTGTGAAATGATCATTGTGTTGATTATTTGTGATAGGATCATTTATTTGATCGTCTATCCTTGTGATCATTGTGTTGATCATTTGTTGACCCAAAGCATGGCTTTTGTATAAAGTATGTTTTTGTGGACGTGACTTCGTCGAGCTTCACACCCCGGAAATGGTCAAAACAGGAAAGAAGCAGCAAGGTTATGAGGGGTAGCGCCCTTTAGGATATGTGCATTTCCTTCTGGAAAAGGGTGGTATCATGGTATGGAACCCAGATACTTACTCATGTTGAAAACACTATGTTATGATTGTGTGAATTGATTACGAGCGCTCGGTGAAAGGTCCCAAAGGACCGAGGGATGGCATATTCGGTCAGTTGTTACTCGGTTAGGGGTAACCCGGCCTTGTGTTGGTAGAGATCCGGTTTGGTTCTCGGGGATGTCCATCCAGAGGCATTCTCATGTGGCAATGGGAAGTTCCTTGGCCTGATCATTCGTTGGAAATCCAATTCCTAATATGAAACTTGTACGGTATTAGTTGTAGAACCTGCCATTCACTTATGGTGGTCACCACTGTTTGGATGGTAGCTATAGTAGGCATAGTTCGAAATGTCTATGCTGGCTAAGATTTATATTCTACTTTCGAAATGAATTTTTCCTACACTATACACTAATAATAATATCAAATGTTATTTTAAATGCGTATCAAGCATCTTTGACTATCATAAGGAGAAATCTCCTCCGATTCTGCGTTTGCATTGTGTGTGTGTGCGGGAGGCCTTATGGTAGTCTCATTTTTAAAAGCATTGCGAATTGATTTTAAAAATATTCTTCTATTTTGTTTTTAAAGAAAAAAATAAACTGTTTTAAGTTCTCGCACCAGTCACATGACTGACTCGGAGTTTATTGTTTTCCTTCCTAAACTCTGGGTGCCCACCAATTTCCACACGGGCAGTCAAGATTTAAGGTTTATCAGGATATTCTGGATATTCAGGAGTTGCTGGAGGCAAGCTGGATGGCATGGCGTATTACTAGTATATAGTATTTCTTTTCCGCTGTTTATTGTATGTTGTTGTACACTCTGATGATTTGATGTAATGTAATATAATGTGATGTAATAACTGATATAGTTCTTTGTTTAAAGATTATTCATTTATTATTATATGTTGTTCCGCTGCGAATTGTGAGATTCTGATGTTGTTTTCTTTCTGTACCGTTCTATTTTAAAATTTTCTATTTTTCCCTCTATTTTCTATCTTCTCTCCTCCCTATTTTCTATCTTTTTCTCTTCTCTTTTCTTAAATTCTTTTTCTTAAAACCATAACATTTCGGGTTTTTGGCCTTCGATTTCTCGGCAGTCGATAAAGTGAGTATCGATGTTGAATTTTCGAAAGTCGAAAATTTCTTGTCTGTTACATTTGGTATCAGAGCATATGGTTAAGCGACAACCATGGTTCTGTAGGGTATTACTCGTTAGAGATAGAGTCAGCTGTACTCTAGAATGAGTTTGAGTGTAATAATAGATATGAGCGCGTATTTGTTAGTGAATATAAAATTGTTTTTGAATCGGGTAAATAAAATAATTTAGCCCAAAACTATTTTTGTATAAAAAAGAAATGGTTTTCTATGAATTATTATGGTATATGGTTGCATGATTGTTAGGAAGTGATAATATTGAATTATTATCATTAGTATATGGAATTAAATAAAATGGATTGAATTCAAGTAAATTAACTTGATAATTTATTCATTTGTGAAATAATTTCAATTAGAATGAATTGAATATGGAAATTGAAATTTAATATGAATTAGCAAATGAAAGTTAATCGTTAGAATTCAATGTTTGGAATTAAGAATTGAGTTCAAATGAATTGAAATGTAAAATTTAATAAGAACATATATCGAAATTTTGCAATAGAATTGGCAAATTAGTTTGAATATTGTATTTGGATTTGTATGCTACTACTACTAGCAGGTTATACAGGTGTATAAAGGAATTGAGATTTTGATTTCAAAGTTAAAATTGAATTGCTCGACAAAAAGGTACGTATTTCAATTTCAGTATGAAATTTGATGACTTTCTTCTCTAGCCACTTGGCTTTTCTCTTTTCTTTTCGATTCTGAGGGGCCGTGGTGCCATTTTGTAGTCGTACCAAGCTAGCCGCGCAAAGGAGACGCTGGCGAAATTTTTCGAAAATTTAGGGTGTTAGAAAAATTTTGAGAGATTTTGAAAGTTTGAAATTTGAATTTAAATTTAAATTTGAATGGTTAGGAAAACAATATTGCTTGGAACCTATAATTGAAGTTGGAAAGCTAGTTGAAAGGATAGTGAATCTCTAGTAAAAAGATTTAGGTTAGAAGGTTGATAAAAATATTTGAATTGTGAAAAATAATAGATGGGATAGGGGCATTCTTCTTAACTTGTAATTTCGGGACGAAATTCTTTTAAGGGGGAAAGATTGTAACGACCCAGAATTTTTAACAATTTAAATTGAGAATATTTAATTAATTTTAAATATTTGAATGATGGTTTGAATTGAATTTTCAATATAACTTTGAATTTGACGATTAAATTATAGAATTTAATCTATTGAAAGTTGAATAAAAATTTGAATCTTCAATTTTAAGCCAATTAAAAATATTTCAAAGGCTTGTAAAATTCATATTGATAATATTGAAGATAATCGAAGCTTCAGAATTTAATTAGAAAGTGGTTTGTTCAGTTTTGAATTAAATCGTTTGAATCGATATTTAAAAATAGCCGTCCGAGGCACAGTCTCGGAATTCGACGAAACCAGTTCCATTGGGTCCGTAATATTGAATTATTGCCGGATTTCAAATTTCGTATTTTTTGGAGTTAATATGTGAGCACACGATACGTAAACGCGTCAAAATTTTCAATGATTTAAATTTAAATTTAAATATAAATTTAGGCTTCCTTTTCTCACGCCTAAATTCACGCGATTCTCTCTGCAAAATCACGAAAACGAGATCGTGCAAACCATACTCTTCCACGTTTTAAATTCACGCATCCCTCTCCCTTCTTTCCTCAGTTACAAAATCAAAACGCAGAAAAAAAAAAGAACAATAATGGCCGAAGCCCTAGATTGAATCGCGCGCGCGCGTATGGGATTTGCGCAGCGTCGCGATTGGTGCTAGCACGAGGGGACGGCGGCGAGTCGAGTCGGCGCGAGGCGATGGAGGGGAGTCGCGATAGCAGGCGCGCACGCATATGGATGTGGCGGCGGTGAGGCAGTGGCAAGTAAAGGGGCTGGCGCTCGCGTGCGTATGTGGCAGAGTCGAAGCTTGCGCGTGCTCGCGCGTGGAGAAGAAGCGGCGGCGACGAGGTGGTGGGTGGCACATCGATGGTGGGGGTCACGACAGTTCTGGGTCGCGATTCGATATCGACCTATTTGGGGAGGGGTCGGATGTTAGGTATTTTTTTTTTTATTCATCTTATTATTTATTTTATTTTATTTAGATATTTATATATTTTGGGTAGGGTTTAGTTGAACAGAAATTATGAATAAAGAAAATTTTTAGTTTATAGATGTTAAATTAAAAATTTATAAATGCAGACAGTAAGTGTTCTTTAGTTTACAAATTCAAGTTTTGAAATTTAATAAATTATTGTTGAGAATTTAATTTTAAGCAGAAAATGAAATTTTATAAACAGAACGTAAATATATGTGTAAAAGAGATTTTAGTCTAATTACAAGTTTATTTTGATTTTAGAAAAAAAAAAATACTTACATATAGGTATTAAAAATAATTTAATAAAGGAAAAGTTAGTTTTAAAAATAAATTGAAATTAAATATTGTTATCATGTTTAAACCTAGAAAGAATATTTAATAGTTACATTAAAGTGATTAACTCGTTAACAAATATTTATTTGATTCGTTTAAGTTACTAAAAAAATAAATTTTTAATGGAAGTTTAATTGTTTAAATTAAATTTTAGTTAAATAAATTATAAAAAGGAAAACTTGTTTTATAAAAGGGATTTTGTTTAAAAATTTATAAAGTTATTTAAAAGAAAATTTGTTTAAATTTAAGTTAAGTGGTTAAAAATAATTTATTCAAAGGGAAATTAAATTGTAGTTTAAATAAATTTATTAAAGAAGAAACTGATTTAAAATCGAACATTGGTTAATTAAATATAGCAAATGGGAATTAATTATGCGATTTGTCCAAATGTTATATAAAATAAAGATTTGGATTTATAAAGAATAGTTTTGAATTTAATTTTTGTCATTAAAAATAATTTAATAAAGGAAACTTAGTTTTGAATTTTTAATTGAAATTAAATATTTTATTAAAGAAGAAAATTTAGTTTAAAATTAAATTGTAGTTGAATAAAATTATTAAAGGAATTGGTTTAGAACAAAACCATTGAATAATTAAAACAATCTAATGAAAATTTATTATTCGATCTGTTCGAATATTAATAAATTGTGCAAATATTTATACAAGGTATAAATGAAGAAAACAAGTTGAATTGGAAGTGGATTGCAAACGGGAATAAAGGTGAGAACTTCTCACTCAAAAGGAATTTTATTGTTTATTTAAATTTTAAATAGTTAGATTTAAATTTTTTTGACTGTGTTGATTGAATGATTGAATGATGATTGTTATATATATTGGATGTGAATAGACCCTATACGCCGTTAGTAAGCGGAGGTTATTTATTACACACATATACCGTGATATTCCACCTTGAAGTGGAATTGGTATTATATTATATATAGCAATATATATATATTGGCATATGTATATATTACAGTTGATTGATTTCCCGCATTTTCTTTTAGCGGATGAGACCCTATGCGCCGTTAGTAAGCGGATATATTTTATAAAATCCCATATACCGCGATATTCCGTCTTGAAACGGAATTGGTATTGTGCTAATGTCTGTGGATGCAGGGAAACAGGTTGGAGGGATCCAACTGGATTCCTCACAAGTGTTTGTTTATTTACATATATTGTGATATTTGATTGTTTATCATGGATAATATATGATGTTTGAAAGTCGTGATTGACTATTGATGTGTAGCATCATCGGATCCAATTTTTGAAGTTTAAAAATAACGATTTTTATTTTAAGAGATTTCTAAAGTGATTTTGAAAATATACGCTTTATAAATATTTTTGGAATTGATCCATTATAAATAAATAAACGTTATAATTTTAATGTTATAAAAATTATGATTTTTGAGAAATATAGTTATTTGAAAATATGGGATTAATGATTTTATAAAATAGTTTAAATCGGGATTTTTGAAGTTATTGTAAAAAGTTTAAAAATAGGATTTATAGAATTGGATTATTTTATAAATCAAATGATGAAATTATAAAAGAGTTTATAGACGTTTTAAAAATAGTAATATAAATTGTTTTATATTAAAAGATTTATAAATTGATATTTATAAATTAAAAATATTAGAAGTGTAAAACGAGCTTTTCTAAGTATTAGAAAGAATTGTGAATGAATTTCATAATGAATGAAATTTATAGGATTATAACGATGAAGTTATAAATAGAATTTTATAAACAGTAGGTTTGTAAAATTTGTAAAGGAAAATAAAATAAAATTCATAAAGTTATTAGAAAGAATGGACTTTTGATAAATAAATGAATCTTATAAGTTATAAGATTTATAAAATTTGTGAAGCTTAAAGGAACGATTTTATAAATAAATAAATAAATTATAAGTATTTGACTTATAATATGAATTTTTAATATATCATTGTGATATGAATTGAGATAAGTTAATAAAGGAAATTTATGAAAGGAAGTTTTATAAAATAAATAGAAATAGGAATTTATTAACATTGTTTTATAAATCCGCAAAGACTTATCTTGATAAGTAAATTGTTGAAATTTGTTAGTGGAGTTATATTCATGTTTTAGACAGTGAATAATTCCTTAAAATAAAATGAATAGAAGTGATGAAATTTATTAACAAGGTATATTCACGTTTTTAAATGGTGAATAATAAGTTAAAGAAATTATTTAGAATGTGATGTTTTAAATAGAATTAAAACGATCTAACGATGTTTTAAAATATGTTGAGATTCGAAACCATAGATTTCAACATTTATTGTTGAAATAGACGTTTTTGAGAAATAAAAGGAAATGGTGGACTATAACACTGTTGTTATAGTAAATGATTTCCGAAAGGAAATGTTTTGTATAGTATTGGGATTTATATATCTATTTTAATTTCAAATCCCTATACTAGTGATTTTGGGTTGTCGTAACGATGTTTTACGCAACATTCGTTTTAACCCAAATAAATATGGTTAAGTGAATGATTTCCTTAAAGGATGAAATATATACTTAATTTCGATTAGAGTATATTAAATATTTTCTAAGCATAGAAAATAAAAAGGCTTGTGAATTACTTATAAATAAATAAGTATGAAAATGTTTTTCCAATATTAAGTGAATATTTTGAATTTATCTTGATAAATTGAAATGAATATATGAAAACGAATGGAAATCGTATATTCATAAATATTCTGGAATGAAAATTCAATATAGAATTTATAAATGAAATTGGGAAATTGGGTTTAAAAATAAATATTGATTTATTTTTGAAGCGTGGAAAGTTTATATCTTCTAAAGATATTTTTGGGAAATAAATAATTTGGAAAATTATTTGGAACCTGGTGATGTTGGCATATCCATTGATAGTTCAATAATCGACTATCGATATTTACCTTTGAATGGTATTTGTTGTGAATTGTTTGAAATTGAATGCCACACTTATTTTTTTAAAAATAAGCGCTCACTATTCGGGTTAACCGGGAAAGGACCTTGGGGTCGTATAACCCATTCCGAATATGTGATACGTCGTTATGAATTGCATTCGAAGACCGGTGTTGAAGACCGGATATTTTCGAAAACGAAAGGGTTTCTTGTTGATTGTCTCTGCACTGGCTGATCCCCGGTATAGAGATCTCCATAAGTGATGGGAAATCCGAACGTGATTAGAAATTATTCGGATTGCAAGGGCTTCGTAAGAAGTGCCTTCGGTTCTGTTCGAGCCCGGAACAGACTTGTATGGATTGTATGTCTGACATTACAAGTTGAGATATAAAGCCGATTTCTTTCAAATATATTTCTGTTGGCGGCGAAGAATTTATTTTTTAGCTTAACACCCTTCTCTGAGACGTACGAGCTCAGAGGTTATATAGTTGAAGTTATCAGCGATATATTCCCAATTTGGTAATGTGACATACTGAGTGTTGCTGTGAAATGATCATTGTGTTGATTATTTGTGATAGGATCATTTATTTGATCGTCTATCCTTGTGATCATTGTGTTGATCATTTGTTGACCCAAAGCATGGCTTTTGTATAAAGTATGTTTTTGTGGACGTGACTTCGTCGAGCCTCACACCCCGGAAATGGTCAAAACAGGAAAGAAGCAGCAAGGTTATGAGGGGTAGCGCCCTTTAGGATATGTGCATTTCCTTCTGGAAAAGGGTGGTATCATGGTATGGAGCCCAGATACTTACTCATGTTGAAAACACTATGTTATGATTGTGTGAATTGATTACGAGCGCTCGGTGAAAGGTCCCAAAGGACCGGGGGATGGCATATTCGGTCAGTTGTTACTCAGTTAGGGGTAACCTGGCCTTGTGTTGGTAGAGATCCGGTTTGGTTCTCGGGGATGTCCATCTAGAGGCATTCTCATGTAGCAATGGGAAGTTCCTTGGCCTGATCATTCGTTGGAAATCCAATTCCCAATATGAAACTTGTACGGTATTAGTTGTAGAACCTTCCATTCACTTATGGTGGTCACCACTGTTTGGATGGTAGCTATAGTAGGCATAGTTCGAAATGTCTATGCTGGCTAAGATTTATATTCTACTTTCGAAATGAATTTTTCCTACACTATACACTAATAATAATATCAAATGTTATTTTAAATGCGTATCAAGCATCTTTGACTATCATAAGGAGAAATCTCCTCCGATTCTGCGTTTGCATTGTGTGTGTGTGCGGGAGGCCTTATGGTAGTCTCATTTTTAAAAGCATTGCGAATTGATTTTAAAAATATTCTTCTATTTTGTTTTTAAAGAAAAAAATAAACTGTTTTAAGTTCTCGCACCAGTCACATCACTGACTCGGAGTTTATTGTTTTCCTTCCTAAACTCTGGGTGCCCACCAATTTCCACACGGGCAGTCAAGAGTTAAGGTTTATCAGGATATTCTGGATATTCAGGAGTTGCTGGAGGCAAGCTGGATGGCATGGCGTATTACTAGTATATAGTATTTCTTTTCCGCTGTTTATTGTATGTTGTTGTACACTCTGATGATTTGATGTAATGTAATATAATGTGATGTAATAACTGATATAGTTCTTTGTTTAAAGATTATTCATTTATTATTATATGTTGTTCCGCTGCGAATTGTGAGATTCTGATGTTGTTTTCTTTCTGTACCGTTCTATTTTAAAATTTTCTATTTTTCCCTCTATTTTCTATCTTCTCTCCTCCCTATTTTCTATCTTTTTCTCTTCTCTTTTCTTAAATTCTTTTTCTTAAAACCATAACATTTCGGGTTTTTGGCCTTCGATTTCTCGGCAGTCGATAAAGTGAGTATCGATGTTGAATTTTCGAAAGTCGAAAATTTCTCGTCTGTTACAATTTATAGTTGTACTCCTCTGTCCCCTATCTCGTCCTCTTTTTGCACTCATACTCACTATCAGTGGATAGTAAGAGAATTTACTGAGGCATTCGGACGGATATCTTAGGGATATACTCATTCTAGGGTTTTTGTAACCCTATCTCTAATGAGTCAACTAATGTGTTATACTCCTAAGCTAAAGTTCTTACTCAACCTTCATCTCTGATACCAATTCTAACGACCCTGACTCGACCTTCGAATCTCGACACCAAATACATCACCCGTATTTGAATGTCGTAGATTCAAATGTCGAATCTGGTACGCCTGAGCTTATAATAGACTAAGTACAACAACGCAGCGGAAAAAGAAATGAATATCATTGATACAATAATGGATACAATATCTCATACAATATGATACAACAGATGCCCAACACTAACAGTGCCAAAATGCACAAAAGTGGAAACACGGCAGCGGAAAGATAGCACCAATATAGGCTCCAAATGAAATCAACATCCACACTGCAACTCCATCTCCAATGCTTCAAAACCAAAAAAAGCTCAACCCCAAAGCTTCAAAGACTCCAATCCAATAAGCTCGAACCACCATCAATGCTGAACTTGTAGCAAACTTGGTCCGGATGTGGAAGAGAAGCACAATGCAATCGCCAAACCACAAATTCCAAAGATTGCCAAAACTATGTTTACTAGTTGATTATATGAAAATATGACTCTAGGCTCCCCGTGTGGAAAATTGTGGGCACCCAGAGTTTAGAAAGGGAACGATAAACACCAGGTCGGTGATGAAACTGGTGTGAGCAAACAAAACAGTTTTATTTGAACACAAAAACAAACAAAAAGAATTTAAAAAATTCACTATGCTTTTTGGAAAATGAAATTACCATAAGGCCTCCCGCCACACACACAATGCAAACGCACAATTGGAGGAGATTTCTCCTTATGATAGTCAAACATGCTTGATATGTAAAATCCTTTTTATATTATTATTAGTTCTTAGTGAAGAAAACATTTCGAAAGTATAATAATAATCTTAGCTAGCATACCACATTTCATGGTATGCCACTATAGCTACCATGTTCAATAGCAGGTTACCACCACATTCCATGGCAGGTTATATAACTAAAACCGTACAGGGTGCATGTTGTTTCTTTGGATTTCCAACAAATGGTCAGGCTAAGAAACTTCCTACACCACATGGGTAAGCCTTTGGAGGGACGCCCCCAAGAACTTAACCAGCTCTCTGCCAACACAAGGTCGAGTTACCTCTATAAGTAGCGCAACTACTGACACGAGTATGCCATCCCTCGGTCGTTACCGACCTTTATCCGAGGGCCCTCAACACCAACAACCACAAAGCAACAACCACATAAGTTAAATATCTAGGCTCCATACCATGATATCACTTTTTATCAGAAGGAAATGGACATACCCTAGAGGGCGCGACCCTCATAACCATGATGCATCCTTCCTATTTCGACCATTTCGAGTTGTGAGGTCCTGATGAGGTCTCATGCACAAAGCTATGCTTTTCACAAAAGCCATGCTTTGATCAACAAATGATCAGCAGCACTTAGCATGCCACATTACCAAATTGGGAATGTATCGCTAGTAACCATCAACTACATAACCTCTGAACTCGTACGTCTCAGAGAAGGGTGTTAAGCTAAGAGAATAAATTCTCCACCACCAAACAGAAATGTATTTGATAGAAACCAGCTTTACATCTCAAAGGGTAATGACAGACATACATCCATACAAGTTCGTTCCGGGTTCGAACTGAACCAAAGGCACTTCAAAGAAGCCCTTGCAATCCGGGTATCCACAATCCCGATCGGACTGCCCATCACATATGGAGATCTCTATACCGTAGCTACTCAGTGCAGAGTCATTCAGCAGGTAATCCTTTCATTCTCGAAAATACCCTGTCTTCACCACCGCCTTCAAATGCTATCCATTTCGTCGTATCATTACTCGGAATGGGTTTTATTACATAAAGTCCTATCTAGGCTAAACCGAATAATGTGCGCTTAATTTTAAAAACATATGGATATATTAGGATCTTAGTTAAGCCACAACTTTTAGCCCAAAACCTTTTCTTCAAATGGTTTAAACAAATTTCCACTTGAATCTTTTAAAACAAAAGATTCACCCATTTAAGATCCTTTTCAATTTAAAACAAAGTTCACCAAATCTTTCACAAAGATGCGTTCATAGCTTTCAAAACAATTTCCACTTCAAACTTGATTCGCAGCTCGAAATTCTTTCAACAAAAGTTGGAAGTTCTTTCATTAGATGAAAGGTATTATCATTTGAAAACAAATGCTTCCATTTTTGGGAAAATCGGATTCAATATGCTCAAGTTATAGCCCTTAACATATAAACTTGGGTTAAATTTAAATTCCCAAATAATACATTTAAAATACTTTAAAATGGTTTAAAAATCCATATATATTATTGTATAACTTATATACCCTTTAAAACCATAGTTTCCAAAATAATTTCAAAACAAGACATAATATATTCAACTAAATTTAAATTACAAATCTTCCCTTTTCAAAAGCTTTTCATATTCAATGCAATTCCATTTCCAAAACCATTTGGATTCAAAAATTCAACTTTTAAGATCGTTTAATTATTTTGAATAAAATAGTATTAAATTCAAATATCTGTGACTTAACCAATTCCTCATGAAATCCATATTTATGTGTGTGTTGTAGTCCAGCGGCTTTACACACAACATATCACAACCATTATCAATTCAAGCATAATAATATCGATAAGAGGGATAATCCTATAACGCTTATCTTCATTCACCGATTCACAAATAAGTATGAAAATTCATCACAGATAAATAAATCACAATTCACGACTCAACCATATCACAGAACATCACACATTGTGACGACCCACCTTTTTCTCCATAAAAAGTCATATCATCTTGAACAAAGAAAGGGATAGAAAAGAGAAAAGATAGGAAAGAAAGAAGAAATAACATCAGAATCTCAACATCGGAACGAATAAATTATATTAATAACATAAGTTTTACATAGTATACACCAATTATCAGAGTTATACAGACCATACATCACATACTAGATAGTTATAAACACCTGTCTAGTTATTACAACTCAAGACAATATGAAGAAACCACTCAAAGATACCAACACAGCGGAACACTATATATATCTAAAGCGCTGAAGCCTCCTGCTCCATTGCTCCTCCATAATTCATCAAAGATAACCTGAATCCCTTGGCTACTCGTAAAAAATTGGGTACCCAAGAGTTTAAGAAAATAGAAATAAACTCCAGGTCAGACATGGGTCTGGTGTGAGTAACAAGTTAAAGTTGCTTAACTTTGAAAACCTTTGAAAACAAAAGGTATCACGTAAGACTCCCCACACATAAACATGGGTAAGTTTTTCTCCTACGCTAACCAAAACATTTTTATAGGAAATCCAGTGATATTATAATAGGGTCTAGGGTTTTCAAATAAAATACAGAAATAGCTGGAATGCTTGCATCTCACATTCCAACATAGTTGGGCACAACTAATACGTACATCGCTTATTGGAGATTGGATTCCATATAATGGCAAGGCTACTGGGGTACCTCCCGACACAGTATGGGGCCTAAATCACCGTACCGAGGATTACCACCAATCCCCTGCAACACAAAGCTAGAACCATTCCTTACTGAACAGTTTCGAACAAGACAACCCCATGGTTGGGATCAGCAACCGCACCACACAGCCGAAATAAAAGGGACATCTAGAAAGGGGTAAATCTCGTCCTACTTGGGCATGACCCACTTAGCCTTGCTGCACCTCCCATGTTTTAGGCATTCCCGGTTAATGAGGCTTGAGGCTACGATTACCTTTATCAGAACACATCACTTAGAATACTCATCGTCCACCTGATGATGTTCTGAAAGCGTTCAATCCTTACAAGTTCGTTTTGGGTTCAAACGAAATTGAAGGCATTATCTCGTTACACTCATTTTGGAATCACCCTCAGAGTTAACGACAATAACCCTTGCACTCTGAATCTTCATCTTCACTTGAGATTCACGACCTATCGTTAATTTGGATCGATGTGGTTTTCGGATATCCAAATCTGGAAACAAGATCCCGGTCTCATCGAAATCCTAAACGCCATCTTTTAGGTCCAAGTTGTTTTAAAGTTTAAAACAATTCAATTCTATTATTTATATACACACAGATAGATAATTCACAATATCACAATATATAATCTACATTATTATGACAAATAGATAATTCAAATTATCATCATAAATAGATAATTCACATTATCATCACACTTCAACCAAGCGTCCATATCACACGGCATTACTTATCTCATATCTGAGATCTCAAACCATTCAAGACAATCAATATCATCCATCCATACATAAGTAAGGATTAATAAATCACACTATAATTAATTTTAAAATGAATTAAATTAATTACTTCATCTCTAGTTAATTTAAAATAAATTAAATTAATTATTTTCATCACATAAATCCTTCTTACTTAAACATTAATTAATTACAAATCAATTAATTAATTATTCTCTAATCATGCATCTTAATTAATCCCCCTTGATTAATTATCTTTTAATTACATTCAAGTAATTATCCTTTAATTAATTTCACAAATTAATTATTCTTAACAACTTATAGTAATTAACCTTTAATTACTTCATTAATTAATTAACTATAGTTAATTACATTCATCCTTAATTAATCACATTAATTAATTACTCATTGATTAATTATTCCTTAATTAATCAACCCTTAATTACATCATTAATTTAATGCTCCTTAGTTACATTTTTAATTAATTATTCTGTTTAAATTAATTACATTGAGTAACTAATCTTTAATTAAACCATATTTATTAATCACTCTTAATTAATCACATTCAGTAATTAACAACCCTAAATTACATTATTAAATAAATTAATTACTCCTTAATTAATTATCGTAATTAATCCCTTGATTAACTACACAAAGTAATTTAATCCAAATTACCACCATTAATAAATCACCCTTTAATTAATTACATCTAGTAATTATCCATTAATTACTTCACTGAGTAATTTTACTATATTAATTACCTTAAGTAATTATACTAACAAATCAACTAGTGATTATCTTAAATTAATTAAACATAATTAATTAACTTAACTAATCACATTACACTCAATTAATTACACTAAGTAATTAATTCCTTAATTACTTTCATTAAGTACTTACACTTAAAAACTTCACAATTGATTATCTTTAAATTAATTAGTCTAATTAATTATTAAAATTAATCATATTAATTGTTAAATAATCTCAAGTTAATGACCTTCATTAACTACTAACAATTCTTTAATTACTTTTCTTAAGTAATTATACTTACATTAATCAATATTAATCACAAATTGATTAATCTTTATTAATCAATTAATTAATCCCTAATTATTTAATTAATTAAGTTTTAACTACAACTTAATTAATCTTTAATTACTAGATTAATTAATCTCTTATCATTAATTTAAAATATAATCTTATCAAATTAATGATCCTTAATTACCAATTAATTATTCCTAATCAACAAATCGTAAACCTTAATCAATTCATTTAAAATCTTAATTGTTAATTAATTAATCCAAATCATTAATTAATTAACTAAATAAATTATCCACTTTAATTATCTTAATAATTTAATGAATCATAAATCATTAAATCCTTATTAACTTTAAGAAGAACATTATTCTTATTAATGATTAAATTATCAATATCAAAAGCATTCAAAACAATTTACCTTTAAATTTTATTTTCAAATTTCATTTTAAATTTAGGATTTAAAATGAATACAATTTAACTTTAACAAAGTTTAAAAACAATTCAAAAACCCTTTTTAAATCACATGTTGAAGAAATACATACCTTATAAAAGAAATTTAAAAGAATTTTAAAACCAAATTCATTTTACAATCAAATCAATTTAAAATACACTTTAAACATTCAAAGTTGTTTAAAACATTTTAAATTTAAAAACTTTATTTTATTTCAAAACTATGAAACAAGCTAAATTTGATTCCAAATTAAACTTTGATTTAAAACTTTACTTACATTTTAAAACTTCATTTCTAAATTCAAACTATTGAGAATACACTTTAAACACTTAATGTTGTTAAAACAATTTAAATTTCAACACTTAAATTATTTCAAAACTAAGATTCTAACTAAATTTGATTCCAGATTAAACTTTGATTTAAACTTAGTTTAAACTTTGCTTCATATTTTAAAATTATTATTTTTAAATTTTTAAAACACTACAGGTTAAAAACCTATAACCAAATATTCTACTCGAGCCCATCCTAAATGACTTCGAGCCAAAACCAAAATACTTCGAGCAAATTATCAGATATCTAGAGAAAAACACGAGTAATCCAACCCCTCAAGCCAAACATCACCAGAAACAATGAAATGCACCGTGCATATGCACGGTGACGCCGTCCATCTCCCGTCATCGCCAAAGGCTTCTACAATTCGTCAATTATCAAATCTCACAACCTTGATCATCGAAAATCCCAGAACAACTCGAAATCAAATTCGAGCTTTAACCCAAACCTGGAACCAGAACCTGGAACACCACTTCAAAGCTGGAAAACATCTTGTCTTCGCATCTCCGACCACCAGAGGGTCAGAAACTCCGGTTACACCTTCGTCAACGCTCCAGCTTCCATTCACCTGAGTCTTGTTGCACTCGATCAACCAGAGATGACTGGATGATCCAAATACTCCACTTAGTTAAAACCAGGGTTAACAGACAAGGATCAATAACTGCTGCCGCTATAGTGAAATGCATCACCATCAGACATTTTTCCTACCATCTTCGATCACTCCTCCATCAACACTGAAGATCCCGACCCCTATGATCACCAAAAAAACCCCCCAATTCCTATATTCAGTTCAACCCAGAACTGCTCACTCCTCCTCAAATTAAAAATTATGATTTTAGTCTTAAAAATCATGTTTTAGTTTAGGGATTTGATTTTTAACCCTGAATTAATGAATTACCAAATTTGAATTTTGACTTAGCTTAAGCATTTCTTCTCTTATGGTTTCCAGAGCCATTCCTAAATTTGTTTTTACTTAAATAAATTTTTAAACTTTAATTTATGCTAAAACAAACAATTTTTGTTTTAATCCTAAGTCCAAACAGCAAGTAGGTCAAGAGATAATGATTTTTGAATCAAAATCTTGTGCTTGGAATCATAGAACAGAGAACATATATATACAACAGCATGCACAGTATACATCTATATATATTCATGGCAGATTGCACTTATATATACATATATTTATCACAGAACTAACATGAAACCATAATTCATATTTAAATTTAAAAAAATGTGATGTTACTCACCTGTTTGAGATGATGAACAGAGCATATTTTTCTGAAACAGCTTTTGACAAAGAAAATTTGAATTGCCTTTTGCTTTTGAAAACTTTTGAACTTTAAAAACTTGAGTGCTTGCTTGTTGTTTTGCAACTGAAATGCCTTTGCTCTTTGATTTAAAACTACATGTATACTTCCAGATTTGAAAAGAAAATGCAGGCTTGAACATATTGAAGAAAATGATGACTACATGTTTGCTTTAATTTGAAACTAAACTACAGGCTTTAGTTTGTAGAAATGCACAGGTTTTGATTTAATTTTGGTTTTTTTGAAAATAAGTTTATAGGTTGAAGAATTTGATTTCTGGTTTGAAGATGATTACTGATTTTGTTTTTGAGAGATTTGGATTGAGAAATCTTTTACAGGTTCAGGAATGAATTTATAGATTATAAGTTTCTCTTAGCTTTTGAAAAGGAAAAGATAGAAAAAAAAGAAATAAATGAAAGAAAGCATGTTTTATATAGGCTAAAATTTGATTTAATAAAAATAAAAGAAAACCGAAATTAAATGACACTTGTCATATACCTTTGATTATTACTTAACACATGTTGTTTAGGTTACTTAATATATTAACACATGTCCTTTAAGTATTTCTTTTTATTTTAAATGTTAAGAAAAGATTTTTTTTTTACTTAATTTACTAATTTACAAATACTTATTTATATATAGATAACTTTAAAGAAAATAAAATCAATTATATTTATAAATAAAAGATTATACAAATATCTTTAAATTTAAATATTACAAAATATCTATCTTTTGAATTTCAAAATTAAATTCAAATTCAAATTAAATTCTAAAATCCAATTTAAAAATCAAGTTATATATATAAATATATAACTACACATTTAACCTTGATAACTATTCTTTTTATATTAAAATCTATTTATATCTGATCACATTATTAATATTGTTTGAAAATAACAAATTTGATACTTTTAAATAATTTATAAAAGAGATTATCTTACTATTTATTTTCAAATCATATTTATCAAGAAATATATAAAATGAAAATAAAACAAACCTTTTTATTAATCTCAATTAATATTCAAACTTAAGCTAAAATAAATTTTAAACAATTAACACTAATCTTAAGTATTTTAAAATTATATAGTTATTTATTTAAATAATCTTTGAAAAGTTTTATATTAGACTTAATCAAAATTTCCAAATTTCCAAAATATATTGGAATTTGAAAACATATTTTTATTTGTTAAATTTCAACCAAAGCTTATCAATTTACAATATATACAAATATATATATTATAAATAGAAAACGTTTTATCAGCCTTTAAAAGTTAATTATCAATTAATATTTATTCATAAGAAGATTGTTAAATCAAATTCAAAATTTATTAACAAAGATTATCAAATCAATTTAAATTATTAATACAGATTATTAAATTGATATTGCCCAAAATTCCGGGTCATCACATACCTCCCCCCTTAAAAGAATTTCGTCCCCTAAATTTAAAAGCAAAGGTAATTTAATAATCTCATTAAAGATTTTAATTTAAACCACAATCATATACTATCAACCATATGCTAACAATCATATCAACCAATTCACTCAAACAAACAAATCTAACTATCCAGACAAAATTCTAGATAGTACTTCCTAGAGTTTTCCAAATATAAATATCGGGATACTCGCTCTATAGAACACAAACAATCAACACTACTAAGCTATAGAGCTCCTACTCATCTAGATCTACAAAATTGAACAGGATATCAGACCACACTCCAGTCTGACTTAACTACCAAATCCTCATGAACTGCTGGTTCCACAACCAGAGATAGATCATACATATACTCCCTCGGAGATACGTGAAACTCACTGAATTCCAGTCTTCCAAACTAGCAATTCAATCCTACAGACCAAAGAACTTCTTTTTAAGGATACAGAAGGGATCCAATACCTCTGAGTTGGCTTTCTAGTCTTACCAAATCTTATGGCTCCTTTAATCGGAGAAACTTATCCAAAATCAAATTTCCGACTCCGGAATCCAAATTCCTCCGTCTCTTATCCACAAAACTTTTCGAACGATCCTGGGCTGCCTACATCCTTCCCGATCAGCTCAACCTTCGTTGATGCTTCTAGAAACAAACTAGACAAAATACAACCCAACAAAATGATCTTCTCGAGATCAACCAAAATCAAGAACACAAATTGTAACAACCCGCATGTTTGTCGATTTTTATATTTAAATATTTTATTTAATTATTTTATCGATACTCGGAATTTAGTCCGAAAAGCTACTTTTTGCATACGGTCGAATTAGGACTCGGGACCACTCCCATTGAGTTTAAAATGCCGTTTGCGACCTTTTTGAATATAAGCTTCGATATGTTTGGAGAAAGTTGATTTTTGCTACTTTTTTACTTTGGGTTTGGGTTTGGGCTCAGCCCTATGTTTAACTTATACTTAAATCTGAGCAACTCCTCCCCATTCACCCTCACTTTCTCCTCTTTTCAGTTTTAAAGCATCAATGGTGGGAGAGATGGGAAATTAAAACTCCAAAACCCTAGTTTTCTTTTGCAAATCAAGTTCTAGCTCCAAACTAATAGAAGAACCCATTGGTAAGCTTCTCTTCTTCTTCTCCAACTCAATCTCTTATCAATTTCAGAAATTCCTAAACCTAACTTTGGGAATGTTCTTCTTTTAAAGCTTTGAATCAAGCTTCTTGAGTTGGATTTGAAGAGCGGTTGATTCTCCTTTGCTTTCAAGCATCTTCTTCAATCGTTTGGGTTCAAAGGTGAGACTTTTATCTCACATCTATGACTATAATTATCTTTGGTTGTTGGGTATGAATTCCTAACACTTCTTCATGTGCATTTGCTCTTGATTTGGATTGGTTTTGTGAATATTCCAATTTTTGGGTTTTTAAGTCAAATTTGTGTGAAAATCCTTATATGGATGTTTGATCGTGCTTTTGGTGATGCATCGAGGAGCATATAGGGCCGGGTTGCCGATTAGCATAAACCCTTAGAGCCTATGTTCGTCCGGTTACATTTTGGAAGAGTTTGCTCTTCATTTGGATAGGCTGAAAAACAACCCAGGCAAGATTCAGTCGACTGAAAAGTCTGTTCAGTCGACTGAACCTGGAACCCGAAAGTTTCCAGGTATGATTCAGTCGACTGAATCCTCTGTTCAGTCGACTGAACCTGGAAACAGAAAGTTTCCAGAACCTAGAAAATTTCCAGGTACAGGGTAAGTCCACTGAAAACTCTGTTCAGTCGACTGAACCTGCTATTTCAGTCCATTTTGCCTTTTCGGGTTGAATTTCCAACGTTAATCGATTCGTGTTGATTCCCTTTTGTTATTATCACTTATTATCGACTCTGATGACATTTTCTTCGTGATTTTTGGGAATATCCATTTTGATGGATTCGGTATCGATCTCTTTGGATTTTATTCACGTCTTCGAATGTGAATTTTAGTGATTGATTGTTCCTACAATCTTCTTTGTGATTTGTCACTTTAAAAATATAAAGGTTTCAATACTAGTAGTAAATATCAAAATTCTTTCATCAAAATGATTTCGACACTATTTTATTACAAAGCTCGTTTCTTAAAACCGTTTTCCAATCTACTAGTATATACAAGCCTTTACTTCACTCGTATGAGAAATCTAATTAAACGACTTAGTAAAACAAGTGGTATGAAACGCTTGCGTTTACTTCGTCGGTTAATCCTTGGACTTGTTCGATTGAATCTCTTGTGACAATTTTCTAGTGGAGATCTACAATTTGTTAGTAAATATTTAAATTAAGCTAGTGGTTATGGGACATGAAGCTAAGCTCATATATTTACTAGCTTACTGTAATTGACACTTCTTGATGATCATGACGATCATTTTTTTGATTTAGACTAGCAATGTGCGATGTCTCTTTGTCTGCGAGGGAAATTAAACCCCGTTTTGTGGAGTTTCGACTCAAATTGATGGGGTAGCGCCCCATGGTCTTCGGGTCGTTCGTGTGTCAAAAAAATTAATGGCTAGCTACCATGAGATAGCGTCTCATTCGTGTGATACATATGTTGGTGAGTTTTCATGCTCTCATTCGTGTGATAGGCCTCCCCCCATATTTTGTGTGATTTCTGGATTTCGTGTGTCGAATTCTGGAACTTTCTTCTTCACCTATTTTTGTGATTTCTATTGATATGATTTATCAATTTTTGTGCATAGGTGAATTCGTGTGTCATTGACTGAATTTCTTGAGATGATTTCTAGAATTTGTGCTTCACCAATTTTTGTGATTTCCATTGATAAGTTTTATCAATATTTGTGCATTGGTGAATTTGTGTGTCATTGACTTTTGTGATTGACATTGATATAATCGTCAATATTTATGGTTAGGTGAACGAAATAAGGAGTATGACATTTCCTTTGATTCTTGTGTAGATTTGGTGATATTGATTAATCTCTTGTTGATTTTCAATTACTTATATATATCACAACTTGGCATTGTGATTATTATGTGTTTAGTCATATCTCTTACTCTATATCGTTTCATCTGATATTTATAGTTAGACTGATCCGTTTATTATTTTCTTATTAAATAATACTCGGGTCAGACCGAGATGTTACAGGTGCTTCTGCTTGACTTCTCCCCAGGGATTCATTACTTTGACTTTTGGCAAACTACTTAGATTAGTAGTTTATTTTGTTGTATACACTTGGGATATAGACTCATAGTTGTATTCTTTTGTATAGCACGTGTTGCTATTCTTTTGTATTATTGTGGATCTTTTTGACCACTGCTCTGATATACACTTTCATGTGTTAATTATATATTCATATCTTCTTCCACCTTTGTGATATGAATTATCTGTGAATGATTTGTGTTATGCTTATTTCTATATTTGTTTCCGAAGATTACTTTAGCCACTGTGTAGTAGCTTTGAGTTTGTGTCGGTATGTCGGATTTCCCTCTTGATAAAGAAATGCATGTTATACTATCTGACATATCGATGCTCGCCCAAAGAAATTACACGGATGGTCGCTCCTCAACAGCCTTATTCTTCGTGCTAGTTGACAGCATTCATCGTAATGTTCTTGGCTAGCGTGGGTATAGAGGTGGGGGGTCACACAAATTCTACTCCACAAACATTAGAAGACTGAGCTTACTTCTCCTATCTGGAAAAGACAAAACAAAAGCACTCCCAAACTACTTCCGCTGCACAATTTTGATCTGAAGTAGACGAGAATGCTGATGATGAACATAAACACAAACTGGACAACCCATCCATAAATATGATTCCATAGATCTATAAAAAAAACTCAGAAGTTCCACCAAAACTTCTCTCTAGGAGCCATCCTTCTACTACTGATCCACCGGTACCATTTCTGGAATCCTAGTCGATACAAAACTCAACCTTCAGAAGCTAAGGCAAACCTCTGACCTTGAAGACATCCGGAAAATCTCTGACAACCCAAGAGATCACTCAAACTATCGCAAGTCACTTTTGCGATCAACCCAGCCTAATTTCCAAAGAAACTGTTCTCACTTTACCAATCAGAACAGCTTACGCTAATCTAGCCAATCCATCGAAGAAATGGATCCACTCTACTGCTTCCGAACTCCACCTCTAGGAAACTGCTCAACCATAAATCCTCCTTGCCGGCACACAGAACACTTCCGAGCTGCACTGCTGACATAGATACCAAAGACCTCCTATCCAAAGTTCTTCGAGAAATTCGGACCTCAAAAGCAAACAGAAACACCTTGCTGAACTCAGCCACAACATCGAAACAGACACTGTAACAACCCTGGTTTTAGAGATTACCTGTAAATGTTAAATTATAACGGTAGTTATGATTTAATATTGTGAACTAAACTAAGATTTGGAGATTTTAAATTGCTTATTTGGAATAAACAATGAATTTTCGGGAAATAAAATGTGAAAATAAAGTTTAAAAGCTTTATTTTGTTTGTTTGGGTTAATAATGAGTGGAAAATAATTTTTATTTTGAGAAATTGCAATAATTTTATTAATTATTGCCAATTATTTATTTTAATAATTTTTAAAGGAAGTATTTGATTTTTAAAGGTTGTTTATTGAAATAAAAGTTGAACATTTTACTGCTTTGAGTGTGAAATTTACTAGCAGTTAGTAAACCGTTTAGTGCGAACAGGTGGTATGGGACACACGTTAACACTTTTCGGGTTCCTTTCTGAGAGTTCATGCCACATTTGCCTGTTGGCGTGCCAGTACTGGACCTTCGGATCATTTGCCATTGCGGCATATTTGTCTTCAGACGTTTGCCATTGCGGCGTATTTGTCTTCGGACGTTTGCCATTGCGGCGTATTTTCCATAGCAGCGTATTTGTCTTTTGACGTTTGCCTTTGGGCGAGGTACCTATTATGTGAAACAATACTCAGCAAAAATAGCACGTGCAAAACCTTTTTGAGATGATTTTTACCCTTGTATGTTGTCATTTTGGAATAGGTCCTTTGAACCATTCGGTGGCGATTACTTGGGGATTTTTGGACTCTTGGGAGTTCTTTTGAGATTTTCATTGCCTACACTAGCGTGTTGAGATTTGCCTTTTCGCATATTTATATATATTGAGGTTGCCTATTGGCGCTATTTATGAGATTTTCCTTTTAGCGTTGTATGAGATTTTTGTCTCTTTGTTGACATTTTCCTTATGGCTTATGTCGAGATGGCTTTTGCTTATGTTTTCCTTGGAGGTGCCGATATGGCGGGTTTGGGAATTACTCTTTTAAGAGTTTACATTTTACTATTCCCTAAACCATTCTTATTGATTTATGATTGCCGATGATATGAGGCATGCTACATTTTAGCGATTCATGAGATTTCTCGTCTCCTTTGTGTTTTATGCTTACTGAAGCAATAGTGTTCTATCACATAGTGTAACCATATATGCCATACATGTTGTGTAACCTCCATATGACTATGGTTAGCTTTCTCATGGTTTCTTCTTGTTTAAGAAGAATATCACTATGCTCTTATGCTCTATTATTCTACTATCACCTTTTACTGATTCGTTTAGTAGACTGACCCGTGTATTTTATACTCGGGTCAGACCGAGGTGTTTCGGGTTAGATACTTTTGGACTTAGCCTATTCTGTTTCTGCATGGCCTATTCTACTAGCTCTTTTTGTTATAGCTTTTTGTGTAGTCCTTTTTGGTTTGCTACTCTTATATGTATATTCTTTTGACTCGTGTTTGTATTGTGGTCGTCAAACCATATATGATGTATCATTTTGTATACTTTATGATGTATTTGTGTATGTGTGCATCTATGGGATTATCTGCTGTTCTGTGATGTGTTTTACATTTGAGTTGTTGTATTTTGTTCTTATAGATCCTATAGCCACATATGGCTTTGTATTAAGTATTTATTGGATATGTCGATCCACTTGAATCGGAAAAAAAATGGCATTATCGACGTATTCAATAGATATTTAAGACAAGGCTACAGATGGTCGCTCCTATCCACAGCCCTATTCTCTGCATTAGCAGACAGTATTACCCAATGCTCTTTGTTAATGTGGGTCTCGGTGTGGGTCGTTACAGACACACTTACTTGAACTTGTTCCAAAGAAAACATCTTCGGAGACATCCATAGTCACTACGTCTCATCACGCAACTACTACTCCCTGAGGTTGCCAAGGTATCATCACTAGCTTCTGCTCAACTGACAGATCCAAACTCTACGTATCCAACTTGCACTTCAAAGATAGACTCCGAACCTTAATAGGTTTCCTTCAGAGATCGATGAAATCCTTACACCACAGCAAAGCTTACTCGAGACGGTATTAGGTCTACAGTCTCGACAGATACACTTCCAACCTCAACACTCAGACTTCACCCATTGGTAGTCATGTTACATACACCACTACCCTATCTACCTTTATAACTTTTGTTGGAAAACTCGAACATGTAACCCAACAAATAGGTAGAAATATATATATATATATATATATATATCCAAATTACAAGTACGCTCTCTCAAGAAAGAAAATCACTCCAAAGCCTAGGTATTCACTCAATCTAGCACTCTGATACCAACTGTGACGACCCGAATTTTCTCCACAAAAAGTCGTATCATCTTGAAGAAAGAAAGGGATATAAAAGAGAAAAGATAGGAAAGAAAGAAGAAACAACATTAGAATCTCAATAGCGGAACGATTAAATTATATTAATAACATAAGTATTACATAGTATACAACAATTATCAGAGTTATATAGACCATACATCACTTACTAGACAGTTATAAACACCTGTCTAGTTACTACAACTTAATACAATACAAAGAAACCACTCAGAGATACCAACACAGCGGAACACTATATATATCTATAGCGCTGAAGCCTCCTGCTCGATTGCTCCTCCACAATTCGTCAAAGCTAACCTGAATCCCTTGGCTACTCGTAAAAATTTGAGTACCCATGAGTTTAAGAAAATAGAAATAAACTCCAGGTCAGACATGGGTCTGGTGTGAGTAACAGGTTAAAGTTGCTTAACTTTGAAAACCTTTGAAAACAAAAGGTATCACGTAAGACTCCCCACACGTAACCATGGGTAAGTTTTTCTCTTACGCTAACCAAAACATTTTTATAGGAAATCCAGTGATATTATAATAGGGTCTAGGTTTTTCAAATAAAATACAGAAATAGCTGGAATTCTTGCATCTCACGTTCCAACATTGTTGGGCACAACTAATATGTACGACGCTTATTGGAGATTGGATTCCATACAATGGCAGGGCTACTGGGGTACCATCCGTCACAGTACGGGGCCTAGATCATCGTACCGAGGATTGCTCTTAATCACCTGCAACACAAAGCCAGAACCATTCCTTACTGGACGGTTTCGAACAAGACAATCCCACGGTTGGGATCAGCAACCGCCCCACACAGCCGAAGCAAAAGGGACATCTAGACAGGGGTAAATCTCATCCTACTTGGGCATGACCCACTTAGCCTTGCTGCACTTCCCCTGTTTTAGCCATTCCCGGTTGATGAGGCTTAAGGCTATGATTACCTTTATCAGAACACATCATTAGAATGCTCATCGTCCACCTGACGATGTTCTGAAAGGATTCAATCCATACAAGTTCATTCCGGGTCCGAACGAAACCGAAGGCATTATCTCGTTACACTCATTTTGGAATCACCCTCAGAGTTAACGACAATAACGCTTGCACTCTGAATCTTCATCTTCACTTGGGATTCATGACCTATCGCTAATTTGGATCGATGTGGTTTTCGGATATCCAAATCTGGAAACTTGATCCCGGTCTCATCGAAATCCAAAACGCCATCTTTTAGGTCCAAGTTGTTTTAAAGTTTAAAACAATTCAATTATGTTATCTATACACACATAGATAGATAATTCACAATATCACAATAGATAATCTACATTATTATCACAAATAGATAATTCACATTATCATCACAAATGGATAATTCACATTATCATCACACTTCAACCAAGCATCCATATCACACAGCATTACTTATCTCATATCTGAGATCTCAAACCATTCAAGACAATCAATATCTTCCATCCATACATAAGCTAGGATTAATAAATCACACTATAATTAATTTTAAAATGAATTAAGTTAATTACTTCATCTCCAGTTAATTTAAAATAAATTAAATTAATTATTTTCATCACATAAATCCTGCTTGCTTAAACATTAATTAATTACAAATCAATTAATTAATCATTTTCTAATCATACATCTTAATTAATCCCCCTTGATTAATTATCTTTTAATTACATTCAAGTAATTATCCTTTAATTAATTTTACAAATTAATTATTCTTAACCACTTATAGTAATTAACCTTTAATTACTTCATTAATTAATTAACTATAATTAATTACATTCAACCTTAATTAATTACATTAATTAATTACTCATTGATTAATTATTTCTTAATTAATCAACCCTTAATTACATCATTAATTTAATGATCCTTAGTTACATTTTTAATTAATTATTCTATTTAAATTATTTACATTGAGTAATTAATCTTTAATTAAACCACATTTATTAATCACTCTTGATTAATCACATTAAGTAATTAACTACCCTTAATTACTTTATTAAATAAATTAATTACTCCTTAATTAATTATCTTAATTAATCCCTTGATCAATTACACAAATTAATTTAGTCCAAATTACCACCATTAATAAGTCACCCTTTAATTAATTACAACCATTAATTATCCATTAATTACTTCACCGAGTAATTTCACTATATTAATTACATTAAGTAATTATACTAACAAATCAACCAGTGATTATCTTAGATTAATTAAACTTAATTAATTAACTTAACTAATCACATTAAACTCAATTAATTACATTGAGTAATTAATTCCTTAATGACTTTCATTAAGTAATTACACTTAAACAACTTCACAATTGATTATCTTTAAATTAATTAATCTAATTAATTATTAAAATTAATCATATTAATTAATTGTTAAATAATCTCAAGTTAATGACCTTCATTTAGCTACTAACAATTCTTTAATTACTTTTCTTAAGTAATTATACTTACATTAATCAATATTAATTACAAATTGATTAATCTTTATTACTCAATTAATTCATCCTAATTATTTAATTAATTAAATTTTAACTGTAACTTAATTAATCTTTAATTACTAGATTAATTAATCTCTAATTATTAATTTAAAATCTAATCTTATCAAATTAATGATCCTTAATTACCAATTAATTATTCCTAATTAATAAATCTTAAACCTTAATCAATTCATTTAAACTCTTAATTATTAATTAATTAATCCAACTCATTAATTAATTGAATAAATTAATTATCCACTTTAATTATCTTAATAATGCAATGAATCATAAATCATTAAATCATTATTAACTTTAAGAAGAACATTATTCTTATTAATGATTAAATTATCAATATCAAAAGCATTTAAAAACAATTTACCTTTAAATTTTATTTTCAAATTTCATTTTAAATTTAGGAATTAAAATGAATATAATTTAACTTTAAAAGAGTTTAAAAATAATTCAAAAACCCTTTTTAAATCACATGTTAAAGAAATACATACCTTATAAAAGAGATTTAAAAGAATTTTAAAACCAAATGCATTTTACATTCAAATCAATTTAAAATACACTTTAAACATTCAAAGTTGTTTAAAACATTTTAAATTTAAAAACTTTCTTTTATTTCAAAACTATGAAACAAGCTAAATTTGATTCCAAAATAAGCTTTGATTTAAAACTTTACTTACATTTTAAAACTTCATTTCTAAATTCAAACTATTTAGAATACACTTTAAACACTTTAATGTTGTTAAAACAATTTAAATTTCAAAACTTAAATTATTTCAAAACTAAGATTCTAACTAAATTTGATTCCAGATTAAACTTTGATTTAAACTTAGTTTAAACTTTGCTTCATATTTTAAAATTATTTTTTTAAATTTTCAAATCACTACAGGTTAAAAACGTGTAACCAAATATTCTACTCGAGCCCATCCTAAACGACTTCGAGCCAAAACCAAAATACTTCGAGCAAATTATTAGATTTCTCGAGAAAAACCCGAGTAATCCAACCCCTCAAACCAAACATCACCAGAAACAATGGAAGTGCACCGTGCACATGCACGATGACGCCGTCCATCTCTTGTCATCGTCGAAGGCTTCTACAAGTCGTCGATCATCAAATCTCACAACCTTGATCATCAGAAATCCCAGAACAACTCGAAAACGAATTCGAACTTTAACCCAAACCTAGAACCAGAACCTGGAACACTACTTCAAACCTGGAAAACATCTTGTCTTCGCATCTCCGACCACTAGAGGGTCTGAAACTCTAGGTACACCTTGGTCAACGCTCCAGCTTCCATTCACCTGAGTCGTGTCGCACTCGATCAACCAAAGTTGACTAGATGATCCAAATACTCCACTTAGTTAAAACTAGGATTTACAGACAAGAATCAATCACTGCTACTGCCATAGTGAAATGCATCACCATCAGACATTTTTCCCACCATCTTCGATCACGCCTCCATCAAAACTGAAGATCCCGACCCCTGCGATCAAGTAGATCACCAGAAACCCCCAATTCCCATATTCAGTTCAACCCAGAACTGCTCAGTCCTCCTCAAATTAAAAGTTATGGTTTTAGTCTTAAAAATCATGTTTTGGTTTAGGGATTTGATTTATAACCCTGAATTAATGAATTACTGAATTTGAATTTTGACTTAGCTTAAGCATTTCTGTTCTTATGGTTTCCAGAACCATTCCCAATTTTTTTTTATTTAAATAAAATTTTAAACTTTAATTTATGCTAAAACAAATAATTTTTGTTTTAATCCTAAGTCCAAACAGCAAGTAGGTCAAGAGATAATGATTTTGAATCAAAATCTTGTGCTTGGAATCACAGAACAGAGAACATATGTATACAACAGCATGCACATTATACATCTATATATATATATATATATATATATATATATATATTCATAGCAAATTGCACTTATATATACACATATTTATCATAGAACTAACATGCAGCCATAATTTACATTTAAGTTTAAAAAAATGTGATGTTACTCACCTGTTTACGATGACGAACAAAGCATAAATTTTTGAAACAGCTTTTGACAGAGAAAACTTGAATTGCCTTTTGCTTTTGAAAACTTTTGAACTTTAAAAACTTGAGTGCTTGCTTGTTGTTTTGCAACTGAAATGCTTTTGCTCCTTGATTTAAAATTACATGCATGCTTCCAGATTTGAAAAGAAAATGCAGGCTTGAAAAGATTGAAGAAAATGATGACTATAGGTTTGCTTTAGTTTGTAGAAATGCACAGGTTTTGATTTCATTTTGGTTTTTTTGAAAATAAGTTTACTGGTTGAAGAATTTGATTTCTGGTTTGAAGATGATTACTGATTTTTTTTGAGGAATTGGTTTTGAGAAATCTTTTACAGGTTGAGGAATGAATTTGTAGATTATGATTTTCTCTTAGCTTTTGAAAAGGAAAAGATAGAAGAAAAAGAAATGAAAGAAAGAAAGCATGTTTTATATACGCTAAAATTTGATTTAATAAAAATAAAAGAAAACCAAAATTAAATGACACTTGTCATATACCTTTGGTTATTACTTAACACATGTTGTTTAGGTTACTTAATGTATAAACACATGTCATTTAAGTATTTCTTTTATTTTAAATGTTAAGAAAAGCTATTTTTGCTTAATTTATTAATTTACAAATCCTTATTTATATATAGATAACTTTAAAGAAAATGAAATCAATTATATTTATAAATAAAAGCTTATACAAATATCTTTAAATTTAAATATTTCAAAATATCCATCTTTTGAATTTCAAAATTAAATTCAAATTAAATTCTAAAATCTAATTTAAAAATCAAGTTATACATATACATACATAACTACACATTTAACCCTGAAATAACTATTCTATTTTTATTAAAATCTGTTTATATCTGATCACATTATATATTGTTTAAAAATAAAAAATTTGATAATTTTAAATAATTTATAAAAGAGATTATCTTACTATTTATTTTCAAATCATATTTATCAAGAAATATTTAAAATGAAAACAAAACAAACCTTTTATTAATCTTATTTAATTTTCAAACTTAAGATAAAATAAATTTTAAACAATTAACATTTATCTTAAGTATTTTAAAATTATATAGTTATTTATTTAAATAATCTTTGAAATTTTTTATATTAGGCTTAATCAAAATTTCCAAAATATATTAGAATTTGAAAACATATTTTTATTTGTTAAATTTCATTCAAAGCTTATCTATTTACAATATATACAAATATATATATGTATATATATATATATATTATAAATAGAAAACATTTTATTAGCCTTTGAAAGATAAATTATCAATTAATATTTATTTACAAGAAGATTATTAAATCAAATTCAAATTTTATTAACAAAGATTATCAAATCAATTTAAATTATTAATACAGATTATTAAATTGATATTGCCCAAAATTCCGGGTCATCACACACATCAGGGATATCAAACAATTCAAAGCATTCAATACAATCCAAACATCCATAAGTAAGATCAAACATTTACCTGATTAATTTCAACCAGATTAATTATTTATAAATAAATTACTCATCCTGGTTAATTAATATTAATTAATTACAAACCTTAATTATTAACTAACCTTTAATCTTTTATTAATTAACCTTTAATGATAAATTAATTAACCTTTAATTATTAATTAATCAACCATAATTAATAAATCAATTAACCTTTAATCAATAAATAATTAACCTTTAATTATTTAATTATTTTTTAATTTATTATCCTTAATTAATTACATAAATTAATTTTCCCTTAATTAATTACCATTTAATTAATCATCCTTAATTAATTAAAATAAGTGATTATCTCTAATAACTCATATTAATAAATCACAAATTAATTACATTGAGTAATTATCTTTTAATTATTTGATTAATCAATTTTAGTCATTAATTAATTACTTTTAATTAAGTAACTATCTTTAAGTAATTAAATACCTTTAATTACTTTCATTGATTAATCTTAATTAATTAATTATCCTTTATTGTAATTACACTAAGTAACAATCTTTTATTAATTATACTGAGTAATTATCCTTAATCAATTTCATTAAGAAATTACTCCTTACATAATTAATCTTTAATTATTTTCATTAATAAATCATTAATTACTTAAGATCTTAAAAGATAACATTTTATCTTAATTAATTACTTTAACTATCATTTAAACCTTGTTTAAAAATCTTGTAATTAATTATTATTAACCACCTAACTTAAACCTTTAAGTTAAATTGAGGATTAAAACACTTCATCCTTTTGTCATTTACTTAATCACAATATTAAGTTTATTTAAAATAAACTTCTCAAAAATATCGGTTATATATATATATATATTAAAAGCACTTTAAACTCAAAATAATTTATTTTTAAAACCTTTTAATACATCCCAAACTTAATTAGACATTTATTATATAAAAGAATTAAGCAAGAAATGGTTTAACTTTCAAAACTCGTTTAATTTAAAAATGGCAACAATATTAAACCCAAGATAACTTCGAGTTAAACCCGAGCCAAGTTCGTAAATTACCCGAGAAACGCATGAGCAAAACTCCACACCTCTCCGCTTCGAGCCATGTCATCGTTTCCCCGAGTCGAAACCCGAGCATCCTTCTTCTCCCCCAACTTCACAAACTAACCCAGATATCATTGATGCCCATGCACGTGTACGCCTAAAGACCGATGTTCTGACCATCGTTCCTATCAACAACATATCGTTGACGACCACCCTCACTCACCCGACCGCCCAGATTGCCTCAACAACATGGAACTCGAAATCGAGCTTTTTGAATCAAGCCTAGAACCAATCCATCACTAGTAAACCTCCCCGTGCCGCCAATCCAGATCATATGAGATCTCGCCGTCACACCTGTAGCTGCGCCAGACATCCCTTTTTCCTTTTCCCCAAGTGAGATCAACTCCGATGCTTCATCGACGACGAACTTCCCTCTTAAACCTTGTCGAGAAGAACTGAGTTAAAACCCTAAACCCTTGTCGTACCGCTGCCTCGACCCTTAATAAATCTAGCTACTATTTTTCCGATGTTCTCCTCCTTTCAAACCTCCTCTAACATCAATCCTGACCCATCACAATTCGTCGATCACCGGAATTTTCCAAAAATCGCTTTCAACCCAAAATATCTCAACAATCCCATTCTTAAAAATCATGATTTCCTCAACTAAATTCATATTTTTACAACATGAATCAGATCGTATAATCCAAACACACTACTATGAACATCGAATTCTGACTCATTTTTTATGTTATACTATTATTTATTATTTTAGAAATAAATACTTAACATAAACACTTGAAACCATCTTTAAAATTTAAATCAGGTAAATACAAATACTTTTCTTTTAAAGATCATTACCTAATTCCTTTTGGATTTTTAGATATGATTTTTTTTATATAACTTGTTCTTGGGTCTGGAAATACAATAGAGTATATACATATATACACAGACATGCATTTCTCAATCCACCAAATACACACACACACACACACACACACACACACATGCAGATATATTTATCATTTTTCACAACAACTACAAAGCATCAAGATATATCATAGATTCAACATTTCAAATGGGTCAGTTTGCTCACCTGGAAATTTGATAAAATAGAAAAGAACTTGAGCCTGGAAATGCTCTGGAATTTGAAACTGAGAACTGGAATTTAGCATTTTGATTTGAACTATATTTCGATGTAGTTGAGACTGATATAGCAACATGAATTTACTGCATGCTTTTGATTTAGGTTGATCTTGTTTGAATTGTTTTTAATTCTATAACTTGATTGTATTTGAATGCTTCGGATTTTGAAAACTGGGAATGAATCTTTGAATTGCTTGAAGCTTTAACTCAGATTGTTTTTGTTTAAATTTGCTCAGGTTTTGATCTTTTGATCTGGAATGGACTGAAGTTTTGATCTTTGGACTTGAATTTTCTTCAGGTTTGAAATGTTGTTGTTGATTTCTTTTTTCTATTTTCCAGGTTTTTGATTTCCAGGTTTTACTTTTGAGATGAACGAGAGAAGAAAATGTAGCCTGGTTTCTCCTTGTACATGCTATATATGTCTTTTAAATTTTAAGAATATTTTGTTTGCCACTTGTTCATTTGCATGATTTTTAAATTACAAATGTTTAAAACTTTAATTATATACTGACAAATGTCATAATATATTTAAAATGGTTACACTTGCTTAATTTATTGTTAAGATGATTACACATGTAAGTTTACATATTATTAAGGTTACAAATGTCTTCTACATGTATTTATGGTTAAATAGAATTCTTATATCATATTTTCAATTTAAATAAATCCATTTCCTTTTGTTTATATATTTAAAATTTTAAAGAAATTGATTTTTTCAAAATCTAATTACACATAAATAATTTAAACATGTATATGTATATATATATATATAAATTTATCCTTTAAATAGCTTTTGGAAATTTATTTATATTAAATTTAAATCATAACTTCCAAAATATATATTACATATATATATATTATAATTAGAAAACAAATTTAAATAAATTTAAATATAGATTTTTTTTTAAATTTAATTTTTTTCTCAAGATATTTATTTTCTTGGATTTTCTAATTTAAATTCTTATTTATAATCATTTTATATACATGTATATAAATAAATAATTAACATATATTATTTAGTTTGTAAAATTTCAAATTCAGATTCCAAATTCCAAATTTATTTATACAAATAAACAAGCACATATCTTGTTTAATTTGGGAAAATTCAAATTCATTCACCATTAAATTCACAATTTAATTCCAAAAATTAAATTAGTTACCAATTTAAATTTGATTTAAAAACGGGGATGTTACATTCATACTTCGTATTAAAATATCACATTCATTTCAAAATCATATTCACTTTTGGAATCATATCACTTTCAAAATCTTATTCACTTTCAAAATCATAACCATAAAATAGTTTAAACCATCATATCAAAATATTCGCATTTAATTCCATTAAACCTAAATCATAACAGTTCCAACTTAAACAGTTTAAGTATTAAAAATAGTCAATATGTATTGAAATAGTTTATATAATAAAATATACATCGAAAATAGTTTCAAATTATAATTGTTTCTTCCAATTTTGCAAATCTATTCAAATCAACTTTAATTCCAAAATAGAATTTAAATCAATCTCAGCTCAACAATTTCAATTAATAAGGTTAAAGGTTCAATTCAACTTCTCATTAAAATCATTTTTATTTATATCGATTTCAAATCCAGATTTGAATTACAAATTTAATCCACTTCCAATTTAATAGGTTTCAAATTTTAAATATTCAAATATTTACTATAACTCAATTTGAAATTTTCATTTATATTTCAAAATTCAACTACAATTTCATTATGATTTGAAAATATTCACTTGACCATTTTTAATAACATTTAAATAAAATCTCAAATTACAAATTTAAATCAATATTAAATATTCAACTTTAATTTTATTTAAATTTGAAAATATTCGTTTAATCACCTCCAATCAAAATCCAATTATCAAGTTATAAAAATTATATCTTTAAAATCTCAAAATTAATAATTTTCAAATCAACTTTTATTTAAATACAATTCTTAAACAAATTAAATTTCAAGCCTACTTTATCTTACCATTTCAACCTTTATTTATTCAAAGTTAATACAAAAAATCTATTTAAGAATATTAAAATAAATCTAAATAAATACTTTAAACATATTAAAGATATATAAAAGTTATTATACAAAAATATTTTAAATCTTATTTTATATGTATATTTAAAATAATAAAGTTATAAGTAAAATTTTATAATTTATATTTTAAAAATTAACTTATAGTTTTAAAATTTCCAAAACATATAATTTTAAAAATCTAAATTTTACGTATATATTAAAATTAAACATACCTTTATATTATATTCTAAAAATAAATACACATATATTTATCCTTTTCAAAAATTTGAAAATCATTTGAAAATATACCAATGGTGTTCGTATATAGTTCTCTATCATATAGTCATGTGATACAGATATTTATCAATTCAATCCGTAATAATTTAATATTTACGGGTGTATATCATTCCAATCCGCAATCTCGAAATTCAAAAATCAATAAAATTGCTAGGGTTTATTATTTCAACCCATAATGACTTTCCCTAATCTAGAAATCAATCGGGTATGTATCATTTCAACCCATAGGGAATTCCTAAACTAACAGGAAACTTGTAGTGTGATTGTAAACAGATAATTAACAACATAACATATAAGTAACTCGCAATTGTGAATCACAAATTAACATATCATACATATCAATATAAATGCTATACAAAGCAACATGCCATCATATACATCAAACTGAACATCACATCATGTCATCATATATATGTCAAAGTGAGGATAGTAACATATAAAACCATAAGTATATTAACTAAATAAAGCCCTAGCTATAATAAACATTTCAAGTGCCAATTCAAGTGATGTTTATTTACTCAAACATAAAACTGTTAATCATGAGTAATTGCTCACCTTTCGAGGCTAGAGAAATAACAAGAATAAGATGCGATGAACATAGAAAAGCACAGATCAACAAACATGGCAACGATGAAGCAGAAACCACTGTTGTAATTCTTCGGACAACAATGGGAATAAACAAAGCAACGAGAACTAGAATTCGATGAAAAAAATATATAATTTTTTAAAATCTAAAATTTACTGACATATTTAAAATAAAATATTCATATTATATTTTTTTTAAAAGAATATCTATTAAAACACATATTTAATATAAAATATTTATATATTATATTTTAAAAATCAATATTTTTAAAACTTATATATTTCTTTCAAAAAATTTCAAATGAATATTTAAACATAATATATATATATATTAAAGAAATTACAAAAAATTTATTTTAAAGATATTAACATAAATTTAAGTAAATACTTTAACATATTATATATATACCTTTAAAACATATTATATAATACTCCGAACATACTATATATACTTTATATAATAAAAGAGGAGAGATGAACTATTGCCTGGAGGCTTCCTCAACTTCCATGAACTATTGCATGCAGTTGAGAAGGATCGGTAGGTGGCCAGGGAAGGTGGGAAAAGGTGGATGCGGGATATTGCTTGGTGGGGCGCCGAGCTAGGCAGTTGTCGGTGGAGTTGTTGGGTTCAAGGCGGACGATGGGTACTATTTGCAAGGTTGTCAGGTGTGGGTCTACGATGAATCGGAGGGGAAAGGTAGGGTGGGAGAAAGGTGATGGTCGGGTTTTGTGAGGCTTGGATCAAGGAGGCAGAAAGGAGAGGCATGATCTAGTGGAGGCGACGATGGGTTGTGCAACCATGGCACGAAGGACAAGGCAGGTTTGGATGGGTTAATCTGGTCGTGCATATGGGATTAGAGGTGGTGGGTGAGCTATGTAGTGGGTAGCTGCTATTTTTGTAGTGAGGCTTACAGGAGGGTTGGTGTTGTGGCAGTATTATAGTGGAGGCGGGTTAACTGAGGAGGTGGGTGAAGAGAAGGTGGTCGCGATTTGATGTGTGAAAAGGAAGGGGGTAGCTGTCACGTGTAGGAAAGAAAATGGGGGAAGGAAGAGAGAGGGTAGGTTTGGCAGTTCGGCAAGTGGCCGCTGGTGGCGTCTAGGTTGTCGGTACGGCTGATGGATGAGAACAAGCATATATTTTCAATTGAGGAAGACAGGTAGACACCAAAATGAAAACCGTACATATTATGTTTCTATTTTATGCTACCAAGCACTGAAATGAAAGAAGAAGGAGGCGGGAGGAAGAGTACGAACAAGAAATATATTAGAAACAGAGGAAAAGCAAAAGTTAGCAATTGAAGTTAGGGATATTAATAACTAGTGGCCATACATTTTCAGCCGATGGATAACTGAATGGATACAGGGAAGCCCAAAAGGTTCAATATATGTATCGATACGGCTAACTGTTTTGTAGATTTTGCCGTGTACCAGATGCCGTAACACAAAAGTGAATATAGTACAGAGATCAGCATGACATGACGAATAGAATGGTACACAGATATCAGAGATACGACATACCAAGCAAAACTCGATATTTGCTGCCAAAAATGCTGCTAAAACTCAGAAAATAAGATAAACGGAGATAGATCAGTCCAAATTTGGAAAAACGAAATATGACATCTCACTCAAAAATTGATTAACAATTTTATTATATAAAAATATTTATATTTCAAAAATGTTTTATTTCCATCAAGTTAACTGATTTAAATTTTAAACTGAAATTTCCCAACTAAACAAACTTTCATATTTTCCAATGAAAATCCGACACTTGTTATATTTAAATAGACACATATCAAATATCAAATTTTCATTGGTAAAATTTTAATTTTTTAATATCAATAAAAATTTAGTTACTTACGTTATTATAATCATTAAAATTTCCTGGTCATTATAGGTTCCGTCGGTGCAACAAACTCAACATGTTTAATCTATTCGTAGATCCCAAAAAGGAAGAGATTATGCATCATTGCAATCAGAATATCTTGACCTACAGGAAATGTATGAACAACAAAGGAAGGGGATTGATGAGTTGCAGCATATGATTTTATTTTCATAGCATCAGTCATCTTATCTAGATACTTCTTCTAGACAACACTCATCTCTAGTTCACGTATCCAATCAACATCAATCACCCATGCAACATCAATCGCCTGTCCAACATCAAATGCCTACGCAAAATAATTCACCACCACGACATTATTCTCTCTTACATCTTAAGTTGACATATCTACTAAATGTACCGTTTTACTATCCTCATCCATATCACGCATCTTTTTATGTACTAATTTCTCATCCTGTGTGGAATTTCACATCAACTCTAAGTGATATGGATTTCCTACAACAACTCATGTCGCCACATCATGTAAGTAGTTAGTTTTAAAAAACTTGATGTTATGTTATTATTAGTTTCCTTGTTATGCAAGTGGTTTATTCAAGGTACTTATGAATTATGTATATATGGGATCTAAAATTTCATGTTTTCTTTGCTGTTTGAAGTGGGAAATAGATGAATTTTTTTGTGTTTCATGTAGCACAGAGATATTTGACTGTTGAACTATTTAATTTGCTATTTACCTATTTTACTTGCAATTTAACATCTTGCAACATTGGAGTGTGAGTTAGCTATTTAACTTACTGTTTATATTCTTTACTTGAACATATGCTGAAATGAACTTATATTCTCCTTTTGCTTTGATTTGAATTTGTAATATGAGTTATGTATTTCACCCTGTACAACACGCTAAATATCGGATTACAATATTCTATTCAATAGGAGCACTTACAAAGGACATTATATTTTTTTAGGTCCTGTAACTACTTTTACATAAGAGGCAATTATAAAAGCCTTAAATTTTTTTAGAGGAACTTGTGATTATCTTTAATGAAGTGCTTTTGGTGTTTAGATCCACATATAATAGAGGAAAATTTAAAAGCAAATCTACCTCTATTTAGCAAAAGAGGCTACATTTTTTGGGGGCAAGTATTCATTTGCCTCTCATAGTTGTAGGGGCAAATATACATAGTTTTTAGCCCCTAGTTAAAATTTAAGAGGCATTTCAAAATGCCTCAGCTAATTTGATTTTTGGTAGTGCAAATTTCTCATTAAAATATTTGGTTAAATTTTTTAATTTTTTTAAATTTATTCTAACAACACCGAAAAATCAGGATCGTTACAAAATATGTGCACATACCTTGAGGAATATCGACAACTAGAGAGTAAGCAAGCAATCTATTAATATATAAATGGATGAATACAACTTTATATTAAATATTCATAATCTTTAATATATTATATTGAGTGATATTGATTTATAGAATAATGTATTTTTTATGAAATGTCATCTTGATTCAAGTGTCGGATACATCAAAAATCACGGTATACGTACATTTACATATGTATTTATTTCTTAAGTCTATTTGGGTTTTTAATTGTAACGTCCCGCCTTTTCGCATGCTTCAAATCGACACACATGCCGATTCAAACCATACGGAAGGGCGGATTGTTATGGGGTAAATAAGAAAACAGAGAAGAAATAAAACAAAATAGAATCTCACAGCGGAAGGATAAAATATAATAATAAAATATACAGTTTATAAAACTGTTTACAAAACATTCGATTCTTCTTTATACATTTAAATATCAGAGTTTACATACCAATAATATCAATGCAGCGGAATACGGTGTAGTGGAATATAAAATAGTAGATAATAATACTACAATCTTCGTCTTCGTCCTCCAGAGCTAAAACTTCAAATCCTGAAACGCTCGGACTGACTCGAGCGAATTTGAAAAGACAAAAACACTCGAGTCAGAACTAAAAGATCTTATGTAAGTTAAATTAACAGAAATAAATATGAGTGCGGTAACTCAAGAGATGCTCGGGATTTACATCTCCTAAGGATCCGTTAAACTATTTACTATGTAGTATACTGAGCTATTATAATAGTGTCTAATTGTAAAATAAACTTACTTTTAAATAGCGTTAAGGGGTTACCCATATAGCCCTTAACACAGAATATATTCCCATAGTCTATACAGTACCGTAATCTCCCCCGTACTGGGCGTCGTCAGAGGGCACTCCATAGGTATGGTACAAAACCAAAATCGTATATGGCGCGCTAGGGTAGGTGACATGACACAATTAGGCAATGCCAGGGTAGATATACCGATTACGCTTCCGGGCCGATGGTAACGCGTAGCCGCAGCTACCGCCCACCTCGAACAAACTCCCCACAATCAAAGTAAAAGTGGCCACCGAATCAATCCAAAGTCAAAGTATAATATCGAAGAGGAGTGTCCGATCAGAGGAATGACCTCATTAACCCGTCGATCGCTCCTGTTTTAGCCACCTTATGCCAACTCACGGGAGTTGGGTCCACGTATTTACCTTACAGGAAACATCGCCACCATCCTACTTCATTCTGGAATCTCCACCGCGTACAAGGTTAGTCAAAGTGGTTTTCGGTATCGACAGAGAGTATGCCTGATATCCGATCCCGGTCTCTTTGTCAACCAATCGTTATTATAACATCGCGGTCATTAAAAAAAATAGTTTATACTTTAAAACCAGGATAAAATTTCCCATTTCAAAACTAGGAATTTCGATATCATTTTAAAAACCCAAAACAATATGATATCATTTTAGCCTAAATATAATTCTTTTCCAAAAATCATACTGCTTTAAAATTTATAACATCTGGAAACCAAATATTTGAATTATACTTTCAAATCATAATATTCGAAATTCAAAATTTTAAGACCATAACTTCAAAAACTTGAATGGTTTGGATATTCAACGACATATAAAATAGATGGTTTAACTTTAAGGTTACTTTGTAAAGAAAAATAATTTCCATGGCTTTACAATATATTTCTTTATTTACAGTCTAACCCGTAAATTTTATATCACTTTCAAGTTACCAAACCACTTCAATTTCTATATATATATATATATATCCATTTGGAGTATTAATATTCCAAAACTAGAGTTGGAATTTATTCTTTCAACCAATTAAATGTTCTATTATTTAGTCTTGAATATTCACATAAAAATCCATAAATAAAACTCCAATTCCTAGCAATTAAATATTTTCTTCAATTTAATTATACTAGAATATTCATTTTAAATTTATCTTGGAAAAATCCAGTTATAAATATCATACCTTAAAAATTTCCAAATTTAAACACATAATATAAATTTCAAATTCCATTTTCTAAATTTCCATTTTTATTCAACAGATTTATACACAGCTTAAATTCAAAAAATTTAACTTCATATGTATATATAGAAGAATAATATTTATAAAATATCAAAATTTAAAAAAATTATATAAACCGTATCCCATCCAAACCATAGAAATCACTTTAAAATAATTTATATATAGACCACGGTGCCTGTATAAAATTTTCTATCCTATGGTCAAGTGATACGGATATTTATCATTTCAATCCGCAATTTAAAAATAAAATTTGCGGTTGTATATCATTTCAAACCACAATCCCGAATGAAACGAAAAATGCATGATAACTTGCAGTTTAATGATATAAAATAAAACATCCATTCATCAACATCATCCATCATCCAAATCACAATCATCATCCAATAATAATTCAATATCAATATATATCTGATAATATATATCAGGTAATAACTGGCGGTTATATTCAAAAATAAATTTAATCAACTATTAAACTAACAGTTTATATTTAGTAATAAATTTTATAACTGTTTACTAGCAGTTTATATGCAAATAAATTAATTCTAACTATCAATTAATATGCAATAAAAAAAATAAATTAACAGTTAAATTAAATAACACGATTTAACAGATATGATGAATAAACATGCCAAACAGTCATAAATAAATTTCTACACATATCTAAAATAAATTTAAAAAATATAAAAACTTTTAGAAGTTGTGAGTGGGTTAAAACACTCACCTTTGGGATTTAAATTGAATTCAAATCCGATTTAAACCCAAAAATTCGACCGTCTCCAAATCTGTCCAAACCAGCGTCAACAGATCCGGAATTTAATTACGACCCTAACAAAAGAAATCTTGTGTGAAAACGAGGTCGTATGAGAAAGTTATAGCTAAAATTGTACTTGAAATCAAAATTGAATCATAAACAAAACAAACCAAATTATAATTTAGGCCACGTCATACATAATCGGTGACTCACGTGAAACCGTTCCCCCTTTCCACGTTATCACGTATGCTACAGGGCTTCACGCAGAGAACAACGAAACCCAACTGTTGCTTTGACCCTGCCTTTGACCAACGAAGACCGTCGCCTCTGGCCATCTGAAGGCCGCCGACTCCTCCCCCACGTTCGCCAAGGCTTGCCGCTCCCTCCAGCCAAACGCGATCGCCCATAGACCCAGCAGCCGCCGCTTTTATTCAAACCCTAATCGAAAATTCCAGTCGATCTGGCCGTTGATTCGATGCAATAACCACATAGATCGTCTCCCCTTGGTCCCCTCTGGAAAACCCAGAAAGGGTTTTGCGATCCGACAAATTTTGTTGCGACGATGATGAACGGCCGTGGATAAACTAGGGTTTTCTGGAAAAACTGAGACCCGAATCGAAAAACGAATCACACCAGCAAAATACGTATCTCGAGAACTATGACATATATTTTTCTCGAATTTTTTTGGGAATTTTGAATTTTGACTTTTGATTTTGAACTGTAGATAGATCTAGGTTCTGCAACCATTGAGGAAGAGAAGAGATGAAGACAAAGAACGTACAGATAAATGATAGAAGATGGAGGCTAGGGTTTATCACAGCATATATATAGACAAATTGTAGTAGGCTGGGTGGGCACGAATTACGAACGTGCTAAACGGTAGTTGGCCCAAAAAGCCCGTTCTGACCCCGGAACGAAATTTATTAAACCCATATATTCAAATAGGTATTTTAAAATATTCTGAACGCGATGGAAAAAGTTTCATGTCCAAATTCGATCGTATGAAGAAGTTATGCTAAAAACAAAATTTTCAAATCGATTTCAAATTGATTTCAATTAAATTGATTTCAAGGCGTTTCGCGTTCGTACGATAAACGACAAGTCCGATCGATACGAAACTTGAAACCCTACAATAATTCACCGATACGGATCCGATGAAACTGGTTTCGTCGAAATCCGAGTCCGTGGCCAAAATGGCTATTTTTATAATAATTAAATAAATTAAAATAAATTATAAAAATCCAATTTTATATCTAAATTCTAAAATTGGCCAAATTTTATCGCTTATATAATTCTCAATCAATTTCAATGATTTAACAAGTTTAGACATGAATTAAAAGTTGATAATCTATCAATTGCAGTGTTAATTTCTCCACTTCCTTATATTTAGGAATTATAAATTAAATTCTCAAAACCCATTTATTAGATTTCAACTTTTATATTCTCACCTTTTACAAAACAAGGATGCCACTAACATTGGTTCATGATTTCATATTATTATCCTTAAAGTCCATCTTAACTTCAATAACGTAATATTTAACCGTTAAATTCCATTTTATTATGCAATAAATGAAATTGTTGAATTTGATACTCAAATAAATTTATAAATCCTGCTTTCTAAAATCTATATCAACAAAAGGTCCAATTATAAATAAAATTAGCATTAACTTCATCTTATAGAATTAACTATTTCAATTACAAAACAACCCTACGCTAACAGCACAATTTATATCAATTAATAAATTGAGTCTACATTAAATGTTATAAATTATAAATTGGAACCTCAATAAATTCGTTTATTGATTTAGACTCTTTCTATACAGTAAATAGACATTTTATGTGTATAAATAACATTTAAATTATAATACACTTCATTAGTGCAGGCTTCATTTCTTATAAATTCCCTTTTATTAACTAGAACATATTAACAAAACAAAATAAATAAATTTAGATTTATTTCAATCTATTTCCATTCTTAACTTAATATACTCAATGAATGGTTAACCTAAATAATTGTTACCCTTTTACATTCAAAATCACTTACAACCATTAATAACAAAAATGTTGCCATAGATTTAGATTCAATTAAATAAATTAGATGAATGGGTAAAATTTGGTAATTATCCCAAATGCCAAATATATTTATGCATTAATTACTACTTATTATTATGAATTCATTTATTAATTTATTAGTTGCCTTTGTCTTCTTATATCCTATTTACTACCAAACTTCCTACTTAGTTATAGTTTATCAATATATACATACCTAGGCAAATCAAGTTCTTGTCCTTTCTGTTATTTCAACTAAATAGGGTATGCACAAATAAATTGTTAATTAACTTATTCCTACAAAATTATTTACATACATTCAGTTCCAAATTTTATAGAATTAAATTCTAATTACTTACCACTTAATCCATAAATCATATATTCTATCCAAACATGCATTTAAAACTTTTTATTTTAAATAAATTATTCAATGTTGACATCCACTAAATAAAATTTACTTTCATTTGTATAGTTGCAATTCAATTTAGTTATTATTTCATTAATACTATTTCCGATTTATATCTTACAGTATTAATTTCACAAACCAATTTAATCAACAAATTATAACTTATAACCACAAACGCCAATTTACGTTATTTCAATCTATTGCCATATAAACATTTAAATTTTTAACCTTTAATTACAGTTACTATATCTAATTCCTACATTTACTCAAATAAAATCTTAAGACTTTTATTTCATTCTAAATTAGATTAGAAATCATATTAAATTAACTCATTTAATATCATCAAATTTAACGGGTCGTTACACTCTCCCCCACTCAAAACTTTTCGTCCCCGAAAAGGAAAAAGAAGGGAGAAGGAAGAATTTAAGACAGTACATCTTATTTCAAATATTAACTTATAAACAATAATTTACTAAATTAATTTCCTTAAATTAAATATACCCGTTTTATAATCATTATATCCTTTTATACTTAAATAATTAGAGTTTGGAAACATTTTCAACATAATTCTAAGTCCAAAATTTACGGAAAATTTTGGCAGAGTCTCCTTTGTACGGAGAGGTTCGGGAGAAGATATAATATTTAATATAACAAATATCATATATAATATTCAAACTTATTATATCCCAACCCGGGAAAATATACAAAATAGCGCTATAAAACGTAATCCGAAAACGTACCTATTTGTCGGGCAATTTACGCTTATTATTATGGAACCAAAAGCAGTAGTAATTGTTTCCATAAGCTGCATTTCACTTATAAAATCCAAAGGTTAACTATTTATATTAAAGTGAAATATTTTCATAGTTTCAACTACTAACAATAATTAATACACAATCATTGATTTCAACAAACAACATACACAACAAAACAAAACAACCATTCAGTCAAACAAGCAAATAGTTCTTCGAGTTCAAAACTTGAAATGGTACGGAGTGAAAAAAAAATAACTATCCAGTGCATCATTTACTCAACAGTCTTAGATGGGACAAAATAGATTATTTATTCATCCAACAACTTCAAATTTCCTTACCCAACCAACCATAGATCAAACAATAACAATTCAAACCAACAAATCAAATTACCTTATATAATTTCTTTACATACTCTAGTTGTTTGATTTCCTTTCTTTTATTCATACCACATAAATTTTCCTTTTTATAATTTACATTTATTTCTAACAACTTCAAATTTTATTTCTCATTAAATGGTTGTTTCCTTATTTCTATTTATTACTTACAATTATCCATTTATATCTATTCAGGTTATGTAAGTTTCTGTTATTTGTATTACATTTAATGCACTTCTCAATTTCAATCATTCATTAAATGCTTACATTCTATTATATTTAATTACAGTAACCCTTTTTAATTACACTAAATTCTTAACCTTATAACATTCATTCTTATAAGTAAAGGATTTTATTTATTCATTAACTATGGTTTGCAGTCATTTATTTATATTTCCTACTTTCCATTATATTAAACTAGTAGCATTTATATCATACTTAAGTTTATAACCATTAAATTCTTATTTATAATAGCAATTCATTGAATACTTCATTTTCCCAAAATTTTCTACTTGTATAATATTCTATTCAAATCTCTTATTTAACATTTCAACTTTTCATATTTGGTAAGTTATATATGTTAAAGAAAATGCAAAAGAACTTATACAAAATTTATCTCTTCTTTTAATTAAATTTAATGTTCAACAATATTACTTTTTGTCTCATATGTTAAAAATTCCAAATTTCCCTTTATAACTTTGCATTAATTTCTTGCCTAATTTAGAGATTTCAATTCATTTATTACTACCCTTTTATTTCACTAAAATAATTTAAACAATTAATTAATGGAAATTTAAGAATTAAATACCGGGTCAAATTTCAAATTATTTTAAAAATAATAGATAAATAATTTCTTACCACTTTAATATCTCTAATTATATTTAGAACAATTAAAATTTTAGAAAATTTCAAAATAAATCTGCAGTAGAATTTACTACAGTGGTCTTTCCCCTTCGAAACTCGAAAATGAAAGTCGATGATGCGGCTGCCATCACCGAGGTTATTTTCCAGCGACAGAGAGGAAAGTACGAAGCTTATTTCTCCATAATATTCTTTAAAATAATTTTTCCCTAATTATATTAAATATTTATATAAGAAAATACTTATAAACAAAATTATTATATTTCATAAATCCTTTGAAGTCAAAATTTCAAAATCCCGGACTTAAGTTCTAAATTTTGCCATTGATTTTAATTTCAATCTTATTGTACCTATTATTTATAAATTTAATCCTAACAACCAATCTATTACAACAAAATATAGGTATCTTTGGAAATTTATTTTATATATATAGAAAATATAATAGGAAAAATTATTTCATTTACCTATATTAAAACAAATATTATGTCGGTCTGTCCTATTAAGTGTTTAGAAATCCCTATTGATGTCATAGCGTCCCATGCACCAACCAGAATTTATAAATACAAAACAGAACAGATTAACACAATATCAAAATCTTTTTATAACACTAACAAATACGCTCTCTCATATATATACACTCGGCGACTCCCATAGGGTATTACTACCTATTAACAAAGAGTCAAACCCCACAAAGCTAAGGTTTATCGCTAAACCAAAGCTCTGATACCAACTGTAACGTCCCGCCTTTTCGCACGCTTCAAATCGACACACATGCCGATTCAAACCATACAGAAGGGCGGATTGTTAAGGGGTAAATAAGAAAACAGAGAAGAAATAAAACAAAATAGAATCTCACAGCGGAAGGATAAAATATAATAATAAAATATACAGTTTATAAAACTGTTTACAAAACATTCGATTCTTCTTTATACATTTAAATATCAGAGTTTACATACCAATAATATCAATGCAGCGGAATACGGTGTAGTGGAATATAAAATAGTAGATAATAATACTACAATCTTCGTCTTCGTCCTCCAGAGCTAAAACTTCAAATCCTGAAACGCTCGGACTGACTCGAGCGAATTTGAAAAGACAAAAACACTCGAGTCAGAACTAAAAGATCTTATGTAAGTTAAATTAACAGAAATAAATATGAGTGCAGTAACTCAAGAGATGCTCGGGATTTAAATCTCCTAAGGATCCGTTAAACTATTTACTATGTAGTATACTCCGCTATTATAATAGCGTCTAATTGTAAAATAAACTTACTTTTAAATAGCGTTAAGGGGTTACCCATATAGCCCTTAACACAGAATATATTCCACAGTCTATACAGTACCGTAATCTCCCCCGTACTGGGCGTCGTCAGAGGGCACTCCATAGGTGTGGTACAAAACCAAAATCGCATAAGGCGCGCTAGGGTAGGTGAAACGGCACAACTAGGCAATGCCAGGGTAGATATAGCAATTACGCTTCCGGGCCGATGGTAACGCGTAGCCGCAGCTACCGCCCACCTCGAACAAACTCCCCAAAATCAAAGTAAAAATGGCCACTGAATCAATCCAAAGTCAAAGTATAATATCGAAGAGGAGTGTCCGATCAGAGGAATGACCTCATTAACCCGTCGATCACTCCTGTTTTAGCCACCATATGCCAACTCACGGGAGTTGGGTCCACGTATTTACCTTACAGGAAACGTCGCCACCATCCTACTTCATTCTGGAATCTCCACCGCGTACAAGGTTAGTCAAAGTGGTTTTCGGTATCGACAGAGAGTATGCCTGATATCCGATCCTGGTCTCTTTGCCAACCAATCGTTATTATAACACCGCGGTCATTAAAAAAAATAGTTTATACTTTAAAACCAGGATAAAATTTCCCATTTCAAAACTAGGAATTTCGATATCATTTTAAAAACACAAAACAATATGATATCATTTTAGCCCAAATATAATTCTTTTCCAAAAATCATACTGCTTTAAAATTTATAACATCTGGAAACCAAATATTTGAATTATACTTTCAAATCATAATATTCGAAATTCAAAATTTTAAGACCATAACTTCTAAAACTTGAATGGTTTGGATATTCAACGGCATATAAAATAGATGGTTTAACTTTAAGGTTACTTTGTAAAGAAAAATAATTTCCATGGCTTTACAATATATTTCTTTATTTACAGTCTAAACCGTAAATTTTATATCATTTTCAAGTTACCAAACCACTTCAATTTCTATATATATATATATATATATATCCATTTGGAGTATTAATATTCCAAAACTAGAGTTGGAATTTATTCTTTCAACCAATTAAGTGTTCAATTATTTAGTCTTGAATATTCACATAAAAATCCATAAATAAAACTCCAATTCATAGCAATTAAATATTTTCTTCAATTTAATTATACTAGAATATTCATTTTAAATTTATCTTGGAAAAATCCAGTTATAAATATCATACCTTAAAAATTTCCAAATTTAAACACATAATATAAATTTCAAATTCCAATTTCTAAATTTCCATTTTTATTCAACAGATTTATACACAGCTTAAATTCAAAAATTTTAACTTCATATGTATATATATAGAAGAATAATATTTATAAAATATCAAAATTTAAAAAAATTATATAAACCGTATCCCATCCAAACCATAGAAATCACTTTAAAATAATTTATATATAGACCACGGTGCCTGTATAAAATTTTCTATCCTATGGTCAAGTGATACGGATAATTATCATTTCAATCCGCAATTTAAAAATAAAATTTGCGGTTGTATATCTTTTCAAACCACAATCTCGAATGAAACGAAAAAGCATGATAACTTGCAGTTTAATGATATAAAATAAAACATCCATTCATCAACATCATCCATCATCCAAATCACAATCATCATCCAATAATAATTCAATATCAATATATATCTGATAATATATATCAGGTAATAACTGGCGGTTATATTCAAAAATAAATTTAATCAACTATTAAACTAATAGTTTATATTTAGTAATAAATTTTATAACTGTTTACTAGCAGTTTATATGCAAATAAATTAATTCTAACTATCAATTAATATGCAATAAATAAAATAAATTAACAGTTAAATTAAATAACACGATTTAACAAATATGATGAATAAACATGCCAAACAGTCATAAATAAATTTCTACTCATATCTAAAATAAATTTAACAAACATAAAAACTTTTAGAAGTCGTGAGTGGGTTAAAACACTCACCTTTGGGATTTAAATTGAATTCAAATCCGATTTAAACCCAAAAATTCGACGGTCTCCAAATCTATCCAAACCAGCATCAACAGATCCGGAATTTAATTAGGATCCTAACAAAAGTAATCTCGCGTGAAAACGAGGTCGTATGAGAAAGTTATAGCTAAAATTGTACTTGAAACCAAAATTGAATCATAAACAAAACAAACCTAATTATAATTTAGGCCACGTCATACATAATCGGTGACTCACGTGAAACCGTTCCCCCTTTCCACGTTATCTCGTACGCTACAGGGCTTCACGCAGAGAACAACGAAGCCCAACTGTTGCTTTGACCTTGCCTTTGACCAACGAAGACCGTCGCCTCTGGCCATCTGAAGGCCGCCGACTCCTCCCCCACGTTCGCCAAGGCTTGCCGCTCCCTCCAGCCAAATGCGATCGCCCATAGACCCAGCAGCCGTCGCTTTTATTCAAACCCTAATCGAAAATTCCAGTCGATCTGGCCGTTGATTCGATGCAATAACCACATAGATCGTCTCCCCTTGGTCCCCTCTGCAAAACCCAGAAAGGGTTTTGCGATCCGACAAATTTTGTTGCGACAATGATGAACGGCCGTGGATAAACTAGGGTTTTCTGGAAAAACTGAAATCGAAAAACGAATCACACCAGCAAAATACGTATCTCGAGAACTATGACATATATTTTTCTCGAATTTTTTTGGGAATTTTGAATTTTGACTTTTGATTTTGAACTGTAGATAGATCTAGGTTCTGCAACCATTGAGGAAGAGAAGAGATGAAGACAAAGAACGTACAGACAAATGATAGAAGATGGAGGCTAGGGTTTATCACAGCATATATATAGACAAATTGTAGTAGGCTAGGTGGGCACGAATTACGAACGTGCTAAACGGTAGTTGGCCCAAAAAGCCCGTTCTGACCCCGGAACAAAAGTTATTAAACCCATATATTCAAATAGGTATTTTAAAATATTCTGAACGCGATGGAAAAAGTTTCACGTCCAAATTCGATCGTATGAAGAAGTTATGCTAAAAACAAAATTTTCAAATTGATTTCAAATTGATTTCAATTAACTCGATTTCAAGGCGTTTCGCGTTCGTACGATCAAACGACAAGTCCAATCGATACGAAACTTGAAACCCTACAATAATTCACCGATACAGATCCGATGAAACTGGTTTCGTCGAAATCCGAGTCCGTGGCCAAAATGGCTATTTTTTTTGAAGAAATGTCAAACACTTTATTGATATTGAAAAATCAATACATACATTATATACATGGCACAAATAAACAGGTTACTAATCAAAACATGACCGCAAGCAATTCCCTAAACACATTGCGAATACCTAGCTGCCATATCTAATCATGGCGGCTCGTGAACTCTTCCTGTCAAACTTGCTTCTCCTGCAACATCCGCATTAAAACTATCAGTGCATCTAGACGCTCTAGAACTCTCAGCTTCATCATCTTCTCTATCAATCATGTACCTTGAGGATGTTACTGTGTTTGGGGATTTAGGGTTCGGGGTTGAGGTAATGTTGCTGTCTGGTCTCAGACGTAGAATTTCCCATCTTACAATAATCTCTTCAGGATTATTCATGCTATGCTTGAGAAATCTAGATCTATTTAAAATAAGGTCACGGACATTTGATATTATGATTTTACAAACTGTGAATCTATCTATCTTTTCATTGTTAAAGATGATGGAATTTCTGCTTTTCCAAATAAACCAGATGGATGAACTTATTGCAGCAATTATGATATCCTTTTTAATGTTGTTAGCTGCGAAATTCTGGTTGTTGTATTTAATTTTATATCTAAATTAAAATAAATTATAAAAATCCAATTTTATATCTAAATTCTAAAATTGGCCAAATTTTATCGCTTATATAATTCTCAATCAATTTCAATGATTTAACAAGTTTAGACATGAATTAAAAGTTGATAAGTCTATCAATTGCAGTGTTAATTTCTCCACTTCCTTATATTTAGGAATTATAAATTAAATTCTCAAAACCCATTTATTAGATTTCAACTTTTATATTCTCACCTTTTGTCAAAACAAGGATGCCACTAACATTGGTTCATGATTTCATATTATTATCCTTAAAGTCCATCTTAATTTCAATAACGTAATATTTAACCGTTAAATTCCATTTTATTATGCAATAAATGAAATTGTTGAATTTGATACTCAAATAAATTTATAAATCCTGCTGTCTAAAATCTATATCAACAAAAGGTCCAATTATAAATAAAATTAGCATTAACTTCATCTTATAGAATTAACTATTTCAATTACAAAACAAACCTACGCTAACAGCACAATTTAAATCAATTAATAAATTGAGTCTACATTAAATGTTATAAATTATAAATTGGAACCTCAATAAATTCGTTTATTGATCTTTCTATACAGTAAATAGACATTTTATATGTTTAAATAACATTTGAATTATAATACACTTCATTAGTGCAGGCTTCATTTCTTATAAATTCCCTTTTATTAACTAGAACATATTAACAAAACAAAATAAATAAATTTAGATTTATTTCAATCTATTTCCATTCTTAACTTAATATACTCAATGAATGGTTAACCTAAATAATTGTTACCCTTTTACATTCAAAATCACTTACAACCATTAATAACAAAAATGTTGCCATAGATTTAGATTCAATTAAATAAATTAGATGAATGGGTAAAATTTGGTAATTATCCCAAATGCCAAATATATTTATGCATTAATTACTACTTATTATTATGAATTCATTTATTAATTTATTAGTTGCCCTTGTCTTCTTATACCCTATTTACTACCAAACTTCCTACTTAGTTATAGTTTATCAATATATACATACCTAGGCAAATCAAGTTCTTGTCCTTTCTGTTATTTCAATTAAATCGGGTATGCACAAATAAATTGTTAATTAACTTATTCCTACAAAATTATTTACATACATTCATTTCCAAATTTTATAGAATTAAATTCTAATTACTTACCACTTAATCCATAAATCATATATTCTATCCAAACATGCATTTAAAACTTTTTATTTTAAATAAATTATTCAATGTTGACATCCACTAAATAAAATTTACTTTCATTTGTATAGTTGCAATTCAATTCAGTTATTATTTCATTAATACTATTTCCGATTTATATCTTCCAGTATTAATTTCACAAACCAATTTAATCAACAAATTATAACTTATAACCACAAACGCCAATTTACGTTATTTCAATCTATTGCCATATAAACATTTAAATTTTTAACCTTTAATTACAGTTACTATATCTAATTCCTACATTTACTCAAATAAAATCTTAAGACTTTTATTTCATTCTAAATTAGATTAGAAATCATATTAAATTAACTCATTTAATATCATCAAATTTAACGGGTCGTTACATTAATGTTCCACCTTTGGTTTATACATTCATATTATATAAACTTAATTATTTTATTAGTTTATATTTCATTAAATTTTATAATAATTTCATGTATGACATTACATTAATGTCATCTTATTTAAGTAATTTTAATTAATTAACTCTTTAATTAAATTTATATTATAATTCCAATATAACTTATTGTACATGTATACTATAATATTTATAGTAATACATGCATACATATATGTATGCATGTTTAATTAAATTAATTAACCTTAATTTATTTATTTACTTAAACACTTTTAATTAAATTACTTCAATTTTGAAACCATTTTACATATACATACATGTATATTTATTCTATTTTAAACATTTTAGGATAATATAACATATATTAATATATATTTGTAACAACTTGTCTATTCAACCTTCAAAAGTCGATGCTAATACATCCACGGTATTCACGTGCCGAGCATCCGAGTATCGAAAAGACAGATTGTTAGGAAAAAAGAAAGAGAAGACATGACATAATCTCACATCGTGACGAGTATTATATAATATACAACAAATGTTTACCAAAAGAAAACTATAATATACATACACCAAATCAGAGTACACTAATCATTAATCATCTGCCTAGACAGTTGTAACAATCTATCCTCACAATTGCTGATAAATAAAACAACCAATACAATAGAAAATAAAATATACGTGAATATGACTTAGAGGCATCCAACTTGTCCCCTGAAGCTCCAAGTATCCAAACTGAATATGTAAATATGCTCGGTCTGATCTAAGCATTATAAAAAAATAACACTTGGAGTAATCTGGTAAACTAGCATAAAACACATCTCAATTGAATTTTAATGCTATAAAAATCTTTTGATAATAATGGTATCTCGGAAGACCATAACCCACATAAACATAGATGGGTTTTTACCTTATGTTAACCAAAATATTTCATAGGAAATCTTTTGATATGATAATAGTGCCTAGCATTTAAAATAAATATTGAATATAGCGGCATATAAGATAAAATGTACTATTCTAGCATAATAGTGTCTAGGCTCATATTTAGATAATTAACATCCAAAACATTATTAATAAATAATAATTATTGATTACCTTCATAAAATATCAATTATTTAAATAAATAAATTTTTATAATGTTAAAATATTGGTAAATAACTTCAAAACAATTTGATATAAATAAACAATTTTTGAAAGACCGTGAATAATAGTTGAATAACTTTAAACCATTTCTAAATGATTTAGAGAGGACAAATAGAAAGGTTGGGGTAAAATAGAGAAGTTCAAAATCCGCTTAAAAGAAAATATTCTTGAAAACCCAAATGTTATATTCAATCATTCTCTGAATCAAAAACTCATTATAGGCCAAACGACAGTTAATAGTATTTCTAAGTACTAAAATTAGGCCAATAACCACCGAACAATTAACCAAAATTGTTATTGATTTTTATCACTACAGAGATTAAGTTTTCAACGTAGAACAATGTTATATCCGATAGTGCTAAACAATCAAGATACAACAATTGATAACCTATATAACAGGGTTATAACTCTGGATTTCTTAATAAAATTCCCAACTTTTTAATTTAAATGAGGATCACTCTTCAAAGTGAATATTTTTAGACAATCAGCCAATAATTTCAACCAAACATAAACAGAAAATTTTAATATATTATAACATACCGATTAACAAAAAAGTGAGTTATACTCATCGAAATTCCTGTTATTGCCAAGCATTCCAGTTTCGTCTAAAATGGAATAGCATTCAAATTTAACTTGAAATTCTACAAGCTTCAATCTCAACCAATCCAATTCCAAAGTGTAGTTATCATCATTACAAATCCAACGCGACTGACCATGTTTGATTTGGACCTTGTATGGACATGATATTAATTCGAATCAATTTAAACAATTAATTCCTTAATTACATTAATTAATTTAATTGACCTATAATTATTCATCTTCTCTAGTACAAATAATGTCGGCTAAAACTTGAGCATGAACAAAAACACAAACCCAAATACGACCACCTCTCTCCTCCTTACTCCACCTATACGCCATGGAATCAATCGAAACCACCTCTGTATGTCCTCTCTTCACGAGAGATATCCGATGGACACAACCATGCAAATGCTTGGTTATGTGAAATAAATCATGACTAGGGGATTAGCTGAGGGTAGTAGGAAGTCGCATGTCCCAAAATGTTGGCCACCAATGTCCCTCCACCTTACGAACTTAAATCAAGCATCCATATCATCTATCACTGACCATAAAAAAAAGCCTTCGAAAAACGGGACCGTAGTTCCAACGAAAGTTCAACTAAAATCGAAGAACCATAGAATTGCTGGTGCAACCTCCAACATTCCCCTAGAATCAAAGCCCAAAAACCCATGAAGTCAAAGATATTTGTTTTACAATTTTTTGATTTACGTTTGATTTGTTTTTAATTTTATAAGAAGAGGAAGAATAGGATTCTCTGTTTTAGAAAAAAGGATGAAAGCGTATAGATGATCAGATAAAGTAGTGTACATAAGTGTTCATATATATATATATATATATATAATTTCAAATATTGACATTTCGCTGCATAGATTTCCATTTGTGTATGAAGTATAAACGCTAAAATAAAATTTTGTTCATACTTAGAAATGCGACACGATCTCAAATCAATAATCAAATACATTGGTTATCACATTCTATGAAATTTCAAAAATATCATCGTTTATCGAAATATTGTCAAACAACAATTTAAATAATTTCCAAATTAAAAATTACAGAAAAATCAAATAGATTGAATTAGTAATATATTGATAAAAATCGAGTCAATATATTAAAATTAAATTTTCTTGCTATATATTAGAACCATTCAGTATTGTAAATAAATTTATAAAATGAATTTCGTGTTATTATTTGTTTACTTAAAATGAGTTAAATAAGACGAATGACCCATTTAATCAACATCCAATTTAACCTCCAAAAATTTAAACCCTTATTTAAATTATAAGTCCACTATTCCAATACTTAAATCACTATTCAAATATTTATTCACAATTAAAAGATTTTAAACAATCTCTAAAATTTAATTCAGGTTTTATAGTTTTCAAAATCAATATTTCAACAATTAAAATTAATTAAATATTTAAAATTAAATAACCGAAATTCCAAATCGTTACATTCTCCCTTACTAAAAAAATTTCTTGCCAAGGTAAGAAAAATACCTCCAAACCTATTAAATTTTCAAAATCAATTATTTGAAAAGGGTTGTTAATTTTCTAAGTCTTAGAATTATGGAAAATTTCGACAGCACCTCCTTTGCATGGCTCGATTGGAAAAATGAAAAATTGCCACTACTAGCCCAAACGAACAAAATAAAACAAAAAAAAAGTGGCCTCCCATATTTAGAGCATAAAATTATCCAATCAAAAAAATATAAGCATGTACTTATTTGTCAGGCAATCAAACTCTACTTATGAAACCAAACGCATCAACTAGCCTTTTCTTCCATGAATCTGCATATTACTTACACAAAATATCCAATCAAATAATTTATATCCATAAAATCTGCATTTTATAACGTCAAAAACTAATAATCATGTTAAAGCCCATACGAGGTACATATACCATCCTTACACAATATTAAATCTAATCGCTCGCTAGATTAAACAAATTTCATTCTGAACTAGTATCACTCACTCGACCACTCTACTGTGGACTTCAGTCTAGTATTTAATCATTTTAAATTTGGATATTAAATAATATTTTTAATAATTTATTAATGGGTTTTACAACTCAAAATAAACTCCTTTTAAATAATAAATAATGATGGAGAAATATTTTCAAACTTTTTTTTTTACAAAAATGATCAATTCAAAACAAAATAGAAAATGTGATCAGAAATCGTTATAAAAAATTTCCAACTTTTCGGTGTCGAAAAGTTAGAGAAAATCATTTTGCACATTTTTGTAACATACACATAAATATCTTTTAAGTTAGAATTAATTTTGATAAATATAGATACATGTATTAACATAAAATAAGCATGACATGACTTATAATGTAAAGCTAAACAAAATAAAAAATATAGTGACATAAAATGTCATGTTTTCACAAATATAAAGCACTTAAACATTTAAATGATGTTGGCTTTGAAAAGAGAGTGAAGGTGCACTTTTCACATATATGAAGGGGATGGGACATAAGGGTATTGTGGAAAAAAAAATTATGGATGTTAGTTACCTTAAGAATAAATTAGTAATTTAGTAGTTCATGTTGTGTATAAAAAACAATTGTCATAATTTTTCTTCATTTATTCACTCCATTTTCATTTACTAAACCTCTCTAAGTATTCATGTTCTTTTTGACGATTTTCAAAATAATATTCAAAGGTTTAAAAGAATAATAAAACTTGATTCATCCACTTTAAAAATCTCAAAATCCTTGCTTTATGCACCTTTATCCATCTTAATACTTCACCTTCGCAAAACAAGCACACATTCACCTTTAAACCATCAAAGCCTAGTAGAAGAGCCTTTGGTATGAACCGCTTGTGCAATCTTAGGCCTCTAAAATATCATTTTTTTAGAAAGGCAATGCAAGTTCTAGGTTGTATTCGAGTTAGAGTGAATGTACGCTTAAGTTTCATCGACTTTTGGTGGGTAAAGTACTCACCTTGTTACTAAGTTTTAAAAACACATACCATTGCTTAGTTTGGTTGTTAATATGATATTTGTTTGAATAAAAATATTTTCAATCGTATGTATGTGAAATTGCATGGACTATAATGATGTTTGGATATAATTTATGTGTGCTTGTATGGCATGATTTGGAACTAGACTTAAAAATGAAGTGTAACAACCCAGATTTTTCCATCATTTGATTTTGAATATTTAAATGGTTTTAAATATTGGATTTGGAATATAACTTGATTTTTGAATATGAAGGTTTTAGTTGAAATTATAGAATGAATTTTAATATCAAATATAGCAGTTTTATCGTAATACAGAAATGATGAATAATTAAAATTTGAGTTCAATATGAATCGAAACGATTTCTAATACTGATGTAAATTCCATTTGATTTAGAATTGAGTTAGTAAGTTTTTAAAACCGGAATTTCAATTAATTTCATCAATTTTTGAAATTGTCGATTTAACCGACGCGGTTAAATTGCCTTCCGGGGCACAATCTTAGAATTTGAAAAAAATAGTTCCATTGGATCCGTAATATGTATTATTATCGAATTTCAAATTCGATAGCGTTTGGATTCACCATTTGGTCGTACGAACTGAAAAGGCCTAGAAATAATTGAATTGAATTTAATTTAAACAGTCGATTTAAAAAGTTATCTTCCATATACGATTGATTTAGGTCCCGAAATTTATTCCATTGCGTTTGGAATAGGGGTATAACATCAGGAACACCAGGCGGCATGCCTCAATAGGGATTCGGGATTTTGAGCTATGCAAAACAAGGTATTTTGGAAATTTAATAATATAATATATTGCAAAGTCAAACCCTATTACGTCTCCATCACCACCCTATACTCTGAAATATCCCACCTCCCCAGATTTTAAAATACATGAGCGTCTCTCTTATTTTTCTACAATTTAAAATCAAGAAATCGATTCGAACATATAAAAAAACAATCACGCGATTTAAAATTGCAATAACCATCGCGATGGAAGCAGTACGTTTAGAGAGTGGGCGCGTGTGAGCGCATTGGCCAGAGGCGAGGAGACGTTGATCGAATTCTAGAGGTGGAGGTGCATTGGGGAGCATTACGTGCGCGTGCATGCTTAGAGAAGTCATGACATTGTCGTGCTGCAATGGCAGATATGGGCGAGTCGCGCTTTACAGGGTGAGTTCGATTTGGGAATTAGAGCATGAATAGGCTGTCGCGATTGGTTCAGAGGGGTTCGGTTTGAAGAGCTGGAGGTTGCACTCGTTTTCCGGTGGCTGTGGTCATGCTGGGGACTTCGATTTGGTGGCGGAAGTTGTCATGGAGGAGTTGAGTTGCGTGGATGAAGTAGGACGAGGCGGCAATGGTGTGGGTTTTCTCATGACATGGCGTGAAGAAAATTTGGTTTTCGTAATTTTAAGATTTACATTAATGAAAGTAATTATCGTTCATAATTAGTTGATTAGATAATTAATTAGTAATTAATTTTTTTGATTAAATCAAATGCTTATAGAATTGTATAACTTTTATACGAAGTCTAAAATTTACGTATAAGTCATGTTGGACTCACAGCAGCAATATTACGTGATGAAATATAATTGGAATTGGAACGATTAATGATTTCGAAAAATCAAGGTGAGTAAATCTCACTCGATTTGGCTGACTAGTTTATTTTATAATAATTTAAATTAATTTTTGGATGATTAGTTGATTTGATATATTATTATCAGTTGAGTATATATATAGTAGTTGGATATATTTCCTGCTTATTGGAGCGGATGAGACACTATGTACCACGCATAATAGCAGATGACCCTATATTACTGTGATATCCCGCCTCAAAGCGGGATTGGTATTTTATGTTATATAACATCTGTGGATGCAGGGAAACAGGTTGGAGGGGTTCAACTAGATTCCTCAAAAATTTTGATTTTTAATTTCATATAGTGATAAATGATTTGTGTGAATAATCTGATATAGGTTATGTGGTGATTTGATTTATTGAAAACTATAGTAGTACTGGCCTTGATTTTGGTATTTTAAATACAATAAATATTATTTTTAAATTTGAAGGAATTAATAGGAGATGTTGGATATAAAAAAATTTATAACAAAATTTGGATTATTTTAAAGAAAATAGATTTGGATAAAACAATAAATATGATTTGGAGTTGTGCTTAACAATTTGTAAAATGTTTTAATTAGAGATTTAAAAAATAATTATATAAATGATTTTTAATAGTGGATTTTTAAGTGATATTTTTGGGTTTATGGAAAAGAAGTTGAAATCAATATTGAATAAGGTTTGAAAAATAAATGGGATTTATGAAGAAATGGATTTATAAAATGAGATTTTATAAATGAGATTAATTTTTATAAACAAATGATACTAAAAAGGGGTTTACAAATTTACAAACAATGTTTATAAATAAAGGAAGATGACATCAATTGATAAATTGGGAATATAAATACATTATGTGAATTTATATCGAGATTTGGAAATTTGGTTTGGGAAAAATAGTGTGTTCTATTTTTGAAATGTGAGAATCCTTATAGAATTGAATTGAAATGATATGTTATGAATCAAAAGGGAATTATAAATTGAAACTGGTTATTGGAATTTAAAAAAAAATTATCGAGAAGTTAAGTTTTGTTTAAAGTGAATTTTTTTTATTTATTAACTATGTAAATTTAAGCCGTTTTAGTATTGAATTATTTCAAAAAGTGGATTTTTTTCCAAATATCTAATATTAATTGAAAAGAAATTCTAAGTTTTAAAATAAGCTTGGTGAATCAACTAGTTTATTCAAAAACGAAATGGGAAATGAGCTATCAATGTTTATTTAAAGTGTTTAATATTTTAAATAATTACTTAAACATGTTTTAAAAATATATTACTATTATTCTAAAATACTTATTATATAGAGAGTTTTGAAATGATTTTAATTTATTTATAAATTCTCTCAAAATTTGTAAACATGGTTTATTTAACGGACATGGATTTGGTATAAGAGAAATCTTGTGACGGTATTCTGGAAACTTAAGGAAACTTCCGGAATATTGAAATACAAGGACTTCGAAAATGAATTAGAATTCATAATAGAAGTTAGAAACGGATAGTAGAGATTATAGATAAGTGTAATCGATTTTGGAATTGTTAAAGGGGATAGATTAATGAATTCTGAAAACTTATAAAATCAGTTATAAATGAGTTAAGGAATTTACAAGTAAATTGTAAGGGATTTTTATAAGAATGAAATAAATGGAAATAAAATGATTTTAGTAAAATAAACTTATAAATATTTCCTAAGTATTAAACTGGAAGGATTTAAAATATTTTAACTATGAGATTTTTATTATAGAAATATTTTTCAAAGTGTTGAATAGAAAAATAGAGTTTGGAAATATTTCTATATATTGATATGGTTTGAAAATATCCCGTAAGGATATAAGGATTGGAAATTGTTTTCAAACTTTAGGAATATTGAAAGGGTTTTGAATACATACATATATATATATATATACATATTTCTTTGTAAAGATATTTTGAATAAATGTTTTGAAGATTTATAAAATAAGGCCTAGTAACTGCTTATGGATGTTATTTGATAGTTAAATAATCGACTATCAAATCTGGCGAAATTCATTGATCGTTTCGAGGAGGCCGGGATCAAATTTAGTTATCTGAAAACCACTTCCATTCATTTTATGCGTTACGAATTATGATATCGTGAAGAAAATAAAGATGGTGATATTGGCGTTTCGGTTTGTTCAGACCTACAACAACTTGTATGGATGAATGTTATCAATTGCATCATGATCTAAAAGGCAGTGTTAGCATTCCAAGTATGAATGCTATTCTAATGGTAAAAAGTAGCCTCAAGCCTCAACAACTGAGAATGACTAAAACAGGAGAGATGCATCAGGGCTAAGTGGGCCGCACATAAGTAGGATATGTTATCAGTTTTCTAGATACCCTCGGATATATTATATTATTTATGGATATGGTTGTGCATGAAAAAGAGAGCGCTCGATTAGGGTGGAAACACAAAGGGTGATAACATATTCGGTACTAACCGGTAAGGGATAGGACAGTCCTGTGTTGGCAAGAATCGTTAGTACGATCTCCGTAAATTTATCTAGAGATGTATTGTGGCGGCCCGTACCCTAGTAGCCTAGTCATTGTATGGAATCCAATATCTGCTACGAGCCTATACGGTTTTAGATGTGCTCAACTATGTTGAAACGTGAGATGAAAGCATTTCAACTATTTTATAATTTATTTTCTACAGATACTATTATAATATCACAAGATGTTGATATAAAAAGTTTTGGTTATCGTAAGATAAAAACCCGTCCTATTTATGTGTGGCATGGTCTTACGAGATACCTTTGTTTTTCAAAGGATTTCGATAATAGGAATAATTCAAATCGAATGTGTTTTCTCACGCTGGTTTTCCAGACTGACTCGGGTGTTATTTTATTATAATGCTCAGGTCAGACCGAGTATTACAGATTTAGGTTAGAATGCTATGGAGCTAAGCAGATGAGCTAGAGGAGACTCAGGCATATTCCATGTACTTGATTATATTCTGTTGTGTGTGTTAAACTGGATGTTCAATATTTGTGAGGACAAGTTATTATAACTGTCTAGATTGATTGTTGATTGTTGTACTCCGATGATTGTGTGAATATTAACAGCTACATATTCTTTTGTATAAAAACATGTTTTATATATTCTATTTTTTCTGCTGTGATTGTGAGATTCTATATTTTTGTTTCTGCTTCTTCTTCTATCTCTTTTCTTCTTCAACCTCTAACGATCTGGTATTTCCGACACTTGAATATTCTGCATGATACATAGTGAACGTATTGTTGTCGATTTTCAAAGGCCGAAAATCCCGGTTCGTTACATGAAGTCTAATTTTTATGTTGGTTAGAAAGTTGAGATCTATCTTTATAGTTTGGTACTATGTCATTTATGTTATGATCTTATGGGTGTTTCATATGCTAATTAAGTTTGTATATGGACTTGTTTATGACAAAAAGTTCTCTTGTTTTTGAAATTTAGTTTTACTTAAGTGTTTACTAAAAAGTTTAATAAAGTTTCCAAAAACTTCACTTTCTAGTTTCAATAGTTTTTACAAGTTATAAAATGCTTGAAATATAGAAAGAAAGGTTTAAAAGATATTTTGTATATTAAGCATGTTTTGGAAATATGGGTCGTATAACGATAGCCGCTATAAGTGTAGTTCGTGAAAACAAAAACTTTTCAAAATCTAAAAATGTTTTCACTTAGAAATATTTTTAGAAAATATTTACAAACATAATTTAAGTTATAAAAGTAGTTATTTATTTATTTATTTATTATTCATTTAATTTATGATATTTAATTAACTAATTAAGTAAGATAATTAGTATAAATCATTAATTAACAAAGGTAATTAGTACTTAAGTGTTAATTAAGTAAGTTAATTATTGTTGGTTAACTAATAAAAAATTAATTATTTTTAATTATTAATTGAGAATTAATTTTTAATTAATATTTATAAATTATTTAATTATAAAAGTGTTTAATTATTAATTAATTTCTAATTAGGTTATATCAAATTAAAATTCAATTAAGACTTAATTAAGTCTTAAATTATTATTTAATAAAGGTTTAATTTATTATTTAATTATTAATTAAAGATTAACTATGGTTTAATTAATTATACAATGATTAACTATTATTAAATTATTTACGTTTAATTTATATTCAAAGGTTTAATTACTATTACTTAGGGAGTTAAATGTTATTTGACTTTTTAAAAAAATTAAATTTTAAAATCGTTTATTTCTAAATATTGGTTTTGTTTTAAAAGTAGTTTTTATTTGCAAAAGCATTTCAAATCAAGGGATTTCTTTGTCAATTACCCTTAAGTAACCTCAAATGATTATGAAACCAAATGATATCTATTTTGCAAAACAACCACCATTCTGCTATTATACTAACTTAGACATGTGTTTAGCAGAACAAATATCTGTTAGATATTCTTATAACTGGGACATTTACCTGTATGTTTGTTGATTATTATTTATTAATCCCTTTTACATATCTATCTATTATGTAAAAATCCCTATTATAACTTGGAAAGTTTAACTAAAACTGAATAAACCTTTATGGTCGCTAAACCTCTCCTGAATGTGTGGAATCGTTCTTTTAGTTCTTTTAATTGATTCTTTAAAGTTATTATTTCTTTTAATGTGATTTTAACATAATTAAATGTGTAACGACCCAATTTTTCGACTTTCGAAAGTCGACATTAATACGTCCACTGTATTAAATGCCAAACAATCGAATGCCGAAAAACCAAACCGTTAGAGTTAAAGAAGAAGAAGAAGAAGATAGAAGAAGAAATAGAAATAATATCAGAATCTCACATTCGTAGCGGAACAATATATAATAGATAAATGAATAATCTTTAAAACAAAGAACTATATAGTTTACACATACATCAGAGTTTACAACAACACAATACAAAACTAACAGTCATTATAACTTGCTCACACGAAACTAAACTTGCACCAACCCATACGCAGTGGAAACTACATATATCAGTGATACGCTTCGCCATCCTGCTTGCCACTGATCTTCACAGCATACTTTTTAGACTTTGCTCCAAAATAATGGTAACCTGACTTTAGGCTGCCCGTGTTGAAAATTATGGACACCCAGAGTTTCGAAAGGGAGCAATAAACTTCAGGCCAGTTATAGGACTGGTGTGAGATCTTAAAAACAGATATTTTCACAAAGAAAGTAAAAGAAATCCACTATGCTTTTGGAAAATGAAACTACCATAAGCCTCCCCCCACACACACAATGCAAATGCATAATTGGAGAAGATTTCTCCTTATGATAGTCAACATGCTAGATACGCAAAAATCTTTTTAACATTATCATTAGTGCATAGTGTGGAAAACATTTCAAAAGTATAATATAAATCTTAGCCAGCATACCACCATTATGGTATACCTACTATAGCTACCATGTTCAATAGTAGGCTACCGCCACATTCTATGGTAGGTTATATAACTAAAACCGTACAGGGCTCGTATTGTTTCTTTGGATTTCCAACAAATGGTCAGGCTAAGTAGCTTCCTTACCGAATGAGATGCCTCTGGAAGGACGCCCCCGAGAACCTAACCGGATATCTACCGATAGAAGGCCGGTTTACCTTTGTAACTAGGTAATTACTCACACGAGTATGCCACCTTCGGTCTAGACCGACCTTTATCCGAGGTGCCTCATCAATCAATAACCGCACAGTAAATAATCCGGGCTCCATACCAGAATATCACTTTTAATAATCCATACAAGTTAAATATCTGGGATCCATACCAGATATCACTTTTTATTTAGAAGGAAATGTACATACCCTGAGGGGCATGACCCCCATAACCTTGCCACAACCTTCCTGTTTCAACCATTTCTGGGGTGTGAGGTCCGACAGAAGTCTCGTCCACAAAGCTACGCTTTTCACAAAAGCCACGCTTCGATCAACAAATGATCAGCAGCACTCAGCATGCCACACTACCAAATTGGAATATATCACTAATAACCATCAACTACGTAACCTCTAAGCTCGTACGTCTCAGAGAAGGGTGTTAAGCTAAGAGTATAAATTCTCTGCCACCAATAGAAATGTATTTGATAGAAATCATCTTTATATCTCAAAGTGTAATGTTAAACATACAACCATACAAGTCCGTTACGGGTTCGAACAGAACCGAAGGCACTTCAAAGAAGCCCTTGCAAATCCGAATATTCACTAATCACGTCCAGACTCTCCATCACAAAGGGTGATAAAATCTATATACCAGAGCAACTCAATGTAGAGACATTCGACGGGCAATCCTTTCATTTTCGAAAATACCCGGTTTTCAACACCATCTTCAAATGCAATCACATTTCGTGATATCATTATTCGTAATGGGTTTTATGACACAAACTACTCTCACGGCTAATCCGAATAATGAGCACTTATTTTAAAAATAAGTGTTACATTCAGATTTCAAGTAAATCACAATAAATTTCCACTTTGATCTTTTTTAAACAAAAGATCTATCACAAAGATTCGATGTGATTTTCGGATAATTATTCGGATTCCGGCCCCCGGTCGCACCGAAATTCAAATGTCATTTAAAGGCCAATATTGATAGTCGGTTATTTAACTATCAAACAATATTCACAATAATCACCAGATTTAAATAATTTTCTCAAATTATTTATTTTCAAAATATCTTCGTAAGATATATTTTGAACACTTCAATTCTTTGAAAACAAATTTCAAATCACTTTCCTCACGTGGAATAAATTTCCAAACATAATTTATATCCATTGAAAAATTTGCCATGTCCGAATACGTTAAAATAATTTAAAACACTTATCCAAAAATATATCTGGAAACACTTGAAATGTAAACTATTTTTAATTACTTTATTTAAAATATTAGTTATAAAATATTATACTAATATCTTATATAAACTCAAGTCCAAACTAATTTAAAATAGAATTATTAGATAGAGTACAACTATTTAAATAACCATTTTCTAAATCAAATATCAATTAAATCTTTATATAATCACTTCTATAATTAATTAATTAAATCCTTACTTTAAAATTTAAAAACAACTTAAGAAATAATTTATCCAAAGCATCTTTTCTTAAAACCATCCTTAAAACTTTCAATTTAAATTTATAAGCTATATTGAAAACATACTCGGCTTTCCAGGGATAATACACTCCCCATTTAAAAATAGTCCATTTAAACAATTAATAAATCCTTCTAGATTTTATCTCAAATTTACATTCCAAATCCGTAAATTTTCTTTCCACACTTTCAAAAATAAACCAATATTTGTTTCAAAACAAATTTCCCTTCCCTTTCCAAATTTCCATTACGAATTTTAATTTCCAAATATCCATTGATATACAATTTTCAAATAGATTTCTAAATATTCACTTTCAAACAAATCAATTTTCAAATCGATTTTCCAAAGATTTATTTTCAAACACCAAATCAAATTCCAAATTGATTTTCAAATTTATTTCAAACACCAAATCAAATTCCAAATTGATTTTCAAATTTATTAACTTTTAAAATAAATCCCTTTATTTCTTTTAAATTATTTAAAATCCGAATTTTAAATAAATTCTTTAACTATATTACTCAAAATCCATTTACTAAATTCTTTTTCCCATATTTTGGAATTTATTCGATAAGATTACAAAAACCAACTTTTATACTCTTAAATTCCTTATTTTTAATTTATTTAATTCCCTAAAATTAATTTACTTTAAATTTTCTACTTTAATTTGCAAAAATCATTTTTTTTTTCGTTTCTGGTATCGTACGATACCAAAATTATATTCGGCTAAACCATAGCCTTCAAATAAATTCCAATTATCAATATAATTATTCACACCAATATAATCATTCACATGTTATCACTTCACAACATATTCAAATAAATTCAACAATGTGAGGAATTCAGTTGGATCCCTCCAAGCTGTTTCCCTGCATCCATAGATGTTAGCACAATAATTAAATACCAACTATTCCACTTCGAGGTGGAATGTCACGGTATATGGGATTATATAATATCATCCGCTATTATGCGGCACATAGGGTCTCATCCTATATATAATACGGGAAATCAATCACTCCAATATATATATATATATATATATATATGTGCATGTATGTATGTATGTATGTATGTATATACTACTGTATATACTATCACAATCAGACAATCAATCAATAACTGAAATTATAATTTTTTTTCAACTTAGTGAGAAGATCTCACCTTTGCTTTTATTTTGTAATCCACTTCATTCTCGATTTGATTCCACGATTTTCACAACCTTTTATCGGTTTATTAATATTCTAAACAAATCAGACAATAAATTACTATTATTTATCAAATGTAAGCTAAAATTTAATTTATATAATAATTTAAACTAAATTTATATAGATGCTTCAATGTCTAAAACTCCTATATCATTTCTTCTTGTTTTTCACAAGTTTATCATAGCAACCTTATTTTACATAAATTCATTTCCTTTTAAGTTTAAAATACAATTTCAAATTAAATTAACGAAATACAGGAAAACTCATACCTGTTTTCCCAAAAATACGCATATGGCCAGCATGCGAATCCACAAATCAACAGTGCACGGCGACACCCTGGCTACCCAAAGCCAGAGCCTCAACCTTGCCCTTCTAGTCGCAACCCAAATCGAAATTCTCTTGCAACCTAGCCTATCACCATATTCTTTCCCCCATTCCCGTGCACACGTGTGCCTCAGGTAATAGCGAAACCCTACGACGTGCCTCTCTCTCGAGCTTGATGCCACTGCTACGCTAGGCCTCCGCTTCCTGCCTCCGTCAAAGCACCGTGTGACTCGCGATGCTCGAGGTTCCCTCACCTCCTTCCAGACTTCGACCGATGGCTGTTGCGACGCATTCTTCGATTTTGGCCAGAAACTGGGATTACTTATGAAGAACTTGGCAACGATCTGAATTAGAGCGGAAAATGAATTTGATTTATGAACGAGAAGGTTTCAGCACTCATACTTATTATTTGATAGAGAGATTATAAAGAAGAAGGCGAAAACCTCGTCAATTTGTTCGAACAAGGTTTTTTACAAAGAAGATGCGTGTAAAAGAAAGGACAAGTGTTAAAAAATTTCATGCGTGTCAAAATAAACAAGCTACGGTGTTTTGAATTGAAATTTAAAAGGTTCTGATGTGATACGTTTGACTAGTCAAATTATTTAAGTTTAAATCGTCTTGGAAACGAAGCCTAAAATCTCAATCTCCTATCGAGGCGTGCCGCTAGGCATTTATAATGTTAAACCTCTATCCTGAACACAATGGAAAAGGTTTCGAGTCCAAATTCGATCGTATGGAGAAGATAGCTTTTTGAACCAGTTATTAAATTGAATTTTCAATATAAATTCAGCGCGTTTACCTACCGTACGGTCACATGACAACTCCGAATGCTACGAAAATTGAAATCCGATAATAATACATTATTACGGATCCAATGAAACTGGTTTCTCAAATTCCAAGACTGTGCCTTGGAAGGGTATCTTTTAAATATCGATTTAAACGATACAAATTCAAAACTGAGCAAAACATTTTCAAATTCAATTCTGAAGCTTCCATTATCTTCAGTATTATCAATATAGATTTTTCAAGCCTTTGAAATATTTTTAATCAGCTTAAAACTGTAGATTTAATATTTTACCCAACCTTTAAATAATTAAATTCAAAAATTTTAATTGCCAAATTCATTATGATATTTGAAATTCAAGTTAATATAACATTCAAATATTTAAAATCAATGAAATATCTCAATTTCAAATGTTCAAAATTCTGGGTCGTCGCATTCTTCCCCCCTTAAAAAAATTTCATCTCGAAATTACTTGTTAAGAAGAATGATCCAATCCCGTTTATCATTTTTCTCAAAACCAAAACAGTTTTAAACAACTTTTCAAAACAATCTTTTTATTAAAAACACTATCCTTCATATTACCTTTCCAAACTCTTCCATAGTTTCCAAACAATATTATTTTTTCAACAATTCAAATTTAGATTTAAATTCAAACTTTAAATTATAAAAAAATTTCTAACTCCTTAAATTTTCGAAAATTTTCGCCAACGTCTCCTTTGCACGGCTAGCTCGGTATGGCTACGAAATGCCACAATGGGCCCCCAAATTTCAAAAGAAAACAAAAGGCCAAGTAGCTAGACAAAAAAACCATCAAATTTCATATAGAAATTTAAATACATACCTTTTGTCGAGAAATTTTACATTTATCTTCTGATATCAAAAATCCAATTTCCTTTTCCTTTATAACACCTGTATATCCGAATAACAATTATGTCAATTACAACATTAAAAATCATTTTGCACATTTCTTTACAAAAGTTTCAATATTCATTTCATTCAAGCCTGTACGATATACATACATCATTTGTACGCAATACCAAATTCGATCGCTCACTCGATCACACAATTTCACTTCCGAACTAGTATCGTCCACCCGACTTCCTAATGCGGACTCAGATCTGGTTTCTTGATCAGAAACCGTTATTCTCTTGCATAGCCATAAATTATGATAGAGAATTTTCAAAATCAACAAAAAATTCATATCCGGGGTTCGCCGTCGAAAATCGAGTGAAAAATTCCAATTCGGATCGATATAACTATCTCGAAATTCTGTGCTCGAATTCTGGATCAAATCATTATGCGAATAAAGTAGTATACATAAATCCCACGTATTAATCAATTGATTATCAACCATATCAATTCTCTTTTCTCTTATTCACTTGATTTTGATTTCCATTCACAATTTTCACTTCACCACTTTTTATTAAACTTTCACTCAATATATTTTTCCGACTTTAATTCACCACTTTGGTTTATAACTACTTATATATAAACTGGATTTCCAATTCCATATGAATTCAATTTACCTTTCATTTATAAATATTGAATTCAATTCATTTCAAACCATATTTAAATTTGTCATTCCTTCAATTAGTTTCACTTACTAATTTTATTTCAATACTTTGTTTTATTTAGTCCACTTGACTAATTTCCATTTACATACAACTGTAAATTCATTTGAATCCATATCATTGTTTTATTTGACTCAAATCTTCTTTTATTAAAATTAATCCAAGTTAAATTCACTTTCAATTCGAATTTTTTCTAAGTTTCAAACTTATTTGTATTTCACACTTATTAATTTAACTTTTCTTCAAATTAGACTTTATTCTAACAATTTCAAATTTTATAAGTTACCAAACTCAATTATATACCATAAATATTTTAAGTAGGATTCCAGAGTCTTTCCAACATTTCAAAATCATTTTGAAATCAATTCAAATTATCTTTTGAATTTTCAGAACCAACCTAGTTTTGCAAACAACTCTCATTTAAAACGATTTGGCAGCAATTCCTCTTCAGGAAACTCGAAAATGAACATCGATGGTGCTGTAGTCATCATCGAAGTTATTTTCTAGCAACCGAAAAGAGTTTAGTGCTTTTATCCCTTTAAAACATTTCCAAATTTTTTTTAATAACAAAACCAAATTCCACCAAATTTCATATGCAACTCAAAAAAATTCTGAAACTATTTTTCCAAAATCTTTGAAAATCATTTTCAAACTCAAAAGGGATTTAATTTTCAAATTTTTCGAATTTCAAATCTTTTCAAAAATATTTCCAAATATTTCTTTGGAATTCCTTTTAAAATTATAAATCACATTTAAAATTTATATTTACAAATCCCATTTGTATATAAATTTATATTCTTAGCTTTTAGTTATGATTTCAATTTCTTATTCAATTTCATACTTAAATGATAATAATTTAATATTATCACTTCCTAACATCCAAGCAACTATATATAACTATAATAATTTGCGGAAAATTATTTCCTTTTATATGCGAAAATAGTCTGGGTAAAATTATTTTATTTACCCTATTTTAAAACAATATCGTGTCGAATTATTTTGTACAAGTGTTTAGAGATCCCTATCAATAATGTTAATTACTCGTACTGACCAGAATCCATATACCACTCAACAAACCAATCATCACAATATAAAACAATTTTATATTCACTAACAAATATGCGCTCATATCTATTAATATACTCAAACTCATTCTAGAGTACTATTGACTCTATCTATAATGAGTAATCCCCATGTAACAACCCGATATTTTCAACCATTCGCATCCGCACATGTCGGACTTGAATTGCTGAAAATACCTCATTGTAAATAAAATTTGGCAAATCTCAGAATATATAGTAAATAAATAATCACATATTACAGGACATAGAGTAAATAATACTACAACGGAATTTAAAAGAGATAGTAGTTCATGAAGCTACTATGTATATATAAGATACATCAGAGTTAAACAAGATACAACAGAAGAGTAACAAGATACATCAGGTACAAATCAGAATACATCACAGAAATCACTGGATACTGAAAGCAAAATAGATGGCTGTATCTTCAAGCAAAGCTCCAACTCTGAAGGTGAGTCTTGAATGTTGAATCACTCAGTCTGACTCGAGCGTTAAGCAAAACACAAAACACTCAATCGGGACATAAATACTTATGAACTGTAAATCAACTCAAGTGAACAGTAACAAAAATGCATCAGTAACTTAAAGGATGCTTGGGACAGCCCATCCTTTAAGGATCCGTTAAACTATTTACTATGTAGCAATATTACGCTATTATAATAACGTCTACAGTAAAATAAACTTACTTTTAAATAGCGTTGAAGGGTTACCCATATAGCCCTTAACACGTAATAGTCCCAGTAGTCCAACCAGTATCAGTGTACCTCCAGATCGGGAGGCTGCCCTAAATACTCCATGGGCTACGGGAGAAAAAAAACTCATAGTAGGGCTCGCTAAGGTAGGTGACACGTCACCTGTGCAGTTAAAGCGCTCGGCAGATTCAAAGCGGTGGAGGTGCAAAAAGTCATAGCGGGGATACAGCGAGGGTATAGCGGGATATAGCTGATAGCTCTAAAATAGCATATATAACTAGTACTTAATGTTTTTACAAATATATAAATGGTAATTAAATGAAAAATTATCATTCAATTGAATTATAATTAATACATAAATGATTTTAAACAAAAAATATGTGCGAATATACTTTAAATAAACGTAAAACTATTATATAACATAATTGAATTTAGTAGAATATTAGAGTATTTTCATTTCTGAAAATATATTAAAAATTAAATCAAATAAATTAGTTTCATAATTTTTATGATGTATAAATGCAATTTTTTAATTCATTTTATTAAAGAAGATATAGAGGAAATAACAAAATATAGCGGGAATGACGAGATATAGCGGAAATAGCGGGGATTAAAGCGGAAAGGCTATATTTTGGGGCAATATGGAAAAATCGTTGCGGTAAAAATCCGCTATGAGATATTGTGCGGTTATAGCGGGGTAATAGCGGGGCATTAACTACACAGCACGACACACAAGGAAATGATAGGGTAGATATACCAATTATGCACAAGGGCTGGAGGTAACGTAGCAGCCACTACGCCCACCTCGGAGCACACTCCCAAATAAAAATTGGAGGATGGCCATCAAATCAACCACAAGTAAGAGTATAGTATCGTAGATGTGCATCGGACCAGAGGAGCTACCCCTTTTGGCCCGAGATCGCTCCTGTTTTAACCACCTTAAGCCAACTCACGAGAGTCGGGTCCACGTAATATGCCTCAAGAACATTGCCACCATCCTACTTCATTTTGGAATCTCACCGCGTACACGGTTGTTAAAGTGGTTTCGGAGTTGGCAGAGAGTATGACAACTTCCGATCCCGGTCTCTTTAACAACCAAACTTTATTATAACGTGTGGTCATTTCAAAATAGTTTTTTTTCCAAAATAGTTTATACTTCAAAAAATCAAATCATTTCATTTCAAAAATATATCCCTTTCAAAATAGTTTATACTTCGAAACCAAAATTATTTTTATTGCAAAACTATATCCAAATCAATATGATATCATTTCCATTTCAAACATATATTCACCTTTCAAAAATCATAATACTTGAAATCATTCACTTTAACATTTCAAAATCACACATTTGAAATCATGAAAATTCCTTTAAGTATTTACATTTTACAAATTTATTCAATTGAACCCAAATTTTCAAATTTCCAATTTAATTCAATTCACACCATCAGTTTCAATTCAATTTAGTTTCCCAACAAACCATTTCAAATCTTATCAAATTTCAAATATAGATTTGGTCCATAAAACAAACTATTAATTTTTAATATATTTCAAAGCTTTAATATCCCACATTTCAAAGCTAATTTTTTATAATTTCATATAACTCTGATTTAACTTCATTATTACTTAGTTTTGATATATTCATTTCATAAGTCCAATACTTTCATACAAATATAACTTCAAATATTCATTTATCAAATAGATCAAAAATCAAATATCATTCCAAATTCACATTCTTTATCAAAATAAAGATTATGTCATTCAAAACCATTTCAAAAATCATTTCCTTTCAAACCACATTATCAAATCATTATTGAATTCAAATTCAAATATTCAAATTTAAATATCAATTTAAAATCAAATATGTCACTCATTTATTATATCAAATATCATTACAAAACATATTTCAAAATTTAATATAAAAATTCATTTATCTCATTACATTCATTCCATTTAACATATAACCAAATAAACCATATTTAAATTCAAATTTAATTTAAATTCCTTAAAATTCAAATTTAAATATTAAAATATATTCAAAACTCCTTAAATTTCACAAATAATCAATTCCAAAAGTTAAATCATTTAATACTTTAAAATATAACTCAAATAGTGTTAAAATATATAATATTTCAAAATATTGTCAAATTATAGCAACGACAACATTTATAAAGTGTTATCGTAGCTTATAGTTTCCAAAATAGTGTAGTTCTGGAACAACGGCATTTATAAAATGCCGTAATAGATATTTATTTATTTCAACATAGTTAAATTCAAAAACAACAGCATTTTAAAAATGTTGTCATAAAACTATAGCATTTTAGAAATGCTATTAATAAAAATTCCAGATTTTATTATAACTTTTCAAAAACAATAAAATTTAAATTTTAGCAAATTTTAAACTTATAAATCATATTTTTAGGCTTCTAAACTTTCACATTTAAATAATTTTGACATATGATTTATCACAACAAAATTTTATAATTAAATATACAATTTAAAACTTCATTTGTTAAGTCAAAATTTCATTGTTTTCTTAACTTATAAATTAAATAAAACTTAATATTTTACTTCAAATATCATTTCAAAACTTTAAATTTAATTTCCATTATTTACTCACGTTTTTAAAATATAATTTAAAGTCAAAAATCACATTTACTTCAAATTTACATCCTTAAATTCACAATTTCAAAAAATAATATTTAGCTTTCTCAAAACCAATAAATATATATTTTTAAATCAAAATTTCATACTTTAAAAATACATATCTTAAGAAAAATCATTTTAAAAATATACCACGGGGTCTGCATATAATCTTCTAACCTAGATCAAGTGATACGGATATATATCATTTCAATCCACAGTTTAAAAAGAAAACACGGGTTCTATCATTTCAAACCCGCAATCCCAAGTAAAATAAATAAAAATAAAAATCACTTGAGCCTATCATTTCAGCTCCTAATGATTTTTCCTATTCTAATGTCAGTTCGGGTATGTATCATTTCAACGCATAGTGATTCTATTCTAACAGGGAACTAGCAGTGTGAATATATGCATAAACAATATAAACAATGTCAATGTCACTATATAATATCATATATCATATGTCAGGTGATAATTAACAAAGTAAACATGGTAATAACATGGTATAGCATATCATATAATCATCATTAACTTGCATAAACATTTTAATTACTAAACACTTGATATCAATTTAAGATTTCATAAGTAGAAATGTCAGAGTGAGAAGGACTCACCTTTATCAAAGCTAGAGATGACGAAAATGAGAAGAGTTACGAATCCAGGCATGAATTACAAAACAAAGCAGGATTGGCACGAATTCGACGGTCAATCTGATAGATACGAAATAGAATAAATCAAATCAGAACTGGATTGATGCAGATAAAATCGAAGCAAAAGTATATCATATTATTATTTTTCTTGAAATATTCAATTTAAATTACATATTATATGGACATATCGACACATTACATTTATAAATCAAACATATGCCTTAATACCCAATAAAATATACTTATGTACACCACTATTTACATATATATATATATATATATATATATATATATATATATATTGAAATCAGCAACCAATATAAATTCATGTAGATATGTTAATACTCGTACATATAAATAGTATATACTTACATATGTACCTAGGTAAACCAATCTCATTAATATACTTACATATGTTTTAAACATATGCAGACAGCTACTATAACGACCCGGATTTTTAGCGTTGAGTTTAGAATATTTAAATGGGTTTAAATATTTAATTTGGATTATAAATTGATCTTGGATATGAAAAGTTTGGTTTTTATTCAATAAAATAGATTCAGAATTTAATATAGCGGTTTGTTGAATGATATAACTATTTAATTTAATAATTGGGAATTGGGTAAAATATAAAATCTGGAGTTTCAAGCTTGTTAAATTTTTTTTATAGGCTTGTAAAATTTATATTGATAGCACTGAAGACAGTAAAAGAGTTGAAATTGAATTTAGAAATGTTTTTTTAAGTTTTAATAATATATCGTTTAAATCGATATTTAAAAAAAGCCTTCCGAGGCACAGTCTCGGAATTCGACGAAACGAGTCCCATTGGATCCGTAATATTATATTATTATCGGATTTCAATTTTCGTAATGTTTGGAGTTATTGTGTGAGCATATGACATATAAACGCGCTTAATTTATATCGAGAATTTAATATAATAACTAGGTTCAAAAAGCTATCTTCTCCATACAATCGATTTAGGACTCGAAACCTTTTCCATTGCTTTCGGAATAGGAGTTTAACATTATAAATGCCTAGTAGCATGCCTTGATAGGAATTCGCGGTTGGAAGTTGCTTTTATCGAGACGATTTAAATTATATATATATATATATATATATATATATATATATATATATATATATGATCCAAAATCAAATCACACCCATCTTTCTGCGGGCTGAAACGTGCACGTTTCCCTTGCCTTCCCCTACACGCTTCACTCTCTTTTTATTTTTATTTTATAATACAAGCCAGTGGTTCAACATTTAAAAGCAAATAACGAAAATCAGTTTGTTCAATAAGAAAAGCAATAAAATGATGGCCGAAACATTTCAATTTATCTTCTAAATCAATCGAGCAGCTCAGTTTCATTTGGAAAAAAATGGCAGAATGATTTCATCTCGAAAAAAAGGGAGGGAATTAGGGAATCGCATCTCCATCGCGGGGATTGACTCGAGTTCGACACGGCGGCTCGTTTAGGGATTCTCAAGCTTGAGGAGGGATGCTACAGAAAAGGGAGGGGTCGCGAGCTAGGGCTTGGTGGTGAAGGAGTCGGAGACACTAGAGGATGGTCGCGCTCGCGACAACGTTAGCTAGAGGCGAGGTGATATCAATTTGAGTGGCTGGTGGGATGCGATCTCGAGTGGGTGGTTGGGCCAAGAGGATTGCCAAAGTTGCGTGAGGTTGGGAGTGAGGTCGAGAGGCGATGTTGAGGCCGTAGGCGATGAGTGTGGGTTAAGGCAGTTTGTTGATGGTTGTAGTTGGGGACGCGACAATGACTGTAACAACCCGCATATTTTACGATTGAGTATTTAAATATTTTATTTAAATATTTTATCGTTAGTCGGATTATAGTCCGAAAAGTTACTTTTTTGCATACGGTCGAACTAGGACTTGAGACCACTTCCATTGAGTTCAAAATGACGTTTGCGATCTTTTTGAGTATAAACATTGATATGTTTGGAGCTAGCCAAAAATTTGACCATTTTCACTTTGGGTTTGGGTTTGGGTTCAGCCCAATGTTCTAACTTAATACCCCAAAACTGAAACCCCTTCTTCATTCACTCGCTCTTCCTCTGCTTTTCAGTTCTAAAGAGATTAATGGTGAGTGGAATGGGAAATTAAAACTCCAAACCCTAGTTTCTATTTACAAATCAAGTTCTAGCTCCAAATCAATGGAAAAAGCTTTGGTAAGCCTCCTCCTCTTCTTCTCCAACTCATTCTCTTATCAATTTCAGAAATTCCTAAACCTAATTTAGGAAATGTTTCTCATTTAAAGCTTAGAATCAAGCCTCTTGAGTTGGGATTGAAGAGTGGTTGATCCTCCTTTGTTTTCAAGCTTCTCAATCTTGTGCTTTTGGGTTCAAAGGTGAGATTTTTATCTCACATCTATGACTATAATTATCTTTGTTTGTTGGGTATGAATTCCTAACACTTATTCATGTGCATTTGCTTTTGGTTTGGGTTGAATTGGTGAATATTCCAATTTTTAGTGTTTTGGGTCCAAATCTTTAAAATCCTAACTTTGATGTTTTGATCATGTTTTGGTGATGCATCGAGGAGCATATAGGGCCGGGTTGCCTATTGGCATAAACCCTTAGAACCAATGTTCATCCGGTTGCATTTTGGAAGAGTTTGCTCTTCATTTGAATAGGCTGAAAACAGCCCAGGCATGGTTTAGTCGACTGAAAATCTCTATTTAGTCGACTGAACCTGGAAACAGAATGTTTCCAGGCATGATTCAGTCGACTGAATTCTCTGTTTAGTCGACTGAACCTGGAAATAGAATGTTTCCAAGCAGAATTCAGTCAACTAAAAATCTCTGTTTAGTCGACTGAATTTGCTGTTTAGTCAACTGAAAATCTCTGTTTCGTCAATTGAATTTGTTGTTTCAGCCCACTTTGCCTTTTGGGATTGAATTTCCAATTTGAATTGATTCGTGGTGATCCTATTTGTTGTTATCATTTATTACGACTTCGATGACTCCTTTTTAGGGATTTTTGAATATCAATTTCGATGGATTCTTTATCGGTTTCTTTGGATTTGATTCACGTCTTCGTATGTGGATTTTAATGATTGATTGTTTCTACAATCATTTTTATGGTTTGTCACTTTAAAAATATAAAGGTTTTCAATGCTAGTAGTAAATATCAAAACTCCTTCATCAAAATGATTTCAAAACTATTTTATTACAAAGCTCGTTTCTTAACCCGTTTTCCAATCTATTAGTATATACAAACCTTTACCTCACTCGTATGAGAAATCTAATTAAACGGTTTAGTAAAACGAGTGGTATGAAACGCTTGCGTTTACTTCATCGGTTAATTCTTAGACTTGTTCGATTGAATCTCTTGTGACAATTTTCTAGTGGAGATCTACAATTTGTTCGTAAATATTTAAGTTAATCTAGTGGTTATGGGACATGAAGCTAAGCTCATATATTTACTAGACTACTGTAATTGACACTTCTTGATGATCATGACGATCATTTTTGTGATTTAGACTAGCAATTGTGCGATGTCTCTTTGTCTGCGAGGGAGACTAGACCCCGTTTCAGTGTGATTTCGACTCACACATGTGGGGTAGCACCCCATGGTCTTCGGGCCGTTCGTGTGTCAAAAATTAATGGCTAGCTACCATGAGATAGCATCTCGTTCGTGTGATACATATGTTGGTGAGTTTTCATGCTCCCGTTCGTGCGATAGCCCCCCCCCCCCCCTTTTTTATGATTTTTGGATTTCGTGTGTTGATTTCTAGAATTTGTGCTTCACCAATTTTAGTGATTTTCATTGATATGATTTATCAATTTTTGTGCATTGGTGAATTCATGTGTCATTGACTTGTTGTGAATACAAGTTTTGGGTATGAAACCCTTTTTGGATCTTTGAGAAGATTCTTGTGATATTGATTAATCTCATGTTGATTTTCAATTACATACTTATAGTAGTATGCCATTATGGTTATCATATGTTTATGCCATATCTCTTATTCTATATCATGTCATCTGATATTTATAGCTAGACTGATCCATTTATTATTTTCTTATTAAATAATACTCGGGTCAGACCGAGATGTTACAGGTGCTTCTGATTGACTTCACTTCTAGGATTATCTCCTTGACTTTTGGCTAAGTACTTAGATTAGTAGTTTTTTGTTGTAAACATTTGAGATATAGACTCTATGATGTGTACTTATTCTTTTGTATAGCACATGTTGCTATTCTTTTGGGTTATTGTGGATCTTTCTGACCACTACTCTGATGTACACTTTCATGTGTTATGTATTCATATCTTTTTCCGCCTTTGTGATATGGATGTCTATGACTGATTTGTGTTATGTTTATTTCTATATTTGTTTCCGAAGATTATTATAGCCACTGTGTAGTAGCTTTGAGTTTGTATAGGTGTGTCGGATTTCCTCTCCAAATCAAATGCATGTTATACTATCCGACACATCGTTGCTCGCACAAAGCAATTACACGGATGGTCGCTCCTCAACAGTCTTATCCTCCGTACTAGTTGACGGCATTACACCGTAGTGTCCTTGGCTAGCGTGGGTATAGAGGTGGGGCGTCACAGCTTGGTATCATAGCCAAACTTCGGAACAATGTAGAATAATTTAACAAGGATCATCATCCTAAGTCCTTCTTAGGAGTCGTGCCTTAGGATTTAATTCGAGTCTTCGTACCGATTCATCATATTTTCTTTATGATTCCTTGTTTTATCTATCAAGATTGCTTGATATTCATTTCGTGAATAACCTTTTTCTTCTTCTTTCTGTCTTTCAAAAGGAAGCGAAATGGTTAGACCTGGTTGTCCCAGCGCCAGTCAATCTCGTGCTACTCCCCAGGATGGAGTATTTATGTCTTCCCAGCAGCTTCTTGACCTAGTGAGGAATGCTCAAGTAGCCAGATCTAATCCGGAGTCTACTCACCCTAGGTCTGGATTTGCACGTTTGTGCAGCGATTATACCAACTTGGGTGGGAAGCCATTCAAAGGTTCTGAAACTATTATTGAAGTCCGGGCTTGGTTAAGAACATGCGATTGAATCTTTTCTCGCATGAACCTCATTGACCTTCACCGAGTTCAGGTGGCTTCTAGTATGCTCCAAGAAAGAGCATTAGACTGGTATGAGCTTCTGATTTCTGAAATCAATGAAGCGGATCTCACCTGAGAGCAATTCCGGGAACGCTTCGAATTAAAAATTTGTGCCAAAAGCTGAGAAGGTGACTTTGGCTCACTGTTTTATGGACCTTGTTCAAGGTGAATCCTCCGTGACTGATTATGTTGCATCCTTCGAGTCACTTTCCAAATATGGGGTTGAATACATCAACAACCCATTGAAGAAGAACCAAAAAAATTTCTATGGCTTAAACAAAAATCTCAAGAAGCCGTTACTTCTAAAATTAGAAGTTCCGTTCGACCAACTCATTGACATCGCTCTTCGTCTTGAAGAGACGGATAGGAAAAATGATGTTGAAGTGGTGGGTTCCAATCCAAACTTCAACAACAAGAAGAGTCCAAACAAATTCAAAGGTCCTTATCCCAACAAAAAGGGTAAGCAAGTAACTTCTGCTGCAAAGGCTCCTTTTTCTAGTAGTGGGAAATGCTTCAACTGTGGGTCTAGGGACCATTTTGCGAACAAGTGTTCAAAGCCCCGTTGTTGTCACTATTGTAAGAGCCCGGATCATTATATACATCAATGCCTCAAACTTGAAGGCAAGAAGGAGGGAAAGTTAAATGTTGCTCAATCCCCTGGAAACACATCTCGTGGTCAAGGTACATCTCATTCTATCCTGGATGGTATTATTAAATTTCATGATCAACCTATTCGAGTTCTTTTTGATACGGGAGCATCCCATTCTTTTATATCAAAAGAGCTTGTTGATGCTTTTTCTTTAAGCGTTGTTGCTTTAATGACTTCTTTGAGAATTGCGAATCCAGTTGGTGGATCCGCAACAATCAGTTTATTGTGTAAAGGTGTCGAGATTATTTTGTGTGATTTTTCTTTCCGAGCCGATTTGCATGTTATGCGCTACTTAGGCTTTGGAATGATTTTGGGAATGGATTGGCTTAACCGTTATGAAGCCCAAATCCTATGTCCTGAACGGACTATTCATCTTCGGCATCCTCAATCTGTTAAGCAGATTTCTATTGATCTTAAAGATTCGGATTCCAGCTTGGTCGCATCTTTGTATTCTTTAAATCCTCAAGATGACGATAATGATGATGAGGAAGATATAATTTCTCTTATTCACGTTGTTCGTGAATTTTCCGACATATTTGAGCCCGTTTTAGAATTACCACCTAAGCGAGCAATTGAGTTCAAAATTAATCTCATCCCTGGAGCTCAACCTATTACTCGTCCTCCTTATCACATGTCCAATAAGGAAAATGAGGAGATGAGCAAACAATTATCCGAATTGGAGACGAAGCCATTTATTCGCTCTAGTTCCTCGCCTTGGGGAGCTTCGGCTATTTTTGTGAAGAAATCTGATGGTACGCTTAGGCTTTGCGTTGACTACCGCAAGCTTAATGATCTTACTATCAATAATAAATATACTTTACCTCGGATTGATGATTTATTTGACCAACTTAATGGTGCTAGAGTCTTTTCACAATTGGACTTGGCTACCGGTTTTCATCAACTTCGTATTGTAGAGGATAACATTCCTTTGACATCGTTCCGTACTCGTTATGGATCTTATGAATGGCTTGTTATGCCATTTGGTTTAACGAATGCTCCGGCTTATTTCGTTGACCTTATGAATAGAGTTTTCAAAGACTTCCTCGATCGGTTTGTTCTCATCTTTATTGATGATATTCTTGTGTATTCTAAAACCAAGGAGGAGCATGAAAAACATCTTCGGATTGTGTTGGAAACTCTTAGGAGCAATCAATTGAAAGCAAAATTTTCTAAATGCCATTTTTGGAAATCTCGTGTGAAGTTTCTCGGTCATATTATTTCCGAATCCGGAATATCAGTAGATCCTTCAAAGATTGAAGCGATTCAAAATTGGAAGAGACCGGAGAGTGTGAGGAAATTCATAGTTTTCTTGGATTGGCGGGTTATTACCGTCATTTTATCAAAGACTTTTCTAAAATTGTCGTGCCTCTTACTAGCTTAACAAAGAAAGGTGTTAAATACATTTGGTCGGACAAATGTGAAGCTTCTTTTCAGAAATTAAAAGAACTCCTTTCCGATGCTCCTATACTTGTGATTCCCGAGGGGAACCAAGATTTTATTGTTTATACCGATGCTAGTCGCGTTGGTTTGGGTTCCGTTCTTATGAAAAGAGAATGTGTTATTGCTTATGCTTCTAGGCAATTGAAGCCAGCCGAGACTAGATATGCCACTCATGATTTAGAGCTCGCGGCTATAGTTTTCGCCCTTCGTATTTGGCGTCATTATATTTTGGGAGAAAAATTTATTCTTTACACCGATCATAAATCCTTGAAGTATCTATTTTCTCAAAAGGAACTTAATTTGCGTCAACAACGTTGGCTTGAGTTCCTTGCAGCTTATGATCTTGATATTCTTTATACCCCCGGAAAGGGAAATCGCGTGGCCGATGCACTTAGTCGTAAGCAACAAGCGGTTGTTTCCATAATGATATTCGAATGGAATAATCTCGGGGTTTTATCCACTTGTGAGATTCGAGATCGCGTTTCCGATTTGTGTTCGTCTCTTGCTTTATGTAGTCTTGAGGCTCATCCTTCTCTTTTAGACCGCATTCTTGAAGCTCAAAAGTTAGATCCCAAATTGGCACTTCTTGGCCAAAGATTGAGGGATAAACATGATACTGAAGTTTTGAAAGACTTTGATATCGATTCTCGTGGCGGCACTTGAAAATTTGGTAGACTTATCAGGCCAAATGTCTGTGATCTTCGCAAAGACATTTTAGAAGATTCCCATCGTTCTAAATTTACCATTCATCCCGGCAGTAGTAAAATGTACGCGGATATGAAGCGACTTTATTATTGGGAGGGAATGAAATTTGATATCGCTAACTTCGTTAAGCATTGCATGACTTGTCAACTTATTATGGCCGAGCATCAAAGGCCCGGTGGGTTATTGCAACCTTTAGACATTTCAATTTGGAAGTGGGATCAAATTTCCATGGATTTTATTGAAGGCCTTCCCCGTTCTCGTTCGGGTCATGATAGCTTATGGGTGATAGTTGATAGACTCACTAAATCCGCCCATTTCATTCCAGTTCGGTCCAATCGAACCGTTCCTCGCTTGGCCAAACTTTTTATCAAAGAAATTGTTAAATTGCATGGAGTTCCTACTTCTATTGTTAGTGATCGTGATCCATTGTTTACTAGTGGATTTTGGAAGAGTCTTCAAAAAGCTTTGGGAACGAATCTTAATTTTAGCACCGCTTATCATCCTTAGTCCGATGGACAAACCGAGCGTGTGAATCAAACTCTTGAAGATCTTCTTCGTGTATGTGTTCTTGATTTTGGTGGAAGTTGGGAAGATCATATTTCTCTTGTTGAGTTTTCCTATAATAATAGCTTCCAATCTAGTATTGGTATGGCACCTTTCGAGGCACTCTATGGAAGGCCATGCCGATCTCCTTCTTGTTGGCTTGAGGCCGGTGAGAAGCTGGTTTTTGGTCCAAATTTTATTCATGATTCCACAGATAAGATTGATCTTATTCGTCGCAGGATGAAAGAAGCCCAGAGTAGACCAAAATCCTATGTCGATAACCGAAGAAGGAGGTTAGAATTTTCTGTGGGAGATTTGGTGTTTGTCCGTGTTTCACCTATGAAAGGTGTTGTGCGTTTCAGTCGATCGGGAAAGTTAGCACCTCGATATATTGGTCCATTTCCCATCACCGAACGCATTGGTTCCGTGGCTTATCGCCTCTCATTACCGGCTTAATTTTCTGCTATTCATGACGTGTTTCACGTTTCTCAATTACAGAAATGCCGTCGAGATTCTGATTCTATTCTTGGGCCCGGTGTTGTGGAAAAAATTGAAGTTTCGTCTAATTTAACTTATGAGCAACATCCTATTCGTATTATTGCTTCGAAGGTCAAACGCCTTCGAAATAAAGACGTTCCGCTTGTGAAATATCAATGGTCCCCAAATCCTAAGGATTGCTCTTGGGAATCTAGAGAATTCATCGAGCGAACACATCCGGACTTACTTTCTCGTGCTCTTTGAGGTGAACTTTTTATTTCAAATATCTTTTGTGTTGAATATGCATTCATGGTTGTTACTATATATTTTCTTCTTAAATATTGCGAGGACGCAATTTCTTTAAGGAGAGGAGTCTGTAACAACCCGCATATTTTACGATTGAGTATTTAAATATTTTATCGTTAGTCGGATTATAGTCCGAAAAGTTACTTTTTTGCATACGGTCGAATTAGGACTTGAGACCACTTCCATTGTGTTCAAAATGACGTTTGCGATCTTTTTGAGTATAAACATTGATATGTTTGGAGCTAGCCAAAAATTTGACCATTTTCACTTTGGGTTTGGGTTTGGGTTCAGCCCAATGTTCTAACTTAATACCCCAAAACTGAAACCCCCGCTTCATTCACTCCCTCTTCCTCTACTTTTCAGTTCTAAAGAGATTAACGGTGAGTGGAATGGGAAATTAAAACTCCAAACCCTAGTTTCTATTTACAAATCATGTTCTAGCTCCAAATCAATAGAAGAAGCTTTGGTAAGCCTCCTCCTCTTCTTCTCCAACTCATTCTCTTATCAATTTCAGAAATTTCTAAACCTAATTTAGGAAATGTTTCTCTTTTAAAGCTTAGAATCAAGCCTCTTGAGTTGGGATTGAAGAGTGGTTGATCCTCCTTTGTTTTCAAGCTTCTCAATCTTGTGCTTTTGGGTTCAAAGGTGAGATTTTTATCTCACATCTATGACTATAATTATCTTTGGTTGTTGGGTATGAATTCCTAACACTTATTCATGTGCATTTGCTTTTGGTTTGGGTTGAATTGGTGAATATTCCAATTTTTAGTGTTTTGGGTCCAAATCTTTAAAATCCTAACTTTGATGTTTAGATCACGTTTTGGTGATGCATCGAGGAGCATATAGCCTATTGGCATAAACCCTTAGAACCAATGTTCGTCCGGTTGCATTTTGGAAGAGTTTGCTCTTCATTTGAATAGGCTGAAAAACAGCCTAGGAATGGTTTAGTCGACTGAAAATCTTTGTTTAGTCGACTGAACCTGGAAACAGAATGTTTCAAGGCATGATTCAGTCGACTGAATTCTCTGTTTAGTCGACTGAACCGGAATGTTTCCAGGCAGAATTCAGTCAACTGAAAATCTCTGTTTAGTCGACTGAATTTGTTGTTTAGTCAACTGAAAATCTCTATTTAGTCAATTGAATTTGTTGTTTCAGCCCACTTTGCCTTTTGGGATTGAATTTCCAATTTGAATCGATTCGTGATGATCCTATTTGTTGTTATCATTTATTACGACATTGATGACTCCTTTTTAGGGATTTTTGAATATTAATTTCGATGGATTCTTTATCGGTTTCTTTGGATTTGATTCACATCTTCGTATGTGGATTTTAATAATTGATTGTTTCTACAATCATTTTTATGGTCTGTCACTTTAAAAATATAAAGTTTTCAATGCTAGTAGTAAATATCAAAACTCTTTCATCAAAATGATTTCAAAACTATTTTATTACAAAGCTCGTTTCTTAACCCGTTTTCCAATCTATTAGTATATACAAACCTTTACCTCACTCGTATGAGAAATCTAATTAAACGACTTAGTAAAACGAGTGGTATGCAACGCTTGCGTTTACTTCGTCGGTTAATTCTTGGACTTGTTCGATTGAATCTCTTGTGACAATTTTCTAGTGGAGATCTAAATTTTTCGTAAATATTTAAGTTAAGCTAGTGGTTATGGGACATGAAGCTAAGCTCATATATTTATAGCTTGCTGTAATTGACACTTCTTGATGATTATGACGATCATTTTTGTGATTTAGACTAGCAATTGTGCGATGTCTCTTTGTCTGCGAGGGAGACTAGACCCCGTTTCATTGTGATTTCGACTCACACATGTGGGGTAGCACCCCATGGTCTTCGGGCCGTTCGATTGTCAAAAATTAATGGCTAGCTACCGTGAGATAGCATCTCGTTCGTGTGATGCATATGTTGGTGAGTTTTCATGCTCCCGTTCGTGCGATAGGCCTCCCCTTTTTTTTATGATTTCTGGATTTTGTGTGTTGATTTCTGGAATTTGTGCTTCACCAATTTTAGTGATTTTCATTGATATGATTTATCAATTTTTGTGCATTGGTGAATTCATGTGTCATTGACTTGTTGTGAATACAAGTTTTGGGTATGAAACCCTTTTTGGATCTTTGAGAAGATTCTTGTGATACTGATTAATCTCATGTTGATTTTCAATTACATACTTATAGTAGTATGCCATTATGGTTATCATATGTTTATGCCATATCTCTTATTCTATATCATGTCATCTGATATTTATAGCTAGACTGATCCATTTATTATTTTCTTATTAAATAATACTCGGGTCAGACCGAGATGTTACAGGTGCTTCTGCTTGACTTCACTTCTAAGATTATCTTCTTGACTTTTGGCTAACTACTTAGATTAGTAGTTTTTTGTTGTAAACATTTGAGATATAGACTCTATGATGTATACTTATTCTTTTGTATAGCACATACTGCTATTCTTTTGGGTTATTATGGATCTTTCTGACCACTACTCTGATGTACACTTTCATGTGTTATGTATTCATATCTTTTTCCGCCTTTGTGATATGGATGTCTATGACTGATTTGTGTTATGTTTATTTCTATATTTGTTTCCGAAGATTATTATAGCCATTGTGTAGTAGCTTTGAGTTTGTATTGGTGTGTCAGATTTCCTCTCGAAATCAAATGCATGTTATACTATCCGACACAGCGGTGCTCGCACAAAGCAATTACACGGATGGTCGCTCCTCAACAGCCTTATCCTCCGTACTAGTTGACGGCATTACACCGTAGTGTCCTTGGCTAGCGTTGGTATAGAGGTGGGGCGTTACAATGACGGGAAAGAAGCACGCTGCTCGTCTGCGATTCTGATGAGAGGTATATACTGTAATTAATTTTAAATTTATATGATTAGTTAATTTAGTTAAGGATTAATAATGAAGATGATTAAGTTATTTAATTAATTAATTTAGTTATTTTAGTTATAAATCCAAATATAAAAAAATCATTGATTAGTGCTATATATATGCATAAGATTTGGAATATAAGAGAATTTATAAAAGGTTAGATTTTTGGAATATATAATTTATTTTTATAAATGTATATGTAGTTTCAAAGGGAAAAGTTCTAGTTTAAAATTAAATCATTAATTAAATTAATAAATGGAAATTGGCTGTTCGCTTATTTAAAATATTAATAAACTGTATAAATATTTATTCAAGGTCAAAATAGTGAAGAAACAAACCGAAATGAAGGTGGACTGCAAATAAACCAAAGGTGAGTTAATCTCACTCTTCTGGGTGACTATTTAAATTTAAATAGTTAAATTTAAATTATTGGTTGAATGGTTGAATTGATTTGATGTGCTATATTATAGTATATAATATGTTTTGGAATGATTGATTTTCCGCATTATATAGCGGATGATATTATATTTAAATCCTATGTACCGCGATATTCCACCTCGAAGTGGAATTGGTACTTTATATTGTGCTAACATCTGTGGATGCAAGGAAAACAGGTTGGAGGGATCCAACTGGATTCCTCAACATTTATTTAGATTATTTAATATTCTCTGTTATGATTATTGATATCCTATGATGAATTATATTGATAATTGGAATATTGAATGCTTTAGTTTGCTTGAATATATTTAGGTACACTGGGTTATTAAAATATATAGAATTGGATTTTTGAAAGAATATAAAAGAGTGAATTTTTAAGTAAAATAATCGTTGAGAATTTTAATAAATTTAAGAATGAACTGGATAAGAATAAAAGTGATTTTAAAATCCTAATAAACAATTCCGAGTATGGAAAAACGGAATTTTGAAAAAACAGAGTAATAATGAATTTTAAAAACATAAGTGATATAATTTAAAGGAACAAAGAATTTATTTTAATTTCCAATGTTTGAGTTCATTTAAAAAGATAAAGAAGGAATTTGGGAAAATCTAAAATTGGTGTTTCAGTTAAAAGATTTTAAATCATAATTAAGGAATAAAAATCTGAAGTCAATGGGTTTTGAAATAAATGAGTAAGTAAAGAAAATTATATCAAAATGGAGTAATTTGGAAATCAATTTGAAACTGATTTAAGTGTTTAAAATTGGAATTTTAAAAAGGGAAATGAGGCTATGGGATTTATAAACCGGGTTTATAAAAGTGAAGTAATATATCAGTGGATATTTGGAAGAATAAATCCACGGTGGGAATTTATTAATGGAACGGGAAAATTTGTTTAAAAATAAATAGTGATTTTTTTTTAAAATGTTAAGAGAAGTATATTTCCCTGGATAGCCAAGTACGTTTTCAAAATAAATTTTTAAATATATGTTAAAAGTTTTAATGTTGTTTTGAAAAGCATGTTTTAGAAAATTTATTAATTCTAAATGTTTAAATTCTAAAGTAAATATTTTTCAAATCTATTATCGTAGTAATTATTTAAAAGGTGACTTGGTATTTTGTTTTAAAAAGAGAAATCTAGTTTTATATTTTATAAAGTAACCTCATTTTCATATATTCCTATAGTATATATTTTTAATAAAGTATTGAAGTAGTTTTTAATTTAAATGTTTTAAAGGATATTTTAAAATAAAGAGGGTTTAAAAATTATTTTAGAAATCTAAAGATTTGTACTTGGTGAATTTAGTGGAAGTAGAAAATATTTGGGAAATGTATTCCGTGAGAGGAAAATGGTTTGAAAACTGTTTTCAAAGGGTTGAAAACAGAAATATATCTCGTGAAGATATTTTGAGATTAGTAAATAATTTGGGGAAATTATTTATGTTTGATGGATGTTTGTGAATGTTGATTGATAGTTAAATAACCGACTATCAATATTGGACAATGCGCTGATCGTTTCGAAGAGACCGGGATTTGGATTAATTTCTTGAAAACCACTTCGATCCGGTTTGTACGTTTTCGTGGAAAAACGAGTTTGGAGTCGAAGATGGAGCAGTGAAGTGCAAGGGCTAGTCGTTATTAATCCTGAGGATGATTACAAAATGGATGTAGTAGGAGTAGTGCCTTCGGTTCCATTCGAACCCGGGACGGACTCGTATGGATGAATGCTTTCGGAACATCGTCAGTGGACGATGGGCATTCTAAGAGAAACGATCTAAAAGGTAACGCTTAGCCTCAAGCCTCATCAACCAGGAATGACTGAAAATCAGGGGTTATGCAGCAAGGCTAGGTGGGCAGTGCCCATTAGGGTGAGGTCATCCCTGTGTAGATGTCCCTTTTTATTCGGCTTAGTGATGCGGTTGCTGATTCCAACCGTGGGGTGATCTTACTCGGGATTATCCTTGGAACGGTGATCTTGGCCACGTACTGTGACAGGTGGTACCCCAGTGCCTAGTCGTTAGTTGGAAATCCATTCTCCCTACGTGCCTTTTACGGTATTTGTTTGTATTACCCACTTTGTGGCTAGTAGCTGGAATTTAATCATGTAACAATTTCGGTTATTTTAATAAGTATTTGTAAATAGACCCTATTATAATATCAGAGGATTTTAATAATAAATGTTTTAGCTATCGTAAGGTAACAACCCGACATGATTATTTGTGGCGTTGTCTTACGAGATGCTTTGTTTTCAAAGGATTTTGAAACTTTAATAATCAATTTGGATGTGGTTTTCTCGCACTGGTATTCCAGACTGACTCGGGTGTTATTTAACTATAATGCTTGGGTCAGACCGAGTATTATAGGATACAGGAAAAGATGTTGTAGAGCTCAGAAGACGAGATGGATGGTGATACGTACTTCCGTACTTGATTATTATTTCGCTGTGTTTTCAGTTTTGAGGACAAGTTTATATGACTGTCCAGTGTATGTTATTAATGTTGTTGAACTCTGATGATGTATTCTGGTGACGTATGTATAAAACAGAAATAGTTTTCTTTTGTGTAAAGATCTGCTATTACCTATTGTATTTTATTCCGCTGCGATGGTTAGATTCTGATGTTGTTTTCTACTTTCTTCATCTACCTCTTCTTCTTTAACACTCATGGTTCGGTTTTTCGGGCGTCGAAAAATCGGGTCGTGACATTGTGGTATCAGGGCTTAGGTTGGTGATAACCTTGGCTCTGGTGGGGATTACTCATTGAAAATAGAGTCCGTAGTACTCTAGAATGAGTTTGAGCGTATTAATAGATATGAGCGCGTATTTGTTAGTGGATATAAATTGTTTTAATATTGTGTTGACTTATTGGTTGGGTGGAATATGAATTCCGATTAGGTAAGTTGGCCGCTATTCGAGAAGAGTTTATAAACACCTGACACGATAAATTGACACAGTATTGTTTTAGTGGAAATTTGTCATAAGGGCTTCTTTAGCTAGCGCAATTAGTTTCTAGGACACACAACTGAAATAATTATTTTTAAGGACAAAATGCAAAATAATTATTTTCAAAGGCCTGAAAACCTATGAAATTATGTCCTTGAAAATAATTGGATTGCTGACTTCATCCTCAAAAGTAATTATTCTGCTAACTGTGGCCTTGAAATTAATGTTTGTGAATGTGTGTCCTAGAAACTAATTACACTGCAATGTTTGTCCTTCTGGTAAAATGCCCCATTGTTTTAAAGGTGGGTGAATGAAATAATTTTACCCAAAATATATTTTGATATAAATGAAATATTTTCTTAAATTGTTATATAACATGGACGTTTGGTTGATAATATTTTAAACAAATAAGATTATAAAAATTGGAATGATTTGGATAATCAAATGGGAATTTGTATGAGCATAAATTATACATATGAATTATAGTTAAAATTTGATTTAAGTCAAAATTTGAAAATTTAAAACCCTAGAGATTTTGGAAGTGTTTTTCGAAGTGTTTTGAAGACAAATAATAGCATTATTATTTTAAACGTATTTCTCAAAGAAAATTATTTCAAATAAATTTTGAGAAGGGATATAGCATTGAACTCACTTTAGTCGCTGGAAAATAATTTCGGTGATGACGGCCGCATCATCGATGTTCATTTTCGAGTTTCTAAGTGACGGATTGCTGCCAAATTGATTTGTTCAGAAGAACTAGTTTCTTTTTTGAAATTTCAAGGAAATTTGTTTGGAATAAAAACTAGGATTGGTTTAAAATTTTGAGAAGTGTGATTTTGAGATAATGGTGATTTCAAATGATTGAAGCCAAAAGCCGGGTGTTTAAAAATCCTGATGAGATAGGTTATAAGCTTATAAATTGAGATGATTTTTAAATCAGGAAGGAAATATGAGCTTTGAATGTTGGAATTTAAATTTAAAGTTGAAATTGAATTGAAAAGGAATAAATTGAGATGTAGATGATATTAAGTGAAAGTAAGTTCTTACTTAATTTAAATTCAAGTGGATTGAGTGGATTAAAGAAAATTGAATCGAATTGAATTAAATAAATCCGAGTTACAATAGAATTGAATTGGAATAAAATTCAGTTGAGTTATAGGTGATATTGAATGGAATTAGATCCTTACTTAAGTAAATGGAAATAAGTTGGATAAGAAATAAATTGGATAAGAATTGGATTAGAATAAATGAATTAGAATAACTTATAAAAGAATTAAAAATCTATGGAATAAAAATATGCTTGGGTTATAAATAAGCGTAAATCTTGAGCTAAAAATAAAAGATGAATATATTCAAGCCTAGAATGAATGGAAATGTGTAAAATAATAAGTTGTGACTTATAAAATTGAAAAGTGGAATAGAAAACCCAAAATAAATATTGTTTGATGTTTTGGAAAATGAAACAAAAATCCAAACTTGAATTATAAAATAAATTGAACTTGAGAAAATTAAATGAAGTGATTTTTGAGATTAAAAATCAAGTATTGAATTATAAATAGGTGGAGAACTAATTAGATAATAAATTAGTTAATGAAATGTGTAAACGGAACCTAATGTAGTTAAATAGAAGCTGAATTGGGAATTAATAATAAAGTTTGGAAATAAAACTCAAGTTATAAATCAAATTCGACTTGAATTGTTAGTGAAGTAAATATAATTGAAAATGTTGCCAAAAAAAGAAATTGGATTAAAGTAGGGATGGTTTTAGTTGCAAATAGAACCCATATAAATTTGGGAATAAATTGAAAGTGGCCTTATAATTAATTAAATGAATTGAGAATGAATTGAATATGGAAATTTAAAATTTATACGAAACAGATGAACTAATCAAATAAATTTGTAGTTTGAAATGAGATTTGATTGAAATAGAATCAAGTTAATTTGAAAAGGAAAATTTATTTGCAAAATGGAAATGACCTTAAGTATGAAATTTGAATAATTTGAAGTAAATTAATTTAAGTTTAAAATTAGTGGAAGCTTGGCTTCGAGTAAGGGTAAAAGTCCATTCAATAAAAGCTTGGGTAAATTTAAATTGGGAAATGGTTATTAATATATAAGCATGGAATGGTTCAAGCTTAATAAAATGGTTTCAAATGGAATGAAGGCGAATATGGAATGAAATGCAAATGTATGGTTGGTGAATAAACTAGAAATGGGATGGAATTTAAAATAAATTGAGTCGAAATCAATTTAAATTGGTTATAAAACTTAAGTAATTATTTATGCATACGGATATCATCAAATTGCATAGAATGAATTGTCGTTTGACGTAGACGAAGGTAATTAAAATTCAATGAGTTGATAGAAATCTAATGAATTGATTTTAAGATCAATTGAAGTGAATATGAGTTTGTTTTTCTTAAAAATGAATTGAATGTAAGCAATTGAGTTTTAAACCATTTAAACTGAATGAAATTGTATACGAATTGGTTGTAAACAATTAAAATTAATGTCGGAACCCTATAATTGCTTATAATTATTGTTTAACCTGCATTGCTTGTAGAAACTCGTATGTTTACTAGTTAAATATGTGAAAATGTTGTTAAGTTACATGATTTTAACACTTACATTTTTATTTGAGTAAGTATAGGTTCAGGGAAGCCGTAGGGCTGGATTTGATCGCGCAAAATGCTAATTAAATAAGCCGCTTGCTTAAAAATGCTAAATAAAGGTACGCCTACGCAATAAAATAGGAAATATGAACTGCTTTTGTTTTTCCGACCGCGTGGGTCGATGTATATATATTTATATCTCTTGTCAAATTGCAAAAGCTCCTCCGTACAAAGGAGACTCTGCCAAATTTTCTGAAAATTTTAGGAGTTAGAAAAAAAATTTGGAAAAAATTTTGTTAGCGACAAGACGATTTCAAATTGGGAATTGAAATAAATTAGTTGGATGAAACTAATTAAAAATATTGATATGAATCAGTTATAAATGGAAGATAAAATTCAATATTCAGAGTTGAAGATAAATTGAATTCATAAGGAAATGGGAAAACTAATTTGAATAGAAGTAGATATGAAAACTTCTATAAGGAAATGTATAGAATGATTTTAAAAGCTATGATTGGATATTATTGCAAAATAGGATATGCAGGTATTAAAAAGGGAAAGGAAAATTGGTTTTGATTTCAGAAGATAAATTAGAATTGCTCGACAAAAAGGTATGTGTTTAAATTGCTGTATGAAATTTGATTGGGTTTTTGATCTAGCCACTTGGCCTTTTGTTTTCTTTTGGAATTTGGGAGCCCATAGAGGCATTTTGTAGTTGTACCGAGCTAGCCGCGCAAAGGAGATGCTGGCGAAATTTTTCAAAAATTTAGGGAGTTAGAAAATTTGAAAATTTAAAACTTGGTTTTGAATTATAATTTGAATGGTTAAATAAGTAAAGTTGTTAGGGAACAATGGAAAAGTTTGGAAAGTTCGTAAGATGGATAGTGTGTCTTTAATAAAATTGTTTGGTTGTTGTTAAAAACTGTTTGGTTTTGGGAAAATAGTAAACAGGTATTGGACCATTCTTCCTAACTGGTAATATCGGGGACGGAATTCTTTTAAGGGGGAGGAATGTAACGACCCGGATTTTTAGCGTTGAGTTTAGAATATTTAAACGGGTTTAAATATTCAATTTGGATTATAAATTGATCTTTAGTATGAAATTTTTTGTTTTTATTCAATAAAATAGATTCAAAATTTAATATAGCGGTTTGCTGAATGATATAACTATTTAATTTAATAAGTGTGAATTGGGTAAAATATAAAATCTGGAGTTTCGAGCTTGTTAGAAATATTTTAAAGGCTTGTAAAATTTATATTGATAGTATTAAAGAGAGTAAAAGAGTTGAAATTGAATTTGGAAATGTTTAGTTAAGTTTTAATAATATATCGTTTAAATCAATATTTCAAAAAATAGCCTTCCAAGGCACAGTCTCGGAATTCGACGAAACTAGTCTCATTGGATCCGTAATATTATATTATTATAGGAATTCAATTTTCGTAACGTTTGGAGTTTTTGTGTGAGCGTATGACATATAAACGCACTGAATTTATATCGTGAATTTAATATAATATCCAGTTTCAAAAAGCTATCTTCTCCATACGATCGATGTAGGACTCGAAACCTTTTCCATTGCGTTCGGAATAGGAGTCTAATATTATAAACGCCTAGTAGCACGCCTTGATAGGAGTTCCTCGTTGAAAGTTGCTTTTATCGAGACGATTTAAATTTATATATATATATATATATGTATGTATGTATGTATGTATGTATGTATGTATGTATGTTTGTATGTATGTATGTATGTATGTATGTATGTATGTATATGATCCAAAATCAAATCACAGCCACCTTTCTGTAGGCAGAAACGTGCACGTTTCCTTTGTCTTCCCCTCCATGCTTCACTCTTTTTTTTTTCTTTTTTTATAATACAAGCCAGTGGTTCAACATTTAAAAGCAAATAACGAAAATCAGTTCGTTCAATAAGAAAAGCAATAAAATGATGGACGAAACATTTCAATTTATCTTCTAAATCGAACGAGCAGCTCAGATTCATTCGGAAAAAAATAGCAGAATGATTTCATCTCGAATAAAAAAGGGAGGAATTTGGGAATCGCGACTCGATCGCGAGGATCGACTCGGGTTCGACATGGCGGCTCGTTTAGGGTTTCTCAAGCTTGAGGGGGGATGCTGCAGAAAAGGGGGGTCGCGAGCTAGGGCTTGGTGGTGAAGGAGTCGGCGACACTAGAGGGTGGTCGCGCTCGCGACAACGTTAGCTAGAGGTGAGGTGATGTCAATTTGAGTGGCTGGTGGGATGTGATCTCGAGTGGGTGGTTGGGCCGAGAAGATTGCCAAAGTCGCGTGAGGCTAGGAGTGAGGTCGGGAGGCGATGTTGAGGCCGTAGGCGATGAGTGTGGGTTAAGGCAGTTTGTTGATGGCTGTAATTGGGGACGCGACAATGACGGGTAAGAAGCACGCTGCTCGTCTGCGATTCTGGTGAGAGGTATATACTATAACTAATTTTAAATTTATATGATTAGTTAATTTAATTAAGGATTAATAATGAAGGTGATTAAGTTATTTAATTAAATTATTTAATTATTTTAGTTACAAATCCAAATATAAAAAAAATCATTGATTAGTGCTATATATATGCAGAAGATTTGGAATATAAGAGAATTTATAAAAGGTTAGATTTTTGGAATATATAATTTATTTTTATAAATGTATATGTAGTTTTAAAGGGAAAAGTTCTAGTTTAAATTTAAATCATCAATTAAATTAATAAATGGAATTTGGTTGTTCGCTTATTTCAAATATTAATAAACTATATAAATATTTATTCAAGGTCAAAATAGTGAAGAAACAAACCGAAATGAAGGTGGACTGCAAACAAACCAAAGGTGAGTTAATCTCACTCTTCTGGATGACTATTTAAATTTAAATAGTTAAATTTAAATAATTGGTTGAATGGTTGAATTGATTTGATGTGTTATATTATAGTATATAATACATATTGGAATGATTGATTTCTCGCATTATATAGAGGATGAGACCTTATGCGCCGCATAATAGCGGATGATATTATATTTAAATCGCATATACCGCGATATTCCACCTCGAAGTGGAATTGGTATTTTATGTTGTGCTAACATCTGTGGATGCAGGATAAACGGGTTGGAGGGATCCAACTGGATTCCTCAACGTTATTTTTCTCTGTTATGATTATTAGATATCCTGTGATGAATTATATTGATAATTGGAATATTGAATGCCATAGTTTGCTTGAATATATTTCGGTACACTGGGTTATAAAAATATATAGAATTGAATTTTTGAAAGAAAATAAAAGAGTGAATTTTTAAGTAAAACAAATCGTTGAGAATTTGAATAAATTTAAGAACGAACTGGATAAGAATAAAAGTGATTTTAAAATCCTAATAAATAATTCCGAGTATGGAAAAAGGGAATTTTGAATAAACAGAGTAATAATGAATTTTAAAAACATAAGTGATATTATTTAAAGGAATAAGGAATTTATTTTAAATTAAAAGGTTTGAGTTTATTTAAAAAGATAAAGAAGGAATTTGGGAAAATCTGAAATTGGTGTTTCGGTTTAAAATTTTTAAATCATAATTAAGGAATAAAAATCTGAAGTCAACGGGTTTTGAAATAAATGAGTAAGTAAAGGAAGTTATATTAAAATGGAGAAATTTGGAAATCAATTTGAAATTGATTTAAGTGTATAAAATTGGAATTTTAAAAAGGTAAATGAGGCTATGGGACTTATAAACTGGTTTATAAAAGTGAAGTAATATATCAGTGGATATTTGGAAGAATAAATGCACGGTAGAAATTTATTAAAGGAATGGAAAATTTGTTTAAAAATAAATAGTGATTTTTTTTTTAAATGTGAAGAGAAGTATATTTCTCTGGATAGCCAAGTACGTTTTCAAAGCAAATTTTGAAATATAAGTTTAAAGTATTAATGTTGTTTTCAAAAGCATGTTTTAGAAAATTTATTAATTCTAAATGTTTAAATTCTAAAGTAAATAATTTTCAAATCTATTATCGTAGTAATTATTTAAAAGGTGACTTGGTATTATGTTTTAAAAAGAGAAATCTAGTTTTATATTTTATAAAGTAACCTCATTTTCAAATATTCCTATAACATATACTTTTAATAAAGTATTGAAGTAGTTTTTAATTTAAATGTTTTAAAGGATATTTTAAAATAAAGTGTTTAAAACTTATTTTAGAAATCTAAAGATTTATACTTGGTGAGTTCAGTGGAAGTAGAAAATATTTGGGAAATGTATTCCGTGAGAGGAAAATGGTTTGAAAACTGTTTTCAAAGGGTTGAAAACTGAAATATATCTCGTGAAGATATTTTGAGATTAATAAATAATTTGGGGAAATTAGTTATGTTTGATGGATGTTTGTGAATGTTGATTGATAGTTAAATAATTGACTATCAATATTGGACAATGCGTTGATCGTTTCGAAAAGACCGGGATCGTTATTAATTTCTCGAAAACCACCTCGATCCGGTTTGTAAGTTTTCGTGGAAAAACGAATTCGGAGTCGAAGATGGAGCAGTGAAGTGCAAGGGCTAGTTGATACAAATCCTGAGGATGATTCCCAAATGGATGTAGTAGGAGTAGTCCGGCTCCGTTCAAACCCGGGACGGACTTGTATGGATGAATGCTTTTGGAACTTCGTCAGGTGGACGATGGGCATTCTAAGTGAAACGATCTAAAAGGTAACGCTTAGCCTCAAGCCTCATCAACCAGGAATGATTGAAAATCAGGGGTTATGCAGCAAGGCTAGGTGGGTAGCGTCCATTAGGGTGAGGTCATCCCTGTCTAGATGTCCCTTTTTATTCGGCTTAGTGATGCTGTTGCTGATTTCAACCGTGGGGTGGTCTTACTTAGGATTATCCAGTAAAGGGTAGTCCCGGTCTTGTGTTGCAGGGATTGGGAAAATCCTCGGTACGGTGATCTAGGCCACCTACTGTGACAGGTGGTACCCTAGTGCCTAGTCATTAGTTGGAAATACATTCTCCCTACGTGCCTTTTATGGTATTTGTTTGTATTACCCACTTTGTGGCTAGCCGCTGGAATTTAATCATGTAACAATTTCGGCTATTTTAATAAGTATTTGTACATAGACCCTATTATAATATTAGAGGATTTTAATAAGAAATGTTTTAGCTATCGTAAGGTAAAAACCCTACATGTTTATTTGTGGCGTGGTCTTACTAGATGCTTTTGTTTTCAAAGGATTTTGAACTTTAATAATCAATTTGGGTGTGGTTTTCTCACGCTGGTATTCCAGACTGACTCGGGTGTTATTTAATATAATGCTCGGGTTAGACCGAGTATTGTAGGATACAAGAAAATGTGCTGTGGAGCTCAGGAGACGAGATGGATGGCGATACGTACTTTTGTACTTGATTATTATTCCGCTGTGTTTTCAGTTTTGAGGACAAGTTTATATGACTGTCCAGTGTATGCTATTAATGTTGTTGAACTCTGATGATGTATTCTGGTGATGTATGTATAAAACAGATATAGTTTTCTTTTGTGTAAAGATCTATTATTATCTATTGTATTTTATTCCGCTGCAATGGTTAGATTCTGATGTTATTTTCTACTTTCTTCTTCTACCTCTTCTTCTTTAACCCTCATGGTTCGGTTTTCGGGCGTCGAAAAATCGGGTCGTGACAGTTACCTAACCCGTGATATAAATAATATATGGAATTGATATAATAACGGTATCAATAATTATAATTAGTATATTTTATTATAAAACTATTTCAAAATACTTCTTATCATAATATATATAACAGAGTATATTTTTATATATGTATACACTTTAAATCATATATATATATACTATCCTATATACGCAAAAGACAAAACCTGAAAATACATAACAACTCATATACCCATGTGCTTTTAAACATATATGACACTGTTATATAAAAAAATATATACCATCACTTCATACTCTAATATAAATAACATAATATATAAAATCATCAATATATATAAACGAAACCATATTCACATATAAAGACAATATCCTTTAAAACCAATGTATATATATTTGTAATAGAAAAAAAATAAAGCTTAAAGAAACTATAAAGAAGACGAAGATATAAAACTAAGAGAGTACGAAATATAAACAACTTGTACATATAACACTGTAATATAATATAGTACTGTGACCTATACAATACTCTTATATATTTTGTACCCAGAGTGAGATAGTAAGCTTCAGAAATTATTGTATGCAGACTATGTTGTTATGTATATTTCTCCAAACCTTTACAAACCCAACATCCTTTATATAAACATTTATATATACATACGTTGCAAGAGAATATATGCAAATATACCAAGATGAAGCTGCTGCTTGTTGGCTCCAGAACACAAACGTGTGTGAACAAATCCAGGCAGTTGAACATGGCTACGACAAGGAAATAAGGAGGTGCGAGAGAGGCAAACATGAGGAAGTCATGATGGATGGCTCACGGAGCTCGGGCGATGGGAAAGGCGACGGTCGAGGCAAGTCGGAGGCACATGAGGCCGAGTGGGCTACGGTTAGGTTGCCGAGGAGGGGCAGAGGTTGAACATCTCGGTGGGGTGAGTGGATCTGTTGACTGGGTTAGCTTGGCTATCAGGGAGGACTGCTGGCCAGTGGTAGGATGATGAGGGTCTGCCGGTGGGAGAGAAGAAATAGAAGTGGAAAGCGGGTCTGGGTTTGGGAAGAATGAAGAACTGTGAAATGTGGAAGAAGAATAATATTATTTTCATACAATGGTATATGTGTATGCATGCCTTTCCAAATGAACAAGATATATTAAATTGTATGCAATGTAACCGGGGTAAGAAATGAATGAATAAGGAAACGCAACAGCCAAACAATAATTACGGGAATATGAAAACAAGTGACTGTTAGATTTCAACAGTTAGGTAGATGAAAGAATGGGAACCCAAAAAGTTTGAAATTGGATACAGGTACGATTAATCGTTTTATCGATTTCGTCCAGTATCGAACTTTAAAACACACAAACGAATATGTTACAGAGATTGGCACAACGAGACGATCAAAACAGTATATAGATATCAGTGGTACGATCATCCGATCAAAAGTCGATAATCGGTACCGAAAATGCTGCAAATCTGCCAGGAATAAGATAAACGGAGCAATAGAAGTCAAAATTTAGAAAAGCGAAAAATGACGTCTCACTCAGAAGATGATTTACAAATTTTCAGTAGAAAAATATTCAGATTTGGAAAACATTTAATTATCATCAATTTTTAACTGATTGGAATTGAAATAGAGTTATACAATAAAATTTACTTGCATATTTTCTGATGAAAATTTACCATTTTCTATGTCTAGATAGACGTATTCCAAATATTAAATTTTCAATTCAATTTTTTTATTTAAAATTTCACAAAATTCAATAAATTAGATTAATAAACCACTAAAATTTACGGGTCGTTACACCCCACCAGAGCCAAGGTTGTCGCTTAACCAAATATTCTGATACCAATTGTAACGACCCAATTTTTCGATGTTCGAAAGTCGACATCAATACATCCACTATATTAAATGACAAACAATCGAATGCTGGAAAACCGAACTGTTAAGGTTAAAGAAGAAGAAGAAACAGAAACAATATCAGAATCTAACATTCATGGAGGAACAATATATAACAGATAAATGAATAATATTTAAAACAAATAACTATATCGGTTTACACATACATCAGAGTTTACAACAACACAATACAACTCTGACAGTCATTATAACTTGCTCACACGAAACTAAAATTGCCCCAACCCATACGCAGCGGACACTACATAATATCAATGATATGCTTCGCCATCCAACTTGCTTCAGATCTCCATAGCATACTTTTTCGACTTCGCTCCAAAATAATGATAACCTGACTCTAGGCTGCCCGTATGGAAATTATGGACACCCATAGTTTAGAAAGGGAACAATAAACTCCAGGTCAGTCATGGGACTGGTGTGAGATCTTAAAAATAGTTATTTTCACAAAGAAAGGAAAAGAAATCCGCTATGCTTTTGGAAAATGAAACTACCATAAGGCCTCTCGTCACACACACAATGCAAACGCACAATTGGAGAAGATTTCTCCTTATGATAGTCAAACATGCTAGATACACAATTTTTTTTAATATTATCATTAGTGCATAGTGTGGAAAACATTTCGAAAGTATAATATAAATCTTAGCTAGCATACCACCATTATGGTATACCTACTATAGCTACCATGTTCAATAGCAGGTTACCGCCACATTCCATGGCAGGTTATACAACTAAAATCGTACGGGCCTCGTATTGTTTCTTTGGATTTCCATCAAATGGTCAGGCTAAGTAACTTCCTCACCGAATGGAATGCCTCTTGAGGGACGCCCCCAAGAACCTAACCAGATCTCTGCCAACACAATGTCGGGTTACCTTTGTAACCATGTAACAACCCAGTATTTTGTGATTATTTTAATTGTTTATTTTAATTATTTAAATTGAAAATAATGATTTAAAAACTTTATTATATTTATTAAAATGAATATATTTTGTTAATTTAAGAGTATATTTTGATTTTTTGTGTGAATTAAAATTTCAAACCTGAATAAATAGGATATTTCCAAAATAAGTGGATTTTTGGTCAATCTGGTCAAACTTGGACTTTTAAATTTAAAATTTAAATTATTAAAATTTTAAATTTTATCTTTTATTATGAAAATATATTAAATTTTGAGAATACTTCTTTTCGTTTCATTGAAATCTGACTTATATTGTGAAAGTTATGCATTTTACAATATTGTGTGTACATTAATTTATTTAACAATACTGTTTATTTTAATTTATATAAAAAATATTTTTATTTGTCAAATCATGTTCTAATATGTGTTATATGACATGTTAGGTATATATTTTATTTTAAAACATTTTTAAAGTGATGTTTAAATTTTTCCGAAGTTTATTTAATTTATTTTCAAATTTTAAAGCCTAGTTTCCAATTTTTAGCAATTTTCTGAATTTAATTATATTTAATTAAAATTAATTAATTTATTTTTGTGCATTCATCATATTTTCATGTTTTTATATTTATTTATAAGTATTTTTCATGTATTGAAAATTGCAAAAAGAATTAAGGAAATTTGAATAGTTTTGTGACCTTTTAAGTGCTTTGTCATTTCCTATTCTAATCACCTTTTCACCAATCAATGCACCAATTCAATTTGCTGACTTTATCACCATTCCTTCAGCTGACTTCCCCACATTGTTCACGTACCAAAACTTTCTCAAACTCAAAAAGTACGGCCTCCATTTCATAAGAGAAAATTTTTGGTAAACTTTCATTCTTTTTCACTTTTTTTTCCATTGTTTTGTATTGATTTTTGTACTTGTATTCACCTTCTTGTGTTCAGCCTCCCTCCTCCAGCACTTTGGCTGCCTCCACCACCACCTACTCCATCCATCATCCCCTTCTTCCACGGACCTTACATGGACGAGACCCTCCAAGTTGAAGATCCACCAAAATTTTGATAAAAACTCCACTTTATTCATGCTAGCCGAACTCCCCTTGTCTCCACCACTCCAATCATGCTTTGGCCGACCCATACACCACCGCCAACAGCCACAACCTGATCCTAGGACCTCTGTAACACCTGTAGTTGACCTTTCTAGATCTGACCTTGTCCATCCATGCTTGGCCGAGACCTTAAATGGCAACAAAACCCACTTGTGTTGCCTTGTTTTGTAAATTCATGCACACATACCCTTTATCTCCTTTATATTGTTATGGCCGACCCCTATTGCACCTCAACCTGATCCAAACCTGATCCAAGTACATCCCATTACAGTGCTTTTCCAGTCCATAGCTAAAGCATAAGTCGTTGAATGCAAGTGCAAAAGCATTAGCTTTGTGTTACATGTTTATCTCTAGCATTGTTTTGTAATAGTTTGGTTTGTAATTCATGTTTGTATTTATTTTGTTTTATATTGAACAAGGCAATTAGCTTTGGATCTCCCACTCTCAAATCGTAGTCGTGTTATTGTGCCTTTGAAGTTCTTTGTTTGTGAATTTGGTTGTCATCTCCAGCTTATACAAGTGAGTAATTCTCACCAGACAAAGTTATACTTATATGACTAGTAAACTGATAACAATTGAATCTGTAAAACATATCACCATGCTATTTTGGTTATGTTATGATCATATGATGTTCACCCATGCTTAGTTACCTGTTATACCATCTGTTATTGTTATATAATGTTATTCTGTTTATTTATATCAGTTTATCACACTTCAAGTTCCATGTAGATTAGAATCACTATGGGTAGAAATGATACATACCCGAACGGACTTTAGAATTGAGGAAAATTGTTATGGGCAGAAATGATAGGCCTGAACGATTTTTATTTATTTTTATTTATTTGGGATTGTGGGTATGAAATGATAAAACTCGGGTTTTCTTTGTAAATTACAGATTGAAATGATATAATATCCGTATCACTTTACCTAGGATAGAAAATGATATACAGACCCGTGGTTAGTATAAAATTTTCTAAAATGTTTAGAGTATTTTAGAAATGTAAATATTACAATATTTTGATTTAAACTTAATTAAAAATGATTTTGTAAAGTATTATTGATTTTCTAAAAATTTATAAGTGAAATAATAAATGGTAAAGTTAGAAATTTGAAATATGAGTTATTTTGGAAATTATGATTTGGTTATAAATGGAATTTAAATTAAGTAGGAAATATGAAAATAGATTTAAAAATTGGTTTAAATTTTTTCTAAAATGAATTTGACATGTGTGTCTGCCATTGCACTTGGAGGGTGCAGCATGATAGGGGGTTTTCGCTTCCTGGTTTGGTAGCGAACGGTTGACTCTTACTCCTACATGTCCCTATGGGGGTTGGTGGTGCAGTCGAGAGGCTGGCCGTAAAGGCAGAACACATATACCAATGTATGCTACGGTGGGCGTTACCCAACTGGCGCAGCCCGTTACAGTTGGTATTAGAGTTTTGGTTTGGCAAACCATAGCCTGCGGAGTAAAAACTCATAAGAGATAGGGTAGAAATACCCTAGAATGAGTGAAATCAATTTCAGAATCCTTTCTTTGTAAGAGAACGTACTTTTGAACTATAAAATGATTTCCAAATGATTTTTAAAGTATTTTCAAAGATTATATTGGTATAAAAATTTTCTTATTTTGAAACTAAGATGTTTCTAAACTTCATCCCTTCGGTATCCACCTTGTTAGAAATATCTTGATTAGGATTCTTATCGATTAGTATTCCTTGAACTTTGGAATGCTCCCACTCGTTCTAAAAACCAGTCTTGTCTTCCCTATTTTACCCTTTTGATCTTAGAGCATTCCATAACTCCACATTTAAATGACCTCTCTAAAGATTGGTGATTCTTCCAATCTTTGAATGATTTGTAAATGGGTGAACCTCCTTTACAATTGGCATTGATTCAGCAGAGATTTCTATATCCTCGTTTTACGATGCTATCTATCTCCTGCTCTACCCGGATTCTATCTCTGGCGATCGAATGTCGATTTGCCTTAGATTTCTGCATTGGATATATTTCTGAAGTCACGGTTGACCGATTAAGGTCATCCGCGATTAATGTAGGCTTATCTATCTTCCATTGGGAAATTAAATTATCTCATCTTCGTTCGAGATTATCTTCGAACCAGAATTCTATTTGATTAGGTTCCTCTAAATTCAAATCTCTGGTTGTTCTGAAATCGATCCTTGAATCATTCTTTGGAAATTTGTGTTTGGTTGTATTTTGAAATTGTGCATATATCGAAATTATTATTTTGATAAGGACGATCCTATTTTGTATATAAAAGTGAAATGTTTTCGATAAAGATTATATATCTTTTAAATGAAAATTTGAAATTTCGAAAGGATTTGAAATTTTGAAAATTTATAAGAATTTGACTTATATAAAATGATTTATAATTAAAGGGTTTTAAATCTGAATTTCGAGGAATCAAACTTCGGTGTTTTGAAATCGGTTTTAAGATTTTGGAAAATATATAATAATAATACGTTTTAATGATATTTTCCGAATAGAAATGTTTCAAATGTATTCGAATGAATTCCAATGATTTCGAAGAAATTTCAAAGAAGTTTCAAGAAAGTAAAAATTCAGAACTCACTTATGTCGCTGGAAATTAATTTCGGTGATGAATGCATGCATCATCGACATTGATTTTCATGTTTCTGAGTGGGGGAGAGGCCACTCTAGTAGCTTTTCTATGCGAGCGATTTTGTGAAACCAAATTTTGATTTCAGATTTTGAAGTACGGTTTGATATTTGGAAGATATATGTATATATATATTTGAAATGATTTAAAGTAAGCCGGTGTCCAGTCCTCGAGACTCTGATTTGTTTTGGTATAACCCTATCTTTTGGAATTGGTTTACTGATTTGTTGGTGATTTCCAACTATTAGATTGAAAACTTGATTTCTTCGACTATTTTGAAGATTCAAGCACTTCCAAATCAAGGTTAACTTTTCAAAGCTAAGAAATGTTGAAAGGTATAGGGTATTTGATAAAGAATAAAAGTTTAGTTTGGTATGATTTAAGTATAAAGTAATATGATTTATATAAGTTTGAAACTGTTTGTTGAGTGAAATAAATATGACCATGTTGAATTATACTGGTATGAAATATAGATTTGAAATGTTTTGAATAAAGTATATATATAGAATAATAATCTTTCCAATGGTAAATTGGATTTTTCATATAGAAATAAATAGTTTGAAGGTTTTAAAAAAAAGAGATGGTTTTAAACTTAGTAACCATTTTAGATATTTTGATGATTGAAATGGTTTGGAAATGATTAAATCTTTATTTTGATAAAGAATGTGAATTTGGAATGATAATTGATTTTGATAAATGAATATTTGAAGTTTATATTTGTATGAAAGGATATTTGGTTTACTTGTAATTTGAATTTATTTAAAAATGATGGATTTATGAAATGAATATTTCAAAACTAAGTAATAATGAAGTAAAATTTGAGATATATGAAATTATAAAATTTAGTTTTGGAATGTCTTATATTTAAGCTTTGAAATATATTAAAGATTTAATAGTTTATTTTATGGATCAAACCTTTATTTGAAATTTGATAATATTTGAAATGGTTTTGTTGAAAAACTAAATTGAATTGAAACTGATGGTTTGAATTGAATTAAAGTTGGAAATTTTAGATTTGGGTTTAATTGAATAGATTTGTGAAATGTAAAGAATTAAAGGAATGTTTTATGATTTCAAATGTATGATTTCGAAATGTTATGATTTTCAAAGTGTAATGCTTTCAAGTATTATGGTTTCGAAAGATTTATAACTTTGAAAGTATTATGATTTTTGAAAGTGAATATATATATTTGAAATGGAAATTAATTTGTTTGACCTAAATTTTGTTGATTTGGAAATTTGGATTATTTTCTAAATCTATTGTTTTAAGAAACTTTGAAACTAAATATATGTAATTAGGAAGAAATGATCTGGCGAAATCATATATGATTTTGAAACTGAATTGATATTGAAATGGTTTGAAATTGAGAACCTTGTTTATTTAAATACTTTGATTTGGGAGTTATCGAACTTATATAAAATTGATTTGTATAAGTACGAAATTGATTTGAAAATGTTGATTCAAAAAGGTACTCATACTCAATTTGTAAAGAGAAATCTTATATAATCGAAGTCTATATAAATGTGATTTGATATACTATTGATTTGGAAAGTATTTGATTTGAAAATAAAATCTTATATATAATGGACTTTATATAAGTATGATATTTGAAAGTGATTTTGAAAGGTACTATATGATATATATTTTCAAAGTAAAGATATGGAAAGTGCCTTCTGCTTGATATCCGCTTTGTGGCCACATTGTGGATTCATTCTATCGATATTATTCTCTCTGATTTGGGTTTTCTGGATATGACACTCGAGTGTCCATCGAATTCCATGGAGATCTCCATGGTCTTACGAGCGTGGATGCATAGCATAATTCACAGGGGCTGCGAGAGCCTAAGGGTATGGATGTTTCCTGGGGGATCCAGACGTAACCATTGTGTATCTATGATCTATTGGGTCGCTTGGTAGCGTAATCCGCAAGGACTGTGAGAGCCTAAGGGTATAGATGTTTCCTAGGGGATACAGGCGTAACCATTGTGTATCTGCGGTACTACCAGTCTTCATGGCGTAGTCGCAGGGCTCCGGTAGTCAGCCTACGGGTACAGATGTTTCCTGGGGGATCCAGGCGTAACCTTTGTGTATTCGCGATCCATGATCGACATGTTTGGTTTGGTTGATTTGTTTGGATTGTACTTCCATATCTGTTTTAAAAGAAAAAAAGGTTTTCCAGTATTTTCATTGGGTGTTGAAACAAGTCTACTAAGTACCTGGAGAATTCTAGCTTTGCGCCTGATCAACGCATGGCCAGAGTCTATAGGAACGAAAGTAAACTTGTTAAGACATCAAGTTATAAAAGTATTTTGATAAAGTATTATATAAAGGATATTCTGAACATTTATTTTACTTGTCTAAATAATTTAAAATGTTTTAAATTTTGTTTACTTCGAACTATCAAATTTGAATCAAATAACTATTTATCATATTATAAAATGTTTAAAATGTTGTAAATATAAAATTTTAAATTGAAATGTATATGGTTTTAAAATAATGGTCCACCCTTGTGTTCCAACCCAATTTTCCTTCTAGCTATTCCTACCTTCTTCTTCTTTGAGGGTCCTTTATGCATTATGGAAAGAGTTGGTTCCTTGGCATATCGTTTAGATTTGCCCGAGAAACTTTCTGGAGTGCATGATGTATTCCACTTCTCACATCTCCTCTAGTATCTTCTTGACCCATCTCTTTTTGTTCAGCAAACTTCTCTTGATACTTTGGATATTTAGCTTAATCTGACTGTCGAGAGTAAGCCACTTCACATTGTCAGCAGAGGTACGAAGCAGCTAAGAAGCGAATCGGTTAGTTTGATCGAAGTACGATGGGGTACTGATGATCGAGATTGTACCTGGGAAACGGAGGAAAGCATTTGTGCTTCGAATTCGAATTTTTTTCCAGGTACTGTTTGTTGTCTATCTTGCTTTTCCTTATTTTTCCTTGCTCGTTCTTTTCGAGGACAAAAAGATTTGGGTGGGGGAGAGTGTAAAATTCCAGTATTTTGTGATTATTTTAATTGTTTATTTTAATTATTTAAATTGAAACTCCTGATTTAGAAACTTTATTATATTTATTAAAATTAATAGATTTTGTTATTTTAAGAGTATATTTTGATTTTTTGTGTGAATTATAATTTCAAACCTGAATAAATAGGATATTTCCAAAATAAGTGGATTTTTGGTCAATCTGGTCAAGCTTTGACTTTTAAATTTAAAATTTAAATATTTGAATTTTTGAATTTTATCTTTTATTATGAAAATATATTAAATTTTGAGAATACTGCTTTTCGTTTCGTTGAAATCTGATTTATATTGTGAAAGTTATGCATTTTACAATATTGTGTGTACATTAATTTATTTAACAATATTGTTTATTTTAATTTATATAAAAAATATTTTTATTTTTCAAATCATGTTCTAATATGTTTTATATGACATGTTAGGTATATATTTTATTTTAAAACATTTTTAAAGTGATGTTTAAATTTTTCCAAAGTTTATTTAATTTATTTTCAAATTTTAAAGCCTAGTTTCCAATTTTTAGCTATTTTCTCAATTTATTTATATTTAATTAAAATTAATTTATTTATTTTTGTGCATTCATCATATTTTTGTGTTTTATCTTTATTTCTAAGTTTTTTTCGTGTATTTAAAATTGCAAAAAGAATTAAGGAAATTTGAATAGTTTTGTGACCTTTTAAGTGCTTTGTCTTTTTCTATTCTACTCACCTTTTCACCAATCAATGCACCAATTCAATTTGCTGACTTTATCATTATTCCTTCAGCTGACTTCCTCGCATTTTTCACATACCAAAACTTTCTCAAACTCACAAAGCACAGCCTCCATTTCCTGAGAGAAATTTTTTGGTAAACTTTCATTCATTTTGACTTTTTTTCCATTGTTTTGTATTGATTTTTGTACTTGTATTCACCTTCTTGTGTTCATCCTCCCTCCTCCAGCACTTTGGCTGCCTCCACCAAAACCTACTCTAGCCATCATCCCCTCCTTCCACTGACCGTACATGGCCGAGACCCTCCAAGTTGAAGATCCACCGAAATTTTGATAAAAACTCCACTTTATTCATGCTAGCCGAACTCCCCTTGTCTCCACCACTCCAATCATTCTTTGGCCGATCCATACACCACCACCACTAGACACAACCTGAGCCTAGGACCCCTGTAACACCTGTAGTTGACCTTCCCAGATCTGACCTTGTCAATCCATGATTGGCCGAGACCTTAAATGGCAACAAAACCCACTTGTGTTGCCTTGGTTTGTAAATTCATGCACACATACCCTTTATCTCCTTTATATTGTTATGGCCGACCCATGTTGCACCTCAACCTGATCCAAACCTGATCTAAATACATCCCTTTACAGTGCTTTTCTAGTCCATAGCTGAAGCATAAGTCGTTGAATGCAAGTGCAAAAGCACTAGCTTTGTGTTACATGTTTATCTCTAGCATTGTTTTGTAATAGTTTGGTTTGTAATTCATGTTTGTATTTTTTTTGTTTTATACTGAACAAGGCAATTAGCTTTGGATCTCCCACTCTCAAATCGAAGTCGTGTTATTGTGCCTTTGAAGTTCTTTGTTTGTGCATTTGGTTGTCATCTCCAGCTTATACAAGTGAGTAATTCTCACCAGACAAAGTTATACTTATATGACTAGTAAACTGATCACAATTGAATCTGTAAAACATATCACCATGCTATTTTGGTTATGTTATGATCATATGAAGTTCATCCATGCTTAGTTACATGTTATACCATCTATTACTGTTATATAATGTTATTCTGCTTATTTATATCAGTTTATCACACTACAAGTTCCCTGTAGATTAGAATCACTATGGGTTGAAATGATACATACCCGAATGGACTTTAGAATAGGGAAAAATCATTATGGGCCGAAATGATAGGCCTGAACGATTTTTCTTTATTTTTATTTACTTGGGATTGCACGTTTGAAATGATAAAACCCGGCTTTTCTTTGTAAATTACGGATTGAAATGATATAATATCCGTATCACTTTACCTAGGATAGAAAATGATATACAAACCCGTGGTTAGTATAAATTTTTCTCAAATGTTTAAAGTATTTTAGAAATGTAAATATTATAATATTTTGATTTAAACTTAATTAAAAATGATTTTGTAAAGTATTATTGATTTTCTAAAAATTTATAAGTGAAATAAATAAATGGAAAAGTTAGAAATTTGAAATATAAGTTATTTTGGAAATTATGATTTGGTATAAATGGAATTTAAATTAAGTAGGAAATATGAAAATGGATTTAAAATTTGATTTAAAATGAATTTAAATGATTTTTGTAAAGTATTAATGATTTTTGAATAAGTTAAAAGGGTTAAATAAATGAATATTTAAGTTGAATTTTGAAATATAACTTAGATTGGAAGTTTGTGAATTTTGTTTAAAAATGAATTTTAAGTTAAGTAAATAAAATGAAAAATAAGTTATATTTGAAAATTTAAAATTAAGTGTTAAGCTAAAAATTTAATTATAAAGAATTGAAATTTAATGTTGAATTTTATAAGTAAATTATTATTAAATTGATTTTAAATGAAAATTTAACTTTATAAAATCATGAATATAAGGGTATGTAAATGATTGTTTTAAAAGTAAAAATATATGATTTTATAAGTTTAAAATGATTTAAATAAAAAAATTATTATTTGTGAAATTATATTGAATATTTGGAATTTAATTAACAACATTTTTGAAATGTTATTATTTCTAATGTAAAGGATATTACCGCATTTGTAAATGCTGTAGTTGATAGAAATGAACTAAATGGCTAAATTGAATTAAGGGCAATTATAGCACTTTGTAAGTGCTGTAGTTGCTGAAATTAACTTAGGCTTTATTTGAACTAAAGTAACCCTATTACAGCATTTTTAAATGCTGTCTTTTGTTAAATTGAATTGTTTTAAAAGTAACTTTCCATAGCATTTTCTAAATGCTGCGAAAGTTGAATTTTCATTGTCTTAATAAATTTAAGTGAATAAATAAACTTTGAAAGATTAAAATTTTGGAAATTTAATAATTTAATTATTAAATATAATAACATCATTTTAGTGATTTAAAATGAAGTAATTTGTTTTGAAATACAAACTATTTTGAAATGTGTATCGAAATGGTATTTTAAATAAAATGAATGTGGTTTTGAAAAGATACGATATTTTGATATTTTGAAATGGATTTTGAATGATACTGAATTTTGAAATGATATTTGATTTCGAAATATAAATTACTATTTTGAAATTTTAACCACGGGATGTATTAAATTTATGGTTTAACTGATCCTTAGAGGATAGGCGATCCCAAACATCCTTTAAGTTATAGTGCGTTCCACTACAATTCACTTACATTATATAAGTATATATATCCTGACTCGAGTGTTTTGTGTTTTACTTTACACTCGGGTCAGCCTGAGTATTTATAGCTTAGCTTTGGATTTCCTTTCTGGAGCTAGGAATCGCTAGAAATTCTGCTTGTCTAGTTATCTGTTCCCTTTCAGCTTCAGTTATTCTATTTCAGCTCTGATATTTATAAACTGCTATGTATTTGAGATTTCTATTGTATTTGTTTTTCAGACTGATATTATGTATTATGTTTTGAGAGTTTGTTATAGTAGCTTCACGAACTACTATGGTATTTTAATATCCGCTACGAGGTATTCTGATATTTCTGTGTCTGTGATTCTGCGATTGTATTTCATTTGCTCCAAATTTATTTATAATGCGGTATTTTGAGCAATTCAAGTCCAACATGTGTGGATACGAATGGGTGAAAATATCGGGTTGTTACAAACTAGGTAACTACTGACACGAGTATGCCATCCCTTGGTCTAGACCGACATTTATCCAAGGCGCCTCATCAACCAACACCACACAGTAAATAATCTGGGCTCCATACCAGAATATCACTTTTAGTAATCCACATAAGTTAAATATCTAGGCTCCATAGCAGACACCACTTTTTATCCAGAAGGAAATGTACATACCCTAAGGAGCACGACCACCATAACCTTGCCGCAACCTTCCTGTTTCGAAGATTTCCAAGGTGTGAGGTCCGAAGAAGTCTCGTCCATAAAGCTACGCTTTTCACAAAAGCCATGCTTCGATCAACAAATGATCAGCAGCACTCAGTATGCCACATTACCAAATTGAAAGTATATCACTAATAACCATCAACTACATAACCTCTGAGCTCATACGTCTCGGAGAAGGGTGTTATGCTAAGAGAATAAATTCTCCGCCACCAATGGAAATGTATTTGATAGAAATCAGCTTTATATCTCAAAGTGTAATGTCAGACATAAAACCATACAAGTTCGTTTCGAGTTGAAATGGAACCCAAGGCACTTCAAAGAAGCCCTTGCAAATCCGGATATTCATTAATCACATCCGGACTTCCAATCACAAAGGGTGATAAAATCTCTATACCGGAGCAACTCAGTGTAGAGACATTCGATAAGTAATACTTTCGTTTTCGAAAATACCCGGTCTTCAACACCATCTTCAAATGCAATCTCATTTCGTCGTATCATTATTCGAAATGGGTTTTATGACACAAAGTCATCTCCCAGCTAATCCGAATATTGAGTGCTTATTTTAAAAATAATTGTTACATTCAGATTTCAAGTAAATCACAACAAATTTCCACTTTGATCTTTTTTAAACAAAAGATCTATCACAAAGATTCGATGTGGTTTTCGGATAATTATTCGAAATCCGACCCCGGGTCGCATCGAAATTCAAATGCCATTTAAAGGCCAATATTGATAGTCGATTCTTTAACTATCAAACAATATTCACAGCAATCACCAGATTTAATAATTTTCCCAAATTATTTACTTTCAAAATATCTTCGCAAGATATATTTTTAACACTTCAACACTTTAAAAACAAATTTCAAATCACTTTCCTCACGCGGAGTAAATTTCCAAATATTATTTATTTCCACTGAAAAAATTTGCCGAGTCGAATACTTTAAAATAATTTAAAACACTTAAAATGGAAACTATTTTAATTACTTTATTCAAAATATTCGTTATGAAATATTATACTAATATCTCATATAAACTCAAGTCCAAACTAATTTAAAATAGAATATTAGATAGTGTACAACTATTTAAATAACCATTTTCTAAATTAATATCAATTAAATCTTTAAATAATCACTTCTATAAATAGTTAAATAAATCTTTCTTTTTAAGATTTAAAAACAACTTAAGAAATAATTTCTCCAAAGCATCTTTTCTTAAAACCATCCTTAAAAGTTTCAATTTATATTTATAAGCTACATTGTAAACATACTTGGCTTTCCACGGAAAATACACTCCCCATTTCAAAATAGTCCATTCTTCTAGATTTTATCCCAAATTTACATTCCAAATTCGTAAATTTTCTTTCCACACTTTCAAAAATAAACCAATATTTGTTTTAAAACAAATTTCCCTTCCCTTTATAAATTTCCATTGTGAATTTTAATTTCCAAATATCCACTGATATACAATTTTCAAATTGATTTCCAAATATTCACTTTCAAACACCAAATCAATTTTCAAATCGATTTTCTAAAGATTTATTTTCAAACACCAAATCAAATTCCAAATTGATTTTCAAATTTATTTCAAACACTAAATCAAATTTCAAATTGATTTTCAAATTTAATATCTTCTTAAATAAATCCCTTTATTTCATCCAAACTATTTAAAATCCGAATTTTAAATAAATTCTTCAACTATATTACTCAAAATCCATTTACTAAAATCGTTTTCTCATATTTTGGAATTTATTCGATAGGATTACAAAAATAAACTTTTATACTTTTAAATCCTTCTTTTAAATTTATTTAATTCCCTGAAATTAATTTACTTTAAATTTTCTACTTTAATTTCTAAAAAGCAATTTTTTTCATTTCGAGTATCCTACGATACCAAAAATATGTTCGGTTGAACCATAGCCTTCAAGTAAATTCTAATTATCAATATAATCCTTCACACCAATATAATCATTCACAGATTATCACTTCACAACATATACAAATAAATTCAACAATGTGAGGAATCCAGTTGGATCCCTCCAAACTGTTTCTTTGCATCCACATATGTTAGCACAACAATTAAATACCAAGAGGGGGAATATCGCGGTATATGAGATTATATAATATCATCCGCTATTATGCGGCGCATAGGGTCTCATCCGCTATATAATGCGGGAAACCAATCACTCCAATATATATATATATATATACACACACACACACACACTACTATATATACTATCACAATCAAACAATCAATCAATAACTGAAATTCTAATTTTTTTTTTTAATTTAGTGAGAAGATCTCACCTTTGCTTTTATTTTGCAATCCACTTCATTCTCGATTTGATTCCACGATTTTCTCAACCTAGTATAACTTTTTATGGTTTATTAATATTCTAAATAAATCAGACAATAAATTACTATATATTTATCTAATTTAAACTAAAATTTAATTTATCTAATAATTAAATATTTAAACTAACTTTATATAGATGCTTCAACGTCTAAAACTCCTATATCATTTCTTCTTGTTTTACACAAGTTTATCACGATAACCTTATTTTACATAAAGTCGTTTTCTTTTGAATTTAAAATAAAATTTCAAATTAAATTAGCGAAATACAGGAAAACCCATACCTGTTTTCCTAGAAAATACGCACATAACCGGCATGCGAATTCACAAATCGACAGTGCACGGCGACATCCCCGCTACCCAAAGCCAGAGCCTCAACTTTGCCCTAACAGTTGCAACCCAGATCAAAATTCTCTCGCAACTGTAATATCCTGGAATTTCCAGGAATTTAAAATATGATAATCTCTTAGTTTAAATTATCTGAACTGATAAAATTGTTATTTTCAAAAATAAATAACCAAGTAATAATAATATAATGTCTTAATTTTGGTTATGAATTGGTTTAAAAATAAGAATAATTATTTTGTATTGTGTAAATAAATTCTAAATTAACTTATTGTTTTCAAAATTGATAAGTGTGTTTAAATATATATATATATATATATGTATGTATAAATATATATATGTATGTATGTATGTATGTATGTATGTATTCAAATTGATTTTAAAATAGGATAAATTATTTATAAATAATAATGAGCTTATTTAAAAATATATATTATATTTATTTAAATTGATTTTAGATTTGGATTTTTAAATTGACTTTGAATTTAAATATAAATTTGAATTTAAGGGAATATACATACATATTAAAATAAAATGATAATATAGTTTAAATTTAAAATATAGATAATGTTTTTAGTTAAAAATAAGATTTGATTTATATTATTCTTTTTATAGAAATTTATCTATAGAAATTTGGATGTGTATTTATTTAACAAGAATAAATACAAAGGTTTTTGAAATAGCATTTTTAAAAAAATGAGTTTGCAGTATTATATATAATTTTATTTAAATTATAATTGGTTTTATTTTATTTTCTTTTAAAAATTGTATTTATATAAATTTAGAAAACATTTTTAAATTTATAAATGTATTTGTTAATTAGGAATTTAATTCGAAAAGTATTTATAAATTAAGAAAACATATTAGTTAACTAGGAAATTAATTTAAAAAGCTTTTAAAATTCTTTTAAATAAATATAGATAAATTTGACAAGTGTTTAGTTGTAAATCATTTAGATAACAAGTGTTAACACATTTATGAAAGCTAAAGACAAGTGTCCATTTTTTTTTTAAATTTTCTTTTAAATTTAATAAAACTGAAAATTCCTATATAAACACCATCTTTCTTCATTTTCTTTAAATTTTATGATTCATTCCTGAGAGAAACTAGGATATCCATGCAATCTTTACTCATTCCAAAATCAGAAAATCCTCAAATCGATCCTCAAACTAAAATCTAAAACCTCCTAAAAGCAAATTTATTTTCCCTGTAATTTTTTTTTTCCCAAACCTGTCATCAATTCCTCAAATTTAAACATCAATCTCAGTTTACCAAAAACCTGAAACCTAAGTGCAAATCAAATCTGCATTTCCATGTCTATAACTTCCTTATACCAGATCTGCGGCATGTTTTCAAAAATTCAAGCATTTGCCAATTTTCAATGCATGCAAGAACTCCAGTTTTTAAACCTCAGTCATTTCAGAATTTCTAGCATTTGCAAGTTTTTAAAAGGGGCAAACCTGAAGCATATCTATTGAAAGCAAAAATTAAAGGGATGAAGCCTTTCTGTTTCAAAAGCTTCAAGTTCAAAGTATTTGGCAAGTTTCCAGCTTTATCATCAAGATTTAAAGCTCTGCATCTCCTTGATATAGTGAGTAAACATTTTTACTAAAAACTTAAGTGATGAATTATCTGTTGCTTGAAAAATTTCTGTGATAATGATGTGTTGCATGTGATGGTAGAAGTACGAATCTATGTATAGGAATGTATTTCAAATTCTTGTTTGGATTGTTTGAACCTCCCTGTTTCTGATTACAGTGATTTTTAAAACAAACAAAATTTTAAATTCTCAGTTTAATCACTGTGAATCTATGGTGTTTAAATCAAGCTAGTTAGTTTAAACATCATCTAATTTTCTTAAAAAAAAGAACTAGTATTTTAAGATTCAAGAAATTTCTGGAAATAACTAAACACACTTGGAATCTTCAAATGCAATAAAATCAAATGTTAATTTGTATTGATTCAGGCATATATCTTAGATCATCTTAGAAAGTTAGGATTGTTAGGACACGAATCACAATTTTAAAATTGAATTGAGTGTGAAATTGGGGGTTTTCTGGAAATTGGTTTTTGGTCTTAATCTGAAGATCTTTGCATCTAGGGTGCTCGGGGTTCTTGATAGAGTTAGAGGTAGGATTGGGAAGTGTGGCAAAAATTGCTGAAGGGTTTGTAATCCATCGTGGAGTTTGGATTTTCTAAATTTTGATTTTAAACCTAGTTCTGTTCGAACTTGGGAATTTGTCTACAGCATCTTCATTTTTGCATCGAGCTTGAAGGGATTGTGGGAATTTGATCGTGGAAGCTTAGGAATGGTGTGGCCAGATTTTCTGATGATCTAGTGGTCGGCGATGTGGAAGCGGGGTGTTTTTCAGGTAGGGGTTGTGGGTTCGAGTTCAACTGAGGAGCTCGATTTTGATATGGGTACTGTAGTGATGAAGTGGTGGTCGGAATCGTTTGCAGTGGGTGTCGCTGACATGTGAGAGGGGCTGGAGTTGGTCGCGGCGGCGTTGGTCGCCCGTGCACTTGCACAGGTGGATGGTGTTAGTGGGTTGCGTTTTGTTTTGGGTTGTTTGTTTATCTCGAGTAGGTCTCGGGATATAAGGCAGATGTCTCGGGAAAAACTCGAGTTAATTTTTGTTGTGTCTCAAGTGATTTTGTGGGTCTTTCGAAATCCCGATTTAAACTGTTAAGTTTAACAATTTTTAATTTTTTTACTAAAACAGTTTTTAAAATTTTCAAGTCAAATTGTTTTATAAGGAAAGGATGATGTATTTTGTACTTGGATTCAAGCATACATGGGTTGGACCCAAACTAAAATGTTCAACCAAATTTTCAATTTAAAATAAAGTAAGTTTTAAAACTTTAAATAATTTAAGCTAAATTAAATCCTTGAAATTCATTTCTTTAAATTGATTTTCTTATCCAAATGAATTTGTATGAATGGATTTAAATGTTTAAATTTAAAAAAAAACCTTAATGTTATTTTCAAAACTTATTTTGAAACATAAAAGGGAAATTATAAGGAAAAGTTTTATTAAATTAGTTAATGAACAATGATTTATAAATTAACAATTAAGTTTTAAATTATTTATTAGCTAAGGAATTGTTAATTAATAATTAAGGTAAGTAATTAATGATTACTTTATATTTTAAACTAATTAATGACTTATGTTAAGTAAGTTTTCAAGGTTAATTAAAGATAATGTTTTATCTCAAAGAATAATTAAGTGTTAATGAATAATAAGTAATTAGTTAATTAAGAAATTTTAAGTTTAATTAATTTAATTAATTATTTAAAAGGGTTAATTAAGTAATTAATTATGGATAGTTATTAATTTAATTAACTAATAATTATGATGATTTAATTAATGACTAGTGATTAATTAAATTATAATTATTAATTAATTAAGTAATTAAACTAGTAATTAAGTTTTAATTGGGTTTTCTTAATTAATAATTAAAAGTTATTAATCTATAATGCAAGTTAATTAAGAATTAATTAACTATTATTAGAGGTTAATTAATTGTAATTAAGGATTGATTAATTTTTTTATGGATTAATTAATTTGTAATTAAGGTTGTTAATTAATAATTAAGTTTTATTAATTAATGATTAAGAGATGATTAATTAGTTAATTAAGGTTAATTAATTAATTATAAAAGTAATTAGTGATCGATTACTTTGTATTAAAGGATTGATTAATAATTAAGGTTTATTAATTAATATTTGAAGGATAATTAATCTGTAATTTATGATTAATTTGGTTAAAGAGTAATTAATGGATGAATTACTCGATTATGATTTATGGGGTGTTTGTGATCAAGTAAGTTAATTAATTTGTTAATTAATTAAAGAAAGTCACTTGATAAATGATTAAGTATGTTTACTTAATAAGTTTGACAAGGGTAATTACTTAAGATAAGTAATTGATGAATAAATTACAGGAGGTAATTGAGATAAGTGAAATTACTTATTTGGAAGTAATTTTAAATGGATAATTACTTGTTAAAGTAATTAAGGGTTTATTACTTGGTGTAATAAATCAAAGAATTTATAAAAGTAATTAAGAAGTGATTACGAATAAATAATTACTGTTTGTAATTATTAAAGTTGATTAATTGAAAGCAATTAATTTAAGCATGATTAATTAATATAATTAATTAAGAAATAATGAGATTAATTATAGTTAATTAATTAATGAAAGTAATTAATTAAGGTTCGTTAATTAATATGATTAATGAGAATAATTAAGGATTAGTTACTTGATTAAGAGTTAATTAATCAAGGTTGATTAGTTAAGATAATGATTAATTATTGGTTTAATTAATGGATAAGTAAGCAAGATGTATTGTGATGAAGGTAATTAATTTAATTAATTTCAAATTAATTAAGAGATGAAGTAATTAATTTAATTCATTTTAAATTAATTAGAGATAGAGATAGTTAATTTAATTCATTTTAAATTAATTATGTTATGATTAAGTAAATCATTGCTTATGTATGAATGGATGACATTGATTGTCTTGAATTGATGTAATCTCAGAAATGAAATAAGTAACGTTGTGTGGTATGAATGCTTGGTTGCATTGTGATGGTAATATAGATTATCTATTGTGTTGATGGTATGGATTACCTATTTTGTTATGGATCATCTGTTTATTTTGATAATGTGATTATCAAGTGTGACTTGTGAATTATCTATCTGTGTGTATATAGATAGTTGAATTGAAATGTTTAACCTTAAACAACTTGGACCTAAAAGATACGTTTTGGATTTCGATGAGACCGGGATTGGGTTTCCATATTTGGATATCCGAAAACCACATCGATCCAAATTAATGATAGGTCGTGAATCTCAAGTGAAGATAAAGATTCATAATGCAAGGGTTATCGTCATTAACTCTGAGGGTGATTCCAAAATGAGTGTAACGAGATAATGCCTTTGGTTTCGTTCGAACCCGGAACGAACTTGTATGGATTGAATGCTTTCAGAACATCGTCAAGTGGACGATGAGCATTCCAAGGGATGTGTTCTATAAAGGTAATCGTAGCCTCAAGCCTCATCAACCGAGAATGGCCAAAACAGGGGAGGTGCAGCAATGCTAAGTGGGTCATGCCCAAGTAGGATGAGATTAATCCCTGTCTAGAGTCCCTTATATTTCGGCTGTGTGGGCGGTTGAATAGCTACAACCGTCGGGGTTGTCTTATTCGGAACTGTTCAGTAAGGAAAGATTCCGGCTTTCTGTTGTAGGGAAGCGGGCGTACTCCTTGGTACGTTGATCTAGGCCACATACTGTGACGGGCGGTACCCCAGTAGCCCTGCCATTGTATGGAATCCAAAATCTAGTAAGTGCCAACGGATTTGATTGTATTACCCACTTTTGTGGCTAGTAGCTGGAATTTAATAAATGTAATAATTTCGGTTATTTCTTATTTACTTGAAAACCTTAGACCTATTATAATACCATTGGATTTCCTATCAAATGTTTTGGTTAGCGTAAGGTAAAAACTTTTCCATGTTTATGTGTGGGAAGTCTTACGTGATACCTTTTCTTTCAAAAGGTTTTTAAAGTTAAGCAACTTTAGCCGTTTACTCACACCAGACCCATGTCTGACCCGGAGTTTATTCTGTTTTTCTTAAACTATTGGGTACTCATATTTTTACGAGTAGCTAGGGGATTCAGGTTGGCTTGACGAATTTTGGAGGAGCAATGGAGCAGGAGGCTTCTGCGTATAGCTATATAGTATTCCGCCGTGTGTTCTCTGAGTCGTTTGTCTTTGTGTTGTATCGTGTTGTATAACTAGACATGTGTTTATAACTGTCTAGTATGTGTTGTTTTAGCTGTGTATCTCTGATGTATATGACACTATGTAATATATTATGTGATTAATATAATTTATTCGTTCCACTGTTTAGATTCTGATGTTGTTTCTTTCTTCTTCTCTGTCTTTTCTCTTTTCTATCCCTTTCTTTCTTAAAAATGATGCGATTTTCTGTGGTGAGAAAGTCGGGTCGTTTCAGTTGGTTCAGAGCGTTAGGTTGAGTGAATACCTAGGCTCTGTAGTGGTGTCTTTCTTGAGAGAGCGTACTTGTATTTTTTATACATAACCAGATATATATAAAAATATATATATTTCAACCTATCTGTTGAATTACCTGTTCGGGTTTTCCAATATAAGTTATAAAGGTAGATGAGGTTGTGGTGTGTGTAGCACGACTGCCAATGGTTGGAGTTTGAATGTTTGAGATTGGAAGTGTATTTATCGAGACTGTAGACCTAATACCGTCTTGAGTAATCTTTGCAGTTTGGTGTAAGGAATTCATTGATCTCTGAAGGAAACCTGTTAAGGTTCGGAGTTTATCTTTGAAGTGTAGGTTTGATTGCGCTCGTGTGAGCGGATTTTTGAGGATTTGGATCTGTCGGTTAGGTAGAAGCAAGTGATGGTATCTTGGCAACCTCAGGAAGTAGTAGCTGCGTGATGAGATGCATTGACTATGGATGTTTCCGAAGATGTTTTCTTTCGGAGCAAGTTTAAGGAAGTGTGTCTGCTTCGGTGTTGTAGCTGAGTTCTGCAGGATGTAGTGTTTAGTTGGAGGTCCGAGTTTCTCAAAGAGCTTTGGATAAGAAGTCTTTGGCATCTGTGTTAGCAGTGCAGCTCGGAAGTGTTCTGTGTTCCAGCAGGAAGATCTTTTTGGCTTAGCATTTCCTAGAGGTGGAATTCAAAAGCAGTAGTGAGGATCTGTTTCTTCGATGGATTAGTTGGTCGAGGATAAACTGTTCTGATTTGGGAAGAGAGAACAATATCTTTAGAAATTTAGGTTGGGTTGATCGTAAAAGTGACTTGCGATGGTTTGGTGATTATCTTAGATAGTCTTTTGCTTAGGTTTGTGGCATTTCTAGAGGATGTAGGAGTTATGGAGTTGTCGAAGATTTTCCGGATATATCTTTAGGAAAGTTAGAGATTTGCCCGCATTGAGGATTGAGTTCCGAATCAACTTGATGTCAGCAGTGATACCGGTGATTCAGCTAGGTAGAAGGTTGTTTCCTAGGTTGATTGTTTGGTGAAGCAGCTCCGTATTTCTTGGAACTTCTGTTGAACCTTACTTCCGAAATGTGCTGTCCAATCTGTGCATGTGTTCATTCGACGGCATTCTCATCTGCTCCAGATCAGAGTTGTGCAGCAAAAGCAAGGCAGCTGCATATCTTGAGTAGAAGCAACTGAAAGTTGCAGTATTTTGGATTATAGAGTTTCTACTGAATTTATTTTTCAGAATCTGAGGCAAGTTGGCGAGTGATTTTGTTCTATCTTTTCCGGATGGAAGAAGTTGTTTTCTACTGTTGGTAGTAAAGTTTGGTTTTGATTTTGGGTAGATCTTGTGAGGATCAATTTGTTGAGTTGATGAAGTTTGTTTGTAGAAGCATCAGCGAAGGTTGAGCTGATTAGGAATGATCTGTAGGCCGCCCGGATCATCCAGAAAGTTTTGAGGATAAGAAAAGGTAGAATTTGGAATTCGAAGTTGGAGGCTTCGATGTTGTTGAGATTTTCTCTGGTAAAGGGAGCATTAAGATTTGGTGAGCTCCGAGGTATATTGGATTCTTCTGAGTTTTTTTTGTAAAGATAAGTGCTTTGGTTTGAAGAGTTGAATTGCCAGTATGGAAGACTGGAATTCAAAATATATCACGTGTCTCTGAGGGAGTACGTGTTTGATCCATCACTGGTTTTGAGACCAGTAGTTCTGTGAAGGATTTAGTTGTTGATCAGACTTGTCTATGATCTGGTATCTTGTGCAAATTATAGATCTAGCTGAGTAGGAACTCAGTAGCTTAGCGGTATAGCTAGTTTGGATTTAGTAGAGCGAGTATCCCTGTGATTGTACCCGGGAAATTTGAGATAATTTTAGGAAGCTTATCCAGATCTGTGTCCAGATAGCTAGTGTTATTTATTTATTTGATTGAATTGGTTGTTTGGATAAAATTGTTTGTTTGATTGATAGTGTATGGCTGTTATAAATGTTTGAATTGGTTGAAATAAAATAAAACTTTGGATTATCTTTGTTTTAAATTTCGAGGACGAAATTCTTTTAAGGGGGAGGAATGTAATATCCTGGAATTTCCAGGAATTTAAAATATGATAATCTCTTAATTTAAATTATTTGAACTAATAAAATTGTTATTTTCAAAAATAAATAACCAAGTAATAATAATATAATGTCCTAATTTTGGTTATGAATTGGTTTAAAAATAGAATACTTATTTTGTATTGTGTAAATAAATTCTTAATTAACTTATTGTTTTCAAAATTGATAAGTGTGTTTAAATATATATATATATATATATATATATATATATATATATATATTTGTGTGTGTGTGTGTGTATTTAAATTGATTTTAAAATAGGATAAATTATTTATAAATAATAATGAGCTTATTTAAAAATAGACATTATATTTATTTAAATTGATTTTAGATTTGGATTTTTAAATTGACATTGAATTTAAATATAAATTTGAATTTAAGGGAATATACATACATATTAAAACAAAATGATAATATAGTTTGAATTTAAATATATAGATAACGTTTTTAGTTAAAAATAAGATTTGATTTATATTATTCTTTTTATAGAAATCTATCTATAGAAATTTGGATGTGTATTTATTTAATAAGAATAAATACAAAGGTTTTTGAAATAGCATTTTTTTTAAAATGAGTTTGCAATATTATATATAATTTTATTTAAATTATAATTGGTTTTATTTTATTTTCTTTTAAAAATTGTATTTATATAAATTTAGAAAACATTTATAAATTTATAAATGTATTTGTTAATTAGGAATTTAATTAGAAAAGTATTTATAAATTAAGAAAACATATTAGTTAATTAGGAAATTAATTTAAAAAGCTTTTAAAATTCTTTTAAAATAAATATACATAAATTTGACAAGTGTTTAGTTCTAAATCATTTAGATAACAAGTGTTAACACATTTATGAAAGCTAAAGACAAGTGTCCATTTTTTTTTAAAATTTTCTTTCAAATTTAATAAAACTAAAAATTGCCTACATAAACACCATCTTTCTTCATTTTCTTTTTCTTTAAATTTTATGATTCATTCCTAAGAGAAACTAGGATATCCATGCAATCTTTACTCATTCCAAAATCAAAAAATCCTCAAACCAAAATCTAAAACCTCCTAAAAATCAAATCTGCAAATTTATTTTCCCTGTAAAACTTTTTTTCCCAAACCTGTCATCAATTCCTCAAATTTAAACATCAATCTCTATTTACCAAAAACCTAAAACCTAAGTGTAAATCAAATCTGCATTTCCATGTCTATAACTTCCTTAAACCAGATCTGCAGCATGTTTTCAAAAATTCAAGCATTTGCCAGTTTTCAATGCATGCAAGAACTCCAGTTTTTAAACCTCAGTCATTTCAGAATTTCTAGCATTTGCAATTTTTTAAAAGGGGCAAACCTGAAGCATATCAATTGAAAGCAAAAATTAAAGGGATGAAGCCTTTCTATTTCAAAAGCTTCAGGTTCAAAGTATTTGGCAAATTTCCAGCTTTATCATCAAGATTTAAAGCTCTGCATCTCCTTGATATAGTGAGTAACATTTTTACTAAAAACTTAAGTGATGAATTGTCTGTTGCTTGAAAATTTTCTGTGATAATGATGTGTTGCATGTGATGGTAGAAGTACAAATTTGTGTATAGGAATGTATTTGAAATTCTTGTTTGGATTGTTTGAACCTCCCTGTTTCTGATTGCAGAGATTTTAAAACAAACAAAATTTTAAATTATCAGTTTAATCACTGTGAATCTATGGTGTTTAAATCAAGCTAGTTAGTTTAAACATCATCTAATTTTCTTAAAAACAAGAACTAGCATTTTAGGATTCAGAAAAATTCTGGAAATTAGTAAACACAGTTGGAATCTTCAAATGCAATAAAATCAAATGTTAATTTGTATTGATTCAGGCATATATCTTATATTATCTTAGAAAGTTAGGATTTTTAGGACAAGAATCATAATTTTTAAAATTGAATTGAGTGTGAAATTGGGGGTTTTCTGAAAATTGGTTTTTGGTCTTAATTTGATGATCTTTGCATCTGGGTTGCTCGGGGTTCTTGATGGAGTTAGAGGTCGGATTGGGAAGTGTGCAAAAATTGCTGAAGGGTCTGTAATCCATCGTGGAGTTTGGATTTGCTAAATTTTGATTTTAAACCTAGTTGTGTTCGAACTTGGGAATTTGTCTACTGCATCTTCATTTTTGCATCGAGCTTGAAGGGATTGTGGGAATTTGTTCGTGGAAGCTTGGGAATGGTGTGGCCAGATTTTTTGATGATCTAGTGGTCGGCGATGTGGAAGCGGGGTGTTTTTCAGGTAGGGGTTGTGGGTTCGAGTTCAATTGAGGAGCTCGATTTTGATATGGGTACTGTAGTGACGAAGTGGTGGTCGAAATCGTTTGCAGTGGGTGTCGCTGACATGTGGGAGGGGCTGGAGTTGGTCGCGGCGGCGTTGATCGCCGGTGCACTTGCACAGGTGGATGGTGTCAGTGGGTTGTGTTTTGTATTGGGTTGTTTGTTTATCTCGAGTAGGTCTCAGGATATAAGGCAGATGTCTCGGGAAAGCTCGAGTTAATTTTTGTTGTGTCTCGAGTGATTTTCTAGGTCTTTTGAAATCCTGATTTAAACTATTAAGTTTAACAGTTTTTAAATTTTTTTACTAAAACAGTTTTTAAAATTTTCTAGTCAAATTGTTTTATAAGGAAAGGATGATTTACTTTGTACTTGGATTCAAGTATGCATGGGTTGGACCCAAACTAAAATGTTCAACCAAATTTTCAATTTAAAATAAAGTAAGTTTTAAAACTTTAAATAATTTAAGCTAAATTAAATCCTTGAAATTCATTTCTTTGAATTGATTTGCTTATACAAATGAATTTGTATGAATGGATTTAAATGTCTTAATTTAAAAAAAAACCTTAATGTTATTTTCAAAACTTATTTTGAAGCATAAAAGGGAAATTATAAGGAAAAATTTTATTAATTTAGTTAATGAACAATGATTTATAAATTAGCAATTAAGTTTTAAATAATTTATTAACTAAGGAATTGTTAATTAATAATTAAGGTAAGTAATTAATGATTACTTTATATTTTAAACTAATTAATGACTTATGTTAAGTAAGTTTTCAAGGTTAATTAAAGATAATGTTTTATCTTAAAGAATAATTAAGTGTTAATGAATAATAATTAATTAGTTAATTAAGAAATTTTAAGTATAATTAATTTAATTAATTATTTAAAAGGATTAATTAAGTAATTAATTATGGATAGTTATTAATTTAATTAACTAATAATTATGATGATTTAATTAATGACTAATGATTAATTAAATTATAATTATTAATTAATTAAGTAATTAAACTAGTAATTAAGTTTTAATTGGGTTTTCTTAATTAATAATTAAAAGGTTATTAATCTATAATGCAAGTTAATTAAGAATTAATTAACTATTATTAGAGGTTAATTAATTGTAATTAAGAATTGATTAATTTTAATTATGGATTGATTAATTTGTAATTAAGGTTGTTAATTAATAATTAAGTTATATTAATTAATGATTAAGAGATGATTAATTAGTTAATTAAGTTTAATTAATTAATTATAAAAGTAATTAGTGATTGATTACTTTGTATTAAAGGATTGATTAATAATTAAGGTTTATTAATTAATAGTTGAAGGATAATTAATCTTTAATTTATGATTAATTTGGTTAAAGAGTAGTTAATGGATGAATTACTCGATTATGATTTATGTGGTCTTTGTGATCAAGTAAGTTAATTAATTTGTTAATTAATTAAAGAAAGTCACTTGATAAATGATTAAGTATGTTTACTTAATAAGTTTGACAAGGGTAATTACTTAAGATAAGTAATTGATGAATAAATTACAGGAGGCAATTGAGATAAGTGAAATTACTTATTTGGAAGTAATTTTAAATGGATAATTACTTGTTAAAGTAATTAAGGGTTTATTACTTGGTGTAATAAATCAAAGAATTTATAAAAGTAATTAAAAGTAATTAAGAAGTAATTAAGAATAAATAATTACTATTTATAATTATTAAAGTTGATTAATTGAAAGCAATTAATTTAAGCATGATTAATTAATATAATTAATTAAGAAATAATGATATTAATTATAGTTAATTAATTAATGAAAGTAATTAATTAAGGTTCGTTAATTAATATGATTAATGAGAATAATTATGGATTAATTACTTGATTAAGAGTTAATTTATCAAGGTTGATTAATTAAGATAATGATTAATTAATTGGTTTAATTAATGGATAAGTAAGAAAGATGTATTGTGATGAAGGTAATTAATTTAATTAATTTTAAATTAATTAAGAGATGAAGTAATTAATTTAATTCATTTTAAATTAATTAGAGATAGAGATAGTTAATTTAATTCATTTTAAATTAATTATGTTGTGATTAAGTAAATCATTGCTTATGTATTAATGGATGACATTGATTGTCTTGAATGGATGTAATCTCAGAAATGAGATAAGTAATGTTGTGTGGTATGAATGCTTGGTTGCATTGTGATGGTAATATAGATTATCTATTGTGATGATGATATGGATTACCTATTTTGTTATGGATCATCTGTTTATTTTGATAATGTGATTATCAAGTGTGACTTGTGAATTATCTATCTGTGTGTATATAGATAGTTGAATTGAAATGTTTAACCTTAAACAACTTGGACCTAAAAGATACGTTTTGGATTTCGATGAGACCGGGATCGGGTTTCCATATTTGGATATCCGAAAACAATATCGATCCAAATTAATTATAGGTCGTGAATCTCAAGTGAAGATAAAGATTCAGAATGCAAGGGTTATCGTCATTAACTCTGAGGGTGATTCCAAAATGAGTGTAACGAGATAATGCCTTCGGTTTCGTTCGAACTTGGAACGAACTTGTATGCATTGAATGCTTTCAGAACATCGTCAGGTGGACGATGAGCATTCTAAGGGATGTGTTCTATAAAGGTAATCGTAGCCTCAAGCCTCATCAACCGAGAATGGCTAAAATAGGGGAGGTGCAGCAAGGCTAAGTGGGTCATGCCCAAGTAGGATGAGATTAATCCCTGTCTAGAGTCCCTTATATTCCGGCTGTGTAGGCGGTTGAATAGCTACAACCGTCGGGGTTGTCTTATTCAAAACTGTACAGTAAGGAATGTTTCCGACTTTGTGTTGCAAAGAAGCGGGTGTACTCCCCAGTACGTTGATCTAGGCCACGTACTGTGACGGGCGGTACCCTAGTAGCTGTGACGACCGCCCGTGTCTCCTGCACTAAACAAGGAAATAGTGCGCTGTAAAGTGTGCCAGGCAGCCATGGACGATTATCAGGGTAAGGTAAAACAATAAACTCTATTGTATTACTCACAGCGCAGGGATAAAATACAATAGAGAAAAATATATATAGTGAAGCTTCACGAAATAGAATCTCATCAATACACTACAAAACAATTTGATACAAACATCTGAATAGCCAATACATCAAGCCTCACTACATAACACTCGGAGAATCATACAAGCAGCGGAACATCCAGTACATATAGTAAGAAAAACAATATGCAAAAGCCTCCAACTCATCTTTGTCATCAACAGCGTTGGTCACTAAGAACAGCACCTGTCACCTGCTACCTAGTCTGCCCATCCCAAAATGGATGAACAGCCCAAGGTAATAAGAGTTGAACATAAAACCTTGAGTCAGACAACAGTCTTAGTGAGCGGTAAATTAACTAACAACATACCAAAAGAGCATAAAGGAAAAAGGAATAGGAACCCAACCATCCCACTCCATCTCTTTCTACAGTGATAGCCCCCAGACCCACTAAGCAGAAATAAACATAGCAAAGCAGACATTTAAAGTAGAACAATTATCACTCGAGTCAAGGTCGGTGTTTTCCAAGTACAAACCCCCAAGGCCTAAACAAGATCAGATAAGCACCCACAAAACATCGCTCTTGAGACCGAGTGACGATACAACCAAAGCATCCAAACATCCATGACTCTGGCTATCACTGTTATCATTGCCTCGATATCACCGTTAATTGAATGACCGGCTCATTCTTTCATCCGTCCGTCAAGGGCTAATGGTAACCCCGGTTCTAGACAGAACTCCGCACGTCGTCGTGACCCGTGCCTAGGACTATCGAATCTGCCCAGAGTACTCGACCATCAACTATTAGTCGATTGGGACTATCGAATCTGCCCAGCGTACTCTTACTTTGAGCCTGCTAGAACCTTCAACAACGATGAGATCTCAGCCTCCTAGTCATCCTCCTTGACGACTATTCTCATACTAGCTCAAGCGCCTCTTGAGCCAACCATTATCAACGAAGTCGAACCATATCACCGAGTTATCAACATGCTTGGGATGATCCCGTCTGGATTAAACCAAGGCTATCTCACATCATGCTTTGCTTCATCGCATCATAGCAAAGTCCCATCTCAACATCATGCTTTGCCTCATCGTATCATAGCAAAGTCCCATCTCAATATCATCATCAAATCTATCCATATGAGCTTTATCATCCGCTTCATATGCCACGAGCAGCTTTCCTTATTCAAGAGCCTTTCCACTTAGCTTTTGAATCATCTTCGACCAACTTGTCCAAATCAAATCATCAATCAACTAATTTGTAACAATCAATCAGATCAATCGTTAATCCAAGTAATCAATCATTCAAACAAGATCTAAATAAACAGTTATAACAATAATGGCAATTTCGTAAATAAAGAGTCCAAATCTAACAAGCATGAATTCTAAGTATTATCTTGATGAATGAACTAGCATAGGTTGACATGTAGTAAAGTGGATATCAAAACTTTATGAACGATCGATCTACATGCAGACTTAAGGAAAATGCATGAAATCTCTATCTTTAACACACAAACAAGCCACCGATTCAATATACTCGTTTGGGTCCGTGTGAGAGATAACCACCACTCACTGAATCACCTAAACACCTCAAATGCAATACACTTCATATCTGGAAAACAAAGGATCCAGCTTAATCCGACAAGATTTCCCTTCAAACGATGAAATCGCCCTTTGTTGGATGTAGATCTTCAACTTTGGTCTTGGATCTTCGATTTGATCTTCGATCTTGGATGGATGTGAGCACTAGATTAGAGAGTAGAAAAGAAGTGAAGAAGTATAGTACTCGAGCTCTCAAAATGGCAGCACTTCGTCACTTCAAAATCCGGATCCCAAAAAGTGAGATAAGGTCGTATATTTATAGGCTGGAAATCCTTAAGTCGTCCGGCCCCTTAAGTCGTCCACGACTTAAAAATCCCCATGACTTTAATTATGACTCATCCACCCCACGGCCTACCGACTCAAGCCTCTACGCGACCTAACACAAACACGGCTCAACACACACGCGACCTAACATGCAAGCCGCGTTCCTTCCTAAGCCGTCAGGACGACTTAACAACCTACTGATTCATGACTCAACGACTCAAGCCATCATGCGACTTACGACCTAAGCCTTATCTCGTCCACGACATAACTACAAACAAAGGGTCTCACGACCTAAACTTCAATGACCTAAGCCATCTTCCTTAAGCCGCTACCTGCCTTAAGTCGCCTCACTGACCTATCACCCTTAGGTCGGTAACTCGTTCAACCGACCTATATCCTACACTACTATCCCTTAAGTCGGTCAAATCCTATAGGTCGTTCACTTTTTAAATCGGCCAATCTCTTAAGTCGCTTACTTCTATAGGTCGGCAAACACCTTAATCCGTTAACCCTTAAGTCGTTAGTTCCCTTAGGTCGGCCAAACCCCTAAGTCGCTCACTCCTATAGGTCGCTCCAACTCCTAAGTCGCTCTACCGACTTATGCTACGACACGACCTAACCCTGGACGACTCATCTCTGGATGACTTAAGCTCCGAACGACTTAAATTCTGAACGACTTAACAACACTAACGACCTAATAACAACAATTCTACGATCCTTCGATCCGTAAAAATAGGGGTCATTACATTCTCTCCCCCTTAGGAATTTCGCCCTCGAAATTCCAAACAAACAAGAGCAACCAAAACTATTCTGCATGCCTATCATCCATAGCAACCAACAAACCATGCATCCAATTACTTGCCTAGCATGCAGAATTCTAAGACTAGAACAGGTTACAAATTCATGAGATGTCACGACACCTTAGGGCCATACCTCGAAGAGTTCAGGATGAGCTGCCTTCATCCTCTCTTCCTCCTCCCATGTACAGTCGTTAACATCATCACTCCATTGTACCTTGAGCAACCTGACTACCTTCCTCCTAAGCTGTTTCGCGTCAGTTTCCACAACACGAAGCGGTTTACGAGGTCTCTCAACGATTGGATCAATCTCAAAGTCCTCGCAACTATCAGCAGAAACCACCGTATTCGAGTTGTGCACATACTTCCGTAGATACGATACATGAAAAACATTATGCACACCCGACATCTTTTCTGGTAACTCCAACTTATAAGCGAGCTTTCCAATTCGCTCAACGATCGGGAATGGTCCAACAAATCTTGGAGTCAATTTTCCTTTCTTCCCGAATCGAATAACATTCTTCAGTGGAGAAATCTTCACAAAAACCATATCACCTACGTCGAATTCCAAATCCTTACGACGCTTATCGGCATAGCTTTTCTGACGGTCTTGGGCTGCCTTCATTCGTCGCCGAATGATCTCTATACAATCAGAAGTCTGTCAAATCATTTCTGGCCCAAGTATCAACTTTTATCCTGTTTCCAACCAACATGTCGGAGAGTTACATGGTCTTCCATACAATGCTTCATACGGTGCCATACCAATACTTGACTGGTAACTGTTATTATACGAAAACTCCACCAAATGAAGATGATCTTCCCATGATCCTCCGAAGTCCAAAACACATGCTCTGAGGAGATCTTCCAAAACTCGGTTGACTCTCTCGGTCTGACCATCTGTTTGGGGATGATAAGCTGTACTCAAACACAGCTTGGTTCCCAAAACTTCCTGGGAGCTCTTCCAAAATCCACTAGTGAACAATGGGTCTCGATCGCTCACTATGCTTTTCGGAATACCATGGAATCGAACTATCCACTTAACATACAGCTCAGCAAATTTCGATGCAGTCCTGGTTGATCGAACAGGAATGAATCTTGCACTCTTAGTCAATTGATCTACGATGACCCAAATCCCTTCATTTCCTGCTCTGGTTCTAGGTAGCCCATCGATAAAATCCATCGATATTTGCTCCCACTTCCATTTAGGGACTTCTAATGGCTGTAGCAATCCACTTGGCTTCTTCTGCTCGGTTTTACCAACTGGCAGTTCATACATTTGGAAATAAAATTTCCAACATCCTTCTTCATACCTTCCCAATAATAGGTTCTCTTCATATCCCGGTACATCTTATTTCCACCTGGATGAATTGTTAACTTCGAGTGATGACTCTCCTTCAGAACTTCATTCCTCAATTCATCTATATCGGGAACAACCAGTCGTCCTTGCTTCCGAAGCCAACTCTCTCGATCGATTTCGAATCCTTTATCCTTTTCTGGGTCCAATCCAAATTCCAAATCACGGATAATCTTGACAAGCTTATCGTCTCGCTTTTGGCTCTCGCCAATTCTTTCCACCAGAGTAGGTCTTATTGATAAGTTTGCCAACATCTCAGGTTCCAATTCACATCTAGGCCTGAAGTCAAATCCAGCCAAAAACTCAAGACTCTTCCATTCTGAAAACATGGCTCCCAACCCTGCATGTCTTCGACTTAACGCATCTGCCACTGCGTTACCCTTTCCCGGAGTATAGGCTATACCAAAATCATATGATGCTAAAAACTCTAGCCATTGTTGCTGCCGAAGATTCAAATCTTTTTGGGAAAAAAGATACTTCAACGACTTATGATCTGTAAACAACTCGAACCGAACTCCCAATAGGTAATGTCTCCACATCTTTAGAGCAAATACAATCGCCGCTAACTCCAAATCATGAGTCGGATAATTCCTTTCATGCGGCTTCAGTTGTCGGTTTGCATACGCAACAACTTTATCCTTCTTCATTAGCACTGCTCCAAGTCCAGTACCACATGCATCGGTGTAAACCACCAACTCACCATTTCCACTTGGAATAGTCAAAACAGGAGCACTTGTCAGTCGCTCTTTCAGGATTCCGAAAGCTTGTTCACACTTAGCATCCCATCTGAACACTTGGTTATTTTCGTCAATCCTTTTAATGGTGCAGCTATCTTGGAAAAGTCTTTGATAAACCGACGATAATATCCTGCTAATCCAAGAAAACTTCTCACATCAGATGCATTCTTAGGTCTACCCAATCCTGGATCGCTGCCACCTTGGCGGGATCTACCGCTATTCCACTTCCAGAGATAACATGGCCTAAGAACCTCACTTCGCTCTTCCAGAAGTGACACTTCGAAAACTTAGCCTTCAGCTGTTGTCTCCGCAAGATTTCCAAAACAATCTGCAAGTGTGTCTTGTGCTCTTCTTCAGTTCTGGAATAAATCAAAATATCATCCACGAACACAAGTACAAACTTGTTCAACTGATCCCTAAACACTCTATTCATAAGATCCACAAAATATGCTGGTGCATTGGTCAATCCAAACGGCATTACCAGCCACTCATAGAAACCGGATGGTGTCCTGAAAGCAGTCTTCGGCACACTATCCTTTGCCACTCTCAATTGGTGAAATCCCGTTGCCAAATCCATCTGAGTAAACACCTTAGCTTCGTGAAGCTGATCAAACAAGTCATTTATTCTCGGCAATGGATACTTGTTCTTCTTAGTCACTTTATTCAGCTCACGATAATCCACACACAACCTCAACGATCCATCCGCTTTGGTTGCAAAAACAACTGGTGCACCCCATTCGGACACACTAGGCCGAATGAATCCTTTCTGTAAAAGGTCATCAACTTGCACCTTCAACTCTTGCTGTTCCCTAGGCGCCATCCGCCTAAGAGGCATCACAACAGGTCTGGCTCCTTCAACTAGATCGATGCGAAACTCGATCTCTCTATGCGGCGGTAACCCTTTGACCTCATCAAAGACATCCTCAAATCCATTCACAATAGGCACCGATGACAGTCCATCCCGTGGAACAACTAGCGAATGCATGAAGCTCATGAAGACGCCTTCTTCATGCTTACATCGTATCACAACCCTTCGCCCCTCCACATTCTCGACTGTCACCTCCAGCCTCTTACAATCAACCTTTGCCGCATACTTCCTAAGCCAGTCCATACCCAAAATAATTCCAAACCCCTCAAAGTTCAGAACAAAAAAATCACAAATAAAAGAGCAATCATGACTCGATACAATCAGACCACGGCATAGCATACACAAACAGGACGAACCTCCAACTGGATTAGTCACAACTGATGGTCTATCCACGATATCCGGTTCCAAACCCAACTGGCCTACAAGTTCATTACAAACAAAAGAATGCGACGCCCCAATAACGAACAACACTCTAACTGGAACACCGCAAATGGAAAGGGTACCTTGTACCACCACACTCTTTCCTTTCTCTTCTGCAGTAGGAGCTTTTGAAGATGATGGCACAACCCCTAAAGCATAAGCTTGCACAATCTGTTTGTCCTTCCGCGGTTCAGGACAATTCTTCCTGATATGCCCCAGCTTGTCACAGTTGTGGCACTTCACCGGCACTCTCGGATTCTTACAATCTCTGGAGAGATGACCCTTCTGCTGACAGTTGTAGCAGGTCACTTCACCCTTCGGCTTCTTCTGGCCATCCTTACCCTTCTGCTGCTGCTACTTTCTCTTCTTATTTCCACCCTGCTGTGGTTTAGATTCCTCCTTAGTCACAGCAACAACAGATCCTTCCTTAGGAAACATATTCTAGTGCCTGAGAGCTTTCTCCACAAGCTTCTCAAACGGATCGTCCAAATGATCCACCAACTGTCTCCCAAGATAAGTGTACGAACCTGTCACAAATTTCTCATTCTTCCGATAGGGAGATACAATATATGACCGAGCATACTTGGACAAGGCTTCAAACTCCGAAACATACTCAAGAACTGGTCTTCCACCTTGCTTGAGTTCCACAAACTTCTTGAACAGAACAGATTTCTGAGCTGTAGAAATGAACTTAGCCTCAAATCTAGCTTGGAATTGCACCCAAGTGATCTCTTCCTCCGGAGTATCAATGGTGATAGAATTCCACTAATCAGAAGCTCTTCCCTAAAGCTGTCTTGATGCAAGCTTCCTCTTAGTTGCATCCTCAATTCCCAAGCCACCAAAGATCCTTCTACAAGCATCTATCCATCTCTGGACTTCTATGGTTGATTCTGTTCCCAAGAAAACCTTTCCTCCAAGAGCAGTATAGTCTTTACACAGCTTAGCAAAATCCATCGGTTTTAGAGTTTGAACTTGAACTCCAAAATCTACTGATGGCCCCGGAGCTGGCATCCTCCTTATAATCGAAGTCATCATAGCCTCGAACATAGCAGCATAATCAGCAGCCCCCTCAGAATCACGGCCTTCCCTAGCAGCTGGTCTCCCACTTTGACTCATTCTTAATATCTATAAAAGAATGATTAGTACACCTTGAGAAACAACTGCATAAGAGGTTCAAATCCTTCTAAGCTACTTTATTATATATAGTAATCATCCATCAAAATACAATTACGTCCCTCATACGTAGTTACGTCAGCGAGCATTGGCTAAAATCGATTAACCAAAGCTCTGATACCAAATGTGACAACCACCCATGTCTCCTGCACTCAACAAGGAAATAGTGCGCTGTAAAGTGTGCCAGGCAGCCATGGACGATTGTCAGGTTAAGGTAAAACAATAAACTCAATCGTATTACTCACAGCGCAGGGATAAAATACAATAGAGAAAAATATATATAGTGAAGCTTCACTAAATAGAATCTCATCAATACACTACAAAACAATTTGATACAAACATCTGAATAGTCAATACATCAAGCCTCACTGCATAACACTCAGAGAATCATACAAGCAGCGGAACATCCAGTACATATAGTAAGAAAAACAATATGCAAAAGCCTCCAGCTCGTCTTTGTCATCAACAGCGTTGGTCACTAAGAACAGCACCTGTCACCTGCTACCTAGTCTGCCCATCCCAAAATGGATGAACAACCCAAGATAATAAGAGTTGAACATAAAACCTTGAGTCAAATAACAGTCTTAGTGAGAGGTAAATTAACTAACAACATACCAAAAGAGCATAAAGGAAAAAGGAATAGGAACCCAACCATCCCACTCCACCTCTTTCTACAGTGATAGTCCCCAGACCCACTAAGCGGAAATAAACATAGAAAAGCAGACATTTAAAGTAGAACAATTATCACTCAAGTCAAGGTCGGTGTTTTCCAAGTACAAACCCCCAAGGCCTAAACCAAAATCAGATAAGCACCCAAAAAACATCGCTCTTGAGACCGAGTGACGATACAACCAAAGCATCCAAACATCCATGACTCTGGCTATCACTATTATCATTGCCTCGATATCACCGTTAATTGAATGACCGGCTCATTCTTTCATCCGTCCGTCAAGGGCTAATGTTAACCCCGGTTCTAGACAGAACTCCGCATGTCATCGTGACCCGTGCCTAGGACTATTGAATCTGCCCAGAGTACTCGACCATCAACTATTAGTCGATTGGGACTATCGAATCTGCCCAGCGTACTCTTGCTTTGAGCCTGCTAGAACCTTCAACAACGATGAGATCTCAGCCTCCTAGTCATCCTCCTTGACGACTATTCTCATACTAGCTCAAGCGCCTCTTGAGCCAACCATTATCAACGAACTCGAACCATATCACCGAGTTATCAACATGCTTGGGATGATCCCGTCTGGATTAAACCAAGGCTATCTCACATCATGCTTTGCTTCATCGCATCATAGCAAAGTACCATCTCAACATCATGCTTTGCCTCATCGTATCATAGCAAAGTCTCATCTCAACATCATCATCAAATCTATCCATATGAGCTTTATCATCCGCTTCATATGCCACGAGCAGCTTTCCTTATTCAAGAGCCTTTCCACTTAGCTTTTGAATCATCTTCGACAAACTTGTCCAAATCAAATCATCAATCAATTAATTTGTAACAATCAATCAGATCAATCATTAATCCAAGTAATCAATCATTCAAACAAGATCTAAATAAACAGTTATAACAATAATGGAAATTTCGTAAATAAAGAGTCCAAATCTAACAAGCATGAATTCTAAGTATTATATTGATGAATGAACTAGCATAGGTTAACATGTAGTAAAGTGGATGTCAAAACTTTATGAACGATGGATCTACATGCAGACTTAAGGAAAATGCATGAAATCTATATCTTTAACACACAAACAAGCCACCGATCCAATATACTCCTTTGGGTCCGTGTGAGAGATAACCACCACTCACCGAATCACCTAAACACCTCAAAAGCAATACACTTCAGATCTGGACAGCAAAGGATCTAGCTTGATCCGACAAGATTTCCCTTCAAATGATGAAATCTCCCTTTGTTGGATGTAGATCTTCAACTTTGGCTCTTGGATCTTTGATTTGATCTTCGATCTTGGATGGATGTAAGCACTAGATTAGAGAGTAGAAAAGAAGTGAAGAAGTATAGTACTTGAGCTCTCAAAATGGCAGCACTTCGTCGCTTCAAAATCCGGATCCCAAAAAGTGAGATAAGGTCGTATATTTATAGGCTGGAAATCCTTAAGTCGTCCGCCCCCTTAAGTCGTCCACGACTTAAAAATCCCCACGACTTACGACTCATCAACCCCACGGCCTACCGACTCAAGCCTCTACGCGACCTAACACAAACACGGCTCAACACACACGCGACCTAACATGCAAGTCGCGTTCCTTCCTAAGTCGTCAGGACGACTTAACAACCTACCGACTCACGACTCAACGACTCAAGCCATCATGCAACTTACGACCTAAGCCTTATCTCGTCCACTACCTAACTACAAACACAGGGTCTCACGACCTAAACTTCAATGACCTAAGCCATCTTCCTTAAGCCGCTACCTGCCTTAGGTCGCATCACCGACCTATCACCCTTAGGTCGGTAACTCGTTCAACCGACCTATCTCCTATACCACTATCCCTTAAGTCGGTCAAATCCTATAGGTCGTTCACTTTTTAAATCGGCCAATATCTTAAGTCGCTTACTTCTATAGGTCGGCAAACACCTTAAGCCATTAACCCTTAAGTCGTTAGTTCCCTTAGGTCGGCCAAACCCCTAAGTCGCTCACTCCTATAGGTCGCTCCAACTCCTAAGTCGCTCTACTGACTTATGCTACGACACGACCTAACCCTGGACGACTCATCTCTGGACGACTTAAGCTCCGAACGACTTAAATTCTGAACGACTTAACAACACTAATGACCTAATAACAACAATTCTACGATCCTTCGATCCGTAAAAATACGGGTCGTTACAGTAGCCCTGCCATTGTATGGAATCCAAAATCCAATAAGTGCCATCGGATTTGATTGTATTACCCACTTTTGTGGCTATTAGCTAGAATTTAATAAATGTAACAATTTTGGCTATTTCTTATTTACTTGAAAACCGTAGACCTATTATAATATCACCGGATTTCTATCAAATGTTTTGGTTAGCGTAAGGTAAAAACTTTTCCATGTTTATGTGTGGGAAGTCTTACGCGATACCTTTTCTTTCAAAAGGTTTTTAAAGTTAAGCAACTTTAATCGTTTACTCACACCAGACCCATGTCTGACCCGGAGTTTATTCTGTTTTTCTTAAACTCTTGGGTGCTCAAATTTTTACGAGTGGCCAGGGGATCCAGGTTGGCTTGATGAAATTTGGAGGAGCAATGGAGCAGAAGGCTTCTGCATATAGCTATATAGTATTCCGCCGTGTGTTCTCTGAGTCGTTTGTCTTTGTGTTGTATCGTGTTGTATAAATAGACGGGTGTTTATAACTGTCTAGTATGTGTTGTTTTAGTTGTGTATCTCTGATGTATATGACACTATGTAATATACTATGTGAGTAATACAATTTATTCGTCCCGCTGTTTAGATTCTGATGTTATTTCTTTCTTCTTCTCTGTCTTTTCTCTTTTCTATCCCTTTCTTTCTTAAAAATGATGCGATTTTCTATGGTGAGAAAGTCGGGTCATTTCAACAACCTAGCCTATCACCCCGTTCTTTCCCCCAATCGCACGCATACACGTGCCTTAGGTAATAGCGAAACCCTATGACGTGCCTCTCTTTCAAGCTCAATGCCAATGCTGCCCTAGGCCTCCGCTTCCTGCTTCCGTCAAAGCACCACATGGTTCGCGACGCTCGAGATTCCCTCGCCTCCTTCTAGACTTCGACCGACTACTGCTGCGACGCATTCTTCAATTTTGGCCAGAAACTGGGATTACTTATAAAGAACTCGACAACGATCTAAATCAGAACGGAAAATGAATTTAATTTACGAATGAGAAGGTTTCGGCACTCATACTTATTATTTGATAGCGAGATTATAAAGACGAATGCGAGAAACTCGTAAATTTGTTCGAACAAAATTTTTTACAAAGAAGACGCGTGTAAAAGAAAAGGACAAGTGTTAAAATTGTCCACACATGTGAAAATAAACAAGCTACGGTGTTTTGAATTGAAATTTAAAAGGTTCTGATGTGATTCGTTTGACTAGTCAAATTATTTAAATTCAAATCGTCTCGAAAACGAAGCATAAAATCTCGATCTCCTATCGAGCTGTGCCGCCTGACATTTATAATGTTAAACCTCTATTCCGAACACAATGAAAAAGGTTTCGAGTCCAAATTCGATCGTATAGAAAAGATAGCCTTTTGAACCAGTTATTAAATTGAATTTTCAATATAAATTCAGTGCGTTTATCTACCATACGGTCACACGACAACTCTGAATGCTACGAAAATTGAAATCCGAAAATAATACAATATTACGGATCCAATGAAACTAGTTTCGCCAAATTCCAAGACTGTGCCTCGGAAGGCTATTTTTTAAATATCCATTTAAACGATACAAATTCAAAACTGAACAAAACATTTCCAAATTCAATTATGAAGCTTCCATTATCTTCAGTATTATCAATATAGATTTTTTAAGCCTTTGATATTTTTAATCAGCTTAAAACTGTAGATTTAATATTTTACCCAACCTTTAAATAATTAAATTCTAAAATTTTAATTGCCAAATTCATTCTGATATTTGAAATTCAAGTTAAATTAACATTAAAATGTTTAAAACCAATTAAATATCTCAATTTCAAATGTTCAAAATTCTGAGTCGTCACAAAATGAATGGTGTTTTAAATAGTAACTTATTTATTTAAAAGGTTTTAAATAATTGATTCGTTTATCAAAGGAACTTTATTGATCAAGATTTATCAAAGGAGTTTTGTAAATTAGACGGGATCTTAAATGAAAAAGATTTATTAAATGACATTGTTGAAGAAATTTATAAAATAATTTGAGGTGGGGTATCCCTTAACCGATCTTCTTAATTATGGTGGTGTGGATATTTGTCCCATGCTTAACATCGAAGGAATAATATTCGAGGTTATTATTATCACTAATTTAAATAACATTTGTTTTGATCCTTTTAATAATGATTTTAAAATAAGAAAACATTTACAAAGGTTTTGTGAATATACTTATTTCAGCGAGATAAGTGTATGAATGTTTTGATAAACGTTTCAAAGAGAGATTAATAAATGAAAATTTGTTTTTGAAGCTCAGTGATTGCTATGGGTAATTAAATCTCAAGACTTTTGTTTGTTTATGTATTTGATATCTAAATAAACGACTATCAAACCTTGGCAAGTTTTGACATAGGAAGTATGATTGTAAATGCGAATTTCCAAGTGAGGACTTGAATACTTGTTGTATACTTCCAAAAGAACATGGAATGAGTCAAACGAAAGTTATCGTTATTAGGTTGGAGAGACTAGGATCAGATATGTTATCCAAAAACCACTCCAAACCAACATATGCGTATGTTTGAAGACATCTTGAAGACGATTGAAGACGACGCTCCTTGAAGAGCCTTAGTTTCGTTCAGACCCAAAATGAACTTGTATGGATGATTGCTAGCATTGCATTTCTGATTGGAGGACAATGTTAGCATTCCAAGATGGGTTGCTAGGAGCATAGCCTCTCAAACCTCACATCCCAGTAATGGCTAAAACATGGTAAATGCGGCCGGGATATATGGGTCGCACCCATTAGGGTATGATAGTCCCAAGATCTAGTTTTGATATCTCTATGTTTGCTTCAACACCCATTTTGGTTATTGATCACAGCAGAAGGGGAGAACATATTTGGTACTACCTAGTTCAGGGGTAGGTCGATCCTGTGTTCGTAGAGGTCGAAATATTTCGATCTCACTGTACATTTTATTTAGGGATGTACTGCATATGGAAGGTTGTACCTTACCTTGCCATTGTCGAAAATCCATTCTCAATAAGCGCCTTCGGGTTTTGACTTTATACCTATTTTCGCTGTCATGTACGCACATTACAGCTACTTGATTATTGGTATTTTAAATCCATAGACATTATTATAATATCAATGGATTTTATAATAGAAAATATTTTGTTTATCCTAAGGTAAAAAATCATCTGTGTTTTTGTGTGGTGTGTTTTTATGAGATACCTTTGGTTTGAAGGTTTTTATAAACCTAAACTTATGCTTTACTCATCAGAACCATGTCTGACCCTAGGTATTATTTTCTTTCCCCTAAAACTCTTGGGTGGTCAAATTTGTATGAGCAGCAAAGTAGTTCAGATTTCCATGGCTTCATTTTTGGAGGAGCTTGGAGCACGTGGCTTAATCGATAACTAGTTATTTATCATTATTCCATTATGACTCATGTATTTTGTATCAGTTAAGTTGGGATAGATAGTTATAACTGTCCTATGGTAGAATTTGTACTGTTATGACTCTGATGTTTCATTTTGGAGATGACTACGTAAACATTTTTGTTAATTAATATATATCGTTCTGTTGCGTTGTGAGATTCTATGTTATTTAGTTTTTTCTTGTCTTTACTCTTTCTAACAACCCCAATGACCTATCTTTTTTATGACTAAATGAACGATACATGTACATCGAGGATGTATTAAGTGTCATCTTTAGTAGTAAGAAATACAAATCATTACATATGGTATCAGAGCTTAGGTTGAGCGAACACTTAGGCCTTGATGGGGTAAATTCATTATAAATCTGGTCAGTAGTGCCTTAGAATAAGCTGAATGTATCATATATTTGAGCGTGTATTTATTAGTGTTATAAAATGTTTTATATTATATGGGTTTTTCTATTGAGTAGCTTGTGAATTCTGGTCAATATGTCTGATCAAAGTTGTTGATAGGGGTTCCTAAACACTTAAATAAGACAAACCCACATAATATAGTTTTAATATTGGTAAATGAAATGATTTTACCTTGGGTTATATTTATTATAAGAGGAAATATTAAAAATTTATATTGTTGTTTGGGTGTGGGTGTTTGTTGGAGGAATAAATATGTTTATTTAATATCATTTCTAGATGATAACTTTACCATTACATGTCCTGATTGGAAGTATATTTTGAGGATATTTATTATAATCAAGTGGTAAGAGATGAGCGTTAAAAGAATATGAGGAATGGATAATAGAAGTACTTCGATCACCGAGGGTCGAGCCCCAACTGCTAGAAGTATAAATCATTAGTAGAAGTACCACCTCTATAGCCTAGTGTCGGTTTTGTATCTTTGTGTAGAGATTTTTCTAATCTGTGAGGAAAGCCAGTTAAGGTTACAAAATCTGTATTGAAGTCCAATTTTTGCTTCGGTCTTGCGAGAAGATATTCAAAGGAATGGATGTTTCAGATGAGCAGAAGCGCTCTAAGCGTCTTGGTACTTATAAGAAGAAGCGGCAGCATGGTAGGACTTCGTTATGACTATGTTCCGGAAGAAGATTTTTCTTGGGATAAATTTAAGAAGTTGTTTGAAGACTAGTTCATGCATGCTGCTGGAAAATCCCAATTATATAGAAGTTTCTTATATCTTAAGTAAGGAGATGGGTCTGTATCGGACTACGAAACCAAGTTCAATGAATTGTCATGTTTTAGACCAGGACTCGTTGATACACCCCTCAAGAAGAATGAGATGTTCGTGATGTGAATGAGGGGGAAGTTTCAAAATAAAATGACTACTCACCTAAACGGATCTTTTGTAGACTTGGTAGACATGGCCCTGCATTATGAAATCCTTAAGAAGAAGCTGTTAGAAGCCGCAAGTGTTGATAATAAATCGAACAAAAAAATTTCTACCCACAAGGGAAAAAGAAGTGGAAAGAAAAATTAGGAGGAGGAGATCAGAAGAACAAGTTTAAGAATTATAAATGCAATGTTTGTAAGCAGAAGGGCCACATTTCGAAATTCAGTAAGAGTTCTAGAGCATAGAATCAACAAATGGAGGGTATTTCTTCAATGGACTAAAAGATACCCTGCGTTAATTGCCACTAACTCGGACATATGGAAAGGGACTGTCTTCTAGTGCAAAATGGAAAGCATGCCATGTTTACGTTATTAAGGATGAAAGGTCAAATTCAGCAAATGCGAAAGGGAAGGGGATTCTCGAAGGTACTTTAGTCGTAAATGGTATTTTGGTTCAAGTTTGGTTTGATACCAGAGCCTCCATAAATTTATTTTTAAATATTTAGTTGATAGATTAAGACTAACCTCGAAATTTGTAGAAACCCCTATTTATGTGACTAACCTTGTAGGTAGTATGACTAATCTTTGTATGGTTTGTGGAGATGTACGAGTTACATACCTAACTCACCACTTTCCATTTAACATGTTTGCTATGGATGTTAAAGATTTCGACGTTTTGCTTGCTATGGATTTTCTAGCAAAGAATAGAGCTATTGTAGATTGTGCTGGAAGGACTGTATCTTTAAAAGCCAAATTCATAAAATTTGTTGAGATATTGTGTCAAGAACCTAGTAAATGAATGAGAAGTTTCCTTTATGCATTAGATTCGCCTTGGGAAAAGTTGGAATCACAATTGGTTGTTAGAGATTTTCCAGATATCTTTGAAGAAGTTAATAGTCTACCCCCACATTGTGAGATTGAGTTTAGTATAAACATGACCCCTGGATGGAAACATTTTATCCAGCCTAATGTAAGATGATTCTAAGGGAAATAAGGGAATTAACGAGTCGAATAGAGGAATTGTTAGGTAAGGTTCCGATTAAGCCAAGTCACTCAGATCAGAGAGAAGACGTGGGTTCCGTTGCTAGGTTAGATGGTTTGCCAAGTTTTTGTGTAGACTACTGCGAATTGATAAAAAAAGATGCATAAGGAGAAGATCCCTTAACCATCATAGATGATATGTTTAAGCAACTGAAGGATGATAGAATATTCACGCATATGAATTTAGAAACGTTATTTCTCCAACTCAGGATATCTAAATATGATACACCCCTAATAACTTTTTGAGGACGAGATGGTTCTTTGAGTGGTTGGTTACGCCTTATGGGCTGACCAACGCACCCGTTGATTTTGTAGTCGTCATGGATCGAGTTTTCAGAGATATACTCAACAAATTTATGTTGATCTCAATAGATGGTATTCTTATTTGTTTTAAGACCGAAGATGATCATAAGCTCCACTTAGAGACCATATTGGAAACACCGAGGAGGCATTAATTAAAACCTAAAATTTCTAAGTGCCATTTCTAGCAATTTGAAGTAAGACTCCTCGGACATGTGGTGTTGGAGGATAGTATAAGAGGGGCTTGCCCCAAGTCGTAGTTTGACGGTTGGACTGCGTGTATTATATTGCGTATGCACTGTCTTATTATGGCTGCTTAATGTATGACATTTGTATTGGTTTTATGATTTACAATATATGGTTTCTTGAGTTATTTTGAGTTAGTTCTTTGTTTGCTAATTTCACGATGAAATTCTTTTAAGGAGGGAGAGTGCAACGACCCAATATTTAATCACTTTAAATTTGGATATTTAATTATATTTTAATAATTCATTAATGGAATTTATATCTAAAAATAAACTCCTTTTAAATTATAGCTAATGATGGTAAAATATTTTTCAAAATTTGTTTAAAAAATAATTAGTTCAAAAAATAGAAAATGTGATAGGAAATCATTTTCTGAATTTTCAACTTTTCAGTGTTGGAAAGTTATCGAAAAATGTTGTGCATATTTGTTTAACATATATACACATTTATTTTAAGTTAGAATTAATTTTTGATAAATATATATACATGTATTAACTAAAAATAAGCAAGACATGACTTATTATGTAAAGTTAAACAAATGAAAATATAAGTGACATAAAATGTCATATTTTCTCAAACATAAATTACTTGAACATTTAATGGATGTTGTGGCTTTGAAAAGAAAGGATGGCGGGCGCATTTCACATGTGTAAGGGGAGTGGACATGAGGGTGAGATGACAAAATTTGTATGGAGGTTAAGTACCATAGGGTTAAATTTGTAGTTTAGTATTTCTTGTGGTATATAAAACAACTTTCATAATTTTTCTTCATTTTATTCACTCCATTTTCATTTCCTAAACCTCTCCAAGTCTACATGTTCTTTTTCATGGCTTTCAAAATAATTTTTAAAGTATTAAAAGAAAAAGAAAACATAGTTCAACCACTTTAAAAATCTTAAAAATCTTTGTTTTTAGCATGTAACGACCCGTAATTTTTAGCTATTTTAAATTGTTAAATTGGGATGGAAATAACTTTTTTATTTATATAACTTATTGGAAATGAACTTGAATAAAATATTGAAATAACTAATTTCGAAGATTTTTTGGCTATGACAGATATTGAAATGAATTTCACATGCTGAATATATTTATAATCAATAGTTGGATTGAATAATAAATCTTGACTTACTTAGTTGAAAATAAATAAATTGTTGATAAGTAAAATTCATTGAGATTTTAATATCAGATAATTAAATTATTTTAAATTTATTATTGGAATTATTTAAGTAAGCGAATCTTGAATTAAAGTGAATGAAAATGATATTAGAAATTGATTTAAATTTTATTTAAATATGAATGAAGATTGTTGACATTTAAAATTGTATTTAAAAGTGAATAATTAAAAATTAAAAATTTTACATTTTAATTAACGTGAAAAAACATAGCCATTTTTGCCACTATCTCGGATTTCGACAAACCAATTTCATCGGATCCATAGTAGTGAATTCTTGTGGGATTTCAAGTTTCGTAGCCATCAGACGTGTCATTTGGCCGTGCGAGCATGAAACGCGTAGAATTTAATTTTCAAAATTTAATTAAATTAATTGATTTTGAAAAGCTATCTTCTGCATATGATCGAATCAGGCCTCGAGACTAGTTCCATTGCCTTCGTAACGGGAGTAAAACATTATGAATCTAGGCGACACGCTTCGTTTGGAGCTCGAGAATTTCGGATGTTTAAGGGTGAGATATTTTCTAATTAATAATATTATATTTGTTTTCTATTCAAACATCTCCTACAAGCACCCGCCCTATGTGGTCAACCCCGTACCCATCTCCCTTTCATTCGAATCTTGAGCTAATAATAAGAAAAGTAGGCAATTAAATAGATTGAAAAAAAGAAGCGCGGTCGAAAAATGGAAGCCGCATCTTCTACCGAGGAAGAAGTGAGAGGCATGACTTAAGATGTGAACATGTTTGGGTGATGGTCCAAGAAAGGACGCACGCATGTGGATCTCATGTGCTGTGGGTTGCGTGCATATGGGAGTTGCGATTTGGAGATAGGCGAGGCGAGAACGTGAGTCGAGGTGGCTAGGGTTTGGGTCGACAGAGACGAATACTAGTGAAGTGCGGTCTTCGATGATGGAGGCGCGCGAGGGTTTCGATTGTGATGAGTTTGAATGGCTTGTAGTGTTCTTGTGGCTTGTGCGTAAGGAACAAGTTGTAGGGTAAGTAAATTATATTAGTTAGTTTAAGTATTTTAATTAATTTAGTTTTAACCATATTGATGTCTATAAATCGTATAACTTTTACATGAGGTCCTTTTTGAACGAAGCAAATTACGTTGGAATCGTATCGATGAAGGCTTTGGCATGGAATCAAAGTGGAATTTATTTAAAGCGCAAATATTTGCAATTTCAGATTTAGGTGAGTGTTTTATACGCTCGCAGTTGACTAAAATAATTTTTTTATGTAGTTAAATTTATATCGTGAAGCGATTTAAATTATTGATTGTTATTTGATATATTTTATTGACATTTAAAATTGACATCTGAATTAATTGATAGAATTTGAATTGACAGTTAAATTGAACTAGAATTAAACTGCTAGTAAAATTCCCCATTATCGATAATTGATTAATTGTTGTGATTATTGACTATTTAGTGTTGATTGTAATGGATGCTATTGGTTGATATTTTGGATGATTTGGATGTTTATTTACTTTGATTTATCATGTATCATCCTGTATATTATGTACAATATATAAAATTGTAAATTGAGTTATTTTGAATAGATTAAGAAATAGGTTGAACTGATATATACCAATGGCATTTATTTTGGATTGAAATGATATATATTCATCCTTGGAATTAAACTGAAATAACTAATTCACTTGGCCATAGGTTAGAAAATTATATATGACACTTGATTGGATAAATTAAATGATTTAAAATTTGATTTGAAAATATTCAAATGGTTTGATTAAAGAAACAAAAATTGAGTTTATGGAAATCGAATTATTTTCAAACTTGAGCTCGAAATGTTGAAATTTAAATTTGATAACAGGAATTGTTTAAATGATCGAAGTTGAGATTTTGAAGTTATAATCGAAATATGATTTGAATTTCAGAAATTGATTTATTTTAAAAGATTAGACTTTTATTCAAACTTTGAATATCGCTAAGTAAAAGTAGTATAAAATGATATTTCAAAGAAATTAAGCTCGAAATTGAGTAATATTTGATGGTTTGGATCTTAAATTGAATACTGAAGGCTAATTTGATTTTAAGTGTTTTGAATAGATATTTTAAAATTCGAACTCGAAATTGATATACATCAAAATGGTTTAAATTTGAGAATTAAGTTGAAATTTAATCATTGAATCAGATAGTCGAAATTTAAATTGAAATTTATTTAGAAAGAAATTTATTTGGAATTGGAATTGAATTAATTTGGAATTGAAATTGAAATTAATTTTGTAATGAATTGAAATTTATTCAAGTTGGAATTAAAACTGGAATCAATTGGAATTTAAAGCAAAATTGAGTTAACTCTAAATCGAAATCGAATTTGTTTGAATTAAAATTGGAATCAAAGTAAAATTCGACTTGAAATTGGAATTGAATCGATTATATTGAAATGGAAACTGAATTGATTTGAATTAGAAAATTTGGGATTGAATAAGTCTGACTTTGAAACTATTTTCAATTAAATTATTTTAGTATAAGCTATTTAAAATCTATTTTCTTAAATGTTCAAATTATTTTGATTTTTCAACCTATTTTACTATATAAACCATTCACAATACTTAAACTATTTTCTATTAAACTATTTTAACTATTTAAGCTATTTTAAAATTATTCAAACTACTTTTTAAAAATTCAAACTGGGGATTGTTTATATTTAAATCTAGGATTTAAATGCGAATGTAACCTAGATTGAATTTCGAAACAATTTCGAAAGCGAAATCGAGATATTAAGGTAAAAATGATATGGTATATTTTGAGTAAATATGATGATTACGAAATGGGTTTGATTTTTAAGTGAATATGTTATTTTGATATCAAATATAGATTGTTTTCGAAATATTAAAGTACCAAAGGATGTGTAAAACTATGCATGATTGTTAAAGAGACTAAGGCCTCTCATTGGCATACTCTCTGTCAACATTGAAACCACTTTAACAACTGTGTACGCAGTGATGATATCCAAAACGTAATGGTTGATTTGGAAAACGTTTAATGGAATGAAGAGAATGATGATGGATAGCCTTGACACTTGTGTCATAATTAAAATGACTAAAACAGTGTAGGATCGATTTCACCCTAGAGGGGGGGTGAATAGGGTGATAGTGTAAATTATAAAAATTAATCGTGGAAGCTTATCAATTAATTTCAATTCAGATCACAGAATAGCAGCACAGATATCGCAGAATATAAATAACAGAATAAAACAGAACAACACAGAATTTACCCAGCTTCGGCAAAAAAACTGCCTACGTGCTGCCCCCAAGGTTTCTACTAGAAATTAGATAGTCCCTCGCTTACACACGTAAACTCGCTATACCCGCTATTGACTAATCTAACTCTACGCTCAAAACCCTGACCACAACTCAACCACCGAGTTGCGAATTCACAAACTACACACCGTAGTTTGTACCTTAGTCACACGACTAGAAAATTAAAAAGTTTAAAAAAGAAATTACAAATTTAAAAACAATTTAAAAATAAAATAAACTCTAATTGTAATCTAAAAGCCCTTTATAATTATAAAGTCCAATGTTAGAATTAACGGCCGACCTCCTTTTTCTTCTTTTATAATTTTTGGCCCGGTCCTTCTATGTTCGAGATAATGGTGGCCGTGTCTTTGCAAATTAGGGCTTCGTTCGATCTCTTTCCTTTTCGCTCTTAAATTAGGGATTTTGAGAAATTGAAGTGCCGCTTCGATGATTCGAGTTTCTGATCTTGGATGCTTGCTTTGTCGAATAATCGTCTCTTCGATTTCGCCTGTGGCTGCTTCTCTTTCGTCGAGTTCGATTGCTTCGGTATGTATTTTGTGCTTTTTGCTTCTTCTAATCTTTCGTACTTGAACTCGATCTGATTCGAGATGAATGATTATTATTCTCAGTTTTGCTTGAACTCGAATACCTCAATTGCCGATGATGTTAATCACTTTTATAGGGTTCGACCCCCCTGTATTTTCGTCTTATATATTTATTTGAATTTGTCAATTATTCATCTCTGCCACTTGATTTTTCTTCAACGAATGTGATGACTTCTGACTTCTTCAATTTCGAATATATCGTGTTTACTTGGTTAACACGGTTTGATTCAATTTCGTGATGACCACGGTATTTTGATTTCTGGAATTTATACTTTGTTGACTTGTTCAACATTGACATGGCGATTTTACTATGACTTCGGCCTTGACACTGATTTCGACTTCACTGAGAACTATAGTCTCTGGCCATCTTCTGATCGGTTTAACATGAACTGACTGCACTTGCTTGATATGAAATACATATATTTACACAGATGCTTCACTGCATCTGTTGTAGTTGCTTTATACTTCACTGTGCACTTTACTTGGGCATTTTGTATGTTTCATTTTGATCCACTTTGTCATTGCATATCTATATATGCTTGACCTCTGTTGCATGCTTGTTGTATTCATTTGAGTTGATTGTTGCATTGTTACTGGTTCATTTGATATCACTAGCTGTTGGTTACTTGATTGAGTTGTGTGGGAACTGGATTGATTTCTTTTGGCTTCACTTGTGTATACTGTGTCATAGTGATACATTCTTAAGTCTTGGATATTGAACAGTATCATGTATTTGTAGTTTGCATCCATTGTTGTTTCCAGTTGCACTTGGTCATTTCACTGTGTTGCACTCTCTGATGGTTCATTGGTGCACTGCTTGTTCATTCTGTACTTCTGGTCTTTGCATGATGGTCTTGTGGCAGTTAATAGTTGCTGTGCACTTTGTGCTTGCTGTCATGTTCTTGTGCTCGAGCTTGTATACTGTTATGTTGTTTGCATAGCTGAACTTCACTGTTGCACTCGAGATTTTGCTTCTGGCCTGCATGTAGTTTGCATATCACCTTGTTGCATTGTTGAGTCACTTGAGTGTGTTGATGGAAGATGTTGCACTGCTTCATTATGATTCACTTGATTCACTTGTGCACATTGTTCATTGTGAAATAACTGTCTTCACTGATGCTGCACTTAGTTTTGTCTTTGATGTTCCTCTCATTGCATATGAACTTGGTCTACTTGATGCTGTAGCTTTCAAGTATATGTGCATCACTTGACTTCATTCCACTGTGCATTTCTCTGGTTTATTAACCTGAGACAGATGCTATGTCTTTGTGCATTTCATTCACTATATTCATTTGCTTCATGTCATACTATTTTGTTTCATTGCTGCACTTGACTTTTGTTACTTGAGCTGCTTTCTTGCTGTACTTGTACAACTTCATTTTGGCTTGTTCATACTGTATTGTCTGGACTTGAAGTTGCCTTGTGTTGAACCCAGTTTCAAAACTTGGGTTTGACCTTGTGCTCGTGTCGTGATTTTGAATATATTGCACGTGAGTTGAACTCGGTTTTTCATTTGGGTTTGACCTGTGCTTGCCTGTCCATGTAAATCAATCAAGTGTATATATCGGCGTGCACGGCCTTGTGGCATATACAGTAATATACTGTGTATGTCACAAGTTGTTCGTGTATGATGAATTCAAATTTAAATGATGACGAACAACCCAAATAACTGAGGCAAATATTATTTTCAAAAACCATATTTTATTTTTGAATTGCAAAAATATTTCTTTTTCAATTTTACTGCGTTAGTTTATATTTTTGCAGATTGCTCAGATGCTGGATTCTAATTGGAATGCAGTTGAAGATAAATACGAGTGTGAGTGATATGTAGTGAGGTGACCTGTAAATATGAAATGTGATGTAATTGTAATCAAAGTTGTATAGTTATAGTGATAGCTTGAAATTGTACTATTCAAAGTTGTAATAAATATTTATTTGAATAAAATATTCGTTTGAATTCAAATTCTGTGTTATTTATTTTATTCAGCAAATATTTATTTAATCTGTGAAAATAAATAGTATATTATCAAAATACATTTAAACAAATGAATATATGTTTATTATCATCAAACAAAAATCATATAAGCGCATATTCAACAATCTCCCCCTTTTGATGATAACAAACATATATTTAAGATTTTGAATATGTTAAATGTATTTGATCATTGATATATCCTAATTGCTCCCCCTATTTAAATGCTTCCTCTCTACACAAAGCGCCCCCTACATATATGCATACAAATATAAATATATAAGTGAGCCTATATGCAAATGGAAAATTATTTGACCTTTGCTTGATTCTATTTGACAAAATCTTAACTTTTCTCTCCCCCTTTTGTTATCAGCAAAAGAATAATAGTGTTAGAGAAAATAGAGATGAAGTAATCGATATCAATCCAACATTAAAACTCAATTGAATATAAATATCAAATTTCAATAAAAAAATCAAACAAAAATCATAAAATTTTTGTTAGGCGCATATTCCACTTTCAGAAATGATGGGGATAAATTCATAAAAATCATACAGTTCTGTCTATTTGTGGTATATTTATTTCGGGAAATTTGAATATCTACTAACCATGCATAACCGTTAGGACTTTTAAATGAGATTAGTAGTATTCCAATTTAATTTTAAAAATGAAATCAAGTATCTTCTAACCACGCATGACCGTGAGGACTTTTAAATGGGATTAGAATCAACTTGTCTATTTAACCAATTAATTTTGATATGCGTTCCATACATGCATAACCGTGAGGACTTTTAAATGAGCATGGAAGCACATAATCAAAAATCCAAGTAATTCACCCATGCATAACCGTGAGGACTTTTAAATGAGAGTGAATACTTTGGATATTTATTTTTATTGAAGAATATAATAAATTGAAGCACAGATAATTTCCTTTATGAATCTGAAGATAGAACAAATTGAAGAACGAATAATTTCCTTTGTAAACTACCACAAATTTACATACTATATATGATTTTGATGAGTGATGGTCGATAGAAAGATGATAGAAATAGAAATGATCATGGAATTTTTGCCCAACAAAAAGTTTTTATAACTTTTGTTATGAAATTCTAAAGAAATTTTTCTAAATATATTGTTTTGAGTAATGTATGACAAATATCGACACTCATCACTTTTTCAATCACTATTGATCTTTTCGATAATCATTAGGGAGTTAGATTAGTCAAAATAGTCATTTAAAATCAAATCCAAAAATTATAAAATTAATTTTTCAAAAATGACTAATCTGTAAATATGGTCAAACATGATTTTCTCGAGGGGGTTTTATAAGAAAATTTTCTGCTATTTGAAAACTATTTCAAGTGAAAAATATGCAGATATTTTCTTTGAAAAACGATGCAGCAAATGAATGTTTCAAAAATTAATCACGTTACACTAATAATTTTTCTATCAACTATATTACCAGTGTAATCTGCATCTGAATTTAAATTTCACTCAATATTCACTCGTTGAATGTCAAAGACCAGATTGTGAAATTTCAACAAATTATCTCATAATTGTTTTCAACAATTTTTAAATGAAATTTGAAATGAAGCCATGTTATCACTCAAACAAATATCATAGTGTTAATTTCAGAAACCTTAGGATAAACAGTTATATTCATGAGTAATCAACAGTCAATCAACATCATTATTCTTTAAACAAATTCTTGAAGTTTCAACAATTTCTAAAAAAAAACTTTTTAACATCTTTCACATGAAATTTGAAATCATGCAAATTTATAAGCAGTGACAAAAATGTCAAAACCAATATATCTACGTGTAGCATGAGTAATCAAATACCATCATTTGACCGAACAAATTTATATGGATTAGTTCAATGTTGAAAATCTGATTGGTCATCATTTAAGCACAAATCAATGTCATAAATAAAAACAAGTCAAAAATTTCTTAAAATCCTTTTTACAATTTTTTAAATAGAATTCATTAGGATTTTAAGTTGAAGCCATGTAAATAGAAGAAACCGTGAATATAGATTTAGCCAAAACTATTATCGTCAATCAATAAAAGCACCATGAGCAATCCAAATTAATCGATATAAAGTATTTCAAGGATTGTAGTGTTTTTGGCATAAAAGCATAATTGGCCAACAATTTTGAAAAAATCAGAATCAAAATCATCATCTTTTATTCATCTCAATATTGGTTGAATTAATTCAAAATACGGTGCAGATTATCACAATTAATATATCGTTTAAAACATACCATACCTGTTTTACCTTTACGATATTTTTCGTTGTTGTCCGTTGTGATTCTGTCACCTTTATACAAGGCTAAGGAGCTTAGCTTTGTCGCCCGTTGTATTTCTGGAACAGCCAAAATCCAGAGAACACTATTGTTGTTCCTTAGCCTGCCACCACACCTACACGGAAAAGGATTTATGTGACCTATTTGTTTTTATAGGTCCATGGTTGTTAGTGGCAGAAAATTTTGAAAAATAATTTTGTGTAGACCCAAAACTATTTATAATTGTTCCCTTTGGCACCCAAATTTGTTTAACTTTGAGAGATTTTATATTTGTGCCTTTTGGAACCCAAATCGGTATAGTTTTCACATGTGTGGGTCTATACCAACAATTATTGTGACTGTGTCCAAATTTTCTACAAATTTTGCACATAGAATTAACTTGATTAATCTTGTTTTCAACAATTTTCGAATTATTATATCCAAGTCCTTGTCTAACCGTATTAACAGTTTGCTTTCCTAATAGCATATTCAACGATTTTTCACTTTTTGAAAATTTATCTAAAGTCGTATACAATTGTTGGACTTGTGATTTGAGAGATTCATTTTCGTTTAACAACTGTGTGCACTTTTTAATAGAATTCTCTCTCCTAGTATTTTCATTCTCCTTTAAAATCAGAATTTCATTTTCAAGCGATTTTATTTTAATTTCTAATTTTTTAATTTCCTCATCAAATGTTGGACACTTATCACACTTAGGGATCCTACTTTGATAGGTTTTAACTAATTGATCAAGTTGTTTATTACATTCTATCAAAGTATCTTTTTGAGATTCAAGTTTGGCGTATTTTTCCCTAAGTCGTTCAAAACAACCATTTACTTCATGAAAATATATAAGCAACTCAGAATGGGTAAGTTTTGATACCTCACCTGGCTCGTCATCGTCACTGTCAGTTGTATCACCTCGAAGACACAATTCTGCCTTTTCGCTTTCACTGCCCGTGCTTTGATCATTCTCGTCTATTTCATCCCAAGTGGCTGCAAAACTTTTCTTTTTCTGTTTCTTTCCGTGGCTGGATTTAATTTGTGGACAATCGGGCTTGATATGGCCGGGTTTGTTGCAATTATAACAAATAAACTTTTGTTCTTCCGAGTAGTCTAGTGCTTTGGCTATTCTGCTTTTTGCTTTTTGAATTCGAGCTGAATTTCCATGTTTTTGATTCCATTTTTTGAATTTCCTTATTAACAGCTCCAATTCTGCTGCTCCATCATCTTCATCGTTATCATCATCACTTTCGATTGTTTCTTTGAAAGCTATTGATTTCTTTTGAGTGTCACCTCCTTCACGCTCTTCTTTGAATTTCATTTCTAGCTCATAAGTGGTGAGATTTCCGATGAGTTCTTCAACTTTAAGTTGTTTTAAATCTTTCGATTCTTGTATGGCAGTAACTTTTGCTTCAAAGCTTCATGGAAGGACTCTGAGGATTTTCCGGACTATTTCTAATTCGGTGTATGTTTTTCCGAGAGCTTTTGATTTGTATACGATATTGGAGAGTCGTCCGTACATCTCTTTGACATTTTCTTCCTTCGCCATTTTGAAGTTCTCGTATTCGCTGCTTAGCATTGCAAGGCGAGATTCTTTGACTTGAGATGTTCCTTCGTGAGTCACTTCTAGTATGTGCCATATTTCCTGCGCAGTTAGACAATGGGAGACACGATTAAATTCAAATTGATCCAATGAACAGATAATAGAATTCATAGCTTTGGCATTAGTGTTCTGTAATTTATTTTCTAGTTCTGTCCATTGTTCCTTGGGTTTCTCTATTTCCTGATTATCTACAGTTATAGTTGGTATACTATAACCTGTCTCAACAATATTCCAAGCGTCAATGGTTTTCAGAAAAATTTGCATTCTATTTTTCCAGTAAGCATATTCACCATTGAACATTGGTGGTCTAACTATGGATTGCCCTTCTGCAAAAGCATTATTAAAAGAAGCCATTTTAAAAATTCAAATTTTTAAAACAAAAACCGATTTTTGAAACACGAATTTTTAAAACAAAAATTGATTTTTGAAACACGAATTTTTAAAACAAAAATTGATTTTTGAAACACGAATTTTTAAATTAAAAATTGGTTTTTGTAAAATCAAAATTTTAAAACAAAAATGGCTTTTGTTCCTAGCTCTGATACCACTTGTAGGATCGATTTCACCCTAGAGGGGGGGTGAATAGGGTGATAGTGTAAATTATAAAAATTAATCGCGGAAGCTTATCAATTAATTTCAATTCAGATCACAGAATAGCAGCACAGATATCGCCGAATATAAATAACAGAATAAAACAGAACAACACAGAATTTACCCAGCTTCGGCAAAAAAACTGCCTACGTGCTGCCCCCAAGGTTTCTACTAGAAATTAGATAGTCCCTCGCTTACACACGTAAACTCGCTATACCCGCTATTGACTAATCTAACTCTACGCTCAAAACCCTGACCACAACTCAACCACCGAGTTGCGAATTCCCAAACTACACACCGTAGTTTGTACCCTAGTCACACGACTAGAAAATTAAAAAGTTTAAAAAAGAAATTACAAATTTAAAAACAATTTAAAAATAAAATAAACTCTAATTGTAATCTAAAAGCCCTTTATAATTATAAAGTCCAATGTTAGAATTAACGGCCGGCCTCCTTTTTCTTCTTTTATAATTTTTGGCCCGGTCCTTCTATGTTCGAGATAATGGTGGCCGTGTCTTTGCAAATTAGGGCTTCGTTCGATCTCTTTCCTTTTCGCTCTTAAATTAGGGATTTTGAGAAATTGAAGCGCCGCTTCGATGATTCGAGTTTCTGATCTTGGATGCTTGCTTTGTCGAATAATCGTCTCTTCGATTTCGCCTGTGGCTGCTTCTCTTTCGTCAAGTTCGATTGCTTCGGTATGTATTTTATGCTTTTTGCTTCTTCTAATCTTTCGTACTTGAACTCGATCTGATTCGAGATGAATGATTATTATTCTCAGTTTTGCTTGAACTCGAATACCTCAATTGCCGATGATGTTAATCACTTTTATAGGGTTCGACCCCCCTGTATTTTCGTCTTATATATTTTATTTGAATTTGTCAATTATTCATCTCTGCCACTTGATTTTTCTTCAACGAATGTGATGACTTCTGACTTCTTCAATTTCGAATATATCGTGTTTACTTGGTTAACACGGTTTGATTCAATTTCGTGATGACCACGGTATTTTGATTTCTGGAATTTATACTTTGTTGACTTGTTCAACATTGACATGGCGATTTTACTATGACTTCGGCCTCGACACTGATTTCGACTTCACTGAGAACTATAGTCTCTGGCCATCTTCTGATCGGTTTAACATGAACTGACTGCACTTGCTTGATATGAAATACATATATTTACACAGATGCTTCACTGCATCTGTTGTAGTTGCTTTATACTTCACTGTGCACTTTACTTGGGCATTTTGTATGTTTCATTTTGATCCACTTTGTCATTGCATATCTATATATGCTTGACCTCTGTTGCATGCTTGCTGTATTCATTTGAGTTGATTGTTGCATTGTTACCGGTTCATTTGATATCACTAGCTGTTGGTTACTTGATTGAGTTGTGTGGGAACTGGATTGATTTCTTTTGGCTTCACTTGTGTATACTGTGTCATAGTGATACATTCTTAAGTCTTGGATATTGAACAGTATCATGTATTTGTAGTTTGCATCCATTGTTGTTTCCAGTTGCACTTGGTCATTTCACTGTGTTGCACTCTCTGATGGTTCATTGGTGCACTGCTTGTTCATTCTGTACTTCTGGTCTTTGCATGATGGTCTTGTGGCAGTTAATAGTTGCTGTGCACTTTGTGCTTGCTGTCATGTTCTTGTGCTCGAGCTTGTATACTGTTATGTTGTTTGCATAGCTGAACTTCACTGTTGCACTCGAGATTTTGCTTCTGGCCTGCATGTAGTTTGCATATCACCTTGTTGCATTGTTGAGTCACTTGAGTGTGTTGATGGAAGATGTTGCACTGCTTCATTATGATTCACTTGATTCACTTGTGCACATTGTTCATTGTGAAATAACTGTCTTCACTGATGCTGCACTTAGTCTTGTCTTTGATGTTCCTCTCATTGCATATGAACTTGGTCTACTTGATGTTGTAGCTTTCAAGTATATGTGCATCACTTGACTTCATTCCACTGTGCATTTCTCTGGTTTATTAACCTGAGACAGATGCTATGTCTTTGTGCATTTCATTCACTATATTCATTTGCTTCATGTCATACTATTTTGTTTCATTGCTGCACTTGACTTTTGTTACTTGAGCTGCTTTCTTGCTGTACTTGTACAACTTCATTTTGGCTTGTTCATACTGTATTGTATGGACTTGAAGTTGCCTTGTGTTGAACCCAGTTTCAAAACTTGGGTTTGACCTTGTGCTCGTGTCGTGATTTTGAATATATTGCACGTGAGTTGAACTCGGTTTTTCATTTGGGTTTGACCTGTGCTTGCCTGTCCCTGTAAATCAATCAAGTGTATATATCGGCGTGCACGGCCTTGTGGCATATACAGTAATATACTGTGTATGTCACAAGTTGTTCGTGTATGATGAATTCAAATTTAAATGATGACGAACAACCCAAATAACTGAGGCAAATATTATTTTCAAAAACCATATTTTATTTTTGAATTGCAAAAATATTTCTTTTTCAATTTTACTGCGTTAGTTTATATTTTTGCAGATTGCTCAGATGCTGGATTCTAACTGGAATGCAGTTGAAGATAAATACGAGTGTGAGTGATATGTAGTGAGGTGACCTGTAAATATGAAATGTTATGTAATTGTAATCAAAGTTGTATAGTTATAGTGATAGCTTGAAATTGTACTATTCAAAGTTGTAATAAATATTTATTTGAATAAAATATTCGTTTGAATTCAAATTCTGTGTTATTTATTTTATTCAGCAAATATTTATTTAATCTGTGAAAATAAATAGTATATTATCAAAATACATTTAAACAAATGAATATATGTTTATTATCATCAAACAAAAATCATATAAGCGCATATTCAACAAACAGGAGCCTGTATCTGGCAAATGAGGTTAGCTACCTCTACAATGTTGATCCCTCATATTACTATCATGCTTTTATACTCGATGGGTGCATCCTTTTGTTGGGATTGATGGTCGCGGCCGGCCACGGATGGGTTATGATCAGCCAGAACAGATGAACTGGTAGAATCCTACCTTGGGCATTGCCTCACGTGCCTTGTCATATTTACCCTTATACAAGCCCATTACGACTTTGGTTTAGTATTGTACTTATAGGGGACTCGCTGGCTACCAACATTATTGGTTGTGTTACAGGACCTACATAGACCACATGCTACAAAAATGTGTTAAGGTGGATCAATGTAAAGCCTTAGCGCTATTTTGATATTTATTTTACTGATAGACATTACCTATTATAGCGTATACTACTATATTATAGTTTAACGGATCCTTAGGAGATAGAAAATCACATAACATCTCTTAAATTATTGCACGCACGTTATACACTGGATAAGGGATGTACAATCCCATAAACATCTCTGACGTTGTGACACTCATATTTCGTGATATTGATTTGATTGCATAAGAGTATTTTAGTTCTGACCCGTGGGTTTTGTCTTTTCATTACACTCGGGTAGCCCTGAGTTTTATTCAGCACACTAAAGATCGTTTTTCCGAAGGACGAAGACGAAGATTTTGTAACATCCCAAAAATTTATCAATATAAATTAATAATATATTTAAAACCCTTGGAATTTAATTTGGAAATAAACTGAGAAAAATCTCAAACAAATAAATAAGAAATAATAATGTATGAATAAAATTCCAATTTATTTTGAGTTTAAAATTTTGAAATAATGAATGTTTAAAAAAGTCATTTAAATTTAAAATTATATACATATATGCACATTGCATATTTGAGTAGGATTGAATACATATTGGAATTTAATTTAAATTTATTCAAGATATATGTGAATATATAAATAGACATAAATGTTTATGTTTCAAGTTTAAAATTGAAGTTTGAATTTAAATTTAAAATAAATGTTTTAAAAATAAGTAGCATTTAAAATCATTAAGATGTAATATTGTAATGTAAATATTGGTTAAATTCTTTTAACATTGTACATATACATATACACAATGAATAAAGGAATAAATTTATTTATAAAGTGTATATAATATAAAAATTTAAGTTTATAAAATTCTTTTGCCTTGTAACAAATCACAAATGTAAATATACATTCACATAGGAGATGGAGTAAGGTGATTAACAAAATCTAGATCTTATGATTATCTTTTTACAAATGGCATGAAACATCATTACTTTAATAAAATAATCAAATAAATTTTTTTAGAAAAACCTTTCAGCTTCCCAATTCAAATTTTTAAACCACCAAATTTCTGAAGTTCAGTAACCAAAAGATTTTGCAATCTTAAACCCCAGAAAAAAAAGAAACTGTCAAACACTTCTTCAATTCAAAACTAAAATTTGAGAATCATCTTAAAGCTTCAAAACTGTAGTGATACACTCCATCTCTCAGATATATTTTAACTTGATAGTTTAATAAAATTATGATTTTTAAATAAAGTTTTAACAAACAAATTCAAAAACTGCAGATTTGTAAGAAAACAAGAGCTTAAGGTTTTAGGCAGTGCAAGTTTTTTGGAAAGAATTTTAAAGGCAAGTAACTTTTTTTTTTAATTTTTGAATTTGAAGTTATAATTTCTAATGAAGAAAGAATTTAATACAATAATATTCAACCAATTACTTGCAGGAAAAATCAAGTCCAAGACCTAAACCATTTCTGGATTTCAAGTTGCAAAAAAAATAAAAAAGGCTTCTCTATTATATAGATTCAACTGTAAGTAATTTAAAAAAATATATTGTTATTGATGAATTGAATAAGTGAATACAACTAAGAGTGAACAAAGATCTGTGTTTATAATTTGCAGATCCAAACTCCAAAATTAAAGTAGGAGAGAGGAAAAAGTTACAGGCCTTCATCTATCTTTGAAAAAACTGTCAGGAACTTCTGAAAAAAAGTGAGCGAACCTATGCTTTATTCATTTTTTTGTTTAAATGCCTGCATAAATGTTAATAGCTTTTTTATGTGAATAATTTGTTATGCTTGAGTTTTTATTTGCTTGGAAGTTGTGACAACCCGGAAATTTTAACGAATTAAAATGGAATAATTAATTGATTTTAAAATATTTAAAGGTTAATTTTAACTTGTATTCAAGTTATCAATATTTACTCGATAATTAAATCATTTAATTGTATACTTTAAATATTGAATTTAATAATTGAAAATTTGGTAAATTGTTGAATCTGAAATTTCTAAGCCTGTTTAGAATAATTTGAAGGCTTATAAAATTTATACTGATGATACCGGAGATAATAGAATGATTGGACTTCAATTTAAAGGTGGTTTGTTCAATTTTGAAAATATATCGTTTAAATCGATATTTAAAAATAGCCTTCCGAGGCACAGTCTCGGAATTCGACGAAACCAGTTCCATTGGATCCGTAATAGTTAGTTATTATCGGATTTCAATTTTCGTAGCAATCGGGGTTGTCGTTTGACCCTGGCAGCTCGAAACGCATAGAACTATTTTAATCAATTAAATTTAAATTTGATCGTTTATTTCCGTAACTCGAGCATACTATCAAATTAGCGTCCGAAACACGTTCCATCGTGTTCAGAATGCGGGTAAAACTTTTTAATCGCCTATCGGCATGTCTGATTTGGAGTTCGCAATTTCGCGTTATGCAACACGAGATATTTTTTTCAATATTCAATTATAAAATAATCAACTCGTATGTGGGAAGCTACCCCAAATCTATTTGTATTCCCGTTCTCTCTCTCCTTTCAACAGAAATTGAACCGAGCCCTCCTTCCTTCATTTCCAAATCGATTCGTAAATAAATAAAAACAAAAGAATGGTCGAAGAGGCGACGCGAAACTAAATTGAGCTCGAACTCGACGATGAGGATTTCGCCGTCATAGTATGCTCGAGCGATCTCGAGGAGCCGCGTGGAGGAACGTCGCAACGGGGGGGGGGGGGGGGGGGGAGTCGCGATCGATTGAAGGGGGAATTAGGGTTCGACGGTCGAGGAGGGAAGCCGCGACGAGGATTAGCGGCGCTAGGGCTCGCGGTTGTTGGATGTGGACGTGGCGTGTGCGCGGCGTTGAAGAGGCCGAGGTCGTGTTTGAGAGGGGGGTTGGCGTTAGGGTTTCAATCTGGATTCGATGAGGTCTAAATAGAGAAACAAGCTGGATTGAAAGTGGATTAGAGTGGACTGCAACTAAAAGCAAAGGTGAGTAAATCTCACACTGTTGGTTTTTATTTAAACTTAAATGGTTAAATTTAAATATTTGGTTGAATGATTGAATTAATTTGGCACGCATTGTGAATTGATGGTCTGGTGAATGTGATTTTGGATGATTCTCGAGTTGATTGTAGTTTGACTCGAATTATTGGGATTTAAGTTGTTTAAAACTTAAACCATAAAAAAAACGAGTGTTTTCATTTTAATGTTAATAAGGATTTAATAATTTGTGATTCATTAAATTAGCAGGGCAATTAAAATGGATGATTAATTAATTCAGACAATTAATGATTGGGCGATTAAATTAGTAATTAAAGGTTTGAATTAATTAATTAAAGTTTAAGTTAATCCATTAAGTTTAATTAATTTAGAATAATCAATGGATGGTTGGATAAGCAATTACTTAATGTAATTAATAAAATTAATGAAGAAATTAATTAAGATGATTAATGAAAGAGAAATTGGTTTATTTAATAAAGTAAATAAATGCATAGTTAATTACAGGTTGAGATAAATCGAGAATGATTAATATTGTGGTTTAATTAATGTAATTAAATTAGATTAGAATAAATCAAAATACAATTAGAAATCATTAATTTATATAACTAATGACGTAATTAAAGATTGATTAATTAAGATTAATCATTTAATAAGGGTGACATACGAGAAGTTAATTAATATAAGTAATTAAGATAGCTTATTGATTTTGGTTAAGAAGAATTAATATCGTGAAATTAATTGAAGTTAATTACTTAAATGTAATTGAAGGATAATTAATCCAGGGTGAGTAATTAGGATGAATAAGGAAGGGTTGATTAATTAATCGATTTGGAATTAATTAATGTAAATGAAGGAATCTAAGTGATTGAGGTAGAAATTCAATTAAAATCAATTGAATTGATTTGTGTGATTAAGCTTTGCTTATGGATGATTGAATGCTATTAGATGTTTTGAATGAGATGATATCTCTAATATGAAATGTTGTGTATTCCATTTGGATAACTTAGGTTAGGATGGCATGAGACTCAAAGAGACCGGGCTCGGGTGTTAGGAAATACCCAAAAACCATTTCGAACTTTTCTTGATTGATATGTGAAATCAATAGGCTGAAAGGAAATGATTTATGTGAATTGGATTATTTTTATCAAAGTTTGGTACTTGGAAGATTATTGTGTGAAATAAATGTTGTTTATAACAAATTGGGAATTTGTTAAATTGGTATAAGTTACCCCGGGTTTATATAAATGGTTTGCTTTGGTATTCCATGTTGTTTGGGTTTACTCACGCTGGTTTCCAGCCTGACCCGGGTGTTACTTTGGTGTAATGCTCGGGTCAGACCGAGTATTACAGATTTTCAGGTAGGTACGACCTGGAGCTCAGGAGGCGAGCTGGATGGCGAGAATGCGTAGAGTATTTTCGCTGTATTTATATTATTGTTAATCTAAGACATGATAATGGTAAATATTCAAGGACTGTATATAATGTGAAACTATGGTGTATATGAAATGTAATCGATAAATATAGTATCCTTTTGTAAACTGTTATTATTTATTATTTTATTTTATCCGCTGCGATTGTGAGATGTTTGGTGTTTCTGTTCTTCTTCTTCTATCTCTTTCTTCTTTTTATAACTATCTGGAATTTTCTAGAGTGAAAATTTTGGGTTGTTACATTTGGTATCAGAGCTGAAGGTTAAGCGAGAACTTGGCTCTGGTGGGATTACTCATTTAATAGAGTCTGTAGTACTCTGGAATGAGTTGAGTGTATATATATGAGTGCGTACTTGTTATTTTCTTATATAAAGATTTTAAATGATTTTATATAAAAATATATTTTTGATATATAAAGTAATATTTCCTTCTAATAAATATTATGGTGATTGGTTGTTAAATTATTAGAATTAAATTAGAAGTAATATCGTACAACCAAACTAAAATTAAATAAAGATAAGTTTGAAATGGATTCAAACCGAAACCGAAGTCTTGAATTGGAATTAAATCAAGTAGAAATAGAAATACAACTAAATTAAATTTAAGTGATTGAAAATGAAATTCCAAATTTGATCTCAGAATTTGAAAATTTTGTTTCAAAGTAATGGAAAATAATAAATAAGTATTATTTGGATAACTGGGACTTGTTGCAAACAATGGGTTGTTTGAAGTTTGATTTGGGTTTAAAACCAAAGGTGGTTTAAAATTTTAAAACATGGCTGGGAGGGCCAAGAAATAAATATGTATATATGTATGGGTATACATGATATCAAAGATAATTTGAAATAAACTCTAAGAGGTTGAGTTTTGATTTTTCTCTGAAGTGTGATGTAAAAACCCAAAGTGATATAAGTTTTGAACTTATAAGAGGGAAAGAATTTTGAAGTTTGAAGCGGGAATTCAGATTTAGTAAGGTTGATTGGATTAAGTAAATTGGAATTTAACTTGGAAAGATAAATGGTTGATTGGAATTGTGAATGTGTGTGATCTCAAAACGGGTTTGAGATTTAACATTTGAAAATAGATGGGCATTTTAAAAATAAATTGGATGATATCATCCTTTTGTTAATAAAAATCTTTAACTTGAGAATGGTATTGTGTAAATAAAATAAATTTGAATAATTGAATTGTAAAATAAACTTGTTTAAGAATTGGCTTCAAGCTGGAAGATAAAATTGAGTAATAAATTAAATTCTTAAAATAAAATATCATTGAACTCTTATTTGAACCTTGAAATACCTAAGTAAAGATAATATAAAATGAAATTTTGAGAACTGGACTCTGAAATTAAATTGGTTGTGAACTTTAAATAAAAGTTAATTTGGTTTATGAAGGTAAACCAACCTTTGAGAATTTAATTTGAATTTATATAATTCGAGATAGTTTAAATTCAAGATTGAAATTGAATTTGGTTTGAATTAAGTGGATTGGTGATTGAAAATGTATAAGTTTAAAATTTTAAATGGGAAATTAAATTGGATTATGTTGAAATGATTTGAATTTGAAATGGGTGCAATTGATAATAATTCAAATTGATTAGAATAATATGAAATTAAAATTTAAATCGAACAGGATTAAAATCAACTAGAATTTGATTTAAATTAGGGGAAGGAATCAAGACTGATTCAACTTGAATTGAGAATAAATCAAGTCCAATGGAATTTGGAGTTATTTGAATTGGAATTGGGTCAATTTAAATGGAAATTTAAGTTGAATTGTTGGGAAAGTGAACAGTTGGCTCTTGACTATTTTCAATATAAATTGTTTTGATATAAATTTATTTTTCTAAGCTATTAAATATATACAATCTTTCTTTCTTAAAGTCAAACTATTTTATACTTGTTTTTTAATTATTTTTGGACTTGTTTTCTAAACTAAGTACTATTTTTCAACTATTTTACAAATAAATTATTAATTTCCAACTATTTTGCAATTATTTAAAATTTCTGAACCCATTCAACTATTTCTCGACTATTGTACAATTAGTTTACTATTTTACAGCTATTTTACAAACTAATAATTATTTTTCAACTACTTATCTATTTTAAAAAAATTTAAGCTATTTTCTAAACTGGTCAGAGTTCAAACTGTTATTGATTAAATTCCCAACCGAGGTAAGGATTGAGGTGATAATCCAAATGAGAATTAAGGAAATTGATGTAGTTAATAATCAATGAAGATAAATACGTGGGATGTACGTATATTATTCTGTTCGCATAGTGATTTGATCCAGATTCGAGCACAGAATTTTGAGATAGTTTATCGATACGAGTTGGGATTTTTCACTCAATTTTCGACGGCGAACTTGGATATGGATTGTTGATTGGTTTTGGATATTCTCTATCATAGTTATGGCTATGCAAGGAGAATGACAGTTTATGATCAAGAAACCAGATCTGTGTCCGCACTAGGAAGTCAGGTGGACGATACTAGTTCGGAAGTGAAATTGTGTGATCGAGTGAGCGATCAGATTGGTATAGCGTACGGATGATAAATGTACATCGTACGGATTTAGATGAAATTGATATTGAAAAGAGTAATCAAATTGTGATATTTGGTTTTGAATAAATAAAGTTGTATATCTTTGTTGTATAGGATAAATCTTCCCTTGTTGAATTTATTTCTGGAAGAAAAATGTTTTGAAATCTTTGAAGTATAAAGGGATTTTATACAAGTTTGAAATGATCCAAAGTTTTAAGAATTATATATTTTTGAATATATATAAAGGATCTTATGAGGATTTTGGAAAAGGTTTTGAGAACCTTTGGTTTTGGAAAGGCTTTTGATTTTTGGGTAAAATCAATATTGGAATTTGGAAAGCCTGGTTTGAGAATTATCGATTTTGGAATAATCGATTTTGTGTAAAGGAGCCTTGTATGAGATCATACTAGGTGTATGATTTGAAGATACTATATGTGTATAGTATAAAATATTTTGATGATGGCTCTGGGGAAAAAGGCGCTCCCATGAAATGAACTTCTCAGGAGTGCCACCGGGTGGTGCTGCCTTGAGCCCAAAGAGGTTCTAAAGTTGATCCTGTGAGGAGTCCGGACAAAACTAGTTCCTGAGGATTATGAGTTGAGTATACCATAGCGTAAGTCGTGTGTGCCGCTGAGAGCCAACAATCTGCGTTTGATTTTATATCGGTGGACTGCGACCTATGGTATAACATAGCGGAAGTCGTGTGTGCCGCTGAGAGCCAACAGTCTGCGTTTGATTTTATATCGGTACACTGCGACCTATATAGGAGTGGAGAGGTTTCATTTCGATAGCGAAATCAGAGGCCGCGGAGAGCCTGCGGTTACGTGGACTTTTGCTGTGACGGCAACGTAACCCTGGATGTAACTGTGATCTGTTGTGTTGGCTCCATGGCGTAATCGAGAGGCCGCGGAGAGCCTGCAGTTACATGGACTTTTGTTGCGACGGCAACGTAACCCTAGAATGTAACTGTGACCATGGATGGGGGTGATGATTTCCAGAGCATTCTCACCAAAGATATTTCCTCTATTTTCAAAAACTGTTTTCTATATTTCAATAAAATTATTTCCAACCATTTTCACTGGGTGTTGAAAACGGGTTTACCAAGTACTTATAGGTTTTCAATCCTACGCCTGATCAACGTAAGACTGAATTTCTATGAGAATAAGGATGGACTGGTTGAGACATCGAGTTATAAAAAGTATTTTTATAAAGAGTTATTTTAATAGTATGATGTGAATTTAAAAGCATTTCAAAAAATTTTAAACAAAAATGTTGGAATTTTGGAAAATCAAGGAAATCCAGACTGGAATTTTGATGAAGTGAATTTGTAATTAAAATCGAATATTGATTTAGAAGTTGAAAGTAAGCTAATTAGCTAAATAATTATTTGATTGAGTATATTAATAAAATTTAACTTGGGAAAATAAATGGATTGTAAGTTGATAATGGTTTTGGGGACGAATTCGAATTTTAAATAGAATTCGATTTAGATTTGATAATGAATTAAATAAGAGGAGATGTTGTAAATTAAAAATAAAATAGAGTTGGATTGAAAAATGTGATGGTTTGAATTATAAATAAAATTCAAAGGTAATTTGAATAATATTTAATGAAAATTTGCAAGTAAATTGGATATAAGAGAAGTGATTATAATAGAAATGGTTTAAGTTGCAAAACAAAACCCAAGTGAATAGAAATAATTTGAGAATGGCCTTGTATTAATAAAATAAGTTCGAAAATGAATTAAGTAAATGAAAATTTTAAAATGGGTTAATTGAATTAAATAATAAATGGATGAAGTCTGATTGAATAAAAACTAAATCAAAACTGTGATTGGAATTGGATTATCAGACTGAACTTAAATTTGGTGGTATATTAATTTGAAGTATAAATGAGTTCAGTATGTGGTTGGATATTATTTTGATAAATTGAGAAGATGAATTAAATTTTAAATTTAAATGGATGGGCTTACTGAATTTAATGGAAGTTGATTAAATGAGAATCAAATAAAAGTAAACTTAATTTTGATGTTGGAATAAATTAAAGTAAATTAACTTAAGTTTAAAAATTTATGGAAGCTTGGCTTCGAATAAGGGTGAAAGCCCATTCCATAAAAACTTGGATTGAATTAATTTGGGAAATGGTTGTTAATTTATAGGTTTGAACGAGCAAAGCCTAATAAATTGTTTTGGATGGATCCAAGGCTGAAATAAAATAAAATGCAATGAATGGTTCGTAAATAATTTAGAAAAGAAATGGAATTAAATGCAGAATGGGTTGAAATTAATTTAAAATAGTTATAAACTAAATAAATACTCTATTAAGCGAATATTGTCGAATTTGTATAGAATGAAGCGTCGTATGACGTAAATAACAGTAATTAAATTTCTGTGAATTGATAGAGACTAAATAAATTTGTTTTAGAATTAATCGAAGTGAATATGAGCTCGTTTGGGTTAAAACTCAATTGGATGTAAGAAATTGAGTTGCAAGCCATTAAAACAGAATGAAGTGGCTTATGAATTGATTAAAAGCAGTTGAATTAGCTTAAAAGTTATATAAAGCGCTTATGGAAAGCATTTTGGTGCTTGTTGCTTTTGATATATATGTGTTTAGCTATTGAATATAAGTGAAATGGTTGTGTTTAGCTATCAAAAGTAAGTGAGATGCAAATAGATTTTCTTATATGGCACTTACATATTTAAATTGAGTAAGTACAGGTACATGGAAGCCGTTTGGCTAGATTTGGGGTATGCTAATTGCTAAAATAAATAAGCTGCTTGCTTAAAAGCTAAATAAAGGTACGCCTACGCAATAAAAATAGGAAATATGAACTGTTTTTTCTTTTTCCGACCGTGTGAGTCGATGTATATATATTTATATCTATTGTTAAATTGCAAAAGCTCCTCTGTACAAAGGAGACTTTGCCAAAAAATTTTGAAAATTTTGAGAATTAGAAATTTTTTTGAAAATGTTTGAGAAAATTTTTCATTAACAACCAAACAATTGCATATTGGAAATTGAAATAAACTAATGGATGAAACTAATATGAATCAGTTATAAATAGAAGATAAAATTTAATATTAAATTTGAAAATAAATTGAATTCATATGAAAAAGGGAAACTAAATTTGCATAGAAGTAGATGTGAAAACCTTTCTAAGGTAAGGTATAAAATGATTTGAAAAGTTACGATTGAATATTGTTACTAAGTAAGATATGCAGGTATTGAAGGGGAAAGAAATTGGATTTGATTCCAAAAGATAAATTTGAATTGCCCGACTAAAGGTATGTATTTAAATATCTGTATGGAATTGGATTGGGTTTTTGATCTAGCCACTTGGCTTTATGTTTTCTTTTTGGAATTTGGGAGCCTGTAGAGGCCTTTTGTAGTAGTACCGAGATAGCCGCGCAAAGGAGACACTGGCAAAAAATTTCAAAAATTTAGGGTGTTAGAAAAATTTTGAGAAATTTTGATAATTCAAAATTTGATTTTAAACTTAAACTTGAATAAGTGAAGTAAATTAATGTCGTTTGAATCTATAGAAGGTTTTAGGAAATTGGTTAAGGTGACAGTGGGCCTTTAATAAAAGATAGTGGGTAGAACATTAAATTGTGAGTTTTGGGAGAAGATAAACGGGTATTGGACCATTCTTCCTATCTAGTAATTTCGGGGACGAAATTCTTTTAAGGGGGGAGGAATGTGACAACCCGGAAATTTTAACGAATTAAAATGGAATAATTAATTGATTTTAAAATATTTAAAGGTTAATTTTAACTTGTATTCAAGTTATCAATATTTACTCGATAATTAAATCATTGAATTGTATACTTTAAATATTGAATTTAATAATTGAAAATTTGGTAAATTGTTGAATCTGAAATTTCTAAGCTTGTTTAGAATAATTTGAAGGCTTATAAAATTTACAATGATGATACTGGAGATAATAGAATGATTGGACTTCAATTTAAAGGTGGTTTGTTCAATTTTGAAAATATATCGTTTAAATCGATATTTAAAAATAGCCTTCTGAGGCACAGTCTCAGAATTCGACGAAACCAGTTCCATTGGATCCGTAATAGTTAGTTATGATCGGATTTCAACTTTCGTAGCAATCGGGGTTGTCGTTTGACCCTGGCAGCTCGAAACGCGTAGAACTATTTTAATCAATTAAATTTACATTTGATCGTTTATTTCCATAACTCGCGCGTACAATCAAATTAGCCTCTGAAACACGTTCCATCGTGTTCAGAATGCGGGTAAAACTTTTTAAACGCCTGTCGGCATGTCTGATTTGGAGTTCGAAATTTCGCGTTATGTAACACGAGATATTTTTTTTCAATATTCAATTATAAAATAATCAACTCTTATGCAGGAAGCTACCCCAAATCTATTTGTATTCCCGTTCTCTCTCTACTTTCAACAGAAATCGAACCGAGCCCTCCTTCCTTCATTTCCAAATCGATTCGTAAATAAAAGAAACAAAAGGATGGACGAAGAGGCGACGCGAAACAAAATTGAGCTCGAACTCGACGATGAGTATTTCGCCGTCATAGTATGCTCGAGCGATCTCGAGGAGCCGCGTGGAGGAACGTCGCAACGGGAGGGAAGTCGCGATCGATTGAAGGGGGAATTAGGATTCGATGGTCGAGGAGGAAAGCCGCGACGAGGATTAGCGGCGCTAGGGCTCGCGGTTGTTGGATGTGGACGCGGCGTGTGCGCGCGGCGTTGAAGAGGCCGAGGTCGTGTTTGAGTGGGGGTTGGCGCTACGGTTTCTATCTGGATTCGATGAGGTCTAAATAGAGAAACAAGCTGGATTGAAAGTGGATTAGAGTGGACTGCAAATAAAAGTAAAGGTGAGTAAATTTCTCACTGTTGGTTTTTATTTAAACTTAAATGGTTAAATTTAAATATTTGGTTGAATGATTGAATTAATTTGGCATGCATTGTGAATTGATGGTCTGGTGATTGTGATTTTGGATGATTCTCGAGTTGATTGTTGTTTGACTCGAATTATTGGGATTTAAGTTGTTTAAAACTTAAACCATAAAAAAACGAGTTGTTTTCACTTTAATGTTAATAAGATTTAATAATTTGTGATTCATTAAATTAGCAGGGAAATTAAAATGGATGATTAATTAATTCAGACAATTAATGATTGGGCGATTAAATTAGTAATTAATGGTTTGAATTAATTAATTAAAGTTTAAGTTAATCCATTAAGTTTAATTAATCTAGAATAATCAATAGGTGGTTGGATAAGCAATTACTTAATGTAATTAATAAAATTAATCAAGAAATTAATTAAGATGATTAATGAAAGAGAAATTGGTTTATTTAATAAAGTAAATAAATGGATAGTTAATTACAGGTTGAGATAAATCGAGAATGATCAATATTGTGGTTTAATTAATGTAATTAAATTAGATTAGAATAAATTAAAATACAATTAGAAATCATTAATTTATATAATTAATGACGTAATTAAAGATTGATTAATTAAGATTAATCATTTAATAATAGTGACATATGAGAAGTTAATTAATATAAGTAATTAAGATAGCTTATTGATTTTGGTTAAGAAGAATTAATATCGTGAAATTAATTGAAGTTAATTACTTGAATGTAATTGAAGGATAATTAATCCAGGGTGAGTAATTAGGATGAATAAGGAAGGGTTGATTAATTAATCGATTTGGAATTAATTAATGTAAATGAAGGAATCTAAGTGATTGAGGTAGAAATTCAATTAAAATCAATTGAATTGATTTGTGTGATTAAGCTTTGCTTATGGATGATTGAATGCTATTGGATGTTTTGAATGAGATGATATCTCTGATATGAAATGTTGTGTATTCCATTTGGATAACTTGGGTTAGGATAGCATGAGACTCAAAGAGACCGGGCTCGGGTGTTAGGAAATACCCGAAAACCATTTCGAACTTTTCTTGATTGATATGTGAAATCAATAGGCTGAAAGGAAACGATTTAAGTGAATTGGATTATTTTTATCAAAGTTTGGTATTTGGAAGATTATTGTGTGAAATAAATGTTGTTTATAACAAATTGGGAATTGTTAAATTGGTATAAGTTACCCCGGGTTTATATAAATGGTTTGCTTTGGTATTCCATATTGTTTGGGTTTACTCACGCTGGTTTCCAGCCTGACCCGGGTATTACTTTGGTGTAATGCTCGAGTCAGACGGAGTATTACAGATTTTCAGGTAGGTACGACCTGGAGCTCAGGAGGCGAGCTGGATGGCGAGAACCCGTAGAGTATTTTCGCTGTATTTATATTATTGTTAATCTGAGACATGATAATTGTAAATATTCAAGGACTGTATATAATGTGAAACTCCGGTGTATATGAAATGTAATCGACAAATATAGTATCCTTTTGTAGACTGTTATTATTTATTATTATATTTTATCCGCTGCGAATGTGAGATGTTTGGTATTTCTGTTCTTCTTCTTCTATCTCTTTCTTCTTTTTATAACTATCTGGAATTTTCTAGAGTGAAAATTTTGGGTTGCTACAGAAATATTGTTTCCTTTCTTCTGTTCTTCTGTTTCCTGTAACACTATGTTTTACAGTGTAAACCATGCCAAAACTAGAAACTCTTCCCCTTATTCCTTCTGAAAAATGAACTGTAAAACAAGATAAAGTATGTTGTAACACTGCATTGTGTTCCAGTAGCAAATTGAAGCAAGATCATATAGTTTTTTTTACTGGAAACTGAGTTACATTTAATTTTTAGGTTTGCAAAGTAAACCATATTAAAACCCAAATCTCTCTCTCCCCTCTTTGCTTTTGAAAATGATAGTAGACAGTAAAAAAATGTTGTTTAACCCTGTACCACATTTCAGTAATAAATCAAAGAAAGTTGTAATTTTCTTGTTTACTGGAAACTATGGAAAACACACTTTCATCTAAACTCTGGTTTACCGGGTTAATCATATCAAACCCCAATCCCTCTCTCCCTCATTTCTTCTAAAAAGAATGGATTATAAAACAAGTTAACGTATTGTTTAACCCTATACTATGTTCCAGAAATAAATTAAGGCAAAGTCACATAGTTTTTCTTTGGGAATTTATTAAATGCAGTCACCACTTGATTTTTGCAAAAAATTCGAACTCTACAGATTTTAATTTCAGTAATATGATTTGAATCCCCTCTAAAAAATAATGATTTTTGAAACTAAAATCCACATTTTTCATTAGCCATTCATTGAGATATTTGTGATGATATGAAAAATGAAGTTTTTCCAAATTCTGGTGATCTAAGAAATTATAGGTCTCGAGTTCGTTGTGGCAGCAAGATTTAATGTTCGAGATCACCAGAAAAATACTAGCTAAATTTATAAATCACTGAATCTTTGATTCGAGATCAAAGTAGGGTTTAGGAACCCATTCTTGTTCACGATAGAAAGGATGGTGCTGCGCCATCATAGGTGGATCGGATTGCGTGTCTCCGGTGCAGATCGAGGCGTAGCACGATTGTGGAGCTTCGGTCCAAGTTTGGTGACCGCTGACGGTCAGAGGAGGCAGTGCGAGGTGTTCATCGACGGAAATTCTATCGGTTTAGAAAACCGTCGAACGAATTTTGAAATAAAAATTACCGCAAGCACACGGTGTACGAATGTAGCACGCGGCGAATACGGGTCGATCCACATGGAATTGTTGATTTAAATTTCCTACTCAATCAAATCATACCAAAGTCGAGAGTGTGTTTAAGCTAGAAAATGATAATATGAACTAACTAACAAAAAGAAAAGAAATGCAAATATGAGAGTTAAATGACAATTTAGAGAATAAATCCACTCTCTAGATCATGTAGTTCAACACATGAAATCATGATCTCTCTTTTATGTTCATTAGTGTTTTAATTGGTGTGTTTATCATAAGTGTGGCATATTTGAGCTATTGATTAGCCAACATAAGCCATCAAACTATAACACAACCCTTAAAACATTTACTAACTTTCATGAAACTTGACAAAGAAAATGAAAATGAAATCTATTTTAAGTATGGCCTATTAACTATTGATTAGAAATATAGACCATCAAATTTTAATTTCAAACCACTTTCTTATGCCATAGTCATATTTTGATGAAGAGGCATTTGTGCTAGTGATTGTTTAAGCATAGCCTATTTGGTGTCAACAACATAGGCTATCAAATTCAATACAAAAACAACAAATAAAACACTTCATTGATCATCATCAAGTACAAAAAGGAGAGCATGAATTAACAAATGGTTGGAGCTACATAATTAGAGAGCTTCATTACCCCCTAAATTGAAGGGGTTTAGCTTCTCATATTTGTCATTTTATTAACAAATGTAGCTAACAACATGAAAGCAAAATGAAGAGGAAAAAGAGAGCAAAATGAAAAGCTAAACAAACTAACTTGCATAAAAGAAAAGAGATCTACACTACGACATAAAAAAGAGGCATGTAAAAGGAAAGAGCATGTATTAATAACATAAAAAAAAAGGAAAATTACATGAAAATAAAAATGGCTAAGTAGTCATGAAAAGAGAAAGAGAGCTTTCTTTTATTTGATCTAAACTAATGAAGAGGAAGAGGAAGAGAGGAGGCCTAAGAGAGACTAAGAGAAGAGATAGAGATGGCTACATGAAACATAAGGGGTATTTATACAAGTTAGAAACCCTGATGCATATTTTTGGGGAGTACCCAAAATGCCCTTGGAGGAAGTGTGGTGGCCAAGTTATCATTAGCTTTAATAATCCCCCACTTAAATGTACATGAAGCTTTAAATGTCTTTTAGCATGTGCATTAGCCTTTAATTTGTACATTAAGGTAGTGGGTAGGTGGGGTCCTCCATGTTCTTCACTTTGAATTATTTCCATCTTCATTCTTTTGTATCTTCTTTTTACATGCATATTCCTTCATGAAACCACTTTTAATTGAGTTTAAATTCCTACAAAATAATATAGAAATTTCCCATTAAATTTTCTTAATTTGATATATGCACAAAAAAGACCGTTTTGTCCCTATATGAAGATGAATATGTGACAATTTGAAAACAATTTAAATTTGGTTTAAACAAGTAAAAATACCCAATATGATCATTTATTCAATTTAAATAGATTAAATATGGTGGTAAAAATATGCATATTTACGTGCACATCAAATACCCCCACACTTATCTTTTTATTCGTCCTCGAATCAAGAAAAACTAAGATAAATCCGTTTTCGTAGGAAGCACGATTACATTGAGCGTATGCAGCAAGCCATTAAACCTCTGGGTGTCCCCAGTAGGACGAGTGTTGTCTCGTGAGGGTTTTTAGCGGATACTACCCACAAAATCCAAGTGCGGGATGAAAATATTTACAAAATGCAAGATTTATTTACAAAGAGATGAATGCAAAATTTTGAAAATATTTAGAAATGAAGGATTTATTTTTAAATTGACACGAATAAGTTAAATATAGGTTTTGGTTATTATCTTGAAAATTTATGTCATTTACTGGTCAAAATTTCCAACAAAAATCAAGTTATCATAACAAATAGACAATAGTTTAACTTGTTGTTTCGGTTGATAACAAAGTGTAATTATAAAATGGATCCTTAGTTGATTATCAAAGTTTATCAAAGTGGTATTTTCATTTCTTTTCAATAACAAATCAAATCAAATAAGTAAAAATAGTGCTAGGATTTCAATTGCTTGCTCTCTCATTATTTGCAAGAAAAACTACACACCTAGCTCAGGTAAACTGAGGCCAGATATACCACCCATGCACTGCCTTTCGGGCTTATGTGAGGGGAGTACAGAGCATGGCGAGTGCACACACTTTCACGCATACACTATCGACCGTAGGTGGTTTTTATTAAGTCTTTTTTTACATGTTTTCCATACATCATAACTGTGAGGACTTTTAAATGAGTATGAAAGCACATAATCAAAAATTCCAATTAATCAACCATGCATAACCGTGAGGACTTTTAAATGAGAGTGAATACTTGGATGTTATTATTATTATTATTATTTGAGAGGTAGTTTTGCAAAATCATCTTAGCACCATTTAACTTAGAAGACAAAAAAAATGTTATATCCTTTACTTTAAATCAACCACTTTTTAAAACAAAGATTTTAATTAGGATGTACTTCATAATTAACACATATGAATCTTCCTATATACTAGTTAAACCATTATTATTTGTATTCAAACTTCATTTTTTTTGTTAAGACCAATAAATTTTAAAAAATTTCAATTTAATAAACCAAAGCCATATATTTATCTTATAGTGTTTCTTTTAAAAATAAATCAAAAGAAAATTTGTTTTTGGGATTTTTTTTGTGATTTTAAAGAAAAAATAAACCATGAAAAAAAAATGAAGATGAGTCTCCCCCCCACACTTGATTTTGACTGTGTCCCCACAGTCAACTCAAGTGAAAGGGATGTTTATTATTATTTACATGAAAACGAACGGTATTTACACGAGATCAGAAAGTATATTGTTAAAAAGTAAATGAAACGGTCTTCCAAAAACTGATTCATTTGTCTCGTCGAGTATACGAGACACAGCTTAAGCTCGAAAAACCAATCCATAAAAGATTTTGAAGTTGAATGTTGATTTGGAAAAACGAATGTCGTTTTATTGAAAATTGAATGAGTTGTTTTGTTTTCGATGATTTTTGGGGCAGATAAAATAAGTGATTGAAATTCAAGTTTATTTTCACCAAATTGAAATTCAAGTTTGTCATTGAAAAATTCTTCAAAATTATTGATTTCAAAATCAAAATGGTGATGTAAATCTTCCCCTTTATAATTTAACAACTCATTTTCGAAAAGTCCAAAGAATTCATGTTCATTAAATTCGTCTTCCTTTGTTGGATTATCAACAACTTTATTACACGTCTCAAGTTCAAAATTCAAAGTAGTCGTATTCAAATTTTCGAAATCAAGAAAAGGAAGATCGAATTTCAAATTTGGTTCCACATCCTTAAAAGAATTGAAATCCAATCCAATTACCATGTTTTCAACAACTTCATTAAGATTTTCGTTTTCAATTTCAAAAGTTGTTATTTGAAAATCATCGATTTGGGTAAAAGATGGATTCTCATTTGACTCATCACACATTGGAATTTGATTTTGCTTTTCATGTTGTTTCATATAAGATTCAAACAATAAATCTGTGTGATCATCATAGATTTCGTTCGTTTGTTCAACAAAATCCAATTTGTAATTATTAACTTGATAATTTTCGATTTGGATTCGTTTAGAACAAAAAATTTCACTCGTATCGTGGTCAAGATTATTCCCATTGCCAACATTATTTGAAAAATGGATCACATTTTCGTTTTGATTTTGAAATTCATTTTGGAGTTCAAAATTGTATTGGCATGGGTTATACTCGAAATCGTTTGAATTTTGAAGTGAATTTGATTATTTTGAAAACTTTGATTCGAGTTATTGCACAAATATGAATTACACAACTTATTTATCATTTGATTTTGTTGTGTAGCGATTTCAAGTAAAGATGAAATGCTATTTTCAAGATTTGAAGGTTGGTCATCATTTTGAAAATTTTGTGGTTCAAAAATTCGAATCGTTTAAATAATAGTTGTTGTTAAAATATCCATACGAATTTGGAGTGAACTCATATGGATTATATTGATTTTCACAACTAAATTCAAGTGAGTAGGAGAGAGGAAACTCGGACATTTTCAAGAATTTTTTTTTGGCTTTTTTTTATAAAGAAAAATATTTACAAGTAGAATTTGTTTTTCAAAATGGAAAATCGATTTTTATTTTGTTTTTGGATTTCAATTTTTTTTTTGAAAATATTTTTTTTGAACTTTTGATTTTAATTTTTTTTTGGATTTTTGGAATTTTGATTTGAAAAAAGGAAAAAGGAAAAAAAAAACTAAGTTAAGAAATGTTTACAATTTTTTTAGTTTTGGATTTTGAATTTTTGTTTTTTTAAATATGCATGAACTAATGCAACTAAATGAATGCAAGGGTCTAATTACAAATGATTTATCCTAAGTTAACCCAAAATTGTATGATCACAAATTGTCTTAGATAAACAAGATAGTTCTTGGCCAGGTAACAGACAGGATTTATCGGTGCACCACGAATCACCGTAGCAATGCAGCCGAAGGTTTAAGCACCTTCAGAGGAACAACCACTATAATATTTACGAATCACCGTAATATTTATAAATGGTTATTACTCTGTCGTAGCCTAGACACTAAGAAATTAAATTGTTCAAAGAAGACAAATTGTCATTATACAATTAAGTGTTATCGATGTCTAACCGTTATTATCAATCAAAATCTAAGATGAAATGCAGAACAGAAATTAAACGTGTATTAACAATGCATCTACGAATGGATTTTTGTTTTTGTTTTTGGTTTTTTTTTATAAAATGCAAATGCAAGCAAACAACAATGCAATTCAAATAAAACTAGTGATTAAAGCAGCAATTATTTTTTTGTTTAATTGCAAGCAAGCAGTTATTTGGCAGCGTTTCCTTCCTCTATCTGCTTTGGCAACCTAAAATAAAAATAATATATATACAATTTTTTTTTATTTTTTAAATATAAGGACGAAACTCAAAATAAAACAAAACAAAATAAAAACAATTTCAAACAAATTGAAAACCCTTTTTTTAATAATAATAATAATAATAATGAAACAAAACTAAAATCAAAGAAAGAAAAAAAAATTAAGCAAACCCATATTTTTTTAAAAAACAAAGTAAACTAAAGAAACTATAACAAACTAAAACAAACTAAAGCAAAAGAAACTAAAAAAAGAAAAGAAAAACCAAAATGCGGCCCAGCCCACTCCTTAAATTAACAAACACCCTCCAGATCAAAATCAAATTAAAAAAAACACACTCCCAAATATTCACGAACGCGATTTCTATAGAAATTTTGTAAATCAACACATCCAATTCAAATGAAAATTCAAGTTCAAAGTCTGATGGCTGCGGCATGGGGTAATTGCAGCGGTTCGAAGGCGAGCGACTGGGATGCAGGAGGTGATCGGGTTTTGGGTTTGAGTGCTTGCCGAGGTCGCGGTTGAGTTTGAGTTGAGTCGATTTGGGTTGGCGATTCTCGAATTGGGAGCTCGAATTGGATGTGAGGTGGTCAAGTTCTTGATGATTTTGTGAGTTCGACTGCAGTGAAGGTCGAGGATGGATGTGGTTTCGAGTTCACGATTTCTGGTGATTGTTGATGATGGAAGAGGGATGGCGATTGAGTAATCGATGACGGTGATGGTTTCTGGCAATTGCAGTGGAATTGTCTCTAGTTGAAGGGGAAGGAATGGTAGCAGAGGGTGGGCACTAGGTGGTCGCTATGTAGTAGTTTCACTAGTTACAGTTGAAGGGAAGTTTGTTGAAAGTTATTGAAGGGAATGATATGTTGTGGTGATGAAGATGTTAGGCAAGATGATGGAGATTTATATACTGTGAAGCTCTGTGAAGTGAAGTTTTCTATGATGTATTGGGGGCAGATGTGCTTGTATGTGGTTGTACAGCGACAGAAGTGGAAACAAAGCACGGTTTTCAGGTAGGTAGGTTAGAATGTATGGTTGAAATTGAGACGTATAGGGAAGTTTGTTGTGTTTGGGAAGTGATGTGTGTGATTTGTGGCGGTGTGATGTCGTGAGGCTGCTCTGTGTTGTTGTTGACAGAGGGGTTTGGGGGGGGGAGAAGATTGTGAAGTAAGAGGTGATGATTATCAAGGTGGTGATTTGAGTTGTGGTCAGGGGTGGTAGTGAATAGGCAGGGCGATGTATGAATGTGCTGGTAGAACTGATGGTATGTATTGATGTTGGATTTGGGTGTACTGTTTGTTGGTCAATGTCAGGCACAGTTGCACAGGGGAAGTATGTATTGTGGTGAAGGGGAAAACTACTGTGTGGTCAGTAGTGCCAGTTTTTCGGCAAAGATGATGTTTGGAGGATTTTCTGTTGTGCAGCGGTTATTGTGAAAGTGGCAGGCAACGTTGAAGAAGAGGCAATGCTTGATGAAGTGAAATGTAGTGGTATGTGAATGAAGATGGTGGATCAGTGGTTGCACAGAGACTTGTTGAACTCGGCTATGCTTTCGGGAGATGATGGATGTGAAGGGCAGTGGAATGTATTGTAGATTGCACATGTATGTTTATGTTTAGTGGTGACAAGGGATGGTGGAGTAATGGCACAGTAATGATGTGCACAAAGAGGTGGAGTCAGCAGTCTTGTTGAATGTTGGTTGCAGTTGAACGAATTGAAGTGGATTGTGGGATGCTTTGTGGTTTATAGGCAGTGGAAGATATGCTCTGGGCTAACAATTTTGGATGCAAATGAACAGAGAATGCACAGGGCAACAAATGCAGAGGGAAGTGAACAGAGAACAGAGAATGCAAAAGAGAATGTAAACAGAGAGAAAAGTTGTAACAGTGAAGAGAGGAGAAAAATGTATGTACAAATGAAAATATGTATGACAATGTAAAATATAAAATGTGAAAAAGAAATGGAAATTTTTTTGTTTTCCAAATGGAATGGAATTGCAAGTTTTTTTTTTTGGAAAATGCGATGCAAAATGAAACTAGAAAATAAGCAATAAACCCTCAAACAAATGCGCACACAAAAATTAAACAAACACACAATTTTGTTTTTTAGAATGCACACACACAAAAATCAAATAAAAATAATTCGAAGAATAGAAAATCAAAATCAAAACGATTCGCCGGCAACGGCGCCAAAAACTTGTTAGTCGACGGAAATTCTATCGGTTTAGAAAACCATCGAACGAATTTTGAAATAAAAATTACCGCAAGCGCACAGTGTACGAATGTCGCACGCGGCGAATACGGGTCGATCCATAGGGTATTGTTGATTTAAATTTCCTACTCAATCAAATCATACCAAAGTCGAGAGTGTGTTTAAGCTAGAAAATGATAATATGAACTAACTGACAAAAAGAAAAGAAATGCAAATATGAGAGTTAAATGACAATTTAGAGAATAAATCCACTCTCTAGATCATGTAGTTCAACACATGAAATCATGATCTCTCTTTTATGGTCATTAGTGTTTTAATTGATGTGTTTATCATAAGTATTGTGATCCCGCTTTTTGGCAAAGCCGTGATACCAAAAGATCGACCAGAAATGAAAGATAGTTCGTCTCAAAGATTGGTTATACACTACTTCACTATGGATATCGATGAATTTTTTCCGAGCCCGGATCAGGCTACAATTGATAGGACATGGCTAGCAAAGCCACGAGAGCCAACGTTTCAAGTTTCAAGTCAATCCGAGTTTGTATGCTCAAGTTATGATGGATTCAGTTTGAGAGAGATAACCCTTGCTCAGGTTCGAATCCATGGGATACCCCATAGTTCGAATCGATTGCCAGAAGTCATGTTCGCATCAATCGGTTTGATTCCATCTACTTCGAATCCATCAAGCTTGGAAGTTCTTCGAATCCATCAGAAGATCATGAGTTCGAATCCATCGGCCTCCTCTTACTTCGAATCCATGGGATCACCCCACTTTGTATCCATCACCCGAAGCAACATGTACGAGTCCATCAAGTCACCTCTCCTTCGAATCCATCAGGTAGCCATGCCTCATATCCATCCCACGGCCTTCCTTCGAATCTATCAGGGCAAAGTACCTCGGGTCCGTAAAGCAACTATACTTCGAATCCATCGCTGTAACACATAATCGAATCCATCATGTTCCCCCCGCTTCGAATCCATAGTCGTTGCTGAGCTTCGCATCCATCCAAGACACCCCTGCTTCGACTCCATGAATGCACCTTGCCTCGAATCCGTTCCCTCGAATCCACCAAGTCAAATGGCGAAAATGATGGAGTCGACCCAGCCAACTCGAAACGAAAAGTGGATTGACCCTGGAAATGCGCACCACGTCATCACTTGGGCACGTGATGCCATCGATTCGACTCGATCGGTCGAAGTGGATCGATTCGAACCCCACAGCCAACCGAAATATACCAACTCGTATTGATCATATCTCCCAAACCGTTGATCCAAATGCCATGAAATTTTCACAGAAGCTTGCATACATGTTGGAGAATGTCCAAGCCAAATTTCACCACGATTGGATGATTTTCTGATCGATTCGAACGTACTTCGAATCGATCCCAAACTGGGCCCGGATTTCCAGAATCCGGGCGTGTGGCCCCTTCACGTGCCAGAAGCGGTCTACCGGATTTTTAGGAGAAATATCAGCCTCCTACAGCTATAAATAGAGCCCCAGGTCATTCAGGAAAGGGGATCTTGATTCAGAAGCGCCGAGACTCTACCAGACTCTACTTTGCACTTCACTACTACCATTGTAATCAAGAATCGGAGCTATAACTTGCTGTAATCTGCTATAATCAACTGTAATCATCAAGAGATTATCAATAAAGTCACCAACTTCAAAGTGGACGTAGGCACGATCGTCGAACCACTATAAATCTTGTGTTTGTGATTGTTATTCGTGAATTATTGTGATTGTTGTTGCATAGATCTAAGTTCGGTGTTGATTATTATTGACTTGTGTACGTAAACGAGTGCTTTCACGATATTGGGTGTTTGTGACCAATTTTAGCGCAAACATTTTGGTGCTTTAACTGAGAAAGCTGATTCAGGAATTCTACCAGTTAGAAGTTGATTCATAAAGTTTGAAAGTTCATATTTGAGAAATTATGACGAGACAATCGAGCAGAAGGCCAAGGCCAGAGCGAAGTGAACACCAAGGAAGTCAAGAGGCTTCTTCAGGAGCGAATCAAGCATCAGTCTTCATCACTAGGGACGAGATGGAGACAATGATGAAGAAATAAGAGGAGACGATCCAGAGTTTATTTAAACAAATAGGACAACTTGGAGCACATAATAGAGAAGCAAATGGAGTCCAGAACGGAGCAGGACCATCCGACATAGCACCTGAATTAGGAGGCACACCCGTGGAGAACGTTGATCCGATTTCGAAGAGAGAGGAGCATCTGCGCAGCCTGGGAGTAGCAGAGGAGTGAACGCTCAGTCAAGGGGGCAGATCCCAGAATTCCATCATGGACTCGAGGGGCAGGTCGAAAGTAATGAACGAAGATTGCATCTCAGAGACAATGACAGGTTGGCGGAGATGGTTAAAAGAGCTATGAGAGGCGGTTTGGTAAACAAAGATTTGGAGGATGTTAATAGGAGTCCTTTTAGTCCAGCAATCAGACGAGATAGGAACCCACCGGATTTCAAGTTACCATCGTTGGACATGTATGACGGGAGAATGGACCCCACGGTTCATCTAACAAAGTATATGAGGCATATGGAAGTGCTGGGGGCATCGGAGGAGGTTATGGCCTGGTGCTTTCCATTGTACTTGGCGGATATTGCAGCATTGTGGTTTAGACAATTGGAGAATGGATCCATCGGAACATGGAATGATTTAATTGAGAGATTTATGAGGCAATTCAGGGTTCACATTACAAGACCCAAGAATGTGATGACTTTGGCAACCCTAAAGCGGAAAACCAGAGAAACTTTGAGGAGTTATCTAACACGATTCAATGCAGCGGGAGCTTCGGTGGATCGAGCAGATCCGTCCATGGTGGTGATGGCAGCTGTGTCCAGAGTAGCTGACGGCACAGAGTTCAAAAATTCATTGACCAAAGATCCGCCTGTGGATCTAGCGGAATTCTACGACGAGGCAGAAAAGTTTTTGCGATTAGAGGATGCGAATGCAGAAAGAGAAGAAGGAGAGGGAATAGAAGTTTATATGCTTAAAGACAAAAAGCATCTCGAAAAGGACTCAGGCATGGATGAAGGAAGATGTAAGACTGAGAATGACGGGGACAGGTCAAAGCAGCAACGGAGGGAGCCGTGATTCACCACTTACACCGAGCTGAATGAAAGTCTGGAACGGATTTATCAGGATACCAAGGAGCAGGCTCCGTATCGTAGACCGATGCGAAGGGATCCAACCTCTGACGAAAGAAAGTCAGATAAGTTTTGTGTATTTCATGAATTGAAAGGTCATAACACTAATGATTGTAGGCATCTGAAGGACGAGGTGGAAGGGCATATCAGGAACGATACGCTCCTTTAATATGTGAGGAGGCGAACTCCAGTAGTGGAACCGGAGCGACCACCGTCTACATCAGCTAGAGGCGACCCTAAATCAAGGCACCGTTTGATTATCAATTGATTGAAATAACGATGAACAGGTTGTAAGCTTCCCACTAACACAATTAACTCATTTACACATGTATGAGATCGCGAATGATCCCCAGGCATGCTCTGAATGATCACTGACCGTTTAGTAGTGGGAACTTACACTTTGACATCCTTGCTTTGTTTTGTTTCATTTTGATTTGGACATTTGGACTTTGTTTATTTGGACATATCTATTTTAAAACTCATCCATTGAATAGACATTTGATTCTGATAATTCTGAAATGGCTAAGCTACTTACACATGTACGGGGTCGCGAACGGTCCTTAGGCATGCTCTGAGATGGCGATAAACCGCCCTGACAAATGATCCAGGGACCCACTCGAACGTGAACCTGGTATCAACAATATCAAGCCCTCCCGGGCACACTTACTCGCCTCGAACGGCACCCGACCGCGAACGGTCACAATTCGACTCGAACGGCACCCGACCTCGAACGGTCACAAGTCGCCTCGAACGGCACTCGACCTCGACCGGTCACAATTCGCCTCGAACGGCACCCGACCTCGAACGGTCACAATTCGCCCCGAACGGCACCCGACCTCGAACGGTCACAACTCGCCTCGAACGGCACAACTCAACTCAAATGACTCGATCACGAACGATCATCATTTGAAGTTAGGTGCTTGACCATGAACGGCTGCGCTTCATCCCAAATAGTTCGATCCCGAACGGTCGTCATTGGGGTCATATAAAGCTGTCAGTTCCTTTGCAGGTCATCAGTAGGATATGAACATCCAGCTTATGGCACCACAAAACACACCTTCCTACCGCTAGGCATGTTTTGGGGGGAAAAAGTTATCCCGCTTTTTGGCAAAGCCGTGATACCAAAAGATCGACCAGAAATGAAAGATAGTTCGTCTCAAAGATTGGTTATACACTACTTCACTATGGATATCGATGAATTTTGTCCAAGCCCGGATCAGGCTACAATTGATAGGACATGGCTAGCAAAGCCACGAAGCCAACGTTTCAAATTTCAAGTCAATCCGAGTTCGTATGCTCAAGTTATGATGGATTCAGTTTGAGAGAGATAGCCCTTGCTCAGGTTCGAATCCATAGGATACCCCATAGTTCGAATCGATGGCCAGAAGTCATGTTCACATCCATCAGTTCGATTCCATCTACTTCGAATCCATCAAGCTTGGAAGTCCTTCGAATCCATCAGAAGATCATGAGTTCGAATCCATCGGCCTCCTCTTACTTCGAATCCATGGGATTACCCCACTTCGTATCCATCACCCGAAGCAACATATACGAGTCCATCAAGTCACCTCTCCTTCGAATCCATCAGGTAGCCAAGCCTCGTATCCATCCCACGACCTTCCTTCGAATCCATCAGGGCAAAGTACCTCGGGTCCGTAAAGCAACTATACTTCGAATCCATCGCTGTAACACATAATCGAATCCATCATGTTCCCCCTGCTTCAATCCATAGGCGTTGCTGAGCTTCACATCCATCCAAGACACCCATGCTTCGACTCCATGAATGCACCTTGCCTCGAATCCACCAAGTCAAATGGCGAAAATAATGGAGTCGACCCAGCCAACTCGGAATGAAAAGTGGATTGACCCTGGAAATGCGCACCACGTCATCACTTGGGCACGTGATGCCATCGATTCGACTCGATCGGTTCGAAGTGGATCGATTCGAACCCCACAGCCAACCGAAACATACCAACTCGTATCGATCATATCTCCCAAACCGTTGATCCAAATGCCATGAAATTTTCACATAAGCTTGCATACATGTTGGAGAATGTCCACGCCAAATTTCACCACGATTGGATGATTTTCTGATCGATTCGAACGTACTTCGAATCGATCCCAAAGTGGGCCCAGATTTCCAAAATTCGGGCGTGTCGGCCCCTTCACGTGCCAGAAGCGGTCTACCGGATTTTTAGGAGAAATATCAGCCTCCTACAGCTATAAATAGAGCCCCAGGTCATTCAGGAAAGGGGATCTTGATTCGGAAGCGCCCAGACTCTACCAGACTCTACTTTGCACTTCACTACTGCCATTGTAATCAAGGATCGGAGCTATAACTTGCTGTAATCCGCTATAATCAACTGTAATCATCAAGAGATTATCAATAAAGTCACCAACTTCAAAGTGGACATAGGCACGATCGCCGAACCACTATAAATCTTGTGTTTGTGATTGTTATTCGTGAATTATTGTAATTGTTGTTGCTTAGATCTGAGTTCGGTGTTGATTATTATTGACTTGTGTACGTAAACGGGTCCTTTCACGATATTGGGTGTTTGTGACCAATTTTGGCGCAAACAAGTATGGCATATTTGAGCTATTGATTAGCCAACATAAGCCATCAAACTATAACACACCCCTTAAAACACTTACTAACTTTCATGAAACTTGACAAAGAAAATGAAAATGAAATCTATTTTAAGTATGGCCTATTAACTATTGATTAGAAATATAGACCATCAAATTTTAATTTCAAACCACTTTCTTATGCCATAGTCATATTTTGATGAAGATGCATTTGTGCTAGTGATTGTTTAAGCATAGCCTATTTGGTGTCAACAACATAGGCTATCAAATTCAATACAAAAACAACAAATAAAACACTTCATTGATCATCATTAAGTACAAAAAGGAGAGTATGAATTAACAAATGGTTGGAGCTACATAATTAGAGAGCTTCATTACCCCCTAAATTGAAGGGGTTTAGCTTCTCATATTTGTCATTTTATTAACAAATGTAGCTAACAACATGAAAGCAAAATAAAGAGGAAAAAGAGAGCAAAATGAAAAGATAAGCTAACTAACTTGCATAAAAGAAAAGAGATCTACACTACAACATAAAAAAGAGGCATGTAAAAGGAAAGAGCATGTATTAATAACATAAAAAAAGGAAAATTACATGAAAATAAAAATGGCTAAGTAGCCATGAAAAGAGAAAGAGAGCTTTCTTTTATTTGATCTAAACTAATGAAGAGGAAGAGGAAGAGAGGAGGCCTAAGAGAGACTAAGAGAAGAGATAGAGATGGCTACATGAAACATAAGGGGTATTTATACAAGTTAGAAACCCTAATGCATATTTTTGGGGAGTACCCAAAATGCCCTTGGAGGAAGTGTGGTGGCCTAGTTATCATTAGCTTTAATAGTCCCCCACTTAAATGTACATGAAGCTTTAAATTTCTTTTAGCATGTGCATTAGCCTTTAATTTGTACATTAAGGTAGTGGGTAGGTGGGGTCCTCCATGTTCTTCACTTTGAATTATTTCCATCTTCATTCTTTTGTATCTTCTTTTTACATGCATATTCCTTCATGAAACCACTTGTAATTGAGTTTAAATTCCTACAAAATAATATAGAAATTTCCCATTGAATTTTCTCAATTTGATATATGCACAAAAAGACCATTTTGCCCCTATATGAAGATGAATATGTAACAATTTGAAAACAATTTGAATTTGGTTTAAACAAGTAAAAATACCCAATATGATCATTTATTCAATTTAAATAGATTAAATATGGTGGTAAAAATATGCATATTTACGTGCACATCACGAGGCGTTTTTCTGATGAGGTCATGATGAGTTGTTGGGTAGAAATGTCTCGATTCTCATTTTCAAATCTTTTTCAGATTCTGGGTATTTGTGGTGTTTTGGGGGATGGCGGTCGACTCGTGGATGGCTGCAGCTCCGACCAACAATGGCTATTCTGGCCATGCACGTGCACGTGTTGGTTGTGTGTTAGGTTGATAGTTTGGGGAAGAATAGGGGGCAACTCGAAGTGTTACTCGGGTAATTGGGGTGAGGACTCGAAGTCAGGCTCGTGTCAATTTGGCGTTGTATCAGGTTGATTTTAAAACTTAAAACAAATTTTTGTGAAAAATTGTCACTCGGGTTAATTTTGGCCTAAACTCGAAGCAAGGGGATGTTTCCCTCGGGGACAACTCGAGGGAGTCTCGGGTTAGACATGAAAGTAGCAAAGAAACCCAGTTTTAACTAAATTTTGGAAAACAAGTTAAATAATTTTTCTGAATAAATTAGTGATAGTTGTAAATGGAATTGGAGGTAAATGGTATTGAAACAATTATTCAGGAAATTCAAAGATACTTTAAATCTTATATTTTCTTTTAAATAAAAGTTGTTTTAAAATTTAACTTAATAAAATTGAGAAATAAATCAAATGTTTAAGTGTTAATTTAAAAACCAAATTTATTTATATGATGAAATAATGATTAATGATTTGTAATTACTTTTTAAAAGATTAATTAATTAAAGAATAGTCAATTAATAAAAGTGATTAGACTTAATTAAGTAACAATTAAGAATTAATAAATTGAGATAATCAACTAAAGAATAATTAATTAATAAATCCTATTAAGATTTACTTAATTCATAATTAAGTAAGATTAAACGTTGATTTAAAATAATTAATAAAGATGATTGTATGGTTAATTCACTTTAATCACAACCACCTTAATCGAATATGATTGACTATCATCAAATATGCTGTATTGGATTGATAATTCTGTTGTGATACTGTGATTGCATTGTGCTGAACTGTGATTTGTTCCTATGTGTATATAAAAACCCTTTTTCCCATAAAACAACATTTGAATTTCGATGCGACAGGGAGTCGGATTCCAGTTGGTTATCCGAAACCCACATTAAATCGTAATGATTGAATCTTTGATGATTGACGATGTTGCACTATTGTGTAAAACCCCTGTACCACACTATACACACACAAATATGGATTGCACAAGGAAATCGGTTAAGTCACAGATTTTTTTAATGATTTTAAAGATTTAATTTTTGAATCCAAAATAGTTTTGAAATTGGAATTGAAAGCTTTTGAAAAGAGATTTCAAAAATAGAAGTAATTTTGAAGAAATTAGTTGAGTTTTGAAATTTAAATAATTCGATTTGAATTTGAATTTGAATTTGAATTCAATATTTGTAATTGAATTCAATGATTTGGAAATTATGGTTTAAAAGGATCATATAAGTTATAAAGGTGTTTATATGGTTTTTAACCATTTAAAGAGTATTGTTTTTGGGAATTCGAATTTAAACCCAAGTTTTATACTTGAATGGCTTTAACTTATGTAAATATAATCAGTTTTTCTCAAAACGAAAACTATTTATTTCAATTAGTAATAGCTTTCATTAAAAGAAAGGATTTCCAATTTGGATCAAAAGATTTCAAGTTTGAAAATGAAATTGTAAATAGTTTTGAAAAATTAGGAATTAACCTTTGTGAAAGATTATTAAACCTTGTTTTGAAACTGAAGAGGATTTTAAATGGTGTATCTTTTATATAAAAGATTTGAATTGGAAATGGTTTGAAAACTATGAATTAAATCTTTGATTTAAAGATTGGATGAACAAATCCAATTTGAAATGGAAATTGTTTTGAAATCTGGGAATAAATCTTTGCGTAGGAATTGTAAGCTTATTTCCAAATTGAAGAGAATCTTGAGGGTGTATCTTTATATATAAAAAGATATGGAATTGTAAATAGTTTTTTTTTTAAAAAAACTATGAATTAACCTTTGTGGAAGATGTAAACTTTGTAAAATAAATCCTTTTGTTAAAGATTTGAAATGGTAATTTTGTTTAAACCATTTGAAAGAAAGATTTGAATTTTGAAGTTGTGACTTAACTGAAATCTCATATCCATATATTTTTAAATATTACGCTCAATATTCGATTTAGCCGGGAGAGGACCTTTGTGTCATATAACCCATTCCGAATAATGATACGTCGTTATGGATAGCATTTGAAGACCGGTGGTGAAGACCGAGTATTTGCGAGAACGATAGGATAACCTATCGATTGTCTCTGCACTGAGTAGCTACGGTATAGAGATTTCCTAAGCGATGGGAAGTCCGATCGAGATTGTGAATACCCGAATTTGCAAGGGCTTCTTCCTTTGTTGGGCGAAGTGCCTTCGGTTCTGTTCGAACCTGGACCAGACTTGCTTATCTTGGTGAAACGTGATGGGGGATTCTCGCTTTTTGTTTGGTGGCGAGCAGGAAACTCTTACCCCTGCACGTCCTCTTTAAGAGGTTGGTTAGCCGTAAGGCGTGACAGTCGAAAGGCTAGCCGTAAAAGCAAGTTTGAGGTACCATTGTATGCCACGGCGGGGCTGGGATGGTTGAAAAGCCTACCAGTCGAGATTAGCCGCTCTCGATGGTTGAAAAGCCTAGACAATTATAATGGTATCAGAGCTGAAGGTTAAAACTTTAGCTCAGGAGTATAACACATTAGGTAACTCATTAGAGATAGGGTGAAGTATACCCTAGAATGAGTATATCCCTAAGGCATACGTTCGTATGCCTCAGTAAATTCTCTAACTATCCACTGATAGAAAGTATGAGTGCAAGAAGAGGACGAGATAGGGGACAGGGAAATACCGGTACAAATGGTCAATACCCTGCGATAGTGGAAATATCTTTCTTTATCAATCTCCTTTGATTCGTATTTCCAAATTCTTTGATTGCTTCATGGCAGCTGCAAGGAGAAGCTTCGGTGTGATGGTGGCCCGACGAATCATGTAGATAAGTCTCTATTTCGTATTCTCTTGGTCAAATTTCCATCAGCTTTTCGTTCTTAGCCTTAGCGAAATAGAAATTTGATTTGAAATAAATTGGTTAACTAAAATATAAAGTTAAATAATTTGTATCTGTAAAACGATTTCGATTAAAACCAAATTTGAAATTTTATTGTAATTGCTTGTGATTATAAAAGTCCAAAGAGGGACCAGTTGGTGTATACTTTGAGATATTCCAACCTGATTGAGTATCTATTGTTTGTTCTGTTGGGTCTACATAGTCTATGAACGGTAAGTTATCCCTTCAAACTAACCAATGCCCATGTATATTTCTAGATCTGGATGATCTCCAGTATTTTGTAAAAGAGTTAAATAGATTCTTTCTTGTATCTATTATTGATATTCTGATTTGGTAAGCCAAATACAGAATAGATAATCGACTTTATTTGTGAGTCGATTCTCTAGCTTTGTGCATCTATCCAATCTTTGTTGTCTCCCTGGCAAATTTCGGGGACGAAATTTTCTTAAGGAGGGGATATCTGTAACATCCAAAAAATTTATCAATATAAATCAATAATATATTTAAAACCCATGGAATTTAATTTGGAAATAAATTGAGGAAAATCTCAAACAAATAAATAAGTAATAATAATGTATGAATAAAATTCCAATTTATATTGAGTTTAAAATTTTGAAATTATGAATGTTTAGAAAAGTCATTTAAATTTAAAATTATATACATATATGTACATTGCATATATGAGTAGGATTGAATACATATTGGAACTTAATTTAAATTTATTCAAGGTATGTGTGAATATATAAATAGACATAAATATTTATGTTTCAAGTTTAAAATTGAAGTTTGAATTTAAATTTAAAATAAATGTTTTAAAAATAAGTAGCATTTAAAATCATTAAGATGTAATATATGTAATGTAAATATTGGTTAAATTCTTTTGACATTGTACATGTATATATATACACACACAAATGAATAAAGGAATACATTTATTTATAAAGTGTATATAATATAAAAATGTAAGTTTATAAAATTCTTTTGTCTTGTAACAAATCACAAATATAAATATACATTCACATGGGAGATGGAGTAAGGTGATTAACAAAATCTAGGTCTTATGATTATCTTTTTACAAATGGCATGAAACATCATTACTTCAATAAAATAATCAAATAAAAAATTTCAGAAATACCTTTCAGCTTCCTAATTCAAATTTTTAAACCACCAAATTTCTGAAGTTTAGTAACCAAAAGTTTTGCAATCTTAAACCACAGAAAAAAAGAGACTGTCAAACCCTTCTTCAATTCAAAACTAAAATCTGAGAATCATCTTAAAGCTTCAAAACTGTAGTGATACACTCCATCTCTCAAATAGATTTTAACTTGATAGTTAATAAAATTATGATTTTTAAATCAAGTTTTAACAAACAAATTCAAAAACTGCAGATTTGTAAGAAAACAAGAGCTTCAAGTTTTAGGCAGTGCAAATTTTCTGGAAAGAATTTTAAAGGCAAGTACCTTTTTTAAAAAAAATTTGACTTTGAAGTTATAATTTCTAATGAAGAAAGAATTTAATACAATAATATCCAATCAATTACTAACAGGAAAAATCAAGTCCAAGACTTAAAGCATTTCTGGATTTCAAGTCGTAGAAAAAAAATAAAAAAGGCTTCTCTGTTATATACATTCAACTATAAGTAATTTAAAAAAAAATATTGTTATTGATAAACTGAATAAGTGAATACAACTAAGAGTGAACAATGATCTGTGTTTATAATTTGCATATCTAAACTCCAAAATTAAAGTAGAAGAGAGGAAAAAGTTACAGGCCTTCATCTATCTTTGAAAAAACTGTCAGGAACTTCTGAAAAAAAGTGAGTGAACCTATGCTTTATTCAATTTTTTGTGTTTAAATGCCTGCACGAATGTGAATAGCTTTTTTATGTGAATGAATTGTTATGCTTGAGTTTTTATTTGATTGGAAATGTTGTTTCCTTTCTTCTGTTCTTCTGTTTCCTGTAACACTATGGTTTACAGTGTAAACCATGCCAAAACTAGAAACTCTTCCCCTTATTCCTTCTGAAAAATGAATTGTAAAATAAGATAAAGTATGTTGTAACACTGCATTGTGTTCCGGTAACAAATTAAAGCAAGATCATATAGGTTTTTTTTTTTACTGGAAACTGAGTTACATTTAATTTTCAGGTTTACAAAGTAAACCATATTAAAACCCAAATCTCTCTCTCCCCCCTTTTCTTCTGAAAATGATAGTAAACAGTAAAAAAAAATGTTGTTTAACCCTGTACCACATTTCAGTAATAAATCAAAGCAAGTTGTAATTTTCTTGTTTACTGGAAACTATGGAAAACACAGTTTCATCTAAACTCTGGTTTACAGGTAAATCATATCAAACCCAAATCCCTCTCTCCCTCATTTCTTCTAAAAAGAATGGGTTATAAAACAAGTTAATGTATTGTTTAACCTACACTATGTTCCATAAATAAATTAAGGCAAAGTCATATAGTTTTTCTCTGGGAATTTATTAAATGCAGTCACCACTTGATTTTTGCAAAAAATTCGAACTCTACAGATTTTAATTTCAATAATATGATTCGACTCCCCTCTAAAAAATAATGATTTTTGAAACTAAAATCCAGATTTTTCATTAGCCTTTCACTGAGATATTTTAGATGATCTGAAAAATGACGTTTTGCCAAATTCTGGTGATCTAAGAAATTATAGGTCTCGAGTTCGTTGTGGCAGCAAGATTTAATGGTCGAGATCACCAAAAAAATGCTAGCTAAATTTAAAAATCATTGAATCTTTGATTCGAGATCAAAGTAGGGTTTAGGAACCCATTCTTGTTCACGATAGAAATGATGGTGCTGCGCCATCATAGGTTAATCGGACTGCGTGCCTGCGGTGCAGATTGAGGCGTAGCACGATGGTGGATCTTCGGTCCAAGTTTGGTGACCGCTGACGGTCAGAGGAGGTGGCGCGAGGCGTTTTTATGATGAGGTCCTGATGAGTTATTTGGTCGAAATGTCTCGATTCTCATTTTCAAAACTTGTTCAGATTCTGGGTATTTGTGGTGTTTTGGGGGATGGTGGTCGACTCGTGGATGGCTGCAGCTCCGACCAACGATGGCGATTCTGGCCATGCACGTGTGATGGTTGTGTGTCAGGTTGATAGTTTGGGGAAGAATGGGGGGCAACTCGAAGTGTTACTCGGGTAATTAGGGTGAGGACTCGAAGTCAGGCTCATATCAATTTGGCGTTGTATCGGGTTGATTTTAAAACTTAAAACATTTTTTTGTGAAAAATTATCACTTGGGTCAATTTTGGCCTAAATTCGAAGCAAGGGGATGTTTCCCTCGGGGACAACTCGAGGGAGTCTCGGGTTAGACATGAAAGCAGCAAAGAAACCCAGTTTTAACTAAATTTTGGAAAACAAGTTAAATAATTTTTCTGAATAAATTAATGATAGTTGTAAATGGAATTGGAGGTAAATGGTATTGAAACAATTATTCATGAAATTCAAAGATACTTTAAATCTTATATTTTCTTTTAAATAAAAGTTGTTTTAATATTTAACTTAATAAAATTGAGAAATAAATCAAATGTTTAAGTGTTAATTTAAAAACCAAATTTATTTATATGATGAAATAATGATTAATGATTTTTAATTACTTTTTAAAAGATTAATTAATTAAAGAATAGTCAATTAATAAAAGTGATTAGACCTAATTAATTAACAATTAAGAATTAATAAATTGAGATAATCAACTAAAGAATAATTAATTAATAATTCCTATTAAGATTTAACTAATTCATAATTAAGTAAGATTAAACATTGATTTAAAATAATTAATAAAGATGATTGTATGGTTAATTCACTTTAATCACAACCACCTTAATCGAAGATGATTGACTATCATCAAATATGTTGTATTGGATTGATAATTCTGTTGTGATACTGTGATTGCTTTATGCTGAACTGTGATTTTTGATTTGTTCCTATGTGTATATAAAAACCCTTTTGCCCGTATAACGGCATTTGAATTTCGATGCGACAGGTAGTCGGATTCCAGTTGGTTATCCGAAACCCACATCGAATCGTAATGATTGAATCTGTGATGATTGACGATGTTGCACTATTGTAACGACCCAACTTCCAAACTCCTGAAAGTCGCATCAAGAAAGAAAGGGATAGAAAAGAGAAAAGAAAGAAGAGAAAGAAACAGACAACATCAGAATCTCACAGCGGAACGAATAAATTATATTATATCACAAAATACTTTACATAGTATCATATACATCAGAGTTTTACAGCCAGTACAACACAAACTAGACAGTTATAAACATCTGTCTAGTAATTACAATTCAAGTACATCAGAGAAAAACCGATACAACTCAAAGACAGCGGAACCACTACATATATCTACACGCTGAAGCCTCCTGCCCCATTATCTCCTCCAGAACTCGTCAAAGCAATCCTGAATCACTTGACTACTCATACGTAATATGAGTACCCAAGAGTTTAATAAAACAGAAAATAAACACTCGGGTCAGACAGGGGTCTGGTGTGAGTAAACGGTTTAAAAGTTGCTTAACTTTGAGAAAATCCTTTGAAAACAAAAGGTATCACGTAAGACTTCCCACACATAAACATGGAAAAGTTTTTACCTTACGCTAACCAAAGCATTTGATAGGAAATCCAGTGATATTATAATAGTGTCTAGGGTTTTCAAAATAAAATACAGAAATAGCTGGAATGCTTACATCTCACGTTCCAACATAGTTGGGCACAATCAAAACCGTACAGGCACTTATTGCATTTTGGATTCCATCAATGGCAGGGCTACTGGGGTACAGCCCGTCACAGTACGTGGCCTAGATCACCGTACCGAGGATTACTCCCAATCCCCTGCAACACAAGGCCGGACCCATTCCTTACTGAATAGTTCCGAACAAGACCACCCCGACAGTTGGAGCTCACAACCGTCCACACAGCCGAATAAAAAGGGACCTCTAGACAGGGCTAAATCTCACTCTCAAGTGTGGGCTACCCACGAAGCCTTGCTGCACCTCCCCTGTTTTAGCCATTCCCGTTTGATGAGGCTTGAGGCTGCGATTACCTTTACAGGACATTTAAATCTTAGAATGCCCATCGTCCACCTGACGATGTTCTGAAAGCATTTAATCCATACAAGTTCGTTCCGGGTTCAAACGAAACCGAAGGCATTATCTCGTTACACTCGTATTGGAATCACCCTAAGAGTTAACGACGATAACCCTTGCACTCTAAACCACCATCTCGAATCTATAAGTACTATTCCGTCAAACTCATTACGGAATCACCCACAGAGTTATACTGACGTATAGCCCTTACACCTCGAGTCTTCACTTGCTCCACTTGGATTAACGACCTAACGTTTAATTGGAATCGATGTGGTTTTCGGATATCCAAATATGGAAACCCGATCCCGGTCTCACCGAAACAAAACACCATTTTAATGTCCAAGTTATACTTAAGGGTTTTAAACAATTAACTTTTTATCTATTTCACACAGATAGATAAACTCCATTTATCATAACAGATAACCCATAACATTATCACAACAGATAATCATCACAACAGTCAATCATCACAACCAGAATAATCCATCATACTATAACTAAGCATCCATATCCTATAGATACTACTCATCTCATTTTCTGAGATCACAACCATCCAAAGGTATATCAATATCATCCATAAGCAATGATATATCATCCATTATTTATAAATAAATTTAAAATGAATTAAATTAATTACTTCTATCCTTAATTAATTTAAAATAAATTAAATTAATTACTCACCTATAAATCTTGCTTATAAATTGATTAATCAACCTAGTTAATTAATCATTTACTAAGTATTCAACTTGATTAAACATCTATGATTAATCATTCACTAATTACAATAAGTAATTAGTCTTAAATTAATTTCCATAAAATTAATTAACCTTAATCATAAGTAATTAATATTTAATTACTTCATTTATTAATTAACTATAATTAATTACATTTATCCTTAATTAATTACAATTAATTACTCACTTAATTAATTAATTATTATTTAATCAAACAATTCTAAATTACATCATTAATAATAATAATTAATGATCTCTAATTAATATTTAAATTAATTACTTTATTTAATATTAATTACATTTAGTAATTAATCTAATCATTAATCACCTTGATTAATACTTAAGTCTTGTAATTAACTACCCTTAATTACTAATTAATTAATTATCCAATAATTAATTATCTTCATTAATTAATCCTTGATTAATTACAAAAGTAATTATCCAAATTACTTTATTAAAATAAATCACCTTTCCTTAATTACATTCAAGTAATTATTAATTATCACTTCTCTAAGAAATCCTGCTCCATAAATTACATTAAGAAATTATTATCATTAAATTATTAAATTATTTCTTAAACTAAATTAATTAATTTAACAAAGCACATTATCAGAGTTAATTACAATAAGTAATTAACCCTTAATTACTGTTATAAGGTAATTATACTTAAATTACAATTAATTATCTTAAATTAATTTATCTAATTAATTAATCAAAATTAATCACATTAATTAATTATTTAATTATCTTAGATAATTAACAACATTTTCATTAATTCCTTACTTAAGTAAATTATCTTAGATTAATTATTCATTAATCATTTCTAATTATAAATTAATTCAAGTTATTATTTAAAATCAAATAAATAAGTAAAATTTTAATTATTCCCAAAATAATTCATTTACTTATTTATAACTTAATTAATATTCAAAATGTATTTAAATAATACATTTCTAAAATCTAATTCAACTTCCACTTTAAAAATTTAAGATTTAAAAATGTTTAACCATATAAACATTTTCCAATTTTTAATAATTTAATAAACCTAAAAGTAAAGATCTAACATTATCATATAAGAAAAGTTTAAAAATCAATATTACTTAATTTTACTAAGAAATAAAACATTTGAAAATAGATAGATTATTTAACTTTTCAATTTAAAGTTAAACATATCATAATTTTATTTAAATATTTAAAGGAAAGAATTCTTTTAAATTTAAACCTTTATTTGAAATCATATTCATACTTAAATTCTACTTAAAAACATTTCCTGTCCAATTTTTAAAAATTTTCAAAACTGTTTTGAATTCAAACTCATTTCAAAGCAAACTGAAATCATACTTAAAACTTGATTTCAAAACCAATTTTAAATCTTGCTTAAAACTTAAAAGTTTCATTTTTAAACTTTGAATAAAAAGTATTCTTGAATCTAATTCAAACTTACACCTAAACTTGGATCTTTATTTTAAAAATTGAATTCCCTGTAAAAATTTAAAAAGAAACAAAACTGGTTTAACTAAAATCTGGATTCAAAGAATCCTGAAAACTACATTTTTATACATGATTTCAAAATTGAATTTAAACCTTACTTTTAAATTTAAATTCATCCTTTTAAACTTTTTGAATTCATAAACTCACTTAAATTTAATTCAAACTATACTTAAATTTAAATCATAGTTTTAAAAAGATTTGAGTTTCCCAGATTTTTAAAAAAAAACAACACTCAGACCTACACTTCCACAAACCCGAGACCACCAACTAAATACTTCGGGTCAATTCCACCTTCACTTCGAGTCACAAATAAAACTGCACGAGAGCATCTTCGAGTCACTCCAACCCTGCACACCAGAGTTCACCAGAGACCAAACTCCACTGTGCAAATGCACCACTACCCCGGCGACTTCCAGCACCCTTCACCAAACTCTCCAAGAAGCCATCCACCACTTGACTTGATAACAACCACCAACATAATTCTCTGTAGCTTGAAAATCAGATTCAAGCAAAAAACATAAACCTGAAAAAAACTTCACCAAATACATAGCAACCCTGTCAACTCTCACCTTCATTCCTTGCCCTTATCTTCCCCACTCTCTTCAGTCAACATTCAACCTCCAGAAGGAATCCAAGTTCCAAAATTTAATAAATGGTTTGATACCCCCAAAATCCCAAAATTACTGCACAGACCATAATTACTGACTCCTCGGAAGCTTTTAAAACTTGATGCATGTTTTAATATCCATGTTTTTAAACATGTATTAAAGCTTTAAACTTGTTGAATAATTTAAAGTTGTTTGGTAATTTTACTTTATGAACCTATTGTCTGCTGTGACTGGTTTTCAGAAGTAACAGGGTTTTTTTCTTCTTTACTTTCTAAAATAAAATCTTACAAACTTGAACAAACGCAATATATTTACTCAATAATTCCTAACTAAGATTCAGTCATAAAGAAGTAGATTTGTATTCACAATCCTAATTAAGAATAGAAGCAGGACTGTTAGAAGATTTGTATCACCTATATGCATATTAAATAAAATACCCAGAGCATACATCATACAACAGTCAAGCATATACTCAACTCATGCACAGATATATTTTTAAACAACCTATAAAAACTGAGGTTACGCACTAAAAAGAAAAACAAAACAGTTATCAATTGCTACTGTTTTAATTTGCTTATTTAAAAGGCATTTGAATTAAACTTTAGATTCTGCAAATCTTGATACTTGTATTTTTTTTAAAAGTAGAAACTGTTTTTAAAAACATAGATTTACTCACCTTAGATTGAAAAGCAGAAAGCATTCAAGATTCAAATCATTTCCAGGAGCCTGAATTTCAATGCATTGACTCTGCTTGCATGCTAGTTGAAGATGGTGATAACCTGATGCTTGCAGGCCTAGAAACTGCATTTGACAATGATTTTGGTCTGCATGCTTCCCATTATCTGTGCTTGAATTAATTTTACAGGTTGCAGAAATTTTGTTTGAAGGTTCAAACCAATTTGCAAACGTGATTTCTTTTGCAGGTTTAAAGAATTTGAAATTTGGGTTTTCAGATTTAAACATGCATTGGGTTTGCAGATCTTATACAGTTGAAATTTGCAGAGTATAGATTGAGTTTGGGTTGTGGAATTTTGAGTAAAATGGGATTTCATTTTTCTCAAAACTGAATTTAGATTTATTATAGGAGATAAGATGTTTGAAATAAAGAGATTTGTTTTAAGTTTTATCTAAAATAATAAATTCAAACATTGATTTAGTAATGCCACTTGTTGTTTAGATGTGAAAATTAATTACATGTGTCTACTTTAAAACATGAATCTTAACACATGTATGATTTTAATATAAATAAATTTCTTTGTTTACAAATGTTTTAATTTAAGATAAAACCATTCTAATTTAATTTAAGATGTTTTGTATGTTTATTTACATTTAATCTTTTAAATGATTACAATTGAATTATCTTTACATGTTTAAATGTTTGCTTGAATATTTTTAAAAATTATTTAAAACCAATTTTCAAAAGAGAAACTTTTTTTTAAAAAGAAAAGAACAAATGTTGAATTCATTTTATTCCAAAGATTTCAAATCAAAATATTATACTTTAATATAAATAAACTAAATTTATTTCAAAACAATTTTAAGATAAAACAAAATGAACTTTATTATAAAATACAATTTTTAACTATTATATATTTATAACAAAATATTTACTTTAATTTCTTTCTAAAAATACAAGATAGATTTATAAATTAACTTATGAAAAGTTTCAATACCGATTTCAATTTCAATTTAATCAATTCATAAATTATACACATATATATATTATAAACTTGAAATTATCCTTTATTAGATTTAAATTTAAAATAAAAATCAAAACACCTGTTTACAATGTATACATATATATACATTGTAAATAAAATATTTTTAAATCAGCTTAGAAAGAAAATTTTGTCATTTAAATATTTTTAACATTTTAAAACAATAAGATTCTCAAACTATCACTATTAAATTTTTAAAAGAATATCATTTATCAACAAAATAATTATAAATTTTCAAAAGAAAATTATGTTTGAATTGGATTATTAAATCAATATTTCACATTTTAAAATAAATTATAAATGAATTTATTAAATAAATATTGCCCAAATTTCCGGGACATCACATTCCTCCCCCTTAAAAGAATTTCATCCCCGAAATTTAAAAGCAAAGGTAATTTAATAATCTCATTAAAGATTTTATTTAAAACATAAGCATATATCAAACATATGCTAACAATCAAAACAACCAATACAACCAATCAAACAAATCTAATTATCCAGACAAATTCTAGATAAAATTCTATCGAGTTTCCCCAAGTTTAAATATATACCGGGATACTCGCTCTAGAGAATCCAAACAATCAATTCCTATGATGCTACAAAACTCCTATACAACTATATCTATAACACTAGACAAGATATCAGACTACAGACGAGTCTGACTCAACAACCAAAACTCCAGAACTGCTGGTTCCACAACCAGGGATAGATCATACACGTATTCCCTCAGAGATACGTGAAACTCATCGAATCCCAGTTATCCAAACTGGCAATCCAATCCTGTAGATCATCACTTAACCCTTGAGAGAAAACTGAAAGATCCAATCCCTTATCCACAAATTTTCCCTGTCGATCCTAGGCTTACTTCAACCATCTAGATCAATCCAATCCACCACACAAACTCTACTACAGATATCAGAAGACTTCAGATAAACTACACCTATTCCGGAAAACAGAACAGATGCACAAGACACCCAAGTCTCCAGATTAAAATGAATTTCCCGTAGAAATTCTCTGATCCAAGACAAAACACAAATCCCCAATAAATAAGGTGTTGCTTCTATTCTGGAATAGCTGCCACCATGCGTCCACTGCGCAACTCTGATTTGAGAATGCTATTGATGAACACAAGTACAAACTTGATTAACTTACTCCGGAAACATTTATTCATCAAATTCCATAAAATCTCTAAAAACCAAGTCGAAACAGAACTCAATCTCCTGATGCGAATGAAAAACTTAACTCCTTCGAAGACATCCAGAAAATATCAAACCACTTCGATAACTCAAACATCTTCTAGAGATGCTTCAATCCAAACAAAGGTTACTCAGAAAACTTCCAGATCATCGCAAGTCACTTTTGCGATTCTACTCAGTTCCGATTCCAAGAAATCGTTCTTCCTTCAACAAACAGAACAGCCAAAGCCTTCAAAAGATGAAACTAGTGGTCCTCCTCTTAACCACTAACATCATACCCAGCTAAGCTTCCAGAAGAAATGGGAAAGCTTCACCATCTGCCCGGCCTACTGACAAAAGAATCACAGAGACTTCAGAACCATCAAAGAAACAGGCCACTCACTGCTGCTATTGCGGCCAAAAACTTCCTTACCCAAAAGCTCATCGAATCTCAAAGCTACACCAGCCACTTCCACAAAAGAGCCTTCAGAAGACAGATATCCCTCAGGAAACTCGCTCCCAAACAAAGCACAAAACTCTCTGTCAGACTGAGTCTCAAACTCAAATACAAACAGAACTCCTTTCTAAGGTTGCCAAAATTCCATTGCTGGCTTAAGTACTCCAAACTGATCCAGACTCAAGAAAATCCACTCACACGAGTGAAATCAAGCTTAAAATCCAAAAATACACTCCGAATCTTGAAAAGATTTTCCTTCAGAGATCAGTGAAATCCTTCACACCAAACTGCCAAACTACTCAAGATGCTCAATACTGCCCTAGCAGATCACTTCCAAGCTCAAACACTCGGACTCCCACCATTGGTAGTTGTGTTACACACACCACTACCCTATCTACCTTTATTACTTATATTGGAAAACCTGAATAGGTAACCCAATGATAGGTAGAATTAAATATATTTATATTTAAAATTACAAGTACGCTCTCTCAAGAAATACACCACTACAGAGCCTAGGTATTCACTCAACCTAATGCTCTGATACCACGTTGTAACGACCCAACTTCCAAACTCCAGAAAGTCGCATCGTTAAGAAGAAAGAAAGGGATAGAAAAGAGAAAAGAAAGAAGAGAAAGAAACAGACAACATCAGAATCTCACAACGGAACGAATAAATTATATTATATCACAAAATACTTTACATAGTATCATATACATCAGAGTTTTACAGCCAATACAACACAAACTAGACAGTTATAAACATCTGCCTAGTAATTACAATTCAAGTACATCAAAGAAAAACCGATACAACTCAAAGACAGCGGAACCACTACATATATCTACACGCTGAATCCTCCTGCCCCATTATCTCCTCCAGAACTCGTCAAAGCAATCCTGAATCACTTGACTACTCATACGTAATATGAGTACCCAAGAGTTTAATAAAACAGAAAATAAACACTCGGGTTAGACAGGGGTCTGGTGTGAGTAAACGGTTTAAAAGTTGCTTAACTTTGAGAAAATCCTTTGAAAACAAAAGATATCACGTAAGACTTCCCACACATAAACATGGAAAAGTTTTTACCTTACGCTAACCAAAGCATTTGATAGGAAATCCAGTGATATTATAATAGTGTCTAGGGTTTTCAAAATAAAATACAGAAATAGCTGGAATGCTTACATCTCACGTTCCAACATAGTTGGGCACAATCAAAACCGTACAGGCACTTATTGCATTTTGGATTCCATCAATGGCAGGGCTACTGGGGTACCGCCCGTCACAGTACGTGGCCTAGATCACCGTACCGAGGATTACTCCCAATCCCCTGCAACACAAGGCCGGACCCATTCCTTACTGAATAGTTCCGAACAAGACCACCCCGACAGTTGGAGCTCACAACCGTCCACACAGCCGAATAAAAAGGGACCTCTAGACAGGGGTAAATCTCACTCTCAAGTGGGGGCTACCCACGAAGCCTTGCTGCACCTCCCCTGTTTTAGCCATTCCCGGTTGATGAGGCTTGAGGCTGCGATTACCTTTATAGGACCTATAAATCTTAGAATGTTCATCGTCCACCTGACGATGTTCTGAAAGCATTCAATCCATACAAGTTCGTTACGGGTTCGAACGAAACCGAAGGCATTATCTCGTTACACTCGTATTGGAATCACCCTAAGAGTTAACGACGATAACCCTTGCACTCTAAACCACCATCTCGAATCTATAAGTACTATTCCGTCAAGCTCATTACGGAATCACCCATAGAGTTATACTGACGTATAGCCCTTACACCTCGAGTCTTCACTTGCTCCACTTGGATTAACGACCTAACGTTTAATTGGAATCGATGTGGTTTTCGGATATCCAAATATGGAAACCCGATCCCGATCTCACCGAAACCAAACGCCATTTTAATGTCCAAGTTATACTTAAGGGTTTTAAACAATTAACTCATTTTATTTTTATCTATTTCACACAGATAGATAAACTACATTTATCATAATAGATAACCCATAACATTATCACAACAGATAATCATCACAACAGTCAATCATCACAACCAGAATAATCCATCATACTATAACTAAGCATCGATATCCTATAGATACTACTCATCTCATTTTCTAAGATCACAACCATCCAAAGGCATATCAATATCATCCATAAGCAATGATATATTATCCATTATTTATAAATAAATTTAAAATGAATTAAATTAATTACTTCTATCCTTAATTAATTTAAAATAAATTAAATTAATTACTCACCTATAAATCTTGCTTATAAATTGATTAATCAACCTAGTTAATTAATCATTTACTAAGTATTCAACTTGATTAAACATCTATGATTAATCATTCACTAATTAAAATAAGTAATTAGTCTTAAATTAATTTCCATAAAATTAATTAACCTTAATCATAAGTAATTAATATTTAATTACTTCATTTATTAATTAACTATAATTAATTACATTTATCCTTAATTAATTACAATTAATTAATCACTTAATTAATTAATTATTATTTAATTAAACAATTTTAAATTACATCATTAATTATAATAATTAATGATCTCTAATTAATATTTAAATTAATTACTTTATTTAATATTAATTATATTTAGTAATTAATCTAATCATTAATCACCTTGATTAATACTTAAGTCTTGTAATTAACTACCCTTAATTACTAATTAATTAATTATCCAATAATTAATTATATTCATTAATTAATCCTTGATTAATTACAAAAGTAATTATCCAAATTACTTTATTAAAATAAATCATCTTTCCTTAATTACATTCTAGTAATTATCAATTATCACTTCTCTAAGAAATCCTGCTCCATAAATTACATTAAGAAATTATTATCATTAAATTATTAAATTATTTATTAAAATAAATTAATTAATTTAACAAAGCACATTATCAGAATTAATTACATTAAGTAATTAACCCTTAATTACTGTTATAAGGTAATTATACTTAAATTACAATTAATTATCTTAAATTAATTAATCTAATTAATTAATCACATTAATTAATTATTTAATTATCCTTAGATAATTAACAACATTTTCATTAATTCCTTACTTAAGTAAATTATCTTAGATTAATTATTCATTAATCATTTCTAATTATAAATTAATTCAAGTTATTATTTAAAATCAAATAAATAAGTAAATTTTTAATTATTCCCAAAATAATTCATTTACTTATTTATAACTTAATTAATATTCAAAATGTATTTAAATAATACATTTCTAAAATCTAATTCAACTTCCACTTTAAAAATTTAAGATTTAAAAATGTTTAACCATATAAACATTTTCCAAGTTTTAATAATTTAATAAACCTAAAAGTAAAGATCTAACATTATCATATAAGAAAAGTTTAAAAATCAATATTACTTAATTTTACTAAGAAATAAAACATTTGAAAATAGATAGATTATTTAACTTTTCAATTTAAAGTTAAACATATCATAATTTTATTTAAATATTTAAAGGAAAGAATTCTTTTAAATTTAAACCTTTATTTGAAATCATATTCATACTTAAATTCTACTTAAAAACATTTCCTGTCCAATTTTTAAAAAATTTCAAAACTGTTTTGAATTCAAACTCATTTCAAAGCAAACTGAAATCATACTTAAAACTTGATTTCAAAACCAATTTTAAATCTTGCTTAAAACTTAAAAGTTTCATTTTTAAACTTTGAATAAAAAGTATTCTTGAATCTAATTCAAACTTACACCTAAACTTGGATCTTTATTTTAAAAATTGAATTCCCTGTAAAAATTTAAAAAGAAACAAAACTGGTTTAACTAAAATCTGGATTCAAAGAATCCTGAAAACTACATTTTTATACATGATTTCAAAATTGAATTTAAACCTTACTTTTAAATTTAAATTCATCCTTTTAAACTTTTTGAATTCATAAACTCACTTAAATTTAATTCAAACTATACTTAAATTTAAATCATAGTTTTAAAAAGATTTGAGTTTCCCAGATTTTTAAAAAAAAAACAACACTCAGACCTGCACTTCCACAAACCCGAGACCACCAACTAAATACTTCGGGTCAATTCCACCTTCACTTCGAGTCACAACTAAAACTGCACGGGAGCATCTTCGAGTCACTCCAACCCTGCACACCAGAGTTCACCAGAGATGTGACGACCGCCCATGACTCCCACACGGAAACAAGGGAATGGTGCGCTGAAGGTGTGCCAGGCAGCCATGGGTGACCGTCAAGGTAGAATAAACATCGCAGAATCTATCGTACAACTCACAGCGCATGGATAAAATACAATAGAGAAATATAATATAGTGAAGCTCCATAAAACAGAACACCATCATATAAGCATCATAGTAGTTTTATACAAACATATGAATCATCCATACATCAAAGCCTCACTACAAAATACTCAAACAAATACAGCAGCAGAACACCCAGTACATATAATAAGAAATAATATGCAAAAGCCTCCTGCTCGTCTTCGTCGTCATCAGCGTAGACCTCCATGAACAGCACCTGTCACCTGCTACCCAGTCTGCCCATCCCAACATGGATGAACAGCCCAAGGTAATAAGAGGAGACATAAAACCCTGAGTCAGACAAAGTCTTAGTGAGCAGTAAATCAACTATCGAACATACCAAAAGAGCATAAGGGATAAAAGGAATAGGAACCAAACCATCCCACTCCGCCTCTTTCTACAGTGATAGCCCTCAGACACACACTAAGGAGAAGCAAGCATAACATGGCAGACAATTAAAGTAAAGCAATAATCATTCGAGTCAAGGTCTATGTTTTCCAAATACAAACCCCCAAGGCCTAAACCAAGATCAGATAAGCACCCGGAAAACACCGCTCTTGAGACCGAATGATGATACAACTAAACGTCCATGACTCTGGCTATCACTGTTAACCTTGCTTCGAAATCACCGTTAATTGAATGACCAACTCCTTCCTGAGCCATCTATCAAGGGTTAATGGTAACCCCGGTTCTAGACATAACTCCGCACGTCATCATGACCCGTGCCTAGGAATTTTCGCAACTACCCAGAGTACTCGACCACCTACCTATAGTCTTTAGGGTGTCCAGACCACCTACCTGTAGTCTTTAGGGCAACCCTTGTACTCTTGCTTTGAGTCTGCTAGAACCTTCAACAACGATGAAATCCAAGCCTTCTAGTCATCCTCCTTGACGACTATTCTCATTCTAGCCCAAACTACCTCTTGAGCCATCCATTATCAATCAACTCGAACTACCCTTCAAGTTATCAACATGCTTGGAGTAATCCTTCTTGATTATACCAAGGTTACATCACCTCATGCCTCGCCTCATCTTCATCATAGCAAAGGCTCATCTTAACATCATGGTTTGCCTCATCGCATCATGGCAAAATTCCATCTCAATATCATCCAATCCATACATATGAGCTTCAACATCCACTACATATGCCTTAAGCAACTTTCACCATTCAAGAGCCTCTTCCGTAGCTTTTGAATCGTCTTTGACCATACTTGTCCAAATCTATCAACTAGATAACTCAATCACAACAATCAAACAAGGCAAACATTAATCCAAACAAATAAGTAGTCAATCAAGATCTAAATAGGCATTTATAACTAAAATGGAAATTTCCTAAATAAATGAGCATGGATCTAACATACATGAATCAAGGGTTTTTAGCATAGATCTAACAAATATAAATCATGGGTTTTGTCTCTACAACTTGATAAATGAACTTGCATGAGTAAACATCTTCATAAGTAATGGATCTGCACTTGGATCTAAGGAAAAATGCATAAAATCACTATCTACAACACTCCAACAAACCACCAAACCAATATACTCCTTTGGGTCCGCGTGAGAGATAACCACCACTCACCGAATCACCCAAACACTTCAAAAACTAAACACTTCAGATCTGGACAGCAAGGATTCAAGCTTGATTCGTCAAAATCTCGCTTGAAATGATGAAATCTAGCTTCGTTGGATGAAAATCTTCAACTTTGGCTCTTGCATCTTCAATCTTGATCTTCGATCTTGGATGGATGTTAGAACTAGATTGGAATGGAGAAAAGGAGATGAAGAAATGTTGTAGTCGAGCTCTCAAAATGGCAACACTTCGTCGCTTCAAAATCCGGTGCCAAAAAGTGAGCCAAAGCCCTCTATTTATAGGCTGAATTTCCCCCTGAGTCGTCCATCCATAAGTCGCCGTCGACCTAACCTATGAGTCGTTCACGACTCATCAGACCTCCCCGACTCAAGCCAGCATGACACAACATACATACGGCAGCATGCACACGACTCAACCAAAGTGCGACTCAACAGAACCCAACGACATACGACTCAACGACATACGACCTATAAACACGGCCGACCTATCTCAAAAACCGTCCCAACTATGCTACGACTTACGACTTAACTCGTATATGAGTTAACAAATAGATCATGTCTTTATGACTCGGCCATACGACTCAACTAGCTGTCGACTCAACTCTTAGGCGACCTAAGGCCTTAACCCGTACCAACGACTCAACACACTATACAACACACGACTCGGCGACTCGGCGACTCAACAATACTATACGACTCAACGACCTAACTCATTTTCCTTAAGTCGTTCCATCCTATGAGTCGGTCCAATACATGAGTCGGTCACCTCTCTTACTCAGTCACCCCAATGAGTCGCCACTCTACTAAGTCGCTAACTCCTCTAACTTGCTAACTCTTAGGTCGGTCACCCCTATGAGTCGGTTATCCTATGAGTCGCTCACTACCTTGACTCGGTCCAAACCTTAAGCCGCTGCCTACTAACTCGTCTACTGTCTTAGGTCGTCCAAATCACTAGGTCGCAACATGTTAACACCTTAACTCGTCCAACTGCTAACTCGTCCAAACTTCTATAACTCGCCCACGACCTAACGACATAATCCACTTCACGACTCAACAGATAAACACTGACACTAACAACCTAGTAATTCTGCGATTATATCGACACGTAAAATACAGGTCGTTACATTCTCTCCCCCTTAGGAATTTCGCCCCCGAAATTCCAAACAAACAACAGCAATCAAAGCTATTCTGCAAGCCTACCATCCATAGCAATCAACAAACCATGCATCCAATTCTAGCCTAGCATGCAGAATTCTAAGACTTAGAACAAGCTACAAATTCATGAGATGTCACGACACCTTAGGGCCATACCTCGAAGAGTTCGGGATGAGCTGCCTTCATCCTCTCTTCCTCCTCCCACGTACAGTCATTAACATCATCACTCCATTGTATCTTGAGCAACGTAATCGTCTTCCTCCTAAGCTGTTTCGTGTCGGTTTCAACAACACAAAGCGGCTTACGAGGTATTGTAACCACTGGATCAACCTCTAAATCTTCACAGCTATCAGCAGAAACCACTGTATTCGAGTCGTGCACATACTTCCGTAGATAAGATACATGAAAGACATTGTGCACACCCGCCATCTTCTCCGGTAACTCCAATCTATAAGCGAGCTTTCCAATTCGCTCGATAATCGGGAATGGTCCAACAAATCTCGGAGTTAACTTTCCTTTCTTCCCGAATCTAATAACATTCTTCAGTGGAGAAATCTTTACAAAAACCATATCGCCTACGTCGAATTCCAAATCCTTACGACGATTATCGGCATAACTTTTCTGACGATCTTGGGCTGCCTTCATTCGTTGCCGAATGATCTCTATACAATCTGAAGTCTGTCGAATCATCTCTGGCCCAAGTATCAACTTTTCTCCGGTTTCCAACCAACATGTCGGAGAGTTACACGGTCTTCCATATAATGCCTCATATGGTGCCATACCAATACTCGACTGATAACTGTTGTTATATGCAAATTCCACCAAATGAAGGTGATCTTCCCATGATCCTCCGAAATCCAAAACACATGCTCTAAGGAGATCTTCCAAAACTCGGTTGACTCTCTCAGTCTGACCATCTGTTTGGGGATGATAAGCTGTACTCAAACACAACTCAGTTCCCAAAACTTCCTGAAAGCTCTTCCAAAATCCACTAGTGAACAATGGGTCTCGATCGCTCACTATACTCTTCGGAATACCATGGAATCGAACTATCCACTTAACATACAACTCAGCCAACTTCGATGCAGTCCTAGTCGATCGAACAGGAATGAACCTTGCACTCTTAGTTAAACGATCTATGATGACCCAAATCCCTTCATTCCCTGCCCTGGTTCTAGGTAGACCATCGATAAAATCCATCGACACTTGCTCCCACTTCCATGTAGGAACCTCTAATGGTTGAAGTAATCCACTGGGCTTCTTCTGCTCAGCTTTCACCAACTGGCAGTTCATACACTTGGAAATAAAATTTCCAACATCCTTCTTCATACCTTCCCAATAATAGGTTATCTTCATGTCCCAATACATCTTATTTCCACCTGGATGAATCGTCAACTTCGAGTGATGACTTTCCCTCAGAACTTCATCTCTCAATCCATCTATATCGGGAACAACCAGTCGTCCTTGCTTTCGAAGCCAACCTTCTCGATCGACCTTGAATCCTTTATCCTTTTCTGGATTCAATCCAGATTCCAAATCACGGATAATCTTGACAAGCTTATCGTCTCGCTTTTGGCCCTTGCCAATTCTTTCCACAAGAGTAGGTCTTATCGATAAGTTTGCCAACATCTCAGGTTCCAATTCACATCTAGGCCTGAAGTCAAACTCAGCCAAATACTCGAGACTCTTCCATTCCGAAAACATGGCTCCCAATCCTGCATGTCTTCGACTTAACGCATCTGCTATTGCGTTACCTTTTCCCGGAGTATAGGCTATACCAAAATCATATGATGCCAAGAACTCTAGCCATCGTTGTTGTCGAAGATTCAAATCCTTTTGGGAAAACAGATACTTCAATGACTTATGATCTGTAAACAATTCGAATCGAACTCCCAAAAGATAATGTCTCCACATCTTCAAAGCAAATACAATCGCCGCTAACTCCAAATCATGAGTCGGATAATTCCTTTCATGCGGCTTCAGTTGTCGACTTGCATATGCAACAACTTTATTCTTCTGCATTAGTACTGCTCCAAGTCCAGTACCACATGCATCGGTGTAAACCACCATCTCATCATTCCCACTTGGAATAGTCAAAACAGGAGCACTCGTCAGTCGCTCTTTCAGGATTACGAAAGCTTGCCCACACCTATCATCCCATCTGAACACTTGGTTCTTTTTCGTCAATCCTGTTAACGGTGCAGCTATCTTGGAAAAGTCTTTGATAAACCGACGATAATATCCTGCTAATCCAAGAAAACTTCTCACATCAGATGCATTCTTAGGTCTAACCCAATCCTGGATAGCTGTCACCTTAGCGGGATCAACCGCTATTCCATTTCCAGAAATAACATGGCCTAAGAAACTCACTTCACTCCTCCAGAAGTGACATTTCGAAAACTTAGCCTTCAGCTGATGTTTCCGCAAGATTTCCAAAACAATCCTCAAGTGTGTCTTGTGTTCCTTCTCAGTTCTGGAATAAATCAGAATATCATCCACGAACACAAGCACGAACTTATTCAACTGATCTCTGAACACTCTATTCATAAGATCCACAAAACATGCTGGTGCGTTAGTCAACCCAAACGGCATTACCAGCCATTCATAAAAACCGGATGGTGTCCTAAAAGCAGTCTTCGGCACACTATCCTTAGCCAATCTCAACTGGTGAAATCCCGTTGCCAAATCCATCTGAGAGAACACCTTAGCCTCGTGAAGCTGATCAAACAAGTCATCTATTCTCGGCAATGGATACTTGTTCTTCTTAGTCACCTTATTCAGCTCACGATAATCCACACACAACCTTAACGATCCATCCGCTTTGGTTGCGAACACAACTGGTGCACCCCATTCGGACACACTACGCCGAATGAATCCTTTCTGCAAAAGGTCATCAACTTGCACCTTTAACTCTTGTTGGTCCCTAGGCGCCATCCGCCTAAGAGGCATCACAACAGGTCTGGCTCCCTCAACTAGATCGATACGAAACTCGATCTCATTATGCGGCGGTAACCCTTTGACCTCGTCAAAGACGTCCTCAAATCCATTCACAACCGGCATCGATGACAGTCCATCCCGTGGAACAACCAGCGAATACATGAAGCCCATGAAGACGCCTTCTTCATGCTTACATCGTATCACAACCTTTCGCCCTTCCACATTCCCGACTGTCACCTCCAGCCTCTCACAATCAATCCTTGCCGCATACTTCCTAAGCCAGTCCATACCCAAAATAATTCCGAACCCCGCAAAGTTCAGAACAAAGCAATCACAAACAAACGAGCAATCATGACTCGACACAACTAGACCACGACATATCATACACAAACATGACGAACCCCCAACTGGATTTGTCACAACCAATGGCCTATCAACAATATCCGGTTTCAAACCTAACCGGCCTACCAAATTATCACAAATAAAAGAATGCGACGCTCCAGTATCAAACAACACTCTAACTGGAATACCACAAATGGAAAGAGTACCTTGAACCACCACACTCTTCCCCTTCTCTTCAACAGTAGGAGCTTTTGAAGACGATGGTACAGCTCCCATAGCATAACCTTGCACAATCTGCCTATCCTTCCTCGGCTCTGGACAATTCTTCTTGATATGTCCCAGCTTATCACAGTTGTAACACTTTCCCTGCACCTTGGGATTCTTACAATCCCTGGAGAGATGACCCTTCTGCTGGCAGTTATAGCAGGTCACTTCGCCCTTTGGTTTCTTCTGGCCATTCTTACCCTTCTGTTGCTACTGCTTCCTCTTCTTGTTTCCACCCTGCTGTGGCCTAGACCCTTCCTTGGTTACAGCAACAACAGATCCTTCCTTAGGAAACAAACTCTCATGCCTGAGAGCTTTCTCCACAAGCTTCTCAAATGGGTCATTCAAGTGATCCACCAACTGCCTCCCAAGATAAGCGTCCAAGCCCGTCACAAACTTCTCATTCTTCTAATAGGGAGAATCAATATATGACCGAGCATACTTGGACAAAGCTTCAAACTCAGAAACATACTCAAGAACTGGTCTTCCACCTTGCTTGAGCTCCACAAACTTTTTCAACAAGACAGATTTTTGAGCCGTAGAGATGAACTTAGCTTCAAATCTAGCTTGGAATTGCTCCCAAGTAATCTCCTCCTCCGGAGTATCAATGGTGATAGAATTCCACCAATCCGAAGCTCTCCCTTGAAGTTGCCTTGATGTAAGCTTCCTCTTAGTCGCATCCTCAATCCCCAAGTCACCAAAAATCCTTTGACATGCATCAATCCATCTCTGCACTTCAATGGTTGATTCCGTTCCTAAGAAAACCTTTCCTCCAAGAGAAGTATAGTCCTTGCAAAGCTTAGCAAAATCCACCGGTCTTGGAGCTTGGACTTGAACTCCCACATCCACTGATGATCCTGAAGCTGGTATCCACCTCATGATCGAAGTCATCATGGCCTCAAACATAGGAGCATAATCAACAGCTTCCCTAGTAGCACGGCTTTCCCTAGCAGCTGGTCTCCCCCTTCGACTCATCCTTAATATCTACAAAAAGGAATGACTTAGAACACCTTGAGAAACAACTGCATAAGGAGTTCAAATCCTTCTAAACTACTATATTATATATAGTAATCATCCATCACAATACAATTACGTCTCTCTTACGTAGTTACGTCAGCGAGCGTTGGCTAAAATCGATTAACCAAAGCTCTGATACCAAATGTGACGACCGCCCATGACTCCCGCACGGAAACAAGGGAATGGTGCGCTGAAGGTGTGCCAGGCAGCCATGGGTGACCGTCAAGGTAGAATAAACATCGCAGAATCTATCGTACAACTCACAGCGCATGGATAAAATACAATAGAGAAATATAATATAGTGAAGCTCCATAGAACAGAACACCATCATATAAGCATCATAGTAGTTTTATACAAACATATGAATCATCCATACATCAAAGCCTCACTACAAAATACTCAAACAAATACAGCAGCGGAACACCCAGTACATATAATAAGAAATAATATGCAAAAGCCTCCTGCTCGTCTTCGTCGTCATCAGCGTAGACCTCCATGAACAGCACCTGTCACCTGCTACCCAGTCTGCCCATCCCAACATGGATGAACAGCCCAAGGTAATAAGAGGAGACATAAAACCTTGAGTCAGACAAAGTCTTAGTGAGTAGTAAATCAACTATCGAACATACCAAAAGAGCATAAGGGATAAAAGGAATAGGAACCAAACCATCCCACTCCGCCTCTTTCTACAGTGATAGCCCTCAGACACACACTAAGGAGAAGCAAGCATAACATGGCAGACAATTAAAGTAAAGCAATAATCATTCGAGTCAAGGTCTATGTTTTCCAAATACAAACCCCCAAGGCCTAAACCAAGATCAGATAAGCACCCGGAAAACACCGCTCTTGAGACCGAATGATGATACAACTAAACGTCCATGACTCTGGCTATCACTGTTAACCTTGCTTCGAAATCACCGTTAATTGAATGACCGACTCCTTCCTGAGCCATCTATCAAGGGTTAATGGTAACCCCGGTTCTAGACATAACTCTACACGTCATCATGACCCGTGCCTAGGAATTTTCGCAACTACCCAGAGTACTCGACCACCTACCTATAGTCTTTAGGGTGTCCAGACCACCTACCTGTAGTCTTTAGGGCAACCCTTGTACTCTTGCTTTGAGTCTGTTAGAACCTTCAACAACGATGAAATCCAAGCCTTCTAGTCATCCTCCTTGACGACTATTCTCATTCTAGCCCAAACTACCTCTTGAGCCATCCATTATCAATCAACTCGAATTACCCTTCAAGTTATCAACATGCTTGGAGTAATCCTTCTTGATTATACCAAGGTTACATCACCTCATGCCTCGCCTCATCTTCATCATAGCAAAGGCTCATCTTAACATCATGGTTTGCCTCATCGCATCATGGCAAAATTCCATCTCAATATCATCCAATCCATACATATGAGCTTCAACATCCACTACATATGCCTTAAGCAACTTTCACCATTCAAGAGCCTCTTCCGTAGCTTTTGAATCGTCTTTGACCATACTTGTCCAAATCTATCAACTAGATAACTCATTCCCAACAATCAAACAAGGCAAACATTAATCCAAACAAATAAGTAGTCAATCAAGATCTAAATAGGCATTTATAACTAAAATGGCAATTTCCTAAATAAATGAGCATGGATCTAACATACATGAATCAAGGGTTTATAGCATAGATCTAACAAATATAAATCATGGGTTTGGTCTCTACAACTTGATAAATGAACTTGCATGAGTAAACATCTTCATAAGTAATGGATCTACACTTGGATCTAAGGAAAAATGCATAAAATCACTATCTACAATACTCCAACAAACCACCAAACCAATATACTCCTTTGGGTCCGCGTGAGAGATAACCACCACTCACCGAATCACCCAAACACTTCAAAAACTAAACACTTCAGATCTGGACAGCAAGGATTCAAGCTTGATTCGTCGAAATCTCGCTTGAAATGATGAAATCTAGCTTCGTTGGATGAAGATCTTCAACTTTGGCTCTTGGATCTTCAATCTTGATCTTCGATCTTGGATGGATGTTAGAACTAGATTGGAATGGAGAAAAGGAGATGAAGAAATGTTGTAGTCGAGCTCTCAAAATGGCAGCACTTCGTCGCTTCAAAATCCGGTGCCAAAAAGTGAGCCAAAGCCCTCTATTTATAGGCTGAATTTCCCCCTGAGTCGTCCATCCATAAGTCGCCGCCGACCTAACCCATGAGTCGTTAACGACTCAACAGACCTCCCCGACTCAAGCCAGCACGACACAACATACATACGGCAGCATGCACACGGCTCAACCAAAGTGCGACTCAACAGAACCCAACGACGTACGATTCAACGACATACGACCTATAAACACGGCCGACCTATCTCAAAAACCGTCCCAACTATGCTACGACTTACGACTTAACTCGTATATGAGTTAACACATAGATCATGTCTTTATGACTCGGCCATACGACTCAACTAGCTGCCGACTCAACTCTTAGGCGACCTAAGGCCTTAACCCGTACCAACGACTCAACACACTATACAACACACGACTCAGCGACTCGACGACTCAACAATACTATACGACTCAACGACCTAACTCATTTTCCTTAAGTCATTCCATCCTATGAGTCGGTCCAATACATGAGTCGGTCACCTCTCTTACTCAGTCACCCCAATGAGTCGCCACTCTACTAAGTCGCTAACTCCTCTAACTTGCTAACTCTTAGGTCGGTCACACCTATGAGTCGGTTATCCTATGAGTCGCTCACTACCTTGACTCGGTCCAAACCTTAAGCCGCTGCCTACTAATTCGTCTACTGTCTTAGGTCGTCCAAATCACTAGGTCGCAACATGTTAACACCTTAACTCGTCCAACTGCTAACTCGTCCAAACTTCTATTACTCGCCCACGACCTAACGACATAATCCACTTCACGACTCAACAGATAAACACTGACACTAACAACCTAGTAATTCTGCGATTATATCGACACGTAAAATACGGGTCCTTACAAGAACCAAACTCCACTGTGCAAATGCACCACTACCCCGGCGACTTCCAGCACCCTTCACCAAACTCTCCAAGAAGCCATCCACCACTTGACTTGATAACAACCACCAACATAATTCTCTGTAGCTTGAAAATCAGATTCAAGCAAAAAACATAAACCTGAAAAAAACTTCACCAAATACATAGCAACCCTGTCAACTCTCACCTTCATTCCTTGCCCTTATCTTCCCCACTCTCTTCAGTCAGCATTCAACCTCCAGAAGGAATCCAAGTTCCAAAATTTACTAAATGGTTTGATACCCCCAAAATCCCAAAATTACTGCACAGACCATAATTACTGACTCCTCAGAAGCTTTTAAAACTTGATGCATGTTTTAATATCCATGTTTTTAAACATGTATTAAAGCTTTAAACTTGTTGAATAATTTAAAGTTGTTTGGTAATTTTACTTTATGAACCTATTGTCTGCTGTGACTGGTTTTCAGAAGTAACAGGGTTTTTTTCTTCTTTACTTTCTAAAATAAAAATCTTACAAACTTGAACAAACACAATATATTTACTCAATAATTCCTAACTAAGATTCAGTCATAAAGAAGTAGATTTGTATTCACAATCCTAATTAAGAATAGAAGCAGGACTGTTAGAAGATTTGTATCACCTATATGCATATTCAATAAAATACCCAGAGCATACATCATACAACAGTCAAGCATATACTCAACTCATGCACAAATATATTTTTAAACAACCTATAAAAATTGAGGTTACGCACTAAAAAGAAAAACAAAAACAGTTATTAATTGCTACTGTTTTAATTTACTTATTTAAAAGGCATTTGAATTAAACTTTAGATTCTGCAAATCTTGATACTTGTATTTTTTTTTTTAAAAGTAGAAACTGTTTTTAAAAACATAGATTTACTCACCTTAGATTGAAAATCAAAAAGCATTCCAGATTCAAATCATTTCCAGGAGCCTGAATTTCAATGCATTGACTCTGCTTGCATGCTAGTTGAAGATGGTGATAACCTGATGCTTGCAGGCCTAGAAACTGCATTTGACAATGATTTTGGTCTGCATGCTTCCCATTATCTTTGCTTGAATTAATTTTACAGGTTGCAGAAATTTTGTTTGAAGGTTCAAACCAATTTGCAAACGTGATTTCTTTTGCAGGTTTAAAGAATTTGAAATTTGGGTTTTCAGATTTAAACATGCATTGAGTTTGCAGATCTTATACAGTTGAAATTTGCAGAGTATAGATTGAGTTTGGGTTGTGGAATTTTGAGTAAAATGGGATTTCAGTTTTCTCAAAACTGAATTTAGATTTATTATAGGAGATAAGATGTTTGAAATAAAGAGATTTGTTTTAAGTTTTATCTAAAATAATAAATTCAAACATTGATTTAGTAATGCCACTTGTTGTTTAGATGTGAAAATTAATTACATGTGTCTACTTTAAAACATGAATCTTAACACATGTATGATTTTAATATAAATAAATTTCTTTGTTTACAAATGTTTTAATTTAAGATAAAACCATTCTAATTTAATTTAAGATGTTTTGTATGTTTATTTACATTTAATCTTTTAAATGATTACAATTGAATTATCTTTACATGTTTAAATGTTTGCTTGAATATTTTTAAAAATTATTTAAAACCAATTTTCAAAAGAGAAACTTTTTTTTAAAAAGAAAAGAACAAATGTTGAATTCATTTTATTCCAAAGATTTCAAATCAAAATATTATACTTTAATATAAATAAACTAAATTTATTTCAAAACAATTTTAAGATAAAACAAAATGAACTTTATTATAAAATACAATTTTTAACTATTATATATTTATAACAAAATATTTACTTTAATTTCTTTCTAAAAATACAAGATAGATTTATAAATTAACTTATGAAAAGTTTCAATACCAATTTCAATTTAATTTAATCAATTCATTAATTATACACATATATATATTATAAATTTGAAATTATCCTTTATTAGATTTAAATTTAAAATAAAAATCAAAACACCTGTTTACAATGCATACATATATATACATTATAAATAAAATATTTTTAAATCAGCTTAGAAAGAAAATTTTGTCATTTAAATATTTTTAACATTTTAAAACAATAAGATTCTCAAACTATCATTATTAAATTTTTAAAAGAATATCATTTATCAACAAAATAATTATAAACTTTCAAAAGAAAATTATGTTTGAATTGGATTATTAAATCAATATTTCATATTTTAAAATAAATTATAGATGAATTTATTAAATAAATATTGCCCAAATTTCCGGGACATCACAACTATTGTGTAAAACCCCTGGACCACACTATACACACACAAATATGGATTGCACAAGAAAATCGGTTAAGTCGGAGATTTTTTTTTATGATTTTAAAGATCTAATTTTTGAATCCAAAATAGTTTCGAAATTGGAATTGAAAGCTTTTGAAAAGAGATTTCAAAAATAAAAGTAATTTGAATAACTTAGTTGAGTTTTGAAATTTAAATAATTCGATTTGAATTTGAATTCAATATTTGTAATTGTATTCAATGATTTGGAAATAATGGTTTAAAAGAATCATTCAAGTTATAAAGGTGTTTATATGGTTTTTAACCATTTAAAGAGTATTGTTTTTGGGAATTCGAATTTAAACCCAAGTTCTATACTTGAATGGCTTTAACTTATGTAAATATAATCAGTTTTTCCCAAAATGAAAACTATTTATTTCAATTAGTAATAGCTTTCATTAAAAGAAAGGATTTCCAATTTGGATCGAAAGATTTCAAGTTTGAAAATGAAATGGTAAATAGTTTTGAAAAATTAGGAATTAACCTTTGTGAAAGATTATTAAACCTTGTTTTGAAATCGAAGAGGATTTTAAATGGTGTATCTTTTATATAGAAGATTTGAATTGGAAATGATTTGAAAGCTATGAATTAAATCTTTGATTTAAAGATTGGATGAATAAATCCAATTTGAAATGGAAATTGTTTTGAAATCTGGGAATAAATCTTTGTGTAAAAATTGTAAGCTTATTTCCAAATTAAAGAGAATCTTGAGGGTGTATCTTTATATATAAAAAGTTATGGAATTGTAAATAATTTAAAAAAAACTATGAATTAACCTTTGTGGAAGATTGGTAAACTTTGTAAAATAAATCGTTTTGTTAAAGATTTGAAATCATAATTTTGTTTAAACCATTTGAAAGAAAGATTTGAATTTTAAAGTTGTGACTTAACTGATATCCCATATCCATATGTTTTTAAATATAACACTCATTATTCGGTTTAGTCGGGAGAGGACCTTTGTGTCATATAACCCATTTCGAATAATGATACATCGTTATGGATAGCATTTGAAGACCGGTGGTGAAGACCGGGTATTTGCGAGAATGATAGGATAACCTATTGATTGTCTCTACACTGATTAGCTACGGTATAGAGATTTTCTAAGTGATGGGAAGTCCGATCGAGATTGTGAATACCTGCATTTGCAAGGGCTTCTTCCTTTATTGGGCGAAGTGCCTTCGGTTCTGTTCGAACCCGGACCAGACTTGTATGGTTGTGTGTCTGACACTACACTTTGAGATGTAAAGCCGATTTCCTTCAAATACATATTTGTTGGTGGCGGAGAATTTATTCTCTTAGCTTAACACCCTTCTCTTAGACGTACGAGCTCAGAGGTTATGTAGTTGAAGGTTATCAGCGATATACTCCCAATTTCGTAGTGTGGCACGCTAAGTGCTGCTGTATGTTGATGATCATTTGTTGATCATTTGTTGATCAAAGCATGGCTTTGTGAAAAAGCGTAGCTTTGTGGACGAGACCTCATCGAGCCTTACAAACCGGTAATGGTCGAAACAGGAAAGATGCGGTAATGTTTCAGGGGTAGCTCTCCTAGGGCATGACCATTCCTTCTGGAAAAAGGTGGTATCATGGTATGGAGCCCCGATACTTACTCATGTGGACACTGTAGTATATTTATTACTGTGTGATGTTGTTGATGGAGTGCCCTCGGATAAAGGTCGCAAACGACCGGGGGTGGCATATCTTAGGTTTTACTCCCCGGGAAGGGGGTAGCCGGCCTTGTGTTAGCAGTGAGCCGGGTAGGTTCGCGGGGCGTCCCTCCAGAGGCGTTCCCATGTGGCAATAGGAAGTTCCTTAGCCTGACCATTTGTTGGAAATCTAATCATCCAATACGAGTCTTATACTGTTTTATTTGTAGAACCTGCCATTTAAAATGGCAGCTATAGTAGGCATAGTATAATGGTACCTTTGCTGGCTAGGATTTATATTATACTTTCGAAATGTTTTCCACTATGCGCTAATAATAATATCAAAAAGGATTTTGCGTAGTAAGCATGTTTGACTATCATAAGGAGAAATCTCCCCCATGTGTGCAATTACATTGTGTGTGTGCCGGGAGGCCTTATGGTAGTTTCATTTTCCAAAAAGCATTGCGGATTTGAACTTTAAAAGCTTTTGTTGTTGTTTCAAAGGATAAAACTGTTTTGTTTGCTCACACCAGTCCCAGGACTGACCTAGAGTTTATTGTTCTTTTTCTAAACTCTGGGTGCCCACTATTTTCCACACGGACAGTCTAGAGTTGGGTTTTTCAGATAGTCGAATAGTAGGAATTGATTCGATAGGCTTCGAAGCCCTTTGGATTTATGGATCGCATTTGCTACACATCAGCATTCATAGCTGACCTTGCTTAGCTTCGTGCAACTTGATGAGGATTCGAGCTAGCCTTGAATTGAAGATGGAGTTTTTAGAGTCTGACATTGAAGACATTATCTTTCTGCTGTTGTTTCTTGTATCTCTGATAGTATTGATATGTATTGTATCATTCCATGGTATCATCATTGTATCTGGATATTGTATCAAATGTATTATTCATTTTTCTTCCGCAGTGTTGTTGTACTTAATGTGTTATAAGCTCCGGCGAACCAGATTCGACGTTTGGATCTGCGGCATTTGAATACGAGTGTCGTATTCGGTGCCGATTTTCGAAGGTCGAGTCAGGATCATTACAGATTTAGTATATTATTATTCTCTACATCATGCTTTTCTATAGCATTGATTATTTATCCCAGATGTATATATATAACTCTGATAAATATTGTAAAGATTATAATATAATGCATAGTATAAGCAGCTTCATGAACTGTTTATTTGATTATTATATTTTATCATTCCACTGTGAGATTTTTTGTTAGTTTTCTTCTTCTTTCCTTATTTTCTTTATTATCCCCACTGATTATCTATGTTCTGGATTTTTTAAGTTGGACATATGTGGATGGTTGTCGATTTAAACCTTTCAAAATGGGGGTCATCACTGTTGTTATCGGAGCTTTAGTTTAGCGATATCCTTGGCTTTGTAGGGTTTGTCTCATTAGAGATGGGTAGTAATATCCTAGAATGAGTCTAAGTGCGTGTGTGTGTGTGTATGTGTGTGTATATATGAGAAAGCATACTTGTTATTGTTATAAAATATTTTATATTGTGTTTACTTATCCGTTGAGTTGTTTATGAATTTTGGTCGATGCGTGGGACGTCGTGTTATCGATAGGGGTTTCTAAACACTTAAATGAGACAAGTCGATGGATTTTTTTTAAAATAGGGTAAATGAAATAATTTAACCTAAATTATATTCTATATCTATATAAAATGATAATTTTTAATGAATGATAGTTGTTAGGAGATAATAATATTTAATTATCATCGATTATTGGTTGAACTAAAATAAAACGAATACTTAATGAATTTTATTTTATGAAGCATTTAATAATTAAATTGAATTTAATATAATTAAAATAAATATATTTTTTTGAAATAAAAAAATGTAATGAAATATTTTCATAATAAGGAAATGGAATTGTATATGAATAGAATGATTTAAAAATTGAGAATTTTAGGAATTGAATCCCTATATTTTCAAAATTGTTTTCAAACCGTCAAAATTAATAATAAATTTATTTGAAAGTATTTTGACCAGAACTATATTTTGAAAAGATTTTTGAAGAAAATAAAAACATTAAAATCACTTTGGTCGCTAGGAAATAATTCTGGGGATGACTGCAACACCGCTAGTATTCATTTTCGAGTTTCTGAAAGAGAATTACCACCAAAAGAAATTTATTTTCGGTTAAAAAAAGTTTTGATTGTGGAAAAAATATATTCCAAGTATGATCCGATTAGTATATGAAATAATTTTGAACTTATGAATTGAAATTATTATATATAGGAAATAAGTTTATAACTTATAAATTTGCACAGGAAAGTAAATCTAAATTTTTTAAATGGACGCACATTTTAGTTTAGCAAACAAAAGAGAAAATTTTAATTTGGGATATGAGATAAGTGAATTAATCTAAGAATATTAGTAAATTGAGTTAGTGAAATAAAGTAAATAAAATAGAGTTTAACTCACGAAAGCTTAAATAAAATATGAAATTTATTTGAAACGAATTAGATAAAATAATAAAATGAAATTTTATGTAACGACCCACTATTTTGGACTATTCGCATCCGCACATGTCGGACTTGAATAATTTAAAATACCGAATTGTTAATTTAAATTTGGCAAAACTGAACATATACAGTAATAAATAATCAAAGATCACAAACATGGAGTAATAAATGCAACGGAAACAAAAGATAGTAGTTCATGAAGCTACTATATACATATCAGAGTTAAATAAGATACAACAGAAGTCTCGAATACAGTAGTCAAATACAAAACTAGAATCAACTGAATATCTGAAAACTGGATAGATAGCCGAATCTCCCAGCGAATCTCCAACTCCAAAGATGAGTCTCGAATACTGGTACACTCAGTCTGACCCGAGCGTAAAGAAAAACACAAAACACTCGGGTCGGGATTAACATTCTTATATCAAATCCAACTGAAGTGAAATAACAATTGAAATACAAGTAACTCAATGGATGTTTGGGATAACCATCCTCTAAGGATCCGTTAAACTATCTACTATGTAGTAATATACGCTAAATAGATAATGCCTATCAGTAATATAAAGTATCAAAATAGTGTTAAGGCGTTACCATTATCCCCATTAACACATTTTATATAAGAGCCATAGTCTATGCAACACTGTAAACTCCACCGTAAACTAGTGGGATATCAGGGAGTACTCCATAGTTATAACACACAACAAATTCGTAGTGGTCACGTATATAGGGATACAAGTATGACAACGCACATGAGGCAATACCCAAGGTAGTGAAACTACAGTTTGCCTAATCCGGACTGGTGAAAACGCATCGCCGCAACGATCGCAACACCGTGAAACAACACTCCCAAAATTTCGAGGGTGCACCAATCAATAACAAGTAATGAGTAGTTTACGAAGAAGTGTGTTCGCTCGAGGTGGCTAACCCCGTTTGGCCCGGCACGACTCCTGTTTTAGTCATTTCCAATTTGACACAAGTGTCAAGGCTATCCATTATCGTTCTCTTTCTTCAGTCATCACGTACATCATTCCAACCACTTCATTCTGGATCACACTTCGCGTGTAGTTATTAAAGTGTTTTTCGGTTTAGACAGAGAATATGTCCATAACCGATCCCGGTTTCTTTAATAACTTTCGTAATTATTACACCGATTGGTCGTTTAATAAATTTCAAGAGCCAAATCAATTTCAATTTCAATTAGAATTTGTCAACCAACATTCTATTTGTCTTTCTATATCAATTTCCATAATTTACGTTTCAGAACTTCCAAATTACTATTTCAAAATCTTATAATTCAATTTCAATTTTTATTTAAACTATTCAAGTATTGATTCAAGTTCGTATATAAGTTTTATTCCATAATCATTTAAATTAATTTAATTTAACATCCAAATCAATTTAAATTCATTGATCGATTTCATTTAATATTTTTTAAGTTAATTTATTTATTCAGAACAATTTCCAATTCATTAAATCAATTACTTAAGTTCAACCCCATTATATCAAAACTTACAAATTTAATTTAATTAAATTCGTCAAATCAAATTCTTTAAATTTCACGTCTTACATTAATTCCAATAAATCACATTTTTATTTCTTGTTGAAGAAATTCGATTTCACTTATTTATTTATTTAATTTAAACAAATTTCCAAAACTTAATTATTACAGAACTCAATTTCACTTATTAAGGAAGTTCAATCTCAATTATCAGAGAATTCAATTTTTATTTAATTATTAAATAATTCAATCTCATTAAATTATTAAATAATTTCAAAACTTAATTATTAAATAATTTCAACTTAATTCAATCATTTCTTAAATTAAACACGCTCTTTCATCATTTACTTTGTTAATATTTTGTTCCAGATTTTTAAATATTAACATTTAAATTTCACTAGAATTCAAATTCCAACTTCATTTAAAACCCTTATTATTTAATTCAAATAAAATCTTTATTTTATTTTAAAATCAATTTATTGACCAATTGGGTTTTTATTTAATTTTCTATCCAAGTCAATGTTTATTTGGGTATCTATCATTTCAACCCGATTCCATTTCAATTCAAAAATCAAAGCATAGCAAAGGGAACTTGTAATGTGATAACTGGGATATGTCAAAGTAAATAAACAAGCAATAACAACAATCAATAACAGTCCAATAATTAATTCAAATAATCCCTAAATAATCGTATTAATTCACATTGTTGTTTGTGCAAATTAATATAATTATTTCTAGACTCTACACTATCATTTCATGTAGATTAAAGATTATTACACTAATATATATATACGATTCTTCACTTGATATCTATTATTCAATTTCATACTACATTAATTTAAACAACATACATTTAAACGGTTCAAGGTGTAATTAACCAAATTTCTATATGTCAACTTATTCAACATTTAAAGGGGTCATATTATGCAAATCTCACCAAATCAAATTTAATACATATATCAAGTCTAACAGTCCTAATTTCAAATTATTTATCACCTACAACATTAACAATTTAACATCCAATGTCAACATCAACAATCAATCATTTATCAACCAAACTGGATTTTTATCGTATAAGTAACAGATAATGGTGTCAGATGTCATAGATGAACAGATACAGGTAATAGCATATATATAACAATGTAAGTAACTAACAGCAGCATATTTCAATTGTTGTTTTAATTGAAATCAAATCTAAGAAATAAAAGATCATTAATCGTGAGTGATTGCTCACCTTTCGAGGCCAGAGATGAACGATAATGAGATGAGTTTTGAATCCAAGCACGAATTCCCAAAATAAAACTAGATTGGCACGAATTGGATGAACAAGGCTGATAATCAAGAATCGACGAACTAAATCAGAATCAGAATCAGATTGATGCAATCTATGAATATATTATATTTAAAACAATTATTTAAAACCGATATGCTTATCAATCAATATAAGACTTATACTGTATTATAGATATACTTCAAAGTACTGACAAATACTATATATATTTTATACACAATTTACCAAAAACATACATTTTCGAAAGTCGATATATATACTAAATCACATGATAGTTATACTGTAACTCTATATTTATAAGATTTATAAACTAACCATCCTAAAAACTATATACATCTATGTATAATAATCAATTATAAAACCGTACGTTAACTCACCATACAGTTTATATAGACTGACAGTTTATATGACTTATAATAACAGACAACATATATAACCAATATATAATACATATATTTAACTTACACATAGTTATATTTTTTTAAACAACACACACACATATATATAACTAAGATATAACAGACCATTAACATATATATAAATATATAAACAACCAAACTTTGAAATATTGTCAACTGTGATTAATTT